>LR990074.1:11018507-13418507 GCA_905147235.1 Erynnis tages
GACAATGTCACGTCACTGAACATCACACACTCTCCCCGAACCTCCTCTCTTCGTATCACTTAACCGTTACATATTCTTCAGCTAACTTATCAGTTGAAAAACCCCACGAAGCGACGAAAGTTGATTTCATAGCTCGTTATATCGTTGTTCGGTTTTCAAACTATTTTTTATCAATTCAGATAGGTTTCACGCACATAGAATGTGCATTCTCACGTAATAAAATCACTTCATGACATGGGAACATTAGTCTCTGATTTTAATTTCCTGTTAATACTTTATGCGTCGTGGCCGAAGCGCTGCTGAGTTAGCAAATTCGCCGGCGCGTTGAGCTCCTCGCGGCTTGTTTGCGACATTGTCACGTCGTCGCCGAACGCCTCACCCTTCTAACACCCTCAGAATCTCCTCCCCTCGCATCGCTTCATGTTCTTCTAACAATCGAAAAGTCCGTAGTTTCAAACGTGTGACGAAGCGGTGAAAGTTAATTTTACGATTCCTGTTGGGATACTTCAAATTTTCGCATTTCAATTCATGTAAAGTTTATATTATCCTACCAAAGAATACGATATTTTTAATTATAACTATACTTTAGAGAACCATGAGAGTTTTTACACTAGCAAATAAACGGCTCTAATGGCTCTTATCCCATGGCATGTCGTCTTAAAAGTGTCAAATTTCAGCGTCGCTCACAAACCCAAGATCCCTCGAAAATTCTCCGTAGAGAGGGCGACTTGAAGGTGCAACCCATAATACGAGTAGCATAGCGCGACGTTCAGTCGATAAATTCCCGAATACACTTTCTGCTGCTATAAAACAAAATTAAAAGTTCACGGCGCGCGTTACCGAGACTAATATTTGCATGAATATCGATTTGCGTCCAGCACGTTTCGAATAAATCTGTTAAGGTCGATGTGCTTATCTGGATTTACACACAATGGCGGCGGAGTGCGTTGCGTGTGCAAACGATGAAATATTAGTATCGGTGGGCCCGCTGCGACCACGGCAAGCGTCGCACGCAGTGTTGCCTGCTCTACGGTTTTTTTTAGAAATCTTCTCAGTTTTAAGTATTGACCTTTAAGGTCGTCTACAGTTTTTTTACTGTCCACTGCTTCTTACTGTTTAAATTTCAGAGAGTAATTAAGATGCTAGCACCGTAATTATTTAGGTTTTTTCGACAGTTTCTGTAAAACCCATCATTAATGGACTGGATCACAAAACGGTTAACTTAATAGCCATGACTTTAATTGTTCGTTATTTTTTTGAGAAGCTTTTATTCTCTCGCTGTGGTTGTGTATCGGTTTATTAATTGTAAGTATGTATTTACTTTTTATTTGTTCCATTTTCATTGTACTTCTGTACGATATTCTACAATTTTTTTTAGCTTTTACACGTATATCTCTAGGATAGAGTTGGCAACATTGTGCGCCTGTGACGTCGAGACAATATGCCTGTTTAAATTTTAAGCTCGGCCCAAATTTCAACCGGCATTCTTTACGGGAGCGGGCCCTAAGCCTCCCTTTGAATCGAATCGCAAAAGACAGACCCTCGTCCGACCGCCCCTATCTCCGACGCGTTGCCGTTCTTATATTATCAAACTTAAATCATACCCTTCTAATGGTATTATCGCATTTTAACCATTCTTTTGTGCCAAATTGCAAGAACGACATGTGTTTTTAATAATCCAGATGTGAGGAATTATTCCATTAGTTCAACTGACACTTCCGATGCATAGTTTAACCTGAACATGCTGGTTTGAACCTTGGCATGCAAGAGAATATTCGCCTGGTAATGAGTTTGTAATTAAGCTGTTATTTACAGTGGATGCACGTAGATACCATACATATTCAATAGCGCGATAGGAATGTTAGAGTAGCAATTAACATTATCGATGTTTGTGTAAGGTAAATTGCTCGTATTCACTAGTGAATCCTTGCCATAAATTAAGTTATATCGCAAAGTAAATTTGTTAGACCATCCTAAACCAATAAAGGTTTTTGTTAGTCGGTTATCTATAAAATATGAGCAATATCGAAGAGAACGAATCTCGCAATGAGCCACACGAGGGTATGAAGGTGAAAAAGTGTAGGCATACTACGGTTGATTTTATATATCACCCGCCCACTTGTATGTGAACAGCTGCGGTGGTGGATGGGTTATTTATCAGGCTTACGGACCCAATCACATAAAAAAATTATTTCGCAATCTTGTCGCGCCTACGAGCTTTGCGGCCGCATTGTCTTTTACGATTCCATTACGTCTTACACCAAAGCGTAGCAGCGTTGATATAGGTACTTGAATGATTAACCGCTAAACTTGTCGCCATATTTTGAATCGCCATCGTGTGGATTTAGTTCTAGCGTTTTAATAAGTGCTGTTTATTAAAAGAGTCTAATCAACATACATAATTTAAAGTGGGCCATTAATTATAAGGAAATATTTTCTTTTTACTAAACGGAAAATATTAAGTATTTATAACAAGGATTTCGAGTTGAGAATTGGGGTAGCAGTTGTGGTCACGCAAACTGCCTTTGATCCCGAAGGGCTCTCCAGTACGGACGAAAACTGACTTATCTCAATGTGCAATTCCATTGTGAGGTATATTCGCAATTTCCCCCAAAAAGGGGCCCCAGTATTCGGCGAACGGCCCAAGATATACGCGTAGATGTATCGCTCGTTTACCCTTGTCCGTTTTGCTTTTCCTTGCTTGCTAGCTGAGAAAATATATGATAGCTCCTAACAGAGTCGGATAGTGCTGATATTGTTTAAATAAGGCTCAGCGTAAATAGAACCGTGAATGACGGGATTGATTCTGAAAATCTTCATATGTGTATTAGGCTTTCGGAGTAGTCTTTGATTGTGATGGACATTATAGGAGTCGCGAATTGTGTCGAATTGTGTCGTACTGGGCGTAAAACGGATAAAACAGACAGGATTCGTGGAAAACCTCAATGTCAAAAACGTGCACCTACATTGAATTTAGTTGAAGAATAGTTAAGGACTTTAGAAGAGATGAGAAGAGAAGAAGAGAAACTACCGACGACCGGTCCTTGGTGGCCTTCATATACGACTACACATAGTACGTCTGTCGTTCCTCCACCCCTTTCCGTTCTGTCCTTGTTTGCTCGCTGGGATTTCGAAGACTCTCAATCTCAGCTCTAGACGTGTAGTGCTCTTATTGTTGAAATTATGTTTACTAACCGAATATCGAATCCGAAAAAAGTAATTCTAATCTTAAAAACCGTTTCCAAAACTACTTAAATTGAACGTGTTAGCAGTGGTTAATGGTACCTACAGAGCAACATTGTCCCAACACTTCAATAAAAAGTCACACATACTTTCAGGTACGTATGTAGGTTTTCTCACGACGTGTTCTGAAAGTTTATTCTGTTATCATTAAATCTACATTCAAAGTAGCTTTATTGATGCAATCATTTCGACAGTTTGTATATCTTTATTAACTTCGTAGCTTTCCGTGAGTTGGAGTCATAAAGTTATAATGGCTAGCAATTTGTTGCTTGGGAAGAATAATTGTAATGTCTCCCAACATTAATTCTCAAAAGAGCGTCGTCCAACTCGTCCAGCACTAGATGAATTAAACGCAAATCTTTCGTCCCTCGATGTTTGCGCCGGGGAATCTCTTCGTTCTGCCGTTCCTATTTATCACGCCGGTCCCTAGTTACCACATTTTGTGTGGTCCCTTTGTCTGTGTGAATGTAACTGATTAAAAGGTATCGTCATGCGCTACGCTTCTGACGTTGTGACGTTGTGTGGTACCGTTATATTTAGTCTTGCTTATGTTTAATGTGTGTTTTGCTTTCCACAAACCATAAAGTTTAACAGCTTGTTTAAAGTTGCCCCAGTGTTGACGCGATTCCTTTAGTCAGTGCCTTGTAGATTTTATGCTTGTAAACATTGATAAATTAATGATTGTCTGTACGCAGTTTCACTCACTTAATTAAGGTTTAAAAATTATTCAGTTTTAGCGTGACATATTCGGACATCCTTTACAAATAAAATTAGCTGTGCAGAATTGAATTTGTGTGTTATTTAATGATCGGTACCAGAATACTACATTTTAAACCGAATAATGGGTTTTAATTTACGTCTACCAATTGTGATGCCACACGGAAAATGATAATTAATTTACGGCTTATTATAGCAAGTATCGCTTGCGGGACGTCGTTTAGCGAAACAATTTAATTTTATGTTGATTAATTATTTATTTGTACGTAATCTTGTACATATTTCTTTTTTGCATTTCTTCACGACTTTGAAAACAATTTTAAAGCACTTTGCCGATTGAACTTCAAACGAAAGTCTGTCAGTGAAACAACGGCTATGAGTTCATGACTGTATGATCTTGAATCACAAATATCAAAAACTTCAGACTTTGGTAAACATGTCTTTAGAAACTTCATTTAATTAGAAGGCTAGAAAACAGAAAGTTTGACAGAGAACTTTTAACATACTTTCAAGTTACTCAATAATAATACTGATTTAGTCATAATTGTTATGTGTTAAGTTAAACAGTTATTAATCGTATGCTATATTAAAATGTATTCTTGGTTGCTAATGTTCGATCGATGCAATCATTACAGTTTTTTCAGTTTTTTTTTAAATAAGTAGGTATATACCTATTATCCTTCGCCTTGGTGGTTAATCTTATAAGCTTTAACATCTGTTGCATCCAATGATAAGACTTCACCCATTCATCGTCGGCAATAGACGCACCTAACCAGTTTTAGAGACGAACATGCGCTTGCGAATAGACTATTCCGCTGTTGGATGTACGCAAATACAATGCCTGCATTTGAATTTTACGAGGCGAGTGTTCGCCACGATGGGTTGCAGCGGTGCGGATGACGTCACTGCACCGTAATCATCCGCCATTCACCTTGATTACACTGACCGACGCTCGCACTAACATGACATTACGGGTAATAGACCTCGGAGTTCTCGATGGAGTTTTGCAGATTTTAGTTCGTTGATTCTCCACCGCACCGCATTGAAGCAGCGTGGTGGAGTATGCTCCAGGGGGAGGCTGTTGTGGGGTGAGACCTGTGCCCAATAGGGATATAAAGTGTTGCAGCCGTGTTTCGATGAAGGCGCAGAGTTTGAATTTACAAAAATCTTCCTAGACGCTTAAGACGTTCAGTGCCTTCTAAAAGCCAAGCAGGTTCTATTAAGATTCATATCAGTGCCGGCGACCCGCCTGGCGTGTCCAAAATCTAGGCAATAATATAAAACATTCTTCATTCGTCCGGTTTCGCTTGAGGTTTTGATAGTACTATTACTATCTTCAACATTTTTTTGAAATCAAAGCCTTTTAAATGAAAAGAGGGAACGGTTCGGCAGGATAATTCAGATGTTTGCACAAGCCAATCAAGCTTTTACTGATGTGTTGCCGAATATTGTGTCGACGCGAATTAACTGGTAAACCCTGAAAACAGATGTGTCCCAATTTTGGAGCTGGGTTAACCGTTTTAACACTAAATAAAACTAGAGGTCTGTTGTTCTAACAATAATATATCTCAAATTTTTCTTCGCTAACTAGTTTGGCCTTTATCTCAGAGATAACAAGCGAAGCTTCTTTAATCTATATTAAAGACTTTTCTTATCTTTCTGTACTTGATTTGAGTTGAAATTGACACATAAAAATCACGTTTTTGCTACAAAGTTTTATATTTTCTCTAAGGGTTTTTGGGCTCGCAGCTGACGTAAAAGAGACAAAGTGCCAATAACGGAGGTTACTCTTTTGACACAGTAATTGCGATTGAGTTTCGACTACTTTCGACCATTGCGAGTAAGTAGGCGACTAGTAAATATGAATGCGGTGGCGTTCGAGTTGAGCGTGGGAGCGCCACTATGATTTGTTTACGGCGGGCGCGCGATCAGCTGTGCGCGTGACGTGCGCGCCCCGTCACGCGGAGTCGCGTCGCGTGACGTACCCGCCCCACTCTATTGCTATGACGAATGTGCCTGAAGCTAGACCGCACCACAGTATAAAGATACAGCAATGTGTCTTTGTACAAACCGTCGGAACGCGAGCCATGCTTACGTGTATCGCGTTCGTTCGGTATACAGTTGCACCGCAGTGGCTTAAGGATTTAATGAAACTTTTGCGGATTTTATAGTGCTCATTTTAAAAGTAAAGCTCTCAGTCAACGCGCAAAATGTTTGTCAATCTCAAATTTACTAAGATGTTTTTAATTAAAATTATTAACTAATAAAATAGACAACACGTTCTTTTAGTAACACTTCCTATTTCATATTCATCGAATTTTACATAAAATTTTTACGAATCACAAAACTAAAAACATACTCGAGATGGTAATGAGTAGGCAGATGAACCTAAAATACTATACCTAGGCAGGCGGCGTTGTCGCGTATCAACGAACTGTAAAAATTTTTCAACGGCAGGTCCGAGTCGTACCACTGTATAATCTTTATACTGTGGTCGCAACGTCGCGTAGAGAAATCGCGCAACAACAACAGACTCGCCAGCATAGAAAGAGCATTGCGCTTGCCGCGTGCGTTCTACCCGTTGTTATGATTTGATATTTATCGTTGCTATGACAACGGGCGGAGTTATGGCATTGGGTGGCATTGTTTATCACCCATTCCGTTTCCAATAATGTAGCGCCAGGTGATCGATTGAACGCAAATAGAATGCAAATTGAGTTGATCGTCTGTTGCTGCGAGCGCGTTGGTGGTCATAGAATTTGTGTGGATAGAATGACATTAGGGAAATATCTTCGTATTAATCCGTGTCCTAAGGCCTACATCCCTCTCATTGTGAGAGGAGACCCGACCCTGTAGTGGGTCATTAATGGGTTACTGATAATCCGTGTCCTAATTGCCACGTCGCACGCAAAAGTAGCCCGTGACGTCATTGCATCGGTTTGTTGCATGTCAATTCCAATTGTACAGCTCTATATGGCCTGCCAGCCCTGTATTTAAATTATGTCATGTTGTTTGGTCGGTCGGTTATATCAGCCAATTTTATTTACTAGGTTGAATGTGAACTATCTCGTATTGCTCCAATAGTGTCCCAATTTAAATTGTTTTTTTCTATTTTGTAGTTGATTTTACCTAAATCTTTTCGTAATTCCTTTCACCTAAATCTTTTTGTAATTCCTTTCAAGAAGTTTAGACCTGGATTTCGTTTTCCATTAAGGAAATTTTAAATACTTAAAAATAAAAAAGAACTGAGCAAATAGCTTAAGTCCCACAGGATTTCGCCGAAAAAGTTGTCGTTAGGGTATTTTACAGATTTCCTAAATTAGAAAAGTTTTATAAAAGTTGAAATGGCAGGCGAGGATGTAGCGATCAAAAGTTTGGTGTAAAGCCGATTCTTTATTAGCGATTCGCCGATTCCCTGATGTAACCGATGGACTAAAAGTTTGCTTCAACAAATCCTAATGGTTCCGAGATAAGTCTATGGCTGCTTTAATAAACGACATTCGTGATAAAGACACGTACGGCGATGTAGACTTCTGTTCAGTTACATCTACTGTTATCATTTACTGAAAAATGACATCAATTTAAACTTATGTAGGTACACTAATATCTGAGAGTGTCTGATCGATTCGAAAATACAAGGATATATTATTTTGATTACAATGTTACAACGTAACTATTGAACTGATTTGATGGTGAAGACAGAAAATTGAAAGCAGAACTTATTATTTAACTTCGAAAATCACTATTCTCTCACCACACAGTAATTGAAGTTAATTATTGTAAATTACATAACAAATAAAGTTAACCCTTACTAACCATTAACCATTCTATCCCTAATAAGGGCACAACGATTGTCATAAAAATGTGTTATTTTCAAATAAGGAAAAGAAAGAACGGAAACAAGCAGAACAAGAGGCGTGATTGAGCAATTTATATTCATAACATTCTATTAACTCCACAATAGGTCATGAGATATATGCCCTCGATTAGGGCTGACGTCAACAGTTTCTCTTCCATACATTACAGTGAACTAACTGAAGTTATTTGGATGAGTCGATCTTTTTGCGAAGTTCGTAGTGACTGGCATGGACACTTATTCTTATGATGTATACATTTTGCTTTTATTCGTTTCAGTAATAAAATTAGTTAGTTAAAATCTATTAAGTATTAATCAAACGTAACGTAATCGCTAATGGTACTAATTACCTTCACACGGTCATACTCGTAATTTGAAGTTTTTAAATTCGCCACCTAATGGATTCCAGTTGGGGAGTTGAAATTACGAAGAGGGGAAATTGTTCGCTGTTCGTTAACAATAAAAAATATTTCTATAGACGACGATAAAAGAAGTAGAAGTTACTATAGATACTTTAACAGTAATAAACCTAATCACGAGTAATGATCACCGCGGAAGAGAAATAGCTGACAAATAAAGAAAACCATTCGCTTCTGTATACATATTAAGTTAACGCAACATACATCCATCCATCCATTAAGTTTGTCTAAGGGAGTCAATAAAGTATACAGTTTGTGCCTAACGCGTTCGTAACTTCGTATCCGCATTTACCCCAACGCGTCCTTAGTGAAAGTCGGGCATCACATTAACAATTTAGCCTCATCACGGCCGTGGCGCTACATTGTGCCTGTATTTCTATAAATATACATTATGGTCCCTGAGCCAGGCGCAAATTTCTTCAAGCATTTCCACTAGGCCGATAACTCGTAGAATGCTTTAAAGAGCAGAACTAAGACATCTATTGATCGTAAGTACCTGCTCCATATTTATTTTTATAACCAGTATACATATAATACACCACCTTATGTTCAACTCACTCATAGAGCCGTAGCTGACGATCACTAGGCTTCTTATTTCATGTTAAATCTTAGCATACTCTCTTAAGCATTCTACAAATTATTGGCCGAGATAAAATTATTCACGAAAACCGGTCGCTGGCTCACGTACCATTATCTTGACAGCTGCCTGCGATTTCATTACCTTCAGAAATTCGCGCAAGCCTTCTGTAACCTTTACCCTTGATGTTTACAGTTCCCGCTGACTCACTTTTAGACGTTAAGAGAGAGGAGCCTCACTTAAATAAGTAATTGATCCAACAGTTTTTAATAGGTGCGGCAATTTCTTACGTAAAGTTTCTTGAACGCGAAACGCGGAGTTATTTTTGATCGTTTCTTACGGTTTATTTATGACACTTTGTTGTTATAGCTGTGAGGCATATTACGGTCAGTTGACGATATCGTTTAAGGATATTGGTTTTTAATATTTTTTCTTACATTGGTGTCCTAAAACATAACAATAATGAAACTTTAAAGAATCACGTAACAAGGTCTTTAACAAGGACGAAAGCAAAGCAATTAAGAAAGCGTCTAATTTTCGTTCGTTTTTAAAAATAGAGCAGCGAGAAACCGGCCTACAAACGTAAAGTAATTAGTAGCACGTAAAAATACGCAGCCCTGAAATCAAACGTCCTTTGCTATCTCCGACGGAGGGCTAATTAGCGGCCACTCGAATTATGTTACCTACTTATTACGTTACTTGATCTGTCTAGTAATTTTCTTTAGATATAGAGAGGCTAAAGAATGAGCAATCTAATTTAGAGTAGGTATTGCTGTCTTCTTTAAAAGCGTGTAAAACTTACGCAGTTTCGTATAGTAATGGTATCGAACTGCTATTAGTATGGGAAAATATGTGACAGACTGACATATAACATACTAATAAGACTGACGGTTACTATACGAATACTTTGATAGTGTTCATGCTTACATCACATTTAAGTAAGGAACTAGGATGATCTTTCTTTATAATATTTGTCCGTGTGAATGCAGATTATACACTACTTACTGGATTTTTGTGTTTATTTTTCCTTACGCGTTTAAGCCTACTAGACAGTAATCATTCGAATAAATATCCTGAATAAACAACAATGTTTACCTTAGACATTTTTATAAACATTGTTTTGGCTAGGTACTATCCCCTATAAATGGTAGAAGTTAAATCAATTCCGATATAAAGTACAGGAAGACCAGTGTAGCGTTAAAATATCCAATACTTTAAATCTTCCCGGTCCTGTGGTCTGCCAAAATAAAACCGGCACTCTATGTCTATAACAGGAATTTATAGCGGACGTATGAACAAAGTTATAGCCGAGTTGGACTATCTTGTTCTCCAGGCTTATTTTGTTACGACCAAGTTTTTCGTACGACGGATGTAGACATTGAAGACTCATTAAAAATTGTCTCTATAATTTTTTCTTGATCAATACGCTTGAGTAACATTGTCAATGTAATTCAAGAGTGCGGTTCTTTTCTAGATTTTTTTTGTTATTGTCAATAAGACACAAGTGAACATTCAGGCGACTTCATGTGGTCACTGCAGCCATTTTATTCTCAAATAGGATTGAAGTCCGTTCTAACAAGCAGCATACCTACCTACCTTTCCTTCCTTCAGCCTTTCGTAGTTGACCACGGCTGGTCGGGTGCAGTGGTCTACGAAACCCACCCCTAATTGACGCCTCTCCATCCGGTCCTGGGCCCTTCAAATCCAGCGATTTCCCGCTGTCTTCTTCAGGTCATCAGTCGACCTGTTCGGAGGATGGAGGGCCTTTTTTCCCATCAGTAATCGTATTTTGAAGTAGGAATATCGAAAATACGCAACATTTTAGTAGGATACATCGGCGTATAGTGTAACATTATTTGCGATACCATAAAAGAAGCCTATTTATTAGCTACGCAGCTTATTGTATACATATTTGCAGCCGCAGCTAAGCCTATACTAATGTTTTATTCTGGAAACGTGGCTTGGGACCTAAACGTGACTTTTTCATTGTGTTCACGCTCCCGCAGTAAATCTATTTTAAATATTGCAGAAAAACTGATAGTGTTCTTAATAAAACGTTTTTAGAAATTCCTCTTCACATTTTTAATTGTTTACATGAAATTTTATTGAAGGTGAGAATATAGACTAGCTAGCTAGTACAAAACTTTGTTAAACTGCTTGAAATAACATTGAAGTTATTGTTCTAGGCATCTAATTCGTACTTATATAAATTTATGTTTAATCGTATGCTATGAAAGTTAATGTAACATTTTCCCCTGAAACAATTGCCTGTGTTAGACTATAAATATTGAAAGGAATCGATACAAGTGGCTTGTTTACCATGCCGTATAATGTGCCATTGTTCTTTCATGAAGTTAGTATAGTATAGTTTCATACTTTCATTGCAGCCTAGATGCTTACAACTGTGTGATAAGCTCTGGAGATCACTGTGGGAAAGAATTAAGTTGCGATTTAAGATTCGCATAGCAAATATAAGGCATGCAGCACTGCAGTAGGAAGAGGAATATCACGCCATTCTCTTATTGGAAGATCCATAACATATATTTATTATATTAATACATTAATTAAAGTTAAGTCATTAAATTATTGTGATACCGCGTAACAGAGTCAATTAGTTGTAGTTAGTAAACGTTTTCGTGTAGGATTATTATCGAAGGAAGGTGTAGGAAGACACTTTAAATCTGAAGCCAAATCACTATGCTTAACGTATTATGCAGAAATAGCGTAGTTCCACGCAAAATTTATTAACAGTTAAGGCTAAATTAACTCCATTCATGAAAGTACGTCGTGCGTTATATAACTAGTATAGCAAGCACGTGAAACTAGCGCTCCTGGAAGCGGCTATTCAGCTTGGAGCTATTTAATGGAAGCTATACTTCGGTAGTGACCGTCGATGAGACTAGAGTATGAGACTAGCCTAGCTATTAATGGCTCATACTTTTTAAAATTGACATTTATTGATAGATTCAATCTTTAAATGCATAACTACGCTTGCTTGATTACGGCCATTTTCCATTCTATTCAATTATTTACTTGAGACTTTAACGTACGTACTTATGGATACCAACCCGCAGTAGGCCAGCGTGGTGGATTAAGGCCTACATCCCTCTCATTGTGAGAGGAGACCCGACCCTGTAGTGGGTCATTAATGGGTTACTGACTTATGGATTAAGTTATGGATTTAACACTTTTAATTCTGTGGGTCTATATTAGAAATTTATTATCTTATAAAATATAAAATAAACAGATCTTTTTCTAATCTAGCTTCCTTGATAAGGAATGCGAATACAAGAAAAGCTGTTTATAGTGCAAAACTCTATGTATGTACGAGTACGTATACGTAAAGATTTAACATCAACCATAGTCCATTCTTACCCAGAGCCCGTCCTTAACTAAACGCTTCAGAGGTTTCCTATACAACGAAAAAAGGCAAATTGATGTCTGTACTCGTAAGATACTCGGTAGCTTGTATTAAGACCTATGTAGCGAGAAATAAGGTCGTGACATAAAGGTTCTTACTCAGAGGTAGATATTGATGTTTGGTGGAACAGGGGAGATCTCCCGCCATTGTTAACTTCGGACCATTTGTATTTATGCAGAGATTCTAAGAAACTTTGATACCGCGTTTGAGGATACGTCTTCCGATTGGCCAGTTTGGTATGACGCGTGTGTATAGTGTTGTTTCTTGGCTGCAATAACATTTAGTTTTATTTTTACAATTACATCCGCACCTTACCGTATTAATTTGCTAGAGATGACTTTTTGTGATAACAGATAGTTACTCTTAAAAGTTACTTTAAACAAAACATATCAGCTATTGTAACTATTAGTTTGAGAAGAAAATCCTACATGAAGATAATATTAACTGAATTTAATCACAGATGCCTAACATTTATTACCCATATTGGTCATTACATGTCCATTCTATTTGAAATTTAGCACAGAATGGTTCGATAAAATGAAAACTAAACGGTGTTTCACAGTTAGATAAATTGGCAATTAACAATAGTTTTGCGTTAGCCCGGTTGCTGAGTGCGTTTTTGGTTACGGCATGTAATTTAGTAAAGCAATACGATGAATTAATGCTTAAATTATATCAATTAGTCATTTTATTGGTGTACTACAAATAGATTGATTATTTACTACATCTCCTGGTAATCCTTGAAGTTAACAATTACAAGAGTGAAGATTGCATCTAAGCAAATACATCGAGCTCCGTGGAGGATCAAGTCGAGCGGTGGACTGACAAAGCCTCAAAGAGATTTTTAATAATCTTCATAACAAATTTTTTGATGACCTTTTTAATCACCTTAACATCTAAGCGGATTTTGACAGATACATAAAAGGCATTTTAGTAGAAAAGATCGAATTGTTTGATCTTTATCATTTAGCTGCAATGATCGATCGTGTCAATAAGCAGCTAATTCATACGATCAATTAACAAACAGATCTTTGGCAGGAACTCCAATAGTACCTGTAGATATACTGAAAGCAATATTATTTTTAGTTAATTTATTTCTTCCATAACCTAAAAAGTAATTAAGGCATCTACAGATAATATTAACTCTATGTAATGTATAACAAGGTGCAATTGAGACGTCTCAAGTGAGAGCACTTGCATAATATTTATCGGTGACATCATTGTTTGTCCAGCGTTTAATTGCATCAAATAGGTCGAGCACCGGCGGCTTAGCGACTTCCTGGCGGTACCAGGTTCGAGTGCCGGCTAAATATATCAGTTCGTATGCCGGCTAAATATATTAAGGAAACACAGTCGGAAGTTGTGAGGAAATAACGGCATCTCAGACTTTTGGTCACCATAAAGAAGATGTATGAAACCAATCGATTTCAGTAGCTATCAATGTAGCACTGTCATTAACATTGTCATATAGTGTAAGTTACATTCTTAAATGGGGTTTTCGTCTTGGAAAAGGATCAGAGAAGGTCGGCTCTATTTCTAAATCTATTAGGTTAAGTGACGCGTCGATTATAATTCGAGCCTATCAATAGGTGGAAGCCATATAACTGGCGCCTTAGGTCCGTCCTAACCAGGTCCGAGTAGCTAAATATAACCCTGTACTGACTGGTGTTAGTCATGCAAGCTACGAATGCAAGCAAGTAGGCGCCGGCTTCGAAAATAGACTCAAAGGCGGCCCAGCGACGCTAAGGGCCTCGTTTCGGTGACATTCCAATTTTTTCTTGAAACACCTCGGCTTATTTCGTGCCCTTCGCACTACGTGTTCCATCGCTGAAGGTTGGCGAACAGCTGTGTATTTTTCAAAGTCGAGTGTTTACCATGATTTTTAGGTCGGTAAAGAATGTCGGATCGTTTTAGCCGTGGTCCAATTCAAAGGAACGGAAAGGGCTTGTGCGGAGTTTTGTTCCGAACAAGCCCTTTCCGTAATAAGAAAATAATAAATAATAAGAAAAATAAATAAATTACAAAATATCATGACTTAATTAGTTAGAAAGCTTGACAATCTTAAGCAAGGTGCTGATTGTCAGAAAATTACGTAGGAGTTTTATACTCTTGACCAATGACCAAAAAATCATATCGAAAGTACGTTTTTTTCACTGCGAAAATTCTATTTCAGTTTACTCGCTTTTTGTCATACTAGGGTCTGATAAATGTAACATACTATCTCCTTATGGAGCCTCGTGAGTTTTCCCTTTTGTTCTAGAAATGTAAGCCCTCGTAAGTCGGGGCAGGCTTTTGGTTGTCTTCCTTCATAAAATACTACTGAGATTTTTTATTTATACATCTGTATTCGATTCATATTTTAGAAGCTTTGTGTGAAGTATGATTTTTGCGTTCCGTGACTCTGTCGTTTTCTAAGGCAATTTGTATGCTCCTTTTTCTAATACATCGACTATATTAGGTGCCTACATCAAAGATTGAACGTGACTAGTAGGGTACGAATTTGTAATTACAAAGTGTGAGAGGTATTGTAAATTTCCAACTTTAATTTTTAATACAATAATCAATATTTAGTTAAAATACTTGTGTTATGGATAGATTAACGAACTTAATACCGTAGACAGTACCTACCTAATGTTAAAGCGCGAAAACGCACCAAGTCTGAAAACTTTTAGACACAAATTGTTAACCAAAACGAATACGTAATAAAAATAAAGTAAAACTTTAGGAATGTAAATAAACAGCGATAACATTTCACGAGGTTTGTTCGGTGCCGCGGCATGACATTAAGTGCCGCCCAGCGATACGCTGGAAATGTGTAAAAAATGTAAAAAGACGAGGAAAATCGGTTCTGTGCAGTATGCACCCGACCTCGCACGTATAGAGGGTTCTGTGTCAACCAAAATTGTTTAAAAATGTATAAAAATAATAATTATAAAAATTTAACAGCAAAATGTCTTAAACTTTATGTTACCATAATTATGTTAAACGGGCTTGCGTGTTACATCAAATTTATTTATCAGTGCCTGAACTTACGTAGCTGATTAGTGGAGAACTAAACGGCCTAGTTACCAACCCGTGTCGGATATTTTCAAACCGCCCATGGTGCATCCGACAAGGTTTAACGACTGCTATCATATCGATAACAACCGGCACCGACGGCTCAACGTGCCCTCCGAAGCACGGAAGCGTGCATGTAATTCGCCACTAGCGGTCACCTGCCTGACGTTGCTTAACTTTTTCGTTGGCTTGCGATCTACTCAAGCAGCGGGGCTATGCACGCCTCACATACTCGTATACAGAACCCCAAAAAAGAAACGCACAAGTCTGTGGTGGCCGACATTGACACAGTTCCCGGAGTGGACTTCCTGCCCGCCCCCACTCGGATGCCTGTCCGTTGTTATTTTTATCATTTCATTTTACGTACGCGCTCAGGTGTTTTGTCTTTTTTGGACGGATTTAGACATTGTTGTTGTGTGATTTGAACTTGGCCGTTTTTGTACGGGATGTGCGTCGTGATCACTGTTCCGGAATAGGAGGTCGCGCTTTACACACAGAAACTGAGTTGAATTAAATGTAATGGTTTGAATTTTTATGCTTTACGTGTGCAAAAGCGCTAAGCAACACTGTGGGTGGTCACTATCAGAATGTTTCAACGCTAGTAACAAATTATAATGCATCTTCCTTCATCATCCTCAGGAGAAAGCAGTGTTTCACTAGACCGTATCTCCACGAATCCGCGTTGGAGTAGTTGGTGTTGGTGGTTAGTAGGAGTCAGTGGAATGTTATAGTATACTTCAGACACGTATCCACCTGTGGGGCATAAAAAAGGGTTGCAGTTTGCACGTAAAGACAGTCAGACACTATAGTGTATCGTATTCTTTATCATTTTCAGATGATTTGTAACGTCTAGACTACTAAATTTCTCCAAAGTGTCTAGTCATTTCACTGAGTATGCACTTGTTAAAATAAAAAAATCTTGTCGTTTTGGTTTCGGCCAGACAAATTGTACGATTTATAACATTCTCGCTCCCCTTCCCAACGGCGGTCCTTCCCTCAGTTCGTTCGTTACCTACCCCCGTCGTCTCATAGGGTGTCTCATTATACATTTTTGGGCACTCAGACTGTCCTTAGCCCTACGCCGTTTGTTTTAATTTTGTACCGCTTTATAGCTTCTCCTCCCAATCAAATTTATGAAATATACTGACGTAAGGATTTAATTTCATCTTTTGATGGTTTTCGCTGCTAATACTAATAGGCTTCGATTTAATAGACTCTCGTACCAGAATTTACAATATTACTCCAAAGTTGATAACTATTATTCTGCTGATTTTTTTTTGCTGAAGTGGATACCTAAGGTGCTGGTAACTCCCGGTAGATCCTAAAAATTGTACTCTTCTCCAGTAGATTTCGTCGAATAGCAGGTAAAATAAATATGTGTATTATGTTAGACATCATATCGTAGCGTAACACCGTCAGACCAATTCCCTCTCGGCAGATAAGCGGGGAATCGCGTGCGTGAGTAAGCGTTCCTCGGGATTAATATCGGTCGCTATAAATATTGCACGTGACGGCCGCTGCCCTCGGGTAATTGGCCCCGCAGTCGGCACAACAGATATTGCATTGTCTATAAATTATCGCCTTGCATGGATGGATACTTGGATGTCTGTCGATTTGCTAAGTAGAGTTCAAAGAAAGCTTACGCTACTTTTCTATCGTATATTGTACGCCTCTACGTGGAGCCAATTTATTCTTTGTTTGGTCCTGAATAGTCCTGATTTGAAAGAAACGACCCGAGTGGCGCAGTGGTTAAGGCGCCGCAGCGCTTCAGGCTTCAATTCTCACAAAATTGTTATCTGAGGTTGTATGTGGGACCTGTGGGTGCTTTGTTACTCACGGGGACTAAGATGTTCGCCCCAAATAAAGTATCTCGGGCAACAATAAACAACTCTCGAGCCGAAACACAAGACACGAAGAACATGCTACTTCGCGACAGGTTATTCTGGTAACTTATTCTGGTAACTATAAACAAAGGCGCTATTTGTAAACAATTTATTTGTATTTCCGCGCCGTCAGATACTTTGTCCTTGCCTCGCATGTTTAAGAGCTGGACAGGTTTAATATAGGTCGCTATAAATATTGCACGTGACGCGACGATCGTTTCCCGAGTGTAATTGGTCCTGCAGTCAGCACTGCTGTTACTTGCACTGCCCCAAACTTACAGCGTAGCGCAGTAATTTTGTATTCGTCTCAAAAATTTTTTCTGAAAAAAAAAACGATTTTTAGGTTAAAAATACATATTTAGCGTAATCTCACGTGGGACTAGGAGATGGGGGCGGGGGTCGAACAATACTCACGGCACTTACGACTAAGGGGAGCGGGGTTTGAAAAAACGGCAAAATCACGTCATAATTTATGGATGGGTATTCTTATCGAAGCACCCAGCCACCCACATACAACCTCTTATAGAATATTTAAGGTTGGATGTGGGTGTCCATTGGCTTCAGCGACCACATAACATCAGGTAGCCTGTATCCCCGTTTGCTTAATAAATACGATAAAAATAAATAGGTAGTAGTAATATTAATTTCAAATACATCTCTTACTAATAAGAGTTTTTGTAATTAAATCCGTTAGGTGTCGGGACGGCTCTAGATGATAAGATAATATCAGAATATCCTGAATATGTGAGCGCGGCTCTCTCCGCGTAGGTATACTGGCCGATGTATGTAAATATTGCACGTGATCATAGCCGCCTGCGGGAAATTGCTCGCACACGCCCGTGTTTGTTTGTTTACCTAAAATTATTGGGATGTAGCGGTCCAGTCAGCCATTATTGAACGCCTCTGGACGGACGACAAATTTATTTATGGTTTCGTTTTTAAAAAACTTCCGAAATTTACGGCAAACTGACAATGATGTGCTTGCGTCAAGCATTGTTGCCCGGTAAAAATAGTTTGGTTGATTAATGATGTTACCATCAGATGTAAAGATTGAAAGTGATCGTAGTCGCGAAAATCTTAATAGGGATTGTCTTATTTATTTGTTTACCTTTAATGGGTGGTTGTTTACCTTAAATAATATTTTTACCGAAGCGATTGACAAGTTTATCATCGTAATTGGTTATTTACGTCGATCTATTAGTACCTATATTAATAACAGAATTTACAATTAACGCTTTAATCAATGGCTATTGAATAATCACTGAATTTGCATTGCAACTTTGCATTTATGTAGTGCAAACAACAAATAGGTGAGTAACAGAAGCTAATAAGCTTTCAAGCAAATTTATCATTTATCACTGATATGTGATTGGAGGTGTGCTTAAATTTGAATTAAGTTAAAGCGTCTGCACTTAGTACTTAGTTGTGCATGTGTGAGCGAGTCCTCTGTTGTAGTGTTGGTGCGATGTAAACATTGCACGTGTGTGCTGTCGGCTGGAAATGTGTCCTGCGCCCCGTGTTTGTTTGTTTACTTTAAGTTACTGCGTTAACGCGGTTCATGGTTCGGTTAACCATTGTTATATTTTTTGAAATGTTTTTTTCTTTCCACCAACTGTAACAATTCTCCTGTACGAGTACTTAGAATTTACTTAGAGTTTGCTGTCATTCAATACATTGTTTCAATTTTGTGGTGGTTAATTAATTATGGACTATGAAAACCTTTACCTTTACCATACTACGAAATTGCGTTTGCTTTTCCTCTTGTGACCTGTTAAAAGTAAGTTCATATAGAGGCATATTCGGTTACGTACTGTTTGTTGAATGCAAGCGTTTACTTCTAGGTATTTTGTCCATATCTGATTTAGTTGACGATATTTTTTATGTCTTAGAGAAAAAGAAGTTTTTTTATACGAAGTTTGGTTCGATGTCAGGCGAACTACAATGTTTCTACCCCTTGTGAATTCTTATCTTGGTCATTCTAAGCCCGTTTATTATTCTCTCGCGTTCAGCAATGAAACCGTTCCCGAAACACGAACGTAGCAGAATAAACGTTATTAGCGTGTACGTTTTAAAATACAATAGTCAATTCACAAAAAGCAACTTCTAGGAAAGCATGTATAAATTCGGAAACACGACAGCCAACAACTCATTTATCTTGTCGTGTCGCGATGTCGTCGTTCCGCGAATACGTACGCTTTCATACAATTGCGGTTCTTATTAATTTCAATACAATTATACATTCTATAACTTTATAGTACATAAGTTGCGATTGAGCGTGAAACCTCACGCGTTAGGTGGTCACTGTGACTGACCTATGAACACCGACATCCAACTTTAAATAGAATAAATCCTATCTGAGGTTAAAATTTCTACAGGGTATTGAACGTGTTCATGGAGGCTCACGTCTAAAATAACACCACTTTAATCAGGTGGCCAGAATTATATTGTTTCGTTACCCACTACTGTACAAAATATTTAAACGTCGTTTACTCAACTCATAGTTAACGTGAACGTACACAATAAACGTCGCAGTGAAAGTGATTTAAATCATGTACGAGTAACATGATTTATGACGAGATGAATTGTGCACTTTTTGTATGGATCGAACAAAAAAATATCAATTCTCTATGCCCGCTTAGTGACGATAGTTATGAGACGGGGCCATTATCACTTCCGGTGCTAGTTTTTCACAAGTGTTCCGGTACGGTTCTTGTTATCGATGAAGGACTATTAATCTGTTTTTTGTGGTGCCTATTTATAAGATAATAAAAGTTTTTTTGCTGATTAACTAGGTACTTGCCATATGGTTATTTTAGAAGTAGTTAATGATTACTTTACTACTGTTGTTCTTTTTAATTTAATTCAGTTTGTTGACCTGTGTATGTAGTACCCACCAAAAGTATAAAACTTTAGAACGGTATTATAACTACATCCCTCATTTTGACAACGGTTACTTAGTGTGGGTAGGTACTATGTACTTACCTACTACTATTCAAGTGTCATGAGGAAATATTAAAACCATTTAACTAGGTACCTGCATAATCCCAAAAACGATCGGAGGTTTTAAATCCTCATTTCATATTCATTCATTACATTAAAGTGATTTCCGTTTCGTTTCCCTTATACTGAATACAATTCCCTAATCAAATTCACTAAAAACTCTTGTGCAAATATTTTATTTATGTATGTCACGAAATATCAACATTTCGTACAAATAACGTCGTGGCGTAAATACAAATCTCTCGAAATGGGGGTGAGCGCAAGACAATGACGTGTCGCTGGGGACATAAATATCAGAGTTATGTGTGTGAGTGTGTGAAAGTGGTATGAGAAGAGGTTGTTTTATAATATTGACGTAATTTTTAAGAAACTAGTGCACGCACAAGACCGTAGGCTAGCCGCCTTTAGACAACTTCCAATCTCAAAATAGGTACCGTAATTCTGTATGTTTAAAAGTTTTAAAGTACAAAACTAGCGCTTTAAAGTCTTGAAACCGAACATCACAAAGGAAATACTTTCTTACCAAAAGTTTTCATACAAATTACCTATATGCGGTTGAGTGAACCGGAGCTAACTCTTGGCAGTAACTTGTCGCAAAAGGTTTTTGTCAACACAAGTTTTGCCAAATGGCATCATAATGGCTATTAATTAGAAGCAGCTAGGATTGTCCATCCAAAACCTGGGTAAGGAGGGATTCCTTAAGATTTATAGGCGTTACCGCCCCCAAATATCTTACTTAAAAGTTTCCCTTAGTGGGTCGGTTGGTATGGAATACGAAACAATATATCGTCAAAAGAAAAACTACAATTTTTACACAAATGTCTCGCGTAGCGTAAATTCAAGCCCTATCGAAATGGGGTGAGCACTAGACAGTAACGTGTCGCAAGAGAGTCCTATCCAAAAGTTGATGTCGACACCGCGAGCTACGACGGGGATGCGAAAAAACAAATTATTTGTATGGAAAAGTTGTAATTCTGAAAGTGTTTACAAGAAAAGTTCTCCTTTTTCGTTTTTACAACGGAAATCTGTAACTTTATTTATATGCAAGGATTGAGTTAGATGGAGTTACATCTCTATGGCGCAAGGAGCCCTTATGTTATGAAATTTAAGAGTGACCTAGATTAACCATACCTAACAATCCAGGCATCTAGGTCATGCTTAAGTTTCATATGTATAGTTTCA
The DNA here is from genome assembly GCA_905147235.1 of Erynnis tages. Classification (NCBI taxonomy): domain Eukaryota; kingdom Metazoa; phylum Arthropoda; class Insecta; order Lepidoptera; family Hesperiidae; genus Erynnis; species Erynnis tages. Next base: position 11,039,863 of record LR990074.1, read on the forward strand.
CTGCTAAGAGATTAATCACTAAAGCAAATTTTTTACATTTAATATTTTATGAATAAAAATTTCTTTGTGGCTTAAATATTGACAAATGCAAAATATAATATGAAAGTTTTTACATAGTACTGACTGGGTTAATTTTTTTTATAGTATAACGGTTAAAATTCTATAGATAGTGAGGTATTTGAAGAAAACTCGCTTGCAACAGTTGCAACTGATACTCTTCTGGCTATTAATAGCAAAGTTGCGTCATTTACGGCGTAAGTAGGCATACCTATTATGAAGCTGGAGAGTGACTTAGATGGGGCAGTCATAGCGTAAGTAGGTCAATTTAATATCGGTAGGTAGATACTCGTAGTTTGAGATTTTGCGAGGCGAAATACTATTACCAAAAATGAAATAAGGTGCCACTGGTTGCATTCTTAATGGAAAGATCCTGTTGCCCTTACAGTGTCTATAAAGGAAGTAGACAACAGGAGTCGCAGTATGGTTAATGTTTTTATTTTTTATTTAAATTTTCATTCATGATAACTAGCGAGCCGCAGAAAGTTGCGGTGAAATATGTCATGTTTGGATTTTTTTAACAAACAACTCTAGAGCACGGTCTAGAGTGACGCTGTTAATATTTGTAGGTAAAAAACGCTTAATTTATTTACGAACCAAAAGGTGAAGTGTACAAGTGCACGCGTAACGAGACTTTTTCACAGCAGTTCGTATAATGGGATAATGCGATTGGACATATCGATCGCTCAGTTCGACGTAACCGCGTTTCGAGCTAAGGATGCCGTACGATCCGATATCGGATTTGCGTCTTACGACACAATTGTATTATTGGTCCTTACATTAAGTAGCTGTTAGGTATGTCCTTCCTTTCAGCCTTACGCAGTCCACTGCTGGACGTGGGCCTCCCTTACCGACGCCCGCCCCTGAGCCCTTTAAATTTAACTGTATTTTGCCGCCTTCAATTCATCAGGTCGAGGGGAGTCCTGTGGATCTATAGAGCGGGCTCCTTTTGCCTAGACGTGGTCGCCATTCGAGGACCTTTCTTCTCGATCGGTTGTTGGACTCAATCAAAAAGACAAATGTGAAAATCCCAAAAGTAAACCTAACAGGAAGAACGCTAGAGACTGAAAATGAATAGGATGGTATCACGAATAATAATGAAGTAAAGGGAAAACACAATGAAGAGAAGTTAAAACGTCGAAGAACGGAGGAAAGGAGTGTTGTATCGAGAGAGAGAAAAATTTGTTGTATCTACAATGTTCAGAATTAGATCTAGAATCATTTAAGAACATACTATGAATGTTGCAATTTCTTGAGATAGTGCTGTAGCTTCATAAACTGCTAATTGAAAACCAATCGGCCATAATGTTTCCATCTATAGAAATACAATCCAATACAGTCAGGAACTTTGATAGCCCAGCGGTGATAGCCCAGTGGCTTAGAATTCGACCTCGAATCGAGGGATCCGGGTTCGAATCCCAGTGGCACGCACCAATGACTTTGTAATAAAAGTTATGTGCGATTTATGAAATTAAATATCACCTGCTGTTACGGTGAAGGAAAACATCGTGAGGAAACCTGCATGCCTGAGAGTTCACAAAAAAAATGTTCTTAAAGGCATGCGAAGTCCACCAACCCGCAGTAGGCCAGCGTGGTGGACTAAGGCCTACATCCTTCTCATTGTGAGAGGAGACCCGACCCTGTAGTGGGTCATTAATGGGTACTGACATGACATGACATGACAGGAACTTTGTTGGAACAAACTTTGAGTCACTTTATTTATTTCATTGTATTGCATCCTAAGAAGCTTCCACAAGTAATATCAAATAGCAACACGTTCGTCCGGAAGTGTACATGTACACCTGTGTTCACAGAACATCGAATGGCTTTTATTTCGAGGGGCTCCGTTTGTTCGATAAACCGTAACTCTTTCTTGACGTTGCCTTTTTATTTTTATCGCTCACCGTCACTACGGGTTGTGCAAGTATTGATACAAGCATATGCATCGGTCGTACAGATACCGAATAAATATACCTAATTCAGGGTTTCTCAAACTTATCCATCCACGTACCCATAAAAAATTTAAATACTGCCCTTTACAAAACACATACTAGATACGGAACTTTAATTGAAAAACACAAAAGAGTAAAACAACACACAAGATTATTGCTATTGTATTTTTTGATTTCCTTTTAGTTGTACATAGGTAAACGAATGTGATGATTTTTTGTCACAAATAGAGTAAATTCTACTCAATTTCAATTTTATTGTTTTTGTTATCAAAGTAGTTAGCTAAGCTACCGCCATTACGTAAATAATATCACGTACCCATATGATCCAAACCCAAGACACCAATTTGAGAAGCCCTGACCTACTTGATATAGTCCATATTGTTTTCCTTACTTTTTCTGTTCTGATTATCGCTTGCTACCGATATACATACAACGCGTTACTAATGAGATATCCTCCAACTTTCGTTGGAAATTGCATACGGTGATAAGGGTGATACACTTAGACATACAAGTAGGAAATTTAACTACTTTTTCCCAAAACGTGTTCTTGTTGTATACGATGTTTAATTTACTATTGTGTATCCGCACAATTGGTTTAAAACCGCTGTAGAAATTTCAGATTTTTATATTTAAAAGCGAACGCATTTTCGCTGTATGTTTTATACGTAAATTAAAGCATTTTTAATTATAATAGTCCGAAAGTGTTTTCAGGAAAATACGTAACAGCTCTCTCAAATATTTGGCGTGAACGGGTGTGGATTGCGCGAAATGTATCGTAATAAATATGAATTTTCTTGCCAAAAATTAAAATAACAAGGATTTCGAATAATATTCGAGTTGTTTTTCATATAAGAATGGTATAATAAAAAAATTATTGCAGTGAGAATCCTATATAACCTTATATCAGACGCAGCATTGTCTCAGAGGGTTAGAATAACTCACATGTGACGTGGAAAAACCTTCTTTACGGCGGTTTATAAGGACGACGGTAAGCACCTTGCCGGGTGACCTACTAGACCGGTTGAGAAGCAGATCACACAGGGCTTCATTCAAAAATATGAGAATAAAGTCCTATTAGAAAAGTTTTAGACACACACCTACTTATTCAAGTATAAATTTATGGTCAACACCAATAAATGTGATTGTTATTTTTTCGCACTCGTTAAGCAAAATAAATCGATATATTCAATATCCATTGACGTTTATTACAGGCTTAGCTGCTAAGCCTCGACACGTGCAACGGTAAGGGTTAGCCCTCTTTGTTTGTTTTTCGCCACGGAGGGACGGAAAATGCCCCGTTTCCATCGAAATGCCGAACAAAAAGTCCGAGGTAAACACAATGGTAAATTTTGTGGGAAAATTTCATTTCTGTCATACTTTTTGGACAAGCTGATGGGGTTTTTTCATAAAACTGACGGCAATGCTCCGTAAAAATTACTTAACCGCTAACTGTCGGACTGTCGACAAGGAAAATGCAATTTGTGCAGTTTGCCAAAGGCTATTTTGTTGATAGTTTAACGGTATGGATTTGCTCGTGATTTAACGTGCTTTAGATTGGCTCGTGTATTATCTTTCTTTCGGTGCTGCTGTTATAAAACTGCTGTGACTTGGTGATTTAAAATCTTTTGTGAGATTCCAATCTATATGTGTACCTACCGAAGCATAGACCTATTCATTTCTTCGCGTTCTATGGTTGTTGTACTTCAAGAGTGCTTTAATGAACTAGAGAGCAGAGAGAACTTCTTATAGTTACTCGTTTTTCTTAGCGCACCGGCGCCAACCACCTAACCACTGCGTCACTCAGGTCGTCGTTTTTAGGCACACTAACGGGTAACAAGAGTGTATTTAACCGAAGTTTGAAATTACATTAGAAGGTCACCCGTAAAGCATCTGGGAAACAGGCATTATGCACTGACATTTACTATTGTTGACTCTAAAGATAACCAACACGACCACCTTACAATAACATAACGTGAAGATAACACAATTCATTTTATTGCACGAGTATTATCAATAAAAGTTGTTGAACTCATCACTGAGCAACTCTTTCATGGTAATAATACTTCCTGCCATTGTCTGCAGTTCTCAAAACAGACTCGCCGAAATGGGATTGTAGGTAGGTACCACTTCATACGCGAAGAGGAATTTGATACAGGAGTGTCATAAATATCACCTGCTATTCGAAATATGGTACTTTTTATAATATTTTTATTACTTATGGCAATGCGGTGCACTCTGATTAGAAATCACTGATTATTATTGCAAAAGTTAGTAGATTAAAATAGTATTACTTTGCAATTTTATGGAGAGAAATGGAGAGAATTACGAACTAATAGAATAGATAATTTTTCACAGATTACTTGAGTGGCAAATTGATATTTTTGTACATTTAAGTACTACTACTTTTGCGAATATTGTGTTGTATTCGTACATTAGTTATTATTTGAGATATGTCCATCTGACTTGACTTTTTCTCATACTAATGGCAGCTCGATAAGATCACACACGAAAGCACAGATCGTTTCAAGAAGGAGCCTTTTTAGGTTTTCATTCGTTTTCGTTAGTTGATAGTTTCGACTAGATAGTCTACATATCCAGTTGTATTTGCTCGAGACAACAGTACAACCTAAAGGTACAAGTCTCGGGTCTGGCTCTACCTAAAGATTTTATAGATTAACCTGTGACTATTAAGGGTAGTACAGTTACACAAAAGTACCTCGGACGGCATTAAGGGCGCCGTTGGCCCGCGATAGCCCGTAATGGCGACCGTCCCACCACAGGGAAGTGATAATATCCGTCGCGAGAAGGGTTCCCACGCGATCGATTAGCACTGGACACATACCTACTTCCTTTTACTGCGTCGTAAATTGTGAATCTGATTGGTCAGATGAGATAGCGATGTGGTTAAGTTTTAATATTTTACATACATATATTGATGTACGAACTACCAAAGAGATTTTAATTAAAATTTGTTAAAGGTTTATTGGTTACCTTTTGTACTAAACGTGTGTAGGAAATAAGTAAATTCGGCATTAAAAATTAATGGAGAAACAAAGTCTTATGGTAACGTTCATCGTTTTAAGTGATCAGTGCCGTGAGTCAGTCATTAGTATGTCATAAGTCAGTCTGTCTGACAACTCTCCATACTAATGGCACACGTTAAGGGTACGAATACTTTGACGATAGTGTTTATGCTCACGCGTACGGCACTGTAGTACTAACAGGTAGTCCTGTGTCAGTTCAAAAGTTTAGCACGTAATTATGAGACTAGTAGGTACATTTGTCTAGACTTGAATACACAGCCTTATCAACTTCTATTTCAGAAAAAGGAAATAGTTTTCTAAAGAATTATTACGAAAAGTTACTCCGTGTCGCTGAATGCTTGGCTCTCACAGTTGAAAATGCTCCGTTAGTTCGGATCCCGTAAATGGCAACATGTAATTTGGAGTCGCTACTTGCAAGGGAAGTAGGGATTCCGTCGGGCCCGGGAAGCTGAGAGCAACGACCGATGAACGCTGCTCCAAAATGGAACTTACCAGACTGAGGACGATTAAGCTTGTCCTTTTTTTTAAATAAAAACGAAAGCTGGACGTTTTACGTAAAGTTTTTCTGACACACAACTGCTCTTTTACAGTTATGACAATTGGTTGGAAAGTTTGAGCTTGAGAAATGTTCACCTCCTCAACATTTAGGTTGTTTGCTGTATTAAGTATTAAGTCATCCGGCCTTCGATTCTCGCAAAGATAAGTGTAAAGGAGTTATGTTGTTTACACCTAACTTACCGTTTCAACGTCAATAAAGTTTTTTTTGCATACTGTGTCGCGTATTTTTAAATGCCATTTTATTTTGAATACGGCTTTTAAGAATGGGTTTTTAATTTACTTATCCAATTTGGGCTTTCGTTATTTCAAATTTGCATTTAAAGACACATTAATTTTAACGTTCAATAATATGCCACAAAGATAGATAAATTAAGACCGTTAAAATTTTAATTGACGAATTTGTAAGCCTTTTATTATAATTTCCGATATTTTCCATATTTTAATGTTCCCCGTCCCATTTTCAGATAGATATATTTAATTTGGACACTTGCACGTGCTAGGGAAATGGGGATGTCGAGCTAGCGAAGGGGTGCAACGACCCTCGGACCCTCTTGGAACGAGGGCACGGATTCGGTGGAGTAAGAATTTTATTATGATTTGCAAAGCTCCACGCAGCTCAATAAATGGGTAGTAATGGCGATGGACGGTTGAATAAATCGGATTGATACATTATATGATAAAATAAGAACATTTAAGAGTTTTGATAAGTTGGGCAGTTATAGTTTTGTACGGAATTTTCAAGTTCAAACATCCGTAAAGAGTTAAGTAAGGTAACTGAAAGCTTGACAGTGAAAAGTTACCGAGCTAAAGAAACTGATAACATACGGTGGTAAAACAGCTGTTGTTATTTTATTATTACGTGTAAAATATTGTTATATTTTATTTTATCTCATTAAATTACGGATACAAGGAAATGTTATTATCTAACGGCATTCGTTCATTCATATTGACTGGCCCAGTCAGACTGGGGACGGTATAATTTTCTCGCTCGTTTTCTCTGTTTCAAATTAGTCGTTTCGTCTCTATGTCTCTACGTCAGTCTTAATACTCTCGTTTCGTGTGGTAAACAATAAGCACTTTATTGTAACCATATTTTGTGATTCATGCAATATTATGTGATTGGCTTTATTTATAGGCTATGGAAAATATTCATTGTGATTTCCATACTTATACGGTTACACTTAGTATTATCGTGGCGCGATGCATCGTGACTAGTGCCGACGCCATCGCCGCTCGTGCCTAATAACCAGGGTTTTGAAATGCAAATGACGTATTCGAATTCTGGCCAAGTCGTCGTTGATGCGTTAAACTCTAAGCTTGCTTTGTCATCTTCTTGTTATAATATATGTACTTTTTAAAGAACTATATATTCTGACTTTATTTCAAAGCTATTTTTAACCCCCAATGTATACGATGTATTTTTTTCAGAATTATTAATACTTACTCGTATATACTAAGGTACTTTAAGATTGAGTTTCTTTCATAATTTTTTACTTTTTAAAGGGAACTCAGGCTATTGTGTCGGGGTTTTTTTTAATTTTAAATTTAATTTTTATTATCACGTTCTTTCCACACGTAGACTCCACGTGCAAAATTGAGTGACTGTTAATGAATATCAGCGCTACCTCATAAGCAGCCCACGTATGCATGCAAATGTTGCATTATTGCCGAAACGATCTGGCGCCAATTTGAACCGAACTCCCACGAGCGACTGAAATTGGGTATCATACTCGTATTTTCGGATCTAGGTACTGTAGTAGGTATCTTTTTAATATTTTATGCATTTCTCGACACGCGCTCGGTTGTTGTATAGGTACCTATGCTGTTAAAATTAATAAGTAACGCGACTTTATTATTCGTTGCTATAATCGTCTTAATATCGGGTACGACGGAATAGCGACGATGCCTATTTTAGACACGAAAGGTCTAGGAAACTGGTCTGACATCATAATAAATTATAACAAGCCACAATAATTATAGTAATGAAATATACATTTGTCTTGCTTTACCCTACTGAAGAACGATAGGGGGTGCTGTATCTACCTCCATTTATGATTAGGTACTTACTTACATGAGTATAGTAATCGGCACGAGTCGGGAGCATACCTAATCTATTTGTTGTTTTGACGTTGACTGTACTGATAGGTTCTCGCGATTGGATCGTCAGTCAGTGTACGTCGTCTATTGGTCTAGCGCGTGTTCTTAGACTGCGGTACAATGGCCAAATGTGTACAATATCCCTACCACTAATCATCTGTGCCCCCGACTTGTGAAAACTTATAATATAGTTTTGTTCTCGATTAAATACCATTTGAATTTGAACTTTAAAACAAGGAAATACAGGAATTGTTCTACCGTAGTAGTATCTATAAACTTTTCGTTTTAGGAAATTACTTTAAACATCCCTCTTTTTTCACAATAAAACATTTATTCCATCGAAGGGTTGTACAGGTGCGCTAACAAAATGCAATCAGTGTTCATAATTGAAGTCGAATTAGTCTGTGATTTTCCAATATTTGAGTAGCAATCAATTTGTTCGCTTATTCGCGTGACAAACGAAATGGATGTTTATAAAACCCGTTTAATTTGTCTGCGGGTGTATTAATTGGTGAAATAAATATGCAACTCGCATAATTTTGGAGCGGAATCCAAAGATTTTACTTTTAATTAAACAGTTGATAGTTATGGTTCTTGAATTTAAGTGTTTATACTTTATATCCTTTAAGTTTTTCTATACATTTTTTACTGTAGGTAAATGCAAACGCAATGCAAACTGGTATGCCGACTAACTTACGTTAAGTGGCCACTGCAGTCCAAGGACAAATATTCAACCTCAAATAGAGAAGAAATCCTATAGAGAAAAAGTCCTATGTGAAGTTTGTATGTGGGTGCATGCTTTGCTTTTCATAACGACTAAGCTGTCCGCCTGAAATTTTCTGCAACCATTCCTCCCCAGCCGGGATGGAACTCTCAATGGACTTTACCATAAGGGACACCTTCGGGCTTCGGGCTTTACCACTTTTGAAAGTATCTTAAAAAATAAAGTAAAATAAATAAAAACATAATTTATTGACAAAGACACACACAGATACGGTTAAAATGACAAAATACTCGTAGGTGCAGAACACAAGGCGATGACAATAGGAGTTGTTTCAGCTGATGCTGACGATTCAAATTCAATTCAAATTCAAAAGCTTTTATTCATTATTAGCTACAATTTATGCACACCTAATGAACGTCATACGTTTAACATTATACAAATACACGATCTTAACTCTCCCTTACCATCTCACTAACAACACTCCGTAATATTTTAAGCGGGAGCGGCTCAATTAGTGCCCGCCGAACACAACCCATTTTGTTAACCCTAAAAATGTGAAGACGACGTGTCTTTTAATACTCTTTTAACATCCATTTTGTGTCGTCAACAGGGCTGTAACGGACCCGCGCGATGGCCGGCGTGTGGCGCTCAAGAAACTGCCCAACGTGTTCCAGTCGCTCGTCTCCTCCAAGCGCGTGTTCCGCGAGCTGAAGATGCTCTGCTTCTTCAAACACGAAAACGTAAGTCGTCCTTCAATATAATACACAATAATAGTTCGATAGATTAGTATTTGTAATTATCATTTGCTCCCGAAAGTTCACATGTCTTCCACAAGGGATCCTCCTTAACAGAAAATCCTCCAAAATTTTACGTGTGCTCAACTTATCTTTCATATCCTTCAAAATTAAATATGTACTTCATATGATCTGAACTTCCACATGTGCTCCACATTTGTTCCAAAATTTCACATGCGCCCCAAATATAATACTATTTGGGGTGTAATTTAAATTACACCTAGGTGAGTCAAAATTAAGGACAGTGCAGAGCGATGCTTGTCGGGTCAGCATGTATCATTATACTCGTAAATACGAAAGTTTTTAAACCGGACGGACTTCGTTACGCTACTTACGCTTTCACGCTTTTTTGCCTAAATGGATTTTGATGGAATTAGGTACACGGCTAGCTTGAAACCTGAATGGTTTTAATTTCTTTTTGGACCAAATCCTTAGTCCACACAAATGAAGTCGGCGGAGAACCAAGTTTATTTGACCGAATATGGGTTAGTTTAATATTCTTCAGACCATTTTCATTGCCGTTGAACATTGTCCAGCCTTGTATAGATAGGTTATTTGGGCACATTCTCTGACACTGCTCCTACTCGAACCTCGCATAGGTGCAATAGAAGCGATCTCAGGCTCTCCGGATCCTTGGATAGTTTACAAGCAGTGCACAACCGATGCGAGCGGTGCATACGGCTATGGAATGTGCTCCGTTTAAGGCAACCGTCTCACCGTTAAAGATAAGCAAGCAATAAGAAATGCGCACAGTTAAAATAAAGCGGTCTCATGGGTTTCGGGTCGTCGCTTTACAAGCAATGCACAAGCGATGTTGGCTTATGAAGCGGCAATGTCGCTTGGCTTGGCCATGGAATGTGCTCAGTTTAAGGCAACCGTCTTACTACTAAAGAAAAATAGTTTAGGAGGCAAGAATTCTTAGCTCAAACTGGCAAAGATGACCATTAAATGAATGTAAATTTTTTTTGAAGGTGAAGGTACTCGTTTGCTACTGATTTACAATAAAAAAGATTTTTAGGTTACTTCTTGGATGTAGCTTGTGAAAGAAATAGGCATTCGCATTCGCGTCAATCGCCGGCAGTGGGATCTATGTCTCGGAGAGTGATACGGCTACTATTAATCTCGCAGAGATAACTCGGCGCGTATTAGCTATGCTAGGTTCGCGATGCACACTTCTTGTTCATCACACCTGTTTATTATTGCTCCTAGTAGCTGCGTTTTTTGCAGTGAAACAACCTGCAACGTGTAAATTACCTACCTACTGCTGTTTTTAAGAAGCTTGCATTAACTTGTGTGTGACTATGTGGACAAGATTGACTTTAATCATCTTACTTTTTTGGACTCCAAATTGGTTCAAAAAGATTACATGTTCTTCCAGTTTCTACTATCCATTCATGCTCAGGAACTCACGCATTTGGGGCGACTTTGTCCCAAAATGAGGACAAATCGGTGGGAAAAAGAGGATTAAAACAGAAACTTTTCTCGAATTGAACATTTCTATTAGTTTTATTGCTCTGTTTTATTTGTTAGGTAACCACTTCGCTACGTATAGGGACTGGACTCTTGATAGGTGTTTACTTTTTCTGCCATTTATAAATGCTTCTAACAAATACAGGAGCATTTTTAAGAAATCCTCCTGTATATCAGAAGCGGGGAGGAATCAATATCTAGAATCTTGAGTGTAGTTAGAGTTGTAAGCAGCCCAAGTCATAAGCTGGGTCTCCAACGAAGAAAAATTACCAATTTTTTTAAAAACAACATTTTGCAATTTTTCTTCGGTGGAGCCAGCTTTACAGAAACTTTTGACACCAACGCGTGTTGACCACAAAACAGCTGGTAATTTTGTTCAGTGAAGACCCAGCTTTATGTTTGACTTGATATATGTACATAATATGGTCTGGTTTTTATTTGCCTATTGCACTTGTGACTAACATCCACTTATAAGAGTGAAGAGTATTTTTTATGGTTATGGTGATTGCATCGGCAGTTCGTTATCGTTCGAATTACGATGATGTGTTCGCTCGCTTCATAATTGATTCGTTTTAAATGTGTTTTATCGATGAGCGCTTTGTAAGCGATGGGTACTCATTCCCGATTGTGAAAACGGGTTTTGTTTCTGTAGAGCCTAAGTTTTTGGATAAATTTTGTCGCGATTTTTATTTTTTCAACTTGTAACGGTAGAAAGGCCGTAGTAGAACAGTGCAGTTTACACTATTTTCATAAATTTTGCTAAAGTTATTTATCCCCGAATCTAAAGTTATCTCTAAATATTTTATAGTGGCGGTGTAGTGTGGGGTCTTGTGATTTCACAGAAATAACTCTCATCCACTATATACAAATATTTATTTACATAAACTATAATAAAACAATATAACAAAATTATCTTGAATCGAAGTGAGAATGAAATGACAGGAAGAAAAAACCAAAAGAAAAACTTTGAAATAAATTCGAAATTAAAAAGTAAACAAATCATAAAAACTTCTTGTTGCTACAATTTAAACACTGTTAGTAAGTAGTTAATAAAGTTATTGCAGCGCTTCCTAGAATTGGTGGAGAATTTCCAATAAAGCGCAACGCTTTGACGGCTGCAAGACAACTTTCCAAGTTTAATGTCACCGACATCGCTGACACCAGCTGATGTGGGCTGACCTTTACTGGTCAACACTGTCCTGGGTTAAGTGCCCTAGCATGTTGTTGCATGTTGTGAATTATTGGCGAGATCATTCACTCGTAGAAGAACCATTGCAACTAGGAATAGGTAGATATATAGATACATTGGTCATTTTCTGAATTTTTTATTTTCTATATTTAGTTAGCTCTCTGTAAAGCAAGCGTGAATAGGCGTGACGACAGTATCAAAGATTCGTCGATTTAATCATATTAGAGCAATGTGCATACTAAAAAAATTCAAAACACTGGTTTAGTTTTGTTTAAAATAATAAGATTATTAAATTTTAAGATAAAGATAATAAGATTTTCAATAAAATAAAACATTAAAATATTGCAATTCGCCATTTTGATTGAAACGCCACACGTCACGCTTAGGTAAACAAACTCCGCTGATAATACTGTCGTTACGAAGAACTCATAGACACAATGACATGTTTACCTAAGTGTGACGTCAGAGCCGACGCCGTGACCGCGAGCTGTTTTGGCGCACTATTTGAAAAAATATTAGAAAAATGGTTTTAAACTTCGTTAAACTCAAGTTTATTACCGAAATAAAGATTTTACCGTAAGTAGTAAATATGTACCGCCATTATGGAAGAGGATTTCAAAATCTTTCGTCACGCTTATTGTGTTTCTGATGAAAGACCGCACAAATAAAATTTAGGTCGCATATATTACTTAGATTTAAGAGGAGCAATGCCTTTCAAGACTTTCGACCTCAGATTGAAAGGTAATGTTTGAGGTAGGAGCATCTGTATGTATGTAGGTATGTGAAGACCAAGACCCGTAGCAAACACTTTCGTTCCCACTTTTTCACTTATTTATAATTAAATTAAGTATAATAATCTTAATAAATTATTCTTTGTTTGCAGGTCTTATCGGCGTTAGACATACTCCAGCCGCCTAGCCTCGATTTCTTCCAGGAAATGTATCCTTTGTCAAAAAATTAAATGTACCTATTGAAATAGGTAATAGTACATATATAAATTTATCATACTCATATCTTCTTTAAGCTATTTAAAGTTAACAGATTTAATCGGTAACACTAGATTTTCTTCAACTACCCTAGTTAATGAAATAGCTACGTAAATAGCTTGTAAGAATAGTTCTGATGAAATCCGTTCCTACTTTTCAGTAAATTTGGAAATGTACCGTGTCAGCACTTGGATCCCTTTGGGTATCCAGCAGGAAAGCTATGAGACTGTTGATTGACTGTTTCCATGTCTAGGATGTATTTGAATGTTAAAGCTACGAAAAGGACAGTTATCATCCAATATGAAGATGTTTGCATTGACAAGTTTATTCGATACTCCACAGTTACACCTGACAAATAGGTATATTTCGCGTATGACATGATACTTTTCCGTATGTAGAACTTTGACCTGCTTGAAATCCAACATATGGCCCGTAGAGGCTGGGTTTGTGGATTTACTAAAAGTAGGCTAGTGCCAGTCGAGTCCTACTACCAGTTTCCAACTTAGAGCAAGAGTAGACACATTGACAGCCGCTCTTTGATGCTTCCCAACGCTTCAATACGTTGCGAGATGTTTGTGCATCACTCTGCTCCCCCGCTACATGTAGCAACCTCTAAAGTCAGGGTTTTTGACCTTTTTGACTCGACGCCACACTTTAGGCTTTAGTCAATCTTCTGAGCTGTCGACCTATTTCTCTAGTTGCCTCACACTTAGCTTTGTGGAGAGATGGACTGAAATTCAGCCTTATAAGCCGGCATTTGCGTGTGTTTTTCATTAAATTACTATGGGCAATAAAAACGGAAATAAAATGTGCCCATTAAAATATAGTTTAAGTGTCCAAAGCTTTAAGTGTTAAAAGTAAACAGTGAAAATAAAACATAAGAAAATAAACAATTAGATTTATTAAGAAATTCTATGCCTGTTGTTACTTTAATGTCTTAGATTTAAAAGCAATAATTAATTTAACATAAGCCATGGTTAAATCTGTACATAAATGGTGTAAGTAATGATTTTGGTATAAAAATGTAGCTAGATAATTAAATTCAACAGCATTACAGTGTTATAAATGTCCTAATTAGATATAAACAGGTTTGAGCAATCAACATTTCGTATATTTGGCAAATCATATTTGCCGGTTGAAATATTCTGACGCCGTAAATGTCGAGCGAAATTCTATTCTGCAACCCCAAAATTTTAGCAACGTGTCAAATTCACTGGAACGAAATGTTTTCGATCTGAATGAGATACATTCACAGGCTCGTGTAATTAGGTCACACTTTTCATTAGGTCATTAGAGACATTATGCATTGACAATACAAATTTTAATTAAAATATGTAATTGGCTACATAAAAGTTTGTAATTAAATTGCTTCGTGCGCTTAACGATTTTTCGGACATTATTTCGATATAAATATAAATTTTATAACGGTAAACAAATTTGCGGGAGCCTGATGTTTGCTAATTTGCATTTAGTAATGCTCGTAAACGAACGTGTAGATCGTAGTGAGAGTGCAAGTAATCAGTATCTACTTGAATGTAATTGGTAAATTTTTCCTTCGGTACGGCGGCTATTTAATTTCAAAGGGCACTGTAATTTTTACATTTACAAAGGCCGTTTGTGCCAAAGATTATCAAATGCGTTGCGTTGTTTTAAAAATATCAGTAATGTAATGAATATTGCAGCTGACTTGTAATAAATAATAACCTATGAAAGAACGTTCAAGGTACGTGTCATAAAATACTGCTCACATTAACTACTGTTTCTGCTTCATGTGTAAACGCGGGACGCAATTTTTCCAGCGGCAACGTCACACAGCCGTGGTCGGCGAAATAGAGGAGAACTAAAAAACTGTAAAACGCAGTAGAGTGCGGACAGTTCAAAAAGCCAGCGTTTTCTGACGAGGTTTGACTGTGGTTTTACTGCTACATTATTGACAACAGACACCGATTTCTACGATGTTTTGACTGAAAAAGGTTTATTAATTTTCAAACATGAAACATTCACGAACCAATTCTCTTTATACTTATATATCCCGAGGCGGAAATTCTCAAATATCGCGTAGAAGCAAATAACGAAGGGCTGCGATCCCGGGCGGGCGCAGCTACGCCCTTGGCAGTGTCGTCGACACCAAATTGTAGGCGTTTGCGGCCAGATATCGGAGATTGTGTTTCGGAATGGAAGTCTCTAGCATTATATCTTCAAAACGGGAAATCATTCACGAAAGTTACTTATGTCCTTAATCAGTTTAGTATGTGTAAAGTGTGAATGGAAGGCGTTGAAATAATATTTTCGTATAAATTTGATTCAAACAATATTAGAAATCCGTTTGTAATAACATACAATGTAATTGACATTATATGGATATAAATGGTATTCGGACGAAGTGCATGTGATAGGTAGGTATAATTGAATACGCTCAGTGTTCATTCCGCAACGGTGTAAATAAATTTAGAATGCCAATAGATGCGAATAACCGTTCTTTTGTAAAGTAAAATTGTAATGTCGTTGACACTTCAAGGGCACTCGTATTATCGAATTTTGGACCGAAATGTTCGCCCTTCGTTAGGCGATTCAAGACTCCCTTTGTTCTCTCGTTCTGTAAATATTCGACCTCGGAGTGTTTTAGTTATTATACATAGTACCTACAGACTTTACGGACAAAGAAAACTTCTGCTAATTCATAAGAGTTTTAAAAGTTATATTAACGTTTCAATTCAAAACGGTCAAAGCAAGACAACATTTTATTTAACAACAGTTAAGTTGAGCGCGCAAAAACGGCTGAACAGATTTGGATAAAATGTTGTGTGTACGTAAATATTGTGTGTGGAGTTTATAACCTGAGTTATGTAACATATAGGATACTTCCTACCCCTTTCTAGGCAATGTCTAGTTTTGTGGATTCGTAGTTGCAACTCTAAACCATGCTTCGCTATAAGCACTGACGATCGATAAAATATTCAGTTTGAAGGTTGAAGAATTTACGGATATTGAAGATTAGACGGAGCCGGTGCAATTTCACGGTACGGAATCCCAGTCGGAGGGTGCTGCCGTGTCATTACGATCTATTTTCACGTGACCCTCGCTTTATGTCACGTCGTCGCGTTCGACACTTGAACGTGTTTTAACGATTTGTTATTTTCATAGGGATTTTTTATTCCAGTATACATGGAATGGCCACCGTAGTTCGCGCAAGCTTCCGTCGCTATATGACCCGCCGAGAAGTACCTAAGGAAGTGCTTGTAGGGGTGAGCTCTCCTAGAGGAAACTTGAACATAGACAACTGTCTTTAGGAGAAACAATAGCAAAGTTCAGACGGTTTTTCGGCACTATTTAAGACCTCTATGATTGTCCATTAATGATAATGATCTAATCATGAGGTTGTCTGCACGCTTATCTTATCTTACCAGCTAAAATTCTAAATATTTTTAGACTCTTAAAATAACAACAAATAATATTTTTCTATTTTCAAGTTCCCACTAATTTTCAATTCTAGACAATTAGTAGAGACCTTAAATACATCTAGTACAGATGTTACTTCGAATAACTTTATTATCAACGAGAATTGTGTTAATTGCACAAGGAATTCCATCCAACCTGTTGATCGTTGATGTCGGACATCGACAACTGAAGGGAATTCGACGCACGCAAATCGAACGGAATTCAATTATTCCACTACATGGAATAATCAACTAATAGGCCTTATGTCAAATCTATTAACACTCGTCCAGTCGTTTGTAACCAATTCAGTGTTAGTTGATTAACTAGTTCATATAGCTGGCGTTTATTGCGATGATAGATTTAGATTTTAACACCTGATTTGCGTATCGTGTTGCCTTAGTTTGCAACGTTTTTTCATATACCTAGTATACATACAATGAATACTCCTTTAAGGTATCTTTGGTACCTACATTGTAGGAATTAGAACCGTCGTATATTTCCATACTTTCCGAAAATAGCCCGATGGATCGAATCCACCAAACCATTGAAGCCTATTGCTGGGTATAGGCCTAATCGGCTGATCTCAACCCCATCTTCATATCTTGAGGTGTGGTTTTTATAGATACTTTGTTTGAGGCAAACCATAACCTCATATGGGATTTCTATTCTACTTAAGTTGGACAAGTACCTATCAGTCATTGGTCATTGTATCCTAGGTTTACATCGACCACTTACACACTTACACTTACACTATAATGTGGAGACAAGACGTTTGTTTAGAATGATACACGGCTTGAATAAAAGGATGCCTTATTACGACTAACTAATGTTGCTTAACCTTTACTTACAGTACATGGTGTCTTAGTTCGACACTACAACAAACAGTTCTCGTAATATTAGTACATACATATAATAATGTGATATGTGGGTATAATCAGCGGTGTCCGCCCTCGATTAGCGAACCTTTGTGCGTTAAACCGGCGTCGGGTTGATTGATTTTGACGTCCAATTTGCGTATCACGTCACGCGTGCTGAATTCGAATTGTTGCGTGCGAGCTTTGCTCTATAGGTGCGTTGTAGGTCTATATCGATAGGACCGAGATATGTATCCGAATGACAAATTGTCCGTTATGCGGAGTGTGCAATGGTCGAATAACAATCAAATAAATTAGCGATCAAACCAGATTGGCACGGGAACCCCCGTTCTCACAATCAGCTGTGTTGTGTTGGTTGGTGGCCGGAGAAACAAGTTTGAACAGACCCTATTAGTCCTCTGAGCGATCAACGACTCTACTTACAGCCCTGTATGAGGCTGTAAGTAGATTTGCTTGGGTTCAGTGTCAGTTATGCTCCTTGGTTACTTTTATATTGTAAGAAAAAAGATAACTATTTGGTTGTTGGACTCTTCAGACTCTTCTACTAGTTAAGCTTTCTCACCGAGCCGCACCAGCCGAAAATATATTTGTTAAGATCTTTAAGTTACATAAGTATATCCTATTTTTGTGGTTTCAATATTGTGATCGAACCCACGCGGAGGTTTATAAAATTATTTCTCTATTGGACCACTTATCGTTTCATATGTACTTTTTAAAGCGCTCACAGGTTTTTCGAATATGCCGCTGCAAAAGCGATATTCGTCTACGCCTTAAAAATGTCAACTTTTTGCAAGTACCATTTCTCAAAACCCCCGCTGGTCGATGCAGATCGCGTC
Source organism: Erynnis tages (assembly GCA_905147235.1). Lineage (NCBI taxonomy): Eukaryota > Metazoa > Arthropoda > Insecta > Lepidoptera > Hesperiidae > Erynnis > Erynnis tages. The sequence continues at coordinate 11,057,883 of LR990074.1, forward strand.
AGCTGGTTCCGGAGCACAATATCCCGTCCTCCTCCCCCGCAATTTATTCCTTTCAAGTTTTATTGAAATTCGAACGCCACTCCGTTCCCCGGGCGCCGCCGGTTCGTCTCCGACGCCGTGACGGCAAATGACGCCAATGAACATGGGAAGCGTTATATATAAGAAATAAAAGATGGGAATTGAAACATTATTTCGTCTAAGGCCTTGTCTTAACTGGGTGACAAACTATCGAGCAACCAACAAAGCTTAAAACTTAAGAACATTGTTCTGTTTTGAGATATCCTAATCGAACATGACACTGACATGCAATAAATTAATTTTTAACAAAAATGTGAACCGACTTCAAACTAAAACGTAAGAAATAACTTAACAAACAGACTTCAATAATAAGGTACGTTTGGAGTCTTTGCAAAAATGAGGTTATCTATAAATAGAACTTTGGTTGGCACAGACTCCAAAAATATGTACCTTATTATTGAAGTCTGTTGGTTTTATTCCTCGAGCGATTCTCGCGCTTGTAAACCAAGATTAGATCTTGTATTATGTGACAATTCTCTTACTTACATATAATAACTCAGCTCTTTCCTGTTTAATTTTAGAAGTTAGTGCCTTAAGTACTTCTAGAATTGTCGACAGATATATTGTTGCATTTAATGTCCCGGATGATGGAAACCCGAGTGAATCTGGACGTGTTCACATAAATATGGAGTGATTAACAAACAGGAAACATTTAGCGCTATACACGTGTGTCCAATTAAGAGTGCTCGTGTTTTCTTTGTTCGCTACCGGGCGTTAGTCATAATTGCATTAAATGTGAACTCGGCAGTTTTTCATGCCAAATATGAATGCAGTGCCAATGACGGTGGTAGTGTAAACAAAGAATTGTAGAGGGTTCAATGTCTTTAAAGTAGGTACTCTTAGTGGCACACTAATAGTCCCCTGTTGGAGTTCGAAATTTAGTATGACCTCAAAATGTTCTACAAAAAATTGCGTTTTCTGTTCATTTGAACTGCCTTAGAATTTTTTCTGGAGAAATATTTACGTTTCTGGAAGTACCTATGTTCGTTTATTAACCAGTACTTTTTTACATGCAGACACCTTAAGTTCTTTTGCGTAGCGACGCTGTTCTATCGAGTTTTTCTAACAAAACAAGAACCTTAAAATATCCACTTGTATCGTAACCCCGCAAGGGAATTGAAACGTAGTATGCTACTTTTGTAAATGTTTCAATTTGTTTGTATTCGTGGCGCGTACGCACCGAGCTTTCCCATCGAGCGCGGCGTGAGCACCGAAATAGAAATAAGCGCTTCCGCTTAATAAAATGCATTGCCACTAGCTTGTTTCCCCTCCGCTTCTAATGCGCCTATGTATTAGTTGTGCTGTGGTATTAGTCACCCCGCTGTCAGTTCGCACGACGGACAAAGAAATATGAATTATTTGCTTCTAAAACATTCTTCGTTCGAGATCGGTCACTACTTTGTTTCCATCCTCCCCCTATTGTGAGAGGCCGTGCCCAGCATTGAGCCACTGAACAGGGTTGCAGCTATGTAACTTAGTTCTTTGATTTATTAGTATGTTATTCGTAATCCGTACAATATGTCGAGTTTTGTAGCACCGAAATAGAAACAAGCCCTTCCGCTAAATGAGATGAATTGTCGCTCGTTTGTTTCCCACCACTTATAATAGTTCAAGAGGCCGGCGGCCATAAACTGTAAGCATTTTCTCGAATCTGATATTTTAACATTAGGGTTCATTGGCGGAGTAGAGAAATAGTCCGCCGTCAGTCAGCTTGATTTTGTCGATTTAAACAGATCGGGGGTGGCTTTAATTTTGTAAAAACCTTCAATAAATAAATAACGCTTCACATTCATAGCCCCATACTAGGATTCCCTGTGTCGCAGGTACAATGTGTCCTAATATTGTTTTTAATCCATTAGTGATCTGCTGTAGTGTCGGGTCTCTCCTTACAATGAGTAGGTTGTAGGCCTAAATCTATCACGCTGGCATAACACGGGTTGGCGGACCTAATATATTTTCTAAAATATCAAACTTTAGAAAAGCTTGCAGTTTTTGGTCGCCGGCCTCTCGGTATATAAAGCTGCTTGCGCATAGGTGGCATTAGTCACGCCGTTGTCCGTTCGCACGAGCGATGCAGCCTATGCACGTGCATTGTACATTTGAGCAAATATGACCACCACCATATTTGTATTATCCTATTACATACATACAAGTTTAACTTTATCCTTAAACAGAGCTCCTGTATTAGTTTAACAGTATTTATATTATCCAACCTTGTGACACTGTCTGAAACTTAAAAGAATAAGAAAACATTGTTGACTTTTCGTGGAAAGGATGCGTTACTAAATGGGCGTTATAATCGTCTTTTATAATAAACAACTAAAATAAGGTTTAGATTCAGAGAACGATAAAAACTATCCCATGTCTTATCCAATTAATAAACTATCAGTTTTCAAAATTGTATCTAAATCAGTTCAACCGTTCTTGCGTGAGGACTGAGGGCTGAAAAAGAAAGAAGTATCCGTCTATCAACCCATCCTTGCAAACGATTCGTTGAAATCTTTCTTAGTCTAATGTAGACGCTAGTAGCTAAATTAGGTCTCGTATCGCGTCTAAAATCTAGATCAATGCACGGCGGGACAGCTGTGTCGCTGCAGCGGCGAATATTGTTTGAATGGCTCTCGAGTCTCGGCGCGCTCTCGAGTTCTCGACTCAACTGGAACACGGGAGACCCACACTTCGCTGTTATTATGTGCTGCGAATGTTGTGACCAACCTATCAATGTAAATATATTGTTATTCTGGGTCTTCGCACTGAAACTTCTAGAAGAAGTGGAACTGATGTAGGGAATCATAGCTGTTTTAACCGAACTGGTTATTGAACGCAGGTAACCGACACAGCTCTCAAGGCTGTGGTTAATAGAAGTGGCAGTGGGCTGTTGCCACATTGTTCGAAGGACCAAACACTGATGGGGAACAAAGGTCCCCGAATGGTCCACCGCTATAACTCGGCAAAATGAGTACAGGCCGCCCTCCGACTTGATCACTGATGACCTGAAGAAGACGGTGGAATACCGTTGGATTCCAAGAGCCCATGATCGGGTGGAGTGGCGAATATGAAATTGATTGGTTTGAATTTCAAAAATAATTTGCGTTTGGTTTGTAGGAATGAAAAAGAAGATGTGATAATGAATACCGGACAAAGGAATCCGCGGATTGCCGCACATTGTGACGGAGCGTTAAGAAATTCCCTTACTCCCAGATCCCCTAAGTCGTAGTTGGCAGGCGTAGGAAAACAAAGAAAGAAAATTGGCAGCCTCAATGTGCGGAGTTACGATGATTGAACTAAGCAATACCGCCTTCCCGCCGCGGCTTTGTTGGAAATATTCCATTATTAGGGCTCTTTAGGCGTTCTAGCCAGGCTTCGCATTCCCGTTAGTCCGCCATTCAGATGCCAATATTTTAAATTTGAAATCCCTTTTGTGCGCCTGACGATCGCATTTCAACGTTCATCTAATAAGAATACGAGTAAATGCTCTGAATGATTCAATATCGTTCGACGGAGTATTGGAGTAGGGAACATGATTTTTGGATAAATGTGCAATTTGTACCGTAAACATTCATTAATAGAGATTGCAATTGTATCTCTAAAAGGATAATGAAGATTGAATGTTAAATTAGATAACTATATCTTTTCACTTACGTTCCTACTTTCTTCTCGCTAACCCCAAAAGAATACAACATGTTTTAAATCACCTCCTGTGAAATGTTTAGAAATCTACGCGGAGACGTTAAAGGATAAAGAAAGTAGTAAAAGAGGATTCAGATACGTTTTATTGTCGTACCATCCAACCTACGTATCTAACGTTTAGCGACCAACACAAAGTGATCCTTGACACTCGGTGCCTTGACCGGTGCAACGGGTGCCGTATCAAAATCCACCCTTTGTTTCTAAACTAAGGAACGCGCAGATTCTCGTGTTTCCTCGTCCATTGTTCGCGCTGTGGACATTTCTTTTGTTGGTGCGACAGGACCACAGATATACATCTAAATAGATCACGCAAATATAAGTAGGTACTTACTTACCATTTGTATAAACTTTTCAAATCATATGAAAGTTTGTGCGCAAAGATCTTCGCTGTTCCATTCAGTCTGTCCATCACCGTTATTCACACGAAACGTCAATTTAATGGATGGATTATAATGCCTATAATCCAATTACTCAATAATACTCAAATAAATTCAATTCGTTTGATTCTCGTCCTTATTATGACGAATTCGAATTCATTCCAATGATGATGAAAAATTAATCAAATAAATAACACTATTCGTACTGGAGCTTATGATTTGGCTTCGCGTTGATGTGGGATCATGTCAATCACTAAAACATTCTTGTTTTGTCATAGTAGGTAGTAAAAAAGTAAAACCACAGTCTTCTTACCAATGTGATGGGCCAATTTGCGTTATCTATTTAGATCTACATCTGTGGTCCTGCCATGTCTTTGTTCGGGCGCGGTGGGCGGCGGACTTGGCGGAGTGTCGTGCGCGGACGCGGTGCAGCGCCCTTGCGCGTGCGCTTCCTAATTAGCGGGCCGCGTAGGCCGCATAGGCCGCGTGCACCGATTTAGAGACATTAAAGACTATAATTAGCGGTTTCGATCGATTCATCTTCAATCCTGCGTTGTTTTCACAGTCTGACCAAACACAAACCAAATGATTGGTTTTGTGAATCTTATGAATCGCAAGTGATGTTTTTCAATCGATTTCAGTTACCATTCTAGTAAAATCGATATTCGCAAATGTCCTAAATTTTAAACACGTTTCTGTGTTTTTGAAGGCACCCTTAGCGTGCAGCCAAGAAATTAAGCTGTTCAACATTACTGAAAATCTAATGGGCATTGGACATAAAGGGGAGATTTTCGTGGGAGAGACTCTCATTTTCACTAGCACCGGAACATAGATTACATAGAGTTGATTTATGTTTAAATCAATACAACATCAATATGATAATCTCGCGTTACTATACGACATCGACGTAACACCTCGTCGTTTGTACTATTGAAGGTTCTTTAACGCGATTCTTCACACTTGCAAGTTGTAATAACAGAGTCGGTATACCTTGCAGCTGTTGTGCAAATACAATTAGCTGCGCCTCGCCTACAACTGACTCCGCGAGTCTTGTTCGATGCTTTGTTATGAATTTTTGATTGCCTGGCAATTAGACCGCTAAATGCAAATTGTGTATTTAACGTGTAAATTGAAGGCTTGAATTTTATTGCAATCGAATGATGCCTGTTTCTTTTACGTAAGGTACGGCTGTTTTCGTAAGGTACTGCTGTTTACAGCGGTGATAGTCCAGTGGCTGAGAATTCGACCTTTTAATCGAGGGGTCCGGGTTCGAATCCCAGTGGCACGCACCAATGACTTTGTAAAAAAAAAGTTATGTGCGCTTTATAAAATTAAATATCACCTGCTGTTACGGTGAAGGAAAACATCGTGAGGAAACCTGCATGACTGAGAGTACAAAAAAATGTTCCCAAAGGCATGTGAAGTCCACCAACCCCCATTAGGCCAGCGTGGTGGACTAAGGCCTACATCCCCCATATTGTGAGAGGAGACCCGACCCTGTAGTGGGTCATTAATGGGTTACTGACTGACGGCTGTTTTCGGTGGATATGATAATAGATAACTATGAAAGTGGATATTTTAAATCTTGCTTTTTTATTTCTATAATGGATGGGGAAGAAAGGTCATCGAATGGAGCCTATCTTGTTAATAGGAGTACCTCCTTCTCAGTGGAATGTTGTCCTATCGATGATATCCGGAGTCCTGGAGGGCCCGACACCGTATGAAGTGGCGTCGATTAGGAGAGGCCTATGTCCGAAATGAATTCCAGCTCTGAAGTCTACTTCTGACTTCCATGGGTTAATTGATTAGTACCATCTACTACACATCCGTATACCTACACAATTTTGGTATTTCGTTACTAGCTTACTGCGGCCGAAAGGAATTGATTAAAAGTCAATAAGTCAAGTCCTCTAATACTACGGAGATATTTCGACATGTACTCGGACAGAATGACGAATTAGCTGCCGCCTCACCCGACAATAGCGTTGGATGCCAACCGCTCCTTGACTTAGTTCGGACCATCAGACGGCACTTGACTTGACTAAATGACCTCCGGCAACTACGGGTCAGTGTTGCTACGCTGAATGTGCATCACGTTTTTACTTCGCGGGCATTTTATGGTTGAGCTTAGCTTTAAAGGACGAATGGAGTGTCTATTGTCATGAAAAGCCTAGTTTTTTATCCTTAAACATAAAGTTAACAGAAGTCTTTGTTACACGAAATGTAGTATGAGTATCTAGCGGCATAAATCTAAACATTTTTATAACTTTGTAAAATACCTGCTCATCTGATATGAAATGAGATCATTCATTACTTTAAACCACCATCATCAGATGTTCTATAACGAAAAAGACAGTGGTTGAAATGCAAACAGCAAAAACCTAAAGCATCTATAGGAAGTGAACTGTAGTGGAATTGAACTGAAGATTCAACTCCGCGGAGAGATGTGTTCCTGTCGCCAAGTAATTATTTCCTTGTAAACATACTCGTACATAAGCCCGCATTCAATGCCATTCGCACAGTGTTACATTTACTTTGCATTGAAATTATATTTAATAGCTGGAGTCTTTCTTACTTCAATGAAATTAACCCCTTTTTCATTTGATTAGAAAACTTGTGTATAGAAAAACTTTTGTGTAAATTCCTCACCTAAAACGGAAGGTCCAAGAGTATAGGTTTGTTACAGCTAATCTTCTATTCTGTTCTTTAATGTATGTTCTTTTTGTCTCCAAAGATGACATACATACTTACAATTAGCAGTGCAAATGTTAGCATTATGCCTTTTGGTGTGGTGACCTTGTAGAGATGACCTGACCAGTACCTAGCTCAGTTTTCCAACACTATATCATGACCACTTATGTATATGAATAGTTTATATCAATCGATCGCTCATTGGAATTCCTCTCAAAGTAAATGATCCGTGCAAAGTGGTTTTGATCGTTTCTGGTAACTAAATTCACACTACACGTTACAACTATTGCAACAACGTAGCCAATTTATCTCGCGCGGCTCTAAGATCGAAAATGCCCCGCCGGATCGCCGAGATAAAACTAGTAAATGTAGCTGACCGCGCACGAATGTGGATAGCATTTTGGTATTTATTGCGCGCGTGAGCTCGCCGTTTATGGTGTCAACGACCACCCTCCGCGCCATTAACTCGCTCCAGGCCGCTTTAATTACCATCGATGGGACTGCCTCACACCATAGCGTTGCGAATCGCCATGGGTGCACTACGGATGGGGCCCTATGCAAATAATTGCCCCGACACTGATTCAAATTGATGGTCTGGTCCGCGTTTGAATTATCGTGATTATAAAGGCGGCGTTAGCAAGCTTGTTTCAAACGTGGCGTTCATGGATACCGGGTATAACAGCCTTCTAAGCGTTATTCACGCTTCTATTTGGTTCTATATAATTCCTAGCTTTCCATTCCAACCGAAATTGGGTGTTTTGATATCACAATCAGATTCGTCAAAACATGATGCGACATCGATTTAATCGCGACGCGGGTTTCGATTGTTTCGAATCGATGCACTAATGTGACGCTGAAAGTATTGTGTGTGTTCTGCCTTTGTTGTGTTATCGCGACCATCGTCCCCTGTGTGAGCTATAGCTTCCGGAGAGATAGCGTTACATATTATGCGTGAATTAGTGGTCAAATTCGACTGGTGTCGGTTGTTAGAACCGATCGTAAATCACACTGATAACAACTCTATCATAACATGTACGTAATAAGCTTTACTGTTTTACATACTTCTAGGAAAATTGTTGGTTATGAACACTTAACTTTTAGTATCATCGAATATTTATATAAATGAAGATTACAACGAGATAAGGTAGGTTTAAAAAAGGAAAGGGAAAAACATTTAAGTAAAACTAAGAAGACACTCGCGTCCATCCATTCATAAAATGCATATTTTGGATGTCGCAAAATGTCTGGATGTCGTAAAAATGATTAAATATCGCAATCGCAAGAAGGGCATAAAAAAGCTCTCCTTCATAGCCGGCAACGCACTGGCGACCCCCCTGGTGTTGCACGTGTCAGTAGGCGACGGCGACCACTTACCATCAGGTGGCTCGTCTGTCTGTTTGCTTGCTCTATTTGTAAAAAAAATCCGCTCTGCACTAGACTACCTAGTCTAAATGTTTGCTAAACAAAAACTAACCGCGAGTTGAAAGAGCAAAGCTCCCTAAACGTAACTATGAAATGGACGCTTTAAATCAAGTGCACTAAAATATATTTCTAAAGCGAATTTCGCTCAGCGAGGGCATGTACCAACTCACCTAAATGAAATGATGTGCGGGTAAAATTCGGTGACGTGAGAGGCATACAAGTAAAGAGCGGGGTTAAGCAATAACAGTTTCCAATCGCAACATACGCTTGTTAGTGTTAGCCAAAAATTACTCTTTATTTATCTATTTATTGGCACATATTTATTATTTTGAGATCCCTGACATAAGTTTTGTTAGTATTGATTAAGTTATAATGTTTTAATTTAAATAAGTAAGGTAGGTAGGTACTTAATAGCACCCTGCGAGCATGCTATGGACGTAAGCGTGTTTTTTTAAATGGTAAGTATGTGATTTTTAAATTTTCTTATAGTTACACACACACCTTTATCATAAGGTCCATAAAGTAATTTAACAACATTAAATTTCAGCGATATAGACACTCATTTTGGATAAAATATTTAAAATACTGCTAAATATTATCCGAAATCAATTGTTGTTGTGACTAATTGTTTGCGATAAATGTCGAGAGCAGTGCACACCACCCTCGCGCCCCAGGCTAGAGCCGATAAATCACCCAACACAGATATTATTGCACATGCACTTTTAAGTAGGTAATATAGATTATACTTTGGCCGCGGCTGGATGTAGCGTGACTTTTGGAAGGGATAAAAGTATCCTATATGTTAATCCAATTATAAACTACGTGCGTACGTTTGGTACTTAATTAAAATCTCTTTTTCGTTGAAAGTGTAACAAATATCCACCCATCCTCACAAATTTTCACATTACACATACAACATTCACACATACAAATATAAACTACGTGCGTACGTTTGGTACTTAATTAAAATCTCTTTTTCGTTGAAAGTGTAAAAAATATCCATCCATCCTCACAAATTTTCACATTTACTGTAGTGGGAAGGTATATCTAAACATCCACAACAGAAGAACATAAACAACAAAATGTGGCACGGAACATGGATTCCACATAAAGAGTCGCCACATATCTCATTTCCCACGAAGATATTCGGATATGAGGCATGGTATACGAGTGGAGCACACGAGGTCAGGCCGCAGAGGGAGCGGACACCGCGCGTTTTACTGTTATGATCCATCTCGGTGTCGTTATAAAATTTATGAAGCTCTATTTATGCTTATCTCCGTGGGTCGCCTTCACGGAGCGCAGAAACGAAATATGAATTGGCGTCCGGAGCCCGTCCGAGCTCAAAGACGTCTAGGTTCACCGGGCGGGACAGAAATCGTAAAATTTCGGCACTCGCCGTTGTAAAAACACATATAAAACCGGTGAGACGTGCACTAAAATGTCTCGCAAGGAGAACTCGCCGGGTCATTCCTACGAGTAATTCTTCCGTTGCGAAAGCGCCCCCAGCTGTTTTATGGCGAACCCGGTTTTAAAATTCCCATTAGACTAGAACGTACACGGAACTCGTTAATTACGCGACCACGCTCGTAATTTTTTTAACGGCGTTATTGGCATGCCGGCGTTAAACACTGTTAATGCACCGCAGCCATATCGAGGTGCACGCGTTGTGGTCGCCAACAAAAGCCTACTAAAATGACGTCGACGGTGAGACCTTCGCGAAACGCTAAACCTTGGCTCTGTTTACTGCCTGGACGTTTAAGGTAAAGGAATCTCGTCGTAAATAACAGCTTTTATGCTATTCCACGATTTCATTAGGTCCTTCGAATGATATAACTCGGAGAGTTATGACGCCACGCGGGAGTTTATTACGCACGGGCGGCCATCTTTACGTTCCGAATCATAATAACTGAAATTAACGAGGGCTTTGCTTTTTATTGAAATCTGCTTAGACTTCGATGAAATTCAGGCCATGTTTGAGCAGGTGTATTAGATGCTAATGAAACCTTCTAATAATGTATATAGTAAAGTCAAGAATGAGTATACTTTAAGTACCTATGAAAGTTCAGATGGTGGCGAGATTGGCCTAAAATAATCCATCCCATATTTAACACATGAATTGCTTGCGTTGCATTGTATTTTATAGTGGTATTCGCGGTATTGCATTCGCGGTCAATTTAATCATTGAAAAGGGAGTTGAATAAATAGGTACGTATAACAGAAGTGGAAAGCGGTCAACACTTTCATTCCAAATTTAAATAGATTAAATTCCCAGTTGGAGCGAGCCCCGAAGGTTTGGCGGTGTTGATATTCTGCCTTCGAAAGTTCGGAATAAAACTTTTTCTGTTGGATTTACTCTTTCATTCACGGCGAGTCGATTCCGGTGTATGTATTTCAATACTCAAATTTTGCCGCTGCTGTATATTTAGGTCTTGTAGGGGGTTAGGGAGGTGATTTCAAGGATATATATTTTTCACTTATTTTATTTAAAATAGACTTTTCGGAATGTATCATTATGTTACTTACTAGTGTTATTCTCGAGTACATCACAAGATTCAAGAAAAATACATATTAATGTTTAGGCACTGCAAAGCTTTTTCTAAATTTTTGTGTGAAAATTTAACGACGTACCCAAAACAACCTCAGTAATACATCTTTCCTGTTTGGGGTTACAGTTCTCTATAGTAATTACTTATCGTTCTTCCCGTTTGTTCCATCTACGCTACAAAGTGTCCATCCAGTCCAGTTAGCATCCATACTATTACAATACTCTTATCTAACACGTGAATCCATCACGTCCCGTCGATTAGACGTCCTCGCAGAAAACCGGAGATATTAATCAACTACCGATTGATTGCGAACTTCGGACACTCGGCATCCGACGGGTTGTGTCACTATGATAAATTGAATTAGCAACTCGCTGTCAATATCGGTTCAGACATGAATTGCTTCGGGTTTTGTCAGTTATATTCGAGGAATCAAAATATTTGTGTAGATACTATTTTGTAACTTCCAATAACGGAACGATTAAGTCAATTTATTTACCTAACCGATAAGTTAATTTGTGCAAGCTAAGTTGCCTTGTTCTTATTGGCTACCACAAAATGACACAACCGATCGAACAAAACACGCGATAAAATTCAAACACAGTTCTCGTGAACTCCTGACATCCCAATGTCAGTGTCCTGTCATGCGACAAATTTACGCAATGTTGTCGAAAGGCAAAGTTGACGCGATACATTAGGACAAGAGGTTAGTCGAATCAACAGCTTTCTCTCAGTTGTCAGAATATCCTTTGGCAAGCTTATACTCAAAGGTTCCTGTGTGGGTCTGTTTTCCAATAACTGTTCTGCACTAAGGAGACTCTTTGCCAGGGCCGGATCTAGGGGGGGGCAAGCCGGGGCCCATGCCCCGGGCGGCAAGTTCAGAGGGCGGCAAATTCACATTTTACAGACGAATGGATAACTCATCATTAACTTAACTTTGACCACGGAATAAATAAATAATAGTACAAGTACAGTAATTTCATGGCCATATCAACTCGACCGATACCCAGAGCGAGGAATGAGACGTAGTGCACGAACATTTATTCTTCGCGAGGCGCGTAGGCATAGTTCAAAATACGCGCCTGCTCGCCCGCAGGAAGGAATCGATTTTATATACTTAGGAAGGAATTAGAAGGAACTTCGAAGGAATTTATATACTTAGTTCTGCAAAAGCAATGTGACCCACAAAAATATAATTTATTAACCCGGTTCCTATGAGAAGGCCTTCGATTCTATCGAGACCTGGGCGGTGCTTGAGTCTCTTCAGCGATGCCAGATCGACTATCGGTACATCGAGGCGTTGAAGTGTGTATACAATGCCGCCTCCATGAAAGTCCGAGTACACGACAACAGTACGAACCCCATCCACGTGCAGCGCGGCGTACGACAGGGGGATGTCATCTCCCCAAAACTTTTCACCGCTGCACTGGAAGATGTGTTCAAGCTGATGGAGTGGAAAGGACGTGGTATTAACATTAACGGCGAACACCTCACACACCTCCGATTTGACGTTGACATAGTGATCCTGGCGGAGTCGCTGGAGGAACTCAGCATTATGCTCAGCGACCTCAATAGTGCCTCACAACGGGTGGGTCTTAAGATGAACATGGACAAGACGAAAATCGTGTCTAATGTCCATGTCACACCCGTACCAGTGGTTGTTGACGGCACTGCTTTCGAAGTTGTAGACGAATACGTTTACCTAGGACAAACGATCCGAATGGGTAAGTCACTCGAAAAATCCAACTCGGCTGGGCCGCGTTCGGGAATCTACGACACGTCTTGACGTCCGATATACCTCAGTGCCTGAAGTCGAAAGTTTTCGAGCAATGTGTGTTGCCAGTGATGACCTACGGTGCCGAGACGTGGTCCTTTTCTGTGAGCCTAATCCACAAGCTCAGAGTCGCCCAGAGGGCAATGGAGAGAGCTATGCTTGGTATTTCTCTACGAGACAGAATCAGAAGTGATGAAATCCGTAGAAGAACGAAGGTGACCGACATAGCTCTCAAAGTTTGCAAATTAAAGTGGCAATGGGCTGGCGTTCGCAGGACTGACAACCGATGGGGAAAAAAGGTCCTCGAATGGCGACCACGTTTAGGCAAAAGGAGCACAGGCCGCCCTCCGACCAGGTGGACTGATGACCTGAAAAAGACATCGGGAAACCGTTGGATTCAGAGCGCCCAGGACCGGGCGGAGTGGCGTCGATTAGGGGAGGCCCATGTCCGCAGTGGACTACTAAGGGCTGAAAGGAAGGAAGGAACCCGGTTCCTTAACTCTTATCCGTTGAGGCGTTCCTCAACTCTGTATCTCCGAAACCCTTCATCAAATCATCAACAACTTAATATGGGACCAAGTTAAAAGTAACAGCTCCCAAACCAAAAAAAAAACAATTCAAATCGGTTACCAAATGACGGAATGCGGCGGTCAGAAATATAAAAAAAAACGAGTTCCTCTCTATCATCAGTCTATATAGTTCTGCAAAGGTAATGTGACCAACAACAACAATTTATTAACCGAATTCCTTAACACTTATCGGTTGAGGAGTTCCATTGTGTATCTCCGAAACTGTTTTTTTTAAGGAAAGAATACGTTTATTGTTGACTGTTACATGAGAAAGATGTTACAAAAATTTATAATAAGTTTAGAACAGTCTACCCTATGCGGGCATACAATAATTATGTCTTATATAACTAAAACTTAATTTTATATTTCATTGGCAATCATTGCTAGATTTTATTTATATTTATTTATTATTTTGTTCAGCAGTCCAAATTATTTGTTTATTTTAATATTTTACCTATTCGAACTTATCGGCTATGCAATGTGCCATTACTGGGCAAAGAGAGAAAAATCCGGAGGAAAAAACTCTCGACACAGTTTTAATTAATTTATTTAGTTATTTATACGCGCGTTACTACATTCCTTTATGTAATTGTTTATCTATAAACATAATTTAAATTGAAATTGCGAACCATCCATTCATTTTTCCGTTCGTTATTTGCATTTTTGTGTGATAGTGCATTCTCTCTGATTATACCCTGGTATAAACACAAGGAAGCACTTGTAGTCGGCAGCTTTACAGGACTGTAAATGTAGCCTCTGTCCTTCCTGAGATTGTTATTTTATTTTATCGTTAAAGAATTCCTTTTCGGTATAATAACCTTTGACCAGCTACTGTTTTAAAGACCATTTAAATTTATTGATTGATAGTTTTTTTTAGTTCTGGAGGCAAATGATTGTATATGCGTATGGCAGATATATACCTACTTTTTTATAAATTCTACATTTTATTCTAGGTAAATACAATTGATTTTTATCTTTCTGTCTCATGGGTACATTTCTTACACGCATATAAGATTTATTTTTAATCTTCTTCATCAGATTATCATCAACTTAATATGGGACTAAATTCACAGTAACATCTTCCAAACCAAAAAGAAAAAAATTCAAATCGGTTAACAAATAACGGATTGCGGCGGTAACAAATATTAAAAAAAATAAAAAAACATACAAACGAATTGTGAACCTCCTCCTTTTTTTGAAGTCGGTTAATAAATAGGCTTAACACAGAAATAACAGCAATTAATGCATTATTTCCGGAAGACCTATGTAGGCTATGTCCAAATTTCAATCAATTAGTGGACATCTGATAGCTGAAATTATATGGATGATAAAGGTAACAATAAATGTATGTGGGCGGGGGCGGCATATTTCAGTTTTTGCCCCGCCTAAAAAAAATTGAAGATCCGGGGCTGCTCTTTGCAACGGGATATCACTGTTTTCATATCGAGATGAAATACGAACAGCACTATGAACAGGTTTTATAAGATAAAACTCAAAAACCAACAGTGTTGACACACCAGTTTGTTGGGTGGAAGAACACGGGTTGGTTTCCTAGCGGAGCAGTGAATGAGTGTGCTTAAGTTTCTGTTTCTGATCTGGTAGTATCTGTTTTTACCCTGTGAGACTTATGTGAAAGGATTAAGACTTATGTGAAAGGATTAAAAAGTATTTTAATCCACATCCTTCAGGGACAAAGCCACAAAGGGAACGATAAATGAAAAGAATAATTAAAAATAGCAAACATTCGAGAAAACCCAATCTCATCCATATTGTCATTATTAGTTTTATACCTTTGAACGAAGAGCAAATTGCCAATAAGCGCAGCACTTTTAAGGCTGCAAGGCAATAAGTACATTTATTGGAGTTATTAGTTCTTCGTGTGCCTCCAGCGTTTCCTCAAAGTTACGATAGCTATACGCCATATTGCAAAAGTTTACCTATAAAATGTAGTTTGTCAACGGTTAAATGTTTAAGCGATTTAACTTAAATTTGATTTAAATTAAATTTTCAAACACAGGTCTTTGAATGGACCTGTCCCAAATGACAATACACATTCACATGCGACAAATTCACGGAATGATGTTGTCGTATGAAAGACTTGACGCGAGCGACCGATTTTCTCGTAGCAATTAAGACAAGGGGCAGCATGGCACATGGGTTCATGGTGATTGATCAGTTTATATACTGCTGAACGTTGTTATTGTTGAAAACTTTCCAGCTGACAATTACAGTTGGCAAATTCGATTCGTTAGGGAGAGGAATTAACGCGGTCGGCGGCGCCGCGCGTTTGCCGCGATTGTATCCAGGCTGCGATTGCGATTAACTGAAGTGGACACAGATAACCAGTTCCTTAAGTAAGATCATCCTTTCTTTTCTTCTTTCCTTTCAACTCTTCATAGTCCACTGCTGGACATGGATTTCCCTTAGTCGACGCTAATACGCCCGGTCCTGGGCCTTTTGAATCCAACGATATTACACAGTCTTCTTCAGGTCCATCGGGTCGGAGGGTGGCCTGTAAGTACTCTTTTTGCCTAGACGTGGTCGATATTCAAGGACTTTTAGCAGAGAAAAATGATAAATTTCTTACAATATGACCCATATATCACCCGAAATCAATCACCCCAATATCATCTCAAATTAGACGTGGAGGTTCATAGGTTACGGTGACCACTAAAAGTCAGGTAAACTGCAAATAATCCTTTACTATATTCGTATTCTCTCTCTCTCTCTCTCACACACACACACACACACACACACACATATACATACACACGCGCCCACATACACACACTCTATCACACATACATATCACACACAGTTTAATTCTCGCAAACATACCAAGTTCGGTGTGCTCGCCGCAGAACAAATTAAATCAATTTCCAGGCTGTCGGTTCTGTATACTTACTCGTACATAGCGCGATGAATTAGGGCGGTTTCATATTTATTATATACTTGGCGGTATTGTAGTAATTCACTTTTAGAGGTGGGAGCAACAACTCCTACTGGCTAAAATCCCACGATATTCCTCTGAACACCCCTTGTTACTAACACGGTACGCTGTACGATGACATTCTTTTTTTTAATTATTCAATTTAATACGCTGAGAATGAAAGCGTTTTCAATAAAAACGAAACGAAACTTTAACTAGGTATCGCAACTTGCACTAAACAATGCCCAACAAATTCGTAAGCTGCTAAAGCTCTCTACCGCATTCCCTCGGGTGGGGAGTTATGGAAGGACTGAAAAACAGTTTTCATTTATTTTCCCATTTACTGGAAGGCGAACCCCATTGTCTAGATTAGCGCCCTGGCTGCACGACCGATAGACGACGGAGGAAATTAGATGTTTTCTGACGTAAGCTTTAAACAGTTTAAGGTTTTCTTTCTTGCATGAAATACCTACTGTGTAGTGAAATTGTGTTCTAAATCAGGATGAAATGTGCAGGTGAGGATTACTCCCACCTTTCTTAATAGTTGCTATTAAAAAGCTCCAGTCCATGTACACTTTAGAAGACTGGTTCAGGCAGGGATAAAAAGTGTGATGTTTATTGATATTGGTTATAAACGGTGTTCCAAATTTTATCCAAATTCTTTCAGCTGGTTTAGGTATGGAACAGTCTACAAAAATGAACATTCATCCATAATATCTTTAGCTTTAAACTTTAGGAAGATAGTGGAACTTTTAATAGTTGCTTTGAAGGTAGGGTACTGGCAAAATGCTCTCGCAACCTGTTTTCCGCTCAGCCGGCCGTGACTCGCTATTCATCAACGTCCGACCTTTGCCCGCTTTTACGAGTACGAGTACTTACTTCCATTTGACGCATGCCGCCCCGCCCGACATACTTTAATATTCATAAAATTAGGCAGAAGTAAATTAAATCAGCCACAGATATAGATCTAAATAGATTACGCAAATGTAAGTCTATATTGTCTTAATATTTGATTCATGCACTCTTGCACATTCGCTCTTGAAAATTGTTATTATTATGACGAGTTCGAAAATATTCAAATGTTGATTGGTAAAGAATCGAATAATTCATTTTAATCGTACTGCCGCTACTGATTCGGCTTCGCGTTGATGTAGGGTTACACCATCACTCAAACGTTTTTATTTTGTCTCAGCAGGTAAAAAAGCACGCTAGGTATTCATACTGATCGGCGAACTAGCGTTACCTTTTTAAATCCAATATCTGTGCAAAGCTCGCCCGCCACCGGACCTACTAAGCCTCAAATACTCACTTTTCTCCATTCGAACTATAATAAATCTAACCCAACTTCAAAAGCACTCCAACATTTCCCTCTTCGTTCGCTCAAATTCAATAGTTCACATCGAATTTTCAACGGATCCGACGCGAATAAATTTCACTGTCGTATTCGAATATATCGCGCCGATGTTAATAAACGTCTACGACATTAACCCATTTTTGTGTCAATGAAACCGTTTTTTGATTTATTACTATGACGCATTTTAATAAAAAAAAATATGGCGACGTTTTGATATAACTACCCACAAAGAGCCGATAGGAGTATAAAAACTTTTGAATGATAGGCAGTCATTTATGAATTTTTCAAATTAATATCTAATTTTAGTAATATTAAAAATAAATTATTCAGGAATCGAGTCTTAAAGGAAAAATTTCGTCATAACGAAAAAAGGAATAACCCTACATAAAAAATATAGAACGGTAAATTAAAATCTACGGCACGTTTATTTAATGTAAAATTTTCAATTGATTCTCATTAATTAGCGCTCAGCTTTTTAGTCCCCAGGTAAATTGCCACAAGCTCTACAAAACGAAATGGAAAGTAAACTTTGGAAAATGGCGAGAATTTTTTTAGGTTTCTTTATCGCTGCGGAAAATCTTTTCTTCACCAGTATTCATTTGGAGAAGGATTAAACTTAAAAGAAATCATTTTAATTTTGAATGATTTGTTTGTCTCAGTAATGCTGTATGAAGCATAGGTACCTGTTTCAACGAGAGCTAAAAAGGTTTTTGCTTCTAAAATTAAAAGCTTACTCTAAAGATTTATTGTTTGGTTTATTAGGTTGTCAATACATTTTTTAAGTAAGAGTTTACTTGAATCTTTTTTTTCTAATTTACGCAACCTTTTTTTGTAACATTCGAAATTATAATTGTTGCTGTTATCATAAAAAACACGGTTGCAGAACTGTGTGGTACTGTGTGTATACGATATTTTTAAAACAAAAAAACCTGTCTATTTGTTTACCTCTTGCATAAGTTTCAAATGCAAACAAATGAACTGCTTTTTCTCAAAAATAATCCCTATCGAACAGTTAACATAGTTTAATGAACTTGGGCTTCTATAAAATTTGTCGCCTTTTCTATGGATTCTGTGTTTAAACATTTCTTGTGGGATATGTAAAAATGCAGAAGCTCTCAGGAGAAACAGTGTAGTTTGCTGCTGTCTCTTTTCTGTTGAAAGTTAAACGTTTGACGGATATGACATGACAGATATGCTACTCTTTGACGCAAAGACAGTTGCAAGATATGTACCTATGTATGTAACGAATTCCTTTGTAATGTAAATCCTTTTGTTTCGTTGGTAGCCGGAGCCATCCATACGTTTTCCTGCTCATTGAACCCACGGCTTTCAGTACAATCTGTCAATGTCCCCCTTTATCTACTCGTAGAAGCGTCGTCGCCCCGTCGGCACCTAGAGACAGTCATTTGCAGACTTGGCTCCTAGGTATTTTATCTACCCGCCGGCCACGAAGAGATGCGGTAAAAATAACGTTTCAATATAATAATTTAGTAAAAATATTTTTTTGTGTATTTGGCGTAGAAAGTTAGTACCATAAAAAAATTAATAAATTCGATTTTTTGATTTCGATAATCTGAATTTGTTAATCAAACCATACACAATTAAGAGGATTAATTGAGAGGATTAATTGAGCTTTAGAGCTGTAAGTTTTCCTAATAAAATAAAATAAATATTGTTCTGGAGCCAATCTGAGTAAAATAGTAGAAACAGCCACAGGTACATGTTACAAACAATAATATGTTGGTAATAAATTGACCATGCTAGCAAAATAAATAACTACATAATTATAAAATATTCGTATTGGTTTGTAAGGGTATGAATGGCTACAAAACACAATTTAGATAACTGAAAAAAATTATATCTATTTGAATAGCAGTCATAAAATAAAATTTTTGCAAATAAACGTTTTGTCTTTGTCTTATGATCACATAGTGATAATAGTGTTAATAGTATCGTTAGTTGTAGGTACTGTTGATATTATTATCCCAATATTGAAATAGAAATTTCAACGATATTGGCATGGATCGTAATCTGGAAATTTTCTGAATATCTTAACAAAGTAAGTGATCTGTGAAATTTTCCATTCGCTGAAGGCCGCACTCCTCGATGGGTCAGAATAATGCATCGGCTAGAATGCAGGTTGATGTCGAATATGGATCGAATATGTTACATTGTACATAACAGTCTTGAGTATTTCAAATATGACACGTTTATAGTGGATACAACGTTTTATCCACTACCTTGTACTATTAAGTATTCTGTGCGACTACACTAATTATTTGCATAAATGTGATGCAGGCAGTTTTTACGATCATCTTTGTAAAAAGCACTAAGAGCCTACATTTTCAAGACAAATTACTGACTTGTGCCCCGAGCATGAACACTATCGACAAAATATTCGTCCGGAAAATGTCAGTCATTAGTACCTATGTCATTAGTATGACATCTTCCTATACTAATGACATACGTTAAATATACGAATACTTTGACGACAGCGCACGGGGCACTGAGTATGTTGTTTTTGCGGTTACGTTTGTTGCGTTTGAAGAAATATTTATGACCGTCGTATTGATAAAGCAATTACACTAGCCCACCTTCACACCACTAGCTCTCTTCTTATTTAAACTGCTTTTTACGTAACATTTACTACCGAGCTATGCAAAATATGACGAGTAGGTACCTACTTATTCTAGAAGGACCGGTTCCCTGCAGTGTCGATGATCCATCAATGTCACCTTTTAACTTGGATCGTCGCTTCAAATAGTGTGGTCGTTGTGGTGAACATCGGGCCGACATCTCCCAGGAATGCGTGCAAGAAATTGAGGCAGTTGTATTGTGGTACTTTTCATTCCGAAGGGTTAGGACATGCGTCGCGTAATGCTAGAATGTTCCTTGCTGTAGGGCTAAAAGATTAAAGTGAGTAGGTTATTCTTTGATAGGAAAGTATAAACTTTACTGGACGAGCTGAACTAACAATTAAATATAAATTAAATTGTCTTTTGAGACTGAAGAATTTACTATTTAGAAGATTTTTTAGCAATTTTACAGAAATCGTAAGTACCACTAAAATGAGTAAAACACAAAATTGCAATGTTTACAGAAAATTACTATACCTATTGTTCTCATTTTATATCGTGGTTAAAAAGTTAAAAGATCCTTCAATAAAATATGTAGTTGCAAAAAGCCGTGTCCTTATATTTCAATAATAACTGTTCAAATACTCGTACTTTTCAAATGGCACCTAATTGTTTTATTTTCAATTGAGGTCCCTTCTATTTTCAAATTGCACTACCCGTTTCAAAATTAGCGTTTGAAGAGAATATTCATATACTGAGCGCGATGACTAAAGAGTTAAAGACCGCTCCGGCTTAACTGACGGGCCCTTTGTTGAATGAGACCCCTAACCGTTAGGCAAACCATTAGGTACAAACGTTTTTGAACGCTACTGCAATTTTTTTTGTAAAATCCGACTACTTACATATAACGGGTATTAAAGTGACGCGATTTTCTTTGAATTATTCTAGTGATATTCTCAAAATCAGAAACATTTTTTTTTAGAAAAACGTAGTATGGACAGCAAGCTTTATTGCAGCTTGCAGTTTAGGATACGAGAATATAGCAAACACTAAAATTCTCACAGCCGAGTAGTTTTTGATTTACCATTCAGACTATAATTGTTATTGTTGAAAGTTTGTTCTAGACTGTTTTACTATTAAGTTTACTAATAAGTTTTCTACGAACGTTTTTAAAGTCTTATTTGTATGTAGGTAGTTAGGATTTTTGTTTTTATTACAAAGCTAAAACTTTTCCGAGAAAGAAAATGGCGCCATACTGTTGGTTCGATACGCGAACCACAGAGCGGAAAGTAATCTTATTATTAGAAGCGGGTACCGAAGAGATGGAAGAATGATTTATCGGTAGAGGAGATGGCCGATAATGACGATAGGCACCGATGACGCCGATACATCCTCGGATAAGCGGACCGTCCTCTTGTTAATCTACGCATAAAACTGCGACCTTTCGAACCATTATTAAAGCCTTGATCAACCATCCTAGTCTATGGGGGTTGGTGTACTTCACATGCCTGTTTCACATGCAGGTTTCCGCGCGATGTTTTCCTTCACAACGAAGAGTTTATCTTTTTTATATTGTCCTTTTTAAACAATCATTTCTTTTACTTAAAAGTGATGCCTGCTTTAAAAATATCAAAACAGTTGTAACACTTGTCACACTTATAGAGCGGACACCAAAGCGACAAAGCGACAGAATAATGATTTATCGGTCAGGAGCGGAGATGGCAGATATTGCCGATAGGCACCGATAGCGCTGATAGCGGGCCGTCCTCTTGTTAATCGACGCGCAGATAACGCGCGTTTCATTTCATTAGTACGAGACCAGGGTTCGAATGCGTCCGTTGACTTTATTGGGGTCTGATTCTGTATGACCCAAAAGATTTCGTGTCGATATCGTGTGACATCAAACTGTACGTCATTTCATGAACTCGGCACGATAAGGAACCTTAATGTATATTCTATAAGGCACACAATAGATTGTCAACATATTTGACTTTTAAGCCTTTTTTGACTTTTTATCACGGGTAAGTCATACAGAATCAGGGCCCTGGTAAACGTTCGCGATTAGGACTTATTACAAACTACGCATCAGATTTGATCATTGACATTATGATGTTATGGATTCTTTAACCACCATCATGCCATATTCCATTAACGACCAAAATCTACCTACCGCATAACTAAACTACCAAACCACCGAACGTATTTGGTAGGTTTCTTGTTATCCAAAGTTTTTAACGTTTAATTATATAATTTTTTTCAAAAGTCTCAAGTAAATTGAACATGTATTTTATCGGTTTGTAGGAAATGGGGCCCAAGATAACATTATACAATTTAAACAGTTGCAACCATCTGTCGCCATCCGCAAACACAAGTGCATTTTGAATTCCAATTATAAGTTCTATTTATTTAAGGGTCTCGTTTGTTCCATGGTAATCCATGACCTAAAAGGTTGCAAGGTTGCTACATTTATCATGTATCATTCAAACATTTAGTGAAATCTTAGTCCACCCTGATCTAGGCGCGTTGGGGGACTTCACGTGCCTTCAGAACATTGCCTAGTGCAGGCTTCTCATGTTTTCTTTCACAACTAAAATATTATGTATTATCTTTTTTTACAATATCTTTATTAATCAATCTTTCCTACTCATTTAAAAGTGAAGGTTGGTTTAAAAAGATCAAAACATGACATAAGCTAAGTTCAAAGCGTTTGGCAACGGCGCAATAATGAGCGCGCGGGCTTCATTCATTGAAGATCAATTAACGCTGATAGCTCACCCCGCAACGCGAGTCTCTAATAAAGCCAGTTGGCCCATTTCTGGCGATTTTTTTATTAAATTTCTAAATTATCTTCTTACTAGTAACAACCTAGATAAATAAATTGCTAGGTTGGTAATCATTTATTCTGAGCCATATTCAAGGCTACGGCTCCAATAAACGGCTAGCGTATATAAAGACAGTCTACATGAAATCCTATTTTAGGCTGCGTGCGGTGCTTTGCTACTCATGAAGAAAATAAATAATTTATCCATGACAACAGAAATGAACAAAAATCACATCCATTCTTATAAACGAGATCCTAAGAGTACTTCATAGACGAGGTCTTATATAAAACTCAATCTTTCATAACTATCATTTTTGGCCATGAAACAAGTATCTCGTGAGGCTTCATTGCCTCATCCCTTCTCAATTTACGCAGTCGCAGATTATCCGCTACCTACCTCCCGCCTCCACCTCTCCAGACCCGGAAAGGGAAAATATTGGAATATGGGATATCATTATTGTGGCCTTGTTATTCCATTCGAAGAACGCAGAAACAATGAACGAGGCCATTCTATGTCTTCATTTACTGAGGATTAAATATCAACGGATTCTCTTTCACTATTACTTGTATTACCTACTATTGTATAAAGATATAGTAAAGGTTCTTAGAAACCGACTTGTGATAATTATTCTTGTATGCTTGAAGTGTAGAGCCATTGTACGTAGAGGGATATGTTATATATGTAAATCGTTCGGTTTTTTGAATTATTATAAATTCGTTTCCGCCTGCGACTTCGTCCGAAGATCGGTTATCAGGACCGGACGGGAGTAACCATAGTTACATTTCACTATATTATATTCTTTAAATACCTACAACTATTTTGAAAACGCAACAAGTTGAGCTTGATACAGCAGAACATTCATTGGGTACATTTATTTATGTGCGTACAGCACTATAGGGTTGTCGCTTGTCTAAAATTTTTCTCAGATAATAATAAGATGTTAAATCTGAATCAGAATAAGGTGCAAAATGTGTGGTCAATTTAAGAAATGAAAGTGAAAAGCGCGACTTTTCACGACACTTAAAGATACACAACAAGAGGCATTATAAAATCATTATCAATCGCTATCGTAACAGATAATAAACATTATATAATTTTTAATATTGGGAAAGCGAATATTTGAAATTTTATATCATTTATGACTCAATATTTACATTTTTGAAGTTCCCTTTATATCTATGAACAGCAGCGTGACAACCCTACGTAGGGACGGGGTAGAATCTCAGCCCCTTCGTAAATAATTACCGCGCTCAGTTCTTCGCGAGGGTGCATGCCTACCTTTACATCCTATGCTTATATAGCTTTACATCTGAAAAGCCTCTGCTGTGTTGGGGGCACATTCGTCTCTGTCGACTTTAAGCAATAGAATTAGGGAGAAATAGAACAAACTCACTTTGTCATAATAAGGGGATACCTACCGTGCTTATTCTCTCTACACTTACCTTAATTACCATGGGCTTTTGGTTTGCAAAAAGTAAGTAAAATTGTGGGTATTTTTGAATAATACTGTGAATATCAGGGCTTGTGTGTAATAAATATGTGTTAGAATACATTTTTATATGAAGAGCAATTTACAGATCGAACAAAGTGGTGTGTACCTTAATACCTTCATGAGTAGGTAGTTAAGAACGAGTATTTCATAATAATTTCAACTTGAGTCCTTGGTTCCTAAGAACAATAAAATCATTCAACGGAAGTTAAGGGTAGGTACCTATGTAGGTAATTCCTTTTATGTGTGGAGTCCTATAAAAATATGACATTTCAAACGGTCTTTATAATGAGTAATGCAAATTATACGAGCTTAATTACTGTGTAGGAAGATTTTAAAGCGGATATTCGTGAATAATTACGGCGGCGCGCCATCGCTGCAAGGGCGGTCCTTTGAGCGGGCGCGCGTCTGAGTGCGACCAGTTTCAAAATCGCTTCAAAGGGCCTCTTTCAAAATTTTCGGCTCATTGCTGTAGGGCTTAGGTGAAACTGTATTTCCAATTTTAGAAGAACGTCGGTTGGCGTTGGAAACTGCACAAGGCAAGGTGACATACCTAGTCACAAGGTCCTTTAATAAATAGAGATTAAAAGTGCATATTTTGCTAGCGTTGGCCACATTTGGTTTGTGGAGAACAGTTAGCGATAATGGTTACTTAAGGTAATATAGATAAAATCAGTCTCTCACAGGTAGGTACATAACTACTCATAGCTAAGCCTACTAACGAATGAACTGTTGATATTCAGATCAGAATCGAAAAGATTCGAAAAATAACCTAAGAGACCCAAGTATCTCTGTCGTGGCAAGATTGGTCTGGTCTAATGCTTTCTTGACACTAATTTACATAGTGGCATACTAAAACCCTCGTCGCGATTCAATTCTTCTAACACTCTTGCATAGTAGTCTTATACATTGTCCAGTAGTTAGTTCTATTACACGTTTGCGACACAAGGATATATCCGACACCGTTACTGGTGTACCGCAGGGGTAGTCTTACGCGCAAGGACACGCCACGTCTCACGTTGCGTCGATGCTCACCCACTGTGACCCACTGGGATAACTTTGTCGGAAGCTAGATAAGACAGAACACATTTTATTACCCAATTATGGCGAAGCAAAAAGGATTGTGTGTTTGACCGCGATGTATGTATGTTCCCTCATAAATTTTAAACTACTTATCACAATTTGACATTATCTTTAGAAGCGTCTTGATCGTCCGCTGGTTGTAGGCTATGTGACGTCACATTAAATTGGATACAGCGCCCATTAGAGGGGATAAAATTAAGCTCTAAAAATGAATTATTCGTGCCTTGTTGGGTATCAAAATAGGGTATAAAGCACTTTTTTTACTCCAGAAGCGAAGGCAAAACCTTTCTTACTGTACCTTAGTCATCATATTAAAAATTTAAATTAAAAACTAACGAGGATCCAATGAAGTTTACCGTTCATTTTTGAAGTATGGTTTGTGTTGTGAGAACTAGTGGGAAATGTCTTTAACATACGCTATTTTAATAAGTAAGTAAATTTGACAACTTAAACACAAAGGTATTCTTGGATAGCAACGTTAAAAACGTTCTTCTTCGAACTAAAGTACAAATGTGCAATATCTCCCTACCTAGGCCTAAGAAGGCAACACCGCATTATCTCGGCACGGTTCTAAAACAAAAGAAAGACTTTCCTTACATGTTCAAGGATTTGCGGTTCACCGGGAAAGACGCACAGATTAAACGAGCGACTGGGAGCGGCTTTGATGTTGCTTTCCTTTTTGACGATTAAACTATAATGCGACTATTCCCTTATAACTGAGGGAAAAGGGGATTTTTCATGGTGTAAGATTCCATTATGACGTCATTAAGAAACCATCCCCATTCAATCCTATTGGCATTATGTCACGTTTGTCAGTTGTTAAAACCACCAAATCTTAATCATGGCGATGGAGTTACATTAGCGTACAACTACACTAATGTGGCTCCATCCAAAAGAGTTCCTTTTAAATCAGGTTGTGTGGTCATCTTTCTTGGTGTCCGATGTCGTAATTGTATACCAAATTTGTTTGAGTAAGCTCAGGAACTTAATATGATTTATCTAGTTTGTTTACTCCGATCACATGTAGAGAACTGTATGTCGAGCGAGAGTATGGTCGGGTTGGGAAAATGCTAAGCTACACTTAAAGCGGATGGAATTTACAAAAAAAGTGTAGTTACATTACGTGCATGATGTTCAATAGCGAACCATCGATGTAGGTGCCCAAAAGAACTTACTTTTATTATTGTTTCAAATATACGATGAGGGGATAATGGTATTGGTAATAGCAATGTTTATTACTAAACGAAGATTATTATAAAGTTAGATGTATTAAGTATGTAACTTCGTATATAAGGTTCTTTATCTGATCTGTAAAGTTTAAAGCGAGCTAGAAATTTGTACGATATTTAAGTAGCAAGAACGGCTATACCTACATATCGTGCTGGTGTGTAGGGTTACTCGTTGGACAAACACCAAGTTTTAATGTGTCGCATCGCTGAAATAGGTCTATGCCAGCGTTTTTCAAACTTTCAAATTCGCTTGTACACTTAAAAAATGCCATTTTTATAACTCTTCCATATTTAAAAACTGTGAAATTGTAAAAGTTGTTCAAGAATCAAATGGAAAATCTTCATTTATTTGTGTCAGCATCATTTTCAGTGGGGTGATTACGATTAATTCGAAATTATTTCAACTATTATTTTAATTTACGTGAAAACCTAAGCACTCTATATAAAAGGAGGTGCAAAGTACCTAATACTTATTTCAAAAATTATATACGATCAATTTGTAAATGCAAGAGTTGACAGTGTCACTTTGAGAAGCTCTGGTTGACGCAATTATAGGGCTGAAACTTCGCACATTAGTGCCGCGCGTTGGTACAAATTTGGTCTCCACAAAACATATTGTACCTACGCAGTTTTGCCGACGCATGAATATTATTTTGAATATTTCGCGTAGTGAAGTTATGCCAGGCAACATACAACACTAGCTAAATGTGAAAAGATTTAAGTAATTTGTTAAAACTATGTCTTTTTTAAAGTATAAATATTCTTAAGTCGAATTCTTAAAATCAAATGCACGCGCAAACTCTGGGATCGAATAACTTTGAAGCAGAATTTAAACAAGTTTAGAAAAAATATTTGGGCGTGGGTTTCTAGTGGTTCTAGTGTTCCTTCCTTGCCCTGATGTACACCTACGTGTCTGTGTCACCCATGAAACAAAAATTTTTGTTACGCAAAGGGCGGTCTCCCAACAAGCGAGATGATCAAGTTGCTCTGACTATGTCATACCGAAGTTTATTATTATATAATATAGCTAGCGAAATAGAAAACTTTGATAGCGTGATTCAGGATGAATGGCGGAAATCACCACAATTGTTTTCACCGATTTGACACCGAACATTTGGTAATTCCTTAACCCAGTCACAACCAGCTACGTCATCACCGAGCTGCTGCAGAGCGACCTGCACAAGATCATCGTGTCGCCCCAACACCTCTCCGCCGACCACATCAAAGTCTTCCTCTACCAGATACTCAGAGGTGAGTGGCGTATTGATTTACTTAAAGTAGTAACTAATCATAGAAATAGGAAGTGGATAGAACGGCTACTTGGTTCAGGCGTGCCCTTAATTCTGCTCAACTCCTCGGAGCTTCATCCTCTCTTTGAGACTGGAAGCGAGATTAACATAATGCCGGTCTATTAACTTTCATTTTCTATTGTAGTTAGCTATGAAATTTTGCATACAGTAGGTACAAATTGTGTATTTCAGGACAGGACCTCTGAACTATTTAACAGAATCAATTTAGAAAAAAGCTGTGACCTGCGATAATCTTAATCCTCAGAAGTTGAAACGTAGGTATCTTTATAAAAATTCAGATAAATAAAAAAGTATTTGCATCATATTTGGGGCACAATTATTAATGTCCGAAATTTTAATTTTTCTTTTTTTGTATGAGTTAACTAACATTAAGTATGTACATAGGTATACATACAAAACCAGCGGGTAAGTAGGTAGGTACTTATCTTCAATATAAGTTTTAGTTGCATACAGCTCATCAAACATCACTTTAAAATATCTACCGTCAAATAAGGACCTTACTCTCAGCTTAAAGCTCCCACCTGCCGTAAATCAATTAAAACTGCCGAGTTGTGCCACCCTCCAACTGAGAGGTTCGATCTACTACAAAAACTTCGACTTTAGCTTTGAACGGTTCCCAGCTTTCGAGACGTGGCGTTGCTTTAACGGAACTGCAGCCCGTGAACATTGAAATTTTTACTGTTTTATTTACGTATTAAGAGATTTTAAATGCATTCTTCACCATTGCGGATCATTAGGCCAGCGTGGCGAAGTAAAGCCATCCTTCTCTTTGTGAGAGGAGAGCCGACCCTGCAGTGGGTCATGCAAATTAATGGGTTACAGACAAATGCACTGTAGTGTAGAGCCTTACCGCCGTACTCAGAGACATTCATTAACGTTAATGGTTCATTACATATTATTCCAATTTATAAACCATCTGTGTCATAACATAACATTTCAACGAAATCTGTATCGCTGTTATCGTGAAAGATTAACAAAAAATCAAACAATCATTCTCGCAAACTTTCGCATTTGTAATATTAGTAGGAAGTGGAGTACTAAAAGCTTTCTTAATACGATAGGTATGTACGATGTACATGTACCTATTAAGGATATAATTTTTATTTATGCGATATTCTCATTAGACTGAAGTGGAGGTGGGCAGGGGTCGACAACCGGCGCGCAACCGACCGCGACCGAGGACCGCTAGTCCTTTGCTCCTTTGCTCGGCTGCAGCCTAATGTGTATTGAATTTTATAGGGAAGGGTAAACACACCAAATTGTTGTCTCCTTTTTGAAAAAATGTGAAAAAAAATATGTCGATGACAGTGATAAAGTATTAAACATTATCAAAAGCTCATTATCTATAGTTCTAATTTTAGGATAATATAGGCATTGCAAAAAGGGTGTAATACCTATCTGAGGATGATCCGTGTTGCTGTAACTCATTGACGACGAGACACGAGGACCTAAGACGTGTCAAATAAAATATTTCCAGCATTGTTAGCGGGTTTCCAAAAATTATTTATTGATGATTGTTTTTTTAGTCCCAAATAGCGTTCCCGGATTTAAAATGACACAGACAGTGCCATATTATAAAGCCACTGTAGCTAACTAGAATGTAGAGTTCTCCACAGTCCCACGTTACTAGTACCTACGCAGGCGCGGCCGACAGCTGATGTAGTTGTTTTCAATTATCGCCGGCACTCGAACACGGACCGTTAGGGTAACAGTGTACCCAAATGGGACACGAACCTCCGTGCACCCGCCGTGTTGACTTAACGATGAATGCTTCTTCCACCTGCTCTTTTCCCACCAAATTTCTGGGGACTTTAGAACGAATACCTACCCATGTCCATCTCGGGCCTGAATCATTAGTGATAGTTGTGCAGATGACAATGGGCAATGTTTTCCACAAATTATGATTTGGCACTCCAAATGAAGACCCGAGTCCATATTGTTCTTCTCGTCCGTTAGCATTATTAGTGATACCTCGAGTAATATAACCGTCCATAACTTACCTTTTGTTATATTACCTTTAGGTGCTTCTGTCCCATTAAAAGATAGAATAGCCCTTTAAATAATCCAGTAGAGTAACTAAGACCTAGAGTAAAGTATGGAAATTTGGTGGCCTACACGCTATTTTATTACAAAATAGTCTGACATGTACAATTGTACATTCACTAAAAATATGAGTTGAATTCATCACAAAAAATACGAGTGTGCCTATGAAAACTGACAATTGGAATAAGCAAAACAAAATGGAAATTTCATTAGTCCATACTAATATAGACACTCCACATTTATCGAACCCGACAACAAAGTATTCGACAACCAGAAATAGAAACCACTCGGCCAACCAACCTTATAAGCGTATAAATTGTATTCCCGAAAACAAATCACCGTGAAAACCATAAAGCATGTAAATTATTGTACTTCGTTCTCATAATTATATCGGTACTGGTACTGGGTTGAATAGGTTGCATATGTGTCCCATATGTTCAATTCCGGGAAGTAGAAAGATCTTTGTTTAAAGTGGACCCAATTTATCTCGAAACAAAATTGGTTTACGCTCTTGAGACGGTAGGGAAACATATCAACAAGCACACAATTATCTGTGAATAGTAGAAGGATTTGATGTTCTGTCAAATAACCAATTATTTTGCTAAAGTAAATTACAAATTACCAATTATTTTACTGACATATTCACTTAAATGCTAAACAATTTTGAAAAATTAAAAGTAATCATAGTTTTTTTGGATTTATTTATACCTCTAGTTTAGGTACCTCTAAGCACACGTATACATAAGTAAAGTATTACATTATACATACACCTCCTAAGTCCCATAGGAACATGTTGCCGGTTTGACAAGAGGGATTTAGCGAAACACGTATCAAGATTAAGGGAGCTTTTGCTGTGGCGTCACTTCTCTTACGGAATACTGACGATATTTTTGTAGAGTTCGAATACTATTTTGTACACTGTAATCTGTAACACTCGAACTGTTCGAGTGTTACAGATTACAGTGTTACGGCAAAATTTTCTTTTTAAAAACAATACAAAATAGTATTGCTAATTGACATCCAATTTACAACTAAAATTGTTCTTTCCCAATGCTGGGCATAACATTTTCCTAACTAGAAGAGACTTGATATATACATTTTATCATGTGGTAACGCATTGTAACTTTGTTCCACTGTAAATTTGAGACGTTTTTACAAGTATTTATAACTAAAAAAATGTAGGTATGACATTCGTATTTCATATCAAACTAAGAAGGTTCGCCCTGTAGGTATGTCAAAATACGAACGCGCAGTTGACACGTGGGATTTAGCAAAACACGCGTCAAGATTACACGTATCCGCATCCGACAGGGAATTTTCGAGGGCAAAACAACATACGTGTACCTACCCAGCGACATGAGGGTTATAATTTGTCTTTTTGATTGGATACTTTTATACAGTTATCTTTTATTTTGAGTTGAATATAATTATTATAGATAATAATAATATTCAACTATAATAATATATTAAAATACAACATAATATGCGACGACTCCGCGGGAACTGTACTGACTGAACCTTTCCCAATTAAAAATAATACCGTGTCCTAATTTAATTGAATCAATCTATAATAATAATTTAAACATTATATAAAAATCCATCAAAAACGTTCTACCACTCTATTTGGAGGAAAATCATCGCCGAAAATCACGAACGACTTTTTCGAAACAAACAAAAAATTATTTCCGTAGTTTCTGTTGAAAAAAAGATTTCAAAGACCTGAAATCACGAGGAAGAATTCATTTGTTTACGTAGCTTGTTTATGTTATGACAGTTCTGTGTTTTAGCACACAGACATGAGATTTTCCTGTGAGATTTTCAATTTTTCAACCCTACAAGGAATTACCGTATTTCTCAAGAAGGCTTGTCAGCTGATTGTCTGACGGTTGAGTTTTCCGGGAGACGTGAAAGCTCCCGTATTTTCTTCACATTCCAAGAACAATTTTATTTACAGAATTGACTTATGTAGTTAAATAATTCAGCGGTGGAGCGGTAACTGTGCCTAGCATAAAATGGCTTCGATAATTCTCTATGAAAAAAATTAATTATTAAATTCAATATCCGATCAACCTAAGTTAAATTTAATATAATAGAATGTACATTGCCACTTGAAATACGTATACTAACCTACTTCATTAACCGTCGTTATATTTCAAGTCGTGGGAACCCTTGTTCAGTACGACCCACGCACTATCGCTGCCTCTACTAATTATTTTAACTTTATTAAGTTTTCTAACGATACACGCGCTTGAAATGACAGTGATAAAAACACATAAGCCGTCATCTCTCGAGGAAATAGCCAAATAGACGAACGTTAAGTTTAGCTGCTGTTGTTACGCAACACTTAATAGGCGTGGTCCCTTATCCAGCCCTACGAAATAGGTGCCGTCGCTTATAATTTATAAAGTAGGTTGGCACGTTGTAGGTGGTAGTATAGTACCGACTAGGTACCGGAGCCGACAGCCGACGCCGCATTTCCATAATTCCGCTCGTTACTCAAACCAGGCTCCGATGATATCTCTCCGCGCCGTTGGATAAACAAAATTAATTAAAACCTCACTTATTAACGCCAACAGAAAACTTCACACGCACGCAGGCTTGCGGAACCTAAGGCGGTTTTACGAAATTTTTTACGTATCAATACGGACAAGCGTTTGTGTGAAATCTCAAAAGATTAAGTTTTTGAGTAACTGAACTCATTAAATTAATTTCGCAACGTTTTTTTTGAAAACTACAATTTTATTAAAAATTTTGCTCGTGCCGCATTCGTTATAACAAATTAAAATATTACTTTTGTGATGAGAAAAGTTTATTGTTACATTTGCGAAATGCAATATGACAGGGAAACCAATGCATGCAATGTAGAGTTTTCATTATAACATCACGTATGCAACACGAGTGCTATTAGCATACCTACAGCGAAGTTGAATATTTGCGACCCAATTTTACCACTTATATTTACTTTCAACATTAACATAGTAAATTGCAACTCAGGTGGGCGGTGTTTAATTCCGTACTTGGTCTGCATTGTTGCAAAAATTCCAAAAATCCTTATATTTCAGATTTATGTAGGTATATAGTTTATGGCAGATTTTAATCACATCTTTATTATGTGATTGTAGCCTTTGTAACCAAATGAATCGAAAAGCATATGTACTTAGAAGTACACACACCTACTACAAATATTATGTTTAGACGTATCTATGAAAAGATATATAATATTTTGATAGTCGAATGTGTTTCATTAGCAGTAAATGCGATTGAAACTAATGTTTTAAAAAAGTACGCAATAGTAAGACATCAGAAAATTTATCAAAGAGATGTTGCAGTTCTGCTAATAATTTACAGATTTTTATTGTATTTCTAATTTGCAATTATAAATAGCGTTTTCCCAAAATTTGCACATAACCAACAATACACACGGATTATGTAACTATATATAATGTGGTCCGTATACATTATCGATAGCGATCTATGTACATATATATGGGACATATTAGCATAATTTTGTGTACGTAGGTACCTCCATGAAGTTTCTTATTTTCGGTTTAATAACCGATTTTTTTTTATATTTAATTACAATTAAAATTAATTACAATGAAACGGAACATATTATACAATCCGCATTAATCTATTAAGCATAGGTTAATAGACTATTAACTTTAATTACTACACTATGCTCCTGCTAGTATAGCACGAAGATGTTTCTCGAACGAGATTTCAACGCATCCGCTAGATCCGCTAGTTCCCTGCGCGGCACATTCCCGGGAATCTACGTTCGTTGTCGCCGAGTCTCGACAAAGATAACATCCGCGACATCGGAACGGTACACGCGCGCTGGAATGTTCAGTGTTCTATAGCGTTGTGTGCAGTGTGCATTGAAGTCATGATTTAAGTATTTAAGTGCTATCTATACATGAATAGCAGATTCTATAAAGAGGAGAATTTATCACATCCGCTCGCGTTTCCTGCGTGGCACATTCCTCGGAATCTGTGTTCATCGTCGCAGAGTAAGAAAGATAACAACCGCGACATCGGATCGGTATGTGCCGCGTCTTAGAGCGTAGTGTGCATTGCAGTTACGTTTTAAAAGTTACCTTTACTAATAATAAAAGGGAAGTTTTATGAAGAAGAGAATTCAAAGCATCCGCTAGCGTTCTGCGCGGCACATTCCTGGGACTTTGTTGCCGAGTAACAAAGATAACATATGCTACATCGGATCGGTACATGCACACTGGAATGCACACTGTCCTAGTGCGTAGTGTGCATTGTTGAAGTCACGTTTTAATTGGTATTTTTAGATTTTGGAGACTATTTTTAGGTTTTTTGGTGGTAGAGCCATAACACCTTGCCCGGGAAGATTCTTCACCGCTGTCCTCTTCACCCGTCGAAAAGCAGCATGTTATTCACTCTATCAATTCCTGTTTTATGTGAATGATAAACAAAATCCTTATTTACTTTTAAATTTACTGCTGGAATTACTGCACAACTGACCGACATTAGACATACTCATACTCAATCTGAAGCTCTTATGGAAATGCTATTAGGAGTAGTTCGATTGCTTGAGATTTGCACGACCTACGGTCATATGCGAGTATGGTATAAGATACACACTGTGGGTAGGATGGATACTTAAAATTCATGCAATGAACTTATATTTACTATTTAAATTTATAACCGTCTACAAAGTTGCGTAATTCTTGCTGAAACCATTAGCACGCCCATCCTTTTGCATCAAATGTAGCCTCTAGTTTCATCTAGCTAGAGTCCAGAAAGTTTTTAATTAAGCGCTGGAAGCGCCGGGAAGCTTAACGATCGCATTTTTCTACATTCCCTGGCGCGTTTCGCTCGGCAGAAATCTTCTTGCATAGTGCGAATAATTTCTAAAATTAATAATGTGCATTTCTACGACGAATACGTAGAGGTATTGGTGGATTTGGGAATTGATAGGAATGGGCATTGATTAGGATTGTGAGTCTCTGATTTAGAAGCACTGGTCCCTTTGACGATCTCAGAGGGAGGCTCAGAAATGAACTTGGAATGCCTGTAAACAACTTGATAAGATTCGGGTTAATAAATAAGGAATAAAAGAAAAGAAAAAGAAAAGAATGCGTTTATTGTTGACTGTTACACAAAAAAGATGTTAAGAGGATGATTAAAAAAAAGAATGCGAAATAAAGCTTCGCAGTCAAAGTCTTCGGCAAATAGATAGGACGAGGTCACGGTAAACGAGGTCAAACCCGTCTTTTCTTTTGTTTGTCTGTGTAAGATAGTTTGTACGCGCTTTACTTAGCAAAGAGAGTACCCTCTTGTCAGGCATATCGGTGTTTATGGGGTACCTTGACGTCAGAGCCTTCGCCCCGTGCGCTTAGAAGTTCACAGCAGTTTAATTTCCCAGCGGCCTCTCTCCTTGCGCTCTCGGCACCGAGTTCACGATGAAACGTCCGCCAACTTGCCTTATAACGGGGCTAAAATTGTTAGTTTCTAATTAAACAACACACCATCAAAGAATTAACATAGTTTTTGAGTTTTAATATTTATTGAGGAAGGTTAAAGTCCGCTTTTACCTGCTTTCTGTAGAAACAATTTTGAAGAAAGCGTTCAGTCATTTGTGTCACGTGTCGGGCACTTCGGGGGTTATGGGGTGCGGTCCCGTGACGTCAGAGCCGTCACCCCGTGCGCTTAGAACGTCATAGCAGTTTAATTTCCCAGCGGCCTCTCCGGGCGTTCTCCCCACCAAGTTCAGAATGAAACACTCGGGGTTTGAAAATTGTCAGTTTCAATTTTTAACTGCGGGTAGGTGTTAAGTAAGCAATAGTAGTGTATGAAGAGTAAATTAACCTCACATAGTTTTAAGTTTTTGAACTATCTGCTGAATATGGGGTGGTCATAATAAAATGATTTTTGTAAATTTTAATAAAACATATTTTAGATTTAAGCATCTTAGCATCTTTTAACGAAACCTAAGAACGCTTACAATTACTTATCTACCCAAGTACCTATTGTGTCCGAAATTATACTATCCTGGTTTTGAAAATAGGATTTCTCAATATTATTAAAACATGGCAAAAGTGTAGATGGCCAGTATCCAGAGTAGATTCAGTATTAACTAAATCTGACTAGATAAAATAGGATTTGATAAATTGAATTTTTATTGGTTCCGCCTTAGTGCCGCGCTGGAGTGGTTCGCACCGGTCCTACTCTTGTTTTATCTGAATGCAAATTACATATTCTCTTCCGACGATCGGCGTTATGGAGAACACGTGTAACACGAGGTCTCACAGCCCGTTTACATTAGATATACCTAACCGTACCAACGTATTATATTATAGATAGTTAATCACTAAATAAATCTCGTGATTAATAAGTAAAAATAACATTATTAGTGAGATGGTAGTTTATGATAATTTATAAATTGTAAAAGTAATAAATCAACAAAAAGTTGCATTCTCCTGTTTGTCAGTGGTTGCTAGGCAACGTTTTGTTTACATTGTGTCCAGATCTAATTTGCACCAAGTATACATAATTATATTCAAACGATGGCTCATACGAGTAAGCGTAGATATTAGCAAGTAAGCGGACTGTAAAGTGGCTGCCTAGTGATTAAAATTTGGCCTCTTACAAGAGAGTTCTGTGTTCGAATCCCAGTGGAAAGGGCCAATTACTTTCTTGAAAAAAGTTCTCTTCTGAAAACTCTGTCAGGAATGTTTTGATAGATAGCAAACGTTAAATCGTCGGAGGCTATGGACCGTTCAATAACACCTGATTTGTGTTGTATTTCGCGATTCACGTTGAAGCAGCAATTACTCCACCAAGTATGAGTATGCGCCAGGCTTTCTCTTGTCTTGGGGACCTGTGGCCAATTATAATAACCCTTGTTTTCGTAAATAAAATTCTTCAAATCCTCTTTTAAAATCAATATTTATTCCAACATTCTTAAACTAGACCTCCACCATTTTTTTCTAATCAAAAAGAACCGCGTTCCCTTTTGTTTTTCAAAAAACCACACCAAAACCACAGACAATAAAATCCCCGCTTAAGTCCAAATATCAAAAACATAGATATTTTATTTTAGAGACATCAAACAAAATAAGAAATCAAATGCTAAATTACAATTAATAACAATTTCTAAATAATGTAAAATTCATTGACCCTAACAATCGACCATCCTGACATCGTGAGCGTCCCCGCTCACGACGCCAGGTGGCACCCTAACAATCAGTACCTGAGCTTAGTGATACAAATTAAATTTTAATTAAACTATTTTTACTCAATACATAGTACATTGTTGTAACTTAATACTTTTTTGAACAAGCTATTCTCCCATTATCATATTTTAAATATTACATATAGTCAAAACATATACGGAGAAAATTACGTATACATAAAACTTCTAACGGTTGACAAAACATTGATTAAATAATAATTTTCGTCTCCATTAAACATCATAACTAAATAACAATTTCATAACTCATGTTCACTAAGATTAATCGAAAACTCTTAAAACTCTTTAGTAGACACCGAACGATCAATTAATCAGTGTATATAAATATCTCTAAGGTTAACTGAACGAATCGATAATCAGAAAACCCAAATTAATTTCCCGAACGATCGATTAATCGGGCTAATAATTTCTTTTAAAAACAAACACAAATATCTTATTTTAATCTTCATTAAACATCATAACCAAACAACGACTAAATAACCAAATAATGTCTTAAAAGTTACAAATTCCCTAAACATGGAAATTATATTCAAAGTTTTTGTAACAAATGTGCAAAGAATTCAATAAAATTGCGATTTTCTTGTGTTAAAATTCTATTACTTAAAATATGAATAATGCAGAATCTTCCCTACAAATCGTTATTCCCTCAATATCTACAAACATGTGGGCATGTACTTACATGTTGATAATGTCCAGGTGCCACTTCTGAACTATAATAACCCTTGTTTTCGTAAATAAAATTCTTCAAATCCTCTTTTAAAATCAATATTTATTCCAACATTCTTAAACTAGACCTCCACCATTTTTTTCTAATCAAAAAGAACCGCGTTCCCTTTTGTTTTTCAAAAAACCACACCAAAACCACAGACAATAAAATCCCCGCTTAAGTCCAAATATCAAAAACATAGATAATTTATTTTAGAGACATCAAACAAAATAAGAAATCAAATGCTAAATTACAATTAATAACAATTTCTAAATAATGTAAAATTCATTGACCCTAACACAATAGTGGGACACAATAATGGGTTACTGCCAGTCATTCATTTATAGTTTATATTTTCAGGAAAATCCCCCAGAAAACAATCACCTCTAAGTAAATAGACTACATAAAACAATAATCATATAAAAAAATAGATTATTCATGTTTTTATAGTACGGGTTGTAGGAGGTTGGTATGTATGGATATATCTAGAGTAATGAACAGAATTATTGTGTTCATTTTATTAAAACAGGTGACTCAGTGATACACACTCGTAACGGAACAAAAAGTTCAATTAAAACGAACAAACAAATCAAATTGACAAATAAACTAATCCCAATCCATTGTTGCACGAACGCGAACTCACGATTTATGTGTGGATTTTGGATTTTATACCAACGGATCACGGCTCTCTATTAATTGCAAATTGCAACTATCAATAATTAATTCGTCACAAAACAAATAGATACTCAGAGGAAAGCTTTTTGAATTATATTATTCAAATAATTGACTGCAATTTCAGTTTGAATTTGTGCAATGCTAGTGCGATTTTCATGATTCATCGTACCTACTCAGTTGTTTAGCAAAATACCCGCGATAAAAATTTATCGTGACGTGACTGCAATTGCAGTGATTTTGCAGTTAAATATTTTAACATTTTAACTGCACAATCTTTTCAATTTCATTTTCTGATTTAACCCGTATACGCAATTTGACAGCTTATTGAGTCATAAATATTTCAAGGGTAATTTTAATTGTTATAGTTTTCGCGGGGAATAAAAATAAAATTTTTGGAGTTTTATTGGAAATTGTTTTCACACGTAATAAAAATAAAATTTTTATATTATTGGAAATTGAGCGGAGTTTTCAGATGTTCTTGAAAACTTTTTTAAGTGAATTAATTTTTAAATTGTTAATGGTGCCGTATCCCATTGATAAAATCCACTCACAATCAAAACCCACCTTCACATGCCTTTAAGAACATTATGGTAGAACTCTCAGGCATGCACATTTCCTCAAGACGTTTTCCTTTCGGTGACAGCAGGGTGATATTTTATTCATATTTTATTTTACGAAGCGCACAAAAGCTAAGAAAATCATTGGGATTCGAAACCAGACCCCTCAAGTAAGCCCCAATTCTTTGCCACTTTCCGCTGTGTGCTGTGTGTATGATGTGAATGATGTGCACAAGTGTGTGTCAGTACCCATTAATGACCCACTACAGGGTCGGGTCTCCTCTCACAATGAGAGGGATGTAGGCCTTAGTCCACCACGCTGGCCTACTGCAGGTTGGTGGACTTCACATGCCTTTGAGAACATTTTTTTTTTGTGAACTCTTAGGCATGCAGGTTTCCTCACGATGTTTTCCTTCACCGTAACAGCAGGTGATATTTAATTCTATAAATCGCACATAACTTTTATTACAAAGTCATTGGTGCGTGCCACTGGGATTCGAACCCGGATCCTCGATTCGAGGTCGAATTCTAAGCCACTGGGCTATCACCGCTGCTGCACAAGTGCACACACCGATTGTTCACATTTCGTTCCGTCCACAGGACTGAAGTACCTGCACTCGGCTCGCATCCTGCACCGCGACATCAAGCCCGGCAACCTGCTGGTGAACAGCAACTGCGTGCTCAAGATCTGCGACTTCGGGCTGGCGCGCGTCGAGGAGCCAGACGCCACCAAGAACATGACGCAGGAGGTCGTCACGCAGTACTATAGGTCAGCTGTCTTACATTACAATACGCATGATGACTAATTTTCAAAAACTCCTCTATGATATTCGGAAGTTTCTATTATGTCTAAAATATATCATATTTTTGTAGAAAATTAAGGTTTTTGTGCAATAAAAGTACATTTAAATTTTAAGTTTCAAATTCATTCCAAAACGCTCGCCCGTGTCATGGCGTCTGTCATTGTGTCACGGCTCAGTAAAAAATGTCAGATCGCGTAAAAATATTACGTTTACTAAGACGTGACGTAAATTGCGTAATTCGATCGGATGGGTGTTTAAGCTATCATGGCGGATTGTTGTATTTTGTAGATTTATTTTAACAAAGAAATTATTAATCTCGACATTAATAAGAGAATAAATACATGTTTCAAAATCTTTGAATCCTATTTCATTAGATCGATAAATATTTTGGCGATACTTGATTACTGTCATCATGACTATTGTCGGTTGATATTTGTTTCTCTACGCCGGCCGTATTTCGCAGGACGGCAGGAGAATTTCTTTTAAAGATGTATAAACGTGGACTGTACAACGGTTGGTGATGTGGACTCGACAGCCACGTTGTAGAGTCCACTTCCTTCATGCCCTTTTGCATACTCATTTTATTTTGTTTTTTTATTTACTGAGCACCAATCGATGTCACTGAAGAGGCCAGGCGCATTTGCAATTTTCGGGGATTATACTCGCAGCTGGAAATGTTACAAAATATAACAGTAATGTCACTCAAAAACACATTTTTTGTACTAACATAATGAATCCTCTATTATTCAAGTCCATCTGATTTTTCGAATACACACTGAACAAGGATACAAGGCTGATTATTCGTTCATTTATATTTTTATTTCATGTAAAAACGAAGGACAGTCTATGATAATGTTATTGTATATTCATACATTCTTCACGTTTTGTGAAGCTTATTTTCTCATCTTGGACGGGTTCCGCTTGAATATTTCGTCGTCTGTTATTCTGAGATGGATATTAAACGAGATTCGTCCTTGTGTTTGAAAAAAATAAAGGCAACTATGCTGTATTGGTGCTCTCATTTGCATTTAGAGTGAATGGTTCTTAGTTTGCTTATTATTAATAATTGCTAGTTTACATAATGAAATACGTTGCTAGGTACACATAGGTAGTTGTTTGGGCAAAGAGGTGTTTGTGACAGTGATAAAATTAATATTAATTTAAAACATAAAACAGCTGTAGTTTTAGTGAGTATCGTATTTTTAATTAAAGAAAGGCTCACGTTTTTATATAGTTCCGCAGCTACTTAGGTCAAGTATAAGTAGATACCTAAATATTATTAGCACGAAAACTGTGTGAATAATATGAACAGCTTGTCATTTGATACAAAGTTTATGGAGTCTTTAAAAGAAATAGCGTACAAAAAGCCACAAGAGTGCAGCGGCCGCCCCAGCAATTAGTTGTACATACTCGTATTGGCTGCACCCCTTTATATTTCCGAAATTTTTCGTAAGTGAAATGCCGCAGTTTTTACGTGAGCATAAGTTGTAGACTAAGTTGAGTACCTCTAAGCTACGAGTACGTGCAGCTTCGGTTTACGGTTTCACTCAAAGGAGAGAAATCAACGTGATTGTAACCAACGCTGCAGGTAGGTCTTACTTTACTTTTACTCCAAGCAACCCTTGCCAACATGTTTACTTTCAACCACTGCCTGGTTCCTCCTTTACACATCCCACAATTTTTTCGCAAGCGTATTTAAATCGCCGTAGTTTTTACTTTCGTATGAGTATGTTACTAATGCCCGGTTTTAAAATTCAACGAGTTGTCGATGGTAACGGCTACGATCCGTTTTTACGTCAACAGTAACGTCATCCGTCATCGGTTAAACGATAATCCTCTCAGCATTTCGCTCTTACAAAACACGATAATACTATTTTAAGTGATTTGTTATATTAAATATTTAAAACACCGCTAAGTGTAAATAAAACGTAAGAACACGTCATTTCATGACATTGTGTTTCACAGCATAAGTTAACGAGTCGTTACGTGAATATTGAAACCGGGCATAAGTTGAGCAGGTACCACGGCAAACTACGTAGGTACTAAGCTACGTAGCGTACGTTCACGGTTTCACCCGAGGCCGGCGACGGGCTTTGTTCGCGCGACCACTCGTACGGTTACCTAGTTCTGCTCAAAGGAGCGAATTTTCCTAAAGTTTCAATCGGCCTTTACGTGCGCTTTATGTGCTCACTGGTTTAACGCTGGCTTATCCGCGCAAAAGGTAACTCCGTGGAAGAGAAGGAACTAAATGCGTTTGCGGCTTAGAACTTTTTATTTCAGTCTTATAATTTGGCAAATGGTACTTGTTTAATTTTGCGAGTGCCAATAAAAGTAGGTACTTCAATCAGGGTTAATGACTTAGTTCAGAGATTGTAGATCACATTTATTATTTGTGTCTTTTATCAAAAGTGCAAATGACTAAGATAACCAGATTCTTAAGCTAGGCAAGAATTCCGGGAAATAATTTCAAAGAAATCCAAGATTATAGTCTAACGTAACGATACATCCCTAGCTATAATTTTTCAATACCAATAGATACCTCTCTCAATACTAATAAAGAGAAATGGTTTCCAATAACCAGAACGAGAGAAAACAATGAATGTAATAATTGCATTCTATAAAACAATTCTAACTCATAAATCGTATGCAAGCGCAAAAAATTCTTGCCGAGAAATAACATCTTGTAATACTCGTTTTACTGCTACGCTTTATTGTCTACAGTAGTAAATGGTATCGTGATGCAAAAGGAGTTTAGTGTTAAGGAAATCTATAGAAGAAAACCAAGTGCAAAGTAAAAATTACAGATAGCAACGTCCCAATCTTTCAGCAAAACCTGTGACTCAAACCATATCCGTTTACCGAAACGATAAGCAAATGCATAGCTCCTAATATTTGCGTGCAAAACACCGTAACTATATTTTACGTTACCTACCTCGTTACGATTGAATATAGCATGGGCTCTGATAGTGTTTTGTTTTCCCATGCATTACCCATAAACTTTTACGCGCTCGGAGCGAAACCGCTACGGTGAATGTTCGAAATATTGCCTTCGTTTCTCCCATAAAGAATTATTTCTCGTAAAATTGTTCAGAGCAGTTTTACTTGCAAACGGAATTAGAGTATACGAGTACGTTGTTAACTTTAAAGAATATGTTTCAAACTGTTGATATTTTGTTAAATTTATTTTTACGTTTGTTCATTCATTCATTCAAAGTCTGTAGGACATCGCAGTGTCGTTTTAAGCTAGATGTAAAATAGGTTAAACACTTGTTGTAAACTCAAATATTTCAAAATACTAAATTCTTAACGTCTAGCCACATAGGTAATTGCGGTGCCATTAGTAAAATTCAGGTAAGTACATACTGGTTTGAAACCGGCAAAACCGCATAATTCTCACCTAGATTAGGCGCTATAATTTTCGCCAGGCATTAGATTAGTCAGAGATCGCACAAGATGTGATGAGCTAACCATGGCCCACTTTCGATACCGCGGTCAGTAGATTAAAGGTTGCTCATTCATTCACTCCTACATACAGAGTTCACGCGTATCATTAGGCTAGGTACTACTGTAGGGACACCCTACTATAATTACGAAAAGTAAAGATCAGCATAAACGACGGGCTGCGCCAGTCGCTTCCCTTCTCTGTTGTCGAACGCTAGACGCTAGTAACAATTATGTAATTGGAGTGATATTATATATTTATTATGTTTATTATAATACAGACTTTTATTTCCAAACCTTCTGGTAGACAAATGACACTTCAATCCTAAAGTACCATTATCCGGCGAATTGAATTGGTCCAAAAGCGTAAATCACTAGTAAGTTTATACTTTGGTGACCCACAATATCTATAGATTATAATATCATTTAATGGCCGGTTTCAGTATTCAATCTTT
Organism: Erynnis tages; assembly: GCA_905147235.1. NCBI lineage: Eukaryota > Metazoa > Arthropoda > Insecta > Lepidoptera > Hesperiidae > Erynnis > Erynnis tages. The sequence goes on from LR990074.1 coordinate 11,101,727, forward strand.
TGATCGATCTTTGGATTTTGATATTTGGTGGCAACACATATTAATTCAAAGCAATTTATAAGTGTTTCTTGGCATTAAAATTTGATATAATTGCTTTGATCTTTTTTGTATATTCGTACCATTGGTACCTATATACCAGTGGTACGAGTATTAGATGTTGGTGTTTATCATACGTGCGTCATCGTAAAGGTTCATCTTCCGTAGTAGTTATGTATATCTTCAAGATAATTCAAAGAAACTCTCCCAGCTCAAACGTAACCCGTGTCGAACAAGACATAGGTGTGAATTATTTATGTCCAGCCCCTTTTAGGGTTCCGTACAAAAAGGGTGTCAATGGGATCCTATTACGAAGCATTGACCATTTAATTTTGTCCGACTCTACCTACACCTACCTGCAGTAGGTACATAATAAATACCCTTTACCACACTCCAACAATGTGGAAATCTGTTTATGTGGTCCGGTTATGAGGGTGACCGTAAGTTACATGTTAATTTTAAAGCCTCGTCCTAATTGTCTGACATAACCGGCCGTCCAACAAACACGACAAAATTAACTACAGGGCTCCGGCAATTAGGTCACAGGGTAACAATTGATAACTTTTAAGGTAATTTAAGGGGTGTCGATTCTACAAATAAGATGTAATCCTATAAAAAATAACCCTTAAAAACATGACTTACAGAATAAAGAAGTGCGTCTATGATACGGAACCTTTCGCGTAACTGGTTTACTCGTAGATCGCTTTTCGCCCGTTTTTGTCTTGAAGAAAGAATGGGCTGCCCTCCCGTCTTTTGTTCTAAGGCAAACAGTGTCAAATGTCAGCGCATAATGGGACATTGTGCTTGCTTTCCAGGCCAGAAGTGGGCCTACTTTTAGACGTGACCAATCGGGCCAATTCATTGTAACGTTTTCAGGAGGTTTTTTGTTAGTCTTTGAACTGATATTTAATATCTTGAAAGTATTTTAAAAAAAGCTATGATTTGTTATCATTAATTCTAAATAGCACAGCCCCGCTTGAGTAGATTGCACGCGATGGAAATAGTTATGCAACGTCGGGCGCGATCTGTACCTGGTTGGGTGATCGCTTGTGGCGAAATAAATGCGCGTAACACCCGTCGGTCCAGTACCCTTAGTCTGAGTTTTAACAATGTCGAAACGTAATTGCGAGACGAAACGAAATGTTTTTTTTCTATAGATTTACGCCCAGCGCCCCTAGCGGATGCAAAAAGTACTACGTTTTGCGAGTCCGAGTTACCTTTTTGACACTATGAGCTTCGTTTCGACATTTCGACTCGAACGGCGAAACGTCAGACTATGAGCTTCGTTTCGACATTTCGACTCGAACTGCGAAACGTCAGCCACTCTGACATTCTATTTCGATTCCTTGCCTTTTATTTCTTCCGAAATTTACAATTTCTGTTGAAATAAAACGCGGAGAGTGCATTTAATTGCAAAAATGTTTGGTGCACGATCTTTCTTTGCCTGGAAGTTAGTGCAGGACGTAGAGGAGCGAAGAAATTCGGCCCAACAACGTAGCATGTGTCCAACAAGTTATTCGGAGAAAAAGTTTGTCCAAATATACAGGCTGTCAAAAACAGCTTTTCATTATTTGTGTGCCTTATTAAAGGACGACACAAATCTTAAAAGTTCTCAAAGGGTATCTTTGGAGATAAAGGTAACTAACTTTTAGGAGCGATTCTGTATTTTGACACTTGAGGAAACGCAAAACCCGCATAAAGTGTTCTTATTTCATACACTATTTTTCAGGTCCTAACTGCTCTGTTGTTTTACGCACACGGAGACTATCAAAAAGTGATAGGGGTGGCCAATAACTTCTCACAAATTGCTGTGAGTCGTTATGTATCTGAAGTAACAGAGGCCTTAAATCACCCCAATGTGGTGAACAAATTCATAAAGTCCCCATGTACACCAGAAGCCAGGCAGCTTGCCAAACAAAAGTTAGTATTTTCATGTCATAATAGCATAGTTCAGATGCCTATTTGATAAAATAATCTTGTTTGAAACTAATAATTTATTTTATTTAGTTTTTACAACAAGTATGGATTTCCTGGGGTCATGGGATGTGTTGATTGCACTCATATCCGGATTGTCCAACCCAAGAGATCTGAAGAACATTTGTATTTCTGTAGAAAGCATTATCATTCACTGAACGTGCAAATGGTAAGTTTAGCTTTATTCAATAAATACAGCCTTTTAAATACAGATGAATTTTATGGTTTATTATTCTAGATTTCAGATCACCAGGGTAGGATAATTGCCGTAAATCCAAAATTTGGTGGTGCAACCCATGATGCTTTCATTTGGGACAACAGTTGCATAAATTCAATTATGCAGACATGCCATCGTAATGGTGAATGCATATGGCTCCTTGGTATGTTTAAACCATATGGTTATGTTTAGTTAACATAAGTGTTTTTTACTTGTTAATTTATACTATATTTCATTTTTTTAGGAGACTCCGGATACCCACAGAGACCATGGCTCATGACACCATATCACAATCCAATACCAGGGTCTGCAGAACAAACTTAAAATAACCTTCATGTCAAGACTAGGGTTATAATAGAAAACACATTTGGGCGTCTGAAGAACAGATGGAGATGTCTTCATAAAGACAGAGCGTTGCACTATAAGCCCCAAACATTATTATTGCTTGCTCTGTGTTACACAACATAAGTTTAGACTTTCAAGTCTCAACTGAGGAATATGAAATGCTTGGTAATGGAATAGTCTTAATGATGAAAGCTTTTTGCATTTTGTTTTTATAATATATAAAATGGTGAAAATAATGAAATAAATTTTTTTTCAGAAAATCCTTCCAATGATGTTATGATGAGTGAAGATAATTCAGATGAACAATCCTTACTGTTGTTGGGTCGACAGCTTCATGACAGGCTGGCAATTAGGTACCATACTGCAAACCAGGCAACTTAATAATACCAGGCAAATTAAAATAATTACAATCTAGTAAAATATTAAAATAAATAAATAATTGGACTGCTAAAATGACTAACTTTTAAATTGCCATAAAATGTAAAATTAAGTATTAGTTATGTAAGACATAATTATTTGTATGCCCACAGACGGTAAACTGTTTTAAACTTATTATAGTTCTTGAATTTATATTTGTAACATCTTAAATATCATAAACACATTCTATTCTTTTCTGTTATGAGCAAAATTCTTATAACCATTTATTATTTGTTTTATATTTACAATCAGTACAATTAATTTAATAACTCGCGTACATAATAGATAAAATAAGCTGCTGAAAGTTTTTTCAAGGTAAAATATTAAAATAAATAAATAATTGGACTGCTCAACAAAATTAATTTATAAATTGCCATAAAATGTAAAATTAAGTATTAGTTATGCAAGACATAATTATTGTATGCCCGCATACTGTAAACTGTTCTAAACTTACTTTAGTTTTTGAACTTATAAGTTTTGTAACATCTTAAATATCATAAACATATTCTATTCTTTTCTCTTATTTTTTCTCTGATTCTTTCTCTGGATACCCAGTGATGGGTGGTAGATAACCGATGAGTTCAAACAGGAAAAATATAAATGAAATAAATAATATCAATCAAAGCAAAATAACTTTATGATTGTAATTTTTATAATTTTTTTCTTTAAGACCAACAGGTAAATTCACAATAAACATACGTACAAAAAAGCTTAACAAATAAATTTAATATAATAATATTGTAAACATAAGTTTAGTCTAAAATTCTTGCAAACCATTACCTTTTCAAGGTAAATATATGATCTAAATTTTAAAAGATCAATAACAGTTTAAATAAATTAGAATTAAAATTTAAAACATTCTTTGTTAATTATAATAATAATTATTGTCTATATTAATATAAGTACTTTTCGTACAAGTCTAAAAATATCTATTAAATCTTCAATATTAATATTTTTTTTAATATTTGAATCTGGCCTTTTATTGGAGTTTATCCTTATCAATGATACTTAAGAACAGGGACAATTCCAGGAACTTTAAAAAATTGCATAATTTAGTGAAGTTTTACTTCAATATGTAAAATATATTGTAAACATAAGTTTAGTTTAAATTCTTCCAAACAATTACCTTTTAAAGGTAAATATATGATCTAAATTTTAACAGCTCAATAACATTTTAAATAATAAAACAGAATTAAAATTTAAAACAATCATTGTTAATTACAATATTTGTCTATATTAATATAAGTACTTTTCGTACAACTATAAAAATATCTATTAAATCTTTAATATCAATAAAAATTTTAACATTTGAATCTGGCCTTTTATTGGAGTTTATCCTTATCAATGATAATTAAGAACAGGGACAATACCAGGAACTTTAAGTTTTACTTCAATATGTAAAATATAATGTAAACATAAGTTTAGTTTAAAATTCTTACAATTCCTTTTATTTAAAGGTAAATATATGAACTAAATTTTAACAGCTCAATAACACAGTTTAAATAATAAAACAGAATTAAAATTGAAAACATTTATTGTTAATTATAATAATTGTCTATATTAATATAAGTACTTTTCGTACAAGTCTAAAAATATCTATTAAATCTTTAATATCAATAAAATTTTTAACATTTGACTCTGGCCTTTTATTGGAGTTTATCCTTATCAATGATACTTAAGAACAGGGACAATTCCAGGAACTGTTGGTCCACTGATTTAGGGACATTGTGCCTCTCTCCACATCTCGACGGCGTCCAGGCACCGGCCTGCCACTGCCTCTCCAGGTTGGTGTTCATCTGCCATTTCCCGAAAGAGGTGCCCGCAAGGTGCACAAATAAGTACAAAATTAACCTCATTCAGAACTGGAAAATGTGTCTAAAAATTGAACTTGCATCTGATGAAGAAGAAGATGAAGACGAAGAGGTGTTAATAACTTTCTTCCTGCGTCTCTATCAGCCTATCTTGTTCTATGAACTCATTTTCTATTCAATTTTTCTAATCAAATCAAAATCGAAACTGTCCAACTCAATTTTTTTCTTTCCACCTTTCCTTTTTTTCCTGGCGTACCAAATACACCATTATTACTTCGACCTTCTTTAATTCTTCTTCTTATGGTAGTAATAGGAACCCCTATAAACAAGGTGGAATTATTATAATAACATATAAAAGTTATTTTAGTAATTTCAATTTTAAGACAGTTAATATCTTGGATATAATTCGTTTCGGAGCAACGATGACACAGACAGACACACAGACGCATCAAAGGCCGCTCTTTTTGTGTAATTGGTAAAAATAGGTATTAAAATTTTAGTCAGTCCTACTTACCAGTCAACGTATGTACGCTTTTCAAAATCGAAGATTGCGGTTGATCTTCAGCTGATTCTTCAAATATTTTATTGTAAACATTGTTTACAATGTTTCTTGTTTGTTATTTAAGTGGTTTTTTGGACATAATGTACGCGTTTCAAAATCGAAGATTGCAGTTGGTCTTCAGCTGATTCTTTAAATATTTTATTGTAAACATTGTTTACAATGTTTCATGCTTGTGATTTAAGTGGTTTTTTGGACATAATTACGATTTTACAAAATTTTCAAGAAAACTTAAGTCAGCCTTCGGGACTTTTGACACAATTTAGACAAGACAAGTAACAGGTGACATTGCCATGTACAAATCTCATTGCTTTTTTAAATTTTATGCCATGAGTTTCTGGGTACACCTATAAAAGCTGTGACCTGTGTACGAAATTACCACCGTTAGGAATAGGAAATGTAATATAATTGTAGAGAATGCTTATTAATGCCAATTAAGGCTAAATAAATAAATTCAGAAAATATGAAATTTTGTGCTGGCAACACTGCTTCTCTGTTAACCAAAGACGATCATTATAATACATCTATGGACACGACGGACTTTTCTTAAAAAGTAGTACCTTCTATTTAAGATTACTAAGCATAAGCTTAAATCAACTTAATTTAACATTGGCAACATTTCCAAAACAAGAAATGTAGCTAAATTCACAGACAACCTATTATATATTTTTTACAATGTAGATAAGAAAAATCTAAATGTCATAATGACTATTGGCAACTTCATCGTGTGACGTATCGTCGATTAGTCAAATGTCAGTTATGTCAGTTATCGAACTTTGTTTAGCATTGACGGCAAATTTTTCGATGTAACGAAAACGATGAATGTGAACGATTGGCATTGCTAAAACTCAGACTAAGGGTACAGGTTGTTATCGATACGATAGCAATCATTAAACCTTGTCGGAGGCCCTATGGGTGGTTCGAAAACATCCCTGTCGTTGAACCGTATCGGTGGCTCTATTGGTGGTTTGTAAACATCCGACACGGGTTGGCCACTAACCCGTTTCTCTACTAATTCGTATTGGAGATCGGATCTTGGCTTTACGCCTCAGCAGCGTAGAGAATCCTTAAAGGTCCCTAAGAAGTCGAATATCTGTTTGATGTTTGTCAATGTGTTCGTGTCTTTTTTGAACAAAGGGCTATTGTTCATAACAATTTTGTACAGTGTGTTTGATTCGTTCGCTTAATTATTTATGAAACATTATAATTTTCTAGGGCACCTGAGATCCTGATGGGCGCGAATCACTACACAGCGGCGGTCGATGTGTGGTCGGTTGGCTGCATATTCGGCGAGCTGCTCGGCAGGCGTATACTCTTCCAAGCACAGACTCCTGTACAGCAGGTATAAAACTTTGGCTATTTTTAAATTAGGTTTTATAGGTAGACTATACTTGGCCACCGTGGTGGACCAAGGTTTATCTTTCCAAATTCCTATCATGCAGTTAAAAAAATGAGTTTTTGTGAACTTGTAAACTTTCAGGCATGCAGGTTTGCTCACGATGTTTTCTGTTACCGTAACAGCAGGTGATATTTAATTATATTAAGCGCACATAACTTTTTTACAAAGTCATTGGTGCGTGCCACTGAAATTCGAGCCCGGACCCCTCGATTCGAGATCGAATTTTAAGCCGCTGGGCTATCACCGCTCTACGGCGAAAGTATTCCTCCCTAACGTCCCACCGTGCACAATTCCAGTTGGAGTTGATAACGGAGCTGCTCGGCACGCCCTCGCTGGAGGACATGCGGCACGCGTGCGCCGGCGCGCGCGCCCACATGCTGCGCCGCGCGCCGCGCCCGCCCGCGCTCGCCGCACTCTACACGCTCTCCGTGCAGGCGACGCACGAGGCGGTGCACCTACTGGCACAGGTATACCGGCTTCCTCGCTTCTTACCGATGAATTCTATCTCTATTCTATCTTAAGAATTATGTTTCTTGCGCCAAAAATCCTGTTTTTTTTCCTAAGAACGTCCAGCCCAGGTATACCGGCTTCTTCGCTTCTTACCGATGAATCTCCTCTACCTATCTCTATTCTATCTTAAGAATTATGTCTCTTGCGCCAAAAATCCTGTCTCTTTTCCTAAGAACGTCCAGCCCAGGTATACCGGTTTCTTCGCTTCTTACCGATGAATCTCCTCTACCTATCTCTATTCTATCTTAAGAATTATGTCTCTTACGCCAAAAATCCTGACTCTTTTCCTAAGAACGTCCAGCCCAGGTATACCGGCTTCTTAGCTTCTTACCGATGAATCTCCTCTACCTATCTCTATTCTATCTTAAGAATTATGTCTCTTGCGCCAAAAATCCTGTCTCTTCCTCAGAACGTCCAAGAATAAAGTAATAAGTTAAATAAAGTTCTAAGAAAGTTTCTTACCTAAAGAATCCTGTCTTTTTCACTGCTTAGGGCATCTGTCTCTAGCCATAAGAATTCTGTTTGTTATCCTAAGAATCCCGTGTCTTTCACTGATTATAATCTGTCTCTTATCCTATAAATCCAGTTTCTTTCATTATTTATGGAATTTGTCTCTTACCCTATAAATCCATCTCTTTCACTATTCAGGGAATCTGTCTCGTACCCTAAGAATCCAGTCTCTCGCACTTCTTAGGGCATCTGTCTGTTGCCATAAGAATTGTGTCTCTTACTCTCAGCATTATGTCTCTTACCCTATTAATCTTGTCTCTTTCACTGCTTAGGACATCTGGCTTTTCGTTGAAACTTTTGGTGCCACCCTAGACGACGATACTCGTAACTTGTAAATTATAACTGTATTTTCGTGTATCTGGGCGTATAGGTAAAGGTATATAAGCAATGTCTCCTTGTACATTTTATTTTGTATAATGTTGCTACTTAAGTTATTTTTTAAAAGCGTCAACAGGAAAGGAAGTATTCTGGCGAACAAAGAAAAAAGAAGAGATTCTCCGTGTCGGTTATTGTGTTAGAAAGCTATGGCGTGTGCCTCTGTAAACGGTCATAATGTGAGCCCGCACTCCGTAGCTTTCTAATACGGTGACAGTATTCAACAAAGATGGACAAAAAATAATAAAAGATATACTTGAAGAAACCGAAGAAAATGAGGAAGAAATTAAAGAATTCTAATAGCCTGTATCTATAACGTAGAATAAAGCTTCGAATTAAATAAAGAATCGTCAACAAAAAGCAGCATTCAGTGTAGCGTTGAATTAGGAAAGTAAAAACAAGTATTGGGTTGAGGTATTGGAAGAGTAAAGAGTACTAGTATTAATTGCTGAGGGTATTGCGAGAGTAATAATGATGGAAGAAATTTAATGTGAACTTTGTTATGTTTTTGTGTTATTTCAGCGTAAACTACAATCGCCAAATATCCTTTGGATGTCCATGAAGAATTTCTGCAGATAAGTGAAGATATATATAAGACGAAGATGCCCTCGGAGAATCAAAGGAACACGTTGATATGGCCGTTGTGTGTGGGAGTCATGGGGTCCGAAACGAGACTTGAGCTCGCACTCCGTGATTTCCTAGCAAGATGGCTTGCGTCTACGAGAAACATTACTTGCCGGATGTTCTACAGAAGATCAGTATGCGAAAATATTAGTTGTTGAAGATCCTTCTTTTTTATTTTGTGCATGGATTTTTTACTACGTTTCATGTCTTATGTGTCTTTTGCGATGTCTTTATCTTTTGTGTTTTTAGCAAAACATGTATTCAAAATTGTAAAATTCTACGAATGTCTCTCTAAAGCCTTCAACGAATCCACGAAAATTTGCTTTATGATACCCTACGTAAGACAAATGAATACAATTGGCAATCTGTGTTGTTTTTTTTCATTTATTTTTTATGGCTGCTTTCAATAATTCAATCGTCGGATATGGGTAGCCCCAATGATGTTTTGTTTCCAGGCAACATCTGTCATTTTATTAAAAAGAGTGTCACAATTCATATCTGAAGATCGGTTATTGAAACCCGCCGTCAAAGCTGCAGGATTCGGTTTTCAAGTACTGTTGTTCTCTCTCTTATTCTAGACGACCGGGTCTGCGTATCTACCATCCGATGTACCCTAACATCAGTCTCGCCCGTCCCCAGATGCTCGTGTTCGATCCGGCGAAGCGCATATCGGTGGTGGACGCGCTCGCCCACCCGTACCTGGAGGAGGGGCGGCTGCGGTACCACTCGTGCATGTGCAAGTGCTGCTACAGCGCGCCGCCCGCCGCCCGCCACTACTCGCCCGACCTGGAGCCGGTGGCGCCGCACGCCTTCCACGACGCGTGGGAGAGGAAGCTCACCTCCGTGCATCAGGTCAAAGGTATCATACATGGAACGTTTCATTACACATACGGCCCACCTGAATTGTTAAGAAAAGAAAGAAAAGATAAGAAAAGAAAAGAAAAGAATGCGTTTATTGTTGACTGTCACACGAGAAAGATGTTACAAAAATTATAATAAGTTAAGAACAGTCTACCCTATGCGGGCATACAATAATTATATCTTAAATAACTAATACTTAATTTTATATTGTAATTATGTTAAAATAAGTTATGATATTATTTTAGCAGTCCAAATTATTTATTTATTTTAATATTTTTCCTAATCGAACTCAACGGTTATGCTATGTGCCACCCATTACTGGGTAAAGAGAGAAAAAGCCGGAGGAAAAAACTCTCGACACACAGTTTTAATTAATTTATTAATTTATTTATTTATCTATGCGCGCGTTACTACATTTCTTTTTAAAGCTGTTTATAAACATGATATTATTATATATTGCGAACTTTCTATTTCGTCTAAAACTAGTTTTAATATTCTGTTGGAGATACGCATTGTTCTAAGGTCTTTGCTCGTTACGTCCTACCAGTCATGCCTTAGGGATCCCAGATGCGGACACTAGCGGTGGATCTAGTACACTAGTTCAAGGTCACCCTCTGCGATTTATGGAGAGGGCTACGCTCGGTTTGTCCATTAGGCGGTCTCAGTGGCGCGCTTCGGGAGCACCCATTGTCCTGCTGAGGATTTACATAGGCAGAAACTAGAAGGTAAACAGTTGAACCCGGCTAAGAGCATATCGGTAGTGATCGCGCGCGCCCCCTACCTGGAGGAGTGCCTGTCTAAAGCTTTAGAGCTCTAAAGGGTAGCGAGCTGAAGTGGCAATCAGCAGGCCACATCCACTGCAGGACCGATAAAATCGTTAGAGTAATCGGCTACTGGACTGAAGACCTTGGGGGTTACTACAAATTCCTAAAACATGATGTTTTATTTTAAATTAAAACAAAACATCATTGCTTTATGATGGTTTTAGGAGTTTGTAGTAACCCCCTTGGAGCCTTTTCATAAGAGCTGCCTAAGAATCGTATTCTTTACCTGCGATTACTTGTGCACAATTCGACGGCTTTGAATCATATAACATAATCCTAATGCTGTCATTCGTTGTAGTAATCTAAATCTCGGACCTAAACCAATTCCCTATCTCGATTTCAGAGGAGATCCACAAGTTCATAGCGGAGCAGCTACAGACGTCGCGGGTGCCGTTGTGTATCAACCCGCAATCGGCGGCGTTCAAGAGCTTCGCAAGGTAAGGCGCCGCCACCAACAACCAACCGCAACCAACCGCAACCAACCGCAACCAACCGACACTAGGTGAATTCTTTGCGATACGTAACCTAACCACGCTCAGCTATAGCGACCACCCGCACCCATTAAGGGCCACGCCATCCCCCCCCCCCAGTGCGTATAGACAACACGGATAGTACAATTCATCAATTTGTATGTTTTCTCCGACTCGCATCTTTTTCATTCGTAGCTAATATTTTACCTACGGATATGACGCCGTATAATTTTTATGCCACCGTATAATCCTACATGTATATTTATAAAATTATTATTACAGTTATTGAACCGTGTTGTCTACACGTCAGATTTAAAGTTAAATTGAATGATAAATCAGATTAAAACCAAACGGTCATCACAACTTCGTGTGGCACGGTGCGATCTGTTAGTGTGTGCACGCCAGTGTCCACGGCCTCGAGTCACCTCGCATTACCTTTGTTCAGTGTTGCCACGCGCCAATAAACCGCGGCGCGGTCGATGTATAGACGTGAATTAGAATAATTAGGTGGTCGCAGAAGTTAGCCTATGTCGACATCCCGCCTCCCGTCCCCTCCCACACCGCCTTCAGTAGTTTTGTTTTGCCGTGTAGGTAACAGTAATTTTGTGCCTTTTTTAAATTCTTTTCATTAGTAACACTTTAACTCGACGCGCCCACGCGCCTATTTCGCCGGAGCCCGACTTGTGCATGGGTTTACGATATTGTTTCCGTTCGTTTTCGCCCTTTTTACTCCGCGTCACGTTCGTCCGACACACCCGCCGCAGAACTGCTGTTATCGAGCAAAATCAACCCTCTTGAAATGGTGGTGTCTTCCACGCTTCTCCGTAGAATAGCACCGTCGGTGACGAGAGAGTAGTTGTAATAACGTTGTGCTTTTTTTCTGTGTGTTTGCGGCAGCCCTAGAGCGAGTGCGAAAGCAAAAGTTTGTTCCCCTTTCAAGACTGCGGCAAAAATACTACTGCTATCGCCGGTGATATTTCTGTGCGCTGCGTAGCCCCAGCCAGTAAGCGCCTCACCGCACGCCATTCTTGTGTTGTCCTCTATTAGTTTACGCGGACACTATTCAACAAGGCAACACGTACTTGCGTTACAAGAGTTTATAAGCTCTTGCTTATTAACTGAGCTTCAATTTGAAATGCTACTCAACTTTTACTTTTGAAAATGTCAAATTTAGGCTGGCGTACGTCTTGACTATTACTTTCCTAATAAGATACTGTTCGCTTGCTCATACTATTATAGTCATAACAGAAAGCGTATGCTTGTTTTACACGGTTTACAAACGAAAATAAACTTTGTAATCAAAGCAACAGGAAGTTAAGTAAATCCATACGAACGAAATGACATTTAATTTTTTTTTTGTAATTTGCCGATACAAATAGCAAGCAAAATTTGTTTTTAAGGAGGTATATTGAAAAATATTTTTTACATTGTTATAACCTCTTTATTTGAGAAGCTTCAAGTGTTGCCTTGTTGATTGGCGTCAGAATTTCAAAAGGGTTGATCGTTGGCTAGCTCGCTCCGCCCCCTCCGGTTCGGTTGCAAACGTTGAATGCATGCCTGGTTCCTTGCCATTTTTATATTCGATCTGTATATGACAGTTAACTCGTACCAAAATATTTGTTAATTTTCATAAAGTTACTTTGAGTGCATAACGATTTGAATATTTTTTTCCATTGCATTTTAGTCAATTAAAAAGTCAACGTGTTTTTAGCTAACGGTTTATATTTACTCAAGTTTTTTTTAACGCCACTTTGATAACTGAACTAAAATATGTGTACTTTTTTCGTTTTATAGCCATGTGATACCAAGCCAAAATTATCTGAAATGAATTGGTCAATAAACTAAATATTCGACACGAGTTGCTGTTATATACTCATCAAGTTTTGTTTGCTCAAGTTGAAAGTGATCAATATACATCAACATAGAATGTTTTGGGCGACGGTTGTTGATTCCAAATGAATTTTGTTGTTGTTGTTGTTGTGGGTCAAATCGTCATAACTGATTATGGATGAGTTTCCGAAAATGAACCTTATTCTCTGCGGGATAAGGTGACTTTTTGATGAGTTCCAACTATACTCCGTTATGACTGTAGTGCATGCGTAGTTACAGAAAGCACAATGCCGAGCACTTGGTTGTGGTGATTTTTTTAAATTGTTTCCATCATGAAGTAGTTAAAGTAGTTATTTGATTTGTCATGCAGTTTTGCCGTTGAGCTCTCTTTTTATTGATATAGACACTTGGTTTTCAAAATATCCAAATTTAAATTGAATATGCATGATCTGATCTTTTAAATTGGCACGTTTGATTGACTCGAGGGACATATGAATATACTTTTTACAAATGCAATAAATAAATAATTTGAAACAGCCCTTTTTGTAATTAACTGTTTTTGCCTTTAAAGTGCATGTTTGGGTTTTATAAACTTTGAAAAATCTTTTAAAGTAATTAATCTTTATAAAATAAATAAAGGACGATGACCCTATATAATAGTGTTACATGCAGTCGTAATCTACGTTGGTTAAATAATTTTGACTCAAAAATTGAAAAAGTTAAGAAATTTTATTAAATATGTAAAATGTAAGTAAATTGTAAATCATAAAAAATGTAGGTACATGCTTAGTTTGAGCCGTACTTAAGAGTAGGACAGATACTTCTTAAAACAATAAAAACACTGAGTAGTACACGCATGTCATAATATACCAAGTTCTACATATAAATTAGTGTGAATCGTAAAAAAATACGTGATTTCTTTGAGCGTTGAATAAAGACTCAGGAAAATAAGGGAAGATACTTCTTAAAACGATATAAAAAAATAGGAAATTTAACGTCGCATGTCACTATACACCCTCGGGTCAATCGTTCGCGCCGTGGCGTGGGTGTGGGCAGCACGCGCGACTCGCGAACGGCGACTAATCGCGCGCGACACGCCGCTTGCAGCTCCACAGTGGCGCACCCGTCCGAGCTGCCGCCCTCGCCGCACCAGTGGGAGTGACGCAGCCGCCCGCCCGCACAGACCCGCTCGGCGCATTGCCACCTACACCGCCCACTGCTCCACATACGCTGACGGATAAGCCAATCTCACCTGTAATATTCTGAGTTTCATTGTGGTGAATCGAGTGGGATGACGTAGCACGGCAACGATGACGCGTGCTCTACGACTACTCTGCGTACACTACGAGATGAACTGCAACACACCTGACCAGTGCTAAACTAACTCTTACTCTAAGTTTCAATATGGTGAATCCAATGGTATAAAGCGAGGCCGCGCGATTACGTTCAAATTGATGTATGTTGTTATGTAAAAGGGTATATAATACGCAACCATTATGACAGCCCATAATATAGCACTTTCGTTCATATAGCGACTAAAAATTTATTCGCTACTTAAACTGTATGATATATTGATCATAATTATTGTTAATGACGCTAAGGCTAGCATTTCGTAGTTCATGTGCGCGTGACATCAACTCGATAATAGAGATAAAACTTTACATGGAATTTATTTTATTATATGCTGTCATAATGGCATAGGTTGCGAACTTTTATAAAACATACGACTTATGCAGTGACATAATAATAATATAATAATGACACATTAAATGAATCTGTGTTGGCGATATTTTATTATCATTTACTGTTTTGTTTTCCTTGTAATATGTATAGCAGTGGTTTGTTAATATTTGAAATACATACTACGTAAGTAAGTTCAGTTAATAACGCCAGCACAGACGATGTTCAGTCAGCCTCAACTTATGTATTTCCGTATAATTGATTTTCATTTGTGGCGAGCCAACTTAAAGAACATTTATATAGTGATTTGTACAGAATTAAAATGTGGATTTCTCAATTAATGCTAATAAATTTCATTCACATAATATGTATTATGTTTGTGTAAAATTTTGGTTTGTTCGTTTTTCTTTCTATGTTAGACAGGCTCGCCTTAATCTTAATACCTAGTAAAAAAGTAATTGTTCAATGTATACCGTATCATACCTCGTTAGAGTGATATTTAATGTAATAATGATGCCTTCAAATAATAATATAATATTACCGTATACAAATTAAAGCCACCAATGTTCATAAAAGTTGTTAGTTCTGATTAGTATATATACATAATAATTGACATATTGCTATGTGAAATACATTTTAATAGTTTGTATATGTAATGCCACGAATTACAAAAATATGAAATATGCATAGATATAATGTATCGCATTAATTTTTTAATTCAATAGAATAAAATTAAAATCGGTTTACTAACTGTAATAAACACGTTTTATTAGCTTATGACATAGGTAATATTTTGTATGACAAAAATAGAGCAGTAATTTAGAAACATAAAGGTAGAAATAATTGTGATGCATTATATCTAAGCACAGTGTAAATAAATTTATATTACTGCATTATTAATTTCATTATTACATTATTTGTGTAGTTATATAGATATCGTCGTTATCACTACTTGGGTTCGACATATTTTTTATAACGTGACGTGTGAACCAAAAGTATTTTCTTTCATTTTTTATCATAAAATCTTTAGACATGACGTGTAAGTAGCTTAGCGTAATAGATGGTTTGGTTCAATGTGTATATACGCTTATTTGAATCGGTTTGAAACGTTGAATATATAGGAAGGATTTGTCAGTAACGAATATACCGCTCTCGAAGCGCGGAACCAATGAATATACAACGAAAAACGTATGATTGATGAATCCATAGGATGGATTAAGGTGAAATATAGGGGACGGTTATAGACAAACCGATTCTGGCATGGTTCATGCTATCGCTAATCGCATTATTTGTCGGGCCTTCGTTCACATCTAAGTAAATAACCGACGCTTTTATTGCGAAAAGCATCAAATGAAAGAAGATAGCAAATTTTTTGCCTTTGAAGGAGGCATCTTATAGCGCTAGTGAAATTTTATTTTACACTTACTCCTTTATTCTCTTATAAGTAGCTAATTTTCAATGTGCACACTGTTGTCTCTTTAATGTTTGCGAGTATTAAATGTTGCTATACATTATAACGCAATATATTCAGTTTTAGTTTGAATACGACGACGTTGACTATAATAGAGTTAAGTTAATAACTATTAGTTTTGTCCCCAATCGGCTGTGGAGTACCGTGTATAGACCACGGCGCCGTACTCAATGCTTAAACGAACCCCTCGACTCGGAATCTCCATATGCCGTCGTCTGTACACGGTCTCCAACGGTATGACAGTGTATAATATAATGTTAAGCTAATTCTAAACACCATTGTATCTAACATCGACTGAACATTTTTACATAGGTTAGTTAGGTAGTTAGTTGTTAGACTTACGGAGATAAAAACTAATCTAGATTATTATGCGTGACAATTGTAATGTAATGATAGTGGACAATTTAATAAACATAGTCGTGTATAGGTCGGTTAACTAAAGCTGGCGCGTACAGTATTAGCATGAAAGATTATTATTTTTTGTCGTATTTTTTTCTAATTTTGTTTTGCGTCTTTTCAAAAATACACATTTATGTTTTGTTTGAATTCACTAATAACTGACACGTACAACAACGAACCATATGACGTATTTTTAATAAAACAACTGAACATAATAACGATAAACTATCATTTATTCATCCTAATAGTATTTTTGTTTGGATTGGATTGAATAAAAAAAATAAGAAAACAGTTTACTAAATGCAATTGAAGAACTATTTTTCAAACATATTGTATATGAAATGAGTGCTGCAAACGTGCCATCTTTCATTGACTGAGCTATGCTATCGTTGCTGTAGTGAGATATTGTATAGATGTGCTCTTATCGTAATGAATAGTGTATGTATACATGTTTATTTCGAGCATTTATAGTTACATTAGCCGTTCGATATAAGTGTACTAATGTGTGTTAGTTTGCGTGAATAAAAGTACCGTTTATACACTTTTGGGTGGGTCTTGAGAGCGTTTCTTTCCCAAAAAATTGAGTGTTTCATCCAAAAAAGTATAAACAGACTTTTGTGTGTTAAATGTATTTGATTGGCGATTAAAAAAATATTGTACTGTATGATTCGAAATTGGTGTTGCGACCTGTGTTTATGTAGTCGGGTATGTACATCACGCTGCTAACATTAATTAGCATAGGGAGACTGTGTGTGCGTGTCAAGAGACGTCGTAGCCTTAAAACTAGTTCAAAACTATATAAAATATAATAAAAAATAAAAAATTGTAAATAAATAAATGCATAGTATTAACTTTAGACTCTAGCATGGTTTGGAATATAAGCCGTTGTAGAAATCCGACAGAATACGAGTAGGTTGACTTCGTTTTGTGCCGTGAACGACTATTTTAGGTTACACACGAGAAGCCGCTAGATGGCGCTACGCTAACCACTACTGACTATTGCCGGTTGAAATTTGAATAGATAAAGTTTTTGTACATGGATATTGTTAGTTGTAGTCGTCTAACGGCACAGAACGACTGTTTTGATGGTACAAAAGGATCGTCACCCGTTGCATACGTTCTTCATAGTAAACGCTCTGTACTATACACTATCATGGGTGTATGACGTATTTTGGTAGGAGACACGCAATTTGTTATAACTTATTATAAAACCAGATTATTGTTCAGAGAAAAAATCAAGAGGATTAAAATGATTTATCCGATGAGATCCGAGAAAGACGCAAATATTTGACTTAAAATATTGTTAATATAAAAAATAACAGTTTGTAATTTAAATTCAAAAATAATTAAATTTATAAAATTTGTCACTCATATTAAATTTGTGTATTCAAAAAACTAAATTTCAAATGCTTACAATTTCAACACTTTTTTAAAGGGATCTTTATTATATGTGAATTAGAATAGCTAATAGCATAGAGCGCTTACGTTGAACGCAACACATCGGGCTGGAAGGCCCACCTTGCCTTGTACTGTGTTTATCTGCCCCTGTGATCCGTTAGGTGAACTGTTAGATGAGGTAGACAAGTATAGCAATACAGATACATCATGCTACTTGAAGCCCGAAGCTTTTAGTACATTACCATCCACGTAGAACCTGCGATGTGATGTTAAATAGCGTATAGCTTTCCTTATGATTTTTGCATTTATTATTACATGATATTTTCACTAGTCCAACTAGCGACTCACTGATAGAATGAAAATAAAGCAAGCGGTGTCGTTAAATTAAGAATAGATCTTACTATTTAGCGATTTTTCTTATAAACTTGTATATTTATTGCTTGAAAGTGGGTGTTATAGTATATAATTAGTTACAGAAGCATAATCAGCTGTCGCGTATAAAAACTTTTATTCCGGACCATTACTAACTATTATTCGAAATAAAACTACTATTCCGTAAATGTCTTCTAAAACGGATTTATAGAAAGCCATTATCCGGGTTATATTTTCTTTACGACTCGTTACGAAAGCACTATTAATATTCGCTTTAGTCTAATGTTATCTATAAGCAGATTCTCAACGCTATATGCTATGTTTGTCTACCTTTCAAACAGCCGACTCCAATATAGTCGAATGCTTATTGTACGTGTATAGTTTATTCTTCGTTAAGTAACTCGCTTTCGATAGCATAATTTAATACAAACTTACCGACGGAGGTATTTGACGTTTGCGTAGAGGATTCCGACATTAGTCGATTGTAAATATTAAGGGGTGTACACACGCACCTACTGATGATCGGTATTTGACTAGGCGGCAGCCATGTTGGTTTCGTTACGAATAAAGAAAGAAAGAAAATAAAGTTGCGAGATTTAATTACAGAATCTAATAAAAAAAAACTGTGTCAATGACAATATGTAATAACATCACATGATACTATATCACAAATAATATCCAAATATAATAAAAAAAATCAGAAATTACATTATTATTACGGTTATTGTAGTCAAATACCGGCATTGTTGCCGCAATAAGTATTTCCAACATACTTCTTATTTTATGTAAATGTACGTACGTATTGTGTTTCCAGACTTTCAGAGATCTCGTATAATTTAATTTTAAGTACACGATTGTTTAGTTCACAAGTGATCTTTAGTTTTAAGCAGTCACGATTGTATTTTAATTGTTTGACTGGAAGCCTGTTCAGATTCAAGCGCATTTATCAAAGTAGGATCTTAAATCTAACATTTAAGATCTGAAAATGGCTACTAGTTTTCCAAACTATATAGGTACTTAATATTGGAACTAATTCGACATACTGTCGGTAGCCATTTTTAAAACGATCGCAGCGCCATCCGGACAGGCTGGTCGGTCTCGATTTCGTCTGTAGTTCTAAGATTGTACTGTACAGCACACTCGAATGTTCACAGAGGCACGTATAGGGAACTATCTCTTGAGTTTTCCTGTAAATATTAGTAAGTAACATGATAAGACTTTAGTTTCTATAGCGTTTTTGTAAGATTCTCTCGTCGTTTCCTTGTGTTCTGTAAACCGATTTAATTTTGTATTTAATTTTCAAATGTCTTATAATTATACAAAAAGCAAAAAAAAAAATATTAAAACATGAGAAAGTGTAATACATAAATCTCTACGTAAATATAAAACTACTTTTGTTTTATTACCATACTTACTGTACATAGTAGGAATTTTGTGCACTGATAGTTGTGTTTAAGTTAATATTACTTAGGTATTGGTATCAAATGGCTGTATCGATTCTCTTTGTGTAACGCCCAAGACAATGTTCACTATAAGACTTAGTAGTTGGATCGTTTAATTTGCGACAATAGCGACCTCTGTCGCCGTTTCCTATGTATAGTTTGGGAGTTTTAGTTAATTTGTCGCTCGGCAAACTTAGTATTGTGATTTAGTTTGTTCGGTTGACAGGAAACAATGCGTTTGTAAATATAGATACGTGTTTCTGTCGTGAATTAGTTGCATTTTACCATTATTGCGAACTGCCAAAACTATTGAATAATTTTTGTAGCATCAAGTACCTATCGACCACACGGATATTGTGCAACCCGTCTTAGACCCAAATTTTCCGTCGACGACTCTATGTATATTTAGATTTGATATATCGTATCGTGTGTTACGTGGATAATTGTTGGGAATGTATAAATAATTAGAAATTAACGGCGCTGTCTAAATGTGGCTTTATATTGTAAAGCGCCGGTGACGCAGCTTCGGTGCGATGGATTTGAAACTTAGTTGGTCAAATTTTGTATGTAACAATAAACTTTGTGGAGTTTCTTTCGTTGAGTTTTATCGCTTTGTAAACTTAGGCAGTGTACATAAGCACGGAAGCTGCGTGTCCGGTGGCACGCTGGCAGTTTGTAGGATATCTGTGCAGTCGCAGTGCGAGGCCCCGCCGGCCTGCCCCACTCTAACAATAAATTACTGCGTAATTATTTCACGTCTTTTATTTAAACAACCCTATAAATGAGTATAAACTCTCAATCTATGAAAACTTTTTTTTTCACTTGTCCTATTTGGTAAACAATAAGTGTCTTTTTATTTTAATTTGCGGTTTCAAAATAAAGCAGGCGCCTAATTAAAAATAATTAAAAACAAATTGTCATTTATGCTGAAACAGATTTCTAGTAACCGTAATTTATTTTTTTAAAGCAATTTTAAACATTCTATAAAAAATAGAGCTAAGATTGTTTACCAATTTAGACAAGGTTAAAAAACAGGCTGTAGATAGGCATCTTATTAAATTACTCGTAGTAGAGGCAGAAGAGCCATTGGTGTTCTCTTGTGAAGGTTGCTAGTGGCTTTGTATGTCCCACTGATAGGTTTTATACGCTTCCTGCGAGGTCCTCGTAGGAACGACAAGCTGGCTACCAGCATGCTACACACTGGTGGAATACATATGGGCCATTGTTGGAGAGGTCTATCATAAAACACAACTTATAATCTGCCGTGATTTAAAGGAGATGATTTATTAGATAATCATTAATAAGATAAAACGGATCCTAATATTTTATGAAATGTTTGATGTCCTGTAAAAGATAGGTATGTAAAATTCAGTTACGTCGAAAGACGGCCAAACCTTTTACGAAAAATTGAAAGTACAGTACAATTTCAAATACATAGTACAGTTATCGCAGTGCATTATAGTACGACTAGCGATGGAAATTAGAATTATTTCTTAATACTTACATGATATGTAGTATCTATCTACTTTATAGGATAACATCGATCATTTGGTCGAGTAGTGTAATCGGGGCAGGCCGTTTATTGTGACAATGATTATTAACTTCGTCACGGCTGTCATATTACTTGGTAAGTACCTACTATAGGTATGAACAATAAAAAAATAATACGTATAGATACTACAATATAGCTACCTCTATTGACTTTTATTGAGATAGAATACGAAGAGTAAACATATGCCGTCGAGCTTATTTAACCCTAACTATTTTAGGTTTAAATAATTTGTTTGAATAAATTATTATTTTTGTTAAAGACTGTAGGTACCTACAGTGTACACCATACAATCATAAAATAAAATAAACTTCTATTAAATTATTTAGTGATGGTAGCTAGTTTAATAAAAATATTGTTTCATTGATATATCTACTCGCTATCAGAATTATTTAGTTTATGCATGCTTGTTCTTAAGTTAAAAAGGTTATCAATCCAGTTTATCTCCGTCGAACTGTCAAGACCAAGATTTGAATGTGGAATTTCTTGGCGGCCGTTCTATTATAATATAAACAAAAACCGTCGTAAGAAGTAACCGGGGTCTCTGACACCTTCACCGTAACAGCAGGTGATATCTAATTTTATAAAGCGCACATAACTTTTTACATTACATTTTACTTTTCCACCCCTTGCGACCCCACAATTCGAGGTTGGATTCTAAGCCACTGGGCTATCACCGCTATCAAGGCGTGTATAGAGCAACTAGCAACGCACCCTCTATTCTATTTGGGGTTGAACGTGCGTGTTACTGTTGCTACTTGCCATCAGGTAACCTGCTTGCCAGTTTGCTGCAAATATCCACACAAAATATATCGACTGCGAAATTATAAACTTAACGCAAAACCAAATTCACAGCCCCTGCATCCCACTCAGCCACGCAGTACCGTTCCGACTATGAGTACAACAGCAAGACAAATGCCTTTTACAAGCTGCACACAGAGTATATGAACTACGAAGATGCGAAGGCCGTCTGTGAGACTGAGGGCGCCGGTCTGATGAACCTCACCCCGTCAGACATCGTCCAGGCTCACGGCATGATGAAGATGTTTCCGGATGTGGCCAAAAACGCTTGGGTCGGCGATGACGGCTTGTCACATGCGTCTGAAGAGCGATGGGCATTGGGTAGGTAAATGACAGATGGTCTGAAGTGAAATCTTTATTGCATTCTGTAATATTAGGTTTATTATCTACTGTTATTATCAATGCGAAATTTTGTGAGGATGGATGGATATTTTGTTCTTCTTTCACGCAAAAACCTGGATATGGGTACTTTTGTTACTGAGGATACTTTTTATCCCCAAATTTTAGGTCCATATAGATGAAGTCCCGGGTGGAAACTAGTAGATGATTTAATGAAATTGCGTCGGTTCAGGGACGCACGGATGGAGTTTTAACTCTGAGCTGTACAATTTATCTTAATGGATCACGAACATTATACTCGTTGAATTCCTTAATTTTCTATGTAGGTAATTGATATTTTCTGGTAAATAAACTTGTATGTCTACTCATACTCCTCCTCCTACCGATTTATCTATTTTCTATCTCTTTATATAGCGCGATGTCGCATGCCTGTGTTCAGACTGGAGTAGGTATGGAAAAACGTTAGCTTGTAACTCGGATTTAATATCCCATCGGCGCTCAATATCCTAAACATCAGTCCATGAACTAAGAACAAATTCTTTATCTAAATTTTATAATACTAATTAAAAAATTTTAGATAACTATGACATTGACAGTAAAGAAGCATCGATGCCGCTATGCGAGGCCGTAACACGGGAAGGTGAAATCGAAAAATTCAGCTGTCAAAAGCATTCCTCATTCATTTGTAAAGTGAATGCAAAAGACGCGTTCTACGACGCAACTTGCAAAGTGACCGGAAGAGGTATGGTTGATTTAATTATTTAAGTAACCTTAATTGAGTTCGTGAGTTAATGTTGATTTGGGTCACTATAATATGCCACTAAAAATAAAAATGAAATACTATCAACATCTGTATTAGATGAAATTTGTTTTGTGTCAAAAGGGTGGGTGGGTGTCAGGGAGATTCTAGTTTATGCACTGCTTACTATCCATATCAACCCGCACAGACGGTTTCGTAGTAACTAATACTTAATATGTGCACACGGCTTACCTGCACTCTGAAGCATGGAAACGCGCATGTCAGTAACTCACCTAGCTAGCGACTTACGGTTACAAGGTGTAACTTGCGCAATGACAGATTATTAAAATTGTGTCTACAGGATACCAGTACCAAGAAAGCGTGGGCAGTTGCTACATGATATCCAGCGCTGCTTATTCATGGAATATGGCATACGACGAGTGCCGAGCCCAAGGGGCTCATCTGGTGGTCCTTAACTCCGAGTTGGAGCACGAAGTGGTACATAACCTCACGCATCACGCGCCGAAGATCTCCTCCAAAGCGTCGTCGCCGTGGTACTGGTATGCAGGTGTTAGGGCTCAGAAGACTACCGATGGGACTCCAGTCGAATATAAAACTATTTTTGGTAAGGATTAACTGACCTGTCTGTCCTGCAAGTTTGGTTTTAACTTTATCAAACTAGCTAAGGTAATACTCTTAATAAAGTTATAAATAAAATGCATAAAATTAACGGATTAACGGTGGTTTTACCTTGTGTGGATAGTATGGCTCTGGTAGGTTAGGCCATGCCAGCATGCCATAGCAGTCCATGGGGCTGAAAGAAGGCAATTAGGATAATATTTTTATGGTATAACGAAACTAACACACTTTGGACTAAATTATACTACACATTCCGTATAAAGCTCTCCTTCATAGCCGGCAACGCACTGGCGATTCCTCTGGTGTTGCACGCGTCAGTAGGCGACGGTGACCAATTACCATCAGGTGGCCCGTCTGTCTGTTTGCTCGCTCTATTTATAAAAAAAAGCGCTAAAGTGTGAAGCATAGCATAATAAGATTTATTTTTTGTTTATTTCAGGCCAATCGCTGGCCGAGGCTGGGTACGACCAGTGGTCGGTTGGCGAACCTAACAACTTGCATGGGAACGAGCTCTGTGGATCCATCTTCACCAACGACGGCAAATACAATGATCTCAACTGTTCCCACCTATTCGCTTTCATATGCGAAAAAGAAGTGAACTCAACAAATCAAAGACATAAATAAATAATAGAAAATACTTCATACTTGTGTTGCGTTTCATTGAACCCTGTCTGAAACGGTTCCGGATGTCCTTTGAAAGAAAATCGGTTTTGTTTATGGGCTACAGTGACTACAAAGCAATAGTCGCTCGCTTTTTTCTAGTCTTTTTTTAATCTGTTAGTTAAATAGTGATTTTTTTAAGTATATTTTGCACTGGAATAAACAAAAACCGAATACGTAACCTGATTATTATGATATACTTACATCAGGTTTTTAATAATAACAAACGTTTCAATTAATATAATGTTATTAAGCCCAAGCGACCGTTTACGCAGAATGAATGAGGAAAAACCAGAACCAATTTTACTGACCCTGGGCGATAGTGCAGTGTTATGAAGTCAGGCAGGTCAGAGTGAAGTTATCCCAGTTCTATTTATGTGTAAATACTTAGTTCTTGGAAACATCAACCTCGGAACGTCAACCACCTACTTTCTATTAATTGCGAAAGTTTGTGTGGATGGGCGGATGATTGTTTCTCTTTTAACGCAAAAACGGCTGAACAGAATTGGATGAAATTTGGTATGCACGTAGTTTATAGCATTGTAAATATATATTGTACTAACATTCTTTTCATTTCATTTATTATATCATCATAACATCTATATCATTGCTTATTCTTCTTTTATTTACTTTGTGCTTTTTCTATATTCTTTCTTATATACTTGGTGTTGTTTTCTTTCCATTTTATTCCACAAATTTATTGTATTGGTTGAATCTTCACTGAAATTAAATATTGTTATTTCGATGTTAGGATGGCTACTTAAAAGTTTATTATTTGGGTCTAGCTATGAGTATTACCTTTTCTTTATTCTAAATTACCCTTTTCTATTGAAAACATGTTATTATTTACTTAGTAAATCTGTGTTCTGTTGTAAATTTATTCTTTGACATAATCAATGTTTTGACTTGTATAATGACATTATTGGTTTTTCTTTTAAATTTCCATAGAGTACTCAAACATTGTCTTTTTTAATTTAGTTTTAAATATTGTAATTCTGTGTAAATTAATACTGGTTCAGGATAATTCCTGTCTAAAGTCCGAAAAATAATTTAATATTTTAAATTTGAAATAGTTTGACATTCGGCGAGATGGAAGTCGAGAGTGCTGTAAAAAAGGGGATTCTGTTCGGGCCTTCGGGGTCTTCGAACGATCAACATCTCTCTTAAGAAGATTCGGTTCGAAGTCTTGAAGCAACTAACATCTCTCTGTGAAAATTCTACTCTGGGTTCTCAAACAAACATCTATAGAAGAATTCCAGTCCTGGTCGTGAGACAAGCTGCATCTCCGAAGATCATTCTGCTCCTGGTGTGGTGTCAAGTGGTGTGGTTCCGTGCCGACTTCTGATCCGGGCAACTTCTCCGGTGTCTCCGCGGCGGGGGTCTGTTGGAGGGACTACCGCCACGCTACGAGCGACCTGACTTGGACGAACAAACGTTAAAAAACTCTCGACTACACCTCACATCTCAACTGGACTCGACAGGCAACCTCTCTCACTTTACTTAGCTTACTTCTTTTTTACTTTTCATGTATCTATTTTAAAACAATTTGTACACCAAGAGTATTAAATTACTAGACCTCTAACTAACTCTTTTATTTCACTACAAGTTTATAACCTGTATTAACATATAGGAAACAACTTACTTCCTCATACCACACACTGATAGTGTTTTTTTTTGTTCCTTTCCTCCTTTATAATCTCTTCAGTTTACCGCTTTTCGACTACTTTGATGTATGTATGGCTCCCGAACACACATATTTCAAGCTACGTCGAAATATTTAGTTGTATCCTATTAGGTACATCTTTATATCTTTATTTATATAAACTTAATACATAGGTATCTGTGGCTGTCGTACGAAAAGAAATAGTGCAGTGATATAGAGTCAGTTCAATAATCCACAGATATGGACAAACTCATAATATTTACTCTTTTGTTTGGTAAGTGTTTTTTTACTTGTTTAATCATTGTGTAATGAACAGTTCAGTTTAAAATATTGTGACGAATGTTATTGTATCCAGAGAATCGATGAAGAATGGAATAGTTTAACATTAAAAGGAATATTTGCATATTATATTTGTACAAAATTAATAACTTATCAATTACCATAAATTGTAAAATTAAGTTTTACGTATGTAAGACATGATGATTGTGACTATAATATGTATGACATAAGTAAAGTATTTATTATTGTAGGTATTCCCGCATAGGGTAGACTGGGGGTTGATTCACTAAGTCCCAAAAAATTTGGTACTCTTATCGTGTGACATCATGTTCTAAACCTATTATAATTTTTGTAACATCTTTCTCATGTAACAGTCCACAATAAACGATTCTTTTCGTTTCTTTTCTTTTCATGTTTCGAGGTTCAACTCTGGATCAATATGGCGTTAGGTGGAACACTAGGATTTTAGGTAGTAGAAGTTCGGCATTACCCTCCGTTGACTCTGACCCGATAAAGATTATCGATGCAGGGTTTCTCCACAAAACAAATGGTTTTTAATTACCTGAACGTTCAGTAGCACTTACTAGATACTCTACCTTCCATTCATAAGTTTTTGGAATTCAGTTTCAGCTCTATCAGTGAAGCAGTACAGGTCCGACTATGTCTACAATAGTAGGGCTCGTGCCTTCTATAAGTTCCACACAGAATACGAACGCAGTTGGAGGGCTCGGCAAAAATGCGAGACCGAAGGCGCCAAGCTCATGGTACCCTCATCAAACGAGGACATTGTCCAGGCTCATGGGATGATGAAGCAGTTCCCAGATATTGAAGATCACGCGTGGATAGGTGAAGACGGCCAGCAGCATGTGTCTGCTGAAATCATAAATAACATTGATTGTGAGTAATGACAGTGAAACTCTTTATGGTTGGATTGCAGAGACAATTTGCACTGTTCACGAATGTCACGTGATCTCCAGATTGAAATTCTAACTGGGCCCTGAGGCTAACTCGATAACTCGTCGAATGCTTAATAGAGTACAAGTAAGATGCCTAGTGATCGCCAGGGGCTTCTTAGTTATACTCTTTTAGGCTCTTTTTGACAAATACCTGCGCGCGAATAAGTTGACGTACCTACGACAAACTCGCACGCAGACGCAGTGTGTGCACTCACATAGTACGATATTTAAAGATCGAAATAGGGTATAAGGCCTATGTCAAAAAACTTTTATATGAATTCGTTAGTCGTAAAAACCCATAAAAAATTGTAAAATAAATTTTTGCAAACAAATATTATGTAAAAAAAAACTTTTCAATTTCAATTTCAAAAATCCCCGCGGAAACAGTGTCTCGGCCGTCTCGGCGCCGCCGCCATGCTGGTGACGTCACTCGCAGTGTAAACAATACATCTCATATGACATCTCAGTACAGGAAAAAGTTATTTTTGCAAAAACAAAATGAGTTACAGTCCTTATCGTTGGTGTCTCGTGGCGGTGTTCAAGAAAACTGAGAAATCGCAAATTACCAATAAAAAAAAAACAGGTCAACAAAGACTCCATTGTTTATCTACACTGCTAATGACGTCACGCCGACAGCTCTCATGGCGTATAGCGTTTTGACATTTGAAAAACAGATTAACAAACCTGAATTTTAAAATTGAAATAGTACTACATTTTTCAGAACAGAAATCACCATTTTTCACTTGCTTTTAACAAAATCTATCAATATTACATAATTTTGGATTTCTCCTTGCATGGTGCGAATAC
Source organism: Erynnis tages (assembly GCA_905147235.1). NCBI lineage: Eukaryota > Metazoa > Arthropoda > Insecta > Lepidoptera > Hesperiidae > Erynnis > Erynnis tages. Next base: position 11,129,683 of record LR990074.1, read on the forward strand.
CCAATTGTTCGTGCTTGAAGGAACGAATACGCACGAGTTAAATTCGACCGAAATCGCGTCCAAACTGAGCGCACCGCATTTTGGTGACGATAACCTGCCACTGGCTTACATTTACAATTGATTTTACATTTTTTTAAACATAAAATTACTTATACAGTTATTAATTGCAGTGATCGACTTTAGGACAGAGCCATGGAACTCTCATACTTGTGAAGTAATGTTGAGAAGCGGTGAATTAGAAGAGACGAGCTGCAATCGACAGCTGCCTTTCATCTGCAAGGTGGATCTGAAGGATGCTCCTTACGATCCTCATTGCGATGTGTACTCTAAGGGTAGGTATAGGGTAGAGGTATAGAAAGAAAGAAATTAAGCTTTACACACATAGCTATAGTAATCGTCGTGAGTCGTGAGTACAGATTATCAGTGGTAGGGGTATTGTATACTTTCGGCCAATGTACAGGAGACGAAAAAACGCGCTGAACCAATAGATGACGCACACTAACGAACTGACATTTGACGATCCAATCGGGTGCACCGCAGCGCAGGCAATGTCAAACCGACCAATGAAAGTTCTGCTCACCACTCGTGACGGCAACTATAGTAGGTTTTTTTATTGTTTTACGCCACGCAGATAAATAACCAGTGTAGATAAATAAAGCTAACACATAGTCCCATACTAGGATTCCCTGTCGTCAGTACTATAGATACACACGCAATAACATACACCCAGACCAGAAATAGAATTTTTAACTTACGTATAATTTTGATTGAAACTCAGAACCCTTCGTACAGCGCACCGGTGAGGTCTCTTAACCACTGCGCCACGCAGAATAAATAAATAAATAAATAAATAACGCTTCACACTCATAGCCCCACACTAGGATTCCCTGTGTCGTAGGTGCCATGGACACACACATGACAAGAACACAACACACCCAGACCAGAAACAGAAATTCAAATTCATCATTCGAACCTCTGCTCTGCTGGGAATCGAACCCAGGACCCTCCGCGTAGCGCACCGGTGTCTTAACCACTGCGCCACTCGGGTCGTCAAAGAGAAATTCGGGTCGTCACATCACCTTCACTTCACATCACATGGTAAGAGAGGAGAAAACGCCTACAATTCGGTTCTGGCACTCGCCGGCCGCTACCGCGGCACGCTCGCTGCGCTCGCTCGGCTCGTGCGTTCTTTTAACTGTTCTAACCTAACCTAACCAATTTTAATGCTTATGGTTACCCTATACCCGAGGCGCCAAGATTTGGCGATTGATTTCGTTTTTTTTATGGGGTTTCATGGCGTCCCCCGCCATAAAATTATATGGGCTACCATCGGTTTATGATAAAAAACATGGAAAAAAATTTTGGAGCACTTTGGAGCTGCAGCCCCGATTCGACATATTTCCCCTAATTTTTAATCTATTGATCGATTTTTTCCAAGATATGATCGGGTTTTTAACATAGCGAAACAGTAGAATATATTTTTACAAAACAAAGGAATACTCTAGGAAACAAAATATGATAAAAAAATAAAGGAAAATGTTGTTCACAACACAATCCTCAATTGTAAGAAAATGACGATATTTCAGGTTTCTATAATGATATACTATACCTATAACGTACGTCGTGTATCTGAATTGAGAAAGAATGGTTTTGAGCACGAGCAAACGCAGTCATGCAGTCATGCATCATCAGCAATCGTTCTTATTAAGTTTATTTTTTTCAGATTACGTATACTACGAAAATGTGGGCAGTTGTTACAAGATACCCCGAGTGGTGTACGCGTGGAACCAAGCCTACCACGAATGTTCAGCGGAGAACGCCCATCTTGTCGTCATAAACTCTGAGTTGGAGCATTTAGTGGTAAAAAACATCACGAATGCGGCCCAAAGCCTGCCAGATGCTACCACCACTTGGTTCTTCTTCGCTGGGTTCAGAGCAGAACATACAGGAAACGCAACCAGAGTGTTTAAAACTATATTTGGTAAGTCGATGTACCTGTAAATGTTGTAAAGGCACATCTATTGCTCCACGCTCGGGGAGGTACTGGCACTTTCTTAACCCGTCGTGCACGTCAAAAGACATAATCTTTTGTTTCGGATGGGGAGGCGTGGTTGCCGACGAGATTTAAAATGAGGCGAAAATCTCACCTGAGAAGCAACAAGCAATGGATTTGTTTCCATACAACCTAAGATAGCATTTCTACCTTCTTATTGGAGGTTGAAAGTGGGTGTCCATGGCATGAAGGTATTCCAGTTCCCTCCAATAGGAGAGATCCGGTGTGGACTGAAATTGTCAGGGCTGCGGAAGAACGCTAAAGTGTGCCAGGGGCTCTATCGCATAATAAGCTTTGAGAAGAGAATAGGTAGCCGGTAGGAGTCCGGCATCACCCTGTTCGGCCCCAATCCGACTGCGAGTATCCATGGGCTCGTCTTTTTGTAATCAAGAAAGAATACCTTCCTTGCAGCCATTGGTAGTCCACTGCTAAACATGGTCTCCCATAATCGACGCCATTCCGCACGGTCTTGGGCCCTCTGAATCCAACGATTTTCTGCTGTCATCTTCAGGTCGTCAGTCCATCTGGTAGGAGGGCGGCCTGTGCTCCTTTTGCGTAAACGTGGTTGTCAATCGAGGACCTTTCCTCCCCATCGGTCAGTCCTGCGAAACTTAGAGTTTTTGCGCCGAGTAGAATTAATTTTTCAGACATATTGGAAGCTGGGCTACATTTTGAGATACACGTGACTGCAGCTTTACATTTTGAAATGAATCGTGCATGATGGAAAGATCCCCATTGCAGGTCAGACGCTAGAGGAGGCTGGGTACGCGCAGTGGTCGCCCAACGAGCCCAACAACGCGAAGGGGGAGGACTGCGGCTCGATCTTCACGAACGACGGCAAGTTAAACGATCTCGCCTGCACGCATCTGTACGGGTTCGTCTGCGAGAAGGAGGTGCCTAATAAACATTGATTGGAACTGGCAAATTTTAATTGTAACCCTTTATTTGCAGAAAATACATATTTTCAGATGGTACATATTATTATTTCAAAATTAATAAACAAGCAAGACAGCTTTTGTTTTTTTTATAATAGCCCCAGACCGCGACTTCATTTGCGTGGACTTTAGTAATCCTATTTTCGCAGGAATTTTTATTATAGTACATATACAAATGGTGTACTTTGCCTACATACCCCATACATCTAAATAGCTTTTGTTTATTTTAAACTAGCTCCAGACCTTTGGAATTTGATCAGGGAGAGATAAAAGATACTAACTACACTTTTGTTTGTAGACTAAAGAGTAACGAACTATCAGAATTTTATTTATGGACTGTAGAGGGAGGCACCTTACCGCCGTCAACTTCACCAGCAAGCAGCGTGTCCTTCATGTGTTGGGTTTCGGTTTGGGATGGTTGCAGGAAATACTTTGTTCGAAATTAACCGGAGGTTTCGAAGGTCTATTTCATTATAGAGCTTATGTTTGTGAAAAATTACACATTAGCCTTTCCGTTGAACAAGCCCACGCTTGTTTTAATTAATTAATTATTTAAAACAACAAAATTAACATACATAAATTATTTATTAGATACATATTATGTCGTAGTGCTATTCTGTTACTTGATATAAAATAAAATAAAACTGGCAATATAACTGGAAATAAGGACTCTGTGCTATTACAATAATTATATCTATTACTGTACTTTCTCGCGGATAAATAGTTTGAATTAGGAATCGTTCTAGGAAATTTCTTGCTCTTGGGGATGTTGATTGTTCATTACGTTTTCTGGTATTAAATTGACTTGGTCCTGGCTATTCCTACGCTTGCTGTGCCGCAATGACTGACGATGCTGGAAAAATATGTAAAATAATGAAAAATTAGATCAATTCTTATCTAATATAAAATTTTCATCTCAATCGGTTAAGTATAACTGCTTTAAAATTCAGTTGCAAGATTTGAGCTGAACAGGTTTATTATGTATATAATTAACATTTGATGATTAATAACACTTTTTAAAAACGCAGAGAGTTTCTTTGTGTGAACGATCTTTGAAAATCCGACTGGTACGGATCTGAAAAATTCTTTTTCTTGTTAGCTACATTAAAAAACGCATATTTTTTACTTACCACACTCTGCCTATGAACACTTTGTCGTAAATTTTTCAGTTGTGCCCTTTTCTTTCTCCGTAGCAATCCACACTACAAGGTAAATTGAATAAATCAATTAACTTACATTGCTAGATTCACCAGTATTGTATGTAGGTATCTAAATATGTAACGGAATCTTTGAACGCTAATTTCATCCACTTTTTTATGTCTGATGTGAATGAATACTTTTATTATTTCAAGGATCAATGAACGCCCCTTCAACAATCACTAGTTTGAGTTTAATTACTAGTAGGTATGGTAGAGTACTCTCAGAAAATGCTTAAGTATATGTCCCCCTTTTATGCTTTGACGGTACATCATATATTTTGATTAACTCTCGGAGAATTGTATGTATACTTGTATAGGTTAAGTCTTAAAAATAATATCCCTAAAACGATCGCTTACCTCGTACAGCGCAAAAGCGATCAGAATTACAATAAGGATGCCTATAGCACATGCAAGTATAATAATCCACAGAGGAGTCGAAAGTTTTTTATACTGCAGCGTGGTCGTCACACTGAAAGCAAACGTTTTTACATTACAATAATACAACTATAAATAAAAGAAAACCTGGTATAAAAACGAAAAACAATTATAACTGAAAATACCCTAATATGAATAACATAATATCCTTAAGAGCATAATTAAGTACACTTTTTAAAATAAATAATTGACGCTTTACACTCATAGCCCCACACTAATATTGCCTATGTCGTAGGTACCAATAACACACACGACAAGAAAACACACCCGGACCAGAAACTGAAATTTGAACTCATCATTCAAATCTCTGCTCCGCTGGGAATCGAACCCAGGACCATCCGCCACTTAGTTAACCACTCAGTTCGTCGAGCTATGTCATTTCCTTAAATCGCGTATGCTGCAGAAACTGATGATGATGATGGAACAAAATAATAAGCTTAACAAAAATATAATACGAGTACGTACGACGAATTGATAATCGTTTCCTCTTTCAAAGCTATTATTCCGATTACATACAATTCCGATGTGATATTTTCCTCTACAGCCGACTTGGAACCTAGAAAATTAAGTATCATTATCATCCTTCCTTCCTTCCTTTCAGCCCTTGGCAGTCCACTGCTGGACATGGCCTCCCCTAGTCGACGCCAATCCACCCGGTCCTGGGCCCTCTGAATCCAACGGTTTCCCGCTGTCTTCTTCAGGTCATCAGTCCACCTGGAGGCTTTGCATTTTTTTGTAAACTAAGGTTTCCTCGCGACGTTTTCCTACACCGTTACGAGTACATCAAGTGATATTTAATTTTTATAAAGCGCACCTAACTTTTTAAAGAAAGTCATTTGTGCGTGCCACTGTAATTCGAACCCGGACCCTTCAAGTGAGAAGCCGATTCTTAGGCAATGGGCTATCAGCGCTTTGCAGGTAGCCTACATAATATTTACAAATTAACGTCTTACCTTCAACCGGAGAAATGTCAAAGGGAACGATTACTTTTATTTGGCTGTTTCTTTTGAGGTCAACCGCTGTACAAGTAACGTCTAATTGTTCTCCAGTTTCATTTGTTACCTGACATGATGGTTGCTTTTCTGCGACTACCTGAAATATAGTAAAAATAAATTTTTTGGAGTGAAACCTTCTTTAGCGGCGCTGAGCACTTTTTAGTTTGGCTAAAATTGTTAAACTCGCGACAGGACACGTGACCCTGATCGTAAGGGAAAATGCGTAAGATGATAACTATGGAAACTGTCAAAATGAAACATTCATAAACAAAGTGCGTCTAATTAGATGAAACTATGGAAACTGTCAAAAGGAAACATTCATAAACAAAGTGCATCTAATTAGATGAAACTATGGAAACTGTCAAAAGGAAACATTGATAAATAATACAATAGGTGCTATGGTAAGGTAGAGAAGGGGGATGTTGGGGTGTGTTTGCCAGAGGTACTTATTTGAGGCGACCCCACGATCTCGGTCCACACGGCCACTTCCGACCCGAGTTAGGACTCCTATCCTCTTTGAAGTTTGACGTGGGTGTCCATGCTTGCATGCCAGTTAACTATTGGGATTGACTAACTGGGATTTAAAAGAAATGGAGAGATTGCATCTGGTATCCGGAATCCATGCGTTTGGATATCAGATGCCTTAGACCATATAATTCAGGTGACATCTGCTTATTGTAACCTTCGGTTTTAAGAGCACAACTTCAGATCTTCGATCTACATAAATATGTATTTTAAAAATTGCATCTTTTATTTCACCTACCTCAACAATTTTTTTATTAAACTTCACATTTTCTTTCTTCATCAATTTTAGGACTATGGTTAGTCCGACCCAATTTGTTGGACCATCGTTTACGATCTGAAATTCAAAATGACGTTTTAATATGACTTGTATCTGTCTGATAAAACTTACCTATTGAAATTCGAAGTTTGAGTCTAAATATAAAAGTTATCTAAATATATAGTCCATTTTTATTCTCTTGTCATTTCTGGTAAACAATCTTAGCATGTCTTTTTATTTTAATTTGCGATTAAAAAATAATGCAGACACAAATTTATAAAAATTTAAAAATAAATTGTCATTTAAAACAGAAACAGATTTTTAGAAACTATAATTAATTTTTTTACAGCAATTTTTTCATAAAAACTTTTTTTCATAAAAAAGTACTGCCAAGATTGTTTACCAAATAAGACAAGAGAATTAAAATGAAGTGTAGTTGGATATATTCAACGTATCAAAGAACGCTCCAGATATATTCTTACTTTGGGAGACTACATTACTACATAGACATACCCCAGGGTGATAAGACCAGGGTTTTTGTGGTTTATCAATGTAAATATTTTGCAAGCACATTGGCTCAAAAACACTAGAGATTCCAGGAAAATAAATTGGTTAAAATCTTTTCCGCCATAATTATAACTGAGATATACTTTGAATTTAACAAGAATAAGATTCATGATGTTTAATCAAAATACTTACTGCATAGATATGACGAACCAAGGAATTTTTCGCATATATTTGGACTGTATAATCAGGATCCGAATCACTAAAACAAGTCAATATTTAGAACATTCAAGAAAGGTGTAAAATATTAACATTTAACATAGGTGTTGTACATTTGTTCCTTCAGAATAGTCATTGACCACATAACCTAATAGATACCGCATGTCATAGTTTCTACTATACAAAGTCAAAGCATTGAGGTAAGTATTGGGAGAAAAATAAAGCATTATGATTGGTTAGTTCAAAATCGCGATAAGTGCCCCATTTCTTTCGAACTAGTGACCTGACCACTGTAAGATGAGCTCTAAAAATATATGATAACAGTCATGTTCCTACTGACATATTCGAATTAGTTCCGATCGAAGGGGATGTATACGGATCAAGGAAGCGGTCGGTACTAGCGTATATTTCGCGCTCGTTATCCTGTGGATGAGACTTTTAAGTCTAATGTGTTGTCTGAAAGCGTTCGCCTAGTACGAGGCGTCTATTTGGCTATGTTATCATTGAGAATAGTACACACATCTACTTACAAGTAGGTTTATACTCTGTCTCTTTGTGATCTAAATATTGCAGGGTCAGATTTCCTCTCGTAATGAAAAGCATATCGGTCTTACTCCATCACGCTGCTCTATGCGGGTAGGTAAGTGGAATTCACATACCTAAGTACATTATAAACAGCTCTCATCTCAGGCGTAGTTTTACGATGTTTTCCTTCAACGTTACATTTATCTAGGTGACATTTAACTTTCTTAATCGCATGTAACTTAAGTTAACATACTTAGTTTCTTAAAATTCATAGCGGGCTCTCCATACTAATTATGATACAACAAAATTATTTAAACGTTATCTCTAGAACTGTCAAAAAATACATTTTTTGTTGAGATACTCAACGTCGTAGAGAATGAGATGATTAAAATTAGGTCAGAGGCAACTTACGAATTAATAGTGATATTTTCAGTACTACTAATGAGGTCGATTCTTGCCGTCCGAGTTATATGCTTCCCAGATCTTGCATTGCAGTGGTAGTACAGAGTGTACAGAATGTCTATCGCTTTATCCTTGCTGGTCAAGCCGCTGGTATCCAGGATAATGTCTCCTGTATTCTGTAAGGAAGCTTAATCCTTAAATTCATAACACATTGTGTTATAGTGTTACTGGTAGTAGAAGTAATTCTGAAGACACTTTAAAAATGTCATACATGAGTATAGCCCATCTGATTCTAAAATGAACGCTCCTCCAACACTATTAATGATTTCAACGTGTGAGAAAAAAATATTTATTGCAATATGAACGTCCATCGAAGGTCCTTACACTCAGTCACTCACTCACTACATGCAAAGAAGACATTTTCATGTACGTAACACTTATTTTATTCAAAGCATAATTAAAAGCAAACGCAGGACAGTGCATTCATGTCTTCCCTTAAAAAGTTTTTGACGCACATACACGATTGACAAGAGCGTATTGAATCAGTCAAAGTCCACACAAAAATCACGCATCCATGTCAGCATGTAAAGTTTTATAATTAATATTACCGCCCATCCACACACAGCTCATTGTGTGGGAGGAGACCCGAGTAAAATCCACGCGGGGAGTTTTTTACTTACGCTTGTTACGATTGCAACTTTAAAAATTAGTGGAGGGGCGTTCACTCTAGGAGCAGACGGACGATACACATAGATGCGGTCAATATAAGCCGTGTCTACAAAAATCTTACCCAAGCCCAGGTTAATATAAGTTTTATATAAACTACCATACCCAAGTGGCTCCTGTACGAAGTCCAACATTGGATGTGCATAAGAGGTTTTCGCCGTTTTCATAAGTGCATCCTAGTGGCTTCAGTAGCATCCGAGTCCCTTGCACGTTCACCACTAAACAGGCAGTGTACGCTGTGTCTCCCGTGTTGTTAATGATGAACGAAAATGAACCGTTCGGTGTAGAACCTATGGTATAAAATTCACTGCGAAGGAAGAAAGTTCGAAATTTTTTTTAGGTTGCTGCCAAAATTTTATAAAAAATGGGACACATATATAATTAGCGTCCTTTTATTTTAAGGTTCCTTTTATTTTTAGTAAATAGCATTTAAAGAGTTTACGTGTCATTTACACTTTGTCTTTGTAATAGTAAATTATACTCACTCAATTTTTCGTTCATATGTTATTTTTAAATTCGGCTCGCACTTGCCCGAATTATTCATGCACTTAGCTAAAGATTCTTGGCCTTGTATAGATAATGTACTTTGTTTGCTTAACAGTACTCGAGTACTCTTGAACTCTTTGATTTTCTGAGGGTCGTCTTGTAGAAATGCCGATATATTGTACGACAAGGGCTGGTCGAAGTTGCCTATCTGTAAGTTACAATTATAATCATAATCATTTTATTTGCACTATTTTTTATAAAACAGCCATAGAAATAGGAAGTAGATAGAACGGCAATGTGGGCAGGGCAGACGTACTCGTACCTTAGATTCTGCTCAACTGAGTGCACAAGAGAGAGTCTCTCTCTGTCATAGAGTGAGTTAGAGAGCTTGCACTGCGGAATCGTCACAAACAAGATATTATTGCCGTGCCATTTATTCCCTTTTTTACCATTTAAAAAGGACAGACTTTGAAAAACTCTTACTAGTATCCACGATACCTCATAAAGTTTACTACTACTACACAAATAAATATGATGCTTTTATTACGTCAATATTTTTAACATTTAAAGGAATGTTAGTGTTGGAGAAATTAGTCATACTTGTGGTTTAAACACTTCGATGTTTCTGCAGTATAAAGTCTTATTCCTCTCTAGATTTTCTTCGTATGTAAACGTCCTGGCGTATTTATTCTTTTCAAGGACCAATTTGAAGTCTGGGTGTGTTATTTCTACTTTGATGCTTATTTCTGAAATTGAAAGTGAAAGTAAACATCGTGAGAAAACGTGGTGGACTAAGGTCTACATCCTTCTCATTATGAGGAGAGGGACCTTATAGTAGGTCAATAATTTAATGGGTTTAAGACAAACACATTTTTGATTTCACTCAATAATAATAATTTTGGAATTTTCTTTGACAACTTACTTGCTGTTATTTCTTCTGGTTTCTCAGGGTATACAGCATTGAGGCATGATAGGAACTTAAAGAACTCATCCTTATCTTCATTCTAAAAAAAATCAATATTTTTAAATGTTTTTTTTTTAATCTGCCGGCCGGTTATGGGACCTTACTCCTTCCCCGTGATGCCTAAAGTAAACTCTACGAAAGTGAAATAATAGCTGGTAGTAACAACCCTTACGTCCTCCGGAAAGAAAATGTATCCAAACTGAGGTAATCCCGTATTTCATTATCTTTTCCTTCTTTTAAATTCTTTAGCGTGATGGGACAGATACTTCATTTGACCCGAAAATAGTCCTCATGAGTTCTACTCACCCGATAAGCACCCGAATACATAAATAAATAATAAATAAATCTGATAGGACTTTTTCTCTATTTGGGGTTGAATGTAAGCGTCCTGTGACTACTTTACATCGTCAGGAAACGTTTTCTGAACTGTGGAAAAAAGGGATATAAGTATATAATTCAAGTATACTTCCAGAGCTTTACCTGTGCTATAGTTTTAGGGAACGTGACATTTAAATTCAAGGTGACGTATGCAAAACATTTGTACACCACGACCGTGTTGCTGTCTGGCGCACCGACTCCTAACTCTGTAAAAAGAACAGTGTTTTATTATTTTTTAAATATTTTTGAATTGCGTTGCATTAAAATACAAAAAATTTTTATAGTGCCATCATAATAATTTTATTTGTGCCAAATGTCAAACGGCTCCGGTCGCGTAGTAAGCTGTAAATTGTGCCCAAAATTTTCAATTCACGTACATACATATATACTTGTCTATGGGCGACAACTCAAAAATCGCTAATATACCTTTCACCAAAACTCAACACTGACCATGCGAAAGCCTGACCACAATCAATAAATTGTCAACTTTCATAACGACTAATTATTATACCATTGCATCCATTGTCATCATAGTCTCGTAACGGTGTCAAGCTGAATCCGAAGGACCGTAACTCTGGTGCTGGTTGGATCTTCTGGATCAACATCTGATCTCCCTGCTGGCTGGGGTCGAAGAGACGCGCGCCAGAATATATATAAACAGACCCTCGTCCGTCGTTCTCATAAGGAGCACCGATTGCGACCTCTGGAACGAAACAAAATGGATAGGATGGAATGATAAAATGATGGATAATGATTCAGGTGCTGAAGGCGACAACGGCTGACTCAAACTAGGACCGTGTCATAATACTCATAAAGGTCCTCATAAAGTTGGTAAAATCTTATCATATCTTACTACTATTATACAAGTGAAAAAACGTCAGGATAGATGGACGGATACTCTTTCACGCAAAATTAGATACACAGGATAATACCTGGATTGACATTTATACGATACTTTCTATCCCTCTATGGGTGAAAAAATATCTTATAGTAATCAATTAAAATTTTTACAAATGATCCCCGATTATACAAATGAAAACCCGAGCATGAATACGTATACCCACTATCGTAAAAGTATGCGTATAGTTAACGTCGACGTTTCGACTATCTGAGTGGCGCAGTGGTTAAGACGCCGGTGCGCTGCGCGGAGGGTCCTGGGTTCGATTCCCAGAGGTGCAGAGATTTGAATGATGAGTTTAAATTTCTGTTTCTGGTCTGGGTGTGTTCTCTTGTGTGTGTCCATGGCACCCACGACACAGGGAATCCAAGTGTGGGGCTGTGAGTGTGGAGCGTTAAAAAAAAACGTGGGCTATAAGTATGGGAAGATGTCAGTCTGTCTCACATTTTTCCATGCTATTGGCAGCTTGGTCCGATTACTGTACGAAACTACGAAAGTTCTGCGAAAGATCGAAGCGAGGAAAACATTACGATTTCGTCACGCAAAATTTCGCCATTACTTGAGAGTCTAGAAACGTTAGTTAAACTTACCATCATTAAAGTCTCCGTCCATGTCGCCAAGATTGACCATAGCTCTTCCGAAATATCCGCCATCAGACGAACCCTTGATAACCTTCAGGTTTTTTAAACTCTGAAAAAGTGAAATTATCTTTATCAGTCATTCAGAACGAAGTGAGTTATGGAGATAGATATAAATAAATAAATAAGTTGTGGGACAACTCACACACGGCTTTCTGATCCCAAAGTGAGCTGTGAGCTTGTGTTATGGTAACCAGATAGCTGATTAACCTACATATATATTTTTAAATACATACTTATATGTATAGATAATTTACACCCGGACATAGAACAAATACTTGTACCTACGTATCAGTGGGCGACGGTGACCACTTACCATCAGGTGGCTATCTGTCTGTTTGCTTGCTGTATTTATAAAAAAAGGTTCAGGTGGTGAGAGTTACATTTCAGTCTCAACTCACGAGTTGCTAAATCTGTTTCATACAATCCCCACATTTTGCAGTAACAAAATTACAATAGTGCTGATGGTACAAAACTTACATTAGTGCTGACATCCGTAACGTAAACATATACAGCGCCGCGGTCATAGCTCTGGGAGTCGTCGACGAAGATCGGTGCGCCCACCAACAGGGCATCTTTGGGACCTCCCAAATATACAGTACATAGAGTAGCACCAAACATCGACCCTAACTGTAGGCCATCGAGCGAATACTCATTAATGTTTTTACTTGTATCTGATTCGAAGAAAGACACCTGAAAATCAAAGAAAAATATTTTTAGAATTTACATTTGTTATATATTATAAACTAATGAAGATAATAAATGCGTATTAAAAATGAGTGTCGTCCATGGGTCCACTCACTATTATATAATAAAAAAATACCTTTCCCTCTCCTAGAGATCCGTAAGTTGAACTTAAAGCAAGATAAGTTTTTCTGGCCCGATCGACGTTAAAGTAATCCCCGTATGCTGTAGCGTAACCTGAAAGGAGGCACAAGCACTTTCATTTATTTTTTTCTTTGCCGTCCCGCTCTCTTAAGAGTTGTCAGCAAGGGCCATTGCGAAGATAACTTACTACATGTCAGTACCCATTAATGACCCACTACAGGGTCGGGTCTCCTCTCACAATGAGAGGGATGTTGGCCTTAGTCCACCACGCTGGTCTAGTGCGGGTTGGTCGACTTCACATGCCTTTGAGAACATTTTTTTTTATGAACTCAGGCATGCAGGTTTCCTCACGATGTTTTCCTTCACCGTAACAGCAGATGATATTTAATTTTATAAATCGCACATAACTTTTATTACAAAGTCATTGGTGCGTGCCACTGGGATCGAACCCGGACCCCTCGATTCGAGGTCGAATTCTAAGCCACTGGGTTATCACCGCCGCTACATATTTTCAGTAAAAAAGACACTTACCAAAATTGTATGATGAGTCTGCTGGCGTTGTTAAAGTGAACGGCTGCTTTGACGGGTTGCGGTAAAATTGAACCAGACCTATAAATAATACAAAAATGAACAGAACATAATCTGCAAACAGAGGGAGTATAGATAATTATGCTCAATTGCTCATAGACTTTCTAATATGGCGACTCCCATTACTCGACGATAGATGGCGCCACTGTACTCGGTATTTTGCCCGGCATATTACCCCGTGTCCTGTACCCTTAGTCTGAGTTTTAGCGATACCGAAACGAAACGATCGGTAGTGTCGTACGACAGCCAAATTTTACAAGGCCTATGAAAAGAATATCTCATACCTATTTGCGAAAATGGCGAGCCAACTAGAACGCTCCCGGTTACGGAAACATCTAAACTCCATCCATACGAAGTCATCCTTCCTTCTGAAATTCAAATACAAGAATTAAATTCTAAATTAAATTTTAAAAATCCCCAATGTAAAAAAGAATTTTAAAAAGTGAACAATCAATTTTTAATTTATTTAATTAATGTATTTTTAATCTTAAAAGTGTCAAAAGGTTACGTAATTGTTTTTGAAATTAATTGAATGTTCTACGGTGTTGTACTACTGTGCCGCGAGTATGAACTTACGCAGTTTCATAATTATAGTACGAGTAAGTAGTATCGAGCCGCCATTAGTAAGGGAAGATGGCAAGATACAATGATATCTTCTTAGTCGTACACTCCTGGCGGAGTGGTCGTGGTCATGGATCGCCTTTTATGTTGGAAGCATATTTTGCGAGACTTCTCCATTTCTCTCTATTAGAGATACAATGATATATAATATACTTACTAACGATTGACGTTTACTACATTAATACTGTGACGATAGTTTTCATGCTTACGACACTGATATGTTGTTACGGCTTAATATAATTTAATACTTTAAATACATGCTAACTCTCCTTATATAATCAGGTTAAAACGTAACGTATAACTTACCTAAATTATAGCGTGGGATTTCAGTCGCTTTAGCTGTGTTTACGGGTATATTGATAATATTGCCGTAAGTTGGGACTTTAAAGCACAGTCCAAAAGTCATCATTTTTGTTAATTCATGGTCGCCAACACACATAGCCCTTATTAAGTTTTTGCCGCATTCTGAAAATTTAATAACGTATCGTATTCGTCTTTTTCTAAATATTGTTTCATGAGGATTTATTAAAATACTTGGTAAATATGTCGAATCGGGGCTGCAGCTCAAAAGTGCTCCAAAATTTTTTTCCATGTTTTTTTATCATAAACCGATGGTAGCCCATGTAATTTTATGGTGGGGGACGCCATGAAACCCCATAAAAAAAATATAAGAAATTTTATTTTTTTCTTTTTTATCATGACGAATATGTAGCTGGCGGATGTGGTTAAAAAAATATCCCATGTAATATTATGGTGGGGGACGCCATAATTTTTCTTTATAAGCACCTTCGATTGGTTGCCGCTAATGATATTCCATGGGGGGAGGCTGAAATTTCCCATAAACTCCATGAGTTATGGGGTTTTGAAGTTGTTATAACCGATTTGGCTCAAATTTGGTGGAGACCTTCTATCTATGAGACCTTGATTTGAAGGTAGAGAGGAGAAAACGCCTACAATTCGTTGTTTTAACTGTTCTAACCTAACCTAACCAATTTTAAAGCAAAAATTTCTTAGATGACATCGACTCTGAGAGTGAATGATTTACGCGCGCGCGTGCGTGTTTGTGTGTGTGTGTGTGTTACCATGGGCTACCATCGGTTTATGATAAAAAACATGGAAAAAAAATTTGGAGCACTTTTGAGCTGCAGCCCCGATTCGACATATTTACCAAATATTTTTAAATGGAACCGATTTATTGATTTACAAAATAATTAAAGGATTTCTTTATTATTTGTCTATTGTATTTTTGAGTTTTAATGTATTAAAAATCGAATTTTGACTAGATACCTAATAAACGATCTCTAGTTTTGTTAAATATACTTAGTAAAATTCGTCAACTCATACGAATTAGATTCCTTATTAAAATGAAACACTTACGATCTATTTTGACGTACCTCGGCGCACACATCTGGTAAATAATAAAATTGTGTTTACTTTCACAATTACGAGTAGGTATACGTGTTTCTTACGTAATATCTTGTGGTATAAAATGTTTTATCAGCCATTTGGTATTTAAAATTGAATATCTCTCAATGCTTTATAAGGAATATTACTAAGAAACTTTAATCCAATTTACAGTTTGGCAAAGAAAGATCTTCCAACAGGGTAGGTGAAAATGCCTGGGTAGCGCCCGTGCTCCGATAACGTCATGTCGGAGTTTTGTATAAATGTCAGCGATGTACAAAAGTTCTATAGCGTGATTCAGGAATAACCGTGGTGCCATCTCTTGTCGAGTGGTGGAAGTTGCCACAACAGAAATGATGATTGCCATTATGACAACACAAACATACATTTAAAAAAGTAATTTGTCCGCTTTTCGAAGGGATAAGATATTAGAATTCCTCCCGTGAAAGGGACATGCTGATGTCTTTGTACTTAGTTGTACTATAAAAGTTTGTAGGATTGCAAACAAAATCCATTTACAGAAAGTTAAATATAGTTTATGCGTCAATTGTGCAGTAGTTACACAATAGATCCATTTGAATGAACGCAGACATATTTACGGGTATATGTAATTTCTTTCAAAATGTTTTTGTTCACTGTATGTAGCTATTATACTTACAATAAAAAACCCCTCTCCAGCTTTCACTGTAGCGCCAAGTAAAAAGTTTGTATCGTTTAAAATAGTAGTACCATTAAATTTAGTTTCCTTGTATCCATTTGATAGAACTGAAAAAACGGAAATCTATTAAATTAGTTCAAACAGACAAACTTAAACCGTTCTATATTGGGGTATTGCCACCAACTTATTTCAAGTAAGTTGAATCAAGAGTTCGATAACCTCTCCGATCCATAGGTATGTATCTCCTTGTTTACGGAGACATAGTCCCTATTCCTTCTTCGAGCTGGCTAGCGCGACTACTTTACCTTTTAACTTTTTTGAGGATTATGTCAGTGACTAGGTTTTGTCGAAGAATTTTAGGCTAGCTCGTCGAGGGAGGTACCTTACCACTTATCCCGTCGTAAAGCATGTTCTTCATGTGTTGTGTTTCGGCTGGGAAGGTATATTTGCTGGAAAAAATCCCATCTGAGGTTGCTCTGGTATGCGGGTGCATACAACCTCAGATTCAACCTCATTTTTTCTCTATTTGAGGTTGCATGCGCTGCAGTGGCCACTCAACACCAGGTGATGCTTGCCCATTTGCTTCTCAGGTAGGTACTATAAAAATAATTTCTATTTTTTTTATCTTTATTTTAAGGGAGTTTGGTCACCTAGTGACTATGTCACTCCCGTAAGTAACAAAATACAAATATATATTGCTACATTTCTATATCTAATATACTTAATTATAAATTAATAAAATCAAATCCTGTAGGTAATCTAAATTTGATTACCAACTCTGAATTCCGGACTCAATCACGCAGAAAATTGCCAAGCATATTCCTTTAAATACACTCACCGTGACTCAGAAAATTTTAGGATTGCAGTACTTTTTCTTAAATTTAAAACAATATACTTACAATCTGGGGTAACAACTTCTTTAAGAACCTTGTCGTCTATAGAAATTACGTAAACCTTTCCTATATCGTCTGCCTTTGGCGCACTGACGACCAGTCTGAAAATATTTTATGAAATTCACAGTTTGCGTTTTGATAAAGGGAAAACCAGCGCGTGACAGTAGCAGTAGAAAGAGTTAGAGAAAGCCTTTGTTAACAGAAACTAAATTATTTTCAAAATAAAAAGCGTTTTAGAGATGCTAATTTTAAAAATCGAATACTTGGGAAAATAACTTTTACTTTTTTAAAGGCGAGTAATACACTGCAATGCATCATGCAGCGTGGCGCGGGAATGCGTGATCTAGCGTCGTATGTATTTCCATTTGTATAGAAAACAGGCACAGTCCAACAAACAGAAAACGCATCTGCATGTTACGCACGTGGATGCATTTTATAAGTATGTAGGTATGTAAAGCTCCGTGATGCGGAGAAGTGTGATAATCGCCAAAATTTGAAGACTTCTCGGTGGTGTATTGTCGGTGGTGTATATGAATAAAACATATAAGGGAAAAGTGGCATGAAAGAGTCAGGTATGAAAAGAGCCACTTGCATTATTTTGATAGTTGGCAACACTGATTTCCTGTCACCCACAAAACCAATTCATAACCTGGCTCCTTCATGCTACTTCTCCCATACATACATTCTCCGATTAGCTTGATATGTGATACTGTATCCGAAGTACGAGTCACTGTCCAAATTCGGTTCCGTGAAGGTGTCCTTCGAGTGTTCATGGTACTGTCCAACTGCTGCATGTACCAGCAGTAATACAGGCAACCAGCAAGCTCCTACAAATAATACGAAAACATTATTTAAAGAAAATATATTTCGGAACAGAAACTTCAGAAAGAAGCGCGCATAGATAGTCCACAGCTTGAGCGATTGTTAAATTAACCAACGTCAGGTGCGGTCAGTGCCTAGATGTGGCGAATTAAATACGTGCTTGCATCGGAGGGCATGTTAAGTCGTCGCGTTGGTCCCGGTTGTTATCGATAATATAGCACTCGTTAAACTTTGTCGGAGTTTGCCACTAGCCCGTTTCTCCACCGCGAATTGGTGGAGAAACGAGCTAGTGGCAAGATATAAGAATTACCTATTCTTATTCTTATAAAAGTTTAATTACGAGTCTTTTACTCGCAAAAATCTTATTCTTATAACAGAATATTGTTTCTATTTTGGAGAGAGACTCGATATGATTTTAAGCAAAAACATAAAATAACTTACCATTTACCATCGTAACTTTTCCCTGACGTCAAAACAAGGAAGATCAAAAATTTTTTCGCAATATTAAAAATCAAAGGCAATTTATTTAATGCATTATTTATGTGTCACATAATAAACAGTTATCAAATAGGCAGTCGACCCAATGTACGGTTCAATCAAAATAATATGTATAATTAGAATTATTGTGCATATTTTCCTGTTGGAACAAAGAATAGACATCCTACAAGTGGCATTTCAAAGTGAACAAATAAAGTGGGCAAATGATTTTAATTCAACTTCTTTATTGAGAGGTCCGCGTTCGAATCCCAGTGGCACGCATCAACGACTATTATTGTGAGGTATGTGGATTGATCAAAATGCCCTGTAAAACCAATAACTAACCCACATTCGTGTAAATAAATGATTTCATTTCATTTCGTTTCATTTCGTTTCATTTCGTTTCATTTCATTTCGTTTCATTTCGTTTCATTTCATTATAAAAAAGTAGGTCCAATTCAACGAATATTATATTAAACGTAACTGTAGCGTAACACAATGAGTTTAAATTATTTTTATTTTAAGTTTCGTGGTTTTACCTTCACGCATTTCTGCTCCATTTGTATGCTGTGTATAAGTCTTTATTAAACACAAGGGGATTTCGATTATTTTTCCCTAACGGCAAACTTTAATTGTAGTTATTATACTCTTGTTTCATTGGAATTTTCCCATAGTCTGTAAATAGCCGTGGTGGTGAAGTCATAATTTTGTTCATTGGTCATGAATGGTGAGTTTGTTTCTATAAAATTGAATACATGTTAAGTTTTGATTGAATAATCTTTTGTTTTACGGATGTCCCACACTTAAGAGTTACACTTAATTAGAGAAACATTCCGTATTTTTTATCTTTTATACATTTGTAAAAAGCAAAAGAGAAACTGATGTCCTTATATGCAACATTAAAATTATTGAGGATATACATATTTAAAAATCATTGCAATTTGCATATTGCAAAGTTGATTTTTCATATCGACGCAATCTAAGGGTGCCTTACGTCTTACGTGTGGCAAAGAAAAGAAAAGAAAAGAAAAGAAAAGAATGCGTTTATTGTTGACTGTTACACGAAAAGATGTTACAAAAATTATAATAAGTTAAGAACAGTCTACCCTATGCGGGCATACAATAATTATATCTTAAAAAACTAAAACTAAATTTTATATTATAATTATGTTAAAATAAGTTGTGATCGTTTAGCAGTCCAATTATTTATTTATTTTAATATTTTTTCCTAATCGAACTCATCGGCTATGCAATGTGCCACCCATTTCTGGGTAAAGAGAGAAAAAGCCGGAGGAAAAAACTCTCGACACAGTTTTAATTTATTAATTTATTTATTTTTGCGCGCGTTACTACATTTCTTTTTAAAGCTGTTATAAGCATGATATTTATTATATATTGCGAACTTTCTATTTCGTCCAAATCTAGTTTTAATATCTTTGTTGATTTTAATTTAATTTTAATGTTTATCTTTAGCTTTAGCGTGATAGTGCATTCTCTCTGATTATACCCTGATATAAACACAAGGAAGCACTAGAAGTCGGCAGCTTTACAGGATTGTAAATGTAGCCTCTGCCCTACCTGAGATAATTTGTTATTTCATTTTATCGTCAAAAAATTCTTTTACCGTATAGTAACCTTTCTTGACCAGCCACTGTTTTAAGGACCATTTGAATTTATTGATTGGTAATTTTTTTAGCTCCATAGGCAAATGATTATATAATATATTGTATCAGGCGTTACTTTGCGGAAATCCATTGTTATTTAAGTTGTATTTATATTTCTTTGCAACAATCCGCACACGTGGAACTTGTTTTGGTATGCAACCGACCCAGCAACCGACCGTTGTAGAGTCCACATCACCTGATGATGCTCCGTTTTGGGGCGAAACACGTGTCGTGTACTATTGGAATAAGTTGTTATGGTATATACCTACTCAGAGAGATAAGGGAGGGTGGTGGGTCCATACCAAAACAAGTTCCACGTGTGCGGATTGTTGCAAAGAAATATAAATACAACTTAAATAAATGATTATATATTCGTATGGCAGATATATATGTACTTTTTCTGTAAATTCTACATTTTATTCTAGGTAAGTATAATATATTTTCATCTTTCTGTCTCATGGGTACATTTCTTACTCGCATATCAAGTTTATTTTTAAACAAGTGCATGTTTTTTACGACAAAAAGACATATTTCAAGAATATATATACCGGATAACGTTAGAAAATTTTCTTCCGTGAATACCGCGCGTACTGATTCGTCGCTAGCCTTACCATATAGTATTCGCATACAGCGTTTTTGTAAAATAAATGTACTGTTAACATTGACTGAGTCACCCCAGTAGATTACACCGTATAATAGAAGGGGATAGATATTACCATAATAGAAACTTTTTGCAACTTCTATAGATGAAGTATCTATAAGAATAGATAGAGCATAGCAACAGCTCGATATTCTATTATTTATTTTGTCAATATGACTCTTCCAATTTAAATGAGTATCTAATGAAACGCCTAAGAAATTTACTTGTTGGACTTCTTCTATGTTTACCGCATCTAGATCCACATTAAGCGGATATATTGTTTGTTTATAATTTTTAAATTGCATGAGTTTGGTTTTACTAAGGTTTACGGTTAGGTTCATCCCCTTCAGCCAGGTTTTTATTGTAAGTAGTGTAGTTGTTATGTTATTTTTATATTCATCTAGTGCTAAATTGTCGTTTTGAAATAAAACTGTTGCATCATCGGCGAACATAACGCATAAATTATTTGTTAGTGTAGGAAGTTCATTGATATAGATTAAAAACATGAGTGGACCTAGAATACTACCCTGGGGGACACCTATTTTACATGTTTCAAAGTTTGATTGGACAGAATCTAATGTATTGTTCGTTTTATTATGTGTTGTTAATACGGTTGCTTGTGTTCTATTACTAAGATAAGATTTTAATAAGTTTAGTGCAATACCACGTACACCTATATGTTCAAATTGCTTCAAAAGTATACTATGTACAACACAATCGAACGCCCTGGTCATATCTATGAAGAGCGCAGCACAATGTATCTTTCTGTTTATGCAATCGCAAACGTTGCTAAGCATAGTATAGATAGCACCCGAAGTTGATCTATCTTTCCGAAAACCATATTGAAATTCATTGAGAATGTGATTTTTATCTAGGTAGTCCGCAAGTCTGATATAGATAACTTTTTCAAAAATTTTTGAAAAACTAGGTAAAAGAGCTACAGGTCGATAATTATTTATTAAATTTTTGGGCCCTTTTTTATGTAAAGGTTTAATCAATGTAATTTTTAACTGATCTGGAAAACAACCTGTCTCTAACATTATATTAATTATATGAACAATTGGTTTTGCAATAATTTTTATGCATGATTTGATTACTTGGATTGGTATGCCATCATAACCGCAACTTTTTTTATTCTTTAATTTATTGACGAGGTTTATTATTTCTGATTCATCCACAGGTTTTAAGAATAAACTATTACATGCATGTGCGAATTTAGGTACATAATTGTCAACAAAATAATTATCTATATTTTGTGTTATGTATGAATTATTAAAATGGTTTGCTATTTCTGTTTTATTAGTTATAGTTACTGTTCCAATCTGAATTTCCTCCACTGACTCCTTCATCACATTTGAAGAGGATGTTAAATATTTTATAAGACCCCAAGTTGCTTTAGATTTATTGGAACTACGTTTTAAATAATTAGAATTGGATAATCTTTTTGACAATCTAATTACAGTTTTAAGCATTTTTTTATAAGATTTGTATTGTGTTAGCTCTTTCTTAGACTTACTTTTCATTAAGTTTAAATTTAAATATATAGGCGCGGCTATAGTAACCTTCATGAGTGTGAGCACAGATTTATCAGTGGTAGGGATATTGTACACATTCGGCCAATGTACAGCAGCCGAAAAAACGTGCTGGACCAATAGACGACGCACACTGACGAACTGACGTTTGCCGAACCAATCGTGTGCACCGTAGCGCAGCAATGTCAAACCGACCAATGAAAGTTGTGCTCACTACTCGTGACGGCAACTATACTCGTACATTCGCGCGGCTGCCGTAGTGTTTACAACAGAAGGGACCCTTATGCTTGGGTGATGCCAACAACTAACTTATAATGTCACTTGCATTGCTATTCAAGCATGATATTAAATAACAAAACTGTTTTATAACCAAATAAGCATGATAACCATACTAACCAAATAAGGTTTTTCTTGAGTTTAATTATTATTATTTAAGAATTGAATCGCTTCCTTTTGTCGACAAAACATAATAATATTGTACGTCTTTTTTTATAAATTCACAAAGTAAGATAAAAACCTGAATGTTTAAATTAAATTAAATCAGATTTTGCTGCGCTTTTTGTTTGCTCTTAACATTATAAAAAGTGTTTGTCATTTTGTCACTGAGAGGGATGTAGGCCTTAGTCCACCGCGCTGGCCTACTGCAGGTTGGTGGACTTCACATACCTTTGAGAACCGTTTTTTGTGTGAACTCTCAGTGTGAAGCGCACACAGCTTTTACAAAGACATTGATGCGTGCCACTGGGATTCGAACCCAGACCCCACGATCCGAGGTCGAATTCTAAGCCACTAGGCTATCACCGCTTATTTCATTTTAGGTGTTTTCAAAATTTTAACCCAGCTATGGCTAGTCAATGCAGCTACATCGACGTTCTTCCACGAGCATTCTTACACAGAATTGCAGCCTTCAGGACTAAAGACGAATGGGGCAAATTTTGGCTTCTCAATGGGATACCAGAAGAAAACGAAAACTTTGGGTAAAATTATAGCCTGCTAATACGAGTAATAACTTAAATGTATCGTATTTATCAAATGTTAAATGTGTTTGTTGTTTGCTGTTTATGATTATTTGTTTTATAGCAATGGACACTGTCCCAAAATAAAAATAATTCTTATTCATAATAAGTACACTTTTCTTCAGGTCTTATTCTCTGAAGCAGGAACGCAATAATAAACTTATCTTAGAGTTCACTAGATGACATTCAACATGAAGTTGTCATCTAACGGGTTGTTTTTGTTATTATGGCATCCCTTAATCGCCTCTTTTTCATTTTTGAGAAGTAAATTATGTTGAGCCCTTCTTTTACTTTTCCTCCAGTATAGTGACATGCCGTTTGGTCATATGAAAGTCTTTGGCTTTTGTTAATAATGTGTTATTATGTTTTGCAGCGGTTGGAGCTCCCTATTATGATTTAGAAGGAAAAGTATTTACTTATTCTATGGAAAAGATATTCAAAAATAAAACTGCAGAAAGCACCGGACTGGATATAAAAATGGCTGAATTTGCTAAGGATTTTAGTCGAAGTATGTATCTTCTTATATCTATTTACGTTGTAGTGAGTAAGAAAAAAGTTCACCACATATTCAGATTCAGGCTAGCTTAGGTACTAAAGTATTAGGGGAAGATTGTAATTTTGCTGATGACTTTGGATGAATCTGGATAATTTCTTATAAAAGTTTTGTATAACTTTTCAAAAAGCTCTTTAATAAAATTTGTTTTCTAATTATTTTTTTTATAATTCCTTTCCAGGTAATTCCGCTGGCCAGAATTTCTGTCTCGGCGCGTCAATTGCAGTGACGTCGGATTACATATTTGTAAATATTGTATTTCATAATTGGATGGTTTTTTTATTCATCTTTTCGTTCCGTATTTCCGTAGTGAAATTATTTTTGTGACCATAATCATATTGACAATACCTCGAGTGCGTTCTCCGATTGCGTTAATTCGGAGTTTTGCATTTAAGCCCCATGTTCAAAAAACTTCATTAGCGCGATTGAGGATTAGATCGTTTTAGATTTTTATTTTGTTGTTTACACGAAGAAATAGAAGTTATAGCTTCTACAATTATTCCTTCTTTTATTCCATAAACTGTCTTACGAGTACTTACGTATGTTTCAGACATGCGCCCCGCTTTGGACTTCTGAAATGACCATTAAAGATGATACATATTCCGGCGCCTTTGGAGTCTGTTTTGTTGTCAATGACACTCACATTTCTCGATATAATGGAACGTTTGAACAAAGACTGAGCTCGAATCTAAGCTTTAAAAAGAGGATCTTCAGTAAGTATATGGGAACATGGGCGCTATAAAAGGTCCCACTGCTGGGCACGGTTCACTCCCAAGAGCATGGAACATACAAAATGCTGCTAATGTGGATTGGTGTGATGGTGTGGATATATCCACCCCGTACCGACCGAAACATATTATGGGTTAATTTGTATTGCTAACATTAGTTTTATTTTTTATTTTTTAATAATATTTATTTATTTCACAAAAACAAAAGAAAGTAAACAAAAATAACAAAAAAGAAACTTAAATTAAAAATATCTATTTACAGAATACAATAAAAAAAAAAGAAAACTCATAATAATTATGGGTTGTGTAGGACGTGTAGGACGAATTCAAAACGCTCATAGGGCTTCCGAGACGGTTTAACGACTGCTATGTGGGATCTGCTATGTTAACAACTAGTGCCAATGGCAGTGCCCAGAAGGACAGAAGTACGCATGCAAAATACAACGTTTCATGCCAAAGAGGACAGAAATTCTGTCTGAGGATGTATGAACAATAAAAAAAGATCTTCCCCTATTAAAGGCGCACGTTGACTATACAAATATTTTGACTATAGGATTCATGCTCGCGGGAAAGTTTTATGTTCCTTTTTTATACCTATTGTCACCGCATTTCGTCATTTCTTAAACGATTTGGATAATTCTCTGTTCGTTCGATAGGTTGATGATGAAGTTGATAATTTAATTTAAAATTATTGTAATTTTTTGCAGCAAAGACTTTAGGTGGCGTGGGATTCAGCACTTATGTAGATGAAGGGGACGGGTTAGGATTGATGTCGTTATCACCGTCCGCGAACCCGACTGACGTGGGGTTCTTTAACGCTTCTTCGCCTCTCGATCCTGTAAAATTCATGAATATGTTTTCACAGAAGTCCGTGTATAATTCCATCTATAAACATCTAGGTAAACCTACTTTTTAACAGGAACAGCTTTACTTCTACGTAATTTTCATCCATTTTAAAACGTAAGAAATTTTCATACCTGTCTTACATCTAAGTAATTGCCATGTCGCTCGCAATAACTTGGTCGTACGGCAATGCCACATGCGTAGTGTCAGTTAAGACAGATTCAAACAAATTGTTGTTTTGTTGGCTGGTCGATCCAACTGGCGACTGATTTTGTCAACGAACGACTTGTCAATTAGGGCAACGGGTAAGATGCATACATAAATAAATAATAAATAAATAACGCTTCACACTCATAGCCCCCCACTAGGATTCCCTGCGTCGTGGGTGCCATGGACAAGACAAGACCACACTCACACACCCAGACCAGAAACAAATTTACACATAAATACTGTTAGCGGCTTCCGATTGAATTTCAAGTTTTTTTCAAAAGCTAACATTGGCTACGTAATATTTTATTTTTTATTTTTTTACGTGATATGGTTTGTTTCCAGGTACATTTGTGTCTGGATCGTTTTTCGACCCTGAAAAAACTGTTTACGCATTTTCTGCACGAACAAGCGATATGATAGGAGTTGTAAGTTTACTTTTTGTCTTTTTTAGTAAATGCGATGCAAAGTCCGTATTAGAGACGGATAAATATTATCAGTGCCTTTCAATTTCCTACTCCTTCAATGAAATAGCGTCTTATGATACGGCGATATACTGATGACCCAGATATATTATGTTGACTAATAAATATACTAACTTCTTAATCTCTTCTTTCTGAAGTCTGTTTAAAAGTCGTCACGTCTGGTCCCCACGGACCAGGTTAAAGCTATCTGTAGCTTTAACCTGGTCCGTGGGCGCGGACGGATTGTTTATTATACTTACAAATTAGGTATCTTCTAGTATTAATTTCTTATTTCAGGTAGGGTTTTTCGAAAAACCCTATAAGGCGTCGAGACAAGACAAGATATTACGCAAATGGAGCAATAACATGTATTCCCCGATGACGATAGAAGACCCGTATAACATTGGGTCAATGTTTGGTGCTGCTCTGGGTGCTGCTGATCTCAATTCAGATGGGTTATCTGACCTTTTAATTGGAGCACCGGCCCATGGAACTGATTATTACGATTCTGGTGCTCTACACATATATTTGGGCGGCGAAGCGGTAAGGAAACTGTTATGAAGCTCTATCCAAAATTCAAAGGTTTTCGATATATTTGAATTTGGTTGAATTCGATGAACGGTTACTTTTAGGCTAACTAAAGTGCCATGATAAAAAACCACCATAATGATGGAATGAGTTGTGGATAGAGCTTCACATGGCTTGAATGATTACTTTTGAGCTTTATCTACACGCCCTTAGCGGGAATACGTCACGTAACAAATCACCTGTATATAATTATATTGATTCAATCCTAAATTCTAAGCTTAGTCATATTTTCACAGTTTTTAGCAATATCTTAGTATTTAGTATTCTATTAATAATAACTTTGTTACCAACCCCAAAAATGATGCTACACCTCACACACACCTACACATTATCTACGTTGAGATTACATTTTTATTGACTTTATCATGGTTTGACTATTGACTGTCGTATCTTTAATGGCTTTTTCTTTAGGCTGTGTAAAGTATAGTACAGTGCTTTCTCTGTAGCTACGTACAAAGTGGTGACGACATAATGACGTTAATTAAAAATACGAATTTTCGTATTCTTAACCAATATGTAACGTCCAGCAAAACCCAGGCGAACGAGGTCAATGCAAACGCTAGTTTAAAATAAAATTTAAAGTCGATTAAAATATTAGTCTTCTCAATACACTATTTTTAACTTTCAGGTTAGTATGGAGAAACGGCATACAGTTATTCTCCGCAATAAGTCTGGAGGACGTTTTGGTACAGCATTGGCGACGACTGATGTGGACGGTGACGGCATCCCTGGTTAGTCCTATCTGTTATTCGTTATACCACATTAACAACAGAAAAGGACCTTTAAAACTTGGCCCATGGGCATGCATTATTTCTTGCAAGTTTTGTTTAGTTTTAGGGCATGTCTTTGAAACCCGCACAGCCCCGCTGCTTGAGTAGATCGCAAGCGACCGAAAAAGTTAAGCAACGTCAGGCGCGGTCAGTACTTGGAGGAGTAATCGCTGGTGGAGAATTAAATGCGCGCTTCCGTGTTTCAGAGTGCAGCTTAAGCTGTCGGTGTCGGTTTTTATGGATAAGATAGCAGTCGTCTAACCTTGTCGGAGGCCCTGAGGGCGGGTTGAATACGTTTAGGGAAGCGCACGACATTTAATTCGTCCTAGCGATTAAGTAGGATAGGTGATCCTACTGCGCCCGACGTTTCTTAAGATTTTCGATTGCTTGCCATCTATTTAAGCAGCGGGGCTATGCGAGCTTCAATATTAAATATTACCTTATTGTAATTTTCCAGAAATATTCATAAGTGCACCTTTTGAGGACTCTGGAGTTGGCGCCCTATATATCCTCGATGGGTTCGAAATCAAAAACCTGTTGAAGACCAGTGGAAACGTTATAACTTTCTCTGAACTGAAGATGTATCAGAGAATACAAAATGAGAAGTATAAGGCTTTTGGTTACAGCCTTCAAAATCTTTCGGATCTTGATGGCAATGGATGCAACGGTATTTTTTTAAAATATGCATTATGTTTATTTTTCATTGTTCATTTTCTAATCCGGTAGTAAGAATGTGGTGAAGAATTATTGGTCTAACTCGAGAGGTACTGGTTCATATTCCAATGGCACGTAACATTAGCAATCCTAAAGTTATGTGCGCTTTAAAATCATAATGTCATCTCCTGTGAAGGTGAAGAAAAACATCGTGAGGAAACCTTCATGCTTGAGAGTTTCCCATAATGTTCTCAAAGGCATGTGAAGTCCACCAACCCGCTGAACCCACTTGCAATGGACTATTTAAGGGTTACAGTCAGACCTCCCCAACCCTTCGTGCAGTGTCTCTGCAGTGGGTCACTAATGAGTTATAGCCAATTAAGGTGTAATCTAATCTACGAGTACCTATATTTGTTGCGGGAAAATAAGAAATAGATTGTGATTTGCATATTTGTATTAATGTTGATGAGGATTCCTCTTCCTCATGAATATATCCTCATTCTCTTCCTCATGAATATATCCTCATCCTCTTACTTTGTCCTCGATACTTCCTCTTCCTCTTCCTCACCCTCTTCCTCATAAATATATCCTCATCCTCTTGCTCATGAATATATCCTCATCCTCTTACTTTGTGCTTGATACTTCCCCTTCCTCATCCTCATAACTCCTTCTTCATCAACCCTAATTTATATACAATAGTGTAGAGTGGATAATGTAGATTAGTATGATAAAAGAGATTATTTTTTCAGAGCTCGCAGTTGGAGCTCCAAACTCTGACAGAGTTATAGTTTATCATTGCATACCAACGATTAACGTGATTGTATCAACGAAACTGATTAATCGTGACGTAAGTGAACGTTAATAAATACTAATAACGCTTCTTACGCAATCCTAGCCCCATTATAACTTCCTATGTCGTGGGTGCCACTGAGAACAAACACACATTCAAACACAGTTTCGATTTAAATGAATCTACTGTATTAAATTAAGTATTAATTATACACATAAGACATAATTATTGTATGCCCGCATAGGGTAGAATGTTTTAAACTTATTATAAATTTTGTAACATTTTTATCACGTGACAGTCAACAATAAACGTGTTATTTTCTTATTTTTTTTTCTTTACTGGTACCGTTTTACATATTTCGTTGGGCGTCTTAAAAGCTTGAAAAGAAAATATTGATTATAAAATATGTAATAGAGGGGTAATAGTTTTTATTAAAATAAGTACGTGATGCACTTAGATAGCGTGCTCATATTTGTTTTGTTTAATTTACAGTATGTAAAGCTACAAGACAAGAATTTTACCGTTAATTTAGAGATAAAAATTGACAACCCACAAAATCTTACCGGCTTTACTGCACGTAAGTACAAAATATTATGATTATCTTTTTTTTAATTTGGAAATTATCTAAGCAAATCTATAAAAATGACGGTATTTGTTAAAACAGTATCCTGTTTAAATCATAACTTTCCTTAGAAAAAATGAAATCTTCTAGTAAGAGTCCAAATGGTAGGTATCTACGATATCTTAAATTGAATTTGTAAAACTTTGCGTTTTAAAAAGTAATGCTTTTATATTTTTAACAGCTTTAACAACGACTATGAAAGTAATTGGGAACGGTATTACAATAAGTGAAGAGGACCACTTCGAAAACACTGTGACAGACAAAACTGGAACTATTGCGAAGAATATTACTTTAATGCTTGTAAGTTATTTATTACCGACTGCAAAAAAGGAGGTTGTCAATTCGACACGTACCTATGTATGTATGTAATATTCTCTGCCAATGATAGTGTATTCTCTGCACTATTTTTACATATGTAAAAGGTAGTATTTTATATTTTATTTTTTATAGTAGTATTTTTACATATGCTGAAGTTCCGTGGGTAGCGGCCGACGCGACAGACAATACAAATGTATGGCGCCGTCAATTTCAGCCGCGCGCGTCAGTCGTCAAAACTACTACTTCTACTACTACTATTACTACTACTACAGTATTATTTTAAAAAGTTTTTATTTTTTTATTTGATTGCTTCAGAGCAACGAAGAACCAGGAACGTATATGTTGGAGACAACTGTGAAATCAGATATAAATCAGTACCTAAGAAGTGATGGTATGTAATTCTTTTCCAGCCTTGAATCATTTGGTTTGTTAGTTGTTTATGTATGTACATATAATTGCAATTATAGTCAGCACGAGTCGTGTGCTCAAACTTTATTGGTTGGTTTGAGTTGACCGCGCTGTAAGTTCACGCGATTGGTTCGTCATTTAGTGTCCGTCGTATATTGGTCTAGCGTGTGTTCTATGTCCGTTTTTTTCACCGGACAACGGACCGTCAATAAACGAATATCCTTGTATACATATATTTTTTTTACTATGCGTTAGGCGGCACTCAATTTACAGAAAACCGGCAATACGTCGGGCAGCGTCAACACGCACAATACACTGGCGTGGACGACCGCTCTTCTTACGCCGGACCGGTGTCCGTCGCGCCGAGGGCAAGCGGTGGTGCATCCGGCGTAAATTGTTCTCCGGATAGATGTCCGGTGCATGTACACACTTTCATTATAAGCCATACACCACCGCGAGTCCGGCGAAACAAACGGTCCGTTGTCCGGTGAAAAAAACGGACGTATACAAGCACTCTAAGAATACTGTATTGGTCGAAAGTGTATAATATCCTAACCACTGATCATCTTTGGTAAAGACTCGTGACAGTTACTATAGTCACATTCTATATTTGCTCGAGTTGAGTGCAGTCGGGCATGTGTAGAGTGAGATCGTTTCCCCTCATAAATGAAACATCATAACATAGGGCCCCTCTTACTCGAGGGGCCCGGGTTCGCATCCTAGTGACACGCACCAATAATCTTCTTAAAAGTGATCCCAAAGGTGTGTGAAGGCCAGCGTGGTGGACTAAGGAAACTTCATTGAGAGAGGAGACACGACCCTGTAGTGGGCCATTAATGGGTTACCGACAATGTATGTAGCTCCTAAGGCCATATTTTTATTTACCTAGTGCTATAGGATTGTATTTATAGTTTTCAGTAGGTCCCGAGTAAGGATAAGTTCGCACAATCCGGCAACAGCCCAGTTGAAGGTGGAGAGGCGATGCCCAGCTGACATCGACTGTGATCCCAAACTCTTGTCGGAGATCCTGTGGTCTGGGTGAGGTTTAAAATTCTTATTATAATAGATATTAATTAGCTAGTTTCTGAAACAAAGACATTTTTATGGTAGCAACAATAAAACGATGTCCTTCGAGTTTTTGCTAAGGGAGATTTTCTAACAGGCGAGGTGATGATCACTTCGGGAGCGGTTTACCCCAATTACGTCATATAGGAGTTTGTAAACATAATTATATGCCAGTGACTAGAAAACTTCGATAGCGTGATTCAAGATACCGTGGCGCCATCTTTTATGAGTGATTGAAGCCGCCACGGGGTCAATTTTTAATTATTATACAAACATTTTTAATTAACCGTCTAAAACGCAACGCCAACATACATTTTGTATGAAGATACTTTCGTCATGCAAAATGTACGGAATGAATGAACGGGGTGAAGACATATGTAATTTTTTCAAGTGACGTCAAAAGACGAATTTTTTTATGGTTTCAAACAAAGCATATATTCATTTTTAAGAATTTCGTTTTTCATAATGAAATTCATTTTAAATTGTGGAAACATCGTTATTTATATACAAACATTGGCATTTTTACAGGACGGACCCGTACATTCTCGGATCGACCCGAAATGAAACACTGACGATATCCATCCTCAATGAAGGCTTCAGCGCATACCAGTCTTGCGCTAGGATACGGATCATAGGATCGCAGGTATTCAGCATCACAATTACTCGTAACTCTAGCTTTCCACCACTTTTTCCAACTCGTCGTATCCTTAGACTAAAAAAATATCACTTGGTATTTTAATGAAAAGTAGTCGTTGAATTAGGTTCATTTTATTAGGTAGACCTGATACTATTTCATAGTTTCCTAAGATATTTGATTACTTGATAAGTATTTGATTTTTAGATATTTGATAATTGATTTTTTTTCCTAGACATTTACTACAAACAAAGTACATATTTCTTGTGATAACGCAGTACCGTTTGTGTGGTAAAATTACGGTAGGTAGCACTTCAATACAATTGTTACTTTTATTTTCAGCCCGTACTGAATTGTACAATAGAAGAAAATAATAATAATTGTTATCGATGCATGATACCACACCTGACACGAAATTCAACAGTAAGTATCTATTCATTTACGAGGATACATAATATTGGGTTACAGAGAAAAGCTGGGCAACTGGTCAGTTAGTTTTATGATACGTATTTTACTAAAAATATCGTTAATTAATGTAATCAGTCCCTAATGTAATGTTATATAAAGTCAGTAGATCAAAAAACATACCTAGGTACTTCATTATTGATTTCAAAAGAGTGCTTGGGGATTTTTTCTCTTGGTCTACGATAACCTGAGAGATAGCCAAATCGGATGCACTGTGATATATTATATATTTTAATATACATGTATGATGTTCATTAAATGTGAACAACTTGTATCTGATAATGAATAAAATAATTTTGAATCTTTTTCAGCATACAATAGATATCCAATTAGACATGACGAAACAAATAAGTTTAGACAAACAGATGGAAATATCAGTTTCCTTGCAAAATACTTGCAATCTGGACAGTGTACCTGAGGTTGTAAAAATAATAATACCTTTCGTATTGGATACTGCCGGAGTATTAGTGAAGGGGTGAGTAAAAAGTTAAAGTATTGTCAGTAGGTAACTCATTAATGACTCACTACAGGGTCGGGTCTCCTCCCACAATAAAAGGGATAAGTTGTCCCAAGAACATTTTTTTGTGAACTCTCAGGCATGCAGGTTACACGTTAGGTTGCACGATGTTTTCCTTCACCGTAACAGCAGGTGACATTAAATTTCATAAACAAAGTCATTGGTGCGTGCTACTACTATACTTGGATTCGAAACCGGACCCCTCGATTCGAGCCACTAAGCCGGGCTATCACCGCCGTTAAAGTATTACCATCGACCGATGTTAATCGATATTACCGATACATCCATTGCTGACATCAATTTTATAAAAATAAAATGTTTTAATTACAAGTTTTTTTACGGGAATGCGTGGTTAGGTGGTCACTGTAAATAGATTAAAAAATATATGTGAGGTTGTATGTGGGTGCTCTGCTACTCATGAGGCTAAGATGTTCGCCTCAAATAAAGCCCCGGCAACCATACCTCCCCAGCCGAAACACAACACATGAAGAACATGCTGATTTACTGCGAGTTTAGGTAAGGTACCTCCATGGACGAGCTACCATGGTTCTACCACCAAATATAGCTTAAAGATTGAGAAGAAAAGATAAAAAAGATTGTCCAGCAAAATTTCTAATTTAGACAACCTTATACAAACCTTTTAAAATAATTTCAGTCTACCACATGTAAGACAAGTCACGGATAGCGCGGTACAGAATGAGAAAATAACAACCATTGTTGATGACCACGAGTTCACTGTGAGTACCTATTAAAAAGTATGTTTTAAAATATTGTTTAAAATACAAAGTTTATTGAAGCGTGTAAGTAATAAAAATGAGAAATAAAATGTAGGTAGTACAGATCGCAAAGTATTCGAAAATCGACAATAATTTATTGAAGTATGAATGAATCTGACGCGTCATGCTATGCATAATAATAATATGCCATGGCAGTAACCCATTAATGACCCACATCGTAATGGGAGGGATGTAGGCCTTAGTCCACCACGCTGGCCTACTGCGGGTTGGTGGACTAAGGCCTACATCCATACACATAATAATATATGCATGTCAAAATGCCTACTTAAACTTACATAATTATGAAAAAGCTAAAATAATATTATATACATTTATATAATGCGTCTGTCTATCTGTACTTAATCCATTCGTCGCCCACTGCAGGTGTCCTCTCATAATGAGAAGGATGTAGACTATTATAGAGAACTCTCAGGCATGCAGGTTTCCTCGCGATGTTTGCCTTTACCCGTACAGCATGTGGAATTGAATTTTTAAAAGGCACAAAACTTTTTAAGAAAGTTATAATGCGTGCCACTGAAATTCGAACTCGGACTCTTCGATAGACCGGAAAGTTATATATGATACATACTAATATTTCAGGTGATAAACGACGGGTTTGTCACGTGGAAATCTGTTAACGCTACGGTAAAAGTAGCGAAACGAAGCTATATCACGGAATATCATGTAAGTTTTATTTTTTATCTCTTATATTCTCAAAGGCATGAAGTTACGATAAATTTTTACGCAAGATTAAAAAGATTTAAAACAAATCGTATTTAATGCTAAAATAAATTTGTAACAAATATAATTAATTACTTATTTTTAAGCAATTTTAGACTTTTCATCAATAAAAAGTAGTGCCAAAATTGTTGACCAAATAGGGCAAGAGTGTCAGTACCCGTTAATGACCCACTACAGGATCATGTCTCCTCTCACAATTTTAGGGATGTAGGCTTTATTCCACCACGCTGGCCTACTGCGGGTTGGTGGACTTCACATGCCTTTGAGAACATTTTTTTTGTGAACTCTCAGGTTTCCTCACTATGTCTTCCTTCACCGTAACAGCAGGTGATATTTAATTTTATAAATCGCACATAACTTATATTACAAAGTCATTGATGCGTGCCACTGGGATTCGAACCCGGACCCTTCGATTCGAGGTCGAATTCTAAGCTACTGGGCTATCACTAC
This sequence comes from Erynnis tages, assembly GCA_905147235.1. Classification (NCBI taxonomy): domain Eukaryota; kingdom Metazoa; phylum Arthropoda; class Insecta; order Lepidoptera; family Hesperiidae; genus Erynnis; species Erynnis tages. The sequence continues at coordinate 11,164,557 of LR990074.1, forward strand.
CGCGCAAGGCAAGAGTAAAAAGACGGAAATTTCAAATTCTACTTTTGAATTAAAACAAATGAACAACAGAAAAAAAATACGAAAATTCAGTTTCTCAAAAAACTATCTTAATTTTTAGATACCTTTCTTTAGTATTATAACTGTTATTTATTTTACTAGATAACATCAATTCAAGCAAATTGCACAGAAGATGATAGCGAGGACCTAATTTACAACATATTTAACTGCAATTTCGATTTGCAAAGAGAATCAGCTTTAAAGATTAAAGTCACATTTGAAATCGCAAAAGACAATTGTGGTAAGTTATAGTAGATTATATCGACACTAACCTTATATGAATTATTCAAAAATGAAAGAAAGAGTTAAAAAAAATACGTTTTTTTTCAGTTTCCGATCTGGTAAAAGGAGAATTGAAATTATCAAGTATTTTCGAACTATATCTTCAATCAAATGCAAACATTACAAAAGAGTAAGTGCTAAAATGTAGCCGAGATACACACCCGAACATACACAGGCTCAGGCCTTGTCCTGATTGGCTTACAACCGACCTATCAGCCGACACGACAAAATTTAAACACAAGACTCTTATGAAATTGTCTGATTCTGATTTTTGAAAAATCAATATGCCTAGCCGGGAATCGAAAAATATGTTTTTTCCATACAATCCTTAACTGCCATGATTACTTAGCATTTAAAACAATTGCTATTGTTACTAATTTATATCTGAATTCGACGTCTCACACAGAAAAATTTATCCTGTATAAAAATATTGTGCAATTCCGATAATATTACATACATAAAAAGTATTTTTTGATTGTTTTCAATTAATCATCTGTTTCAGGCTCACAACCACGTTTCTGTATATACAGGACGAATCTTTGGGACAAAACAAGCTACTTATTATATTCATCGCAGTTGTGATATCAATAATAATCCTCGCGATAATAATCCTAGTATTGTATAAGGTAATAATAATAATGGTGATAGGTGATAGAATGTACATAGCTCCCTGAATCTTCACCAATATACACAATTTTTTGTTAGGTCCATGTATGTAATTTCCAAGTTGAATAGTGATAGCTGAAGTCCATAATGCACCATGTCGTATCCTCCTCATCTTATGAAAAAATGAAGGACATTTCTTTCTTTCAATTCTAAGCATTTCCTTGAAAGAATTTTTAAAATAAAGTACCAGAGCCGGAGGCGTTACGAGGAGTTCTCAGACATAATGTTGATGTGTTTCGCTGCTCTTAAAAGCAAAAAGTAATCGTGTAAATGATGCTTTCAGATGAAATTCTTCAAAAGAGAAGTAAAAGACAAATTGACGGAGATGAAACATGAAATACGTAAGCAGAGTATTGTAAGTAATGTCCAAGAGATGTTTAATTTACATATCCCTTGAATAGAGGTACAAAATACTGTCACACATCTAGGCGTGGCCACGTGTGTGAAGCTTTATAGATACGAGTACAGTAGAGATGTGTGCGTGACAGAGGGTAAAGTCAAATATAAATTAGTAGTTACTTAAAAATCTGTTTTGATTGGCTGCATCCTTTTCATGGCCCACTGCCGGTGACGGGCACGGGTCTCTCCCCACAACAGAGGGAGATTGGAGAATAATCCAGCACACTACCTATTCCAATGCGGATTGGTGGAGAATACAGGTGGTCTGTTTTGATTGTAAATCGTTAATACTTTTTTTTAAATATTATTGTTATTATCTCTATCAATAATAGAAAAAGCGTTCGATGAACTCTCGCTTTCGCTGGTCCCACAATGATTCTAAATTAAAATGTCGGATGTATTCGTCATGCGTAGTTGTCTCGTCGACAGGTGTTATGCTACATATCTGGTATTAATTTATCATGTATGTGTTGATTTATGTATCAATTCATTTGGATTCTTTCAGAAGCAGCCAGAGCCAGTGGAGCTGCAGGAGATTTTGAAACCTAGATTGAGTGTGAGTTAAATTTGTATCTATTATTTACACCTGTCTGCAACTTAGAGTGACTCTGGAGAGCTCTCGGGCCTGGTATTTTCTCCACGATGTTTTTCTATACGATTGCAGCAGGTGACGTGTAATTTTGTTAAACGCACATGTCAGTAACCCATTAATCACCCACTACAGGGTCGGGTCTCCTCTCGCAATGAGAGGGATGTAGGCCTTAGTCCACCACGCTGGCCTACTGCGGGTTGGTGGACTTCACATGCCTTTGAGAACATTTTTTTATGAACTCTCAGGCATGCAGGTTTCCTCACGATGTTTTCCTTTACCGTAACGGCAGGTGATAATTAATTTTATAAAGCGCACGTAACTTTTTTACTAAGTCATTGGTGCGTGCAACTGGGATTCGTTACCGGACCCTTCGATTCGAGGTCGAATTCTAAGCCACTGGGCTATCACCGCTTGTGACGTGTATGTTATCAAAAGTCTTTGTTTTGCTACTGGAATTTAAACCTGGACCTCTCGAGTACCTACTTCTATCACATGAATTGCTTATATTATATTATATTATTATGATTACTTTTTACAGACTCTACAAGAAAGAATCGAACAGAGGGAGGTTGAACTTCACTCTTCATCGGAAAGTGTACGTGATTATGAATGAGTTTTTTAAAATCAAAACAAAAATCAAGTGCCACCTTTCTTAATTATAAAATACTTTAGTTACCCAATTGTAGTACGGTAATGCAGGGAAGATTTTTTAAAATTTAATTATTAAACCTGTTTTCAGATTATAATTGAAGAAACCTGTGATAGAGCCAGTATATTGGAAGATAATACAAGAAAGGGCTCAAAAAGGGTTAAATCCAAATCATAATAGGGTTTTTAAATAGGTTTTTGTTCAAATAAAAGTGTATTATTATAAGAAAAACGAACGTGTACAGCTACTGTACCCTCAGTCTGAGTTTTAGCAGTTCCGAAACGAAACGCACACATACACAGCTTACCAGACGTAAATGCACAGTGTAATAACCAACAGAGGAAAAAGATTTTTAGAAGAGTTAAAGAATTAATAAAGCATTAGATAAATCATCACAAAATTGCTTTATTTTTAATCAACACTCTTTCAATGTTTAATAATATTAATGAAACATAATAACCGTGAATTGGCCGTAACCCACTGTAAAATTTCGAACTAATATTATCCCGTAGGTATTAAATATTTGTTAGTATTATAATATCTAATGATAAATATTCATATCTTTCACTTCATACGAAAATTTGATTTTAAATTTTTTAACTCCTCTAAAAATCTTTTACCTCTATTTGTTATTACACTCCTGGACTCCTGTGTAGTAGGCTGTGTATGATTTACGTATCTATCCTAATCGCTAAAACTCAGACTAAGGGTACTGATGATAAGTCATCACTGATATTCAAGGACACCCCTTAACCTCAAAGCGTCTGAAGCAGCCTCAAGTAAACTATGTATTAATATTTGACTTAATTTGGCCATAGATTTTACCTACTATAAATTATACATTTTTATTATTAATACCTTTTTGCATTAAAATATTATTTAATTTAAAATGTGATTATTTTATTGAAATTATCAACTTTTCTTATCTGTCTTTGTTCTTCACATCTTGTATACTTTTACGATCTTTTCTTCAATTTCGTCAGTGACCTAATAGTAGCCAAGGTTCCTTGCTTCAGTAGCTAAGCCGAGCATCATCTGAGTGACCTCGTCTCCTTGCTCAGATATCCTCGATGGCGGCCAGTGGAAGGAGGAACCCCTCAGCTCGTAGGTGTATACCAGCCTGGTGTTGTGTTTGTATCTCACCCAGTCCATGCTGCCACCGGATGCCTTGTCTAAAAAAAAATAATAATAAATAACGCTTTACATTCATAGCCCCACACTAAGATTCCCTGCATCGTGGTTACTATTGACACATACCAGACAAGAACACACACACCCAGACCAGAAACAGAAATTCAAATATCTGTTCTGCTGGGAATCGAACCCAGGACCCTTCGCGATGCGCAGCGTGGGTCTGAACCACTTCGCCACTCAGGTTGTCGACCACTGCGCTACTCAGGTCGATCAAATTAACCCGTCATATAATACTCACTGGATATTTGGATTTATCGATTTTTTTGCAGCAGGAGCTTCAATTAAATGACAATTATGCTTAATGGTACATTTTACAGTGACAATAATATTACCGTTAAAGAGTCTAGAACAAAAGTAGATAACGGTTGCGGAAATCCAATTGGAAATGTTCGGATAGTTCCGTAAGTTCGACAGAGCGACTACGTTCCGAATTACGTAAGTTCACATGAAGGAGTTTCTGACGTAGGCGGCTTTGGACTGTAACTAGTTGGGAATAATTATAGTTTAATGTCTGGAACAGTTCCAATTCCAATATATGGAAATGTTTTTTAGGTTGGACACGTTCATATGTGTTACTGCTAGACATGGGTTTCTGTTTAGGTGAGAGTCAAGATCGGATCTTCGATATGAAGAGAGATAGCCTGGTGACCTGGTCAGTGATGTTTCATTGAAGCTATCCGAGGAGTGATTATTGAAACCGGACAAATATTTAGGAGAATTTGAATCTGCTTTTATGTTGTTGGAAATATGGTGGTTGAATTTCAATACTAGTATCAACATACGTTATACTATATCGATATCGTTATACGATATTCGAATCGTTAAATTATACAGCGTATCTTTCTGTTCCCCATTACCGACCTACTGCAGGGTCGGGTCTCCTCTCAAAGGATGTAGGACTTAGTCCACTACGCTGGCTTAGTGCGGGTAAGTGCAGTTCACGTGCCTTTTGCGGATAAAATCAGCAAATAAGGTGCTTTAGGACTCACATAATGTTTCCGCAGCGGTGCCAGGACCATCGTATTTGTTGCCATTCACCGCATATCCGTATTCAAGCGACGTTTTCCCAACTCGAACCTGAAGTATAAATGCAGTCAATTTTCAAACAGTTGTGACCTTTGAGTGTGTATCATTGTGATTTGCTGCTGCTGTTATCACATTATTAAGTTTGAATTCTTAGATTCTTAGATTTTTGGAAAAACTTGAATTTTCATATTGTTATTCAATGTACTTATACAATGTATATCATGAGATGGGGAAAAACTGAGGGAAGAGTGGTGGTATTTTCTCGGACGAATTGCAATGTTTCTACCTTCTATAAGTTTTTGAGTAGTGAGCCACAGTACCATAATATCTCTCTCAAATGTTTCTATCTCACCAATAGGCAGGACGTGTATGTATCTCACCAACTTATATCTGACCAGTGGGCTTCTTACAAACCTATAAATATTATATTATTGAACCATCTTACCAGATCATCATAATTATCCACATGGTCCGTAGAATCAGAGTAAGGCAGGAGCAGTAGAGATGCGTGAGAGTGGAACGCCACGTAGAATAGGAGATTATCGATACTGGAGATGTAGGAAGCGAGCGTTTGGGTCTCTATCTCGGAGAACGGTCCGGTGCCTGCGTAAACCTGGTAGTCGCAGGGATCTTTGGAGGTAGAATATTCTGGAAAAACGATATTTTTTATAGAACTAAATCGCGTATACAATAATAATATACTAGTCGCTGCATGATCATAAGTGATCACCATCGCCTAAACTACCAGCATCTATTATTTTTTTATAAAAAGAACAGTTAAAAAGGCTGGAGGACCACGTTTTGGTAACGGTAACCACATTGACTACTACCACGCGCAACACCAGAGGTGTCGCCAGTCCATTGCTGGCTTTGAAGGTGAGCTCTTTTAACGCCCTTTTTGAAGAACTCCATGTCATAGTCCTCCGAAAATTCATAAGCAGAGCCTATAAGATATTAAATATTATTTTTGTGTCTATCATTTGCACCCGTTTTTTAAGAGTTTGTGAAACTAAAATCAAAGCAGACAGTAGTGTAGTATCCCAACCCTACACTATAATTTATTCAGAGGTTTCCACACTTACGTCCCCAATTATAGTCCCAATTCCTGTTCGGGTCAGCTCCTCGACAGCCATTCGAAGAACGGGAGCGAGTTTTCCGCCAATACCGATCCTGAAATAGTACTAAAATTAATCAGTTTTAAATTAAAATTAACAATTTCTAACAAGGAATTGTTCCTAATGTTACAACTTGGGTCAATACTTTGGCTAATTGTAGGTACAATGATTGCTGTTAGATTCGGATTATTGTACTCAATCAGCGCGCATAGGTCCTCTGGTTGAGTACATCGCATGCGATACAGAAAGTTAAGCAACGTCGGGCGTGGTCAGTACCTGGATGGATTATACTTGTAGTAGCGAATTACATGCGTGCTTCCGTACTTCGGAGGGCACATCAAGCCGTTGGTCCCGGTTGTTGTCGAAAAGCTAACAGTCGTAAAACCTTTTCGGAGGCGCTATGGGCAGTTTGAAAACATCCGACACGGGTGACTACTCGACCGTTTCTCCTACCAATGGATGGTAGAGTATGCTCTACGCCTCCTATTGTGGGAGAGTCCGTGCCCAACAGTGGGACATAAAAACGGTTGCAGGTGGACATAAAAATACAGTACAAAAAGAGCAAATCTTCCCAGTAAGTGTCGATACAAAACAAAATGGCTGCGGAATCAAACTATAGCTACTCGTACTGTATACTTAAAAGACCAGTATCGGTTTAAAATTATTTGACAGTAAAAGTGCTCATCGCGTTGCTGTCGGCCGCAGCTATTCTGGTTTGCATCGACCCTAAATGCTCTACGACCAAATCATTTACACTATTTTACACGATTCAAATTTATCAGCGGTACTTACGTAGACGTAACTGTAATGGTATCCATCAGGATTGACGGTGGGGAAAATCCGCCAGTCGAACTGATCCCTCAGGGCTACGATCTTCGGGTCGGAACTCGTTAGCAGCTGATTGATGAAGTACGTCGTGGTCGCTGGAGCGATCCATTCCCTCGCGTGGATACCTGTTTAAATGTTACTTTTATCCAAAGACTTTTATATGTCAAGAAGTGTCAGGATATCGATTATTTTAAGAGTAATTCTACCGCGTTAGCACGCCTCCGCCGCGAAATCGTGAAATGCGAAACCGCTGAAGTTTTGCCACCGTTTGTCCATTGTAATAAGGGCGAAACATTCAAGCATTTCGCGATTTCGCACGCATTTCGCGACATCGCGGCGGAGGTATGCTACCACTCGTTAATTTGGCGGAACTGCTGTCATGCCACCGTTTAGAGTCATGTTCGTATTTTTACCAAGTGCTAGGGTAATTTTCTTTGTATGGTATCCCTAAAACGCTTCGGCTTCATTATTCTTAAAAAAAGCTTAGCGTAATCTACTTTTTCTCTAGTAACAGAACTACCCTCTCTGGTGATATAAAAGTCTTTGGTTCTATCAACGTTTTAAATGAGGATAAGGTTTTCTATGTAAATAGTGGTTTCGATTTGTAACTGAAACTTTAGAGTAGGTAACACGTTGCTCATTTGTTTGTCGAAAGGTACCATCGACTTCGTTTGCATCCGTTTCGGAAGGAGATAAAAGTATCCTTGAATTTGTGTAAAAAAATGGAGAAACAACCGTACATCCATCTATCCTCTCAAACTTTCGTATTAGCAATTATTTTAGAACGATAACATTGCGATTTCAACGCAAAAACTTTGAAAACGAACAATTACGTAACACTTCAGGTGTCTTTGTAAGGTCTGAGGTTCTATGCAGGTGCTTTGCTACCCGTGAGGACTGAGATGTTGGCCTCCTCCCTGGGCGAGCTAATATTTGGCTCTGCCGCCTAAAAATTATGCGACTATACTCCCAGTATTTTCCTTATTTTACATAGCATGTTCCCATTGGGTTTCATACGAGAAAAAGTGATTTACATATCGCTAGATTTTAATATCACTAGACGGAAAGATGGATGAGGAAGTAATGACGGGATGTAGCATCATATTTTAAGCGCAATATTACATCTTCCAGGTAATAAGAGTTAGGGTATCTTTGCACGAGCATAAACACTATAATGTATTTGTATAGTTATATTGTGCCATTAGTATCGCAAGGTGTCAGACAGATTAATAACATACTATTGACTTAACGTACTAATAATTTACCGGACTAATACTTTGTCGGTGTATTCATGCTCACCACAGTTCTGTGCACTAGAGGTAGTGAAAGAAGTACATATTATTATGTACCATTATCATTAGTATGGGAAGATGTCACGGAGACTGACATAATTATACGTCATAATTATATACTATTGAAAGAATGCCTTAAATTAATGCACATTTGTACAAATAAATGATTTTTGATTTTGATTTTGTAGCCAATACGGAGTCGCCACAAATATGAAGCAAGCACAAATGCCACCAATTAACAGTACGGTGTACAGAGAGCTTAAAATTTAGATGTAAACATTGAACGAGATTGATAGTAGGTAGAATGTAGAAGCAAAACCCAGAAGATTACATTCCACATATTAAGCCCACCCACAACGTATAACACGATATTCTCCGTGATTTATGGCAATATGTCTGTGTTAATATTAAAACTGTGAAAACAATGCTTTGTCCCAATGGAAAAGGGTAATTTATACGGGTATAAAGCCACTTTCATATTGTCTCAATGCAAAAACGGTTGTAATAGGATTCCTTTGTAAAACGGTATAGGAAGTTGGTAATATTGCTTTGATTTTATTTTTAAAATAGCATCTGTAATAGAGATAAAAAGAAATATTCCTTGGTTAATAGGTATATCTTACGATCGTCTCATACGATTTATTATTTTTCTACGGCCTTGTCCGAATTGGCTGTCATAACTGACCGACCGACAAACACGACAAAATTTAAACACAGTGCTCTGTATGGACCTGTCCTAGTAGTACGCCCTGACAATTGCCATGCGTCAATGTATGAAAATATGTCGTTGCCGTACGACTCAACGTTTGTGTGCTGTATGGCAATGAGGACACTTACCAGATTCTATAAAGAATACAGGTTTGTTTTCTGTATAATTCTCGGACCCAGGAGAGTTGATCCTCAGGCCCAGTATGTCGCGACCTTCATACGTCTTCCCACCAACGATGGTTTCCGTCCATTGAGGGTATGTGCTGCTCATATTCTTGAGATAACGATAAATCTGTGGAAAAAATGGTGCGTTACCAAAGAACATTATTAAGCCGAACTTCACTACTTCGCTGTCCCGTGAGTCACATGTGATAAATATTCATTTTAAGTATTGTGTCCACTTTGGGCAGGCAAAGTGTTGGGATTGCGTCGTCGACATCATTTTGTGTTCAGTGGCACTGCATATAAACATCTACACCATTACCAAAACACACGAGTCGTACGATATTTTTCTTTGGTTCTATTTACAGTAGAACTCTAACTAATTTACTTATACAAAACCTAAAAAATTTAAACGGGCTATGTACTGTAGAACACGACTAGAAACTATTTCGTTTTTCCAATTACTTAACTGCGAAACTTTGTACGAAATTCCTTTATTTCCGTGCTTTACTTATTTTACTTTACTCCTTACAGCGAAGTAGAGTTTAACTCCAGAACTTAGTAGGCTCAGGCACGCGAGGTTTAATTAACGATAATTTATTACTAATAGTTTGTCGCCAAGAGACTACAAGTGCTAGAAACTTGAGTATTTCTTACAACTTCGTCTCGGTTGCTAAGATGAGTGTGGCAAATAAGTATTTTGTTCCTATCTTATTGTTTTATCACAAGTACTTAGGTACTTTTAAAACCTTAATCATCAAAATCACTCACCTCATTAACATCGTAGTAAGCATTCCAGGAAAACCTTTGTTTATTTCGACTTTCTGACGGTTTTTCTGAACGAATTACTCTGTTAAATAAAATAAAAAATTACAATTTTTCGATTTTAAAATTTAATTTTACTAATTTTAAAGTTTCTTGATATAAAAATTTTCTTTTACGAAGAAAGTTACGGTCTTAAGTTACGGTTACCCTGAGGAATTGCAATAGTTCTTCCACTAACAAAATAGGTACTTGTGTTTATACCTAGTACCTGCCTATGTATTATTTATTTATTGACATTTTTCTTTATTTTAATCACACTTACTCTGAGACATCGTTGTAAACGACTTGCGCATTTAAGTTATTTTCCTTTACAAGTTTCTTGAACAATTTATACAAATTCGGTGGCACCAGTACTTCCGTTTCGTTCCTCATTCCGAGAACTAACACGGAATTCTGTAAAAAATGATACTTGAAATGTAGCAAATAGTAAATGAGTAGGTATATTTCAAACGTCGTAGTCCCGTCGGAGTCCAATCGACGAAATCCGTAGAAGAACGAAGGTAACCGACATGGCTCTCAGATTACAAACTAAAGTGGCAATGGTGACACCACCCGCCGGAGACTGAAATTCCACCCTCATCACCTGGATACGTGGCGTTTCTCCACAGTCCGTTTTTGCCTCGTACCTGCAAACTTTGGAACGCTCTTCCGGCTGATGTATTCCCACAGGACTATGACATGGGGTTCTTCAAGAAGGGCATAAAAAAGCTCTGCTTCATAGCCGGCAACGCACTGGCGACTCACTGGTGTTGCACGTGTCAGTAGGCGACGGTGACCTCTTACCATCAGGTGGCCCGTCTGTCTGTTTGTTTGCTCTACTTATAAAAAAAATTCCACGAATGGGGACCCGGGCTAAGCAAAAAGGGTAACCAGGTGGACTGATGACTTGAAGAAGACGGCGGGATACCATTGGATTCAAAGGGCGTAGGACCGAGTGGTGTGACTTCGATTATATCAAAGGATTTAGGTATAAGTCTACCACGTTGACCTATTGCGAGTTGGACTTCACATGCGCACAGGTTTTCTCCCGATGTTTTCATTCACCGTTACACCAGGGGGAATTTGTTAGTTCATTTTGAAAATGCACATAACTTTGATACGTGCCACTGTGATTCGAACCCGGGCCTCTCGAGTAAGAGATCTAATTCTTAGCCACTGGGCTACCACCGTTAACAAAATATAAATACTATTAAATAACTCACATCTTAAAAAAAAAATTAACAAATTAAATATATACAAACAATAAAACTATCTACAGATTGAATATGCCATCCAATAGCTCCGCTTGCGGCATGGTGCCCAGAATGCTGGCAGCATTACCCCGTTGAACGTTTTTTACTGTTGTTGTGAATAAATGTTAAATTATTTTCATAAGGAACTCACATCTTTAGTTTGCTTTCTCAAAATGTCCTTTAAGGAATCCAGTCCATTTTGATCACCTGTGACTTCAAAGAATTTGTAGTTCGTATAATCTTTAAACACGTAATCCTCAATCGACAAAGACAAATATACTGAAGCAAATAAAATTATAAATGTCAACACATTCGCCATTTTGTATGGCTTTCCTACACCTATGTACCTATGAGGGTTAAACCTTGTATTTATAGGGTTCTAGTGGTGAGGCTCTGAGATACGTAGTTTATTTACGTTAATTGATAGGTATATTATTGTATTGGATTGTATTGTTGTCTGTCGATCGAGAATTTTAAATGTATTATGGTTGCACACAAATACGCATGCACGCAAGCAAGTATGCACCGTACGCACGCACACAGGCACCCACATTATCATAATCACAGATCATAATGGTGTGTCCTGGGATTCAGAGCCAAGTTTTGTGGAAAAAATCTTTATTTTATACATCTATGGCCCACGCAGGTATACCTTTGTTATGTAAATAGAAATTAACGTTTTTGATTTATATCTGTCTTACTGATGTTTCTTATTGTACACCCTAACTTTTCTCTGCTTTCACATTTATTTTTCGTTGTTAGGTTGTTTCGTTCTTTTATTAATATTTGTTGCATTTTACTTTTACTTTTATTTTGTTTACAATTGAGCGCTTGCGACACAACATCACACCGACATAGAAACGCGAACCAATTCTATATGTAAAAAATTCTCAACAAGAATTTTTTAGAAGTGTTTACTCGAAAAATTGGCTGAAGTAATTCAGTGTGCTATCCATAGTCTGCGAGTTCAACTTATCGGCCATCTTAGCTATTTGGAGTATTTTAGTACATGCGGGCACTTAAATTTTCTGATAAGTGGCACAATATCTAGCATTTCTATTTATTTTATTATAGCACCCAGGTGGTAATAAAACTTGAACGTTATATCTGCTAAGCCTATTTAGGATTCCTTTCACTTTTTACCAACAACCACCACTCCAAATTCTACAGTAGTAGACAGTAAGATCTTCTCCCTCATAGTATTTTAGTAATTCAGTAATTTTCCAGGTTATTTTATCAAAACAGTTAAAAGAAGATATTTTCAGAGGCAAATTCCAAGGCCTCTACCACAAAAAAAATTAATTAAGTAGGTATTTGATTTATTTTATAATTTCTATTAGGTGTATATTTTATAATTTATATTTATATTAATTATAATTTCATATTAAAAATAAAATTGAATTATTTGATTCAATACAATAAATAACAGAAATATTATTTTAACATTTTAAATTCTGATGAAACTTTGAAATATAATAAATTTGATGTACTTTTACGGTCACACTTTCAAATCACTGTAACTTGTAATTAACTCAAATTATGACAATACTTATGTGAGTAATTGTGTAATACTTGTAATTAATTCAAATTATGTGAATTGTACATTTTGGTAGTAGTGTTATTCAAAGGAATGAATATCAATTTATAGGTTGAAATATAAATATTTTAAGTCTAAAGAAAAGACGACATCGAAGACACAAGGTTAACGCGAAGGAGTCAAGTGCTATTGCTAGAGACACTTAAAAGATAAACTTTTGAATCAGCTCTCGAGATATTGAACGATAATACTCGTACCTAAACAAAGCTAGCAAAACGTGGACAAAAAAAGAATAATGTTTGGATTAGCACGTTTCACCAGTGCTGTGAGCGGGAATAGTAACGTTAAAGTATTCGTTCGGTAAACGTCATCCATTATAGTATGTCATAATGTCAGTCTTTCTGACATCTTCCCATACTAATGGCTCACGAGAATAATTATAGTGTTCATGATCGGGGCACATAATTTAATTATCTATAGGTTCCGGGTAATTGGATGTCAGCTGTAACAAATACCGAGTTGTTACAGTAATTTGTTTTATAATAAGTATGATATTAAAAATGTTTTCACTTGCAAGTATTCTAAGAAAATAAGCTCACCAAATATTATTTGTTCTACCCCAAAAGAAATCGCCCTGAATAAATAAAAAAATCGAATTATATTCTCAAATTCACAATTTTCTTCCCGACCTGAAACCTTTGGAAAAGTTTGTCCCCTCGCCAGTTCCCGCCAGCCTTCAGGGAACAACAATATTGTTCTCTAAAAAACTCTTATTAGACGTTTTTATTATTTTCGTCCTTGGAAATATATTGTTACGCCCTAGTAACATTAAACAGTTTTTACAGAGACATCCTATAATAATATATATGGCGATGAAATCTGCTTTTGCGCATTTACTTTCACTTGCCTACTGTAAAAGATACCGGTACGAATCTGTTCTAGTACAATCTAAGAAATGGCCGCGTAATTTATTTTCGTTGTAGTTACTTATGTAAAAAAATCATTCAAGGCTACTTTATTCAACTTTGCTATCTTACACACAATTTTTAATTGTTTGTTGAGAAAAGTTATCAATCCATTAAATCTACAGCAATTTACGAAATTGAAATGCGACAATAAAAAATAATTTGCACGTGACAAAGGGCTCGGTCTCGAACACAACGGTTTCGATTTGTATTCAGTAGCACGTCGCTCTTCACAATTCATGAAAATCTTTAGAAAGGTGTTTCGACTAATTCTTCGAGGAGTCTTTCATACGAGCTTAGTTCTTGATTGGTAGTGTTTGTAATGGAATGAAAAAGTTTATTTGCGATAATAGAAGATATTTGTTAAACGTTGCTACAAAATATTTATCGTAATTAGTTGACAGTAAATTGGTAATGAAGATTAGTTATTACTTATTAGTTAATAGGGTGTCTCATATGTATCGGACAGTATACTGGTAATGAATCGTCATCTGTTCAATATATACAGGGTACCTATCCCGTTTGAATGGACCAACAGTAAACTGGTAGCGGAGGGGATTAGTATCCAAAACACAAAATTTAACAGACCTAGGCCTAGTAGTTTAAAAGATATAATAATAATTATAAACAACAGAACAACTTTCAACCCTATTTATATGTTTTGCACTTAGTTAAGTCTTGAGGGAGTATGTCTTACGTATGGGCTATTTTAATTAAATTAATTGCTAGAACTAATAAATTATTGTTCGGTTTAGTTGCCATAAGGTTTCTGTCAGGCACCTCGTTTATTTAATTTATAATTTCGTATTTGAAGCAAAGATAATAATGCCTAGCATTCATATGCTAGATAACGAAAAGACGTAGGCGAAAAGGCTCAAACGTAATTAGGTTGATACCTAGGTATAGGCAATAAAAATATTTCGATCCATCCGTCTACCCAAAAGCCGTGGGTTGAAATTTCAAATGAGATATATTTCGCGCAACACACGACAAGATCTCTTAACGGGCAATAAAAATCCGTCAAACGTAGATTAAGCGCGTTAAAGACTCCTTTCCGAAATATATGGCACTCGAAAAGTAATATTCTTGATATCCTAATTGATGACGTTAGCTATCTGAATGCGTTACGTATTACAGTTATTCAGTGTGTATAATCGGCGTCCAATATACCTGTGCCTCGAGTAGAACTTACTCAGTTTCGTAAAGTGATCATATCGAGCTGTCATTAGTATGGGAAGATGTCAAGACAGATTGATATATGACATACTATTCGGCCTCTCACTCGAGTAGTCCGAGTCCGAGTTCGAATCGCAGTGACACACACAATTAAGTGTCGTTCTTAAAAGTTAGGTATGTGTACTTGATAAAATATCACCTGCTGTAATTGCGAAGGAAAACGTGTGGAAACCTGCTGCCTGAGTTTTCGATAATGATCTCAAAGACATATGAAGCCCTGATGAGGTTAGGGTTGACACCTGCATTAGGCCAGCGTCGTAAACTACGCCCACAGCTTTCTCATTGTGAGAGGAGACACAACACCGCTTGTCAATAATGGGTGAAATACAAGCATTATTAGCAGAATACGACGACCCGAGTGGCGCAGTGGTTGAGACACCGATGTTCTGCGCGGAGGGTCCTGGGTTCGATTCCCAGCAGAGCAGAAATTTGAATGATGAATTTGAATATCTGTTTCTGGTCTGGGTGTGTTGTGTTCTTGTCTTGTGTGTGTCCATGGCACCCACGACACAGGGAATCCTAGTGTGGGGCTATGAGTGTGAAGCGTTATTTATTTATATTATAATAAGTCTTAGTGTGGTCAGTAGGTAACAGCCAGTAGTCACCTTAAGTGGCAAAAATAAATTAGTGCTTCTTATATAATATCTTGAATATTGTCCGTCTATTCAATACAAGCATTATATCCACGCTTTACATAAAACGAGGCCTTGTTATAAACAACATCCTCGTGTATATTTCAGATGACAATCCGTTTTTTGTTTTATTTTACACCAGGGATAGGCCGAGACACACTTGCTAAATTGCTATGCGGCAAATTTTACGCAACGACACTGTCGAAAAATTGCTGAATTGCCTTGTTGACAGACAGACTGATTAATTATTTTCTGGTTAATACACTCTATCGTGTGTTGACAGTGAAGAAAGGTTGTGAGACTAAGAATTTTGTGCGTCTGCTCAATGTGTTTTAGTGTGTTAAAATGTGTTAAAGTTAATATATTCATACATTTTATTGTTCACCATAGTCTAACAATATTAAGACACGCGATAAAGCGCGCATAGCCTTGCTGCTTGAGTACCTAGATTACTTTTTTGATCGCTTGTGATCTAGGTACTCAAGCAGTACCTAAGCTTTATTATTTCACAGAATTCTGTATTTAGTAGGAACATGATTATACAAACTCAAAGTAGAAACAGTTGAAGCATAATTGAAGCACGACTTCCATCTAACTACTATCTCCGGCCAATGCAAACTTTGCCAATACGTAAGTTGCTTAACAAACCATATAATTTCAATTCTCATACAAATACAATTATATTCAAAAATGACGGTTTCCAATTACAAAACAAATTTTAGACACAAAGAAATCCAATATCATTTTTCGAAACAATAAACCATAGAGAGTCTATATTACAGAACCGTTTGAATGGCGAAATCAGTAGGTAAATCAATAGGAAAACATCAATTTAGTTAAACCACAACGTTCCTTTTGTAGTGTTTAAATTAATTTTTCAATGTGAAAAGTTATACATAATTGATTTTAGTGCGTTAATAAAAATATATTTTGCTCAGGTCATGTTTTAAAAACGAAGCACCATCACCATCAGAGCGTAAACAACATACCTATCAGTTTACCATGTGTCCTATTTGCCATGTACCTAGCACGCAAAAGTTGCTCGTACGACAGAGTCATTGCGTACATTAGTCACATGTCAGTACGTATTTCAATTAGTACAGCTCCATACAGTATGTAAGTATGTGTAAATTTTGTCGTTTTGGTCGGTCGGATATGTCAGAAAAACCAGGTCTGCATTTTTTGTATTTGGATATTACAAATAAGCTATTCAGTATGACCTTATGATGCCTCAAACTTTAAAGTTCATTTAGTTTAATCCAATATTAATGGATCCTGCTACCCATTTTGTTTCAGTACTCATATTTCAATACAAATTTCATTAGAAAAACGACACCTTTCCAATACACAAAGGCGGCAAAACAAATTTTCGTTACAAAGAAAATCAAAAACATCGTTTATTTATGAAGAAAAAAGAAAAAACAGAGGTTCTATAACGCTGAAATTCGAAATTTCCGATTGTAGATCACCAGGAGAACATGATACAAAGGAACCTTTGATACTGAGCAACATGGTAAACATAAAATCGACTGAAATGCGTCAATCAATGTCTGTAGCAATAAGGTCTAACCTAAAAATGCCTTTGTTTAGAACCGTGTAAAAAGCAAATTCTGAACTGACTTGACTCAGGTATCCTAAACCTATCCTCCAGTTTCATTCATTCGAAAATCTCTAAAATCACATGGGAGCGTTTCACTATAGGGTTGAATGACCTCTCACAATAAAGTTCTTAATTTCTGTGAGCATAAACACTACGAGTATTATCAAAGTATTCGTATAGTACACGTCAGTCATCACACTTGTCGGTCTGTCTTGACCTCTCCAATACTAATGGCAACTCAATTCGATGACAATACGAAACTGCGTAAGTTTCGTGCTCAAGGCACAAGTCTATTACGGTATGGTGATTTGGTTCTTCACATGCCTGTGAGAACATATTGGAGAAATCTCAAGCATGCATTCATTTCGTTTTAAATTAAGTGAACTCTGAAGTATGCTGGTTTGATTTTTAATTAAAAACAACGATCTTCTTTACGCTTACAGCAGGTATATACTATATTTTTAACATTGTCAGTAACCCATTAATGACCCACTACAGGGTCGGGTCTCCTCTCACAATGAGAGGGATGTAGGCCTTAGTCCACCACGCTGGCCTACTGCGGGTTGGTAGACTTCACGTGCCTTTGAGAGCATTTTTTTTTGTGAACTCTCAGGAATACAGGTTTCCTCACGAAGTTTTCCTTCACCGTAACAGCAGGTGATATTTAATTTTATAAATCGCACATAACTTTTTTACAAAGTCATTGGTGCGTGCCACTGGGATTCGAACCCGGACCCCTCGATTCGAGGTCAAATTCTAAGCCACTGGGCTATCACCGCTTATTTTTAACATCAATGTGCATTTAAGTATCATTTGGGTAGTCCTTATTATTTGAGAATTTACATTCAGATTGATAGCAGAGTTTTGGAACGGTACGCCGTCGTACCTATCAATAAAAATGTAGGCCATGATTGGAGCATACACTTATCCACTGACCGACGTGATCATTTATGGATAGCATTCTGGAATTCTGTACTGAATTAACTAGAAAGTTTCTGAAACGATTGATAAATGTGTCGCTATATATTTTAGTCTAACTTACAAGGACAAAACATAGGTGAAGTTGAGTACATTACTTTTTCATAAAAACCAACTGCCAGAGGTCGGCTGGACGAAATCTGACAGGAAGTGACACTGTCACAATTTATTGGGTCCTAACCCTTCGTTGTTTACCGTTTGCCTACTGTATTAAGCTTTAGTAGCAGGTTTAGTAACTTTTTAGTGCCATGTTAATCTAACCTAATATGAAACATGAGACTTGAATTCATCAAATGAGTTGATATTAGAATGTAATGAGTCCCCAAAACACTGGCGGTATTATAACTTTATAGAATCTTTAAGCGGATTCTTTGGCCGACTATCTTAACTCATAATTTAATCGTAGACATGTAAAAACTGTACATGGAAAATATTTCAAAAATACTGATTGATTTGCCATAAGGGACGATGCAAAAACCAAAAATCGTGATTTTAGAATTATTGATTAAGTAGGTATTATAAAACATTAATATGATACTTACCTATCCGACAACAAGATGGAGATAAAGAAACCAGTCTGGATCAAATTAGTTAATTTCATAGTTTAGTTTATACTTACCACAGCCCAAGGTTTAGTTAAGTATTTACTGGTTCTAGTGATTTGATTGATGTGAAGCTGGCATCATGTACTATTTTATAACCTGCCCCTAGGGACCATTTATATCCTACAGGACTACCTAGCTTCAATTTATTTTATGGGCTGTGTTTGCGTAATAAAAGAATTTTAATTATTTTCAACTTTTTTTATCGCCATCAAAGTGGGTTCAAACAATAAAAAAAAGATTTAACACATTACCTATCCAGTAGGTACATAGAAAAGGTAAATGGGTATGAGTCACATATGACTCACGGGACAGTGAGGTGATACGTAAATTTTTTTATTCGCCTATTGGCTCAAGTTTCCAGGACCTCAAGAAACTGTATTGTTATTTATTTGTTACAGTATCATTAACGGTTTTTGCAACTTTTACCGTCAATTATTCTTGTTATTTCTCGGAAATAAAACTGTTCTTCAACAAAAGGCAGTCGCAAGCGGAAACTTATAGCTATAAGTAGCTACAAACGAACTTTGAAAAGTATAACAGCAATAAACATGAAAGTAATCTGTCGTAAAACGGATGCGTGTCGTACTCGGTAAGTATTTAAAACAAAAAGTAGCTAACGACCCGTTAACGTCACATGAAAACGTCGAGTAACTGCCAGATATTGCGCTGTTTTTAAAACGAAGTGGAAATATTATTAGGAAGCTACTTTATGCACTATGTCGTCCTACGTTGTCCGTCCATCGTGCGTCCAGCACAGCCGATCGTACATCCAATATCTGTGTATTACAATTAATAAGTAACTTGGTAAACACAACATAGTACCTCAAGTAAAATGAAATTATTACCACCAAAATATACCTACGCAAATAAGAAAAAGTTACGCGAAAACGCGTTACGCGGAACGTCAAACAACTTTCGTTTAAATAAATGGTTTAATATTTTGTCTTGAGAAAAATGTAGGTATTATGTTACGTAAGCAATTTCCTTAGCAGCCTTTCGGCGTATGTTCGTACGTACATGTTTCACTTTGCAAGGTCGAAACGAACTTTGCTAGATGAAATTCCAAGTAAGTCTTCTTTCGCGCGAAATTTTTTGAATTTTCTGTCACTATATTTCTATTAGAAGCGCGCGTAGCTCCGCTGCTTGGGTAGATCGCCGGCGATCGAAATACGTAGTTAAGCAACATCGTGCTCAGTCAGTGTAGTAACCGTCATGAGTCGTGAGCACAGATTATCAGTGGTAGGGATATTGTATACTTTCGGCCAATGTACAGCAGCCGAAAAAACGTGGTGGACCAATAGACGACGCACACTGACGAACAGACAACTGTCGAACCAATCGTGTGCACCACAGCGCAGTCATTGTCAAACCGACCAATGATAGTTCTGCTCACCACTCGTGACGGCAACTATATATATCGCTAGTGGCCAATAAAATGCGCGCTTCTGTGTTTCGGAGCGCTCGTTAAGCCGTCGGTCCCGTTGTCGATAAGATAGCAATCGACCTTGTAGGAGGCCCCGTGGATGGTATTGAAAACATCCGACATAGGTTGGCCACAAGCCCGTTTCTCCACCAATCAGTATTGGAGCAGCATGGTGAAGCTCCAGGCCTAAGCTCCTCTCCTTTTGTGGAGAGAGAACCGTGCCAAACCGTGGGCCATAAAAGTATATTCGTTGAATGGTTAGTAGTCCGTTGACAACACTATACACCAAATAGGACCGGCGAACGACTGTCTAAAATCCATAAATACCCCGCTGCATAGGATTACATAGGTACTTCAATGTCTTTCTGTTTTAAAGTCACGTGGCAAAGATCAGTGCTAAACCTAACTGCCTAACACAACGAGAGTTGTGTTGCGCGAACTAATCTAACTTTTGTTTGCGAAGTGGCTCTACCAGAACCGCGCTTCGGTTTTATAGCGAATTCAATTAAATGTTCCACAAATAAATAAGAAGCAATTTAACTGGCACGTGGAGTGTTTGAAACGTTTGTTTGTTTAACCTCCGTCTTCGTGCGAATGTAAGAAACGCGAAGTTGCCCGCCCACCAAATAATAAGTATGTTTTTTATAGTACCTAATTGAGTTGTGAAAGGGCATAAAGGCTTGTAAAGTAGCCACCCGCCATGGGCATCAAGTGGAGAGAAAAAACCCTATCTGAGGTTGTATGCGGGTGCTTTGCCACTCATGAGGACTAAGTTGTTCGCCTCAAATAAAGTATTCCCGGCAATTATACCTCCCCAGCCGAAACAAAACGCTTTACGACGGGTTAAGAGGTTGGCGGTAACCTCCCCGGACAAGCCAATATGGCTCTCTCATCTTCAAAATGGTTTACTTCCCTGTAGTAGCTATACTACATACATAAATACTCATCTTTTATGTCTATTTATTGGAATTAAAAAAATATGAGCCATAGCGAAGCGTGGCTAGATCTAAAATACATTTAACTATACAATATGTGAACAGATCCTTATAAGGTACCTTGCGAGCAGTATTCATAATTTATCTTATTTTTCAAGCATTATAGCTGTCGGGGACATAGCTCAGTGGTAGAGCATTCGACTGCAGATCGAGAGGTCCCCGGTTCAAACCCGGGTGTCCCCTATTAGAGGAATACGAGATTTTGCTGCAATATTTTATAAAAGAAGATTTTTTGAAATGGTTTTAAATATTTTTATAAAGAGATAAAATAGCTACACTTTAGTTAACTTTTTTTATTTTCTTCCTAATGTAGGTACTACTATTGCAGAATATTTACCAATTTCATGAATGTTCCAGAGTGTATTAATTAGATTTTATGAAGTGTCTGTGAAGTTACGAGTATCTACATTAAAGTCCTTATTATGTGATTAAAGTAATTTTGAGGAATTATAAATTTAGTAGGTACGTACTTAATTTATTATTTTGTCATAATTAACGAAGCACCTACGAGTGAGAGCTACGTACCTAAGTATCCTCTTTGTAAAATCTGCATATCAATAACTACAAATTACAATGATTATGACATATTTTATAGATAAAAGCGTTGCCGATTCCCAGGAATACACATCAGTTTTTGTATGGTGGGTGAATTCCACAGCGGGCAATATTCCTATGGTTTTAAACACGAAAACTTTTTCTGCGACAGAGACAGACAAATAACTTTTTCTGGAGCATAATTATACATAAGAAAAGCAGACAAGAAATGTGATGCAAAAAAAGCACGGACCTAGAGTCTGTGGACAGCATTCAAAGACAGAGAAAAAAACCCCGAAAACTTAAACTGTCGTGTTTAGGAATAATGTTAGATGTACCTACTCAACACAATCCTACTATAGTTGCCGTCACGAGTGGTGAGCAGAACTTTCATTGTTCGGTTTGACATTGACTGCGCTGCGATGCACACGATTGGTTCGACAAACGTCAGTTCATCAGTGTGCGTCGTCTATTGGTCCAGCACGTTTTTTCGGCTGCTGTTCATTGGCCGAAAGTATACAATATCCCTACCACTGATAATCTGTGCTCACGACTCATGACTGTTACTATACTATCCTACTGTGTGAAAGTCTGTGAGGATGGATGGATGTTTGTTACTCTTTCACACAAAAACGACTGAACAGTTTTGGATGAAATTTGGTACACAGAGAGATCATAACCTGGATTAACATATAGGATACTTTTATTTCTTTCTGGAATAAGTTCTACAATCTATGCGGACGCGGGTAAAGTCTAGTAACACAATAAATAAACACGTTTCCATAAAGACGTTATAACACACTCGTAAATTCCTTCCTTGCAAGTAATGTTTTTCAGTAACCTTTTAATTGGGTGAATTTGATTAAAATGTTCACATTTTTCCTGTTCCCTTTGTTAGGTTCGCGGCCATATTTTAAATTGTCAGCGATAAATAAATTAGTACAGTTTAATCGTGAAATATACAACGGTAGCGCGATCACATCTTAATCAAATTTTTAAGGTAAATTGTTATGGATTGTACAATTCTGTGGAAAAATTAGATTTTTATTTTTTTACACATTATACCTACTTGTATTGTTTTTATTTTGATTAAGAATATAAATGTTTGAAAATAAAATTTGTATGTGAATTGTAAACAAGAGAGCAGCTAACATTAGATGAAAATCGCGTAAATTTGGCAGAAGCCTTAATTAAAAGTATTTAAAGTCAATTTTGAAATAACCGGCTGTTATTTTGTTACAGGTACTAAGCACTCTTATTATTTATTCATGACAATAACAGCAGTAACAGATATGAATGTGACTTGTTATAATGTTGGTAATTTTTATTTTATTTATTATTTAATAAATCTAAGTAATCTTTATAATGTTGGGGAAATTTGTCAGCAGAAATGATCAAAATTACGTACCTCCACACCTTGTATTTCTTAATTAATAGATGGACAAATACACACATTATTCATATAATCGGTTGTTATTAGTCTAGCAGCGATACATGATATAGATTTGAAATATTAATTAATAACAACGAACTAATTGAATGATTATTGCTTCCATTATGAAATTTTGACGAGCGAAATTAAATGTATGCTAAAATCATAATTATAATGTATGCTAACATAGTAACTGTGTAAAGTTCTGCGACTACAAAATGGCAGAATTATTTGTGTACTTTCTTGCAAATATTAAAGTGAGTTCAGTTTTTGACAATTAGAAATTAGAAAACTGTAAATCATTAAGCTTTTAGCTCTTAAATCATCTGCAAAAAACAGATCAAAGTCTTATGTCCAAATCAAACGCAATTGTTTAAATTGTAAGCCGCATAGTTGCGAACACAGGATCTCTACTCTGCAAGACTGATGACTTACTCTAAGTCTTCTTTGATTCTCAAGACGACGCAAGACAATTTTATGAAACCCAAAGCAAGAGAATGAGAAGAAATTACAAAAAAACGCCTATTACATCAGCTTTAAATAGGCATCACATTTGATATTAAGAAAATAAAATGAATAATTAAGGATTGATCAAATACTGTCAATCAAGTCTACCAGTAACTTCGTTTTCGTGCAAATAAACTTTTTTGCTTTTTAATGCGTTGCAATTTTTTAAAAATTTTAGAGTGCAACTCAAGGACGATTATAATAAAACAATAATAGAAAAAAAACTTTATTTAACTTATTTTTTATACCACGAAATTTTACCTTTAAGACCAAAGACAGGTCACCTAATGAACAAAACAGAAGCAAGATTATTAAAACATGAACAGTACCTTCAGTGAAGTCGTAAACAACTGCTTGTCAAAACACAATTATTTTGGCGAGAGACCTCATTTTGCCCGCGCGGGAATTAGGCGACCAATTTGTAAATATTATCCTCTATAAACGAATTACGGCTTCACGTCAACACTTTGTACATTGACCTAGAAATTATTCATCAAAAAATGGAGAAAAATGATGTGTATTTTTGCTTCTTAAATGGATGAAATAGGAACAAAAAAGTCCTTCATCCAGGAGGGTGCTGTATGTTTGTTAGGGTAATTTCGGGAGACTTACAACTTTGAAAGAAGTCACTTAAAAATTCTAACTCGACTGGTCCTCCTCAAGTATACCTCAGTGCTCATATTGAGAGTTTTCGAACGATGAGTGTCACCAGTGATGATCTACGGCGCCGAGATATGGTTTAAACTGTGACCGTGATTCATTAGCACAGAGTCGCTCACAAATGCACAACGACCGAGAAAGGTCTTCGAATGGAACCATGTCTCAGCAAAAGGAGCAAGCACAGCCCGTCTTTCGATCAAGTGGAACGATGACCTGAAAAGACAGCGGAAAACAGTTGGATTCAAAGAGCCCAAGACCGAGCGGAATCGCATCGATTAGGTATCCCATGTTCAAGGGAGAACTCCGAAGGACTGAGAGTAAGAGTAGATATGATAAGGTAATAAGATAAGGGGCCTCATTTATCGAGAGCTCCTACTTTGCTTAATGAATTTGCTTCCAAAATTAAAGGTCGATCGAGACCTTAGATTTTCTGTTGGAATTTTTATGACAATATTTTACTTATCACCGAGGATTACCGAGGGTCTTACTTACCGCAGCAACCATTATCTGCCAAGAACGGTCCGGTAGAGCCACTTCCCAAACAAAAGTTAGATTAGTTCGGGCAACACAACTCACGTCGCGTGAGGAAAAGACTTTATACAAGTGTAGTGTTTTGTTTCTATATCTGAGAATTGACTTACGAGGTACCTATATTTTAACGTTATGCGACTAATGAAAAACGTACTCTTATTTAGACAAGACAAAAGAAGTTCCCACAGGCTGTTTTTGAACAAGGAGACCTGAATATGATAGTGGAAACGGTAAGATTCAGAGG
Organism: Erynnis tages; assembly: GCA_905147235.1. Lineage (NCBI taxonomy): Eukaryota > Metazoa > Arthropoda > Insecta > Lepidoptera > Hesperiidae > Erynnis > Erynnis tages. The sequence continues at coordinate 11,189,463 of LR990074.1, forward strand.
GCTGAGGACCGAGCAGATAGGTGTATATTAGGGAACCTTACCTATACTAACAGTGGATTTCTAAGGGCTGAGAGACATATAGCGTTCTCCTTATAGTTCACGATGAAGCAGTTCGTTGAAGGAATAAAATATTACGAGAGGCGTTCGAGTTTTGAGTGTAGTAGCCATAGTCGCTCGCTGGCGAGGTAAATTAATGCCAGCCTCTTAACCCGTCGTACAGTAGCATGATCTTCGTGTCTTATGTTTCGGCTGGTTATCACTGCCGGTTTTAAGCCGAACAACTTAGTCCTCTTCCTCCAAAACACCCAAATTCAGCTCAAATTGGATTTCTTCTCTATTCGATGGATGTGGTGGGGGCAAGGGGAACAATGACCACATAACATCAGGTGGCCTACATATCCGTTTACTACTCATGTATATTTAAAAAAGCTTTACTCTATGAAGCAGGAATTTTTAATTGAATTCTTTTTAAAATTCAAGCGTGTTCGCGCCAATAGCGCGACGTTCGTTCATCTCATTCTTTCATTCGCCGTGCGCGCACGCAAGACCGCACGAGTGAATGAGGAGTCTGCTCCGAGAAGCCGCCCGAGACGCACGACACAGTCCGCGCGCGCGCACCCGCAGGTACCTCGCGGAGAAACCTTTAGCCCTTAGTTCCCTATTAGTGGTAAGAACATTCTAGACTCGTCGTTTGTGTATGTGGAGTGCAGTGACAGTCGTGAGTTACGTGCGACACAGCAAATTCGCCGGCTCAAGACATACCCGCGCGACCACGCCCGAACCACGTGGCGCGCCTCATTCCCGCTTCCCGTCAGCCCATCGTGTATGGTGCGTAGGGTAAGTACTCCCACTACTCCCACGTCCCTACGCATACATATTTTCTGGTCCTTCGATCCAAGCAGTGGCCCGGCCCGGTCCACCCCGGCCCGTCCCGGCCCACTGTTTCCAGCGCCCTATGGGTCCACTGTTCTCCCCTTTTCCGCCCTTATAATTCATAATTTGATCCTTCGAACTTAACAGTGGTCCACCCTGGTCCATCCGGCCCACTGTTTCCAGCTCCTTCAGTCCACTGTTCACGCTTTGTCAGCTCTCTCGCAAAGAACCACCCCTTTTAATATTTCCAGCCGAGCAAGAGGCCCGGCCTGGTTCATCCTGGTTCAACCCGGTTCATCCCGGTCAACCCCGGTCCGTCCCGGACAACCATTTTCAGCTCCCTTATATAGCCCTACCCGCCCAGTATCAGCCCTCCCGTCACTCCTCCACATCATCCCGTTTTTTGTTAGCATTTCGGTCAACTGACCCGTTGCTACTCGTTAATCCCATTGTTATTACCGCTATTTCCCCATTTCCTATCACATTATACCTATATTATTGCATTACAGCTATTTCATTTCAGTTATTTCATTTGCATTGCAACCTTGTTTCTACGCGGGAGCTATTACTCCCCTATATCGTTTTAAGTACAGCTCGATTCGCAGAAAGGAGTTATTTTTCTACTTAAAATTATAACATTTATTACGCGCTTACTAAATACGCGCTTCTAGCTACATTGTTGCGGACGACAACAGCTGTGTGCGATAAGAAACCAGGGGGGCCACTCTCTAAGCACTAAACTCGAAGTTTCGGCCGAAGTTTCGGCATTTCCTACTCTGTATCACTTACGAATGCCCATTTCTGACGGGCTCGTCCGTAGAATGAATGACTTTTCAAGTGACAGCAAAAACCTTTGCAAAAACCTACTCCGTAAGGCTATAAGCCCGTCCGTAAATTTGAGTTTGACATGAGATATCTCGGTTGAATGTGTCAAATTACACGACATCAAATTTGCTCTCGTGTGGACTAACCACATCGGATTAAAAATAAAATACAAGCAATAAAACACGCTTCAGTTGTTGTTTTACAGAATATATTAAACATATACAGCCTCCCACAGAATTAAGGCAGGAACACGGGGTCTCCTACAGCCGTCTAGGGCGGATTCGGCCGTCCGCTTCCCTTAGAAGACCTCGCGCTAAATCCCTGTGCTTCTGCATAAACTCGACGATAGCGTCTAGCTGTAGTTGGGTAGCGGCATTAGTGGGCGGCATCCAAAAATATATTCCTCGATATTGTTGTATTTCAACTCACTCAACAGTAATCAAGTTATACTTATACGGATTATTCGTTTTTCATCACACCAAGATTATTATTATAATTGTTATACTTATATACCAATGTGAGTTCTGAGCGAGTCTAATATTATGACCAACATAAATTAAAATACAACTTTTCTTATAACGTAGGTAGGGAACGTGTTTATTTGTTTACCTAATTTCTCTATGACTTTTCTAACTGTCAATTTACTCAAGCATTGTCAAAATGTTAATTTGTTTGTTATGAATATTATAGGCAAAGGTTTTATAACAATAAATCCATTCAATATTGCTTTTAATTCAAAATAAAATAATCAATAGGTAATTGAGGGCTAATTTAGAGTAAATATGGTTGTTTTGTGATTTTAAGAATAAGATTTATACGCTTATAAAGGAAATATTGTTGCAATAAAAAACCGGTGATAATTACGATAAAATTGTCCTCCCTAGGGCTGACAAGGCTTGGAATCTATCATTCACGAAAATAGTCTATGATCCCGTTCGAAATGATGGCAGCCGAAGTTCTTAGAGAGTAGGGTACATTCCGAAGTTTCGCACAGCTTACGGACGGCTCGTAAATGACGGAAACGGAGTTAGGGAGTGGCACCCCAGTTTTAATACTAAACGAACCCGACGAGTCTTTTAACAGTAACGTCAAAACGTATAATTCAAATATTAGATTCCGTTAACAATTGATATTTATTTCTAGCCCTTATACTAATTAGGTGGTTATTCTCATTAGTACATTACTACATTTACTTGGTTATTATATTAAGTTACATCATATAGCTACACCGTTTATACCGTGTATTTAAGTTGCCTATTGCATTTTATAACTTTGCGTTTCAATTATAATTTTCGTTATAAAAATATTAGTTCATCTTGAGCACTATTGTGTCGTGGATATAAATTTAATCACAATTATATATCACTTTGGATGCTTGCTGCCGATAGGCACAAAAGTATAATTTGCCTTCACTTCCATATAGTACATAACTTTTGACCGCTTACGTCGAGGGTCTTTTGTTCTCGGTGCCCGACTACCTGAGCTGACCCGTCGGCCATATTCACAGTCTGCACTTTGCACTTTAACTGTTTATTACTACGGTTGTTTTTGCTGTGATTCATATACAGGTACATGGTCTTTAGAATCATAAAAACTGTTTAATCATTTCATTTGCTCCTTATCTTTTCGTTGTTTTGTTTTGTCGACGGTTTGCTCAACTATCCCAGTACATAATAACGCATTAATTACCTATATATTAAGGGTTATATAATTAGGGTGTCCACGACGCAAGTTCATTTTGTGGGATATAATTTTTTTTTAATTGAGATTTTTTTTGAGTTTCCTCATATAAAGTTTTACTCATCCGCTTCTTTATTTGGACAATCGGGTGTCCATCCTACATACGACATTTTACGGATAAATATTTTTCTTTTGAATATTTTTCTTTGCCTTCGCGCTTGCATACGAGTACATACTGCTTAGCTTACACGCTGCACCCGGTCACACATTTATTTACGCTACGCTTGTTTTCACTCCGCTTTGTCACCTTTGTTTGCAATGCCGACTAAATCGCAAGCCGCCTTTTTCCGACAAGCTTATAAAGCTTTAATTCAGCTCAATGAAATTGGAGCAGCTGTCACCTCGGGTGACACGGCTAAATACACGATTGTCGATTTTAACGCTCGCGTGTCGAAGCTCGACGACTTCAAGAATAAGCTGGATGAGGTGTACGCACAGATACTCGACGCCGATGACTTGGATGACAAGACTGAGGCGATGTACAACGAACACTTTGAAAAAGCCAGTGCGGCCTATACAAGCATATTAGTCGCAAAGGAAAGCATCAGCTTAATCCCACCCGTACCCGTCCCGTATTCTTCATCAATGACTGCGCCCGCATCCGTTCTGCCCAAAATAGAATTACCGCGCTTCACCTCTAAATTAGAGGATTGGCCCTCATTTATAACAATATTTAAGAGTCTGACCGATGACATGGTCAACCTCACGGACGCAGTCAAGCTGCATTATCTGCTCTCCTGCATTTCTGGTGAAGCTCACACTATGATATCGCACCTCAAAATCACCAATGAAAATTATAAGGTGGCCCTGGACATTCTGACCAGGCGCTACGAAAACAGACGGGTGCTGATTGACAGGTTTGTGGATATCATATTGGAACTTCCACCAATTACCTCACGTTCGGATATACGCCAGCTCTTCCTAACGCCCCTCATTTCAGCGCAATCTGCGCTTCTCAATTTAGATCTGCCCATAAAGGATTGCGATTATGTCTTTGTCTCCATCGTGGTACGCAAACTCAAAGGTGAACTACGCACATTATTTGAACGTAGACACGGCACAGGTGATACGTTACCGACACTCAATAATTTAATTGCTTTTTTAGAAGAACACGCGCGGTGCGTAGAAACTGAAAGGTACCCCGCGCACACTACTACGTCATATTCACCCCACGCTCACACATCTGATAGACAATCACCCAGACAGCCGCGGACTCCACACTCACCAAACAAGTCTTTTACACCCATTCAACAACCATCACAATCGCGTTCGTCTAACTCACCTCGTCCCTTAAATACCTACCGCGCCGTTTACTCAACTCATATTACTCACTCACCCACACATAATGTTAATAATTATTATTGTCCTTGGTGTAATACCAAAGGCCATAAACTCATTGCCTGCCCAGCATACAATAACCAACCCACTCAAGGCCGGTGGGATTTTATACTCGCTCGCAACCGTTGCAAGCGCTGCTTAGGTCCTCACTATGAGAACGAGTGTAAATCCACGGGTCGTTGCAAAGAATGCAACAGTCCAAATCACCACACTTCTTTACATCGCGATGGGGCTAACTCACCAGTCCAGTCTTCGGCACACTTATTACCACCACATCTCCGTGAGCAACGCCCACGGCGGCCAGCTCACGAAGTACAACCACGCTCATCACACGCGGCTAGGAAATCACCATCACCACCTCACTCAAACACTCGCACACAATGACTAGCAACGATAACAGAGCATAGCGAACTAGAGAACGATCAGCACACTCACGCACAAACACATACCTCGATTCCTGCAATTTCAGAAACTCCGCACACTCACACACACATGCATACCTCCATTCCCACAACTTCAGAAGCTACACACACTATATGTAATAAAACTTAAATTTCACAACCCTCTTCAAATCAAACACTCATAAATTCAATACAAGGAGAAGTATCATGTGACACACCCATTTTACTACCAACAGTTTCACTAGAAATATCAGACGCTCTCGGCAATTTTCATAAGGCTCGAGCCTTACTTGATTGTGGTAGTATGATAACTCTTATAACTCAACGCATGGCAAAATTTTTGAAATTACAATCACAACCCACTACATTAAAAATTGCAGGGATCGGTAATCAACACTCACAACACTCAAAAGCATCAGTAATAATCACATGCAGGCCTACACATAGTAGCACACCTATAATTACAACTACGGCTTACATTTTAGAACATGTAACAGGTAATCTGCCCCTATTCGATTTACCAGACGTTTCCCAGGTACCAGGGAATGTACATCTGCCCCTAGCTGATCAAGCTTACAATTTAACCTCCCCGGTTGATGTATTGCTTGGTTGTAATGTTCTTGGTCAAGTTCTAGATGGGACTAAGGTCTCTTTGGGCCCGGGCAGGCCTATAGCCTTCGGCACGATTTTTGATTTTACTTTGTTAGGACCCATACATGTTTCTGGCATTTCACCTGTAATACAGGTTAACTCGGTGTGCAATGTCAACGCACAACCAGACGTATCTGCTCAAGAAATTCATAAAGCAATGGAGAGGTTTTGGGAGTCTGAAGACCTTAAGTCTATAGCATGTGGCAATGCACTGCATGACCAGTGTGAAAAATCTTTCCGCGCAACAACAGTCCGTGAACCTTCGGGTCAATACACGGTCATGTTACCCTTCCTAGACAATGCACCCGAGCTGGGTAGCTCTCATGCAATAGCTTTGCGTAGGTTCCTTAACCTAGAAAAGAAATTACAGGCTAATCCTATATTACGCTCAAAATACGTCGATTTCATGACCGACTACCTCAAGTTAGGCCACATGTCCCCATGTCACCCTAATACGTTCGCTAATAAAGCTCATTTTTACATCCCTCATCATGGCATATTTAAGTCAGGCTCAGAAAAGCTACGCACTGTCTTTGATGGCAGTTGCAAGACTTCTAATGGTGTTAGTCTTAATGACTGTCTGCACACTGGCCCACCTCTTCAAAAAGATATCATTGATATCATTATGACATTTCGAACCCACGCTGTGGTATTCAGCACTGACATCCGAATGATGTTCAGAAATATTCTCATGCACCCCGACCATAGGCGTTTCCAGCTCATACTTTGGCGATCATCGCCAGACCAGCCTCTGCTCACGTATGCTCTCAATACGGTCACGTATGGTCTCCGCTCAAGCCCCTTTCATGCTATTCGCACGCTTCTTCAGCTTGCCGATGATGAAGGTCATCGATACCCGAAGGCAGCTGATATAATCCGCAATTCCATCTATGTGGATGACATCCTCACTGGCGACGACTCTGTTGAAGGTGCTCAAGCACTTCAATCAGAGTTGATCGAGTTACTCAATTTAGGAGGCTTCCAGCTGTCTAAGTGGACCTCCAACTCCCCCCAGCTCTTAGAAAGATTTCCAGATGACCAATGTGACTTGCCCAAGCACTTCGATACTAACCCAGACATTAATTCTATTAAAGTTTTAGGAATACAATGGATCCCACAAACTGACCAATTTTCTTATAACGTGTCACTGAAACCGTGTGCGTTAGTCACCAAGAGATCCATCCTCAGCACTGTTGCTTCGCTTTATGACCCTAATAGTTGGGTGACCCCAGTCATATTCAGAGCTAAATTGCTCATACAAAAATTATGGTTATTAAACCTGTCGTGGGATGACCCCGCTCCTGATGAGATTCACACGCAGTGGAATCACATTGCGGAGGATCTCCCTCAGCTCTCTTCTTTACGTCTCCCTCGACATATCTGTTCTAGTAAACTCTCGTCAATCTACTCACTCCATGGCTTTGCAGATGCATCCGAGGCAGGTTATGCTGCAGTTATTTACCTACACGAAGTCGATAGTCATAAAAATGTCAATGTTCATTTAATTTTGGCCAAATCTAAGGTCGCACCCATAAAAAATCGACTTACTATTCCGAAATTAGAGCTCTCCGCAGCACTTCTCGTATCACAACTTATGACTAGAGTGTCGACTCAGTTATCGGCCCATCTCACCATACGACATCACGTCTGCTGGTCAGACAGTACCATAGTCTTGGCCTGGCTCAATACACCCCCACATCGTCTTCAAGTATTTGAAGCCAATCGAGTCAGTAAGATAATTTCGTCCACACCTACGTGCACCTGGAGGCATGTAACTTCTGCTCTTAACCCTGCAGATTGTGCAAGCAGAGGCATGTCTGCGCAGTCCTTAATAACTCATACCTTATGGTGGTCTCCCGACTGGTTAAAGCAGTCTCCCGACACATGGCCAACAATGCCACCTGCTCTAGGTCACCATGCTTTGCCAGGTCTCAAGGCCAAGAAAGCTCTAGCTCATATAGCGATCCCTGACCTCGACACAGACTTGCTCACCCGCTTTAGTTCTCTTGACAAGCTGGTCGGAGTAACCGCTTGTATAAGACGTTTCTACTACAACTGTCGCAAACCTTCAAGTGATCGGCGGTCCGGTCCCTTGACGGCTACCGAACGCAAGGACGCTTTACTGTTCTGGGTTCGTTCTGTACAGCAGAATGTCTTTGCTCAAGATATTCAGCGTCTCAAAGATAACGAACATTGCACAGTGCGACTGCAACGTCTTTCACCCTTTTTAAAGGACGGCCTTTTGAGAGTTGGTGGCCGTCTCACTCATGCTCAGCTTAGATATGATGCTCAGCATCAACTCATTCTTCCTAGCTCTAGCCCTTTAGTAGATTTGATAATAGATCATTATCACAAAATACATTGCCATCCTGGTGCTGACACTTTACACTCTATACTTCGACAACAATTCTGGATACTCTCAGCTCGTCGAGTTATCCGACATCGCGTGTATAAATGTATACGATGCTTTAGGTGTCGGGCTCAGCCCAAGGCCCCGTTCATGGCCGACCTACCAGTTGATAGGGTTACGCCCCAACCGGTATTCAGTCAAGTATCCACAGACTTTGCTGGCCCGTTCATGGTGAAATCCAGCACATTACGTAACGCTAAACTATTAAAAGCATATTTTTGCATATTTGTATGTCTAACGACGAAGGCGGTTCACCTCGAACCTGTATCTTCACTCAGCACGGAAGCCTTTTTGGCGGCATTGCAGCGTTTCGTTTCGCGTCGCGGTACACCCGTTCTTATCCGTTCCGATTGCGGCACGAATTATGTAGGCGCTAGGAATCAACTCATAGAAATTCAGAAATTTCTTTCAGCAAATAACGATCTTATCGCACACAACTTAGCTCGTCAGCACATAACGTGGTGGTTGAACCCACCTACTGGACCGTGGTTCGGAGGAATCCACGAAATAGCCGTAAAATCTACGAAACAGTTATTGTACCGTGTTATGGGTGACCAACACCTCACATTTGAAGAGTTTTCAACCCTTTTGACGCGAATCGAAGCTGTGCTCAATTCGAGGCCCCTTTGTCCCCTTTCGTCCGACCCATCGGACCTAGAACCGCTCACCGCCGGACATTTTATTGTCGGCCGTCCACTCACAGCACTGCCCGAACACTCCATAGTAGTAGACCCTTGTCCGCCCTCAAACGATTCCAGCTCATCCAAGCCATCTCCCAAAGATTTTGGAAACTGTGGTCCCATTCCTACCTTCACACCCTACAGACCCGTTCCAAATGGCTCTCTCCTTCATCCCCTCCTAAAGTGGGAGAAATCGTCCTCGTCAAGGAGGACAACCTACCACCGCTGCAGTGGAGGCTTGGAAGAATCACCCGCACTATACCTGGAAAAGATGGAGTGATCCGTGTAGTGGATCTGGACACTGCTCATGGAACTCTACGAAGACCGGTGCTGAAGCTCGCCCGGTTTCCTGTGGAATCAGCTCAAGAGGAATCAGCTCCAGAAGAAGTGTCAGCCCCGGGCCCCCCAGGATGTTCGCGCCAATAGCGCGACGTTCGTTCATCTCATTCTTTCATTCGCCGTGCGCGCACGCAAGACCGCACGAGTGAATGAGGAGTCTGCTCCGAGAAGCCGCCCGAGACGCACGACACAGTCCGCGCGCGCGCACCCGCAGGTACCTCGCGGAGAAACCTTTAGCCCTTAGTTCCCTATTAGTGGTAAGAACATTCTAGACTCGTCGTTTGTGTATGTGGAGTGCAGTGACAGTCGTGAGTTACGTGCGACACAGCAAATTCGCCGGCTCAAGACATACCCGCGCGACCACGCCCGAACCACGTGGCGCGCCTCATTCCCGCTTCCCGTCAGCCCATCGTGTATGGTGCGTAGGGTAAGTACTCCCACTACTCCCACGTCCCTACGCATACAAAGCGTGGTTCGGGAAGTCACTTTGCAAACAAAAGTTAGATTAGTTCCGCGTCAGGGCATGTGTGCTTTTCATTTTGTGACCTGAAAATTGGCTGACAAAGCGCTTATACAATTTTTTTTATATTTTACTATTTCTTCTGTTTTCATGTAATTTTTCTGTTATGGTGTAGGTACAATAAAGAGTGATTGTAACTAATTTACTGGGTTCCAGTGGGTCACTAAAGGATTGAAGACAGTTACTCTGAATAATTTAAATCAGAAAAACGATATTTTACCTCCTTACAAGTAACCGTGAGCACACGCAACGTGGCTTTAATACTAATCTTGGTGTGAAAAATTTGCATCAAATTTCAGCGCTTGGAATATTCGGTACTAATTCTAGCCTGAAGCCAAACATAATGAAGCAATTTGAGATGTAGGTATATAGCGTGTTTCGTAAGCTTGTCAAACTAACTAAGCATGATGTTTGTTAGACGAGGCTCATTAGCGGAACACAGCTATGCAATTAATCTTAAGTGTGCAATTAAACTAAGGCTTGATCTAGTTCATTAGTTCAGCAGCGTAATTTGGAAAACAGGATATTAGTTGTAAAGTTTAGGAAATTCTTATCACCATTATTAATAGCATTAAAATTTAACGATTTCCAGAGTAAAATGAAGGTCAATCACACGGGTATTTTTGGGGTAACCCGACTAGTATCTATATCGCGATCTAGCAACGATGGAACTCGTGATGGAAACACACGTAAAGTAAGCCGTTATTTTATATCTAATATTTATTTGAGAAGGTTTTATATTAGTCTATCTAGTTGAGTTGTAATGTTTGTATTTAGATCATAACCGTTCGTTTACGTATCTCCGAAATTATATCGTAATCCTTACGATACAATTATGAGGACGTAGAGTTCCTGGTAGCTCCACAGAGTCAAAATTTGCGTAAATTATGCCTTGCCAGCTATCGATAATAATCGGCAAATATCGACAGGGTTGTCTTACACTTAAATTTTTACATTATCTAGACCCCCATAACATTGAACTTTCTAGAATTCTTTATTAAAAATCGTTTCAGCTTTACTTGTATATCAAACTTAACTAAACCCATCAATCGTACCCAAATCTTTCCCATCTAAAACTGTTACACAAAGGCTATGATAATACGAATAGTAAGTAACAGCTCATCTAACGTTTCCCTGGAATTATATTAGGATATCTTGTCGGGTTTCACTCGATAATAGCCCCTAATACCTCAGGTTAACGTTACTCCTCATAAATATGGTAATCAACTCTATCTATTATTCCATAGTCGTTCTAGTGTGAAATTTCCCGAAATTTCTCTTTCGAATAACTTTTATGAATAGATTAAGGGGCGCTGTATTTTTCTTATTACTAGAATAACAATGGAAGCTTGACTCTCGAACTCGCGATCATTATTCATGAAAGTTGGGGCGCGAGTTTTTTTGAAATTAGTCTGAGAGTTCGATACTGTCCTGAATCTTATTAAGTGGCTACGGAGTATTACAATTCTTTGACAGTTCGAAGCGGTCTTGACTTGTTCATAACTTGTTTTGAGTTCTGTTCCAAATAGTAAAGTGGAGTGCCGTCGTCAATTTGTTTTGTAGATAATGAATTTTGAAATTGCGAAACGTTGAGCGCTATCCTGATTTGAATGAGTGTAGGACTAATTAAATTTATTAGGGTCCGTTTGCCACATGTCCTTTGAAACAGTAGGTTTCTAATGTGCATGAATAATTTTAGCTCGTATGCTTTATCCCTATGATAATCACTCCCCCTGCCAAGTTTTTTTTTCCTAAAAGCGTATGAAAAGTCCATCTGTTTATCAATCCTCGCAAACTTTTATTTTATTTGTGTGATTGTTTATTAAGAAACCATTGCCGTCGAACAAGTCTCTATAATCATTCGGTACTGGAATAGCATAGTAATTAATAATAGTAGAGTAATATGAGCCTTCATTGCCGTAGAAAGAGATCCATGACTAATACTGGAATTAATTTCAAACTAAAAATGTATTCCTCTGGTCATGTATTCTTAAACGGAATAGGAAATAATAAATAAAACAACGGTACTATGAAATATGAACAATTTATTAATAAAACGTATTCCTAATGCCGTAACCCGATGCATAGTGCAAGAGCGATGGCCAGCCACATGGAGACGGCTCGAACAGCAGCAGTCCCTTGGTGCAGCTCAGCGAGGCTCTCCCCTGAAAAACGTAAGTTATATAAGTTTTTGACTTGAAGGAGATATCTGATAACTTACCTTCGAAAATTCGTAAGATTACATATCAGGGATGGTGAAGAACAATTTACCTCAGTAGGGTGATGATACCGGCAGCGAGTAGGTTAGAAGTTAGGTAGGAGGTATACCCGTAACTCAACTTTAATGACGTGTAAGATGACGTTAGTTGATTATTATCTATATGCTATTGGTCTAGTGCGATTTCTGCGCCTGCTGCACATTGATCGAAAGTATACAATACCTCTACCACTAATCATCTCACGAGTTGTGACGTTTACTATAACTCACCTTTGATGACATATAAGATAACGTATGCGGGTGTCCACCAACCCGCAGTAGGCCAGCGTGGTGGACTAAGGCCTACATCCCTCTCATTGTGAGAGGAGACCCGACCCTGTAGTGGGTCATTAATGGGTTACTGACATGCGGGTGGTGGGGACAGGAAAGGTGCGCATACTACGCTGTACGAGTAGCGCCCTGCGTCGTCATTGCGTAGGCGCTACCCCTAGTCACCGTTTATGTCAAACTACAAGCGAAGGTATACTCGTAACTCACCTTTGATGACGTGCAAGATGACGTACGCGGGTGGCGGGGAGGGGGGTGGTGCACGTGCGACGCTGCACGAGTAGCGTCCTGCGTCGTCGTTGCGCACTCGCGCTACCCGAAGGACGGAGTTTGCACCGTTTGCGCCAAACTCAGTTCGGACACTAGATAACAAAAATTTCAAATTAAATTTTTAATAAGCAATGGCTGTAAAGAAGGCACGGAACTTGGCCTATCTAATATACGAGTACATATATTTTTTGATGTTTTTAGACTTCGAATGTATACCACATTTATTTCCTTTGTGCCCCACTTATTTGCTTCCTCATGGTACTAAATGGGACTCACTAATCTACATTATAATATAAATAAAATAAAGTATCTCAGTTTTAGAACAAAATAAAAATTTCTTAAAGTATACACAGGTGAAAAACAATACATTATGGCATAAAAAAGCTTTTTTCTATAACGGTGTTGAGATTTTTACACTGATTTGTTATGCAACCGCAACTTGCCATAACCTATATCTTGCTTTAACGGCAAAGGAAAACAATTTACGGCATCTTCATGCCTGAAAGTTTCCGATAAAATTCCTAATTTTATGTGACGTCAAACTGAGAAAATATGGACTTACAGAGGAAGCCAATACCCATATTAATGATACTCTACAACGAATTTGAATTTTCACGTTTATTTTCCACGTATCATTTTTCGTAGTTTCATAGCAAATTCATGGATTACCTACTGCACCCATGGATGGCGTACGAACACGCGTCCAAACTAAGCGCGACTTTAGTCCACCACGCTGGCCTATTGCGGGTTTATGGACGAAAGCAAATAATCAATTGCACATTATAAATGTCGTACCTGATTCCGCCCCTCGTCGTGTCATCATTGAGCAGCAGTTCCCGCCGGTACCACAGCAGCGAAGGCCCCCCCTCCATGCGGAGGCCTCGGACCTCGCAGCGGAGGGCTACAGTACTCCCGAGCTCGCAGACCTGTTCAGACACCTCTGCACCGGCGCCGTCGACGATGCGGACCGATACTTCTGTGGGTAACAATGCATAACAGTCAGATAATTTCTCAATGGCGGCACTTCGCTTGGCTACTTGTATTTGCGCATTCGACGTATTTGATGAACGATAGATGATGTGTGAATGATGACCAATTTGTCCATTACTAAACGCAACACTAACATTGCCTCTCAATGTAAAACGTACGTTGTGTATTTGTTATTTTACTGTGTGACCATGTGCGGACGCTCTATTTGTCAATATGTGCCTAGAGGTGCATTCGTCAAATATGCGATTATTTGAAAACAAACACGCAAACACCAAATATCCAAGTGCAGTGCCGCCTCAACATTACAAAGTATAGTAAGCGGCCTTCATGCCTGTTTGTTGCTACATATACAGTAAAAACGGTTTCTTAGAAGCACATGAATTACATCAACCTACAAAAGATCGTCGTGGTGGATTACAACCTACATTTTTCTCATTTAGAGAAGACTCGACCCTTCAGCCGGTCTTTAATCAGTTGCTAATTTTTATGTACAAAATCTGCATGAATGTATTTGTGAATGTGTGTGAAGTTGTTTGCGAGTGATGCAACGTATGTCCGTTACTGCAGCAGGGCATTAGTCAACACGACTGGCGGTTTAGTCGCACAGAGAGCCTCATTAGGCGACGACAGTTGGCACAAATCAAACGGTAATAAACTAGTTCCTATGCCTATTACCTATAAATTTAGCCCCTTTTTCAAGTGGGTTCGAATCCCTGCAGTCGAAGCAAGGTCTTTTCTAACCTATTAACATTTTACAAATCCAACGTCACTTACTGTAACGATGATAAAAGTCATTACGATACAACCTGCATGCTCACAGTCATCCATAACGACCATTATCCAACCCTCAACAGGCCAGCTCAGTGAGCTCAGATTTCTGCTATCTGCATGGGTCGACCTATATGTACTTACTAGTATTTACCATGTGAGTATGTGCTTTGTTGATATTTGTTTACGAGTGATGCAGGGCATTAGTCAACGCGACCGGCGGTCTAGTGGCACAGAGAGCCTCATTAGGCGATGACGGTTGGCACAAATCAACTGTGATAGTCTAGCTAACGGGTATAGTCTAGTGGCTATGAATGCGGCCCCCTTTTAACGGTCCGGGTTCGTACCTCAGCAGACTCGTTTATGTTATGTGCGTGTTACAAATCAAACATCAATTGATTTAACGATGAAAAAAGTGATTGTCAGGAAACCCACATGCTTTAGACCTTGTCGTAATCGGCTGTAACAATATGACACACGACCACCCAACCAACACACCACTTCTTGTGTGGAGCTGTCCTAACTGACATTACACACTGACATGCGACAAATAAATATACGTTATGAGTACGACAAACTTGACGCAAACGACCGATCTTATACAATGAGTATAATTATCTTTAGTAAAATTTAATTCTAAGTGGAATGGATCAAGTATGATTACCCATAACCCGAAACATATTCTGCTCAATTTATTCCAAGCAAGAATTAAATCGAAAGGGGAAAATCTGTACATAGAATATGCGCCAGTCTTCACAAAGATAGAGGTGTAAAACCTGAATAAGATAAACATGGGTTGATACATCAAAGGAATCTTCAAGTCTTTGAGCGCCCTTTATTCCGCACATAGTATATCCCGAAGGCAAATTGCGTTGTCATATCCGGGTAACCTATGTCGTGGGAAAACATTTTGCGTGTTTAATGACGTTGTCTTACGAGCAACTTTCGCGTGCCTGCCAATAACTACACGGGGTAATAGAAATAATCTAAATGTAAGTATCCTTTATATACGACTCTGAGAGTACTGAAACAGAGGCACACTTTTAATTAAATTAATTTAGTGGCTCTTAAGGCAAGCTTTCTATAAAAATTCATTATAAAAAGTGGTATTCTCGGTCTTCGCAGAGATTAAACTAGAGTTCGGTTAAATTAAAACGAAGGCTTTGAGTTACGAAATTTACATAAGTAGGCCTGTTCAAAAATGTTTTTTTATGGTGGCGTAATCACTGTTGTTTCGTAAATGTGAAAGGATGAGATTTGAGACTGTTATAGTTATTTTTAGCTCTGCTGTGTCTGATTTCGGTGTATGGTAATTTTTGTAATAATTTTGTGTTTTCATCTTTTATGTTGTGTAATAGTAATTCTGTTCTATTGCTTTGAACTACTGTTATAAATATTGTGTAGACGAGCCTCAAAGATTTTTAGGCTCGTCTACACAATATTTATAACAGTAGTTCAAAGCAATAGAACAGAATTACTATTACATTCTTCAATTTTCAGCTAAAAGGAAATTACATAACAAATACCTAAAATTAATAAGATACTTTTAACGATAAATTCAGTAAGAAAATATCATTCAAAACGTTCTTCGAAGGCTTCATCTGAAAATCGTCTTTCGCTCACCTTTTCCTGTTAGGGTTCATAAGTTTTTTATTCTCCGAAAATTGTTTGCTGAACGGAAATGAATAATGGCTTCAGGTAAAACTCTATTTTCGGATTACCTAAAATTATTTCTCAGAGTTTGTACTTTACTATGTCATGACTAAGGCCTATATCCCTCTCATTACGAGAAGGAGACCCGACCCTGTAGTGGGTCATTAATGGGTTATTGACATGTCATGACGGAGATGTATTTATGCTCGCGATGTAGAAAACTTCTATAGCGTGTTTCAGGATTGTGTGGCGCCATCTCTAGATGAGTGCCCGAAGTCGCCACATTCCTTTTACGTACTGTTGATAAAGTTAAAAGAATCGTTTTTATTTCAACGAATATTACCTAATGGTGACGTAATCGTGATGTACGTACACGACACGTATACGTTATTCGTGATTTATGTGTGTCGTATACGTTAGTTTGATTCGCACTAAGGCAGTTTTAAGTTCTCTAAGAAAGAATCGTTTTTCGCCCGCTCCTTTCTGTTCGCAGTAAGTCGGTAAAGTTTCATACAACGGTTTAGGGGGATTTTTACCGCAGATTTAATTTTACCCGCCGTCGGTTCCGGCGTATATGAAGCTTACGAAAGACAAAGAGTTGTAGAGCATATTAAGTTGATTCATAAACCCGTGGCTTTTTGTTTGATGCATGTGTACGGTATTTTAATGTACCAGGAAATTGTGTTTGTGATTTGCGAGCGATCATGGTTTAACTTCATAAATTTCTAAAAAAAACTTGTATTAAGCGTACCTATTTGTTACGAATCACTTACGTTTTTCTTGTTTTTCGAGCGATCGTAAATTTTCATAGTAAGATGAATATAAAGATTTGCCTTATTACATAATCATGAGTGGTTTGAAAACCGTTCAACAATTCACAAACAAAATTTGTTTTGAAGCAGTGTGGAACTTCTTCAATGGTGGGACTCGCAGACTCGTGTCCAATAGTGTCCAAAAGTACCAATAGTGGGATATGAAAAGTGTGGTAACGAAGTGAAAGAAAGATAGCGTTTCCGACTCAAGATTGAACTCAGTACTTATAACTTGTATATTATTAATAATAATATTGTTACTAATAACATACATAGATGCATAGCTTTATGTACATAAGCTTAGCTTATCTTAATAATGATTGGCGCATCTAATGACTACGGTCAAGGCAAAATGCTTAATCTGAGTAAGTAATTAGGATTATACCTCCGTACACGAAAACTTGCCATTAGAGGTCGCCCATCAAAGAGTTGAACGTAATGTGTTAGAGACCGACCGCTGTAAGCCATAGAGGTATTATACTAGAGCAGGGAAGCCAGGCTTCCAACTGTCCTTTGGTTAAAAAGAGATGGCGCATGTGCAATTAGCGAGAAACAATTTTAGGTATTGAAATTGTTCTTTAATGCGCAAGCGTTAGTAGAGAGACAGATAGGGTACCATAATCTAATATCTGTTTCTAAGTGTGGGACATTTCAACTTACAGGCAGCCGTAAGTCTCCCCTACTCTAGTATAATACCTCTTTGCCGTAAGCGCGGCTCTCTAATAGTGTGCGGGGTGCAGGGGGGAACGAAACTGGCCAATAACCTAGTTCACTGCCGGCCGCCAACCAACCCTGACACAGAACAAAACAAAACGCGCGAATGAACGCGCGTGAACAAAATTTACCTGTGAAATTAACCAACGTGAATAACACTTAGAAGGCTGTTACTATATCAGAAAATAACTCTGAGCACTATGCGGTCATTTCTGAGCGGTACACCTGGTACCATGATCTGATATAAGGGTTGCGACCCTTGGCTTTCGAGCCCGGCCTTGGAAATATGTACGGCGTTCATGGATAAAGTGTCTGTATATGTTTACAAAAGGAACTACACTTTGTTTATGGGCTTGTCGTCTATTATTGGTCAGTTTCGTTCCGGTCAAAATATTTTGAATTATTATTCTTCCTTTTAAATAAATTTATAAGAATTGTAAAAATAAAGAAGGCTGGGATTAATAAAATCGTTAAACAAGTTAAAGAAGTATCACAGATGTGGCTTATTTTGTTAAAAAAAAAATTTCCATGGATGGATAGCTGTACGATGAATTGTTTAGTCCATATTTTGCAGCTTTAAAATGAACTAACTGAACTATTTTCTCAATAAACTTATTGTTCTATCTCAATAGTATTTTTATTTATCGTCATTTATTAAAACCGGTTCTATCGGGAAATAAATCGAATGAATAATATTTATAAGAGGCTGTAGAGATTCACTCATGTGAACGATTTCAAATAGGTAGAGAATTTTCCGAAAAGATAAATCTATTCACAATCGTTTGTTGACTTTTTCTTTTTAAAATATTCTAGCCGATATCTTTTACCGGCTGAATGCACCGCTTTTCTCCGAGACTGAATTTCATATAATTCATCATTATTCTTCAAGATCGCTCACTTGTTTGACCATTTGAGGATAAATAAAAAATGTCATACGAGTAGCATATATGTAGGTGTACTTATTGTGTATGAGCGCGCATTCTATCGTATTTAGTACTTGGTTAAAACTCATCAATAGAAGCCAAAAAACGAAGGAAAATCGATCGACGAACATAATTATCGTAGGATAAATGGTGTTTAAGAGTAGGTGCAGTAGTCCGCACGAGTCGTGAGCACAAACTTTATTTGTCAGTTTGACGTTGACTGCGCTGATAGTTCACGCTATTGGTTCGTCGGTCAGTGTACGCCGTCTATTGGTCTAGCGCTTTTTCTAAGGCTGCTATACATTGGCCGAAAATTTTAAATATTGCTACCACTAATCATCTATGGTGGTTACTATTCTATTAGGGTCCAAGACCGGGCGGAGTAGCGTCGATTAGGCCCATGTCCATCAGTGGACTACAAAGGCCTGAGAAAAAGAAGAAAGAAAGACTATTCTATAGTCTCCCCTCGCTTCTGGTTAAGGGTAATGAAGCACTAACCTGGCACCCTGAGCGTGACGCGAGCGGTTCGCGGTGGATGAGCTGATAACTGGCAGTCATAGAATGCAGCATCAGATGGGCGGACTTCCCTCACCTCCAGCCTCCAGATGTCTGGCGGGATGAAGCGGGCTGAATACCTGGGAACGATGACAATTTCTTTAAAAATACAAACAAAGAAAGCGTCTCTCGCAAGGGAAGATCTCAAACGCTGTCCTCATAACCGCTGTAAAAAGTGATCTCGTTTTTTTATGAGTCAATAAACGATTCACACTCACAGCTCTAAGCAATTAGGCCCAAAGCGTTGGGACTTAGGGCTTTAGGATTCTCTCTAGGAAATAGCTCTGCTCCGCGGGGTCTCGAAAACGGGACCTTTACGTAGTAAATCGGCGTATATATTTTGGTTACATTTTGTCTTTCAACGAACAAATAAAATACTCACGAATTATTACGTCGGCCGTTAGCACGATGTTATTACGTCATTACTCGTTCCTACGCCACTGTAGTCGCTTTATGAAGAAACATGTTATCACCTTTCATCTACTGAGCAGTTACCTACTTGATGTTATTTGAAATATGATAGACAAAGAAATTCAGTACTGTATTCAGGTATTTTGTCGTGATTTGCGCTTCTTTTGCGAAGTAATAAACGTCTCCACTTAAGAGAGACTGTCACATGGATGACTTGCTTATATTCATCTACAGGTACTTTTGTCCAAATAAATATTGAATAGAGCAATTGTCTACCGACAATACTGACTTAATGAATACTGAGCCAAGATGAGATTTATGGTGTCGTATCCAAATTATTTCATCATGAGTAAGAAAGGCAAATATCTTCGAAGTTGCCAGACTATCAAGGAGTTTTAATTTCAATGTTTTAACACCGATTGATTTTTGTGGTTTTTCCATTTATTTTTTATTTTCTTATGGAGCACTCGGCATTTCTCTACTGTATTCAAGTGAAAATTGATTAAAAACACACAAAGTATCAAAACCACAAAATATTCATGAAAATTTCCTACGAGCGCTTACTTATAACCAACGAAGCCACAAAACCCTACCCGACGAACTTTGTAAATCACAAAATCCACGCATTCTAAGCCACGGTTACCTGCCTACATAAACAAAAGGAACTTTCTAGGAAAATTATGTTCATAATACATGTTACTTTACAAAAACATTCCAGGGTTACAATTACAAATATGTAGGTATAAAAAGAAATTAGAATTTACAATGTTATTTAGAGTTATTTCATTAGTAGAGGTACTGATACTGAATTATGAATTGTGGATTTTGTACGTCCATCCATTTAGGATGATAGGTAGGTGGTAATATTACTTCATTAATAAAGTTAATTTAAATCCAATGAGTTGAATATCCACGTGGTGGTGGACTAACGTCTACATCCTTCTCATTGTGAGAGGAGACCCGACCCTGTAGTGGGTCATTAATGGGTTACTGACAAGTTGAATATACATTTGAAGTACCTATAATATTTTGGCACTTATACATACCTAGGTGGTACAATAATTGTAGTCCACCCGAGAAAAAGTACTTTGTAGGCAGTAAAATCAATGAGGTTCGTGTTGAAACTTCTATCTAATTAGGGCTCCGAAATGTATGTTTTCAAATAAAACACAAGGATTATTTTCCATCAGAATATTAAGGTTCTACTACCAACTAACAGGTGGATTCCACGATTATTTCTTTTAAAGTAACATTTTTTTCGCTATTTGTTAGATATTTTACAAAAAATACGATTTAACATCGTATCAAATTGTAAAATATAGTCATTGCAGGTTATTTACAATTATTTCAGCAGAAAGGTAACGTACTGAATATGAATGGCGTATTTCGTGCGTCCGCCATTAACACATTACGGCGTGGGGCGCAGTAACACAGCTTTATGGAGACAAATGTATCGTATATCGCTCACCTGTCCACTGAATAGAAACGATTTACGTTTTAAAATGTGTGCCCAAAAGATAGAAGTAAATAGTATTGTGAAAAAATCTATTGGATTTTAATATGTTACTGTCTTAAAATCTGCAGATAAATTTAATGTAACACCATCGACAAGACATGAGTGATTGGTGAAACGTAAACCTGTGAAGCGGGCTAATCCTCTTATGAGATCTACGTTAAGACCAGAAAGACAGAAAGAGACTGGAATTCATAGATAGAAACGATTCACATAGCTATAGTTCCTGGGTAATAAGATTGGCGGCGGTGATAGCCCAGGGGCTTAGAATTCGACCTCGAATCGAGCGGTCCGGGTACGAATCCCAGTGGCACGCACCAATGACTTAGTAAAAAAAATTACGTGCGCTTTATAAAATTGAAATATCACCTGCTGTTACGGTGAAGGAAAACATCGTGAGGAAACCTGCACGCCTGAGAGTTCCCAAAAAAAATGTTCTCAAAGACATGTGAAGTCCACCAACCCGCAGTTGGCCAGCGTGGTGGACGGCGGCCTACATCCCTCTCATTGTGAGAGGAGACCCGACCCTGTAGTGGGTCATTAATGGGTTGCTGACAATAAGATTGTGACTTTAACTGTTGCTTGGCCGGCAAATAAACTTATGGTAAAACATTTAAATGGGAAAATATAGGGGAATATTTCGTGCGTCCGCCATTAACACATCACGGCGTGGGGCGCAGTAACGCAGCTTTATGGAGACAAACGTATCGTTTGTCACTCACCTGTCCACCAAGCGCGGTTCGCCAAATAAACTCGAATTAAATTTTAAAATCTGTATCCAAAAGGTTGAAATGGTTCAGAACCGAATACCTATTTTAAGGGTTTGGGTTTTATGTAAAATCTTGCTTTAACCGCCTGTAAAATCCTAAAAAACCCTCTTAGTAACTAAATGACGCAGACGTTTATGTGACCTTTTTCGTGTAATCGGCGTAATTCACATTATCAGAAATTAGTTAATATTTTTTCCGCAACATGACACGTACGAAAATAGTAGGACTATATGTATAGGTATAATGACATGTCATGTGAGAGGAAGTATGGACAACTATATAGAATCCTTTCAGATATATTTCAATGTCGCATAATTCGCTTCGTATTAAACACTGTTTTTCTGTCCGTTCTGATAAGACTGGGTTCTTATTTTTGCATATTCCTGTTTTAGGCGAATACTTAAATATGGCACTCACTAGGGCACTTGAGTTCAAATGGGCACTTATTAAGGGTATACCCTTACCTGTCATCTGCCGTGTACTGCTGAGTGCCAGTGGTCAGTAACTCCATCGGCTCTTCATCGTTTTTTCGACGGACCCATGACACCTGAAACAATGAAAATTTTTAAATGTGGGCAGAGTGGTGATGACGTAAGGATATTCAATGAAAATATGATAATCTCTGTATAGTTGAAACGCTTTTCAGACCCCGGCCCTATTTGCTGTATGGTGATTGTCAACGGACTACTAAGGACTAAATGAGTGATTTACTAATTCTGGTGTTACAAAAGAAATTTGGTCGCAATCCTTTTTTGTTCCACTGTTAGGCACGCGTCTCTCTCCACGAGAAGGGAGGTCTGGAGCATATTATTCTACCATCACGTTGCTCCCGTGCAGATTGGTGTAGAAACGGGGTTTCAGACCGCCCATAGAACCTCCGACAAGGTTTAATGACTGTTATCTTCTAGACAACAACCGGCCGACGGCTTAACGTGCCCGCCAAAACACGGAAGCGCGCGTGTTATTCGCCACACCCATTGAAGGTAATGAGGAAATATTGACGTCTAATAATAAAACAGAATATAATAATACGAGTATCAACAAGTCCTACGGATAAAAGAATCAGTCAAATAAAGGTAAAATTTTCCAGGGTAATTTTGTTTTCCTTGAAAAGTATTGTTATTTTTATATAGAATATATGACAAAATGAAATACGGCAGCTTCTTTCTAAGGAAAAGTAAATGAGAAAAAATACTAGAAAGCAAAGCGCTAAATGGAATAAAATTATCTAGGTACACTTTTCTAGGATACGATGAATACGATGGAACATACTTATTACCAGTTTATCGTGTAATGCGTCCACTTTGCAGTCCAAATGGGCAGTGGAGCCCACTAATGCTTCTATTTCCGGGGCCGCTGCTGCATATATACCTTTACCATGACCAGCCCTATGATAAGAAAAGAAAAACGTTTATTTGCACGATAAATAAATACAAAAAGCGAGTATAAATACGAAAGTTTGTGAGGATTGATGGATGGATGAGGAAGACGGCGGGAAACCGTTGGATTCAGAGGTCCCAGGACCGGGCGGAGTGGCGTCGATTAGGGGAGGCCCATGTCCAGCAGTGGACTACCAAGGGCTGAAATGAAGGAAGGATGGATGGATTGTTTACTCTTTTACGCAAAAACAGCTGAAGAATGGAAGGTAAGAAGGTAAAGGAGGTAAATTATAACCTGGATATACTTTTGAATTATCTCCGGACAAAGTTCTAAAATCCATTAGAAAACGGTTATATCCATAATTCATTTCAGTGACTAGACGCGCTAACCTCAAAAGCTACTATAAGTTAAAAGGCACGTCAGTCTTATCTAGAGTTTGCTGGAAAAACAAATCAGTGGCTACCATACTCGTAGTGACTAGAATATGGTAGCCACTGATTTGTTTTTCCAGAACTGAGATTAGATTCTAGTCGTTCAGTGCAGTGAGCAACGTAGTGTTTCAGTACTCTATGGTGAACATGAATTTTGTGATGATGTGACGTTTGACGATAGAATTTGACGTATGATGACGTGAATACTTTAAAGATAGTTTTCACGCTATCGGCACAGTCTTCTTTATTTGTCGTACCTATCTTTTAATCGTTTCAATTTTTTCTACAGATTCGTCCTTCAACTGTATACTGCCGCAACATTGTTAAATAACTAAAGTATTATTCCTCGTAACGGATTTTCCATTAACAAAAATTCCTTTATAAAAATGCTAATGGCACTGACATGAAATCCCGCATACAAAGCTCGCATAAATCCTTCAATAAAGCCAACGAAAAAGCTCCAATGAATGGAAAACTCATTCATGTTTACTAATTTGGTCATTGGTGAATTTAATTCCGTTGATTTACAAATATTTGGTCGTATGATATGTGTATGACCTGATTGCACTCAAATATCGGTCAATATTTACGATAGGTCGATGTTGTTAGCTCTACAACTAACAATTTAACTATTTATGAAGGCTTCACACTGTACATGAAGAAAGTAAACTGGCTTTATTGTTGTCGATTCAAGTCAATGTGTGATTGGCTCATACTGTACGTAGTCATATAGTTACACCGGCCACAGTTATTGGCTTATATTTTAATCTCGTAATAAAGGCTATATTTTTTACATTTTACACTTAATTTTTTTTAATTCTTATTAAGTGTGGGCGTGTGTGTATGTGTGTGTTGTATAAATATATGTGTGTATGTGTGTGTATTGTATTATGTTTTTGGCTGCGAATAAATATCTTCTATTCTATTCGTTCAATGGAATTTGGTAGGACAGCCCAATAGTAAACAATCAAGTTTATTTAAGCTATCACATACGAAATTATATAAATGTTTATCGTAAGGAGTCCCCACTGATAGGAAATTAGCTTTTGAATTTAGATTAACCAATATAGAATTATTCGCTAACTAGATTGCAGTACTGTAACTAAAGCTTCAGAAGCGACCAAATTACGTTTACTGTTTAATTACGAAACACAATCATAACTACGTACTAGTGGCGTGAACAGAGCGAATTGGAACCGAATAACCAAATTATTTGCCGAGACCTCTATTGGAGCAAGCGTAGGCATTGTTCGAACTAAGTTGACTAACAGCGAACTTTCAACTGGTTGTATAATTTCAGATTTGGCGAAATTCAAAGTATTCAAACCTTGGTTTGGGTTGCAAATGAATAAGCCGTAAATATTTACTTGTTTCCTACTCCTTATACCTATTATAGTTAAAAGTTCTTTCAAATGTCTTTTATGGATTGTACAGATTTAAAATTTTACTTAGTTTAATTGGTTTAGTAGTTGGTTTAATTATTGTTTTAATAATATCTTATAGATTATCAATTTTGAATTCAATCTTTCATCTGTGCCTAAAGTTTTCTAATTGTAACTAATATGTTCTTTACAAATTATGAGCAGATACGTATACGTATAATAACATAAACAAGCGAGTTATGAACGCGCCGCGAAATACTCCAACAATGATTTGAATACTTTAAATGAAACAGTTACTCACCTGTCATTCCTATGTTGATGGGTATTTGAATACGTGTCAAAGATATAATTGAGCAGCGGCGCACTAGACCCAGTCTCCCCCGGTCTCCTCTTCCTCTCCATCATCAGGGGCGGTGGACTTGGAACCTCTTCAGTAGTCACCTCATATCTATTTACATACGACGAGTTATCCCCTCTCATTATATTCACAACGCGTCTCATCCGCCTCCTATCCTTATCTACATTTCTATGTACAAAATTAGCACCCTCGGATAAAACTGGCCCGTTGTCCTTACAACAATCTATTGGAGTTTTGTCAGTGGCTGAACTCTCACGGAAACTATGTACAAGATTAAAGTTAGTGTAATTTAAGTTGAGGAGTTGAGTTTGATTATGTAAGTCTAAGCCTGTGTGCAGCATCTGGTAAACTTTGTTCAGGGTCGGTTGCGCATTCCGCTCGGTTGTGTCATCGGGGATGGTTGACGTGCCATCCGCGTCTGTTCCTGTGGAGGAAAGTTTTGATTAGAACAAAATAAACCTATTTTAAGTATTAAGTACCTAATTGGATGTTTTTAAGTAGAGTTCATAAGAGGTAGTCGAATTGATTGTCATTAAGGTATTCTGTGGTGGAAATATTCAGAGCCACTTGGATGTAAATGTTCTTCGCACGTGTTCGAACGAACCAACGTAATTTTTGAAATTTTGTTTCACCTTTTTTTAATATTTGTTGCCAGTTGGGGTAATTATAAAATACATTTTTAAAACCATTATCCATTTTTAAGGTTTTCAGCTGAAATTATAGTACGAGCAGTCGAGCACTATCGAATAAGAATAACTATTTTACCCATAAATTTCCATTTCCATTTTCGACAACTTTCCCGATAACTCCATCCATTTTAACTTGACAATCACATGTTATGTCATATACCGACACAGAAATGTTGGGAATATTCAGATTCACGTAGGTTTATTACACATTAATTCATGAAAACACAAATCGAATGGAGCACCTCTTTATTCAGTCAACAATGGAACAAGAGTCACGATTTAACTCTACAAGCGACAATGGTAAATACAGATAAAATATACCAAGCAATGTTCCTACTTATCAAGTTAAAGCTTGAAGCTGGTGCAGAACTTTTATAGTGAAACGTAAGACAAATGGTACTTCAGTAGTTTCAGCACATTCGGGTGAGGATTGCCAAGTCTCCAAGTTTTTTGATGCCTTAAAAATTGGTCTGAAACCAATGCACTTTGGAGCGAAACGGTAAAGAATGGTACTTTGTCAATAGTTTCAGCGGTAAATTTTGCTCAGGACTGCCAAGTTTCTAGGTTTTCTCATGCTGTGATCATTGGTCTCCACTCTACAGCATATTGATGAGGTGTCACTTTCGGAGCGAAAACATCAGTTAGGTTGGGATCAATGCAATTATTTGATAAAGATTCATAAATTTGTGCCTTAATCTTATACATTTTGATTTTTATGTGAAAAATTTATAGAATAAGCAAGTGAATGGTATTTAAAAGATAAAAAGCATTAGAGTCTACATAGTGCTATATATGTTTTTTTGTGAGCACAATGGCTCTTTATTTTTTTAAGATACTTTAGTATTTTTTTACACTTCATCTTTTCAAGTTTGTATACACACATTTTTCGGCTTCAGTTGTATAAGAGTTATGACTTAACTGTACAAGCGACAATTTATGGTAAATACAGCTTAAATATACCTTATGCAGTGTACCTACTTATCAAGTTAGAGCTCACAAGCTGATGCGAACTTTTAGAGCGAAACGTAAGACAAATGCTACTTCGTCAGTAGTTTCAGCACATTTTTGTGAAGATTGCCAAGCTTGTGTGAGTTTTCTGATGTAACAAAGATTTTTGTCTGCAACTTACAGACTTAGCGCAAATTTCGGAAACAATCCAAATATGGGGAAAATTAAGATGATTGCAATTACTAGTGTAGGAAAATTCTTTTTGCACTAAAGCCACAATATACAAATGTAATAATTACCAGGAGTAACGAAGTTTAAGAAAGCAAGCAACATTCGAAAGGTGCAATAATTTGATTCAAATTACCAAATTACTCAAACGTATGGGCCCAATTTCACAAATATTCTCAATAATGGACTTAAAGTCTATCAAAAAGATGACATAAATGATTTAAATTTTACGGAATGAACTAAATAATACCAAGTCTAAGTTCAAGCTGATGCACGACGGAAACTTTCGGAGCGAAAGGCAAGACAAATGGTAGTTTCGCAACCATTCGCCACACATTCTGGCGAGGATTGCCGAGTCTTAGTTCTGGAGCTATAAAAATTTTGCCTCCAACCCAGTGACGACGCGACATTTGGAGCGAAAGAAATGACGAAAGTTGTGAATTTTTACCCCACTTCTTCATACTCATATTTATGTAATATGGTGACCGGTAATAGTGAATTAAATTAAACTCAAATTTTTACTCTAAGAATTTGAGTTCGAATCCCAATAGCACGTAATATTATGATTTTCGAAATAATATCTGCTGTAACCGTGAGGAAACCTGGGTACCTGAGGGTTTTTCATTATAAATTAAAACGCTTTATGTCCGCGTCATGTTAATGAAGTCCATTAGCCCGTAAGGACAGCGTGATAGTCCTTCTTATCGTGAGACGAGGCTCGACCCTGCAGTGGGTCACTAATGGGTCACAGAGGGATAGATAAACAATATTGCTAAATGATAATAATGAGCAGTAGTGACCGTGACCGACTTCTGTTCAAGATGTGTCTTTGAGACCTCGAAACCAAAATGCGGGGAATAACCGTAAATGCCTTTTAAAATGCAAATAACTGTTTATTGTAGTTGTTGAAGTTTGCAATGAACCAATTAACACTGAAGTCAATGAGAAGCAAAAGAGCGTTGAGCTACAATGGATTAATTTCCATTCAAAGTAAGATTAAGCACGACAGAATCCATTCGCTTGAGATCGCGAGCTGAATTAAAATATAATGACACTTTATAATCATTGACAACGGGATCTCAAATCCCTTTATATAAATCAGAAAATATTTATAAGCGTGTAAATGGAATATTTATGAATCCCTAGAGAACACAAAATAAACAGATTTTAAACGAGTGATTGTATAATTAAAGTAAATATTGGTGTTCTGCTTATTACAAATATTGGATTGTACCTACTCTTTTACTTTTATGTAAATGAACGGAATTGAGTTACTGAACGTATGTACAACTTGTAGCCTCGTGGCTGGTCAAAATTAAAATATTGTTTGGGCACTATAAGCGTTCAAGTGACGGATGGATGGATTCTACTTTTCACACATCAACATTTTAAAATAATTTAATATATTTTTTAACATCAGGCCTAAAACATTAAGATTATGTGTTTTCAATTTAGTGTTTTAAAAAAATGGTGCCCCAATTAAACAGTTTCCCGATAGTCCATTTCTTACTTCCGTAAGCCGGCTAGTATTGTTACTATTTTTAATTTCAATTTTCAAATGTCACGAGCCCTTTCTTACTTCAAAGGGCACATTAAAATAGCCCTTAATGTTATCCAAACATAGCGATCATTAAACCTTATCGAAGGTCCGATCGGCAGTTCAACTTCCAACATGATTTGGCCATCATCCCCTATCTCTACAAATTGGTATTCTGCAGATAAAATTTTGGTTATTTTTGTCAGTGAAGTTGAGTAGCTCACTTTTATGTCCGACTGATGGGCACGTCTAGAGGACAATATAAGAGAGGTACATATATAGCACCTACTTCATAAAACCACAGCTGTTATAATCCACTTTACGGCTTGGATAAGAAATCCAACGATTGGAGACTAACTGTGGTTTGTAGCTCTAAAAATCAATTTTTATCTGTTTAATAAATATTTTTTTGATTAAAAAAGGTAGGAGTGAATATCGGCCATTTTATACAGCAGACTATTAAAGTAGACGAAAAAAATTGGAAATTATTCAAAGAATGAAGCAAGTGACAGCTCCCACTTAAAATCCGTTTTACACTTTTTTGCACTTTTAACGGAGCCCGGGATCTTGTTAAACGAATTTTTATTACCTTGCCAAGAGACGGCTCTCTTTAAAAATCTGAATGGGGATGGTATAAATCGCGTCTAAATTAGGTATTATAGCCTGTAGCACTTAAATCCTGTATTAAAATGTGATTTCAGCTGCATCGGAAGTGTGAGGTGTTCATTGTTCAAGCTTATGAATTGAATGAGTGTTTTAAGTCATAAAGATAACATAAATATATTTTTTTAAATTAACGCTTCACACTCATAGCCTCACGCTAGGAATCCCTGTGTCGTGGGTGCCATGGATACACACAAGACAACAACACAACACACCCGGACCAGAAACAGAAATTCAAATTCATCATTCAAATCTGCGCCGCTGGGAATCGAACGCTTTAATTAATAAACGCTTTACACTCATAGCCCCACACTAGGATTCCCTGTGTTGTAGGTGGACACACACAAGATAACAACACACACCTAGATCAGAAACATATGTTTTAACTCTTCATACAAATTCTGTACCACTGAGAATCGAACCGCTTTTTAGTCGTGGTGCTATATATAACCCTGATGATAAATTGCCGTGTCAGAGCGGATTTACAGAAGGAGTTGTTTATTTTTGTGAGTGTAGAGTGTTTGCGAGGCTGATTGCGTGGCCACTATGTATGCAATCGTTACGGTTTGTCACAACAGACTGTTGACGAGGTCTATGATGTAGATTGACGATGACTTTCATTACTATAGCCTCGATTGAGACTGATGCTGACCATGCATGAAAAAAATATCCGCTGAAATTTGTAGGTACCCTAAGTCGAAGTAACACATTATTTGCCAGTGACCCATTAATGACCTACTACAGGGTCGGGTCTCCTCTCACAATGAGAGGGATTTAGGCCTTAGTCCACCACGCTGGCCTACTGCGGATTGGTGGACTTCACATACCTTTGAGAACATTCTTTATTTTTGTGAACTCTCAGGCATGCAGGTTTCCTCACGATGTTTTCCTTCACCGTAACAGCAGGTGATATTTAATTTTATAAATCACACATAACTTTTATTACAAAGCCACTGGGATTCGAACCCGGACCCCTCGATTCGAAGTCGAATTCTAAGCCACTGGGCTATCACCGCTGTATTACATTATTTATTCGTTGGTAATCATCGAATACCGTCAAGTTCCAGAGGTCTGCACGGATGCAGTCATAGTGCCTACTTCATGATTACTCATTTTTATATAGGATTATTTACGCATGAATATAAGATAAAAAGACAGATTACGTCCATACGATGATTCGATTCGAAAAAAAAATCCATATGTGACCAAATAAAACTCACATAAAGTGACTAATTTACACTCAAAAGTTGCGTCAATAGTGGATTTTGCCCTTTAACTCTTACTGGGGTTAGTGGCAGGCAGGCAAGGTATGAATTCTATCAAGGTATGAGTTATATCCTTCTTATTATAAGGGGTTTGTAGATGTATTTTTGTGCTGACATAATTATAGGTACCTCGACATGGCAAGGCTGTCAGCGCTGCAAGGAGGAGCGCCGCGGCGGCCGGCGCACACATCGTAGCTACATCCTCACCGACTCTGAAACAATTACACAAACTAGTTAATACAATCATTAAATAACTATAGCACCCAAAGGTGGCAATTTAAACTGGCAATAGGCTGGCCACATCGTTCCAACGACTAATCATTTGAAGATGATAAATATCCATTGATAGATATCCATTGAATTTAGTACCAAGTAATTCCCGAGTCTGTTGTCCGTCCACCAAGCCTAGGCCAGCGTGGTAGACTAACGCCTTCCTATTTTCTCATTGTGAAAGGAGACCCGACCCTGCAGTGGGTCATTAATGGGTTACAGACAAGTCCCGGGCATAGTGACATCGATAATGTAAGAACGGAGAGGAATGACATCGTCCGGGACAACGGGTGTTTGACCTTAAAATTTAACCTAGATAGGATTAAAAGGAATCTTGTGTGTTAATCCAAGTTATAATGTACCTGTGTACCAAATTAGTTAACCATAGCACGTCCCGAATCGTCACACTACTGAAAGAATTTTTAAAACTAAGCACATGTACAGTCAAAACCATACAAGTCATTGTTACTCTCACATATACATATACGTAAGCGGCGAATGCATAAGCGGTGATAGCCCAGTGGCTAAGAATTCGGCCCCTTACTCGAGGGGTCCGGGTTCGAATCCCAGTGGCACGCACCAATGACTTTGTAAAAAAAATTACGTGCGCTTTATAAAATTGAAATATCATCTGCTGTTACGGTGAAGGAAAACATCGTGAGGAAACCTGCATGCCTGAGAGTTCAGAAAAAAAGTGTTCTCAAAGGTATGTGAAGTCCACCAACCCGCAGTAGGCCAGCGTGGTGGACGGCGGCCTACATCCCTCTCATTGTGAGAGGAGACTCGACCCTGTAGTGGGTCATTAAGGGTTACTGACATACATATACGTCCATGACAATAATGTCAGTTCTTATTTATCTGCGCCAGCCAGCTCTAGCTCTTGAATTGACCGTAAAGGCCGTAGCTTCAGCCATCTGCAGTAACCGTTTACGAGCTCCAAACTCCTTCTTAAAATTTCATTCATCGACACATTCAATTCATATTCAATACCGCAAACAAAGCCTTGAACACAAAATACCACGACATATCCATAACAATACGGTCTCGTGCAGGCTATCAAGCGACCCAACCCAAATTGTATATAATAATTTAATTATCGGGCTCTCCCTGTCCGAATAGCGCCCTTCAAAAACAACAGATATAATGGATGCCCCTGTATTGTTAAATGGGATGAGCGATTAGCAGCGGCTATTACTTGGGGACGTTATTTATTACGATGACATGTCCACTAACTTTAGGGTCGGTGAATGAGATGTTGATTAGTGCATGATTCAGGCTTTTAGGGGCACACAAAGCACACACAAACACGGATATATTATACACATACACTCACATTTTTTATGTAAAGAATGTTTCATGTTTGTATGAACCATAGTACACATTTTGAGCGAGTATTGTACTTAGTTCAGGGCTCTGCGACTTGTTTTACTTGTAGTGATTTTCTAAACCTTTGTGTATTGATAATGTGTAGTATTATTATGTTAAGCAACTCTGATGCGGTCATTAGAATGAAACTGTCGAATAGTAAATTCTGAACTCTTATGTCTCGGCACTCATATCATTATATGAGTGCTGAGACACATTGTATTGGTTAAAAATCAATAAAAATTAAAAAACCAACTCTTACCAACAGTAAGAAGTCTCTTGGCGAAATTATTATGTAAACACAGCTATAAAAAGCTTCATTTTTGGCTTTTACTTTTAATATCAATCTAAATAAAAGCCTACTTAACGACAATTTTAAATAAATACTTGTCACGAACAAGTTTAATCAAACTATTTGAATATTACTCCCACCGTCTGTCCCGTTCCATCACGTTTCTGGGTTTATTAAATTTATTTCATTTGAGAAAATTTAAGATGGCAGGTATTTTATTAGCATCTATAAAATGTTTGATAAATAATTTATCGTCAAGAGGGAAAGCTTTGAATTATGATCCCGCATTCCTTAACGTTGTGGGAATTTGTTGTATTTTCACAATAAATTCCCACAAAAGCTAAAAATAATTTATTTTTTCCTGATTTTAAAAGAAAAGTTCGTCTGCGAAGCGCGTTGTAGAAACCATTTCTTTGTTTTTCTGCAAGTTGTGGTTGCATTATAGACTGAGGCCTTGTCCTTATTGATCGACATAACCGACTGAGTAACCGACACGACAAAATTTAAACACAGTGCTCTGTATTGCGCTGTCCCAATTGAAAATGTCAGCGACAGCGGTGATAATCGGTGGTAATCGAGGGTTCCGGGTTCGAATTACAATGACTTTGTCAAAAGTTATGTGCGCTTTATAAAATTAAATATCACCTGCTGTTACGGTGAAGGAAAACATCGTGAGGAAACCTGCATGCCTAAGAGTTAAAAAAAATGTTCTCAAAGGTATGTGGAATCTACCAACCTGCAGTAGGCCAGCGTGGTAGACTAAGGCCTACATTACTCTCATTGTGAGAGGAGACCCGACCCTGTAGTGATTCCTAACTGAATCATATGGCAGTAGGTAGCTAGTAGTAGGTATAAGGCCTAGTAATGCATTACCAATCAAGATAGTCGTCTCGTTAATACGTTCGTTATTGTCAATTACTCGTAACACTGCAATCAGCGCTTGTATTGGGACGTATTGCTACTTGTGATTATAATTTGGATATTGAGTTATCGTTCTATTGAGTGGGAACTGATTGAATGATAATTTTCTAATAATCTAACGGGTTTTAGTCGGTAGGTAAAAGGAGCACCTCACCGCAAGGACTTTTTCAGGTCGTCAGGAGGCCGCCCTCCTGACGACCTGAAAAAGTCAGCAGGAAACCGTTGGATTCAGAGGGCCCAGGACCGGGCGGAGTGGCGTCGATTAGGGGAGGCCCATGCCCAGCAGTGGACTACCAAGGGCTGAAAGGAAGGAAGTCGGTAAGAGTCAGATCACTTCTTGACTTCATCGTTGAGACTAGCAACCGTCATGTAGGCTAAACTCTCGCTGACGAACCCTCAATACTTAACCGTTATCTATTGATAGATATGCCAACGTTATAAATCAGTAATGTGACACCACTCGACCAACCAACGCGACCAAATTCAAATAGGTCTTTGAATGCAGCTGTCCTAACTGGCGATACCTACTGAGATGAGACAAATGTACACAATGACGTTGTCGCACGACAAACTTGACGCGAGCGACCGATTTTGCTGTCGCAATTAGGACAAGACCTATAGAAAAATTTGAATGTAATTATTTATTTAAATCTTTGCTGATTCTGCAGACATCTCTCAGCCTTTCTTGAGCCTTTCAAGACTGATTTCACCAAGTTATTCACAAATATAAACGTTCCTCTTGGATCACCCTGTCTATGATGAAAACCGCATTAAAATCTGTTGCGTACTTTGAAAGATGTGGTGAGAAGTGACTTGAACTTGACTTGAGAAAGCTTTTATACCTACAACATATCGTATGTATGTAGAGATAAACGAATAAGCGAATGAGAGATTCATCGTTGCATATGAGAGAAATCGCGTTATTTATCTAAGTTACAAGTGATATAGATCCGACTTGGGTACTCGTAAAGTACATTATTGCAAGTGTTAACGTTTCCAAGGCTTCCATCTATATGGCCATTAAACTTCAAACTTTCATCACGCTCCGACCACCGACACTTTTGGTAGTGCAGTTCCATTACCGTCAGCGAATATGTAGACGCTACTTGGATGGTGTTGATAATTTTAAAAATATTTACAGAAATTAGTTTAAGTTTATTCCAATTATGGCGAGAATTGGGAGATCTCCCGCCAAGCGATGTCAGTGACCGGAGTGAGTATCCGCGGTAACTATACCTCCCCAGCTGAAACAGAAGACATGAAGAAAGAACATGGTGCGTTACGACGGGTTAACAGGCTGGCGGTAAGGTACTTCCCCGGCTGAGCTACGGCTGCCGCTACCGCTACCGCTAAAAAAAAGACAAATTGTCATCTAGTTTGCTACTTATATTAAAAAATTATGGTAAATTCGCTTATAACTGAACTCCCGAAATACTCAAAGTTGCCAGAAAGGTTGTTTAAAAATTCAAAACATAGCTGCGATACGATGTTGAAACACGATTAATGTTGTCTTGCGAACGACTTCCGGGCTCGTATATCCGGGAACACTTCGAGTCAGTTAATTTTTAATACACGTACACAAGGTAAAAGGTACATGATTCCCATTCAGCTACAATCAATTTAAGATTTTTATAAAAGTGAAATAACAAAACACTGGAATTTAGAGAATCATAAAGAGGTGTAGAAAGGTGTAGTAGATCGAAGGATATCTATTCATTTATTTATTTATTGAACTGTTTCAAAACAGAGCAAAAGCCGCATCCTTTACGCGATTTGAAAATACTTATTGTCTATAGTAAATGTTTTGTAGCAGTGACACATTTTTGAAAGTAATTTAAATAGCTTCATTATGTAATTTACCGGTCAAAATTGTCAAGGAGAGGGTGAGTGGTTTCAGATCAACAAATGTATCAGAGACCACACGGGTTGACTATGCAAAATGAGCCTTTAACATTATAACTAGTTATTTGCTTTCACATTTTTACCATGAATTTTGCGGCTTATATTACCGAGCATCAGCGAGTTTTCAATTTCAGCTGAAACAATAAATAACAACTTCTGCTATCCGGGACCAATTCAAAAAACTTTACGGTCATAACAAAAACACTTCAGAATTTCATATACGCTGGGTTTATCCAACTTAAGCAACAATCAGCAAAAAGTTGAGACTTTATTACGGTCTGTGATATTTCCTTCACTCCGTAAGTGTGCCCGATTTCAAACTAGGGATGTGATCCAAGCGGGTTTATCGGAACCGATGTCAGTGCTGGAGGATTAAAAATTAAGGTTATATCTTAACAAAAACAATAAATATTAACACTGAACGTGAATGGAACCTAGAAGATTTCTCGAGCGATAACTCAACGTTAATCTTATTATAAAACATTCCACGTAGTGCTTGAAATCACTTAAAGGTAACTTGATTTACTGAAAATTTCTTGTGCCCACAGCCTGTTTTATTATTTAATCAAATATTGTCACCGTTTTGTTATGTTATGTCGTTATGTTTAAGGCGTGCTAGCCTTTACTATTGAGCAAATTCAAGTCTTATGCAAATTTCAAGACAGTTCGAAAGCAACTTGACCTAATGAAGAAACCTTGCGCAGACACTCAGACGGCCAAATTTATTCTTTAGTCATCTGAGCGATTACAAGATACTTTTGGGATATCTCAAAATAACCAGATTTCTCATTTAATATTGTCATAGTTATAACAATAATGTATTTATTTTAAAAGTTTATGGCTTGGAATCAGACTCCTACAATTTTGAATTCCCAAAATAATTGGAGTTTCCGACTAATCGGAATCGGATCATGAGTCAAAGCGCTACATCCCTAGTTCCGACTTATAACCTCGTAACGTAAGTGGGCCTAAGTTCAGACTTACTACCGCGGTAAAACTAGGAGTCACCGTTGACCTATAAACGTACTTTAGCGCTGAATCTTAGATGAGATTGAATTTTTAGTGCCACAGATCTCGGCTCGGGTCAAAGCATAAGTCTACTAAGTAGGAACATTTAGAGATATGGCACTTAAGGGGACTTAGTCAGAGTATTTTGTTTTAAGGGATAAAGTTTAGACGTACGCATTTATATTCAATATATCAATGAGACTACAGGACCCTGGGTCATGTCAATGCGATATCTATCTAGGAATGGGTTATGTGTTAAAATGTTTAAAAGTTTTCAGTATTTATGTATGGAATTTCTATATGAGAAACACATTAATTTAATAACATCCATAATAACACATTAAATTATACTCGCTATACCCATTATTAATCACTTGTAATATAAGTTGATAAATAGCGTATCCCTCGCTGCATTTTAGCTGTCGTTTTGTAATTAAAAGTTAATATTACACGCTTTAATATTAAAATATCGTGGTAAAATTAATTAAAGTTTTACATTTGTTCATTGTACCCTTGCAAGGTTCTTATACCAAATTATAAGCTGTAAGCTAAAAACCGAGAAATAATTATTTTATTTATTATTTATTTATTTATTAACTTTCATAAAAAAGACATTTATTTTTTATTTCATAAAATTATCATAATAGGTAGCTAAAGCAAACATTTATTGAGTTTTCCACGTTTGCTACTCAATTACGATAAGAACAAACAGATTTACCCCTTGTCCTTAATGCCATGACCCTCGCAACAAGTTGTTCGCACGACAACGTCATCAAACGAATGACAAATACGACAAATTTTGTCGTGTTGGTTGGTCGGTCAGATCAGCAGCCAATTACGACAAGGTTTTACGAGAAATATCAAAATATTCCGCCTCTCGCAAAGTATACCTAACAATAACTAACCTTCTATTTCTTAAGTCGAGACGTAAACAATAATTTATAATAAACGCGTTTATAAACGTCAATTCAAAGTGTCAACTTATTTTTACAGCGCGTCACTTGTTAAGGCTGATTTGAATTCAATTACTGTCACTAAGCCGACGACATCTTATTTATTGGAAAAAAATTGCACGTCATGACTGAAAAACAGTGCGGATAAGGAAATTGTCTTTCAATAAAACATCTGGCTTCTAGGTTTTTTTTAATTTGAATAATATGTATAAAGCGAGAAGTTTATAGGCGCTAGGTGGCTAAGAATCGCGCTCTTAGATTACAGGCTCTTAGTTTGGATTTTAAACCCTCTTAATTCGAATTTCGGGTTCGAATCCCACTGGAAGCACCAAATACTAAATTTACTGTGTTTTAGAAAAATGAATATCATCTGCTATATAATAATTTAATATCAACTTGTTCGCCTCAAATAAAGTACCTCCGGCAACCACACCTCCCTAGCCGAAACACATGAAATTAAGAACATGAAATTCTCGAAGGGTTAAGACCTACCCCGGGCGAGATACTATGGTGCTACCACATAAAATTCTTTACAATGTTCCCGTTCGCCGCCGGTCTTACTTGAGCTCAAAATGGATTTCGTCGTCAAAATACGTAATTGTACGGCAAAATTGCTAGTTTAAACGCGAATTAGCAACGTCGTGGCTGATTCTGACTGACATATTCAGGGCGAAGCAAAAAGGAGATATTTACGGAAAGGTTACCCAAGTGTAGTGTGAATTTTCTAGACGGCCTATAAATTGCACGCCTATAAGTTACGGCACGTAACTAGTCGGCGTGGCGATTAAAATTATTTGGAATTTCATACGTGAAATTTTAATATGGATGGCTGAAGTTACAAGTTACTTTTTCAGTAATAATTAAGTAATACTTAAAATATATTTATTAGATCAATAAATAAATGTATTACGAAGATACTTTAAACTATTAAAATCTAACAAAATTTTGGTTCAAAATATTTTTTCGCTTTCAGTGTATTATACTTTAACTTCCATTGCTTTAAATTAATTCAATAGAAGTTTTCGTAAGACTGTAAAAAAATTAAAATTGATATTTCGTCTTCAAACAAATAACTCTTAAAATTTTACAGATGAATATAAAAAACGCGTAAAACGGAGCGCATAAAGTTTGAGTGAACTCGTAAAACAAATAGTATATGAAAAATGAATGTGACAAAACACAGAACTATAAACAATTTTCATTGTTTCCAGTTTGATTGAATGATTGCAGTCTCGGGATGGAATATAAAATAATTTTTATTTTCGAAATTCTCTCTCTTTTTTAATCTTCTTATATAAATTTTAATAATTATGTCTTTTACCAAATAAAGGTTTAGAACACCCACACACGGTAAGGGGCAACCCCCTTGGACAGCCCATGCTGAGACAACTTTAAACAAGATACAAACAGCAATCAGTATTATACAAAAAAATACGTCTTCTGATTGGTCAGTCTCTATATGACGCGTGACTTCGCTGGTCATGCGTGGTCAGTGCCGTGAGCGGAAACACTATCGTCAAAGTACCTATTCGTATAGTAAACGTTAAAACATTAGTATGTCATTTGTCAGTCTGTCTCGACATCTTCTCATACTAATGGCAGCTCGATACGATTATTACCTATACGCACAGGCACATGAACGTATCGCGCCGCTACACTTTGTGTCAACACGTAATGCCTTTTATACGGATCATGGATCAAAAACACCTCAGCCAATCGACTCTTCAGCCAGAAATATTTCGACATAACGAAAAGGTCGGAATAATATTTACGAACGTCCGAATTTTGCGCTTACATTCTACTCCGATATTGTATCCTGGTTCTTTTCTACCGTTTTTTATCTTAGGGTTTTCCGAACGAATAGCTTTCAGTGATTAGTTTAGTTTTTGATACAGAATGAGTTTTGTCTTTTGTTTTATAGCGAGCCGTCAAGGTTAAAAAGGAGCAAAGAATTTTTAAGTATAACTTTAATTAATAGGTAATGACCGGATAAGTGGTTATTATAGGGCAGTTAATCTATTTGCTGAATAATCCTAAGGACGGTTTGGTACAAAAATGTACAGCAAACATAGTACCTACTATGAATAAATTATCTACCTGCAAAATTCTTCTCAACCTCGTGCAAGAAATGTATCGATTTCG
This sequence comes from Erynnis tages, assembly GCA_905147235.1. NCBI lineage: Eukaryota > Metazoa > Arthropoda > Insecta > Lepidoptera > Hesperiidae > Erynnis > Erynnis tages. The sequence goes on from LR990074.1 coordinate 11,228,898, forward strand.
CTGTCACCCTGTACATCGTATGGAAAGTAAATTTTAATTTATTTCCGTGTTTATGCAACGGCGGGGGCGTTTCGAGCAAAATTTTAGATGGAAAATGTTTTCAGATGCAGTAAAACCTGGGCTATGAATAACAATTTTCATCTGTGCGGATGTATTCTGAGAAGAATCTCGATTAAAAGCTTCTTATTAGCCACGAAACTATTGTTTACGACACAAAATGTCTACATCAAATGGGGGTTTGAAGTTGATGTTTTAAGATGCATTTTGATTAACGTAATGGAAAGGGAATCTATTGTTTTAGCAACTATTGTCGTCTTACAATACATATAATACAAAACGCATAAATTAACAAGAATTTCAACATAATTACTACAAAATGGAGAGAGCTATGCTTGGTATTTCTCTACGTGACAGAGTCGGAAATGAAAAAATCCGTAGAAGATCGAAGGTAACCGACATAGCTCTCAAAGTTTGCAAATCAAAATGGCAGCACAGGCCGACCCGGTGGACGATCTGAAGAAGATAGCTAGAAAGCGTTGGATTCAAAGGACCCAGGACCGGAGTGGCGTCGAAATTTGTATAAAAAAGTTATTCCAATTCATCGAGCTGTTACCGTTAACGAATAACAAACATAGACACATAACGCACCCATTCACAAACACACTCACATACAATATACGCACACTAACGCTCGATCTTGAATTGAGTGTTATATCTGAAAGTGAAGTACGAACACAGTAGTTATTGTTACAATTTTAAAATGTGTAACAAGAAAACTTAGGTGTAGGAGATGTTAAAACCACACTGCTCCCCTGCATCCCCTATTTCATTGTGTCAGTGTAAAATGGGGTGGAAAATAGCGAACCACGGTTTTCGTTTTGTAGAACTTTTCCGCATAAATACGTAATATGCTTTTGAAATATCTGCGAAGTTGTCTTCGCGGAGTGTTAAGTAACTTACTCACTTTAATTTAACTAAAACTTACGAAACTTGAGTTAATATTATTCTTTATATTCTCACTTCACTATGAAGTAAGTATTGTTTAAGTAATAAGTAGGTACGAGTATTATGCTCAAACACGCATGTCGGTTTTCCGTTTCAGTGAACTACAAGTTACTGAAGTAGGTATAGGTATTCCTACTCGTAAGATAAGAATTGAACAATGCTCGCCGGAGTCACTAGGTATATAAATACCTATAATACTCAGACAAGTCAGCTGACCAAATTATAATTTGACTTGAAATATTGATGACGTCACAAACCGTGTTTGTCAAACAAAATCTATGAAGAATTGCCGTGTTTGGCAGTATAATAAAAATAACCAATTGACCCTGAGACTGCAATAGACATCCTTTTCATTGTGAGAGTAGATCCGACCCTGCACGGTTCTAATGAGTTACAGATAACGTTTGTTAGCAACCCGTTAGTGCTACGTATTTGTGTGCTACGTAAGTATTCTAGACCTTTATGTAAAACTGTTTTTTGAATCACTTAGTTCTTGCTTCTTCCCTCCCCTCAGCCAGTTGCAGCCCACTGCTGGACATGGGCCTCCCCTAATCGACGCCAATTCGCCCGGTCCTCGGCTCTTTGAATCCAACGGTTTTCCGCTGTCTTCTTCAGGTCGTCAGTCAACTTGGAAGGAGGCTTGCGCTCCTTTTATCTAGACGTGGTCGTCATCTTCATCTTCATCTTCTTCATCCCCATCGGTTGTCAGTCCTGAACGATGTGGCCAGCCCATTGCCACTTTAATTTGCAAATTACTAATTTACCATTCACAATTTAGATCCACTTCTAATTGAAACTAAATTGGAGGTACTGTTATTGTAGCAAATTTATATAAGAATTGGTCGCCTGGGGATTTCAAATGACTGGCAGTTGAACAAAACGGATAGTAATCCATTACCGAAAGAAAATTCTTCAGGGAATCCAATCGTTGTGTTAAATTAGCAACGTTTTTTGCTACTTGTCTAACCTTTAACTGGTTAAGATTCATACAGTACAGTACAGGTTGGTGAAACGTTTGGATTTATATTACCCGAAATAATGATGTTTACAAACCAACGGATCACTGAGCTCAGAAGTTTATGTGATCGATATGCGAGTTTACATTTTTGATCCCGGATTCCATTTAAGAGTTAAGTCAGGTAAGTGAGAAAGATGGAACTTAAATAATAGGTAGGTATAGTACAATTTTAACTCCACACTAATTATGATGCGATACGTCGTAACATTTGTCAATAAAAATGCTCATTTGCTACTTTCTCCAACACATTTAATACACGTATTTCCCAAAATGTAGGTAAGGGAGTATGGAGTATAGAATGATAAGATTTCTCTTTCATTTCGCTCTGTATTGTAGACTTTTTTGTTCGAAATGGGTTAGCGCTTGGTCGGAATCTCGACTGATAAAAAGCATGATAAGCGGGGTGGCCTAGAAGTCGCTTTTCACTTTCGTTTAAAGCAATTCCCTGGGGATCGGGATCAGAAAAAGAGATATATTTTTAAGGTTAAATTTATTTTCGGTATTGGGCGACGAGAAGAACTCTCCAGACTCTTACCAATCAGACAAAGCTCAGCAAATGGCACGTAATGTAGGTAACATTTAAAGAATCTACGTAATTATTTGCTGAAGTGAGTCAAAGACCAGCAGCGTCCACCACTGGGATTTCTAGGCTATGAGTGCTTTTTATAAAATTAAATAACATCTACTATACCGGTGAAGAAATTACCTTGAGAGATCTTCGCCTGAATATTTTCTTTATAATGTTCTCAAATCTACTATTGTTGGCGTCAGTGGGCTAGTGCCCACTGACGCCAACCGATCCTTCTCATTGTTAATTTGATTTTCATCGTAGGATTCTTCTGATAATTGATCACTTGGTTGCAGACCATTTAGTAAACTGTCCTGGTCCTGGTCACCGATGTGTTCTTTTGGAAATTGTACCGTCCACTTCTTCGTGTAGTGGATATGCTAACCTTTTACCTACTCCGAGACACTATAACTTTTCTATTCTTTTGTTTGCCTTTGAAGAGAAAAAAGGTTGCAATTATCTGACATGATGCAGACTTAATCTAAGAAAAGATTCCGCTTATTCCTCAATTACGAGCGCAAGATGTTGGCTTGTATGAGAAACAAGTTAATCCCAGATCCCTGCCGTTATGCACCTTTAATAAGATACGTACAATTTCATAATACAAGCCAGTTTTATCGGGGTCCCGACCTTAATATAGCGGGATATCGGCTCTACACATGCTCATATTGCTGAGAAGATCGTTGTATTCGGGTTTGTGAAGATATGTATAATAGTTAGGAGAAGTAGGTATAGTCTGATTGGAGGTAGTTAAGGCCTAAACATGTGTGGAACCCATCAGTAACTCATTGAAGGTCTCAGAATTAAGAGAATGCAGGCATAGGTATTATGGGTTGGGGTTGGGGGGCGTTTTTACGTGAAAGAGTAACAAACATTCATCCATCCTTCTTCACAGACTTTCATAATTACAATAGTAGCAGAAAGTAAGATATTATATTAAACCTCAAAAGGTATAATCAAACCTCAAAACCTCAATATAACCTCAAAAATCAGAATATGATGACACGAGTGGTACAGTGGTTAAGACGATTCTCAGCGGAGAAGATTTAAATGATGAGAAAAATTTCTGTTACTGGTCTCTGAGGGTAGTGCCATTGCTTTTAAGATAAATGCACCATTAGAAGTACGTTCACTACATTAAGTTTTAAACTCTATTACGTTCCAAGTTTATTTGCTCAAAAGCAAAAAATATCGAAGAATAAATCATAAACTGAATTGCCGTACGATCGAGTAAACGGCAGCCTCATAACATGCTGTTATATTGCCGCTGAAACGTAGCCTACGTGTTCAGCGACGACGAAGACTGAATACCGAGCACGATTATAATGATCTTCGCGGCAATATGAGCACGTGTGGACCGATATTGCCGTCATATTGGGGTCGGAACTCGGAACGAGGTATAATAAAATAGCATGGTTTCGTTTCGTAATATGGTCGTGTGAGTTAAATTGAATGTATTTGTAGCATACTCTGATCGCTGATCACACTACTGATCGTGGGCTTCCACTAATCGACGCCGTTCCGCCTGGTAATGGGCCCTTTGAATCCAACGGTACCGGGCTGTCTTCTTCAGGCCGTCAGTCCACCTGGTCGGAAGGCGGCCTGTGCTCATTTTGCCTAGACGTGGTCGCCATTCGAGGGCCTTTCTTCGATGTGGCCAGCCCATTAAGAAAGTCTCGTAGGTATTTTGGAGTTGGCATGCCTTAGTAACTTTTATAAGTTATGTACTTAATTAAGTAACATGCCACCTACTGTTACGGTGACGGAAACGTCGTAAGGGAACTTGCATTAGAATTCCCTTTAAAGTTCACAAAGGCATGCTAAGTCTACCCATCCGCAATAGGCTTGGTGAATTAAGGCCTACGTCCTTTTTATTGTTAGATGAGACCTAAACTTGGGGCGGGACATTAATTGATTGCAGACTATCTTCAACAATATAAGAGTACAACTTCAGACAGAACTGTCCAGTACCTGTTAAAGCATAGTCCAGGCTGCAGTTACCACATAACATCTAGTAAAAGCACACTAAATGGATTTTATAATTTTTGATGTACAATGTATGGCTTGGCAACAAAAGATCAGATTTTTCAGTCCCCATTTTACGAGCTCCGATTTTGCTCTAGGGCTGCCTTTGTTGTAACGCGACCCGCGCCTAAAGTGATATAAAAACGACTCAACCTAGATTCATGTTAACTTACGGGATTTTAGATTTTTTAATGCTTTCGACTAGACAAGCTAGTGTGATGTTACAATGATGTCTACATGATTTCGCATCAGAGTCTTAGGTTCAAATTTCAAATGGGAGAGAAATTTGCATGCTTATAAAAATCCCATAGATTTGTTCTCTGTGGGGGCAGTAGGAGGGTGTCCCACACAACGTTTGCCGAGCCTCGGTCTCCTCTGTAATAGCCATTTACTCCAACGTCCGTCGAATCTACGACAGATGTGATCAGTCCACTGCCACTTTAGCTTGCTGGCATTTAGAGATTCCTTAGATAATAATTCCACTTTTTATATTAAGTATACACAAAAAGATCCATATAACTTTAATGTGCAACAAACATTAGCAGATGCAATAAATAAAATTCCGCACAACAATGCATTATTCTTATCAACTCCAGCATGCAATCTCTTCATGATCGCTCACGAGCCGTCTTGGTACATCGAGCGCACAAAAGATTATCTACCTTCACTAACTTCCTACCAACAGCTATTGTTGCCACAAAATATTCTTTTGATGATTTTTTTGTAACAAAGGTTACGAAACTAGCTCAATACGACACGAACTAATAAAGCAAAATTAACAAATAAGATGATTCTTAGTTTTAATTTTGCTCAATTTATTAGGAGTTTTTCTGGCCAAAAAATTATTATAATCAGCAACGAACAGAACTTATGATATTTTTAAAAATCCGTTTGCTTGGATTTTTTAAATGTAATAAAACTTGGAGACAGGCGGGTTTTATAGACACGAATAAAACCAGAGGTTTCGGCACGGCAGTACCTTTCGGGTTTCGAAAGAGAAACTTTTGTTCCAAAGCTTTTACACAACATCTTAATACGAATAAGTACCTATATTATCGTATAGTTATAGCAATAAAATTCAAAGATAAAATACTTTTTTTAACTGAAAACTTTATTGCGGTCTGTATTTATAGAGACTAATGAATAAAATTTAAATTCAGTTTCGGGTTTTCGGAGACCAACTGAAGGGCAAAACTTTCGGGTGGCGGCTCACTTTGAACACAGTTCGTTTGAAAAGCCACCCTCACCCCTTCCACGTTACTCTAGGCAACGAAGATGAAACTTTATATTATAATAAGTTATCCCAATTTTTAGAAAGAAAGGAGGAGAAATGAAAATAATTTATTCAACACAATAAACACACTGAATTAAAAAATAAAAAGACATCGACACTCAAAATTTTTCTAATATAAAAAACAAAAAGCATTAGAGGCAAGTAAATAGATAAGTGATAGCCCACTTAATCTACGTACTATACTCTCTCTACTCTACTTACTAAAGTTATTTGCGCTTTATAAAATTCAATATCACCTCATGAGACGATGCTTTCGTAAACCGTTACAGCAGGTGATATTTGATTAATAATATAAGCTCAAATCACTTCTAATAAAGTCTTTGTAACGTGCCACTGGGATTCGAACACGTTAGGTACAAGAGTAAGCTGTCTCTTGCCTATGTTATAAAATAATTATGTCACAAGTCATTGTACAATGTACAAAATAGTGTAAACTATAGGTCTGTACGCTTGTGTTCACATATTCGCTCGTAGGAAAGTTACTTAAATAATATTGTGTTGTACAACTTTAGTTCTATGCACGAAACTTTAGTTGCCAAATACTCGTATGACACAACTAGGGGTGGCATCGTTATCAAAACTCCAAAACTACCAGGCTGCAATAAAACTTAAATTTATAAAGAACACTTCACTAGTTCTGTATTTAATTGAATCTAGACAAAATGAAGTTGTATTGTACTTGTCAATTCGGAATTCAGGATTCTGTGTCTCTTTGATACTTAAAGGTTCTCTGGAATAAACAGCTAACTCTACGACCGACATTTTTGAACTTAAGTACCTACCTACTGAAATTAATAGCATATTTAAATTTAAAAACAGTCTGAAATATAAAAAGATTTATAGGGCAGCTTCGTTACCAAAACTAAATGTAAATATTCCATTTGGCTGCGTTGAGACCGAATGTACTAACCCAACGTGTCTAAGCCCTCTGCACGTAACAATAAATATCATAAATAATGCCTTATTCATTTAGTTGTACTGCGTCGTGTAGGTGCTTGGTGAATAAGGTGTAGGAAGGTATATTCATTCAAATAAGAATGAAAACTCTGTATACACGTACCTACTGCTGATTTCTACAAGAAATCTCTTCTAACAGACCAAGTATCTAAAAGAGAGACGAGATGACATCATAATACAATTAAATAATATATTAATTAAATAAATGAAATTAAAGCAAAATTACTGAGAATATTTATATATTTACTATTTACATACTAAAGAAAGGTTTTGTATTCGAGGTCTGGATATTTCGATGCAGATACATACGATACATCATGTTCACGGGAAGCTTAGCTAGTCGCGATTTGCGATGGCTGATAAAATATAGACACACACAATATTTCAAGGACCTCCTAGTACCGTTGCAATAGTTAAATTACCGCTACTAAATACTGCTGTAGCGGTGATAGCCCAGTGGCTTCGAATTTGACCTCGAATCGAGGGGTCCGGGTTCGAATCCCAGTGGCACGCACCAATGACTTTGTAATAAAAGTTATGTGCGGTTTATAAAATTAAATATCACCTGCTGTTACGATGAAGGAAAACATCGTGAGGAAACCTGCATGCCTGAGAGTTCATAAAAAAAATGTTCTCAAAGGCATGTGAAGTCCACCAACCCGCAGTAGGCCAGCGTGGTGGCCTACATCCCTCTCATTGAGAGGAGACCCGACCCTGTAGTGGGTCACTAATTGGGTACTGACAAATACTGCTAAGGCTATCTAGGCTTATATCTAGGCTTGAATAAACACGTAACACTTCGCCAGAAGTTTGAAAGTTTTAACTAAATCGAGGCTACATTGTTACCATGACTTTGTTGTACACGAAATTGTATACCAGAAGTACATAGTACCTATATAATACTAGTATACAGTATAAGCTAATTTGATTTCATTGGGTCGACGGATTGAATAAATACCAGTATCTATAAGTTTGATCTAACTTGTGCTTGAAATTATACACAAAGCGTTTCTTTAGCATAATTTCTAGTGTCATGGAAAATATACTTTGAAAACTACCATAAGCATAACTAATAATTCTATGCTTAGGCAAAAAATAAAAGTTGCCATAATAGCATAATGCGGAGAAATATTCGAAGCTCTGTTAATCGTTATGTTAATTGGTTCATTACATTGAAGTTGGAAATCAATGTTAACATTTAATTTTGACGTCAAATTTCTAATCTGAAGAACTTAGGAATGTGTCTTCGAGTGTAGTTCCTGCTTTGCAATTTGCAAGTTTAACTGCAAATGCTAGGAACTGATGCTAACATTTAATGATGCCATTCAGCTGTAATGATATGACGCATCTCTAGCTTGAACGTACACAGTTACCTAAATGTGTCATGAATTTCAGGACCGTCCTCAAGTGTTGCGGTTTTCATTAATTCAATAAATTCATTATTTATCGCAGTTATAATAATTTTTTCGACTTAGTTGATGTGCTGTTTATTATTTTAGTTTGATTGACTTTTTGAACGCCAAAGATTTGCGGCCATTGCCGACAACATGAAATTGACAACAAGGCTTGTTTTAGTTTTAAGCGGTAGTAAACTAACTTTTAATTATTTAATGTCAAAAGTTGCTTAACAAATTTATTCGCTCTAAATTCCATTTATCACAATATAAAAATATAAACACAGTATATAGTGTGAATAAACCTGTAATTGGCTGTAAGCTTTAATACATTTTGTTAAAGTTGATGAAACTAATTATTGATTTAGTTCGGTCGCATTAAGATATAATGTGTAAAACATTTAAATGCCTACGTCATTGTTTTTGGAGTAATGAAACAAGCACAATATCAATACTATATATGAAATACAAGGGTGTTCAAAAATTTAAAAATGATCAAATAGCTAATTAGCTAAAAAGTTTAACTTTTCCTTCCAAAACGTGTAAATACAATGGTCTGACGTGTTTAAGAGATGTCAACATTTATTTATCGGAAATTCGTAATTTGGCATTAAATGACATTAAAATTAATGGAAAGGCCGGTAGTTTTGTATATATTATATTATTTACAGATTTACAGATTACAAGTACACCGGCTGGCTGACATAACTGAGTGAGTATAATTATGCGGAACGGATTTCCTCGGCACTGCGACAACGAGATAAGCCTTCATTATGAAAACGGACGGACCCTACAGAAGGATGTTCCAGTAAATTGTTCCTGTCTTAGTTTGAATTTAATAAGATAATATATACGCAGCAACTTCAACTTATGACGCAAAGTAATGGTTTGACACTTTAATCGTGAAGGATCCTCGGCTATTTGCGTAATGGCTGCAACCCAAAAATTACTGGTGTCGCTATAACAAGGGGAGGCCTGGAGCATACTCAACCACGCTGCTCCAATGTAGATAATAATGTAGGTAATAGATGCACAGTATTTAGCGTCTAAGGGTAACATTTTAATTTTGATTAGGTACCTATTAGTGCATGTCACTGGGGTTAAATTCTTTGCCACTGGGCTATCGTCGCCTAATTATGACGCTTGTTACCTGTTCCTATAATAAAATAGTTAGTTATGGCAAGGTCGGGGATACATTAGAACAAGCCTCAGTAATACGTCCACTAATAAAAATATTATACAAAAAAAAAATTAAAAGTTTTTTCAAACCGTGTGACCAAGTATCCGCTTACAAAACAACCAAAGGTAACCAAACTAGCAGCTTAAATAACTTTTCTATACAAAAAGCTTATTACAAGCAATTACAAAAAAACTTCCCGCGAGCACTTTGAGCTGAACTAAATTAATTAAAGCTCGGACACACCCAGCTTAACTTCGTTGATTAGAAGTTAGCGGTGTGAATAATTGAATAATTTAGGTTTCATCCTGGTTTATAAAGAGGAGGATGAATACTAGACTAAGGGTAGAATGAAGTGTATTATTAAGGATCTATGCTATTTCTTCCCTGATACCCGATGATAGATAGAAATAAGTTTGTAGCGACGCCCTTTGTACTATATTATTACATTTAATCATGTTCTTCCCGTGTTTATTTATGTATCTACCATACATATGTATTTTAATATCGTGTATTAATTTTTTTAACTATTTCTTTTTAGAAATGATATAGAAAACTTAAAAAAATGAAAAAGTAACATATCTGAAGCGATACTATTCATTTCATTTGCTGCAATAGTTGAATCTGAGGAACTACTAACAAAAACCAAAAATCTAAAAAAGTCAGAAGCTATACTATTAATCTAAGTTAATTAGTTTTTGTAATAGTTGAAACTGAGAAACTACGAACACAAACCAACAGAACCTAGGTACATAAAAAAACTAATTACTAAAAGACCAACTTCCTGCAAGGGGTTTGAGCTGAACTAAATTAATTAAGCGGTGATAGCCCAGTGGCTTAGAATTCGACCTCGAATCGAGGGGTCCGGGTTCGAATCCCAATGACTTTGTAAAAAAGTTATGTGCGCTTTATAAAATTAAATATCACCTGCTGTTACGGTGAAGGAAAATATCGTGAGGAAACCTGCATGCCTAAGAGTTCAAAAAAAAATGTTCTCAAAGGCATGTGAAGTCCACCAACCCGCATTAGGCCAGCGTGGTGGACGGCGACCTACATCCCTCTCATTGTGAGAGGAGACCCGACCCTGTAGTGGGTCATTAATGGGTTACTGACAAAATTAATTAACGCCGATTTCTCATGACCACGCCGCACCGCACAGTACATGATAATATCAAAGAAGCACTGCTGTGTGTATTACCGCACGGTACCGTGCGTTGCCCGAGAGAGTGTGAACCCGGCCTAAAGCTCGGACACAGCTTAACTTTGTTGATTTGAATTGAGTGGGATTAATTGAATAATTCAGGTTTATCTGGAGAAGTTTACGACGGTTGCTAGTTGCCGTTAAACGTGCCTGGGTTTGGTAAATAGGGTTGGCAAGGAGATATGTGACCATGAAGCACACCTACTCGTAAGTATTGGTGGAAGTGAAAAACATATTCATTTTCGTTTTCGTCTTCGTCTTATTTTTCGTTCTCGTCTTTCATTTTCATGAGTGTAAAACGACATTTCTTTCCATTAGAGGGGATAATACACGTCGAGATAAATTGGATTGTTGTAATAATTGAAACCAAGAAACTAGAAACAGAAACCGTTTGTATACAAAAAGCTAATTAGGTACTACTTACAAGAAAAAGTTCATGCAAGTGTTTTGAGCTGAACTAAATTAAAGCTCGGACACATTCAGCTTAACTTCGTTGATTAGAAGTTAGCGGTCTGAATAATTGAATAATTTGGGTTTATCCGGGATCCAGGTTTATGGAAGGGTTGATAGGTAGATGTCACTTAACGAACGCGGGGATGGCATAATAAGGGTGGTAACGGGTGGTATTAACTGAAAGGGTGATTTTGATTCGCTTGTAAAGTTATATTTATATCACAAATGAAAATAAAAAGACACGCTACGATTGTGTACCAAATAGGGCAAGTATAAAAGCGGACTTTAGGCGGATCTGGCGTGTGACTAGTTGGTCAAAATATTGCCTTTAACTAACGTAGATTAAAATTAGCAGTTTACGTTTCAAGTATTTCTATAACAGGGCCCCTGATGAGGTTTAACGACTGCTACGTATAGATAAAATTGATTAACAACTCGACAATGCCTGTGGTTAGTTAGTCAGTCAGTTAGTTAGTTAGTTAGTTAGTTTGTTAGTTAGTTAATTAGTTAGTTAGTTAGTTAGTAGCCGTAGTAATAGTTTGCATTCTATGCTGGTTGAATGCCAATTTTTCAGCCTTTTTCAAAATAATAAAGTCGCTTAGCCACTTTCAAAAGTTTTTCAATAGAGCGCTTTCATGTAAAACTGAAAACAAACTGACCTTCGTTGGATTGTTGTGCAGTTATTCGATTTGGGTGGTCGAATTCAATTCGTTTTATGCTTAAAATTTATAAAGTGACGCACAAGTTTACTGAGAATTGGGGTTTTTTCGAAAAATAATGAGAAGAAAGTTTTTTTGTAACCGAGCGACATGGACTACTAATTGAAATGAAATGGATTAATTCAATCTGAAACGATAATATAAGCAACACACTTTTTGTGTAGTATTGTTAATGTTGAGTTTAAATCGCAGTACAAGTAGAACTGTGAAAATTTAATTAAGCTTAAAGGTTCTAGAAAAAAGCTTGAAAATGGACTTGCGGAATATATTTATGATGAAAGAGATAATTTTTTGTACAGTCTTCGACTAGTAGCGCATAGGATTTACTACTTGATTTTTTCAATTATTCGAATTTCGCGTTGCATTTTTATTCACATCATTATGATGTTTAACCTTTAAGCATTTGAGAGCAGGATAGGGCAATAAATGTGTCGTAGCATAAAGCGGCAAAACTACTTGTATCAAACACAGTAGTCCCTAGGGCAATAAGTAAATTCAATCCTTAGTTCATTTAAAAATTCGAATTATTTTTTTAATCAAGCCTCGTTCAAATTAAGATGAAAGAACACATTGTAGATTCAATTAATCTCGTCCACAATGAAAATCTGCTCCCAAGATTAACAAACCGCAGAGACGTGGCGATTCCTGCACTCTCCTTTATTATTTATTCAGAATCTGTTTCGGCGATTCTCACGCTTTCAATTCAACCAACAGGCGGAGCGTTTAAATATTCTATGAGCAATAAAAATACCCACGGCATTAGTCTCAAGCGAATCCATTAGAGGTATTTAGGAAGCTAAGAGCTGGGCGTTGTAGTTGAACGTTTGATAGTTGCGTGTATATCTCTCTAGTATTTAATCCAGTGTTAGAGCTTGAACATTAACGTCAAAGTACCTACAGTAAACGTCAGTCATTACTTAGTATCTCATATTAGTCAGTCTTTCTTGACATCTTCACTAATGGCAGCTCGATACGATTACTATACGAAACTTGCTCGAGACACGTTGGAATTTAGACAAACCTTAAACCTGTAGGATTTGATCCCTATGTTGGATTGGATGCCTCAGAAATTTGTAAATATTTAAGTGGTACACACCCATTTCTATGCATCAGTCCTCAGATGATTTATCGTTAATACAAATTCTTAATTTAATTTAGTTATATTTGTTTCAAATATTTCTTAATTTGAATTTTTGTTTTTAATAACGCCTCGATAAATAAAACCGAAAAAACACATTGCTCGGGGTTTTTGCGTAATTCATCATGTTGAGGAAAAATTATGGACTAATTTATTTTAGTGGCAACTGCTGGAATAAAGACAGTGTTATTTTGAACCAATGAGCTCGCAAAAGATTGACATTGAGATCGTTATAGACGACGAAACGCTTAAATATTCTATGAGCAATAAAAATACTCTGCAAAGCATTAGTCTCAAGAGAATCCATTAAAGATATTTAGGACGTTGAGAGCTATGTACGTGTCGTTAGAGCTTGATAACATCTGTGTTCTTGTACTTAAGATATAATAACATTCAAGGGTTAAATCTTAGGTATTTTTGAAATAAATAAATTTTAATTTGAATTGAATCTTAGGTGTTAAGTGTATGAATAGGGATGATGACAGTAATCAAGTATCGCCAAAATATTTATCTGATGTAATGAAATAGGATTCAACGATTTTGAAACATGTATTTATTATCTTATTAATGTCGAGATTAACAATTTATTTGTTAAAATAAATCTACAAAATACAACAATCCGACATGATAGCTTAAACACCCATTAGATCGAATTACGTCAATTTACGTCACGTCTTAGTAAATGTCATTTTTTTCGTAAGCATATTATACGCGATCTGGCATTTTTTACTGAGCCGTGGCGCAATGACAGACGCCGTGACACGGGCGAGCGTTTTGGATTGAATTTGAAACTTAAAATTTAAATGTTATTGCACAAAAACCTTAATTTTCTACAAAAATATGATATATTTTATGCCTATTATTGCTAAGCATAGAAAATAGATGACGTATCACTGAAACATTATTTAATGTCAGTCTCTAACGCATTTGCGGGCAACTCTTAAATCTTACCACTGACTCAGGGTCACTTGAGATACTTTTATTGAACTGTCAAAAACGAAATTCATTCTTCTATTCAACAATCAGTATCTATTAAAATGTAATTTATTATTCTGCATTCAAATTTCATTCCATTCGATTTGTTTTGATTTCAATTCCAAATCTTTTTCAGTGACTCTTTTTACCAATAAAACATTGTACAACAACTTTACTTTCTACTCGACAACAAAACATAACGCAAACATTGCTGTGTTTTCCTAAAACTGTAAACTGAACACGATACAATAAAAAACTTTTATTGTATTTTAGGTAGAATTTTCTATCAATATCCATACATGGTAAGAATACTAATACTATACGAGAGACGTACATCCAGTATCAGTTTCAGATGTCTCATAAGAAAGTTATGGTTTCGCAAATTTTATGTCTCGTAAAGTGCTGTCGTCAACTTCTCAATTGCTTCAATGTTTATCGAGGCATTTTAGTCCTTAATACCATGGTGTTAGGTTCAAAATATATTCTGTGGTAAGCGTATGAGAATAGATGGGCAATAATATACGTTTTCCGTGGATTACATTACCTACATAAACAAGAAATGGTCGCAATAATGCGTTTGGATTAAGAAATAGCTATTCAAAATAGATACAGGCGAATTTACTTTATTTCTGCAATAAACAGTTTTATTAAAGAGTAAGTATTGTTGTAATAAATCAGATAAATGGAAAAGGTAGACAATATAGGGAAGTAACAATACCTTTCGAAGTATCTCGGACTATACTGAAATTAAATATCACCTGCTGTAAACGGTGTCGGAAAACATCGTAGGGAATCCTTCTTGCCTGCGAGTACTTATTGGGGTTTTCAATAGCACGTGAGGTCCACCTACCTGGTGGACTAAAGCTTAAATGCTTCTCATTCTGAGAGGAGACTTGAACCTGGAGTGGGTCACTTACGGGTCGCAGGGATCCCTTTGTCATCACAAACTGTCACATTTATTGTTAAAAGGCGCTTTGTAGCTATAGCTGCAACCCACTATGACCCACTATTAGTCATGGGTCTCACACCCCGCAACAGGAGGAAGCCTGGAGCACTCCACCACGCTGCTCTAATGCGGATTGGTGGAGAAACGGGCTAGTGGTGTATCTGCTCAAACTACCCACAGGGTTTCCGACAAGGTTCAATGACTGCTATCTTATCGATAACAACCGGGACCGACGGCTTGACGCACTCCAATTTACTATTAGCGGTCAGAAATCCAGGTATTGACCGCACCCGCTGTTGCTTGTCTTTTTCGATCGCTAGCGATCTACTTACCTACCTAAGTAACTAGGCATTATCCTACTCATAAATATAGTTACTATGGGCGTACCTTAACGCAGTCATTATCTAAAGATAATGATATCAACCGCCCGAATGAAACCTGAAACGACTCATAAAAATAGATGCGTAAAACTAAATTACTTGTTATCGAATATCGGTCTAGGTGGTGGATATTACATTTCATAAATAAGGTCATAATAAAAAGTAATGGCAGCGTGATTTTCTTGACGGAAAAAAGTGTTTTTGTAAAAGTAGTCATTATATATTTTTAGCTTTCATTACTTTTTTCTATAAGAAAATTATAAAAAGGCAATGTTTAGTAAAGTAAAATTTACCTAGTCAAAGGTACAAAGTATCTCAAATATGGTAAGGCAACGTTTAATTACAGCTGGTGAATTTTTTGTATTTGTATTCATAACACACATTTCGGTGGAAACCAGAGTTTTTGAGGCAAAATGCATTAGGTTGAGTTTTGTATTTCTTTGCATTAAAAAAAAGTTGTGGAGTTTTCAAATTGGCTCCCAGACTACACGTTTCAACTGGCACACTCGGTAAGCTTTTCGAATCAATTACCTACGATGAAGTGACGAGAATCGCTGAATAAAATAGTGTCCGCGAGTGAGTTTATTCAGAGTTTTTTTTTAATGAAAGAGGTGACAATGGTAAAAATACAATACAAGTATAGAATCTACTTGCAAAAAAATAAAGTACTAAACCTTAAAAAATATAATAACTAAAAACATTATAAACAGGGATTAATTATTATTTATTATGTCCCCCGACGGTGACAGATAGGAATAAAAAGTTCGATCTGCCATCCATTTAGCGAAAAGGTGACAGATCGAACTGTTCAACGGATCTATCTCCCTCATAGGTACGCAACAGACAACCTTATCAGCCAGTGCCCTGATGCCATGAGCAATGAACACTCTCAATGTCAATCATTAGTACGTCATATGTCAGTCTGTCTGACACCTTTCCATACTAATGGCGTACGGCAACGTATACGTATCTTCAAAGTATACGAATACTTTGAAGATAGTGTTCATGTTCGAAGCAGCGATGTCGATTTATTCCAGGCTTCGTATGAACCAAAACTTTTCAAATTATAAATGAAATCAAACCAAGTATTAACTAAGATGTTGAAACGAAGAGAAATTTTCTTAAACTCAAATAAGCAAAAGTTTTGTATCTTAATAAATAGACTGGACGCGTTTTTTACCAACACAGATTTCCATCACATAGATAAAACCTTTTCTTATCTTCTGTAGTAATTTAGGGTGATTAAGGCAATCCAGATGTTTATCTTATTAAAAAATATTCAGAGCAGCTGAATCAAACTTTTTAAAAGATTCCCTGAATAAAGCTTCTTAAAGACTTTGTTAGTTGAAAATTAATTGGATAGATTCGGAAACCTAATTAGTATAAAAACTGACCAAGTTTTTCTTGCTCAAGAATAAAAGATCCCGTAATAAAAATACAAGTTTCAAGTAAAGATTAAAAACAAGTTTTTTTGTATTGATAAAGGGAATTTGTCTGCATACACACACACAAATATTGTAATTTATTTTTAAACATTGTGCACATTATTTGCAATGATTTTCTTAAAATGACTTTATTGCTGGATACACAATGGGTTTTTCTTTCTTTCCTTATTCTTATATTTTTAATTTGATGCAATAATTAAGTAGGTACATAAGCAGTTCCATATAATGTGACTTGCCAAAATATGATGTCGTAACTAAAATTTTTCATATAAATTTACCTATTGAAGTTCATTAGAAGTGAATATTGCCTATTTATTTCCTTTTAGAAAAATCGGCCTGTAGCGCGCTGATTCTTAGTTACCGTTTGCACCGTGTAATGGGGAACCCTAAAAATACGGAATGGAAAAGATTTCTTAAGGTTTATTTAATTATTCCAGTCTACATTTAAAAGATAAGCCTATTTTGTAAGGCTCATTAAATATAATTTTATTATCCTCATTTCACATTTCGTTCCATCCATTAATGATCGCCGAAGGCTTTTGGGGACCGAAAGCTTTATTAAATGTACCGCGACCTTTTTACAAAACCTTTTTTTTACTTATGACAGCCTAGTAGTCAAATTCGAATAATGTTTATTAAATTTTTTATATGCACAAAACAACATTAACATCGTTCAAAACAATAAGGGTTTCAAAGCAAACGAAATATGTATTTTTTTTTAAATGCTAATAACTGCGAAAAAATCTTTGATGAGCAAGTTTCTTTGTAAGTCTTGTAGGTGTTCATAATACTACTACTAAAAGTTAATTAAAAGAGGAATATTGTCTGACGACTAGAGGAGAAAATTTATTTTAACTGTTACTACTACTAAGATTACTCGCTTGCTTTTCGATTCAAATGTTCATCTGCGGGCATAAAGGGAGTTGTAATAATAATAATAATAAAAAACTTAAATTTGTTATCCCAGATATTTTCCTCAAAAGTTTCGGGTACTTTCAACCAATTTTACTGCTCATTTCAAGCCGTCACAAAACGGATTCTGTTTTTAAAAGGCGGATAATCACATTATTTTTTAAATTGCTACAGAAATTTATCACTGTCACCTCAGCGTATAACGAAAATTTGTCCCTAAAATTTTCTCACCTCTTATTAATCAATTCCTTTGACAAATTCAGAGCCATTCAAAATGTTTTTCTTCAGACGCCTACTTTTAGAGCGAATGAAATTTCATTTATTGAAGAAATGTTTGAATTCCCATTCAGGTTGTTTCTCTTTGTTGAGGACGATTTTTCGTAATCATTATAATATTTATTTTGGGGAGAATCATTTAAGTGTTTACGCTGTTCAGTGTATAATTGGACAAAACATTTATAAGATGATTTTTTTTAAACCACTTGCCAATTTACTTGCCAAGTGCCGAGGGAAGTTTACAAAAAATCAAAATTATCCTCTTAAGAGCTTGCAAGCTTCTGATTTTTTTACCAAAGACAATAAAGTTCTTAAGAGTTAAGTTCTCTTTCTTATCTTTTATCGCAAGTCACCCATCAGTGCAGATTAATTCCTCTTGAACAATCTTAAACCGCGCCGTTCCCAAGTCAGCACTGGGACTGACCCAGTTATTTGTTCCTCTCAGTAATTGCATCGTTCCTTTGTCGACGCTCTTAGATGCACGAGTCATAAGACTTAGCTATTATCGACATATTATAGCTACGTCGAATCTCGACTCCAAAGCGTAAGTAGTATGCCGAGAGTGCAGGCTCTCGGCAACAACGGCTTCCCGCAGTCTCCTTCAGGTCCTCAGCCCACCTGGTAGGAGGACGGCCTGTGCTTCTTTGAGCTAAATGTGGTCGCCATTCGAGAACCTTTTTCCCCATTGGTTGTCAGTCCAGCGAACGAGCCAGCCCAGTTCAGTCGTTTTTTACAAACTTTTATTTAACTCACTGTGTTAGTTAGTATGGAACAAAACGCGAAAATAAATTTCGAACAAGCTAACAAAAAGTCTCGTTGAGCTAAACCGGTTGAGCCTAAACCGATTGAGTGGAAACTAGCAACCTTTAATTACGATGCCCGGTTACAGTTTTTCGATCCCGTTCGAGAGCTACAGCATTGGACTGGACAACAGTGACTACTAAACATCAGGAGGTCTGCGCATTCTTGTGTACTCCTTCTACCTGAAATCCATTAGAGATCCACTCAAGAAGACTAAAGGCCTAAGTCCACGCAGGTCTGATGCGGGTTAGGTGTCATTTAATTTAATAAAGCGCACATTACTTTAGGATAGTCATTAAAAGTCATTGCCACCTCTCATGTAGGAGACCGAATTTTCAGCCACTGAGCTATCATCACCGTTACCAAATACAGACTAAACCTCAGTCTGTCATCAGCTTGAAAGTTAGCCTCAGAAATAGACATCAGCTAATAAATCCCAAAGTAAACATCACGTTGAATTACGAGAACGGCGGTAGATTCCTACTCAAACAACAGACGCTATTCAAGCGCAACTAGCGATTACACTGTCGATAACATTATGCAAATAAAATGTTCCCATTGTGCGACGTGAATAAGCCAACGTGACAATTTCCATAATAGAGCTCAGTGTGTCAACAGCCGATGTTGTGACAAAAGGGAATTACCCTAGAAGCAAACAGTACGAACAAACACTAGGGAAGCCTTGTTTAAACAGAAGTTAGTTACTGTTATTAATTTCGTAATTGCGATATAATTTGCGAGAACCATACGTATTGTAGTATTGCCTACTCTACTATTTGTAAATATAATCTTCATAACATGTTTTATATACCGTTGCATTCAAAGGTCCTACGACCGGGCGGAGTGACGTCGATTAGGGGAGGCCCATTTCCAGCAGTTGACTATGAAGGAACATATTTTCTAAGAATTTGTCAGTTCTTATTGATAATTTTAAAAACATTTCTTGAATATCGCAGAAGTAGAGCACTACCTCAGCGCTGCGCGCCTCCACTATAAACAACTTCATCAAAGCTTTAATGCTTACAGAAGCTTTACAGAAGCCAGGGCAGTATTGGAGTATGGAGGTGAAAGCTTCTGGTCTCTCTCCTAGTTTAGAGAGCAAGGCCCCGTATTAGGTAAAAAGAGCGCAAAAAGAAATAATGTCAAGCAGAAGAATTTGGGGGAAGCCATGTCCAGCAGTGGACAGCCAGAACCACCACAGAACCCCAGTACTTAATTGAATTGCCTGTAAGCATACAATACAAAGTTACCAAACACACAAATTTCAAAAAATGTCGTATAAAGCCGTATTGTAATTAACAATAATAACTTGTAGGTATTTGATTTCTCAGCGAAATAACATACAAGAGTGACGAATTATCTGCAGAACATCCACTTCGCAATATTTCGGCGACATCACGTCCGTAATGCCTTTAATCCATCAAAAACCCCGCAAACACAAATAGAATATCACAAATTGTGCCGTGCGTGACACAAATCTCTGTGTTGCGTAGATTTGTCTGAATCTACTTAGTAATATTTGGATGAGAAAATGAACAAATTTTTTTTTATATAAATAGAAGCAAACGTGTACATGCAGTACCCTTAGTCTGAGTTTTAGCAGTTCCGAAACGAAACGCTTACCAGACGAAAATGCACAGTGTAATAACTAACAGAGGAAAAAGATTTTTTGAAGATTTAATAAATTAATAAAGCATTAGATAAATCATCACAAAATTGGCTTTATTTTTAATTAAAACTCTTTCAATGTTTAATAATATTAATGAAACATAATAACCGTGAATTGGCCGTAATGCACTGTAAAATTTCGAACTAATATTATCCCGTAGGTATTAAATATTTGTTAGTGTTATAATGTCTAACGATAGGTATTCATATCTTTCACTCCATACAAAAATTTTGTATTTAAATTTTTTAACTCCTCTAAAAATCTTTTACCTCTATTTGTTATTACACTGTGCACTCCTGTGTAGTAAGCTGTGTATGAACTACGTATCTGTCCGAAACGAAACGCACAACCCTTTTACGTTTGTCCTAAATTTCCTAATGAACGCGTTATGTCTTCATCCAAAATCCATTTATTTTGCTCTCATTTAGGCTATATTACCATCTTTCTTCGTATCACATTATCTAATCTATTTACGTACAAATACAAAGTGTACCTACGTGTTATGGGGTTGACATATCTAAACGACAAAACGTGGCTTCGTAGTGTCGGCTAATGAAGTCGAGTTACCGGCTTAGTCAGATGTTAGCTGAGTGTTCAACTGCCGTACGCGTACTGAGTGTGAACGTGAGAGAATTGTGTTAACGCTTCTAATTTGTCGTGTTTTGTTAGAACTAGCGTTTTGCCTGTGATTTTGCTGGCGTTCGTCTAAGTATTCATTATTTCTGATTTCTAACTGTTAATTATTTTTATCAAGATAATGCGTAATTTTCAATAACATACAAACAAACATCCGCCATTTTTCCTATCTAAAGGAGTCGTTCGTAGGACTGACAAGCGATGGGCAAAAAAGGTCCTCGAATGGCGACCACGTTTAGACAAAAGGAGCACAGGCCGCCCTCCTACCAGGTGAACTGATGACCTGAAGAAGACAGCGGGAAACCGTTGGATTCAGAGGGCCCAGGACCGGGTGGATTGGCGTCGATTAGAGGAGGTCCATCTCCAGCAGTGGACTGCCAAGGGCTGAAAGGAAGGAAGGAGCTTCACCCCGCTTCTCCCCCCCCCCCCCCCCGCTCCCCGCTTCTCTAAGGTCTTTAGTGAGTAGCATAAGCCTATCACTATCTTCTACAGGTAACTAGGTATCGTAATATCTATCAGAGGTTGAAAATGGATGCCTTACTAATGATGACAAGACTATCGTCTCATTCTGTCTTCTTGCCAACTAAGATCTCCAAATCACCGTAGTTGGTGGTAGAATTCGAAGGAACGACAATGGTTTTCCATTAAAATATTTTCATGACTAATGTAGTCTGAGTGCAGTGCTCAAAGCTCAAAGGGATTGTTACCCCAGATTAGCTACCTTAAAGGTTGTAAAAGTTATTCTTCAACTATACTCATACTGCATGCAATACGATGGAACATAAAACCGTTTATTTGCTTTATCTTGGATATATTACCTAAACCCCCAGTTTTATGAATATAGTAGCTGCAGGCTAAGAGAACATACTGGTTATAAACAGATCATGTTCAACAAATGGATGAAAAAATATTAAATTGCTGAAATGACTATTAAAAAATAGGGGTTGGTGAAAAAATATATTTCGGCCTACGCCAAAGTTAAGTAATCAATCAATCGAGCAAATTAAATTGTAATTCAATCAGGGAATACTTATTTATAGCCCACATTTCTTTTTAATTTACCTTGTAGTCTGGCCATAAAATTTGTCCGGCCGAGTAGTTTTATAGGACAGGCTCGCCAGAAAAATGTTGTAAAACAAATAGCCTTTGTATCGAAAGCCAATCGAAACAATACAAAAGTATTGGTATTGTTTTGTTACATGTATTAAAAAATAAATAAATTAATGATCATTTATGATTTTGGATTCGATTTGGGATAAAATAGGAATGAAAACGCGAGCGTCTTGTTTTCGATTTCCGATCGATCAAAGACTAGAATGATGTACAAATTCCTAGTTTTGGTCTGAATGTGTGTTAGATAATACACAGACACAAAAGATATCACACAAATATAACACACAAGTGCAGTTATATAAATAAGATGACACATAGAGATATAATTATGTTATCTTTTGTGAGGTATTTATGTCACAGATAATTCTCGTATGGTGCAATGAGTATTTAATTATTATTTTTCTGTACGTAATTTATGTAAAATGTGAATAGTATTCACACTTAGTTGGTTGGTTGGTTTTTATAAGAATTACTCGACCCCGTGTACGTCATTCACAGAAAATGTTAAAAAAATCTTTTGACCAACAAATTTTACCTTGTAACCACAAAGGCATTTACTGTTTATGACTAACAAATTTATTCATCGCTAAATTGCTATAGGTACAAATAAAAGTTTCATGAATGTATATTTTACGATTAATTGCAATGTCGGTGATAAGTACTGTAAACGAGCGGTGGGAAAAGTTTTTGGTCTTAATAAATAGTAACACATACGTCGGCTTAGTAATCATCACATATTCGTTTATATAATTAGTGCCCGTAGGGTGTTATTATAGTTTTTTTAGCGAGTTTTATGCTTTAGTGAATTTAGCTTCAGTTATGTGACACAGTTTTTGGAGTTCTCGCTTAAGTAGTAAGTTTTTTTTATGATAGTACTATTTTTCTACTAACAAGGTATTCGAAATGTATGTCAATAATTACTGATAGCTTCTCCAAAACTTGTTTTCATTCGAATGAAATTTTAATATTTACAAAATAAAATGTTCAAAAGTCCAAACTGCGGTGTACATCTTGTGAAGTGTATTTACAGGAATGTTTCTGGCAGTTGTTCAGCAAATTGCCTTATTGCTTTCTTGGCTCAAAACGGTGATCTTATAAAATTTATTTTCCACAACGCAATAAAAAGTCCTGCGCCTTATGTTCCGACCATATTCGGTCCTTGTAAAGGTATCGCCTGGAATCACATAGTAAAAATATTCTTTCACTTTAGTCTTCTGGAAAGGTCATTATTGCATTAATATTATTTTATTTTAGTACATGACCCATGTCCAGCTGTGGACTACCAAGGGCTGAAAGGAAGGAAGGTTTGATGTCGTTTGCTGCAATAAAATTTACCAATTTAGGTCCATCAAATCCTGCACGGTCGTTCTTTGCTACTAAATTAAAAAAATATAAAACCAATCCCCATTTTAATACAATGGCTTTGAGCCACAAAAAGGCCACAAAGCTATCAATTTAACCTGTTCCCGAAGCCACGTCAACCACATAGGTACCCCGCCCCTTTGCTGCATTGCTTCGGGATCCATTGTTTTTGTAATTTGAAAACTCGCTAAAACATTTCTAACAATGAACCCCTTTGTGATGGCATTTGCTAAATCCTAGCGCGTAATGAATACGCTGTTGACGTTTCTAATCTCCTGGTACCTAGTTGAGCTACCAGTTCGTTTCTAGGTATCTATTTTTAGATTTAGGTTTAGAAATGTAGACATTTCATTAGAGAATGAATTAGAGAGATATAAGGAGGGATTCCAGTAACATAAATAAAGTGCGACAGAGGTGAAACACTAAAATTCTAAATTGAATCGCACTTCGCCCATTTTGAACTACGTAAGTAGTAAATGTTGTTGGGGTTGATTACTTAGGCCATACCGCCTCGGATAAATGGACGTCAGTTGGTATGGATTAGACAGCATTATCAGGAGTGTTTGACGAGTCGATCCGTAATAGTATGTTAGTATTATAGTACAAGATCCTATACGTATAATACGACTATAAAATGCTAACGCTACAATTACGCAACTAATGCCTCGACCATGAGCACAATAATCAAAGTGACGTATAAGTACAGTAAACGTCAGTCATTAATATGTCATATGTTAGTATGTTTTGACATTTGCTCATACTAATGGTAGCTCCATACATTTGTACGAAACATACCAATGGCAGCTCCATACATTACTATTCAACGTCTTAGAGAATCAGGTCCGTAAATAAATTTTCTTCTTTATGCGTTTTACGGATCCCCGTGCAGTTATATTCAGAGGCAAAAGGAAACGTTAGCACCTTTTAAATGAAAAGTAATGGAGCCAAAAACGTTACCCTAAATTTACGAAACCGCATACATTTATTACGAACGTTTCGCACGCTTCACCCGTTAAATGTGAAATCGAAACCAAACGACGAAGGTCGATTGAATGTTTTATACGCGTATGTGTTTCAAAAGAAGATCCTTAACTGAATAAATCAGCCGTGCGCTGCGAAAATCAAAAATGAAGGCGATTTTTTTTTTTAACTAAAAGTTAATGGTTAGGTCCTGTATTATGGCAACAATTCGCCAACCGAAATCCGAGACATGAAGAACATGCTGCTTTACTTCTGAGGGCAGTGGCATCTCTTAACTGATATCGTAATTTTTTACAAGCAATCGATAGACATAGAGAAATGACGAGCCAATGAGCAATTGGGACATTTATTCTGCCAACCTTGAGTTGTCACTAACAAGTTCCGGCTAGAAGTCAATGATATATTTATTACTAGCTTCCGCATGCGATTTCGTCCTTTTGGATCTCAGAATTTGATCCAAAGGGGGATAAAAGTTATCCCATATGTGACGCCAGGTTATATAACGTCTGTAAAAAACCTCATACAAATCTATCTATCTATCTGACATCATGATCTTGTGGAAAACCCGCAGGTATTAAATCATTTCAAAGTATACAGGTAAGAAGAAAAAATATATTGACCTGCTTATTTAACGAAATTCTCTCTAAAAGAAAGTGACTTTATTCACTCACTTACCTAGTAAATTAGCGCCGTAAGAAGCTATAAGAATTTCTCTCATCTCCTCGTTTCAAGATCTTGATAATATCGGCGCACCATATTCAGTTGCCAATTCCACTCTAACTACATACTTCGGAAAGAAATACCGATAAAATTCCTCGCATTGAAGTTAGAAGATGCAGTTCTTGAAAGTGAAATAAGTAGTTACTTGGGTTCAAATTTTCTTTCGGGTTCCTTAGAAGTTTATTTGAGGAAACCAATTAGACGCGGCAAGTTTCGCAGATATTTTAATTGGAAAGCGCTGACAGCGTTTTCACTTTAAAGCAAAGTTTGTTTATTATTCTGGAATTATTAATTTTTTATGCGAGTGTTAAATGTGCCGTGAGCATGGACATAGCCATCAAAGTATTCGTACGGTAAGCGCGCTTCTACTTCCGCAATACAGTGGCTTAATTAAAATTTCGAATAATATTCACAAACGCCGGTAGAGCATAACAAGTTATGAAAAGCAATATAGATGTTCCTCAGAACACATTGTTCGTATGGTATTAGAACGGATACATGGACCTACGGCGGATAGGCCAACTATTGTTCAATTCACGTCCAGCCCTAACTAATTCAATTGAGATATGTTAGGTAACTCGACAATACTGTATGGAACATTCGAGGTGCTTGGATTTAAGAATAGGTTATAGTGGTAAACAAACAAGGTGTCTGAACTTAAATAAACCACAATAGGTCTACATAGACAAAACATGTGGCGATATAAGGATTACATTTTTTTTCATACAATACAAACAAAAGTTACATCTGCACATGCATGGAATCGGCTCAGTGGCTGAAATTCAGCTTTTTACTCGAGTGGACTAGGTTCGAACTTGCGCGCTTGTGCGCTTATAAAATTAAAATTGTTACGGTGATGGAAAAACATAGTTTTCTCGTTTCGAAAGGTTTTCTGTATTCTCTCGAGTTCTCCATACACTTCGTGAAATACTCCGTGAAAAAAACAAATGTCATGTCATGTCAGTACCCATTAATGACCCACTACAAGGTCGGGTCTCCTCTCACAATGAGAGGGATGTAGGCCGCCGTCCACCACGCTGGCCTACTGCGGGTTGGTGGACTTCACATGCTTTTGAGAGCATTTTTTTTGTGAACTCTCAGGCATGCAGGTTTCCTCACGATGTTTTCCTTCACCGTAACAGCAGGTGATATTTAATTTCATAAATAGTGCTATTTATGAATAACTAACTTTTATTTATATATAGCTTTTATTACAAAGTCATTGGTGCGTGCCACTGGGATTCGAACCCGGACCCCTCGATTCGAGGTCGAATTCTAAGCCACTGGGCTATCACCGCCGCCGAAAAAAACAAATATCTAAATATTAAATAGTTGTTACCATTCAAAAGATTCGCAGCCACCCTTGGAAACGGAACCCAAAAAGGCTCATCCTATCAGACACAAAAAGATATTTGTACATTCTCTTTTAGGATGTGTTTTACTATTTGAACGGAAATCGAATTGTGGACCGTCCAGTTACATTACCACTTGTACTACTCTGTGTAAGCATACTACTAACTTATGTTACGATAAAAATTTTACGACTTTTTGTAATGACAATATCGCCACATACTTATAAGTTAGGGATACCATACTAAGAACATTAACCAAACTTGATAAAAATATATTGTTTATATTAGAGATACTCTCTGTATCTGTAATCAGTTCTCGCCAAAAAACAACATTAACCAAACTTGACAAAAATATATTTTTTATATTAGAGATACAGTTCTCGCCAAAATAAAAGTGCCCTAAAAATAACAACTCCTTTCCTTTAGGTATCATATTTTTGATATCCTGACACTCCATCTAATCATACAAAAATCTTTGATTTGTAAAACTGTAAACCGAAAACTAGTCTGAGCTTTTGTTCTGGGTGTTATTATCGACCGCATGCAGATCGCACCAAAGCCTCAGCTTAGTAGGCTTTGCTGGTAAAACCTTTAGACGCCTAACACTGAATTGTCTATAAGCTTAACGGAACTTCTGGTCAAATAATACCAAATATAACACATAATTTCGTGCCTATAGCTTTAGGAAATTTCCAAGTTTTAGTCCACTTTACTTTATGTGATTATTCGTTCGTAGGCGATAATACTACGTGGGTAGTAAAGTAAACCTTTCTATAATAAAATAACAATTTTTCTATTATTCTACGGCCTTAGTGGAACTTTTGATCAAATATCGAAAACAATATAAAATTTCGTGAAACTTACAAGCTTCACGAAATTTCCACTAAACTACAATAATATGGAAAATGTAATGTAGAAAACACTGTAGACCTTTCTATAATAAAAATAATAACCCTTCGTTATCAAAAGTATCGTTTTTTTAGTAAATAAATGTATAATATGTCCGTGTTGTTGTAACTTTCATAGTTGAAAATAACAAATAACTGTACAGACCATGTGACCATATTTCAAGTGATAATAACCGAAGCATCACCTAACCTAACCTAACCATTGAAGGGATTTCTGTGTTAAATTTAGACTGTGGAGAGGGTTTTGAGTTGTTAAAAATGCGGGAGTGACGCCCCGCAATTCCTAATCTCCGCTGTACACACACACCCTTTCTAAGGAGAGCTATAACGTAGTCTATCGGTTAGGAATCCGCAATTATGTTGTGTTATTTGCTTCTAGCTGTCTCATACATATAAGATGATTTATGTGTGATTTAGGCGACAGTTAAAATTAAAAACACAATTGAGTTTCTCTTTAGAAAAGAAACGACATTTAATGCTTATAATTAAAGTGTCGAATCTAAAATCACCAAATTAATTATAACATAAGCTTTTTGCTACAACAAAATACACATTTTAGAATATCAATATTTCCTTCTGACAGTCTCCATAGTTACCCACGTACACAGATTCACGACCACAGATTGACGGAAATATTTAACATAGAGTACTGATACTCGTAAATTAAGAAAATTATATTTTTCTTTACATCTCCCCCACCCAGGGAAGATAGAAAATCAGCCTAACTTCATAGTGAGTCAAGCTCAGGGGCAGGAGACAGTTTCGAGATGTGGAAAAAGTTTGACTCCGATTTTTTATGACCAGTATTTATCTTGTAAATTGAATTTGATATTTTTTCCTCAATTTTGTATGGTCCTATTCTCAGTTCGTCAAGCTTTTTCCTATTAAGTTTGTTTCCATTTTCCACAAAAACGTTGTCCCCAACTTTGAAGTCTATATGTTTTCTATTTTTATCGTATAATATTTTGTTGTAATGATGTGATCTGATTGTATTTTCCAGTGCTCTTTTCCTGTCTTGGATTAAATCATTCTTCATCATCTTTTCAAGTTTCAACTCAGTCGGTAAAATCGTAACGTCTGTGCCATATAGCAGATATTTTGGAGCATATCCAGTGACAGTGTGCTCAGTTTCATTGTAGTTTTTAACACAATTTTGAGCTATGGTTGTCCAAGCTGTTTTTCTGTTATTTTCATTTATCTTACATCTGATTCTATTGACTAACGTTTGATTCAGTCTCTCGTTTAGACCATTTGAGAATGGCGAGTTCACAGCAGTAAAAATTATTGGAATATTCATTTCATCTAAAAAATTTTTGAACTCTTTTGAATTAATGCCAGGGTATTGATCTGTAAGAATCAGGCCGATATCATGAGTTTCTGAACAGTTTCTAACTAATTTGATGAAATCATTTGCATTTTGAGTACTTGATGTCAAAATATATGCATAGCGAGTGAAGTGATCAGATAGCAGATGCAAGTATTTCTTCGTTGACCTTGAACCGCCAAAACCTCCTATGGTATCAATAGAACATATCTCAAATGGCTTTGTGGCCGGCCCCAAGTGCGACATTAATCCGTATTTATTTTGTCCTCTTGATTTGTTCTTTATACATACTATACACCTTTCACATATTCTTTTTATATTTTTGGTCATGTTTTGCGCTGTATACAATGAGCTTATCATTTTTTGCATTTGATTAATTCCTATATGACCTAGGTGTGCATGTACATTTTTAATAAATTCTATACTAAATTTTTCGGACAATATTATTTTTTCTATTTTCTTTACTTCTTTATAATAAATATTGCTTTTTGATATTAACCTGTCTTTTCTGTTTTGTATCTTTTCGTTTTTCTCTTGGTCTTTGATGATATCTTCTAGTTTTATTATATTGACTATCTTTAATTGTTCATCTATATTTTCATTTGGTTCTAAGACCGGGTTCCTGCTTAAACAATCAGCTTCGATATTGTATTTCCCTGGCGAATATTTTATTTGAAAATCATATTGTGATAGGTAGTATGTTAGATCTCCTAATTCTTCGTCTGTCCTTGATTTTATGTTCATATTCTCTAATGGCTTGTGATCTGAAAAGACAGTAAATTTTCTGCCTATTAACAGATGTTGCCAATATTTAACACATTCTTTAATTGCCAGGCATTCGAGGTATATAGCTTTTTTCCTTTTCTGGACTTCATTTAATTTTTTGGAATAGTATGCTACCGGTTTTTCTTCATTGTCTTCTTGTGGTTGCTTTAGAACTGCTCCTACTCCTTGTAAACTTGCATCTGTATATATATGAATTGGCAAGTTTGGATTAAAGATTGTCAATATGGGTTGAGAACATAATAACTCTTTCATTTCAACAAATGACTCTTGGCATGCTTTTGTCCAATTAAATGGTTGTCCTTTTCTCAATAGGTTATGTAATGGTTCCAATTTTATTGCTATATTCGGGACATACTTGTGATAAAAATTAATTTTTCCCAAAAATTGTCTCACATTTTTTTGCGTTTTCGGTGTAGGAAAGTTTTTTATGGATATTAAGTTGTCTTTCAGAGGTCTAACGGAATTATTCTGTATAATGTGACCCAAATATTTCACGGAGTCAGCAGCAAACATGCATTTTGAAAATTTTAGCCTTAAACCCTCACTTTTAATTGCTTGAAATAGCTGCTCTAGATGTCTGACATGATCTGAAAAAGTTTTTGAAAACAACAATATGTCGTCGATGTAACATACTGTGAACTCTCCCAGCTTGTGTTTCCGTATTATATTACACATTATTCTTTGAAATATGGCTGGTGAAGTTTTTAGGCCGAATGGCAAGCAAGTCCATTGGTAATGCCCCTCTTGTGTGACGAATGCAGTTTTGTGTCTGTCTGCGACGCGTAGCGGTATTGACCAAAAGTGAGTTTATAAGAGTCGTTTTATAAGATGATTTATGTGTGATTTAGGCGACAGTTAAAATTAAAAACACAATTGAGTTTCTCTTTAGAAAAGAAACGACATTTAATGCTTATAATTAAAGTGTCGAATCTAAAATCACCAAATTAATTATAACATAAGCTTTTTGCTACAACAAAATACACATTTTAGAATATCAATATTTCCTTCTGACAGTCTCCATAGTTACCCACGTACACAGATTCACGACCACAGATTGACGGAAATATTTAACATAGAGTACTGATACTCGTAAATTAAGAAAATTATATTTTTCTTTACATACATTTAAGTATTTTCTCAATCTCTTGCAATCTTCTCAGGCATTGTGAAATGCACACAACTTAGGAGAGTCATGCACACAGAATTCTTAGCCACCGAACTACAACCAACACTAAATTAAATATGTAATTTAATAAAAAATATAGCAAGGGTTTATTAAGGCAGCTGAAAATATTTTTTTAAATATATTATTACCTACATTAAAAACAAACGCATTCCATAATGAGACGTATCTCATTAATTTTCATAAGCCAATGTGCATGGAATAAATTGATTGCGCTTCGCTGGGCTTTGCGGCTAAAAGTAGGTTAATACTCGTATACTTAGTAGTAGCATAGTAAGTAGTAGTATTTTGTTGTTAAGAAATGTTTTTACCAGGACCAGTATTAGTAGAGTTAGGTGACTCTACCATTACACATTCATATGCCGTCGTGAAGCAGAATTTTCTTCATTTAAGGCGGTAAAGTCATTGTAAGTAGTAAGGTAAGTGGTAAGGTATGGTAAAGATGTAAATAGTTCATATCCCGCCGTGAGCAGCGTGTTCTTCATGTCTTGTGTTGTGTTTTTAATCGCGCTAAATTTTAGACTAACTAGTGATAAACGCGCCAATTTTGTGATACTTGACCGGCTGAAGAAATCATCAAAGCTACTTTGATTACGCGTTTGTCTGTCCCTCCAGCATGAACGTACGCAGTTTCGTATAGTAATCATATCGAGCTGCCATTAGTATGGGAGGATGTCAAGCCACTGTGATACTAATCACTGATGTTTACTGTACGACCACTTTGACGATATTGCTCATGCTCACTGCACTTTCTTTCGCGTCGAAACTCCATACAAAAATCAAATCAAACAACATTGATGTGATTTTTGTATGGTGATACTTAACACGCTGGAATATCCTAAACTACGTTTGTTTGTTCTCCTTGAAAAGATTGAAACTCATTTAATTTGGCAGGATGAAGCAGGCTTCGTCTTACTTCTCTAGTTTGTTTATATAAAAGGCCCTAATTCAGGATAAATTACTGTATTTTGTAGTTGAGGAAAATCGTTAGGGGATGAAGTTGTCTATAAAGGTCTCCGATCAATCTATTTTTCGATAAGGGCTTAGACCTGTCCTCGGTTTAGGAACATCTAATTAGGGCCAGCGGTAAATCCATTATGACTTAGTTACTATTTATTATTTTCTTCAAATAGGAAATTTCACGTAAGTAGAAAAGATCGATATTATTAATTCATACCTGGGAAAAAATAAGACACATAAAAAGGGGCTGAATTCGATGTTTATAGAAGCGAATGATAAAAAAGTAGACTCGGTAAGTGAAGTATTTCAGGTAATTATTCGTTCACACAATTTTTATTTATCACTTATTTTTCCATTTATTTGATAAACGTTATTTTTAGTAAATAGCGCTTATCAGAGTTTCCGATATTATTAAACAAGTATTATACTTAAATGTAAACTCACATTACGTAAAAGTGCGGTATGAATGCAATAATAGCAAAATATGAAATACGAAAAAAATGGCTGATTTAAGATTTCGTGAGTGGTAGAGCACTACCTCAACGCTGCGAGTCTTGGGCGAGTAATATACATACATGTTATACAATGGTGTCTTACAATATTATCCTACGCTCAGCTAAAATCAACAAGTGTTGAAAAAGCCATTTATTTGACTATTTTACGTCATACTTCGTCTCTCCATCTCATAAAACAAATTTATCAAAAACCTAAGGTGGCTTTTAGTTATGAAAGTCTATTAAGACCAGCGTTGGCCCGTTAATTAATAGGATTCGAAGAAAATTTGCATTTTGAACGTAAGCTACATTTATTAAATAATCATGAACCAAATTTGCATTGGGGTTTCGATTCTCTACAACGGAAATTAAATGGACTGACGCGTCTAAAGGTTGGTTGACACGTGAACAAGTTAAGTGAACGCGACAAAATGCTGATTCCTACAAACCATGAAACGTTTAATTTTTATATAGTAATAAGGAGTAAAAGATATAATACACGCAGTCCACTTGATGTGGTTCATTGTCACACACCAATGTCACTGCAGCCCACGGATATTCACATGCAGACTCAAATAGAGAAAAAAAAAATCTATTTGAGGTCGTATTCGGGTGCTTTGCTACTCATGAGGACGATCTCACGAGGGAGATGTTCGCCTCAAATAAAGTATACCTGGCAACTACAAGAAATGAAGAACATGCTGCTTTACGACGGGTTATGAAGCTGACGGTAGAACCTCTCCGGACGAGCTACTATGGCTCTACTTTTTAAATTTTGTTGAAAACGTTGAAAGAAAGAAAGGATCAAGGCTAGGGAATAGCAAAACTAATCCATAATCTCGCTGAGAAAGTACGCTATACATGATACAGTTCTTATTGACAAAATCCGTAAAAGAACGAAGGGGACCGACATAACTCTCTTTCCCATAAAAGTGGTAACGGCTTGTCTTGTTCGATGGACCGATAACCAATGGGGTAAAAATGGCGAACATACTCGTACGATAGAAGTGCAGAGGGTGGGTCAGAGCAGGTGGACTGATGACCTGATGAAGATAGCGGAAAAAGTTGTATTAAAGGGCCTGGACCAGGTCGCTAACGATGAAGAAAGCTTTTTACAATTGGGACGAGTGTAAACCAAGCTTGAGGAGGCTTTAAGAAACTTCAAAACTTGGGTGTTAACAAGTCATTAAAATACAATTTACATTTAAAAGTTTGAGTAATCTGCACAGTTTAATATCCCATTGTTCAACGTCAACACTGTAGCTAGGTTCAGTGTATGTTAAACGTAAGTAAACGATGATGAACGAAGCTAAGAGTTTGGTTTTGAAAACCACTGCCTATCAGTGACTTACAAGTTATGTGCGTTTTACAAAACTAAAATGTCATATGTTAAATAAATAAATAACGCTTCACACTCATAGGCCCACGCTAGGATTCCCTGTGTCAGTTCACGGGTTCCATGGACAAGACAAGAACACATTACACCCAGACCAGAAACAGAAATTCAAATTCATCATTCAAATCTCTGCTCTGTTGTGAATCGAACCCAGGACCCACCGCGCAGCGCACCGGTGTCTTAACCACTGCGCCACTTGGGTCGTCGTGTTGCAATAGGTAAGCAATAGTAAGCATACTTCAATGGTAAAGCAAAAATATTAATGGATTGATAAATTTGTACAACAACATAGTTCTACCATCATCGTCGTACTAACATCACATCTTTACCCCTCATCTAATCGACGAATCGGTTGACGACAAATCGACGCAACAAGTTGGTCGAACGACAATTTTATTTTGTCCATTTATCGCTTGACCGCGCGTGTTCTCACGACAGCTCCGACAAGAGATGTGTGTTAAAATTTTGTCGCGTTTATTGGTCGATCGGATGACAAAAGTTGTGTTGTATTGTTGCAACTAATTAGAACATGGCCGTAGAAAAATATGTTTGAGAATCCAACTTGGTTTTAAAGTAGGTTGTGAGTGTAAAGAGTTACTTACTAGAGTATGTACAATTTATCTTTGGTGTACATTGGTAGGAATTGTGTGCCTTCACTAAATTCGTGTTCACACTCAGCTTGTGTACTACGGAGCGTAATTTATAGCGGTAGGCTAACCATCCGTTCACTCATACGACACATTAATTGTCCGGTAGACATGTACATAATGTACAGTATCTAACGAGCTACCTATATGACGGGAGCATGACTACATTTCCGTGGGATTGAGTTCAAAAAAAATTTACAAAGAACTTATTAAACTTTCTTTCTTGAAACAAACAAAAAGTGTAGGTATGAAGTATTGAAAATAAATTTTGTAATTTGCACCTTTTGACAAAAGTTTTATCGAGCCAGCTCACTAATTCATTGGGCATTCGGTGAGCTTTTCGAGATTATACATTAAGAGTCAACATTAATCTATGGGACTTAGCTTAACTAACTTAGAAGGCAAAATGTCGTAACAACGAGGTGAGTAAACACCTAGGTTTTGTAAAACTTTTTATGTGAGAGTACACAGGCTGCAGTAATAAACGATAATTTTACTTGTATCTGCCCCTGTATTATTTCTATTTGTAATTCCTATTCCCATAATTTTCCACTTTCTGCTTTTTCCATTTTTTTGCTTGTTTCTCTCTTAACATCAACCATTTTCATATTTTACTGCGTATGTTTAGTTGGGATAAATTTCTATTAAACGTTAAACTTTTTGCCTTTTGAATCACTTTTTGGGTAATAACAGAAAAATAATTCCATATCAAAAAGGTTGATTGCTACTTATATATTACAAAGAAATCCTATACATTAATCGCAGCGTCCACAATAAACCTATTACCTTAATCGATACGTTTACGTAGAGCTTGTAGCGAGAGCAGTTAAATAGGAAATTGCTACCGTATTTACCCGCTACAGAAATCAGTATTGAGTTGTGTGAATAGGCACTGATACAGATAGCTAGCTGATTGGCGATTTTAATCTTAAAAGCGCAGACAGGAGTAATCAACATAGCTATCAAACTCTCAAAGCTATCAAACTGAAGTGGCAATGGGCTGGTCACATCTTTCGAGGGGATCGATTACAATCGGTAGGGAACAACGGTCCTTGAATGGGACCACGTATCGGCATAATAAAGACAGGCTCCGACCAGGTGGACTAATGACTTGAAGAAGACAGCGGAAAACCGTTGGATTCAAAGGGCCCAGGACCGAGCAAAGTGGCGTTGATTAAGTAACGATTAATGTTCATACAGGGTGACTCGTAGATATTACAAGTCACGATGTATAAATAATGAACCGCAGCATGAGTTTCAAAGTAATGAATTAAAAGATGTATTGATTAAATTTACAGTCGTTCGTCGCATTGCACAAACATTTTAATTTGTCCGGAGAGATGCTAGTATTTTTTTACTGTCGTAAAGATGATCTGCCGTAAAGCAATAAACTTTAATTTTGTCTTAGAAATTGGAGAAAAATCCTGATTTAATTGCTTGTGCAATAAGTAGACACGGTTTTTATCAATGGTTATGTATCACATGTGTTTTACAAGTTAGCGAAGTGGTTAAAGATTATAAGAAACGGATTTTCGATGGTCCACCATTATTTCTATTTTTGTAAACAAAAGTTATTGTTCAGTTACACTGTTTTATTTTTAATTTTATTTATTAAATGAATTAATATTTTATAATATAAATAAATATATAAATGTAAGTTTTTCTCGTGACAGAGACACCATCAAGAACTACTTAACAGAATTATTAATAATATTAACATTATTATCAAAGGTTTATTATTAAAAGTCAAATGGGTTTTCAGCATTACAATTTTAAATACTAAAAACTTTTTAAAATTCTATGAAATTCAAAAAAACTCACCCTCTCTAAAAATCGAAATCACACCTTATCACTGACACTGAAACTGTACAACACTACTATTATTATAATTATATACTATTTGTTACAATTATTTTTCCAATTAAACCTACGCGCGTGAAGTTTACTCGGATACAGAGAGTACACGTACAGCCCTCCCCGAGGTTACAGTCACACTGACACGCTGACGACCCCGTGGATACTCTATCCTTGTGCTACTCTGTGCAGTGTCTGTATGAATCACGGGGTACTCTTTGAGTTTTGTAGAGATACTAGGTATTATTATTGTTAGTAAACTACTAATTTTTTAAATGTAGGCCCGTGCTATGCTGTTTAAGCTACGCTGGTACCGCTACGGTGCTTGCTACGGTTGTATTTCTACGATTATAATATTGCTACGGCGTAGACACCGCTACGGTGGTAGCACTATAGTACATCGCTATAGTGATGCCCCTGTGGTGATATCGCTACGATGTTTTATAAAGGCAGGCAAACAGACAGACAGCCCACCTGATGGTAAGTGGTCACCGTCGCCTACTGACATTTGCTACCAAAGAAGTCGCCTGTGCGTTGCCGCCGTTCTTTCTAAAAAGAAAGCCCTTTTTTAAAAAATTCCATGTCATTTTCCTTCAAAAATACTTCAGCCGGCAGACCGTTTCAAAGTTTGAACGTAAAAAAAAGTTCTGAAAGGCATGTAAAGTCTGCCAACCCACATTAGGCCAGCGTGGTTGTCTATGGCCTACATCTTACTCATTATGAGAGAGATAAAGTGACGATAGTGATGTGTGTGGATGTGGTAATGGAAATCTATATTATTCGAATTGAAATTCCACAAGCTGTTTAATTTAGCTCGGCTTAAAGATAGAAGACTAAAAAATTAAATGCCTTCCAGCTCAGCTGGAACCTTTACAAAATTAGTTTTTCCAGTTCATTCGCTACACGTGTACCTTGTGAGGTGAATGTCACTGAACATGCGTCTCGCCTTTTATAATTAATACGCAAGGAAGTAAGAACTTCCAACGTAATTGACGCAAGTTTGATTGCTCATTAAAATTATACGGAT
Organism: Erynnis tages; assembly: GCA_905147235.1. NCBI lineage: Eukaryota > Metazoa > Arthropoda > Insecta > Lepidoptera > Hesperiidae > Erynnis > Erynnis tages. The sequence goes on from LR990074.1 coordinate 11,265,994, forward strand.
AAGTTTAAGTTTACGCATTATATATGAAGACATAAGACTTGTAAGATAGTTAAAAGCCAAGTCGTGAAGTTGTTGTAACTCGAACAGAATTTTTTCACTGTAAACACGCTGTAGGTAACAGAACTATTTCTTGAAACATAAAAAGGTTTGGGATTTAAGTATGCGTGAATGTATGTACGTATGTCGCTTGTTATAATAGTTTTAAGACTAGGTACTCGATTTTTGAATCATAGAAAAATACTACATTTTTAAATGTGGATTTTACCATCGTAGAACTTTTCTCACCAAACTACCGGATTTATTACCAATTATCGACATACATTTTTTTTTAGAATTTCTTTTGTGAATTTTTATAAAAAAAAATATTCCTTTTTGTCATATCGTAACGTTCCCTCAACGCTATCAGTTCGAATAACAACGCGTTCTAAACCCGATAATGCTTATGCGCCATTAACTCGAAACGGCGCCGTATCAGAGGAGTCCACGAGGTTATCAGCACTTTTGTTCTCAACGTACAAGTATCAAACATGGAGGGTTTTATGTCAAATAAGGTATGAACATTTTTATTTCACTAGACAAATCATACAAACAGCAATTTGAGACACAAATTAAAAAAAAAAGTATGCTTATGAATAAGGCTGCAAATATAGAGAAAAATGTTCAATAAACACGAGAACTAAATCGATTTGCCGACAAACAGGCCTCCAGGTTGGGAAAAACTATGTATTGTGCTAAATGTTAATGCTATTCTTATTAAATAAATTTAAAAAAAATACAGTTTGTTAGTTTAATGCTCTGACTTTTTTTCAGTAAGCTTAAAGATAAATACATTGCCTATGAGTACTTTATATTTTTTTAATCGCTGAAACAAACAACCGTTCTGCGTTCTGCGTTCGAGATAAAGGCATCTTAAATGATCTCATTTCGTTGCAAATTTTATTGTTCCATATCAATAAAACCATCTGGTTCTTAGCTATACTTTAAAAAAACAAGAATATAGCCATATTAGCAGCACTTTTATATGACATGTGTTTTACAAAATAAAATATTTAGGTACACGTAACTTTCAGGGTAAAATGTAAGTAAGCTTGTGTACCTAAATGTAAGTAAATACCGTTAACTGCTTACCGTGAACGAAGTAAACTCTTAAACCATATATTCGTAATTTGAACTGAGTTTCACGTCGTTGCTAAAACAACTGGCCAACAAGAGATAGACTGAAGCAATCAAATTGAGCGATTTCTCTTTTTCGATTCGCAACAGTGGATAATTCCGTTGGTAGCCCCAATTTCGATTTGCTCGAGCTCGAATCGCAGGATATAGATTAGTCTATCCCGAATTAACTTCCGACCTACATGAGCGGTAGCCATAAAGCTCTATTTATATCTACTACGTAACGTGTCCAGCACGTAACGTGACCGACTAGGCAGGCCCAAAATCTGTACTGCCATTGAAATGGGATCTAAGTCCAAAATCCTGATTTTTGGGAAATCGCAGTTAATAAGAGCTCCGCTGCGCTGCCCTCCCCTGGGAAGTCACCGTTAAGTCAAAACATATATTTAGTATATTATTAAATCTTGTTATATTTATTTTATCTTTCTCAAACTAGGACATTCTTCCCGATCGAATTTAGAGGGCACACAACTAAATATTTGCTGGCCTAGTGTTTGTTAACACGCAAGTAAAGTATTGGTGAACACAATAAAATCTTTTCCATCGAAAGAAATGAAATTAGTGTAACGAAGAGTAACTTTGTGAAACCCGAGAAATCAAGTTAACAGAATGTTGTTTTTCCAAGAAAATCGTTAGCGACTCGTACAACATATACCAAAGGTTACGATGAATTTTATTTATAGCTGAAGTCGAGAAAAATGTTTGCCTGTTTGATTGTACATTCAAAGTTGCTGATTGTATTTAATTTATTTCTGTCATCGTTAGGTGGCGTATCTATCTACTGTCGTTTCGAAAAGTATCTTCTTTTACAGACTACGGGCGATAAAAATAACTTCACGTATCCCGAAAGATTCCGTTCGTCACTTGTGAATTCGTATAAGTTGGAAAGTGGAATAGACCTTTAGTTTTCGGTTCTCGTAGCCTTAAGGTAGGCACACTTAAAAATTTCTTATTCTTTACTTGACACACTCTACAAAGTAGTGCACCTTGTGTAAACGTGATACGGGCTATTTTCCAACGCTCTCAACTAAATTACCTATGTCATCATGGCACAGGTGCTCTAGGAGTTACAATTTGTTTCTTAAACTTATAACACTGGTTATTTTCTTGGCAGCCTTTGTTTTAGGATATTTGGTAAAATGTAGGTTTTTCGTGCGAAAATGGGAATGCTAAAAGGTTTTAACTTACATAAGAGTTTCATTTTCATACGTTTTCTGATTAAGATTATCACTTGTGACTTGTTTCTAGTAAGATTTAGCAAGTAGGTGTACGACCAAAGGAATTTTTGATACGTATTTTGATAGTAAGAGAATAGATACCTTGGACATTTTGTCGACGACATCGAATTTACTGTAATTAATCTTTTTGAGAGCATTGAAACCGGTATTTCATAGTTTGATGATTTCGTAAAATAACCCATATTCGTGCAAATAAATGTTTTAATTTTTTTTTCACATAATGCAAGTACTTGACTGTATCTTCTATAACGCACACACAGTCACTGTATAATACAAGTTAAACGCACACATAGTGCCACGGGTCAAGATGAGCTAAAGTAGGGGACGTGGGGTAAAAAGGGGACGGTAACACCACTCTGAAATTAGATTCAAAACCATGCATAATATGATCTAATGAATACTTCAACGAGTTTTGACGTCAAGATAAGCGTTCCGCTTCGCTCCCGAAGTTAGTTGCGTCATTAAACGGACAATCACATTCACAAACTTTACACATAGACGCCGTCGCAGACTCGTGAATATTAACACATGGAGTCGTTACGAAATAAACTCCATTTATGTTTAAGTAAACGTATATTTAATATTTAAAACGTTATACTATTATAATTTTGGAACCAAGCTGTTTTAAAGTGTTAGTTTTTAATAGTTTCTAAATGTCATTTGCAAAGGATACGGTAGCTACTCAGTGACCTTCTGTGGGCACTGCACCCTCTACCCGAATCCAACCTCAAAAGGATAAAAATCCCATCACTACTAGACTTTTACCTTAAATAAAGTGTCACACGAACGGCAACCACGCCTCCCATCCAAAACATGAGTAATATTTGTTTGAAGAAGGGTTATGATAATCCTGTAATTCATACACTGCACGTATTCTTTCATGCATTGTACCTATTCTTACCTTATCCTTCTTTATTTTAGAAGGGTCATGGTGCGATTTAATTTATTCCAGGCTTGCCAATATTTATTGTTGGGCCGAAATTTACTGGCCGTATATCAAGTGCACAAAGGAAGGCGTTACAATGAGTCCCCGCTAGTTGCGAAGTTTTGCTATGTGTTGTGTGTTGTGAGATTTCCCCTATATGCACAAACTAATCCACCTCACAGAGATAGGGGAAAGAGGTAACGTTATACACGCTCTACTTTTTAAGCAATTTCAAACAATTTTAATCAATTTAAAAAAAAAAACACACACACATCCGTTATAATCTGGAGGAAAAAAGAGATAAAAAGATTAAAAGAAGCGATTTGTATAACTATTATAGTTGCAACATATAGTTCATAATTTTTTCTTATTACTTACTTTACTTTTCTCTTACTTACTTTACTAACGTTTTTCTATAGCTCCCATTGAATATTGAAGTTATTTATTGTCTGTACGATCAGCATTATCACGAATGTGAGGTTATGGAAGATAGTTGGAGAGTTTTTCCGTCGTAGATCATACAGAATATTTATTAAATAATCAATTTAAATATACTTGACTATTGAATTAATGAAAACCTAAAAAAACATATTACTGTGAACTATTTTAATTCTTAATTTAAAAATATTCCATTAGTAGCCGCTGTGATAATTATTATTTGATTTTAAAACTGTCACATGAGGTAATACCCTTACTAGTTCAGGCTTTAACGATATAACTAAAGGTAGGTGCATGACCTGCCTATAACGTGTGTATAGGTTATTCATTATTAAAGGTAGTATCGAATATTGGTCGAGTTAATCATAAAGATTAGCTATTGTTTGGTGTTTGTTGTTGTGATTTTTATCATGGGTTATTATGGAAAATGTTTATACTTTAGTAGAGGAACAAATGGCGTATCATAATTATTGTTTCTCCGGCAACCATACGTTCGTAAAGAGCGGAAAACCTGTAGATATTTCAGGTTATGAGTGTTATGAGTGCTGTAATGTATTAGACATACCTAAGGGTGGAAAAATGTATGCCGGAAACTTCTCCATAATGTTTTCAAAGGCATATCCATTAACCCGCATTATATCAGCGTGGTGGACTAAGCACTACATATGTCATTAGGAGAAGAAACCCGTCCGAGCTTCATAACTCACGATAGCCCGAGATCTAACAAACGTTTCTCGTGCGGCATCGTAAAATCATGTTGTATAAATTTTATTTGTAGTAGGTATACAAACACCAAAAATGCAGACTTGACCGGAGGGTCAGGTAATTTAGCTAAATTCAAAAAGTCTTTGAGGCGTTTTGAAATTATTGTTTAAAATCCATTATGTTGTAAAAATTTCAACGTGCCTCGAACGGGTGAAGTCCGCCAGCTCTTGGTCTACGAGTTGTCTTATTATCAAACTATCAACAGATGGTACTATACAATATTCGACTCTTGTGAAAAGCAATACATTTATCGCATTCATCTCACGTACAAAGGCCGGTCCGTGGCTGCCAAGTTTAATGACGTCGTAACCTCGTAACCGAAGACACTGCGTAAGAAAGTGCTTCTGGCAAGAAATTGTTGTTTTAAGAAGAGATTATGAAAAATAGATTTTTTTGGAATTTTTATCTCGTGTTTTAATATGTTAGGCTCATAACTTTTCAGCCGGCCCTCGTAACTACGCCTACTTCGGAGGCTAACTTCATATTGGTATTTTCTGCTCATGTATGTTATTCTAATAAAGATTCTGGTGATTATATTTGGTAGTTTGATATCTTCTTTATGCTTCTTTTTAGGACTTCGTACGGCTACGACGCCACTCCGTCCGGCCTGACAATTCTGACAAGGGTTGGAAACTAGCTCGTTTCTCCACCGATCCGCATTGAAGCAGCGTGGTGGAGTATGCCGCAGACCTCCTCCTGTTTTTTTTTAAATAATAATAATAAAAACTTTATTCACTAAAAATGACACAGTTTTAACAACAACTTCAATACAATTCTTGATTTTTATTGCGTTACCCTGTCCCCACACTAGGATACCCTGTGTCGTGGGTGACTAGTCTCTTCCGTTTGTTTGTTATATGTATAAAAATATATATGTGTGTGTGTGCATGTTTGCGTGTGTGTGTCTGTATGTGTGAGAGTGTGTCTGTGTGTGTGAGAGAGAAAATGACTGTGTTTATTTTTGGGTTCGTGTGTGAATGAGTTTGTATGTGAGGAAAGACCCGTCCCCAAATTAAAATCATATCAGCCAAGCAAAGCAGATCATACAACTTAACTAATATCATGTTATCCTTACATAAAATGAGAAAATATTAGAACAAGAACATTGTTGTAAGCGAGTCTACTTAGGTACGTGTTCCTGCAGACCGAACAAAATTTACGATTATTCCTTCAGAGGATACCGCGCCTACTCACAGGAATTACTACCCAGAGTGGGTTGTAAATGGCTAAGTGCGAGTCGTTTTACTTACTATTAACTAAATAGACGTAGGTTTCATGCAAGACTTAGATTTCATTCATTTAAATAATTAATGCGCTAAATTAAAAAACGCGATTGTGGCGACAATCCCGGATCTTCTTATTAAATGTGAGAAAAATGCATTTGATTAAAACTGTTCTCCAATGGGGTCTCACTTATTGAATTTTTATGGTCTCTTACAAAATGGTATAAAAAATCAAGCACGCATTTATTACTGTCCAACACAAGCTCTTCGCTGAATTGTGGAAAGTATCCATGAATTTAACAAATTTTACTGAAAGGTTAATTTTTTCTCATTTCATATGCCTTTTTTCTCTTTCTTTATCGCAAGCCTAAAACAATTTATCTATTTTCGGTCTCCGTCCATAGACCAGCGTTGCGTTCCTATGTTCCGACTGAGGTTGGAACGGAAAAACATAAACTCGTACGAGCTTGAACTCAATACTCTATTTTAATCGCGGCGCGTGTCGTTTACCTGTTATTTAATAGAAAAAGGAGTTTTAACTCTAAAAACTATAATGACTCTATCACGGATAAAATTATCAGTAAACTAAGAAAATCTACTCACGGAACCCTGCAAAAGAAACGATTTCACTTCAGTAATCATGTATTTGATGGGCAGGCTTCGCACTAAATTGGAAACGGTAGCGGCACTGTCTTGTGTTTGAAATTCTTATTTATATTCCGGCCAAGCGGAAAATAGTTATTTTTTATGTAAATGCCTAGGTATGTGATTTGTTTTTATATTTCGTGATTGAGCCATTTCTTTAGGTATGACATATAGTATGACATGAACTTAAGGCATAAGTTGTCCCACAATATTTATTTACACATTTATATTAACTTTACGTATTCCAAAGGTATCTGTTAAAGTCAAAGGCAAAGTCAAGTAAAAGTCAAAAGATTTTATTCATTATTAGGTGCAATTTGTGCACACTTAATAAACGTTATACCTACACATTTTATAATTATTCATATTTAATTAAACAATAGAATAGTGTGTTTGATTTCGCCGAATAAAAGTCTTAGAACATTTTCCGACATTAATAAATCTGACCGATTTCCTAAACGCCTATGTCACTGCATAATGTACGTTCTGAGTGACGGCCGTAATAGCAGTCCTCTGATTTATATTCTACGGAGACGCGTAATTGAAAAACGCTCTACAAAAATGACTTTTATATGAATACCGGATAACTTTTCGAAATAACTTGTCAAAGTTGGTAGCAACTTGTAATTTGTGTGGGAGGTTTTAATTTTTTCCGGATAAGTACGAGTACATTCAACGGCATCTTATGCTCGTTTTAATATTAGAATAATTTAATTTTCATTGCTTCTTATTTTCTGAGGACCTTGTTGCGTCGAATGGGAAACCTTTAAAAGAATACAATTACGATATGTACCAATCTTGGGAGCAAATTCGGTTATGTGGTTTTAGCAGCTTTCTATCCACTGAAAACTACTAATGGCCTTGATTATTGTACCTACCGATTTATTTGGATGCAGTATTGTTATTATGAAAATTTATTTAAAACTAAAAGAAACTCCAAAACACTTATTTACCTTTTATAAGATAAATTTAAGCTTTTGAAGTTGAAACCAACTATGTCGACCTACAAGTCAGTCCGCTCTTAGCAATATCTACTTACAATATATTTTGAACAGGCAGGTTTTGTTTATAAAATATTATCCTCTTAACTCAGCGAAAACATAAATATATCGCGAGTGTCGTTAACCCAACCGCAATATATCAGAGACTGCGATCTTCATACCAAAGACAAACGCGGGCAATTTTCATAGAACAACATTATTATCTAGGTAATAATAAAAGAAATATACATTTGTAATGCACTAGTATTGCTCCCAAGTATTAGCAGGTACTGCATTTTACTGCAGTAGATATTGCAGTTAAACTACTAAACTAAAAAACACTACGAAACTACTTGAGGAAAAGCTAGAGAAAATTTACTGAAATTTTGCATGATAATAGGTATAAAATATAGATGAGGTGTAATTATTCTAATTACTATAGCTAATCGTAAGTAAAATTAGAATTTCATAAATTATGGTTACATTCATTTCAACCGCTATGCAAAAATACATGAATAATACCTCACCTCATATTTAAATATATGCAGCTTTAAATAGTAATTTACCTTGCTTGTAAAATGACTCTTACTTGACCGGTTATCAAAACTTTAATACCCTTCTCAGACTTACTGGTGATATTATACATTTTACTGTTCTTGCGGCATATTTTACGGTTTTACTTGGTCAACATTTAGAGTTGTAAAACGTGAATAAGAAACCTGGAGTTGATTAAGTTTTGAGGTTTATGAATTATTTTAAGACTACGGTAGTTTTCCAGCATGTTTACCTTCAACGCTAACTTATTGCGCCCCTAAAAATCTCATATTTCTCTCATTGTTTCATTCGTATGAGGAAGTTGAAATAAACTTGTGATGAAAGACTGCAATAAAAAAATCTTAGTAACGATATAGTTGACAGAAGTTCTACATTATGTTATTGGATATCACAAAACGAATGGGGATCATTATTAAAATAGGTAGGTACCTAGACCTACTATAAAATATATTTTTAATAGCTCCACTCCTTTTTTGCGCATAAGTCGATTCTGATACAATATTAGAAGTGATGTGCGATGATCCAAAGATTTAGATTTGAACCTAATTAGTAAACCTACCGTGAAGCGGTGATAGCCCAGTGGCTTAGAATTCGACCTCGAATCGAGGGGTCCGGGTTCGAATCCCAGTGGCACGCACCAATGACTTTGTAAAAAAAGTTATGTGCGCTTTATATAATTAAATATCACCTGCTGTTACGGTGAAGGAAAACATCGTGAGGAAACCTGCATGCCTGAGAGTTCAAAAAAAAAAGTTCTCAAAGGCATGTGAAGTCCACCAACCTACATTAGGCCAGCGTGGTGGATTAAGGCCTACATCCCTCTCATTGTGAGAGGAGACCCGACCCTGTAGCGGGTCATTAATGGGTTACTGACAAGTAAACCTACCTACCCTAACATATTTTCGTAGAACCAACATCATGGTGCTAATATTCGAAAAACACAAAGTTCTTCCTAAAACATTTTACCTTCAATATAATGTTTGTATGAGGTAAGACTTATCCCGCTGGCTTCATCAGGGTGCGAGTTTCATCTTTGTTTACATTTTCCCTCGGCGAATTTGCTACCGCGGCGGACGAATTACGAAAATAAATTTGCGCAAAGCTGAAAAATTCATAGCGCGATTGAAATATCACCAATATTACTTTTGGTGTCCGTAAAAATGGGGCCATATTTTTTCGAGCAGAATTATTTTGATCGACGAGAGAACTAACTAACGACGTCCAAATTTTTAGAAAACATGTTTTGCTTCTAAACTCGAGCGGATTTCCAATTTATTCGCTAGTTACGGCCTCAGTTTGTCAACAGAAGTTTATAGTTTAACTTTGTTTTCCGTAAAATTTTTGTAAATATTATTATGTAGGTAAGCATTATTTTATCATAGTTTAACAAATAATTATTTCACGGCATTTATTTTATTTAAAGGTATTTTATATACTAAAACACTGTTGAAGACCAAATAACTATATTACTTACATCAAAATTGTTTAATCTTCGTCGATTCATCACGATTCATCGAACGATCACGTAGGTAAGTATTATTTCGCTCTAGGTAGGCTACAAATTCTTAATAGGTGTCCATCATTCGCTTAGGTATTTATAAAATATTTCCATAGAAAATTAAGGTTTAAATTGCTTCAACCCACTTACCAACTAGTTCTTTGAGAAAGTTAAGTAATTAAGCAAAATGGTCCACATATTGTTTTAAAATGAATTTCATACATCATTTTGTTGATTAATGTGAAAGGTTTCTTTCATTTCTGCAGTCACATTTCTCCACTTATAAACATTGGTGCTTACTCTTTTGTAAAGGAAAAGGTAAAGGATTCAAATCCCTCCGTACCATGCCCATAAACTGAGTCTTTGACAGAGTTACGTAAGCAAATTGCTCCACTCAAAATTCTAGGATCGCCAGCCGAAGTCTAGATTAAACCAGCGCGGTCTGTCGCCATGATTGATGGCTGCGGAGTTAGGTTTACATAATGCTTATAAGGTTAAGTTACAAGTTTAAATGTCTTAGAATCTGAAAATAGTTTTAGTATCTAAAAATAGTATTAAACTACGTATTAAAACTCACATTTTCTGTACAACTTAAGCTTTATTCTGTAGCTTTTATATATACGATTTTAATTAAATAATATATAATGTATTATATATTTGTATATATTCATATTATTATTCATTAACCTGCACTAAAGTTACGTATTGTATTCTTTTTGAGACGGTAGAAAATTAATAATGTTTTTCACTGTCACTATGATTGTGATTGTGATGTGTTAAATCATATGTGGTTGTTGCACGGTTGTAATTTATTATAAACATGCTACTTGCAGCACCTATTTTACTAATTTCTTCTACTTACAGTACTAACAGTTCTTCTATCTGACAAGAAATTCTGCAAAGCAATAAGACCGCTTTTGCTTTCTTAAAACTGGGAATTGTCTCGTACTTTTATATTGCTTGGTGCAATAGTGCATTGCGTTGTATGATCGATGACTGCAGTGCATTTTGCATAAGCTTTTCCGAGACCCGCATAAAGATGGATAGAAGCTAGACTTACAGATATAGTTATAAATAAATAGTTCCAGCCAGCGATTTCATCTACGTGGATTTAAGAATCTCGTTCACAGAAACAAAAAGTACTCTATTGTAGTTATTCATATTATAAACTATTTGAACGGATTTGGATGAAGTTTGGTATAAAATTTCATCACTAAAAGGTATAAGAAATTGTTCCAAATAAAAGTGAACTCAAAATAAAATAGGTAACGCTAATTTTACGTGTTCCTGACACTCAGTTAGGATGTCAAAAATGGTCCAGCACACAAGTAAGAATCTATGGTAGTATAGTTGCCGTCATGAGTGGTGAGCAGAACTTTCATGGGTCGGTTTGACATTGACTGTGCTGCGGTGCACACGATTGGTTCGACAAAGATCAGTTCTTCAGTGTGCATCGTCTATTGGTCCAGCACGTTTTATCGGCTGCTGTACATTGGCCGAAAGTATACAATATCCCTACCACCAATAATCTGTGCTCACGACTCATGACGATTACTATATGTACCTCAAATATAGCTTCACTTATTAGATTCCCTGTGTTGTGGTTGCCACGGACACACTCAAGACATTATACACACAGTACTACCGCGCTACTAGTATCATATATAAAGAATTGATGAAAATAAAATAACGACAATGTTGCAAACAATAATTTTACAAGTTCAGACACAAGATTTAGTGTGTCCTCTAATCACCTGAAGTACCGAAATCACAATACTTTCCCACAAGTTTCCGTCTGAGAACGAGGTGGGACATTTCATAACGTAATTTATCGTATGTTCGCGGGCCTGTTGAAAGAATTCCTTATTTATTACGGAAACACCGTGCGCCAAGTTTGTGGTATCGACACAATGAAATATCGTCGAGTTACATTTTGGTTACTTTTAGAAGTCGAGATGTTCTAATTTTATACGACTGGGAATGTGTTTACTTCGTGATAATAGGGCAATGAACTTGTTTGTGTCACATTATTTTCTACATCTGTGACTAACGAAATAAAGAACAAAATTAGGTAGAAATACCTATTTCTTTTACTCAGTTACCTTTCGAAAATCATATGTAGGTACTATTAGTCTTGAGTGTTTGTTAAATACAAACCATCAACTATTTCAAAATTTTATTGCGTTTTGACTTTGAGATTATATGATGATTTGATATCAACTGGTTTACGGATTATTTGCCCCTCGATATACCTAATAGAAAAGGTAAATAAATAAAACGTTGTATTTTTTCAACAATTCTAGTTTACGACAAAATGACTTACGAGTAGGTTTGTGTTTGTTCGCCTTAAACGTTATAATCTTGTAATTTAAGCGCTTCAGTAATCATGTTCTTCTGTAATTGACTAAATTAGTTAAAGTTCGGTGTATAGTTTCAAACGAGTTAGAACTTCTAATGAATCGAATTGACGGATCTAATTTGGACTTCAAGGCTTGAAATTCAATCAGGCCGTTGAATGTCTGAGTGTAATCAAACGCTTTCAATTTCAAACTAATGAAGCAGGTATTTTATTTTTCAATTAATTTTTATGTTATTTTATTTAATTTCTGTGTTCTTTCATAAATTTAAATTACAAGGTCTTCTTATATACCCACTGCAGGGTCCTAACCCTACATCCCTTCATCTCTCACGATGAGAAGGAGTTGGAGAGAGGAGGAGGCGAGAGTAGATCTTAGTTCACCACGCTGGCTTAGTGATGATTGGTGGACTTCACTTTGAGAACATTATGAAAAACTGACGTGCAAGTTTCCTCACGATGATTTCCTTCACCGTAACAACAGGTGTAATTAAAATTTTGAAAGCGTGCATAAATTTTGAAGAATGTCATTGGTCCCATTGGGATTCGAACACGGCCACTCGAGAGTCGAATTGTCAGCCACTGGGGTATCACCTCAAGTATAGTGTTGATATCTTCAAACTTGATTGTTACAAGGTTAGTTATAAAAGTGTTTGCTTGTTTTTAATTAAAAAATACAGTTCCTCATCCCTATATTTTTGGATTAGCCTGACTTCTTTCCAATTTCCAACCTATCCAAGGTTCATCATGAGCTCCGCAGCCAGATCTGTTCGTTCTTATTTAAAAGCTTTTAGATCTAAGGAGTCGTCCGAAGCAAGGAAAGTCGTACTCAATTTCCAACCATAACTACACCTTGCCTGTTCATCTTTTTCGATTACTCGCTATCTTTTCCTATATAAAATGAAACGGTAAAATTATATTACGAAAATCGAAACACGTAACGACTTCTGTGGTAATGTCACCCTAATGACCGGCTAATGTGCTTTGTTTTGTTCGTGAAATGAATAATTCAAAACATCTTTTAACTTTAGAGACACGTCTGATACATAGCGATTAGCAAGGGTATATGAAAATACAGAGAATGAAATTGACTTGTCTGTAACCCATTAATGACCCACTGCAGGTGTCTTTCCTCAATGTAGAATTATGTTTTAAGGAAGGCTTTAGTCCACAACAATTAGTAAACAAAATTGGCATATTTGCTTTTATTAGCTGGTGTTAAATTTTTTTATTATTTTCGTAAGTATTGTCCGCAGCACGCCGTTATTTTGATACCCAAATCATGGGAGTACATAAAAAATAACAAGTATGGCGACAGATATTGGATTTAGAATGACGTCACTTAGAACATTAATTGTATCCAAACTAAAGGAGCACGAAAAATAACATTTCAATCGGTTAAGGATAAATGTTTTAAAATTTACTTGCAAGATCTGACTCGAACTTGCATATAATTATACAAACATTACAAGTTGAATCAAAGCTTTAAAAATAAATATAGAAACAATTCATTATATCGGCACCAAAAAGAAACAGGATTGATTTAATCTCATTTAAACGGTCTTGTTGACCGTCTTGTTTTAATTAAACAGTAATTAAGCGAGCTCTTGATTAAGCGCACTGGCCGGATAACCGCCATTTTACTCGTCAGAATTTTAAACGTCGAATTCAAATTCAAATGTAAGACGCGATCAATCTTGCTGAAAAAATATCTTTGGAACTTTTGGGCGGGCGTCAAGCTTTTTTTTCTATGAATACAAAAAATATCAAATTTTAAAATCGTATCTTTCTACATTTTCGTTTATTTAATTTTGATCCCTGATTCAACTATATAACGAAACAAAAGTTCGTAAACATAACAAAGGCATAGGTATCTAATTTGGGGAATGTTTAGATTGGACCAAAGAATTATTATATAGACCAAAGAATATTTATAGAAGTATTGTATGCAAAATATTTTTGGAAACTTTTGGACGGCCGCTTCGTTTATTGTTTCTTTGCATGTAAACACAAATAATGTTCAATATTGAAATCATAATTATGTTTAACTTTCAAAATTCTTGTGTATTTAATCCCTAATTTTAACCATGTAATGAATACTTAATAACAAAACTTCGTAAACAAAACGAAGGCATATAATAATTAGGGCAATGTAAGACCAAAGATATTTATATGTAAAGATGACCTATGATATCAAAAAAGGAACACCATGATGGTCTGGACAGGAATGGTGAGGTAATGTTATCTCTATTCAATACTTTTCCCTAGTGTTGGGGAAATATTCTTACTACGGTGTCCCTGAAATACTTTGACGTCTATTTTATTTTTGGAAAATAAGCCCACTTTTGCTTTTTCTCTACTGTAGTATCACTCGGTCTGGTCATATAAAAGTCTTTGGCTAAGACCTTAATTTACTCTTATACCGTACACGTGTTCTCGTTCCAGTGAGACGCTAATATAAAGTTCTTTGATACACTAATTCGATTTCACGCCGAAATAAACTTTGAGTTTCAGCTAGAGGGAAGGGTATGGAATATAAATTAGGCATTCTATTATAGTTGATTGTAATATGTAGATTGGTAAGTAACCGAATCTATTATTACCTACTTGTACTTTATTTTGTTCCTCGGAAAAAGACAGAACCATTTCCATTCGTTTAACGGCCGACGGGACACTTGATAAATTATTTTGAATTCTCAAACATTTTATTAATATCTTTTCACTAAAAAAATTTAGGGATTTTATCAAATCACGGATGTTTATTAGTGAAAGGACCCTACAGAATTGTATTCTAACACCTCCCGTCTACACACACATCAACACTACATCCAACACTAGGATTTGATAAATTCACCTATTTTGTAGTTTCCCTGCGACACATTTACCGATATCATACGGATTCGTTTAAAGTACTACAGGACCCAAAACATTTCTAAAATTCCAGATAATCCCGTTAGAAAAAAATATAAGTGACATACACCAGGAATTTTACACCTAGATTTTACCTTTAAAAATATTCTATGTTACCGCACATTCTCCAGTGCTCTGTATTTTATAATACGTCACTCGGTAGTGCACATTACACGGCGCCGCAATGGTATAAACATCTTTTTTGTTCACTCGCAGTCAGAACGCTACCTATACCTGGTTCTTCCATTACTCGGGTAAAGTTGTGTTCGCACTGTGTAGTTTATTCTACAAGGTATATATTATTATTCTTGTCTTATGTCTTGACGTCCGATAGGTATAACTGAAGTCGAAAGTTCTCGAGCATTGTGTGTTGCCAGTGATAGCCTACCACGCCGAGACGTCTTCACTGTGAGCCCAATTCACAAGCTCAGAGTCGCTCAGCGGGCAATGGAGTGAGCTATGCTGGGTATTTCTCTACGTGACATTAAGCGGTGATAGCCCAGTGGCTTAGAATTCGACCTCGAATCGAGGGGTCCGGGTTCGAATCCCTGTGGCACGCACCAATGACTCTGTAAAAAAGTTATGTGCGCTTTATAAAATTAAATAACACCTGCTGTTACGGTGAAGGAAAACATCGTGAGGAAACCTGCATGCCTGAGAGTTCATAAAAAAAATGTTCTCAAAGACATGTGAAGTCCACCAACCCGCATTAGGCCAGCGTGGTGGACGGCAGCCTACATCCCTCTCATTGTGAGAGGAGACCCGACCCTGTAGTGGATCATTAATGGGTACTGACAATCCTCCTCCTTTCCACATCTAATGTATTTATTCACAACACTGTAGAACGCTTTCATTGGTATCATGAATGGTGTCGGTATGATAAATCAGATGTAAATGCAGCAATTACACTCAAGCTGATAGCAACATGTTTGCAACTGGTTCGAATCGTTAGTGTAATAGCCGCCATTCACGGTTCCATTCAATTCTCGTAATGCAAGCGTGTGGCCGGATGTGAAGCCTTTTATGGGGTTTCGATCACTTGAATAATTAGCGTTTGATTTTCGCTATTAAAAAGTTCATTAATTTCGGAGTTTTAATATTAACATTATACCCAAATCAACTTGATAACTGAAAATTTGATATCAATAATGAATAAAACTCTGAAATTTCTCTGCACGGTGACATTTGCTTTAAAGGAAACGACTTTACAATAAAATATATCAATATTTTAGGTACCATGAAAGTAGGTATACTCCGCTAATTGTAATTTAGAATAGATGTTCAGGGAAGATGAAGACTGCATAAAACCCGAATATAGGGCCAAAGCTACAAGCTTAGTTATGATTTTAATTTTTATAAGAAGATATTTTTAAATCAAGCTTAACAGTTTATTGTATTCTATAAATCAAGACTTTACACTCGATGGATTATTAGGTGAGTTTAACAAAAATATGTCATCCGCCATTTTGTTACGACGACCATTTTGAATTGACACCAATACTGACAATATGAAAATTAAATTGCATTGTCATCGGAACTTTAGGTAAATGTATTCCAAATTTAAGCTCAATTGGATAAGGTTCCTAAATTTCCTCACAAACGAACAGGCTCAGTTAAACAAAAGAAACATTAACATTAACATTTAACTTTTTATTGTGGACAGTATTTTCTTGTAGACAGTGTTTTTTTTTCAGGTTAAGTTAAATAAAAGCTTGTCAAAAGCTTGCACATTATGCCTTTACCTTTACCATGGACAGTGTTTATGCAGTAACGACTCCGCCACACGCGGTGGGTTCAGTCGAATGTGCTGGCGTGAGGAGCGTGAGATTTTTATGAATTTTAATTTCATTGTGATTTCCATTGCATTGTGCTTTCTTTTGGTGTGTCGAATTTTTTGGTTGTATATTTTTCAGGTGGCGTTATCGCTATTTATATTATTCAAATAAAAACGTTAGCTACTATAGGTAGCTAACGTTTTTCATTTTCAAACAAATGGGTATTAATGTTCTTGAAAGTGTCATATCTATAGACAATTTAACACAACTTAGCACTTTTTCGTTGTTCGCTCTGACACACACCACACACACACGCATACACGCACGGACGCACACACGCACGCGTCCACCCACGCACGCACACCCGCACGCACATACGCACTCAGATTAACAGATATTGAGTGATTTTTGTGAACCTTTGTCGATGTACCTAAAACACCAGAAATCTATAAAAGCTATGCATTATAAACCAATATTAAGAAGGTTATAAGTCCTAAAGAGCATTTTTGCTGATGTTATTTCAAAAACCGATCAACCTATAGAACACATCTCCGGTAAGCCAATATCAAAACGATTCACCATAATGCTATTGTGTTCAAACCCAATTTTATCAGCGTGAAAAACAAAGAGAATGGTTTTTATGACTATGAAAACACTTACCAACAGGAAAATGATTCGATTCAGAATAATAATGCACTTTTATTACGCTTTTACTGCAGAATTATTGAAGTGTAGGTAAGAGTATATCGCAGTTATATAAACAAGTTTATTGATCTCCAGGGGTCTAGGAAAAAGGAGTACAAGCCGCCTTCTGTGGTCAGAGCCCTTTTTGATGATCTGAAGAAGACGGCGGGATACTGGTGGATTCAAAGGGCCCTGGACCGGGTGGACAACAGTGGATAACGAAGGGCTGAAAGAAAGGAAGATTGATTTTCAATCACAGATAGAAAGTTATATATTAGCTACACGGTGTGCTGATTAAATCCCACTATATTACTTCTTGTTATAAATGCGAATGTGTTTGAAGATGCTAGTAACTCTTTCACGCAAACATGTTTGAACAGATATTCAAATTCATAAGGCATATATTTAAGCAACTCGGACTAAAATTGACTAGACAAACAAATAGCAGTCTATTCGGAATAACGTTGAGAAAATACAGAAACATTTGGTTATTATGGGCAATAGAAATGCTCTCTGACTATCCAATAAAACTTTAGCAAGATGTGTCCAACTTCTTATACGATTGCGACAATAATACGGACAATAAATCGGGTAATAAATCCAACGTACCGGCTCTTAGAACGTTTATAACCGTTTATAAGTGTCGTCTTATACATATAAAATATATAAAAATTGCATTTTTCTGTTCCAATTCACTAAACATATGTTAAAAATGCTCATTTAAGTAGGTAATTATTAGAAAATACTGTATTATGACGATAATATGGGCAGTTTTTTAACTTTGAAGATTATAGTAGATGGCATTTATCGAACTATTTTATGACTGTGATGATACTGGGGTTGGACAGACATTGTACGGACAATAGATCTGGACATTTTACAATCCAAATAACCGCATAAGCGTCTCGTAAATGCAATTATTTATACCAAAGTAGCTCACGTCGCTATGTGACGGTTTGGAGTTTGCAACAAGAGATGCAAAAGAAATAGGTACTTCAGTTTACTCGCAGCTTAAAAGTATTCAAAAATTACTTATGAATTTTACATCGGAAAATGTTGGAAATGTATTTTAAAATGCGCAGTTTCAAGCAGTTGTTCCTTAAATTGTAGTTATTAACGAATACAATTCAGGTTTTAATAGGTGTATGTATAAAACTAGAATTTTCCTAAAAGCGTGTTATAATAAACCCATTTTAAAACCTATTTTGTGGGACTTAAAATACAAAAAAAAACGCAATGCTCTACTCCCAGGGGGCCCGTCGCAACTGCCAGGTTTAAAACCACTCGCGGTACAAAAGAAATAGCTACGTAAGTTAGCTTCCAGTGCAGTAAAAAGTTGCAATAAATTATTATTTGTGAATTTCATTTCATATGTATTTAATTTAATAAATTTTGAGGGGTTTTAAAACATGAGAACTCTTGAAATGACTTCTAAACTAATGAAATTTGTTACTTATAAATTTCGTTTTCCCTGTATTTACACATTTTAGGAGTTTTAAAGCATAAATATATTCTACTTGTGAATGTAATTATGACGATTAAAATGTTGATGCTTAGACTGTAAGGATAAGTACCATTGTTTGTTGATACAAACGAGATTGGCTTTATAGGAGTAATTGTGCATACCTGCAGTAAACTTACAGAATGTATGAATATATTGGAGTAATTTACAAGCAAATTAATATAAAACATTAAAAAAATTGTACTGTCCGCAGCAAACCCTTTCACTTGATACCCACATCATGGAAGTGTAGAGGTCAAGCATATTAGGTACGTTATCTTGAGCCAGCCGCTATTTTGGATTTAGAAGACGTCATTAAGATCATCACTAAGATAACCATCTACGCAATATTTCATCTCAATAAAAATATAAGTTAATTTAAATATTAGCTAATTAAATAATATATTTTTACTAAATATAATATTAACTAAATATAAGTACCTATCTCTTAAATCTTAATCTTAAGGATATTTTTTTCTCAAAACATTTTCATTCTTCGCCAAACTATTATTTGAGAAACACTGGCTCATAGAAAACAAAAGTACAGTGCAACCGATCCGAGGGCTGCAGTGACGGCTCAAAGCCTTACAAAAGAAAGCCACGTAAGTTCGTATTAAATGCGATTATGCGACCATTACCGCAGTATTAATAACTTTTTGCTTGAGTTCTATTAACGTTATATTCCATGATATTTTTAGGGAAAATGTGATTCGTTTTTCTACTTAGCCTACTTATGTATATGCAAGTCTTTTTAGGTTCCACTGAACACAGGCTCAGGAACAAGGTATATAAACAGTGATAGCCCAGTGGCTAAGAATTAAGCCTCTCACTCGAGGAAACCGGGTTTTAATCCCAGGGGTACGTACCAATACCTTTTTAAAAAATGTATTTTGTATGTAATTTAAAAGTTCTAATAGACCACAATCGTTGTTAACTCTAAAAGGTCCTCAAATTCTGATTCGGATTCTGATCGGAGTAAAACCAACCTGAAAAGGTAAATATGGATTGATCAAAATGTCCTGTAAAACCAAAAACTCAACCATATTCGTGCAAATAGATGGTTTACATTTTGAAAAAGTACACAAAACTGGACGGCCCACTTACACTGAAATAGAAAACTTTTAGAAGAAAATTAACCTATTGAAGGACTTGCAACTAAAACTAAATAAAATTTGAAAACATTTAAATAAACATGTAAATACATCGCTTACAGTAAATTTATTTCAAGTAGTTTGTGCGACATGAGCAGCTTGGAGACGTCACATAAAACTGAAATCTCGAGCAAAAGGAAGCTGTACGCTGCCCGGAGCTCTCTTGAGAATACTAAACAAGATGAGCGCGTAAATATGCTACATTTAAAATAATATCTTATATTAAATGGAACACGACGTTTAAAATTACTCAAAAACTTTCTATCTTTCAAAAACTTTCTTTCTTTCAAAAACTTTCTGTCAAAAACTCAAAAATTTTCAAAATCTCATGTATGTAATCACTCATTACACATATTTAAAGTGCTGTAAATAATTTATAATATACCTTCTTGCAGACAACTTTAATATTACAAATTTTAAATTAACATGTAAATACATCGTTTACACTAAATTGTTTCAAGTACTTTAAAAAGAAAAGCACGAGTAAAGGAATTCTCAAAAAGGGAGCAAAAGCTCTCAGGTAGCACGCATGGACGCACGCACGCATCACACACGCACGTATGCATGCACGCATGCACGCACAATCACGAACACACAAAAGTAAAACTAAAAGCACACTTACATAACCTTAACGCAATCATCTGCTTCTTACATTTTCAGTATTTTCGTACAAGTTTGTTCATGTACAAACAAACAGGAACAAACAATAAAACATGTTAACGTGCTACTGTGACACATAGCGTTGTCGCGTGTTTTTTCGTACTACTAAAACCGTAAAGTTAAGGCATGAAAAAAGCAGGTGCGAATTGGAATATAAATGCCACATTCAGTAAATGACGTTCTAATTAAATCTTATTTTATTTAAATTTTGATTGTAGTTCAAGAAAAAAGGATTCGAAGGTTTTTGAAAATTTAAAAACGAATCAACTTAATTATGCCAACCCTAGACATCATCTTTTACATTTAAACAAAGGAATCCCACAGGATATAGAATATAACTTCAAACTAGTGGAAACTTGTGATTGACCATCAGGTGCCATTAGTTTAATTAAACTGTTCAATTTAGTCATAAGTTTCTTGTGATAACAACACGATGTCAAAATCGTCATGATTAAAAAGAGACTATCGACACAAAACAACAAGACACAAAACAGACTAGAAAATACTGTGATTCTATACTATACCTACACTATAAGTACCCTGTGACATTAGCCAACAGCTTCGTCTATAGGAACAAACAATAAAACATGTAAACGCGAAACTCCGAAACACATGTCGCCGTCGCGTGTTTTATCGCCCTACTGCATCAGTGCCTCTGTTTCCTAACGCTGTATCCGGAAATAACAGGTGCCACATAAAATTTAAATCCTAATCGTAGTAAGCGACAGGTTAAAACAGAAAAACCATTTTAGATAAAAAATACCTATAGTAAAATACAACTTTAGGTAAAAATTTTGAAACGTAATGAACGTCATAGTTATGGATTCTGCGTGTGCCTTGAATATACTTAAGCTTTGGTAAAGAGAGATCTTCAAGCGAGGTGACCATGCCCGGGGAGAGGCCGTGTTCCAATTTCCTCCGAATTTTCGTATACAGGGTGAATTTTTCAAGAGTGCGTGGATGGGAAAATTTTAAACTATGTGGAATAGCGACAATTACTGAATGGAGTCTGGGGCCCGAATTTGAGGAAAACGAAAACTGCATCGTTGATTTTGAAAATTATTAAAAAAATATTGCTTTAGTCCTCAGAACAGTAGGTACTGGTTCCAATTTGAAATTCTCAACCTAAAAGATAACTTTCTCAATTGCTCACTTTACGAAGTGTCTACGCATATGGCTCTCAGAAAATCGTGCTCATATTTTTTATATTCCATATCCATCCTTATAAATTACGTTCATTGTACAAAGACATTCAGCGCAGGTTTTACGATTGTAATTTTTTTTTATTTCTCCGCCAACTGAGTTGAGTGTCGTGAAATATTTCCATATCAAACGTAATTTTTCACTTTATTGAAAAAAGCAAAGATATTTGCGGTAAACTTTGGAACAAAGTTTGGAATATTGTTTCACATTTGTTTTTATGTCTGTCTGTACGTGCCAGATCTAAATCGCGTGTAAGTATTTTTTTAAACTGAAAACTACTTTTTTTAAGTTCTTTCTAAAGGATCATTTTATAATATTAATGTTAGTTCGACTTTAGGCTTTAAAAACTCATGAAAAGAATTACTCTTATCTACGCCTATTACTTGAAGCTCGGATTTAAAAATGAACATTTTTTAGTGTGTTACATAGCTTTCTTATCAAATCGGCCACGTTTCATTAGTAACATACTGCAAGGTCGTCCCTTACAATGAGATATAAAGGCTTTAGTCCACCACGCAGGCCTTATGCGGGTTTGTCCTAATACCATAATCCACTGCAATCAATCAATAGCAACTCGCTACTTTTACTCGCTACTCGCTTAATTATAATCCCAAAGATACTCGTACTATCTTTTATCGGTATAGAGTTCTATAACACTTTCATTCATTCTTCACCGCACGGATTCGTTGATCTTGACAATTTGTTTCTCTCTATTACCTACAGCCAACAATGCGTCACTTTACGAGTTGAAAGTACGTGAAATTGAGGTGAGGCTGTACGGGAATATTCTAAGGAGTTTTCCCATTTTATTAAACGTTTTACGTCTTTTGAATGCGTGAAGTGCTGTATTATGCTATATTTTTAGCGTTTTTTATTTGTTAAACCAGCAAACAGGCTTACTAGTCACCTGATGGTAGATAAGTGGGCATCGTCACAAATCCGACAAGGCTTAACGAATGCCATCTATCGATTCTACCGCAAACAACGCCGACGCGTAAAAATACTTTCTTAAATAATAAAGTGACTATAAAACAAAAGGATTCGTAAATAATAGATAAATAGTACTTGAATTGAGCTTTTTGCGAGATGGCTTTAAAGTGAGCACCGAAAACTGCCATTGTGAAACATAAACCGTTTGAAGACGAGAGAGGATTGTTCGTAAGCGTTCTACAGTCTGAAGCACCAACGCTGTAGGTAGTTTCAATCCGATTTGCCGGTGAGATAGAAAAATAGGTGCTTATATATTTTATCTGACATTTCAGGTAGGTACTTTAAATTGTAGTTTTCTTTGGACATGGAATTCATTATCATGGACATTTTCATTGCATTACATTCCACAACTTTTGACCATCTTTCGAGCAGATTTCGGGTTTAGATGGTGGATCCATAGTAGCTAGACAGGAGGCCTTACCACCAGCCTCTTAACCCGTTGTAAAGCAGCAGGTTCTTTATGTCTTGTGCTTCGGCTGGGGAGGTACCAAGCTGTCGAAAATACTATAATATATTTGTGGAGATATTTTAGTCCTTTTGAGTAGCAAAGCACCCGCATGTAACCTCGGATAGGATAGGTTGAATGTGGGTGTTTACCGACTGCAGTGATCACTTAATATCAGGTGGTTGCCTATGTTACTCAATTACTTTAAAAAAATCTTACACTATCTTTAGTTAAATTATTACCCATCAGCAAACGGTGTCTAAATTTACACTAACTTTAGTCTAAAATGAAAATTCGTTTTTAAAATGTCTCAAAGTCAGTCAATGTTATAGTTTGTGGAATATCTTCCACGAAGCCATTTTACGAAGTGAATGAATGAAGATACGAGAGAAGTGTTTCAGTGAGGTTCATATTTTCGCCCGTCACTTACCCAAGATTAAACTTTCTTTTTGCTAACGCCATTTTAAAATCTATTTTAGTTTCAATATTACTTTCTACACCAAATTATAGGAAAATAAATGCATCACACTGCGCTCCTTATAGGTACTTATGGGGCTCATAAAGATGGATTTATTTTATAAATAGAAAATGGCAGACAAGCCACTTAAATATAAATCGTTACCATTGCCTGCTGACTCAAGCAACACCAAGGGAGTCACCAGTGCGTTGCCGGCTTTGATGGAGAGCTTCATTTAATCCCGAATTGAAGAATCCCATCTCTTATTTCTGCGAAACGCATCATGGAAGACTGAACTAAAGTTTGAACTTAGTGGCAAAAACGTGCATGAAAACTTACTGAGCAGGTCCGCAACCGATCCTGCTGGTATGGTTTAAATTTCAGTCATCGATAAATGTAGATCAAGTGTAGTAATAGAATCTATTATTCCTTTGAATCTCTATCATTTTCTCCGTCTTTCGATCTAGTCTTTTCCTTGGACAGTACTTGTTTGAATAAAAAGCATTCCAAACTGGTCTTAAAAATGACAGAACGAGTGACAGACCTGAGATATGACCGCCGAAAATCACTAATCGTGAGGCTAAACGAAAAACTTCATTGCTTTTTGGTTAATTTTAAAACGGTTATAGATATCTCACTGAGGTTATAAACACAAATTATCATAAAATATCACTAACAAAAGCTATCCTCCTTATACACACAAATTATCACTAACAATTTCGCCTCTAATTCTACATCAAAGCTCCCAATCTAAAATTAGGATGTAATATTTATCTCTTTGTCCCGTTTAGTTCGTTTTCTGAATTATCGTTACATAAAAGAAAGGGTTTATACACGCGTTAAGGGACTGTGGGGGCGGTACTTGCTATTATTCCATATCACATTTCGTATCTCTGTGGAATAACAAATGGTATCTTATAAATAGATGTATAGGGTACATAGATCCGCGTTTAATAGAAAGATTTTTGCAAGCGAAGGTGCAAATTTAAATGTAGATAGCGATAAATCTGTATCAGAACTGAAATATTAAATTAAATATTAGGACTTCCAAATAAGGAAAAATTACATCAACTTACCCATACATTACGGTTCTCGATTCCTGGTTTTTTGGGATATCAAATAAATTAAAAACGCAATAACACCTGCTTAAATACCCCAAATATCCGACCAGTTTGTTCCGAGGTTGGAGTGTAATGGAACACATATCACGTCGTACTTTATTTATCTGATACGCGATAACAGGAAACATGAGTAACGGGTCCGCGTGATGAAACATGACTCCCGAGGGCTCGCGATAACGTGTAATAACGCAACTGAATAAGGATAGCTATAATAATGTATTTGTTAGTAAGGCATTTTAGCGTCCATTCTCGAAGATAGAATAACCTATAACACTTAGTCCTAATTGGCTGTCGCGATACGACACAACCGATCAACCAACCATCGCGACGAAATTCTATGTTCTATATACAAAACTTCTCCGTTATGTTTAAATCATGTAGAAGAGAAAACCATTTGTGATCGCATGTATTCCTTGTTACTTATAAACATTAAATTCCCATCTCAATTTATTTCTTCTTGGAGTCTTGGATGAGAAAATTACAGCAGACATTCATTTTAGAGAACGCCTACGCCTCGTAGAGATGCTACGAAATGCTACGAATCGTGGGTCTACGACGCTTAGCACGTCCATGAGGCGTACTACGTATTGGCGTGAGGTAGGTACACTTGTACACTTCAAATTGTTTTTTATATCGTAAATGAACAAACAGTCATAAATCATCTGATTTTAAGTGGGCACTGCTATCTATGTACACGTAGGCACGTTAAATAGTATAGAAATCCTATCTCTAAATGAGAGGCTAAATTTAATGAATGAGGGCTCTACAATTTTATTAAATCCATAGAGGATATTATACAATATTTAAATAGATATATCCAAATATAAATTAAAAAAACAGTTTGTATCTCAATCAAAAACCTTATTAAATACAGTACTTATGTAAGACATTCTAGTAAGTATCCAAAACAATAGAGTTAGTGTTTAATACATTTATAGTAAATGTTAGAAACATTATCAAGAAACGCTTTATTATTGATAGAGGTCTTAAATAGATGCGACGAAAATCTCGAGAACTCTGTAAAGACACCTTAACATTTCTGAGAAATGGAATTTAATTATAGAACTAGTTTCGTAATTCATTTCGTTTCGCCTACCTTTGATTGAAATGATTTAAGTGGTATTACTTAGTCAGTTTTATAGTTGGAAATTAACTTGCAAAAGGTAGTGTGGTAAAGGTAGCGATGGTGGTGTAAATTTTGAAATAATTAGGTTGTTAAGGTTTGTATTTAGATGCAAAATTTGTGACCTTGAGGAGTGACCGTTCCGGCCATCTAAGTTAAAAGGTGCCAAAATCAGATCTTTATCGTTGTAACACCTCCACGTTCAGTTCAGTTCAGTTAAGACACGATCTTTTTTTCGCTCCACTGATTGGCCTAAAGATATGTTTTCTTACAAAACAATACTCTTTTTTCTGCAACGCAATTGGGTATTCCAAAAAAAATATCGATTTTGTTTAAATGTATTTTAAAACTTTATTATTAATAATATTGATATTTAATGAAAAAATTAAAAAAAAAAACAAATTTTTTCAATTAATTTTAAACAATTAAAATTTATGAAATTTAAATAAAGATCGCCTGACTATAAACGCGCCATGATTGGTCTCCATAGTTGTGACGTCAAAATGTTATAGCTATTTAATAACAGTACAGCGTTTACGGCTATTACACGTGACTAGACATTTGACATGAGACATAGTTTGTCATCTTGTGGAACATTTTTCTATGAACTGCAATGTATGAAAACTAACATTATGACGTCACACGCGCTCGGGAGTTGACGGCGTGTCTTCGGCACTGGATTCAACGATTAATTTTTATTTTGAAATAACTTTTCATTTATCACAAAAAAAAAATTGTGTAATATCCAATTAGCGGTGTTATCGCTACGAGCTATATCTTCCAGACAACCATCTAGGCAAGGAATTAAAGCAAGAGAGAAAGTTGTAGGTACATAGGTTTTTTCCATTAATAGCACCCAATAATGACAGTTCTCATTTTAACATCCGTGTTTCGCTTTTTTTGCGTCGACAGTCCTAGCTCACGCATTAACCGTGGAGGCCGTAGCTTTACCTCCTGCAACAGCCGCTTACTAGCTCCAAACTCCGTTTAACACTACATCATTTCGGTTTAAGTTACATTGTCACAGCTAGCACGATGCACGGGATGACTGTTCGACATGACACAATAACCACGTTTCTTTGCTACGTTACAAAAGTATGACCACTAAGATTTACTCTACATACGTATTCGTATATCACAGGAGAATAGTTCAGTACAGTCATGTAAAAAAGCCGCAGTAGGAAACTCTAGAGCAAAAATATCTCAGAGTGTAACAGACCGCGAACAGCTGAATTCCATCATATTCGCTCACTGCGGCCATTATAGTTTTGACATTGCTCAGGTACAGGTTCTACCGAGAACTACATTAAAAACGTTAGTAAATGTACATTAAACTTTAAAGCTGTTAATATAAGGTGCTGAAATTAAAATTCAACTATTTGAACCTACTAAAATATTAAAACAAAAAGGAAGCATAAAGATAAGGTTATCTATGGATTTCAATGAGGTCAGGGCCATGGTCGGATGAAGGCTGGGTAGATTTTTAATTACGGGAAGTTTACGAGGCAGAAAAAATGCTGAGCCTGGGTGGGAACCGACTTTTATCCCTCAATATGAAGTAGACAAGGAAGGCATGGAGAAGGCGGATCCACTACTTATTCTCCAATCCCCATAGTGAGTTATTGACTAACAATAAATACCGTCGGCGTATGTTGATCTCCGAAATACGGGTATTTGGTAATGCATGAAACTCGCCACAAGCGACGCAAATTAAAATTTTCGATCGCATCTGATATCTCATTAAGCAGAAGAGTTGTATGTAGCTGAAAAACGTAGTTTACAAGTATCATAAGATTACATTACATTACAACTGCTTGCATCACTCACTTGTCTCGCTTGTAGTAAGACAGCTGCTACAGAGTTCTTTGAAGTGGCTGTAGGTAAACCTCAGTAATTTCATTGAGTACCACCCGTCTACTATCCGTAACTTTAAATTTCACGGTTTGAACTGAAATCGTGCGGATATTTTTGATACACAAATAACTTTCAACGGTTTAACGTCGACAATATTTTTAAATTTTATATATTGCATTAGAAATTTCGTAATAGTACGTAAGCCAGGGACAGGTTTTCGTGAACCTTTGGCCAATAAATTTGTAAAATGCTTAAGAGAGTAGAACTAAGAAGCCTGGTGATCGTCAGCTGTGGCTTTATGGGTGGGTTGAGCAGACTTGAGCAGCAGAATTATTACGGGTTTTCTTTTTTCTTGTATCATTTCAATCAGTAGAGTCGTGATATTAAAATTAAAATCTGCTCTACCACGTGTTTTCACGCGTAATTTATTACAACAAGTTCCGCGAATAATTTCACAATTGTACTGGGCTCACCAGGATAGCCGTTTTCCGAATAATTCGGCCACAACACAGATATAGGTCTAAATAGATAGAGCAGGTTAGCCCACCAATATGAAGACCAATTTTTTACTATCTACTGAGAAACGAACGTTATAGTTTTAGTGATGGAAATTCTACATCAACGCGAAGTTGTATCATAAAAGTTCAAATAATATGAATCATTCGATTAATTCTTCACCATCATTCGAATCGAACTTGTCATAATAATGACGAGTGAACAAATCGATTTTATTCGCGTTATTGGATTTGACGAATGATAAATTTTATACATATAGAACGGTGGAGTGCGGACTATTGCGCATTGCGCAATCTTTTCAAAGAATTTGCGTGATCTATTTAGATCCATATCTGTGGGTCACAACATCGATTGCCGGAAGGTTCGTTTTAACATTCGTACGTCGATTTGCCGCGCCGAGTCGTTTGCTCCCTACGTGCTTCGAATACTAATGCTCAAGCCGCAACCAGCCATCAAGAACTATTACCACCCGCTGCCACTACAAAACCACAGGCCAAGTTACACTGGCACCGGTCACATTATACGAACATTATCATTCTTAAAGGGCGGACTTTTTTGAGATATGTACTACGAACTTCGGGGTTTACAGTTTCGGGTTGGATTGCGCCCTTGATAGAACCATTGGAGTGAACCAGAAAGTTGGGTCGGACTTGGAATAACTTTCGGAATATTTAAGTTGGCTACTTTAGGTGTAGACAGTTTAGTATTTACTGACATAAAATTGTATCCGTTGTAGGAAAAGTTAAACTAACCTGAAACAACATGTCTATCATTTCTTGTGTCTTGGTTGAGGACATGGGGTTCCTGGAGCGCGCGAGTGCCTCACATTAAATGCTGACCACGGATGTTCACGTAAGCAGCGAATAAATTGAACTATGGAACACACCACACGCGTCATACTGAGACTGGCCAATCAGAAAACGTATCCTCAAACGTGCTATCAAAGTTTCATAAAATCTGAGCATACAATTGATCCGAAGTTAAAATTTGGACAGCGATTTTCTGGCGGGAGATCTTTTCCTCCAAATTTAATAAGACTATTACAATGATTATATTTAAACAGCAATAAATTAGTCAATTCTAATAAAACAAGCCGATCAAGCAACAATCAATCAAATTCAGTAAACACCTCACTGCTAACCATTAGTACGAGCACCCGCGCGGAGACAAATTGCCACTCAATATATCAAACCCCTATGAAATATGGCGTCTATATTGCCTGTCAGGCCGGTTTATGTCTAAATACAGGACATTTTGTAGAATATTATAATCTAGAATCGCGCTGCTTGAGTAGACTGCAAGTGACCGAAAAAGTCGGCCGCGGTCAGTACCTGGATGGGTGACCGCTAGTGGCGAATTATATGCGTGCTTCCGTGCTTCGGAGGGCATGTTAAGCTGTCGGTCTCGGTTGTAATCAAAAAGATAGCAGTCGTTAAACCACAAGGCTGCGACGAACGACTGCTATACTAACAAAGGCTCTAATATAGAGCGATGTAAAAACGTCAGACTCGGGTAGGAACATCACTAGAACGTCAAAAAGCACACGATTTTTACGTTCTACACTATTTTATTTTACTTACAAAATTCAACGCCCGCTACGCGACATAGGTGGCAATATTTTCAAATGACCGTCGCACATGAAATAAAAGGGCAATAATTTCGGCAATAAACTTGAAAAATACCTCCAATCTTCCACCACTCAATTGCAAAGATTAAATAAATAGCCGGAAGTTCCCCAAAGAGGATATAATTTAGTTTATGGCCGACATTGACTCAACCGTGGAAACGCGTATTTCATTGGGTCAAGTAATGATTTTTATGACAAGATCGAGTGTCAGAATATCAAATATGGGACATATAAATTCTCTATCTCTCTATCTCCCTGTGTCCCTGCCCTCTCTGTAGAATCAGGCAGTTTGCGTCTGTAGTCTAGCACTCTTGTCAAAGTGGTCACATTATGTAGAGTTGTTTAATTGTTTATGTCTTTTCACAAGTTAGCAGCACAATTAATAAGCTCAGTCAGTGTTGGATCACCAACACGCCGGCAGAGCCTTCTATCCACCTAATATCCAACATTAAGTTAAGAATGTAAGTGTAATTTTCATACAATTGTGTCCCTAGTTAAAAAAGTTGAGCCCACTTTTACTTTTTCTCTAGTATAGTGTCGCTCCATCTGGTCATAAATAAAAGTCTTTCGGGTCAAGGTCATTTTTTTAGCTTCGGGGCGCCTTATGATTAATTCAGGGCAGATGGCCGGCGGTCAATGGAATGGTGGTCGTTTGTGTTCGCGCGCCAATATATTACGAGTTTATTTACTAAGGGGAGGGAAACTTCTGGTCGTGAGTCGGTCTACTAAAATAGGCCGTTTTTATCATATTGTGGTGATAATAAATATTAGATTTTGTGTATTTACTAGCTATGTATATTTGCAACTCATAATATAAGTAACCAACCACTGTTGGGTCTAGTCTCGCAATGAAAAGGAGATGCAAGATTCCCTTACGATTTTTTTCCTTTATCAATGCTACAGTTATCATTCAATATGTGAAACACACATAACTTTGAAAATTCGGTTCCTAGTGGCATACTAGGAACTTAGGTATCTCAGGAACTCGTATGAAAATCTTTACCACACAGCTATCACCGCTTTACAAGAAACAAATACAGACGCTGCGCTGTGAAAGAAATTACTGTCTTCGGCTAGTCAATTGTTAAAAAGTTTCTTAGAGCTCTCACAAAAGTAAAGCAAAGACTGTAAAACAAACACAGAAACAATGACTTCTCATACTAAGTCGTAGTTACCTGAAATTCGTACAACATAAAACCACTAACAGACTGACAAACCCACAGTTTTGCTACTAACATTAAGACTTACATTAGACACGTGGTCCATATAAGTTATTTATTCGGTGGGCACCAGTTGTTTAGAAGTGGGCCACTGTTTGATCTACGGCTTTCTCTAGAGGAAACTAAAATATAGGTCAATTGGGTATCTGGATTGGGTTAGTCCATCTTTTGGTTTCGGCCAATGACCTGTTGGATATTTTGTGTGATAGAAAGCCTTATTATTTGATTAGGTCTGGCTTCCGTGGGTGTGTAATTTTACCTCCAGTTCATTGGCCTTATGTTTTGCTTCGTATGAACTAAATTAGACAGTGTTGACTACTGTTGACTACTGTTATGTGTGATTTCATGTTATGTGCCTTATTTAGTGGATCCTACCTATTTTAATAAAGATTAAATTTGCAAAGCGGTGATAATTTTTAAATGAAAATGGTTTTATTGGAACTCTAAAAGTATTTTTCGAGTCTAAGAGATTTTATAAGGTCAGAAAGCACTATTCAAACACTCTAAAACACATTTTGAATACAACTGAACTATTTATAGACCTAAAGGAAGACAATAAGAAATCTTTAAAATAAAAAATTAAATGTTTTTATTTAGAATCTACGTAAAGATACGCTTCTGTTACTTAGGATTAAAATAAAATATCCACAAGAAAAAACAAAAGATGGTGAGTGGGATTGAAGGCGCTTCTGAGTAAAGAAATAAAATGAGAGAGTAAATTACAAAATGGAGTGGAAAAGCAATAATTTTACACTAGAGTTTGCTCAAGGTTTTGTGCCTGTTGGGAGGAGTTTTCAGGTCAATCTTTATATCCTACTACTATTATAAATGCGAAAATTTGTGAGGAGGGATGGATAGATGGATGTATGGATGTTAATCTTTCATGCAAAAGCGATGGGACGAAATTTGGTACACAGTTGTAGGAAGCTAGTCGTAGGATAAATCAGTGACTAAATGGTAAAATCATGGTAGATTGTCCGTACCCTACCGCCAAACCCGCCGTGAATAAACATTTTTTCATGTCTTGTATTTAGACTTGATGGCCAGAGGTACATTACTTGAAGCAACCATCTTAGTCTAGTCATAAGGACTAGGCAATGAACCTCTATGTCTCTAAATAGCCTATAGGGGACTTAATAGTCAAACATGCAGACGCAACACCTGATGTGTTCACCTTCCCCTAGTGACGTGCAGCGCGACGGTTGTCGCTAGTGCGTTAACGGCTTTGAAGGAGAGCTCTTTTCACGCTCTTTTAGAAGAAACCCATGTCATAGCCCTGCGAGAAAACATAAGCCGGGACACCGTTCCAAACTTTGCAGGTACGAAGTAAGAAGGACCGCCACAGATCCAGGTGATGAGTATGATATACTGATTAAAGAGTGATGTTGTAATTTTTAGATTTACAACTCAAGCATTGTAGGGAGCACTGCGATTTTCAACACAACCACTCAGACAAGGTGAAACGGGTTTCTTATATCTTCGTCTATCATCAATTTATTGTTTTCGCAGAGCATTTTTGTATTTTTCTTGGAATAACACAAACAGTCTGTTTATTTCCGCAGCGTTACGTGGAAATGA
This sequence comes from Erynnis tages, assembly GCA_905147235.1. Lineage (NCBI taxonomy): Eukaryota > Metazoa > Arthropoda > Insecta > Lepidoptera > Hesperiidae > Erynnis > Erynnis tages. The sequence continues at coordinate 11,298,605 of LR990074.1, forward strand.
ATCAGTAGTCCCTCGATGGCTGTTCTGTCGACACAGAGATCATTCGATATGGAGCATCAAGGTACCTACACGGTCAGAGATCGTTAGCCCGATTGGATAACTCTACTATCAATTCAGCAGTGTTTATGTAGGCATTTAATTTATTTTGTTTAGGACGTTTTTATTTGCAAAATACGTATCTATTTACAACTTATTTTTCTTCCATTTGGAGTTCTGTATAGAGTTCAGTTCCACTGGGAGTCGGGAGTTTTTTCCGTCCGCTTTTTTCTACTGGGGTACGATAGCCTGAGGGGCACCGAAAGCGGATGTTAGATATAATTTCTATCATGTATGACGTTCATTAAGTGTACACAACTCGTACCTGACAATGAATAAAATACTTTGATTTTGATTTTGTTTACCTCAAATTGAACCCTTTTAAAGTTCGAATTTCGCAGATTTTTAAGACTTAGAAACACAGAAAGGTTTATCTAAGAGAGAGTCACAGTTAAAAGATAGTGGGGAACAGGAGGGAGAGATAACGTAGTATCCCTTTACTAAAACTCAAAAATTACATTCACTTAACAAATACATTAAGATGAAGATTAACAAATTTAATCGTCTAACAGTCGTATTCGGAGACATTCATTAACTTTAATGGTTCATTATGAAACTAAAGATGACACTTATGTTAATTTAATACGAATAAAGACGATTGAATTTGTTTGATAATGAACATTACGTTAAATAACGTCTCTCGGCCGAATGTCTTTATTCGAGACTTTCATTTATGACGGAAAGCATGAGATATTTTTGTAAACTTTTAAAGTTATTATTTACAAAATGTTATCATCTTCTTATGTTCAGTTGTTAGAGAAACACTCCTTAAATTGTAACAAACCCTAGCGCTATCTGAGCTGCATTAAATAAAAACAAGACTCTACACGTTAGTTGAAGGTAAAATGGCGGTTATTCGAGCAAAAATCTTCGCTGTAATTAAGTGCTCTACATGAAAACATTGCGTCGAAAACAGACTCGTGGCGAAGTGCTTAGTTGGTTGGTGAGAGGTTTTGGAAAATTGGAAGACAAAGAAAAAAGGAAAAATCGTAATTAAGTCAATGATTTTTTTCTTTGTCTGCCAAAGATAAACAGCCACTCAAAAAGTGAAAAATTACTTTAAAATACACCATCTTGGTATAAAATAGTACATAGTATAAGTACCTACCCAAAAGCTTTTTGCCTTTGAAGTACAGTCTACTATGAGATCTATTACAATAATATTATGTAAATAATAATTAACTTTTAACGTTATTCACTAAACTTCTATAACATTGCAATATCGCATCAAACTCATAACATTAATATTTTATTTTACTGAAAAAGACTTCCATAAAAAATACTAAAGCGTGCTATAATAATATCTGAATGTAAATAGAACAATTCAACCTACGTTGTGAGGCAGATCTCTGATACAAGAGATCTGTGTAGGTATAGACAGGGCACCAAAACGGGATTAAATAATTTATACTACTATTTATACTACAAACCAGGTATTTAGTCATTTTGCGATACCTACGTGTCACGTCCTGAGGCGCCATGCCACGCTTGGGGAACGATTACCTGAATGTCATTCGTAGAACTTACATATCATTTGAATATCTTACATCATATGTATTCGATTTTATTTCCTCAGTTACGCCTGACTTCAATATAGGAGTCGTTTTATTCTTTTGTATAAATCATGGAACTATCAATCAGCCAGGTATTTAGTAATTTCGCTATATGGATATGGGTCACGTCGTGAGGCGCAATATTGCGCTCGGAGACCGATTACCCCGGAGGACCTAATGCCATTCGTGGAACTTACATACCATTTGAATATCTCACATCACATCATCACTATCAATCAGTTACATATTTAGTAAAATCGCTAATCATGTAATGTCATCGTACAGCGCAATACTGAGATCGGTGATCGATTTACATATCATTTGAATATCTCACATCATATTAGATTACATTCCCTCAGTAACGGTCGCAACTGAATTCAATATCGGAATTGTTTTATTCTCTTGTAATATACAAGACAATAAAACGACCAATTATCAATCGGATTGGTTTAGTAATTTCACGATACCTACATCATGCGGCGCGTAGGGACCAATTACCTTGATATTATTCGTGGAACTTACATAGCAATGTCTGTCTATTTATCCATTAATAACCAGTGTCGGTTCTCTCACAATGAGAAGGATAGCCTTATTCCACCACGCTAGCCTAAAGCAGGTAGGTGGACTTCATAAACCTTTGAATATATTCTAGAGAACTCTCAGGCATTCAAGTTTCCTCACGATGTTTTTCTTCAACGTTACAGAAGGGTTATGTTTAATTTGATTAGCGTACCACTGGGATCCCAACCGGATCCCTCAAGTAAGAACCCACATTCTTAGCCCCTGGCCTGTCACCGGTATTTGAATATCGATGATATTCGATTTTATTGCCTCGGTTACAGTCACAACCGACCTCAATATCGGCTTCGTTTTATTCTCTTGTTTATCCTAAAATCATGGTTCGTTAATTCCGAAGTGGATATCGAGGGATTCTCCTGTTCATTACTAGCTTTCCGCTCGCCTGGTTCCCTCATGTTTCACGTTTCTTAGAGATTCACAGGAGACCGGAATAAAATCTATAAATATATTTTTGACAAATTATTTAGGAAACAAAAGGGTTTTACCTATTTTTTAGGTGTAAACAGTAACTGATGATGAGTGGAAGTATTGACTGGCCTGTTGGTCTTTGGCTTAGCGACTACTGCGCCAGAGGTCGTGGGTTTGATCCCCACCCAGGACACCGCACACAGGATGACCACCTAATTTCGAAACGGAAAGCTGTGTGTGTGTTATTTATTTAACTTTATATGACATCACGTCAGAATTTTCTGTATATGGCAGTGGTGTAGAATACTTTAACAGCGTGATTCAGATTACACGTGGCGCCATCTCTTGACGACTGCCGAAAATCACAGTGCCAACACGAAAAAAAAGTATGTTCAAAATTCAAAAAAATTCAAACTCACTTATTATGCCCCTAAATAAACCTAAATATCTTATCCCATTTAGGTTTATTGCTAAGTTCTTGGAAACTGACATTACGACACGTCAACTTGTCATCACACTCAGCTTGTAGTTGAGACTTGGGGTAATCAGAGGTACAGTAATTATACTAATTGTTCCCACGGGAGCTGTTCCGGATGTACTCCTGATAGGATTAAGTACTTCTTAGCGGAACAACCGTACCGCACTTAAGCAAATAACGGATCTCTATTCATTAGAGATGGATGAATGGTCGACCTTGTCTGAATTTGAATGGAATAGTAATTATAGTAGTTTGCAATGTCTAATAATATCTTGATTTATTGAGCGCTAACATAATTTCAACTAAATTCTGAAATATTCATACGTATGAGTTTGAAACTTTTCTTATTTAGGCAAAAAGGGTATATTATAAAGTATGGTAGTATATCGATTAGGCCTTGAATGAAAAGAAATATTGAACGTTATTGAACATAATTTTCACAAATTGCGTGAGCGCGTGGTAAAGGCGCTGGTGCACCGTGAGGAGGGTCCGGGATTCGATTCCAGGCGAAGCAGAAGTTTGTATGATGATGAGGTAATATTTTTGTTTTTTGTCTGGGTCATGACTGTGTTTGTCGTCTTAGATATGTCCAATGTCCGTGGCACCCCCCTCACAGGGAATCTTAGTGCATTGTGCGCTATAATAATAATAGTTCATTTATTTCAGGCAATATAAACTACTATAACAATATAAACAATATAAACTACTATTATGCGCTATGAGTGTGAACGGTTTTTTAACCTATTATTTCTTTATTTATTTACAGTAAATATTTTCGAAAATGTAAAGCGTCCAGTCTGGAATAGTTTCGAAGAGACGGCTCGCATCCGGCCCCGCGATAAATGCATTTACCCAGCATCCGTCGGCGCGTGAGTTGGCAAGCTTTTTACTAAATTCGTTACTGAAAAAGGCTTTTCCAGTGCCTAGCGGCTATGCAGTTTGTTTTGGAACTTTTTGGAAGGTAAGTAGTCAGTAATAAACCGCATGCGTCTCCTTTTGGTTACTCTACTACCTTTTTGCTACAGAGTACGGGCATGCAGACTTCCTGAAATTAAGTGGTTTCTACAGCTTATGGACACGTACAAGCTCAAATACGATAAAACTTCTATCCAAAATCGTACAATGTGTTGCTACTCGTGAGAAATAAGATGCTCGCCTCAAATAAAATATTAACTAACCTATTAATTAACTAACTATTAACCTAAGTAAGGTTGCCGGGAATACTTTATGGCTGGCAGTAAAGTACCTTCCCGGGCAAGCTTCTACGGCTATACCACCTAAAAAATTGCCGGACTACGATGCCGGAAATACTTTGAGATGACCATCTAAGTAAATAGGTAATTAAGTATTTTACTACAAACAAGTAACCTGAAATTAAACTATATCCTATTTTAGGTCAAACACGAGTATCCATGGTTTACAGTTATCACTCAACATCACTAAAGAAAACCTCTACTGATTTACTAAGTATAACAGAAAAAAGAGGTAAAATAACTTACAAAAAATATATTGTTACAAGTAATGCGAAACATGATGAGAGCGGAAAGCTAGTAATGAACAGGGAGTATCCCTCGATATCTACTCCGGAATTAACGAACCATGATTTCAGGGTAAACAAGAGAAAAGACATCAGCTGTCTTGAGGTCGATTTGTCGTGGCTATTGAGGTCGGTCGCGACCGTAACCACTGAGGGAATATAATCAGATGGCTGTAACCCTTATATGTCCCACTGTTAGGTACGGGATCTCTCCACAATTGGGGGAGGCCTGTACCCTTAGTCTGAGTTACTCTCCAAATATTTTTAGTTATAAATAAATATAATAAGCGTGCTTTCGGCTAATGTTGGCTTTTTGAGTTAGATGAAAGTTAAATTAGTAGCATTTATATCCGGCAGGTAAAAATAAGATGCTTTCATAAATTATTAATTTATTCACAATGTAAGGCGTCACACCAAAATATTGCCGCGCAAATAATAATATATATTTTGGACTTAGTGCTCTCATCATTAGCGCGGCAAAATATTAGAGCATACAAATCCTAACTCCCAAATCTCTCACGTCTAAACAACCCTTCCTTCCTTTCAGCCCTTGGTAGTCCACTGCTGGACATGGGCTTCCCCTAATTGACGCCACTCCACCTGATCCTGAGCCCTTGGAAACAACTGGAACTATAAATACATCTTAGAATAAATAAAAACAAAATATGTACCTACTATTCTAATGGTTCTAATGGCATTCGTTCCACGTATCGTGAAACACGTGCAAGTAACGAGCTAAGTGATGTACTGCGAAAAAGTCAACGGTGTAACAATGAGAAAGGCAAAGCGACTGTTACCATAATAGTCATAGTTCAGTCAGTGGGGCGGAAAAAAGGCCTTTGCTTTACAAAAGGCGGTGTGGTTACAATTTTTATGCCCTGATGGCGCAGTGGTTGAGACGACGGTGTGCTGCGCAGAGCGTCCTGGGCTCGATTCCCAGCGGTGCAGAGTGATGAATGATGTCTTTAAATTTCTGTCTGTCTGTCTGTGTATGTAGGTATGTTGTTTTCTTGTATATATCCATGGCACTAACGATACACGATTTTTCATTGGAGTGCAAACCTAAACACCATATTTTACAATTGATAATGCACCTTTGTAGAGCAAATCCCCCACTGACTGCACTATCACGAATTTCGCATAAACTCGATACACGTTGAATACTTACTTTTCAAGAAGATATCCCTTGTCTATACAAGTAAATCTATTTATTGTAAAAGGGCTTCTCCCTTCTAGTAAATATTAGCTTGAGTTCTTCTCAAAATCTTGAATGTCATCGTATTAAATTTTATCGCAATCGACGCAGTGGTCTTGACTGAAAGTTTATCTCTCAAACTCATTAAAATTTTGATACTCTTACCGTAATATAAATGATCTTTAAAGAAATAACAACAGCAGAAACTTTAGGACCGTATAGTGTCTGGAACACATTAGTGGGTCACTAATGAGCCCACAGTCATAGTGTCGGGTCTTCTTTTACAATGAGGGGGTAGGCCTTAGTCCACAACGCTGACCTAATATTGATTGGTGGACATGCCATTATGAGAGAACATCAGATAAAAGTCTTAGGCATGCAGGTTTCTTCACAATGTTTTTCTTTATCATTACAGGTGATATTAATTTAACTTTTAGAAAACGTTCCATTAACATTTGAACCTTAGTTAGAGTTAGAGGCCAAATTCTTTGCCACGGGGCTATAAGATACAAGATATTTTTAAACGTCTATTGAAGTGAAAACTTCTTATGGGAGGGTAAACCGCTTCGTAACGTAACACGTTACGGCGCCACTCTGGTAACTATGGAAACTGACAAAAGGAATCATTCATAAACAAAGTGCGTCTAATTATTATTACATGGAACTATTGAAACTGTCAAAAGGAACCATTCATAAACAATGAGTGTATTATGTTATAGGAAAAAATATTATCATTATTATATCCGCACATATTCATATTCATATCAATAAATATTATATCTCTTTTTGCAGGAAGTTAATGATAATGATGTTTTTCCAATAGTAGAGCGCTGAAATTAATTAAATTAAAAAGCCACATTTTAAATTAGGTCAGGCAAAGGAGGAAAACACAAAATGTTTACGCTCCACTTGTTATTTTAATCAGGATTTAATATTGAAATTCGATTTATATAGGTCTGTCAATAATAAAAATCTTGATACTTAATAACGTAATTGTTTCATATCATTGTAGGCAGTAGTTATAAGGATTATATACAAACAAATAACACGCATAGTATTGAGTAAACGTTGTAATCGATGACGTTATTACACAGATGAATTCAATAAAACGTAATTTCAGTGAGTTTTCGCTTATGGGTGCAATGGAAAGTCATTTATTTGCCCCTCATTTCATTATGATTTAATGGGGTTATTTCGTTGAATAATTGCTTCGTATTATTCGCTGATTGCTTTTTATACGACGTGGTTTGAATCGAAGTGGGCTCGTAAAATTTTTTATTGATATCTAGAATAATAATGCTTAGCAAATGTGTTGATGGCTGAAGATTACGTTAAACGCGTTCATTGTTTCTTTTTTAAAATAAAAATGTGCCAAATATTTTATGTCGTTTTTAAAACGTTAACTTACTTCTTACTGAGCGTTTACTCAGAAGTTTATCGGACCAAAGCGAATATAAAAATTACTCAACAATTACTATTTATTGTATTTAGATGAATTTATAATTTAAGATTGGACCTCTGTATATTTCTACTTCAGTTTCATACCTATAACTGATATTATATTAAAAGAAATACCGGTTATTCAATTTCTATTTTCTATTTTTGTCCACAGATGAATTAATAAATGGGAGATTACCAGTCTCTTAAGAAACCAAAAGGGTCATTATTTAGTAAGACACAATACGATATACCTACACCCTACACATATGAACGTTAAACTTGAAACAGTTGAAATAGCTACTTAGAAATATCACTCACTGATTTATAGTTTTTTTTACAGCGTACTACAGATCCTGACAAAGGAAGTGAATACGAAACCACTTACAAACTCAAACTTTTATTCAGCTCGTGCATTTGAAGAAATCCTAACGATGCGATGAAGATAGCAATAACGCGAAACGCCGGGTCAAATCCACTTCACCCTCTAAGGTAGAGGGCTGTGTATTATTAAACGAGGACATTATGTCACGGACTTTGATAGGGGCTGATCTCCTAACAATAGAAACCACCTTGGTTAACAAGCAAAAAGGAACTTTGTAACAGTGGAAATAGAGTTGAAATCAGCTTTCAGTAGACAGCGATTGCTTATTTTTAATATCGCCGATGGACAATGGGAGACAAAGACGGCATCAATCTCCCACCATAATATGGGTAACGTTGACTGATGAATCGAGGGGTTTGCACAGCTTTTTTCTTCGCTGATAATAATAGGCTTATAAACACAAAAACATACATGTAAACACACACACACACAAATGCACAAACACACGGTCGCATACGCTTATGCATACACCCAATACATACATGTAATTTAAATTATACTATATCCCATAGCCAAAAGCTGGCTTGAGCCTGTAGGTGAGATATATAAACAAGATATTTTTGCTGTTTTTAATCGTATCTGAACGATTAAAAAAAGAGACAAACATAATATCTACAGCACCAATCTCCCGACAATATTGCGTATAACTTGACGGACGACTCGAGGGGTTTGTATTAAATATCACAACACGGTTTAATTAACAGTGTAATTAATGGTGGTGGAGCTGATTTGAAATACCTGATCTTGGATTTGACGAAACGGACGAAACCTGCGTGCCTGAGATGCATGTGAAAAATAGATGAATACCAACCCGCAGTACGCCAGCGTGGTGGATCCTTACTACATCCTTCTCATTGTGTGAGGATACCAGACCCTGTAGTGGGTCACAAATGGGTACAGACAATAAATAAATCAAATAACAAATAGATCCGCGCGCAAACTCACACATAATGCATAAGTTGAAATAGCTTCTTAGGATTATAAACTAGCGGTACCGTGAACGTGTGCACTATCGTCAAAGTATTCGTATTGTAAATGTCAGTCATTAGTATGTGATATGTCAGTCTCTCGTGACATTTTCACGTACTAATGGCAGCTCGATACGATTACAAGATAAAACTGCGTAAATTCAATCTTGAGATACTCGTACTTAACTTAGTAAAATTTATTTTTTTTAAATTCTGAAAAGATTTTTGTTTTACTAAAAAGATATAGTTTTATTTAAGACTCAAAACAAAGATGGCATCAATCACATTGTGATATTAATGTTGCGGCTAACGTTGACGGATGACTCGGGAATTTGTATTAAATATCACAACTCGGTTTAATTAACAGTGTAATTAATAGTTGTTGGTTCGATCTGAGCTAGACAAGTCCGCTTTTTGCTTGGCTAGTAAATAGTTCAGTGGAGTTAAGTGATATTGTTGTACACTATCAAGAGCTATTCGAAACTATGCCAGCGGTACCAAAAACGTTTCAAAGAAACGTACGTACGTACGTAAAAGTACGTACAAAGTAGAGTTGTTGTTTGTCTGAGTAAATCTTGTTTATTTGTTATTGTCAAGCCCCTAAAGCATATAGAGCCCATTCGTAACCTGGGACCCAAAGGTTTTTATTTGGAGGTCCCGTCATCATTTGGACATCCCTACTAATGCTTTATCGACAAAATTCAATGAAGGACTTGCGGAATATGGGTTCGTAAAAGTGCACATAGTCAGCGCGAGAAGCAAAAAAAAAATTGAGCATTCCCAATGTCAAAATCAGAACTTTTGAAACTGCAATAGGTAATACTTTTTTAGTAAAAAAAAATACCATGAACTTTGACCCTTAAAGTTCAAACATAATTCTACGAATATTTTGATTGCTCCCAAAGTGATTGTGTAATGCCGAGTCGTAAATGAGGACTTCACTCATTCGTTCATTCAACCATTCGCTCATTGTTGAGTTCGCGGAAAATCTTTGAATGGTCTTTGTACTTTTATTCTCTAACAAGGGGAATGTCTCTTCCTGGAGGAATAATATGGCGGTTCATACATAATAGTATTCATTTATTTAACTCTTTATTGCACACATACATAAAAAGAACAGATAGAATCAATAAAAACAAGAAATAGGATAATGCACAAATAACAGTCTTATCGCTAAGAGCGATCTCTTCCAGACAACCAAGTGGTTAGGATATATGATGCTCATGATATAAATATATTTTTCAAAAATGCAAGCCTTTTTCTTCAGTTTTCCTTTAAATCCATCCACAGCTGAGTGAAAGCTGGAGATTAATCTAACATTTTCGAACTCACACAGATCCTTCCAATCTTACTTACAGTTTACTTTTACTACCTTACTAACAGTGTTTCAATTAATTAAAGCCCAGAAATAGTGCGCGCTCAGCTTCATACACTTACTAGTTCCTGATAAAATCGCGTCTTATTCACTAGTTCGTAACATGACACCACTTCACTAATTAAATCGATGCAAGACCGCACTTCCCGCTGCGACACGTTCAATACTTGCACTGGGGTGTACATACAATCTCATTGAAATCTGTCATGCTAAATTTTCCAAGATGTTTTCTTGTTTTAGGAAATGCTTTACCTATCATTCTAATACGTTTAAGTTTTATGACTTCTATATTTCATTTAAATTGTTCAGTTTCACTAATTTCGCTTTATAGTAAGCAATATAATTCCTTAAAGCCTATAACACATTTGTACCAATATTATAAGTGCGAAATTGTCGCCTGGGAGTTAATTCCACCCACTTTTTTTCCTGCTCTAAGATAGCCTGGATGTATTGACTATTGTGTGATATTTTATGATGTATAACGTTCAGTAAGCGTGCATAAATTGTACAATGAATTTGAAAAGGTTTTGAATTGAAAAGTAATGTTATAACATGGTGATGTTACTACAAAAGGAATCTATTGAAATAATATTTTTCTTACATTCTGTTCACATTTTCTCATCGCTTAAAACCTTTCTTGGACCTATACGAATATTTCCAAACTGATCCTTATTGGTCCAGCCGTCTTAGCATGACTAACGAACAGCGATTCATTTTTAATGCTAGCAAAACAAAACAAAAAAATAAATAAACCCAAACCAAAAAAAATGTTCAAATATGAATTGAATAAAAGTTTTCCAAATTTAAACTAACACTTTATGCAGTCATTCTAGAAATGTAATGTTAGCAAGCATTAAAGTTAAACGCAATAACTTGAATATTCATTACTACTATAACTATTCATAGGCAGTAGATAAAGCCTATTAATTAGTGATCAAAGGATCCAATTATATTAACAGTCGAAGCTTACATCAGAATTTAGGGTCTTTCGGTGTAATCAAGTTTATGGATATTCGATTGTAGGTATAGAAAACAAAAATCAGATTCAAGAACGGGATCCAATAAATGACCTCTTCATTAAATTGTATTCATCGATATGTAATGTAATTACAACACCCTTAACAGATTTGTATGAAATTTGTATGAAACAGAATATATGGTAGGTATACAGATATGTAATAACCTTAATTCAAATAGGATACTTTTTATTTCTCTGGACTACAAATCTAGTCTAAATAGCACCAAATACTAAAATAACGAAACCTTTTAGTAATCCCTTAAAACATTTTATTTGCTTAACGCAATGCGTTTAACCATATTAAGACACAAATAAGGTCGCTGCGCTTCTTGATTTAATTCTAAAAAGCGCTAAGAAAACTTACATTTAAAGGGGGAAAAGAAAATTTTGAACATTTTAGGGAATATTTAAACGTGGTACACGTCTAGTAATTAGTGATCAAAGGATCGAATTATCTCCACACCCGATGCTGGCGACTGAATTTGAACATAAGCACGTTTATCGATTAATTGATTAGAATTGACGTTGTTAATATTACAGAAATCAGATGATAATTACCTTTTAATACAGTTTGAAGTAAAATTTGAAAGATAAAATGATGATTAATGAAATTAAAAAGAATAACGCGTTGGTACTGCCTACCATAAATGTTATATCTGAAAAGCGTTATACGTTGTAAACGCCTAGTAATTAGTGATCAAAGAATCCAATTATCTCGGCACGGGAGGCTGATGGCTGAATTCGGGTGCTTCGAATATAATCACGGATCGATTATTTGATTGGTATTGACGATGTTAATATTTCAGAATTCATATGATTTGAATATTTTTTTTTATTAGATTAGATAAAAAATTAAAAGATAAGTTTGAATAGGCATGATGACAGTAATCAAGTTTCTCCAAAATATTTATCTGATCTAATGAAATAGGATTCAAAGATTTTGAAACATGTATTTATTTTCTTATTTATGTCGAGATTAATAATTTATTTGTTTAGTTAAAATAAATCTACAAAATACAACAATCCGCCATGATAGCTTAAACACCCATCAGATCGAATTACGTCAAATTACGTCACGTCTTAGTAAAAGTCATTTTTTTCGTAAGCATATTATACGCGATCTGGCATTTTTTACTGAGCCGTGGCGCAATGACAGACGCCATGACACGGGCGAGCGTTTTGGAATGAATTTGAAACTTAAAATTTAAATGTACTTTTATTGCACAAAAACCTTAATTTTCTACAAAAATATGATATATTTTAGACATAATAGAAATTTCTGAATATCATAGAAGAGTTTTTGAAAATTAGTCATCATGCCTATTATAGGGAATATTTAAACGTGGTAAACGTCTAGTAATTAGCGATCAACGGATTCAATTACCTCCGCACTGGAACTGATGTCTGAATTCGGGTGCTTTAGATATAATCACGGTTATCGGTATTCGATTAAGACTGATGATGTTAAATGCCCTTTTAGTCTAAAACGAGATACTAAAAAGTGAAAAATTAACTATTGACTGACGATGCTTTCTTGGGCTCGAGTCTCAGAAGAGGATTTTTTTCTGTATTTTGTTAGTTATGCAAATAATGCATGATAGTAGGTATGTTGTGGGCGTCCATCGGATTCTTGCCACTAGAAATCTAAGTAGTAATAAGTAGAAATGCTAGTCGGCGGTATACAATTACATTTTTATACCCCAATTTAAACTTAACAAAATTCAAATTTATTTATGGATAAAAGTTTTGTATAAATGTGTAATGTACTAACAATAATGACATTGATTTATATATTTGTACAGACTGCAATATAGGAGATTAATACACTTTCAAACAAAATTGAATTTTACGCTTTAAGTTTGGCGTATCATTGTGCATTTAAAAATATTCTCTCACAAAGCGAATACTCTATTGAGAGACTTCAAAAGGGTAAATCTTTTATTCCATTCATTTTATTGTATGCAATTTTTGTAGTAAGTCCAGCTTTTGAAAACTGTTTACCGTTATAGTGCATTCTGGTTTGAATATACTCGTGTGCCGTATTATTCTGTTTATAACACTGTCTCTGAAATATTTATTTTGCTATTTCTTCAATTTTTATTTCAATTTTAAATTATTATTTGACATGTTACCTTAGTTTGTGTCCTATCATTTGTACTATTATACCTTTAATTTTTTTAACTTCATCAAAACACACAATAATGTCCTGAAATATTTTTATCTTGTCTTAATGAAGTGTCGTTTTTGATTTACTTGTTGTCCTTTTTGATTAAGTTATTTATGATGAAACATGTTGTTACATGAAGAAATTTCACTATTTTAAATTTTGTGTTTTACATTTCTAAAGGTAAATTCTACCTTTAGATAAACTAATAGAAGTCTTAGCTATGGAACTGGTATTATGAAGGCCTGTAATAATGATCAAGAACCGCAATAACTAGCCGCAATCACGCAATTGTATTGCACGTACATTGCGCATTACAAGAGTTGTTCGGTAATGAACAACATCGCAACACCGCAATGCACTCGTATTGTGTCATATTGTCAACCACGCGCCATTAGTTGTTACACAATAATAGCGCTTTATTGATGGTTATTGAAGCTATTATGGTTTGTGCTGTAACTGATAAAACATTTTCTGTATTATTCTGATATTGATATTTGTTGATGAAATTCGCATTCGCAAATTCAATACGATAATATTCATTCTGATTGCTGGCGTATATTTTGTGAACGGTTTTTTCACGATTTGAATAATTTGTTAACATTATTGTTGAAATCTCTTAAAGAACCAAAAAGTGTAGGTAATGCAAAATTTGACTAATTTTATACGCATTCAAATCATTAAATATTCAACATCCTCATTTATTTTAAAACAGAGAGTCGAGAATTTCAATCATGACTTTTAATTTCGACGATTTTTAAAAGACGAATGATATGTTGTACTTAATTATTAAAAAAATGCAAACGTTTCACGAATTTTTAGTTCTGCGAACGTATGTCAAATTTAAAATTAGTAATGTGGGCTGGGTTTAACCAGCTAGTTTAAAGTTAAACTTATTTATTAAAACTGTCAATGGCTCACTCTGAAGTAAGAAGGAACCTATTATTTAATAAGGTATTTATTTTGACAAAACACTAAATTTTTTTAAGTATTTGTAAACATTGCACTGACTTCTTGTTCCTAACGACTAAGATGGCAAAAAAATTGTTAGTCGCGAAGGAACGAAACAAAATATTTGTAGATAAAAGCCGCCTTTTGTGTGCCAAGTAAAAGTATCAGAGATGGTCGCAGGTCAAATTGAATCAGCGAGTCTCCGGACCGGTGTATAAGAGCGGTCGGCTTGGTAACGAGTAAGTATCCTTAAGTAAATGTATTGTCCTCTTAAAGCCGATATGTTTTTCTCCAGAGATGACGTACGAAACTACTTCGTCACATCAAAAAAGTTACCGCGTAAAAGTGGAATAGGTGTAACTTTTATCTGCTAAAAAGGTAATAAAATCTAATCACAACCACTTAAAAACCACAGTCTGAAAGTCTTGTCAGTAACCCATTAGTGTTCCACTGCAGGGTCGGATCTCATCTCACAATGTTAAGGATGTAGGCCTGAGCACTGCGCGCTAAAAAGATTACCTATCTTAAATAAATTAAGTAAAATTGTTTTCGCGTGTATCTACCTTGTATTTTTTGCTTGTTTTTCCCACCTACAACAAAGAGAATCTTAGGTAGGGACTATGAATACAAATCGAATGGTTATAAACTGTCTGGTGAAACGCCTAGACTTTCTTTAGAAACCTACGTTTATTTTCCAGACCAGACAATCTTCTTATAGCCCCCACTTCTCGTTGATGTTTATACGCGAGCACTGAAGCCTTTCGTAGCTCTAAAAAATTCGTAGAAAATACTTAGTTCTTTTGTAAATACCACCTTGTGTGCATAAATAATAAATATCTGTTAATTCTGTTATTAGGTAATAGCCGAGTGGGTCAGAATTCGGTCTATTAATCAAGAGTCTTTTTTAAGTTAATATTATGAGCGTTTTAGTAGAATATAAAATGTCAAATGCTGTCAAGAGCAAGGAAAACATCGTGAGGACATCTGTATTGCACGTCCCATAATTATAACAATTTAAAATGAATAATGATATAACAGTAGTACTTACACAAACTGAACCATTAAGAAAGCACCCTTTGTTTTGTGTATATAAAAAGAACAATTAAAAACTACCCTTTGATGCTCTCTTTATCCAAACTGATTTTTTTTTGATAAAAAAAACAGTTCAGAAAATCCAAAATATGTATTCATTTGTTAAAATGCATCAAACAAATAAAAGCTAGGCAGTTTAATATTATGTTCGTACATCAAAGGCAGAACTCATTTTTTCTGAAAAGCCAAAAACTCTGTTATCGTAGCCTTTGCCTTTGACGTGACTCACTAACTTTGTAAAGGTACGATATCTACTAAACTTATGTATTTCTGTTTTACGGGAATAATGATAGTCTTGCTAGGTGCATAATGAAATATTCTGTAATTGAATTCTTTATATGTGTAGTGGCAACGATACATGATCATTATTACATTGATAAATAGGTATTTCTGTTTTACTGCAGTAATGATACCCTCGCTAGGTACATAATGGAATAATCTTTATTTATTTATTTATATGGAATATTACATTAATTAATTAAAAATAAATTGTTGGTACTGCGTTAATAGTATCAATAATTGTCAAATTGTAAACAACGATTTAACTCATTTTTATTATTTAACACAAATATGTAGCTTGCCCGGTAAGGTATTTTTTACAAATATTTTAAAAAGTTCTTCTTACTAATATTATTATTAATTTGTTTAGTTGGATGAATTGGTAAAAATTAATACCAAAAGATTGGTCTTTGTAATAATAAAGAGATCAATTACAATTATAAGCACCAAAAACACAGCAAACAATTCAATTAGGAATGGAAAATCTCTTATCGAAAACTTTACAGAATAAAATTATAACTTAAAACATCCAAACTGTTCAGCATCATCTGGCGTCAATATTCTTATAATTACAAAACGCGAAAGACTGTAGATAATTGCTGTTTTATATCTCTGACCGTTCCATTTGAAGTCGTTCAAACTTCAACTGGTTTGCCATGAAATCCTATCATTTAAAAACTTTAGCGTCTCCGTTTGAAAATAATTTTATAGGTAGTTTGGTCGTCAAAGATTTAAGTCGTATCCACATCATTTGCGGCAGTCCTTTATGCTTATTTTCACTGCCATCGTGGAATGGAATGATCTATCTTTGTTACCCTACATTCCTTCCTATCAGCACTTCGTAGTTCACTGCTGGACATGAGCCTTCCCTAATCGACGCCGCTTCGCCCGGTCCTGGGCCCTTTAAATCCAAAGGTATCGCGCCGTCTTTTTCAGGTCATCACGATACAATCTTATACAATCCAATGATTTCCTAGTGGATTGTATCATGGAGATCTTTCAAGAAATCACGAATATTTGACTCGAAAATTAGACCATTCATTATAATTTAAGCTCTTATACAAACCATTTTTTTGTATTATAACATCAAGTTCAGCTGAACTTCATCCTCGTAGTACCCACCTTAACACTTTGTTATTAATAAACAGCTAGACTTTGCCTTTTAACCTTTTAAAAATTTCCCACTAAAAACTTCCTTTAAAAATAAAACTTTTAAACCCTTTTTAGTAAGGAAGAGGCTAAAAAGCTACTTACTTTCATGACGTCGTAAAAAAGTAACTACAAAACTCCTGATACGTCCATTAACTTTGAGTAGTATCTACCTAATAAACCTACAGTTACCGGGGCCCATTAATGCCCTCTCACTTAGAGAAGGGTGTAGGTCTTCCACTACGCTGGCCAATTGCGGGTTGGTGGACTTCACATGCCTTTGAGGATATAATGAAACAGATCACAACTTTCTTAAAGTGCCCAAACAATAATATCCTACAATACAATATAGTACAATACTCTTTATTGTGCAGTTAATAATAAAACTTGAGAGAGAAAAACACAATTGACGGTTTTACCTCTACAAGCGATCTCTTCCAGACATTTAGGTAAGTAGTTAAAGCAAGAAGAGGGAAAGTAATAATGATAGAAACAGAATAGAGTATTAAATTCTACATATTCCCTTACATTACCCATTTAGGGCACTATAATAAAACTAGAGCACTCAGTAAGACTTATTATGCATTTCCTTGCAATATATCACGTACCACATTAGGAAAGGTACTCGTAATGCGTGCATTACCTTGCATGGTACATTTTCGCAGCTTTTGACGCTCTTGGAATATTTGCTGCTCAGTCTTGCAACCTGCCCGTTAGCGACACTTTAAATATTATTTATGTTGCAAAAACCTACTCTAAAGAAACAACGGGTAGAAACTAAAAGTCCTAAACCTATGGTCTTCTGTATGCATGTTCTTTGTAGCATGAATGGGTTTTTAAAATGACGTAAAGAACACATTTAAGGATTGCGTTTATGTTTTGGCAAATGCTCCTGTAGCGTAAAAAAATCAAAGATTGATAAATACGAGTATGTTATTGAACAGAAAATCAAGTTGAAATTACATATAATATTTACATAGAATAATTAAATAGTAAACAACTTTCCAAGCCTTCTAAGCTACGTCAGTGTAGGCATTGACAGACGTTGCTAGGAGAAAAAATGAATCTAACTAACGTTCGGTGCAAACAAAACCGCTAGATGTGAATACACCCGTAAACATTGTACAAAAGAATATTTTTTGTCTGCCAAGAGACGTACGTGTCTGCAACGCTACCTGCTAGTAGATTTGAATAGACCTTTGCCTACATTATCTAGCATCCTGAATTTTCGTAGCTTTTAACGCTCTCGGAATGTTTTCGCCGCTCAGTCTTGCAACTACTTGTGACGCTCTAAATATTATTTACGGCGTGAGAGCTTCACGGAAACTACACTGCAAATTGTGATTCTAATATCTTTGTACCGCAGTATATAATAAAGGAAAACTCCTTATGATAAAACATAGAAGGCACGGATGGTGCTTTTATTTTGGCCTCGCTACAAACCTTCTTATAACTAAACTTTTAAGGATTGACCTGGAGCATGTATTATGGAACTGGTACTAAGGCGGTGAAGCGGTGATAGATAGCCCAGTGGCTAAGGATTCGGCCTCTTACTCGAGGGGCCCAGGTTCGAATCTCAATGTCACTCACTAATAATTCTCTTTAAAAAAGCTATGTATGTGCGGTTTAAAAAATGAAATATCACTTGCCGTTCACATTATACGGTGAACGAAAACATCGTGAGGAAACTTGCATGCCTGAGAGTTAAAAAAATATTCTCAAAGGCATGTGAAGGCCACCAACCCGCATTAGGTTAGCGTGGTGGACTATATTCAACATCCTTCTCATTGTGGAGACTGACCCTGATCACTATAGATTACAAATAAATAAAACAGACCTTCTGAATACTGAACATTTATAATTATTCAACCTCCGTGACATATTGATTATCTATTCACGCCAAAATTATGTGGAAACTATCATAGCGTCACCACACGTCATGTCGACCGAATTAACCGAATTATTATCGGTCGGCGACTATTATTGCTGCGGGGCAAACAGCCCGTATCTATGCATTTGCATAAATAGCTGATAGTTTGTATTCACTACTACCATTGTCTTTAGTGACAACACTAGTGTTTATATAATATACTATCTTGTACCCGCAACTTGGTCCAAACTTTGAGACAGAGGGTACATACAGAGGGTACGTACAGGTACGTAATTATGGGTCAGGTTTCCTCTCACAATGAAAAGAAGGTTTGGTTTTTTTGTTCACACTCATAGCCCCATACTAGGATAACCTGTGTAGTGGGGTGACAGACAAAAACAACAGAATAACACAAAGCATCCAGACCAGAAACAGTTTAAAATTCATTATTCAAATCTCTGCTTAGCTGGGAATCGAACCCAGGACCCTTCGTGCGGCGCTCTGGGGTGATGCCACTTCGCCACTGAGGTCGTCAGTGAAGGCTGTATTCCACTCAGACATACAGGATTCCTCGCGATGTTTCCCTTCACCGTTACAGGTGGTATTTTACTTTATAAAGCGCAAATAACTTATGAGATAGTTATTAGTGAGTGCCACCCGGTTTTTTAGATGCCAAATTCTTCAAAGCCACTGGGATATAACTGAATATACTGGAATAAATTATAAATCGCTATGGCGGCCTGTTAACGCCGATTGTCTATGGAGATCCCATCGGTACATTTACATAAACCGCCCTGAACATGCCGCCTCGGGCTCCGGACTCATCGCTGCCAACACCAATAGCAATTAACATTCAATAGTCCGGACTCCCCGTGGACTTTACTGTCATCTTTAGAGGACACTGCGTCAGCCATGATCAAAATTACCCAAGAAGACTATGCTGCTATGTTATACATGCTCACGCCGTAATAATAAAAAATGATGTTGGTAACGAATTATTCTGTATTGGTCAGTCATTTTATTAACAACCGATTTTTTAATTTTATAGCTTTGAATGTTTTCTCTTACTTGGTCTGCAAGATTAGGTAAAAAAATCCAGATTTGCAAACTTCTGCGACAGAACTACGAACTATGTTGCTTAAAATTAGACATGAAACTCAGATGCGCCCATTTCATAATGTCTGAAAACTTTAAATTAGATTAAAGATGGTGTAACTGACTTAAAAAAGAAGGTTATTTGATGACATATCTACCCATACCATGAATATTTCTAAGCCGTCTTGCCATTTCCTTAAAAAAATACCTTTCCAGAAAGAAACCTAGCAACACACATGATCAGATAGATTATTCGCAAACGTAATCTAACTCTGATCAGATAAACCTAGACGTCGGTTCCCGCAACGCCTGTCACCTCGAATCAAACGATTAGTTTTCGCCCTGTCGCACTTCTACTAACGCGAGTTTACACCAATCGACTCGACGACACGACTAACATGAATTACCGACTTCAAAAAAGAAAGGAAAATAAAAGAAAGTTTCATCAAAATCGGTCCAGTAGTTTCCGTGACATGGACTTAAAACTAAAAATTATATTTAATTAAAAGTATATTAATTATCTATAGTCATAATATATATCGCTTGCCACCTTGCCACCTGTAAGAGTAATAACATGCTCTATATTACTCTGATAGTGAGTAAAATGTGCCATGCTGGACCTTAACTTAGAAAATTCTTACGTACCACATGATTATATGTAGTTATTGATGTAAGTAATCATCGTCCCCTATAGGGGGCATAACTATTCATTAAAGTTATTGTCTTTCACTTTGAAGGAGAGCAATTTGAAAACCCTATGTCAGAACCCACAGAAAAACACGATGCGACCAGCCGCATGTCGAAAATCGACCAATGTAAATCCTCCATTACATGCTCGTTTCAGATTATACTATATCGTATATATACTATAGTGTAATTAACACCCACAATATGCGAAATATATAGTGTAATAATAACTAACAACGACGTGATGTACGATCTACTCTAGTTATGTATATAAAGTAGGTATCACGGACTGTACTTACTGGTGCGTTCTACTAAAGATCCCGGTGTCTTCTACAAGTGCTAAGTGAGTGTTTTAGTGTGTATTTAATCCCACATAACAAGGCAACGCTCCCACGATTTCGGGTTTCTATCGAAGAATAGGTAACCATCGCATAAAAGGTATTATAGGCTAGCAGATGCATTTTTTAGTTATTGGTTAATATTTAAGGCGAATTCCTTAGTCCCACTGAGTGGCACCCATATGTATAATGACTTCAGAAAATATTTCAACCCTATTTAAGGTTCAACAAGTGTTTCCATGGGCATCTGTGACCTATTCACATCCCGTGGCCTACATGCTCGCCACTTACTTATACTGCACAGTTCCTTGTATGAACTTACGTTAAGCGGTCGGTCCCTGTTGTTATCGATAATACAGCCAGGGCCGTCTTTAGCCTATTAGAGGCCCTGGGCATTACTGGGCATATTAGGATAATGGGGCCCCTATTGTTGTCAGTCATTAAGGTAATACATATTGGTTATCGTTTGATGATCTGACAGGAACTAGGGACCTTGTATTTGATCTGAGGGCCCCTATCGTTCGCGGGGCCCTGGACACTTGCCCAAAGTGCCCACTGGGAAAGAGGGGTCTGAATACAGCAGTCGTTGAACCTTGTCAGAGGCCTTCAGGCGGTTTGAAAACGGTTTGACACGGGTTGGCCACTAGCCCATTTCTCCACCAATTCGCAGCGCGTGGTGGAGCAGCGTGGTGGAGTATGGTCCATACGTACCCCTGTAGGTGGACAACAGTAGGCTGTAAAAGGGTTGTAGCCACTTTCATAAGTACAGCAATAGGTACATAAGTACATACTAGGTAGATATATGTATACTCGTGTACGGTTCTATAACAGTATCACTAAGTGCGGCTTCCGTAATATGTCTGTAACGATGTGTTTCGGCTCTGGAGAACAATATTAGTGGATCCAGTGTTGGCTAGTATTGGACGTTAATTGAAATTGGTTTTGCTTTGTCCGTATCCCTAAACGATATTCTGAACTGTTATGGGGTGATTGGAACAAGCTCGAGGAAGGTATTACGAGGTTTAAGAGACGTGTAAGGTATTGGGTCCTCCATGTAGACATTCTTTCCTTATTTGACTCCCCCCAAATTGTCTTTTTGCAACACAATATAGCCTTTTATTAGGTCTCATATGTCCGACAATTAGCTATGCTTTTATTCAGACGAATAAAAAGAGTCAGTGCAAGTATATTACTATGGCATTTATTAATAAAAATAAAGATAAATATAATATTTTTGATTTCCTATACAAATTTTCATTCCTCATTTAAAATCTTTAACATTGTTACGGCAAAATATAGCTTTTTGGATTCCTTACTGGGGTTCATCTCGATACGGTAAATTATCGAAATGTCGTTAAAATTATCGAATTAAAAGGGTATTAAATCGTTTCGGACTTAAAACATATTTAGTTACAATTAAGCGGTGATAGGCCAGTGGCTTAGAATTCGACCTCGAATCGAGGGGTCCGGGTTCGAATCCCAGTGGCACGCACCAATGACTTTGTAAAAAAGTTATGTGCGCTTTATAAAATTAAATGTCACCTGCTGTTACGGTGAAGGAACATCGTGAGGAAACCTGCATGCCTGAGAGTTCACAAATTTTATTAACAAAATGAGTGTTTTGATTTACATACAATTTCATAATTAGAAATTAATTTCAAATCATTTCAGCAAGTGCAATATGTCGTCCGGACACAGCTATTAAGTATGACACGAAAATGCATTCAAGTCTTGGACATAGCATTGCATTGTCCGTCCGTTTGTCTTCAGTTAATGGTCCTACATTACGTGACAACGTCCCAGTAGCTTTATTTGAATATAAATGACTCGTTTCCGTATGGCTGCATGGAATATCGCGAACATATTTAAATTTAAGTTTTAATATTGTGTAAAAACGTTAAAACTTCACATATCTTCCAAAATTCCACATTATAATATGTTTGAAATTCTACATGTATTATCTTCTTCATATTATTATAGTGACGAATTTCACATAATAGGTGCTCCAAATAATGATTCACGACCTAGAAACTACATAGAAAGTCTATGTAGTTTCTAGGTCGTGAATTTCTCATGTAGGTATATACTATCAAGAACAATATTAATCATTCAATATTCATTTTTACTTCACACAATTGAATGAATGAATACATTACAATAATTAAATAACTGATTTTTGTCATTAATTGCTATTAAATTAAAATGCATGTTCTACGTGATATCTGAACACAAACACTCAACGCGTAGCTCATGAATACAGATTTCCAATCAGCGCTGATGGCAGCAGTAATCTGTGTATTTAAATGCAAATGATAGGTACCCACAGCACAGCACTCAAATGTTCCCAAAAAAACAGATTTTTTTCCTTTCCGTTTGGTGCGTCGAGATTTATAATTGTTTTGTTTAGACCCAGTATATAAGGGTAAACTTTAAGTTTTACAGTACTTTAGAAATTATTGCTCAATTTGTCAATTGCTCAGTTTGTGCCAATAAATGATTGTGCGGGGAAAGCGTTCTGCGTGATATCTGAACACAAAAACTCAACGCATGGCTCATGCATACAGATGTTCAATCAGCGCTGATGGTGGTAATCTGTGTATTTATATGCAAATGAGACCCACAGCGTTGAAATGTTTAAAAAAGGCTTTATTTATAAAATTAATTTCTGTTATAGAACTTCATGCTCAGTCTCTAGAAATGTTGGAGTAACAACATTTCTAGAGACTGAGCATGATTTTTGGATTACACCCCACCAAGTTGTAGTAGTTCTTCATATCTATAAAAGCCAACGTTTCCATTTACTTGAAGTTATTAGTCACTGCAGTTACTCTTAGGAATAACTAAAGATATTCAACGTCAAACATAGAGAATATAGCGTCTTGTCACAAACATGTCCATTCAATTCAATAGCTTTTTCTTTTTGCGAAAACCAAGGAGCTGATAATCATGATGGAATAGTTTGATTGATAGCAGTATCAATCGTTCAGAGGGTTCGCTCCAATTAAGCCGTATAAACGTCCACAGTTCAACTGTCACGACTCAAATAATGGCCATCTTAGCACCACGAGGCATTTGAAAACAGGTTGTTGCCCTCCGTCTTAATATCAAAAACATTTTTTTCTTTATCTTATATATTAATACGTGAAGTTATATAGAGAGTAAGCCATCTGTCTCGGTTGTTATCAACACAATAGCATTCTTTAAACCTGGTCTTATAGTTGGTTTGAAAATATTCGACACGGGTTGGCCAAGTTTCTCCACAAACCCGCATTGGAGCAGCATGGTGGAGTATGCTCTAGGTCTCCCCCTATTGTGGGGAGAAGGGTTGAAGACGAATAAATAAATAAAAATTAAAAACGCAAACGTTTTTCATAACGATTCTCGTCATTACTGATTCAATCCATAAATATGCGGCAATATTATTTTATCATTACGTCGTGTTTGTTTTGAATCTACGGCTAATATTCTTTTTGGGACCAAAAGGGTCTAATACGGTCGACCGGACACGAGGATCGACCTCGTATGCCGTCCCAACCCTGAATTGTCGAAATCTTAAAATTATATTTCACACAAAAATTCGAGCACATCAAAATTCAAGGTAAGTATTGATGTGAAACACCTTTTGTCGCGTAGAATAACGCTTCACACTCATATCAGTTCATTAGGATCCCCTGTGTCGTGGTTGTCATGGGCACAACACATTCAGACTAGACAAGAACACACCTCGACTAGGAATCGAACCCAGGACCCTCCGCGCAGTATACCGGTGATCACTCAAAATTAAATCGATCTGTATGCTGTGACGAAAATCGAGTCAATCGTCTCTCTTAGGTCTTGTTGGCTGACATAACCGACTGCCCAACTAACACGCCGAAATTTAAGCACAGTAGGTACCCTTAGTCTGAGTTGTAGCAATGCCGCACACCGATGTTATTAAGAAACGCAAAAAAAAACAATTTAGCGGCCAATGACGTGAATCGTATAGTGAAGTGACGTAGCGCGTTTAACCACAGTGTAAAAATCATAGAGGCTTGTCAAACATAAAATATGTTCTTTGTTTAAAACTGACTTTTCATCACCGGTGCCTTAACCTCTGTGCCATTCAGGTCGTCAAATCAGGTCAGCTGTATGTTTTACTCTGTGTTTTTACTCTTCAGTCACAAAATCCAATCTATACTCGTAAGTCCCGCAAATTTCATTCGTCGAAAAGAAAACGAGGGATTGACGTCGCATCGCATTGGCTTTATTTCCTCACAGGAATATCTTCTTAATATATTATTTGAAAGCTAGCAAGAGCTGTTAAGTTCATTTTGCAATAAGCCGGCTGATTTCCCTAAAGATAAACCCACAAGCACATAATTCAAAATGGCGCTGCCTGCCTTATAATCCAAGCAACATCAGCGGTTTTAGTTAATTTTATTGGTGGTTAAGTCATTGAGTCAGCAAAGTGCCTTACCGCCACCATCTTTACTCGCCTTGAAGGAGCGTATTCCTCAGGTTCTACAATATATTTCGGTTCGACAGATGTGGTTACTGGCTGCCCGAGCTACTCTATTTGTGACGACCATTTTAAATTCAGAAAGTATTTTAATTCCACTTATTTTAATTGATCGAACCTTGGCGTCCATGGAGTATCCTTCATTGTTAGAGGAGATCCGATCTTACAGTAACTCACTAATGGGTAAAATAAAAAGTTTGCCTATTTAAGTTTCTAAGTCTCTACAAAACCCTAAAATTGATTAAATTTATGGTAGGTGGGCTACAACGGGAATGAGACACGTCTGATGAAGGGCATGAATGGATTTAAGCATAAAACCTTCATCAAACCTTTCTTGGAGCCTCGTCGTAAAACATGTGACCTTGGTCTGAAATACGAGTACATCCCGTTTCCTTGCAGCCTTGTACGTTTTATTTGTGATCCTTGATTGGTCGACTTTCGATCTTACCAATTGTTATTTGTTTGTAAAAGTATGATCCAAATGTAAGTAGGTGATTGGTTCATACAGAACGTTTATTTGTGAATTAGCTTTACAAATGACTTTACAAATATCGTCGAAATATCACTTTCTATTAAGGTTTATTTTTCCCTGTCAGCATGCTAAAATAAACAAATGAATAAATTAACATTTTGCACACACATGGCCCCACACTAGGATTCCCGTATCGTGATTGCCATTATAAGAACACAACACACCAAGATAAGAGTACAACACACCCAGCCAAGAAGCAGAAACTCAGATCATACAAATCTCTGGAAATCGAACCCAGAACCCTACACGCAATGCACCGATGTCTTAACCACTGCGCCACAGGTCGTCCATATATTTTCCGACGGCAAAAATTTTAGAAATCTCGGTCTTTGATCTCTGAAATTAGCTGCCGAATCTATTACTCTGATTCAGCTTTTTGCGCAAACAATTTGAAATGGTTTGGAAATTGTCATTTTCAATTAACGATGTAGAGGTTAATATGAGTAACTATAAAAACACTAAATGTACCGAACTGGCAAATTTTATTGACGTTGTAGGTACTTATAATTTCCAGCTAGGTCGTAAGGCCGTATGCAAAAATGGTAATGAAATGTAGAAACGTTTAGATGTTAAACCTGGACCGCTATCCGTATGAGGCGATAAAACGAAAGTTTGCATATTTTTATGTCAGAAAAACGCCCAGTTCCAGCAATAAACCTCACAGTTTGTCGACAACCGGCAGTATGGCGATACCTAACCTACTTCACGAGGTATATAAGTAAGTTTTAGTGCTGATGATGCTTCTCGTACATAAAATGAAATGAAGGGTTCTTTTAGCTTTTGAACCAAGTGGAATACTCACTTAGTGACGGCCTTATACCTAAGGGGTTGTCTACTTGTAAACTACAAAACAAGCCTTTGAACGTTTAGTTCGATTTTCTGGTTGCACTTATATTTAACTCTTAGTTCGTCCGGCAAGACTATAATTAGCTTTCTATATAAGGAACACATTATTGGCTCGGTTTTCACACTTTTTCATCTTAAATACTTACTATGTAAGTACAAGCTTGTTATGTACTATTAAAAAAGGGAATCTATTTAATAATAGCTATAGCTTCACATTTATTGTCGCATACTAGGATTCATTGCTTCGAGGGTGCAATGAAAATTGGAGTATGTCTCACCTATCAAACTTAAGCTATAATTTTGAAGGATACTAATGTTTAATATTTTTTTACATTTTACACTTTACATTCCTTTACTTATCTTTGTTGTTCCTTGTTGTTGAAATATAACTTTAGGAATTCTTTAGGTATTCTGAATACCACTGACCATAAAATAAAATAAAGGACTAAATGCTTTTCATTTAATTCTTAATTTTATTTTCAAGCTTTCAACCTTTTCGAATCACTAATGTTCTCAAACGATAAATAAGCGTATCTAAAGTACCTACCTCCTACCTTAATAAAATATCCGACCCCGCAACAGTGTTAGAACAGAAATATTCATTTTAATCCGATTACAACGTCCATAAAATGTGATACTGAAATAATAATATCACACGGAATACATGGAGCGGAAATACCATCAAACAAATTTGTGAATGCCAAAGATCCTACAAAAATAAACAGCTTATAAAGCCGTAGAGCCATTCATTTTCTAGGAGATTTCGAATTGATTTTCACGAGCGAATACCTTTGGTTTTATTGGAATATAACAGTGAACTTCTTCCTTTCAGCCCTTGATCCACTGCTGGACATGGGCCTCCTCTAAGAGATGCCATTTACACACGTGCCTTAGCCCTCTCAACCCAACGGTAACCCGCAGTCCTCTTCAGGCCTAATCGGAGGGCGGCCTGTGCTCCTTTTGCCTAAGCATGGTCGCCATTCAAGGACCTTCCTGCCCCATAGATCAGTCCTGCGGCCAGCCCATTACCGCCATTACCACTTTAATTTGTTAACTTCTGCTATATCACATTCGCTCTTGAAATTAACAAATTAAAGTGGCAATGGTCACCTTCGTTCATCTACGGATTTCGTCATTTCTGACTTTGTCACGTAAACGATTGCCGAGCTCTCTCAATTGCCCTCTGAGCGACTCTGATTAACAGTGAAATAGCTGGAACCAAATTTTAATATATTATGGTGAAATCTGCAAAATATTTTGTTGCCTGAAGCATACTTCACGACGTTGCTGAAATGCGAATCGGTGGCTTATACGAGTCAGGTGCTTTAATAGTCCAGTCATTTTGAACATTCAAAATCGAAAATTTAACAATAATTCCAAAAGTTTTCAAACTTCGGTCAAGTGAATGGTACATTGGGACGACAATAAATCTCATTTTGCAACCTTGTCCGCAGTCCGGAACATTGCTAAAATTGCAATTAAATTAATTTTTTGCAAAAATGTAATTTTTAAAATTACATTTTTGCAAATTGCAATTTTTAAAATTACATTTTTGCAAATTGCATAAAGTTCCGGATCGCGTATGAGGTTGCAAATTTGCAAATGCATCAGAATAGATGTTTTCGAAGTTTGCAACCAAGTTTCAAAACTTTTGTAATTATTCCGAGACCACCTTACTCGAAAAAATGACCACGAATTAAAAAGAATTATAAATAAATATGTTCCGGTCAACGTAAAAGGTTGCAAATTTATACAATCGTTCGGTATATTTTTCCGATATATCTGTCAAATTTGCAGAACTTTTGGAACGTTTTCCTTCAGTTTAATAAAGAAAAACATTAATTTTTAATAAAAAAAATGTTCCGTACACTTAAATTGGTTGCAAATTTGACACGTGATGTAAAATAATATATTTAACACCACTCCAAGTTTGCAGAACTTTTGGAATTTTTTTCACGACCATATAGCAAAAATTAATTTAATTGCAATTTTAACAATGTTCCGGACCGCAGAACAGGTTGCAAAATTTTATAGTTTGTTTTAATACCATTCCCGACCTTACATCAAAATTTGAAAACTTTTGGAATTATTGTGAATTAAATGTTCAAACTGACTGGACTATAAGACCTATCATAGAACATACCACTCGAATCACTAAAGCGAGCATTTAATTTCAAAATTTAAATCAGGATTTTACTATCGAACTATACATAATAATATGTACATAATTTGAAAATAAATAATATATAGAATTCATGACCCATCAAATTCGAGTTCCGTAGCAGAAACACGCTTAATCCGGATCCGGACTTGCAGTTTTGAAAAGCATTTGATTGCATAATTGCGTCTGCTCTGAATGCGATCTAATTGCTTAAATGTAGAGGAAAAATTCAGCTTACCGAGTTCTATTTTTGATGATTTTCTAACTTAAATAAAAGGCCCGAAATCCACAAAAATGCTACGATAAAATGATAAAAATACTGTATAGGTTTTAACGAATTTTGTTTGTAACGGGAATTATAATTGTCTCGAAAACTAATCCCAATGTCGAAGATATATCATAGTAATTATTCCAAGTTAAAAGAAATAAGACAATTATATTAAAAAGTACACAATAAATAGTAATAGTATATTTCTATCGACGTAAAAGCCTTTTTCTAACTTTAACGCTGGTAGGACACCTCCGCCGCGAAATCGCGAAATGCGCGCGAAATCGCGAAATGCTTGAATGTTTCGTCCGCATTACATCGGATAAACGGTGGCAAAACTGCAGCGGTTTCGCATTTCGCGATTTCGCGGCGGAGGTGTGCTAACGCGGTTGAAGTATACACAATTTCTTAAAGTAAAAAATATCTTAAATATTTATCGCACCAACGAACACAATGTCGATAATAACAATTAAAAATAATAGTTAAAAAATTCACGCAATACCTGTAGCAAAGACATGTTACTCGCCAGACTCT
The DNA here is from genome assembly GCA_905147235.1 of Erynnis tages. Taxonomy (NCBI): domain Eukaryota; kingdom Metazoa; phylum Arthropoda; class Insecta; order Lepidoptera; family Hesperiidae; genus Erynnis; species Erynnis tages. The sequence goes on from LR990074.1 coordinate 11,328,098, forward strand.
ACATTATCCATTACGGATTTTATCGGTCGTCCGTCATTGAAAAACCCCTGATAAAGTACCTATAGCGTAAGGAGGCTATTGATGGTGGCCATTATTATTTGGTTAGGCATCGCCCCCGATAAAATATTGCCGAGTTCCGTAATAAAGAATTTAATCGAAATCGACTCTCATTTCACTGGAAAATTGCTGCCCTCTCAAATGGTAAGCATATTTCTATCCCCTCAAACGACGTTATTAGCATCAGTTAATAAAGATTGAAGAAAATGAAAGATTATGAATCTAATTAATTTTTAAAACCAAATTTTAATTACATGAAAAAGATTTGTGGATACAAGCTGCTTTGTGCAGCAAGCAAATCTCGCCTAACCCATGACCTACTTGCTACATTATGTTGCATGCAAAAGTTGCTCGTAAAACAACGTCGTTGCATACATTCTGCCGCATGTCAGTGTCTATTTCAATTTGGACAGCTCCAACAGTGTGTGTTTAAATTTTGTCGTGTTGTTTGCTCGGTCGGTTATATGATAGCCAATTAGGACAATTAAGGCTTTACAGTTATTATAACATTTTATAAGAAAACTGCCCATATTTTTTTTTGTTATCAAAACAAATTTCATCAAACTGTTATATAAAGATTAAAATATTCATGATGCTCAAACTTCATTTGAATTCTTGGCTATGTTTTGATCTTCAGAAAGCATCTCAATTCGTATTCTTGAAACTTTTGGAAAAATTCATTCGGTACATTGGCTATCCTCGATTACCTTCGAGCTTCTAAATTAGAAGGCTTAATATAGCGGACCACCACAGAGTATGAATAAGCAAGTTACGAGTATAGAGTAGGTAACAGTGAGATATAAAACCATTCAATTGTTTCGTTTTAAATGTAAATCGATTGATTAGCTGTAAAATAATATTGGGTGATGGACTTCTCAATATTAATTATGATATCGGCTGGAAAGAAACAAGTAAATAGTCGGTAGATAACAATAATTAATTATAATCTTGATTTACACATATGGTTCAAAGGTAGGTGTTTTTTTCATCTGCATAGACTGGAGCGGGGTTACATTTTTAATTTGACACTATACGTTATATGTACCTATATAGAGTATCATTTACCGTTTATTTTGTACATATATATTTAATTATTTTATTAAGTGTTCTTAAAAATGAAAGCATAACTGTAATTTCGTTGTGCATAGTGTTCATATTTGTACTTTCACTTCATTCATACCATCTTAACTCACTCTACATTATTTGTAGTGTCTAAGGCCTATATACAGAAGAACTTTGGGACTATCATTTAGCGATTCTAACTAGTAAGGACCAAACGAACAACAAGAAACTGTTTTGGGTGAATTTATAGTTACATCGGGCCGAGAATTTGACGGGTCCGCAGTAAAATGCTGGGTTTACTAGGTATTTTCCGTAAAATGTTTCACGTATACCCATTAGGCCTAAATTCACATACCTCCGGCATCGGCGGAAACGTCACATGCCCGAATTACTTTGTTTAGCTTATTTTATGTGAATGTGAGGGAAAAAAGTCTGTTGTATCTCATACAGACAGCATAATGGTCTCAGAGAAATGACTAAAGGACGTAGCTCACAACAAACGAAATACGATGAAATTAAAAGCTATGTCCATCAAAAACGACGGCTATATGTTGCAATTTCGTTCAAGAGAGAGGGCAAAGACAAGACAAAGTATACATTATTGCCATATGCCGTATGCAATTTCAATTAGTTTACATAAATAAAAATAACTTGGTAGAGCGGTGATAGCCCAGTGGCTTAGAATTCGACCTCGAATCGAGGGGTCCGGGTTCGAATCCCAGTGGCACGCACCAATGACTTTGTTAAAAAGTTATGTTCGCTTTATAAAAATTAAATATCACCTGCTGTTACGGTGAAGGAAAACATCGTGAGGAAACCTGCATGCCTGAGAGTTCACAAAAAAAAATGTTCTCAAAGGTATGTGAAGTCCACCAACCCGCAGTAGGCCAGCGTGGTGGACTAAGGCCTACATCCCTCTCATTGCGAGAAGGAGACCCGACCCTGTAGGGGGTCATTAATGGGTTACTGACATTCATTTTATTTTCCATACTCTTTTTAAATGACATTAAGCTAGACTCAGTAATCTAGGTAGTGTGAATGGGATTTTATATTATGCTTTTAATACAAAAGAAAATTCATCGCGAAATACATTAGGTACGTCATGCACAAGGATAAAGTCGAATAAGGAAAACACTTCCCATTAGTACCTACGCGTGAAAGCTACAGTAGAATTGCTGAGGAAAACTTGTACGTAATATATTGTCGTACCCTAAACAAACAAAGATCTGTTTATCATAATGTGTTCGTTACAATTATTTCATTTGCGTGAAAATGTGTGCTACTGTTCTTAATTTAATTGTTTTATAAATGGAAGAATTATTGGTAGTAGGTACAATTCACCGCCCAGATATTCGCCTTAAAGCGGTGTTTCGGTGGGGGGTGTTAAGCAAATAAAAAAAATTATGGGGAACATTTTTTTAGCCAAAAATAACATAACCACCTTTACCAGTTACTTTTATCATAATTGTATTTAAGTTTTTTTTTAAGATGAATAAGTTTCTTATACATTGAAGTTTAATAACAAAAAGATGATCCGCTTATTAAATAAAAAAAGATTTTTGATAAATTAACTAGAAACTTATTTTAAGAAAGCTTTAGACCACTTCAACAAAATTAACCCTAAATAAAGAATTCGAAAATGAAATACCTATGCAAAAACTAGTCTTTTTTTAATTTATTTCAATCAATTAATTAATTAACGCTTTAAAATTAAGTTGCAAGATTTGACCCGACTAGACATACAAAAATTGCAAATTAAATTAAATCTTTCAACCTAATTCCCGCCACTTATTTTGAATAAAAAATTCGAAAATGAAGTTCGCATTCAGTTACGGTGTTCTGCGTTTTGCACAATTCCTTTTACGAATTTTCGCGGGAATGCCAAAACGGTTCCACCAAAAGGCAATATTGGAAAACCTTTTTGAAATTTCGCGAAATGCAGCTGTATTGGGATATTGTGTGGCCATCGTTCACTTACTTTATTGTGGCTTTTGACCTCTCTGTGAATATTGATGGTGGCGGGAAACCCAGGGGAGCGACAAAATGGCACTTTTCAATCGAAGGGTTGCCTCCATACATCTTTCATACGATGACATGACATTCGTGACGGAGTGTGTGAGGGTAGGTAAAATAAAAAATGTTCTTAAATTTTCTTCTATTTAAAAAATACTCACTAAGTTATCCCCAAAACTATTATGCCAAATAACGCCTACTAATAAAAACAGGGATGTTCAGTTTTAAAAAAAAGGGGAAATTCCAGTAAAAATGTATATTTTATTAAACTCCTTCACTTGCAAAAAACGACGCCTGCCGTGAAAGCTGGTAAAAAATAAAAACAGTGTGTGTGAATCTGACTCATGGTAAACCAATTTTTGAAAGAGTATTTTTTTAAATAATCGATTTTTAGTTTTCGAGATTTTACCCGACAACAACCCAACAGACTTTACGGATTATGCCGACACACTACAAGGACCAATCTCCTCTCACAATGAGAAGGATGTATCTCATATGGGTTGGTAGACGTCACATTTCTTTAACATCATTTTGGAGAACTCTCAGGCATGCAGGATTCCTCATGATATTTTCCTATACCGTTACAGTGGTGATATTGAACTTTATAATAATAAATGTCATTGGATACATCGCGAACTCATTTTTCGTAGGCGCCGATGCCTACGAAAAATGAGTTCACATCAGTACCTACCTAATTTTTGAAAAATAATAGTAGGTACTCGTACTTAAGTTAATATTATAGTGGTATTTTTTTGTATTTACTTTAATAATAAAATTCTTTACAAAAGCTCAAAGCGACTTAATTGTCGTTTATCTGCATTTTTCACGGTGCTTTGTATCTTTCCCCGTTCCACTGTAATAAGAGCACTACAATAGCACAAAAATACATTACAATCGAATTAGCCGCAGAGAAGTCACAATTAAACATTTTTTTCAACCTCAAGCACTTTTCATAGACAACTTTCACAGCAATTGCGACGTCAAAGACCTGTGTCGCGTTGATCAGTCGGTCTATTAAGTTGTATTGTTCACTTCACGTTAAATTCTCATACGCCAAAGTCGGCAAAAATAAACTTTTTGCTTTTTTTAAATTATCCTTGGGTAAATTAATAATACATTTTTTCGATGAAAGGTTTCAATTAAAACGAATATAAACGATTTTGAAGGGAAATATTTTCACTGCTCTAAAACCATTCATAAAATAAAACATTCTCTATTCAGCCTACAAACTGGAATCGGAATGAAATTTGCATTTTCCAATTATCAATCCACTCAATATTTATATTGAAAAAAAGAACATAAACAAACGATATCGTTTCGAAACTCACGAAGCTCAGTTTTATTTGGGCTTTTTGCAAAACCACATTTACGTATTTACTTTATCTAATCAATCTGCAAATAGACAGGACAAGATTCTGTAATGAAAAGTCTGTGCTCATTTATCTTTTCCTTACTTATTTTAGCAGCAGCATTTGTCCGCGAATTCGTCCGTAGATTTTAGGATTTAGTCCAGAGAGAGATGAAAAGCATCCTATATGTTAATCAGTGTAAACTATTAGTATACTATCTGTGTAGAGAATTTCCTCTAAATGTGTCAAATGTTTTTTTTTTTGTGAAAAGTAACAAACTTTCGCATTTATAGTTTTTGTTGGAGTTTCCAACAAAAACTATAAATGCTGTAAAAGTGTGGATCGATGTCTGTTACTTATGATGTCATAACGGCTGAACGGATCTAGATGAAATGGAGCACAAAGATATTTTTTAATGTGTAACATATTTTATCCCGAAAAATCATTGTTTCGCCTGGTATACTATACATTAAAAAAGGGATCGATGATCTAGCATACAAATAATTCACACACCAGGAAACGATATAAATTACTTTCTTTTTTTTCCTTCTGAAGGTATTTTATAGGTCCCATCTCCCTCAGTCAAATTCTTAAGTCCGTGCGAACGAAGTCGCACGCAGAAGTTAGTTGAAAAATGTTTTATTTACCTACCCAAAGCAAGGAATTTTCAAAGGATTACTTTTAAGTAATACGTTGGTCGCCTAGAAACATTTCATTAAGTCTACATTTAAGTAAATTAAATAGTTTTGTGTGATCTTACGTACGTCTAATGAGTTGTTCAAGTTTTCAAGGACCTTACCACCGAACCGGCTACCACATTAATTCTGTCAGAAAAAATATGTTTCTAATTTCTTGATTTGATCCCTAATACTTTACTTTATTGTTATAAATGGTGCGAGTAATGGTATAGCGATTTAATACATATTATTGTAAAAACATTTAAATGAGACATTGATTTGAAAAATAGATTTTTTGTAAGCATATCTTATAAGAAAATCATCGGTGATAGCAAAGTCATTCGCATAACAAAAACAATATTCCCATCGTTACCATAATCTGAACAAACGTAAGTTAGTTATTTATTTTTAAAAGATTTTAGAAAATTTGAATTTTTATATACCTACACAATAACCACATTAAAAAAAGCCATACTTAAGCATTAATTGGGATTTAGCATTATCAGACCTTGTTATACGTGATGGTTATTTTCGAACGCAACCGATCCGATATCCTACCCTCATCTAAACCTCCTTCCCGTCAAAATAAAACCAAATACTTGGGGGTGTAGGAAGTGACAGCTCTCTTCTGCAAACCACGCGCGTCAAGTCCGGTCGAGCTCCCGTGTTCCCGTCGATTTCGCCGCAGAAATAAGTTACAAAATAGCAAAAAACATTATTTGAGTGTCACGTATTAGTGCATCTACAGTGATACGTGAAATTGGTGTTCAGCAAAATCATCATATGGACGATTAAGAAAGGTCGGAGCTCCGACGCGTCATCATCATCTCGTCGCGGGGTACAGTCGAACCAGGTACCTTTCCACCCTATCTTTCTTTATCCAACAATACGTATACATTCAAACTTCGAAATTTCATGACGTTGTCTTCAAGAGTCTGAATCTGCATTCACAGGTCACGTGAAACTAACTTGTGTCCATTATCACATGACCTCTGCGGTCTCATTAACCACGACTTTCCCTCCTAGCAAAGCTTAATTTTCAGGTACTTCGTGGGTCAACGAATTCGGGCGCTGCATCACGTAACATTTTGAAGAGATTTCAATTACTTTTTCGGAAAGCACGTGGTTGTTTGAGCTGAGACTAAGCCTCAAAGAAACGACTTGTCCGGTTTGTGTGTGACTCGAATATAAATTCGGAGTGTACGTGAGGTATAAGGATAACAGACAAGAACAATTTTCTTACTAAGATTTTCAGAATTTGGATGCCTATAAATTAAATAATATAAGGAATTCTAGACAGAAACTGTTTTTAATGTGAACAAATGCGTTTACGAATTTTTTATATCAGCAAGTGCGTCAACATAGGGTTTTGATTTAAGCTTAAATATGCTGACAGAATTTTAATGCTTATTAACTCTACTTAAGCTAGCGGACCGACAGACGTAACTGTTCAAACATTGCAAATCAAAATGCACTAAAAATAAACGTATTTTTAAAATATTTTAATTATAAAAAGTGATCGCTGCGACCTATCGGATTTAATTGTAAATCCAAATCATTCTCGTATCAACTTAATCACACACACGCAAAATTTAAAGAAGCAAAAAATTCAATAAGTACGAGTATCAAAACATTTTCTGAAAGTATAGTTTAATAAAATGTTGGCCAAATATAGGTTACTTTTCATTTTGAGGGTAAACGCGACCTCGTATTAGCAGCTCACTGATGATAAGTCAAAAAAAAAAACATTATCTCATTAAGATTCCCTGCCTAGCGAAATATACCAAATAATAGATATTATGTATCATGAAAAACACATTCAGAACATAAATCATACCTAACCGTATACCGCCACATATCTTTATACCTGTATACTATACAGTTGCCGTTATATAATAATACGGTACACAAAAAGCCACCTAAAAGCACTAAAAGAAACGGGACTACAAAGAAAACTAGCTTCATGCCTTGTTAACCAATTCCCTCTACTCTTTTTGTCTAACACATTATTAGGGAGACAATATAAGTTATTGACGACAGCTATTGTACTCGTAGTTACGTTCCTCAGAATTCTGAGTGGTTGAAGCAGCATGGTCTTCATGTCAAGTGTTTTAGTTGGGGAGGTGTGATTGCTAGTAATGGATATAGCATTTGTTGTAGAACTCTCACTTAAGTGACAATTTATTTTTTGTAAAACTTAAGACCAAAAAGGGTGAGTATTGATTGATCATGCGATATAATATCTCAGTCTCCGTCTCCATTTCCGTCTCAGTCTTTGTCTTCATGCTTTTGCTTCTGCTACTCATCGACTCGGCGATAGCCCAGTGGCTTAGAATTCGACCTCGAATCGAGGGGTCCGGGTTCAAATCCTAGTGACGCACCAATAACTTTGTAAAAAAGTTATGTGCGCTTTATAAAATAAATATCACCTGCTGTCACGGTGAAGGAAAACATCGTGAGGAAACCTGCATGCCTGAGAGTTAACAAAAAAAAAGTTCTCAAAGGTATGTAAAGTCCACCAACCCGCAGTAGGCCAGCGTGGTGGACTAAGGCCTACATCCCTCTCATTGTGAGAAGGAGACCCGACCCTGTAGTGGGTCATTAATGGGTTACTGACGACTCATCGACTGTAAATAACAATGTAAAGTGACTACAGATTAGTTTTTTTGGTAGGTACCTATTTATTCTCGAAGTTGTGTTCACAGCTAGTAAAATATAAAGCTCGATCATCTGAAAAACACAACCTTAAATATCTAAAAATCTTCAGCTTAGGCGGAGTACTTACTGGGCCAGCGATAAATTGTTATTTACACGTAGTCAGTAATATCGGAGCATTAGCGGAATGGGATCGGAATCTCTGGCGACAGCTCGATTCGACTTGATTATTTGTTCTGCTAATGCTATTCGTTTGTCATCCCAGAGGGATCACGTTACGTATTTTGCGTGATCGTGTGTAATGCCACTTTTTTGGGTAATTTATTATCAGGTAAGATTTATTTATACCGCGGTGGTTAAAAATTCAGCATCTTATTCGAGGGGCCAGGTTCGAATCCCAGGATTATTACGATCAGGTTCCCTAAAACTGATACCCTAGGGAATCTTTTAATTTATTTTCTATTTAAAAATTTCTTAAGATGCATGCATCAATGATAAATATCATTAGTCTGCTGTAAAGGTGAAAAAAAACTTCGTGAACCTGCATGCCTATAATTCCCCATAATGTTTTCAAAAGAAGGTGAAGTCCACCAACCCACATAAGATCAGCGTTATGCACTAAAGGCTCGTGTCGGTCGTTCGGTATAAAAAATTCGAAGGCGGAAAGGAGTAGATTATAATGCCGATACTTTGATTTTAGATTAATGAAGCAAATAAATTTTGCTTCAAATAAGACTACAAAGAAGTTTAAGGTGTGTAATTTTATTTTTCTTTTTAGAGACAAGCCATTACATCTTTGAACTCCTCTTAGTCAAATATCCTCACGATATGTTCCTTCACTGTTACTGCAGATGATATTTTGTTCATATACAACGCACATAAGAATGTCATGCTTAACAGGTCTTTCTACCTGCTTTTCTGTTATTTCTATAAAAAATCGAATCTAACAAACACTGAATAGTGGGAATATTCCGTCAACACTAGTCCCGTCCCGCGCGAGTGGTGGGGCGGGGCGGTCGTCCGGAAGCGCCGATAATGCCACTCACTGCTTATTTATCGCTATGCCCCTCGGCGTGAGGCGATTATACGCCTGGAAATGTTTAGGCCTAGCAGGGATTAAGGTATTTTTTTCACCGAGACAGTTTTTAATGTTACAGACAGTGAGAGGTGGATTTGCTACCTCATTGTCAAGTCAGAGGTAGCAAATGAATGTCACGCTACTTCAGGAAAAAAGTTGTTGCCGAAAAGTTGACGACCTGTATTATGCAGTTAAAGCGACGGTGTACTGCGCGAAGGGTCCTGGGTTCAATTCCCAGCACAGCAGGAAAAAGCAGTGCAGAAAGAACAACTCTTCAATGTAAGGATTTGTGTTTCTGGCAATGAGAATTATGTGACTATTAGCAAGCGTTTCTTTACAAATTCTACGCAAAGCTCATATCTAGGCCTCTAAGTTATACCTTTTATTACCTTTGCCTACTTTAAAAATTAGCATTTTATGTATCGATAATAAATCAACTATTTGCCCTAAATAGACAAGATATTATGTTACTATAGTAGAAATACCGAGTTACAGCGGACCTAACATACACAGGGCAACGACTCGGTAAGTAATATATTCCCAAACCACAAATTACAATTAACAAATAACCAAAGTTTAGTCGAATCCAATTTGTTGCTCCCTAACCCAGCATAATTAATGAGCCATATAAATCTGATCTTCGCTAACTTTCTCCAAGTTTCTCCGTCAGTCCTGTGTGATTTGAGGGGATATCAATCAAGACAGTGCTGGGGATCACTCCAGTCTCAGGAGGAAAGCGGGCGAATGGCTCAGGGCCTCCGTTCCTGGATTTATTTTTTGATATTAAACAAACTTTCAAATCAGTCCTGTGCCGAAAGGCTTATTATGAAACTAAGGACTATTTAGAAGATAAGAAAGCGTGGGATTGAATAACTTCACTATAGGCTATTTCTATACACCATGTAACAATATTTATTTGTGAGCGGATGGCAATGGGGCGATATTGACACACACGATAGCTGTCACGTGTGTTCCTTTATTGGACCTAGCCATACTGCACTATAGACTAAGTTTTATTTACTTTTAAAAGAGTGCTGGGAGTTTTTTCCGCCCGTTTTTTTCTCCCAGTCTACGTCTACGTTTTGCCCGAGGGGCGATCAAAGCGGATGAATGTAGAATGTATAATTTATCTTTATGACTTTCATTAAGTGTGCACAAATTGTACCTAATAATGAATAAAAGCTTTTAAGTTTGAGTTTGATAAAAATTTATTTTTTACTTTTAGGGGAATCTGAAATAATAAAACGAAAATAAAGTTGTGAATCTTTACTATAGGGTAAAGTCACCGGGTAGAAAGTGAAAGAAAGTAGCCAAAGAAAGCTCTGTCGTTCTGTCGCCAATCACCAATCAAAACTTTACTGCCCAATAAATTACTTTAATTAGTGATTAAGAATCGTTAGTACTTATGTTCCCATTCTTTAATGAGCGGAGTTTAAGCGCCACTCGACAACTTTATTGCCTAAGTTTGTTCCGAGCACGTCCAATTTAGATTCGAGTATAATTATATTATAAGTACATAGTAAGTATCTCGTATAATTATTTTTGCTTTGAAGTTTCTTGGTGCTGAGTTCACGTAATTAGGGGTTTAGGATGCTTCAATCTTCATAATTCAATTTACTGTAAAGGCATTGGTTTTAATAAAGGATTACTTTTTAAAATTGTGAAAATTCGTGGTATAGCAAACAAGGCAAGTTACTAGATAAATAAATAAAAATACGTTAGTAGGAGTTAGGTTCACCTGTATTTACTTCCTTCTTACATAAATAGGTATTAATTAAGAAATACAAAATATTACCCAAAGATCTGACTGAGTATCAAATTCTGCTATTTTCACTATTGTTTTATTATATTATTTTCAGATACTTATAGGAAAAAAATATAAAAAAACAATTAGGATATTTGTTACCAACCTTACTTTATTTATTAACTGAACTAACTCACGCATTAGCTAACCAACAAAATCCTCACAAATTTTCTATCTTTTTCGATAAGCGCGTCATAAAACGGCACAAAAACAAAGACGGTTTCCGAACGACTTTATTATGGAAGTTGTTGTATGAAGCGGAAAATGTACAGTTATCATACTCTCATCTCACGCTGGATGAGCCATTTGCCTCGTGATGAGGCTTCGTGAGCGACGCGGCGTTATGAGTGCGATTTCACGCGTCGTCGCGTAACGGACACTTAACATATACAACTGGTATATATGTAGACAACTTGGGTATGCTTTGTTATTTATAGTGTAAATAAATTTTATAGTGTAAATAAGTTTTTGTAGTCAATATATCGAATATAATTTATTAAAAACTCCGCAACCATTTAGATCCCAATTGTTTTTATATATTTTTTTATATATTTATGTTTTGGATGGGATGTATTCGTAAATTGCGCTCCGCCATCAATGTCTGGCACCGAGCTGCTAGCCGGTGAAAACTATGTAGCTCGGTGCCACCGTACTTGAGTCTCGCAGGAATATTCCATACGATTTCTCTGTCTTATGACTTCGTTAGCCTACACTTTTGAATCACTCACAAATAGCACGTGTGAGTATCTAAAAGCAACAATAAGTGTTGCGCCGACGACGTCACTGGGAAACAAGCACGCTCACACAAAGTACCGTTGATCAAGATGAGTTAAAGCATAATTATGTAAGTATTTATAATACCTATACGTACGTACTCCTATATGTGGTGCGACCCTTATAGATTTAGCAACAATAATTATACCCACAAACTTGCTATTGTGTGGACTGGAGACCGTTACAGGCTGCGAACCCTCCGCCTGTAAGCCTCATTGAAAGTTTTGAGGTCACTTTTGTTCACTCGTAAGCACCCAGGAATTGCAAGAAACAAAGCTTATTGAACCACTTTCAGTTGTTGGTAAAGGGGTGTTAGTTAGTTTGGTAAGTTAAATTAGAGGATGAATGAAGAGGTTGAATGAATGAGGAAATGAATAGCGATGCAGGAAATTTTGGACATAGGAAAATAGCATATATTTTTGGTATAATTATATATTTGATAACTAAAAGAATGTATCCTAAGTGAAGTTTTATCATAATTATGCGAATACTTCGTCTGAAGAAATATATGTAGTGCACTATAGTTATACATACCTACTTGATATATCCTTTTAAATAAAATTTAAATACATTGTCATATGTCAACCAGCAGCTCCATTAAGTGCTCAGCCATTTTATACAATTTTTCAAGATAGTACCGATAATATTAGAGAGAAAATGCCTACAACAACTCCCACACAAAAGCGGGATTGCTGTAATATTGTTGCTAAAAGTTCTAACAGCTAACAAAGGCGACACGTCTGCTTCATTGTACTGTGATCCGCGCAAAACTTCCCCTTTCAGTAGGGCAGACTCTTACACTGCACTGTAACCTATTGAATAAAGATATTCAAACAAGTGGCATTAACTATGTTCCACTATTAGAGGTCGACCGTGGTAGGCGCGACTCTCACAGTGTGCGGGGTACGGGAAGGGAATGAAATTGACTAATAAGCGAGTCTCCTGCCGGCCGTCGACACAGATTTTGAAATAAGAACGTATCAGCAGGCGACAGGAGGCTATCTTATTGGTCAGTTGCGTTGCCCTCCTGCACCCCGCACAGCAAATCAAAGTCTAACTGCTCTAGTCTTCCTTTAATTACTCTCATAATACATCAATACAGTCTTTGTTTTGTAACAAGATACTCAAATAACGCTTATTTCTAAATTGGCCTTTAATTGTTTTATAATTGTGTGTCTCAATTTTCGGTTTTCGGTGTAATGGGCATCCTCTAAGCTACAAGCAGGCTTGGGTCAAACTCGTAGATTTTATAATTATTGCGTAGGAATTCATTACGGTACAATACGTAAGTTTTAATGAGATTTTATTCTCATAGCTCTGTGCCACAATATTACAATTGTGTAATATTGTTATTGAAGTTTATAATTATATTATGAGGAGCAAGGGCTACCAATTCTACTTCCCGTTAAGTACACGTCATTTATAATTAATAATGATCGTTTAGTGATAATTATAACAGCGACATTTCTTAGTCACACGACAAGTGTCACCTTTGACCTGTATATCAATCACGGTAAAAGATTGCATCAAAGAATTCCAGCGAGGAATATGACGGATAGCTCTTTTCCTTTTTTGCGTACAGAGACAAACGAACAGCAATGTTCTACCTATAAAATATGTTCTACCTATAAAATATGTTCTACCTATAAAATATGTTCTAGCTATAAAAGGCGGATTATGAGGACGGAGGGACCCGTGTCGTTTGCAATACCTTTAGAATAATGTACCTTTTAGGAGTGGCTGCACCAAAAGGCAAAACACAGCACACACTTAAATAAACTTTCAATTAATTTCAATATCCGCCCTGAACGTAGCCACGTGTGACTAGTTCATAATCTGAAGTCGCTCACAGTTAAAACTTTACATTTTTTCATTAAGTACGTACCACCAAAGTCTTCTTTTAAACGCAATCTCATGTTTGTTCAATGGACGACGTTATGCAATATTTGCCCAATGCATTACCAGCGCAGTCATTAAACTCGATAAATGAACCATTACCGCGATTCATGACGGTTTCCAATGTTTGTTGTTATTTTTGTTCGGAGGGAAAACATTGTTTCATTAATTGAATTAAAATATCCGCGAATAAGTGAGGAATATGTATGAAACTGGCGTCGTATAGTGGTTAATGTTATATTTTCCTAATTAGGTAGGTACTATTTAATATAAGTAATAACAGTAGTACAGGATCGCAGTTTTATCAGTGCCGTCCTACGTACAATTACTTATATGTCTATCTACGCTTCTAAATACACATAATTTTGAAACAAAACAATAAATTTTAATAAAAATAAAAATGAAACAGTAAAAATCATAAAACTAGGTAACAACCACATCCTTAACTTCCTTCGCAAAAGAGCTTATCCAAAACCTGTTATTGAATTATTAAAGCCTACATATTTTGTGGTTTGCTCCGATACTAATATACCCTTAGCACGTTCTCAGCAAATTTGTATTCACGCCACGAACAGATCGGACAAACGCCACCTAAGAAATATCTAGGTTCAAAAATTCGCTGGATATTCAGGCAGAAATTGAAATCATCTGACCGGGCATTTTCGTCATAACCGACCGAATGTGAACACTGAACTCACATTTTCATGCTTTTACAAGCTATGCTTCGTCTCATGGGTCAATAACATGCAAAATTCACTTACGCTGCTAATACACGAGATAAGTCCTTGTAGAAATACATGATATACGTTCATAGTCTATTATTCCATTATCGAATATCACTTTAAAATTCACTCATGGACAGATTTATATCAGACGTTGCGTTACGTTACGTTATCACTCACTTACAGTAGGTACCTACTGCCTACGGTGTTTTCTAAGTTCATTAGACTTGACCTGTACTATGCACCCAGAAATGCACCCATTATCTAGATCTCCTCTCACAATGAATACAACAAATGCAACCATTAAGCTATGGCCATTATTTACCTGTATGCTTTATAAACGGGTTGCGCGGCATAATAAAGGTGAATACATCTTAGCATACGGTTTGTAAAATAAACATTGAACCGAAGACGTATTTGCTTAATCATGAGAAACTATTGCAATTCAATGCAAGAAAGATAGGACCGTACGTTGGCACCTCAATTCTCAATACAGGATTTTGAAACGTATGCGCATATATTTTGTATCGCAACTCAATTGTAGGAGCGCCATATTTTAGATCGATGATTCTCAATTCAGACTATATTGCAGCAAATAGGGGAAAATAAAAGAAATATAATACCAAGAAATGATATATTTCATACGTATTCACTGGTATTAAATTTACTGTGGCTTGCTCAGATAGCGGTATTTAAGCCCCAAACTCAATCTATCACTCTCACTCACAGAATGAGCGTGACATAATAACTTTATAATTATGCGGTCAGCTTAGCAGAATCTGAGTTTTGAATCTAGCAGTTTACCTAGTTTAGCAGAAGGGTGCGCTTGCCCCGTTCACATAGGAATTCTATTTAGTTTCTACGCCTGTAATAACCCCACCGTAATCAAAGTAGCTCAAATGGCAATAATATTTAGACAAAAGGAGCACAGATCGCCGTCCGATCCACAGAACAGATAAAACCTCGTTATCTGTTCTGTGGTCCGATTTCGTTGCGTTGGATTCGGAAAGCCCAGAACTATGCGGTGTCGATTAAGTGAGGCGTATGTCCAGCAGTGGCCTACGAAGGGCTGAAAGAAAGGAAGAATCCAATCAGCATCGACTTGTTGCCAAACCAGTTCAGCTGTATTGGTTTGGGAGGTGTTAAAGCCTGGAATAAATACAGTAATGGATCGATAATGGGGCGAACATTCCAGAATTACGTATGCACGTGTGCTCCAGTGCTCAGCGGGCAGGAATAATTAAGTTGAAACATGCCTGTGAATGTCCCTTAATGAGATTTAAACTTCGACCGTCCTTCGTAATTTGCTCGATGTCGGTCGGAAATTGGTTTACATTTCAGTTAAGAACGTTTCAATTAAGAAAGAAAATGCTTTAGTAGCTGTTTGCAAATCGAGCCTAGTCCACGAGAAGAGTTGTGTATGCTTGTCAGTAACCCATTAATGACCCACTACAGGATCGGGTCTCCTCTCACGATGAAAAGGATGTAGGCCTTAGTCCATCACGCTGGCCTAATGCGGGTTGGTGCACGTCACATGCCTTTGAGAACTTCTTTTTTTGAACTCTCAGGCTTGCAGGTTTCCTCACGATGTTTTCCTTTACCGTAACAGCAGCAACATTATAGGCGAAGGCGAAGTTAATATAACGCGTGTAAGAACAGAGAAATATCTAAAAACAAAAGTATAAATCAAGAAATTGCTAATCCCATAAGTGATAAGTCCCTTTAATTAACGTTAGATCTAATTATAACAAGATCCAACGTTGTTTCTCTGATTGCTTTTGCCCTAATTGCTTGAGGTCGCTTTTTGTTCGTCTGCGTTGAGAATAAATGGATCTACAGAAAAAAACTTAGCCTTTACTGATGTTGTACAAGCTTTTACTGATATTACTATACTAGATAGTGGAGTGTATGTTTGTGATTTCAATGAACCTTCAGTCTAGGTTTGGTGTCGATATTTTTTAAAACACTTACTTGATTTTATATGTCGAGATGTTAAATAGAAATAAAATGTCCAAAATAGGAAATTAAAATTAGCATCCTTTTATTTGCAGGTCGTTTTTATTTTGGGAACGGCTTCGAACGAAACCTTTCGAACTTTAAGAAACGGTTCGCCTGCCAACTTTTACATTTTCTCTATTATAGTATCATTCCTGTAGAAGTCTTTGGTAATATCCTACAATCTGTAAAATTGAATGCAATATAAGTGTAGGTTTAAGAATCATTATGTGTCAATCTCACCTTAAAGTAAATTCGCGATGATTAGACTGAAACGTTGGTTTGGAACTAAAAATACTATAACGAGTTATTAACATTACGTTTTCAATTTAAGAGATTAAAAATCTATACTGGTTTCTTCGTTCTTCATTCAAGTTTATGGTTTGAAATTCCTCCATCGAACTGTTTATTCTACAACTATTAAAGGGAGGCTATGGCTAACATCTAAGCCACTGGGCTATCGAATCCCTGTGGCACGCACCAATGACTCTGTAAAAAAGTTATATGCGCTTTATAAAATTTAATATCACCTGCTGTTACGGCGAAGGAAAACATCGTGAGGAAACCTGCATGCCTGAGAGTTCAAAAAAAAAATGTTCTCAAAGGCATGTGAAGTCCACCCCTCTCATTGTGAGAGGGTTACTGACAAGACAAGACATGGCTAACATTTCCATTCAAGTTAACATAGATCGATAACTAGAAGAAATACCATCAGTAAGTCAATAGCCGATCAGAAACTCCAATATTAGCCCACATACCGTCTAAACAATCCCGAACGGTAATAACGAAGCTTATCTCTCGGCAAACCCTTTCGCAATTTCCAAACTTAGACAACACTTCCTGAGCTGAACCTTGAAACGATCCGCATAATCTCAAAGAGAACAAAAGAGAGAGATAATAATGGTTTAAGACCCGAACGCACTCTGGGACACTCTTTGTCCTGTTTGCCGAGTTCGACGTAAAATCGGTAGCTCGCGTGAATTTTGTCGAATTTGTCGTATGTCAGTGTCACTGCGAAAAAGACAGGTCCAAATAAAAGCTGTGTTTAAATTTTGTCGTGTCGGTCGCGTGTGTAATATTTTCAGAGGCAATTAGAATAAGGCCTTACACAATCTCATTCCTGTATTTTATACATCTATCAAATTGAAGCGCGCTACAAGTAGGTCCGCTGTTTGAGTAGATCGCAAGCGATTGAAAAAGTTGACCAGCGTTGGGCGCGGTCAGTACCTGGAAAGGTGATCGATAGTGTCGAATTAAATGCGTGCTTCCGTGCTTCGGAAGACACGTTAAACCGACCGGTTGTTATCGATAAGATAGCAGTCGTTAAACCTTGTCGGAGGCCCTATGAGCTGTCGATTGTGTCGTTGTGTCTTACCAATTATGACAAGAGCTTAAAGCTGTATAGTAACCAAAGTCGGATAGTGCATAATCTTCCTTATATTGTAATAATGGTGGGAAGTTAAGGATGCTGTGAGCCTGTGACGCCGTGATTGATGATACAAGTTCGTGCAGGCTGCCCGTACTGAGTATTTGAACTGGGATCTGTTGTCTCGTCGGTAATATACTAATTTACATACAAGTGTTCCCCTAACCTATTTAGACCAACCCTGCTTGCTCAGTAATTTTGGTTCGAAGCGGAAAAACGTACTAGGTCTTTGTATTTATCCTTTTTTAATTGGCCTTAAAGGGTCGCGAATCCCGAAAATATCGAAAACTATACCAATAGGTATAGAGTACCTAAGAGTACCTAAGGCCACGCTCAGTTATGACGAGATATCGTATGAATTCTTGCGCGTTAGTCGTACGTCAACTTAGTCGCATGCAGTGTGAGCGCTCCCACACTAATTCAAAGGTCGGAACTGTTCGTGCGTGATCGCACATATACGCACGAGTTGGATTCGTATGAAATCGCGTCGAAACTGAGCGCAGCCTTAAAGTAGCAGGATTGATTTTTTTAAAACGAGATTTTTGGTATTTTTTACTGTCAAATAGAACTACGAGTATGTTGAAACTACTCCCCTTTCAAAATAATAAAAAAACATACATTTCTAAAAAACCTGTTATAAACCAACAACATAAAACACTGAAGTAAAAATAGTCACAACAAAAAATGTCTGTGAATTTGTTCGAGAATTTATTTGTTCACGCCTCCAGCGTCAAAGATAAGATAATACTGACTTTTTTCTTCGTACATTTCTTTAACCTTTTAAGCCTCAGTACTTTGATAACCTTTTATGCGTTGGAAATTCCACGAAAATACCAAAGGTCTCAAATAGGTAGGCACCAATTATTTTTATATGTTTCGCATTGTCTAGTTTTGAACCAAAAAGGATTTTGTGGAAATTGATATGTAACATAAATATTCAAAGTACTTTGAACGAGAGAAAAAAACTATTTCTTATTATATCTTAAGACATTTGAGTATTCAGAGATTGGTTGTCAAACGATGTCGGCCGGTCAGCCCAAGAGGCAATTTAAAACATCTGAAAAGATGTGAAAAACGTTGTTTGTTACACCCTTCGGCAAACAAATTTTTAACCAGAAAACATAAACTGAATAGGTAGATACTCTACCTTTAAAGTAATAAAGTATTTTAACACTTGGCCTGTCCCATTACATACAGTAGTTAAACAATAGGTATTTCTATACGCACAGCAGACAAGATAAGGTCCCAGAGCAAAAACAAATGCCACAATTCATTCTATTTGTGCCTTGTTTTTTAAGAATCTTGAGTTATTTTAAAGCAGAACGTTACTAAGTCGTAGACTAAATTAAGGAAAGAATAAAAATAAAAAATGAAAATTCAACGCCGGATAATTAAACTCGGTTTCTTAATGTCAACATAGAATGGAGTAAGATATTCTTTTGCACCATTCCGTAAAGGAAAAATACACATTTTTAAAGATGTTTTAAGTAAAATGCATTAAAATCTTATCCCTCTCTTGTTTCTAATTTAACTAAGCTTTACAATTCAATGTACCTTATTCAAAAGTCTCTCATGAAACGTTTCACTTACAGTTTCGCTATCATATTTTTTATAAGAAAAGCTAACAAACATACAGATAGGCCACCTGATGGTAAGTGACCACCATCACCAATGCGTTGCCGGCTTTGAAAAAGAGTTTTTACGCCCTTTTTGAAGAACCCCATGTCATAGTCCTCCGAATATACATTAGCCTGAAGACCGTTCCAATGTTCGTACGTACAAGCAAGAACATGCGTGAAAAACGGACTGTGTAGGACCAAATCCAGGTGATGGGGATGGAACTTTAGTCTCTGTCGGATAGTATAACGATAAGAGGTTATGTTGGTACATTTCGTGTATTTTCAAGTAGGTACTTAACTTTATCAAGTCAACCAATCACCCCTTATAGATTAAGAAGTTTCTAGACAGAAAACACAAAAATAATTCCCAATGAATCCCGGCGAAACAATTTCAAGGATAATTTTGAAATTGCTAGTTGAAAATACAGACGGAGAAATAGGGGAAGAATATCACAACTCGATATTGGCAGCGACGTCTATTTCGTAACACTTTCCGGGAAGTAGTCTGTTGCTGTTTTTCTTTTTGCAAAAAAAAAACTCTTTTACCTCCCCCGAGACTTTGTTCGAAGCTTTACTTAGCAAATATCTTGAATGTTTTATCTGAAATGTATAATGTCTACTATGTATGGAAAGCGGTGATAGCCCAGTGACTTAAAATTCGACCTCAAATCGAGGGGTCCGGAGTCGAATCCCAGTGGCACCAATGACTTTGTAAAAAAAGTTATGTGCGCTTTATAAAATTAAATATCACATTCATGCCTGAGAGTTCACAAAAAAAATCATTAAGGTATGTGAAATTTGTTACAGTCTTACAGACAAAGATAGATCAATGAATCGATATATTGACGTATTTACTATTAAAAATATATGTATAATATTATTGTTTTAGAAAAGCATAGCACTGGCTCATTCTACATTTCATTTTCTTCTCACTCTATGTTTTTGCATATGACGGAAAACTCCCGTTAACGATGTCCCGACAAAAAATGCGAAATACTCGTTTGTGGAGCTTACAGGATTTTACTTATGAAAGAAATCCAAAGTAGAACGTGCACTTTAAATGGGTGAGCGGGATTTGGTAGCCTTGTTGTTTTTTTCTTAATTATTGTATTTATTTGGTTTTTATTGTATTTTTTGGTTAAAATAGTATAGACTCTCTATATCCTAGAGTCTATACTATAGAGTATACTATATAGTATAGAGAAACGAGTAGGTATGATAACCTATTTATAAGGGACCCGTCGCACGGTCGGGTCTCCTTTTAAAATGAAAAAAATGAAGGCCTTAGTCCACCACGTTGGCCTTATGCGGGTTGATAGACCACACTTTAAAATAAAGTAGTGTGGATATTATTATTATATTACTATTAGCAAATGAGTAAGAAAGGGGCACGCAGACCACCTAATTTTAAGTGGACACATCGATATTTTAAGTGATCACATCGATATTCAACTCTCAAATGTACTTATATTAATATAAAAAAGTTAACGTTATTATTAAATTTAACTTCGCAAGTTTAATCCATCGTCTCTCATCAAAGTGAAAACTAGGCGAAATTTTTGAAATTCGGTTAAAATTCGGCCCGCATGTAGATTCAGAATTTTAATGCTGCTTTTTGTACAAAAAATAGAACCATAGCCGAGCACTTTAGGATCATGTGAAGCGTCGGCTTCGGAGCATAAATTATTATCATATTATAAAATCTACGTGAAAATTCGCTTCACGTTTGCGTTGTCATTACAAAAATATTATAAATTCCGCCTATAAATTCCTCTTTACTTGATAAGGGAGTCTCTTCACTGTTCCGTTCGTTTGCGTTACGTCGATTCCATAAGAATTATAAACATCACAATTATTTTATTGATAGGTGATGTAAACAGAACAAATAGTAGGTTATTAAGTACACGGCGGTGTAGAAAACTTTGATGGCATGATGACTAATTTTCAAAAACTCTTCTAAGATATT
The DNA here is from genome assembly GCA_905147235.1 of Erynnis tages. NCBI lineage: Eukaryota > Metazoa > Arthropoda > Insecta > Lepidoptera > Hesperiidae > Erynnis > Erynnis tages. The sequence goes on from LR990074.1 coordinate 11,349,191, forward strand.
CAGAAGTTTCTATTATGTCTAAAATATATCATATTTTTGTAGAAAATTAAGGTTTTTGTGCAATAAAAGTACATTTAAATTTTAAGTTTCAAATTCATTCCAAAACGCTCGCCCGTGTCATGGCGTCTGTCATTGCGCCACGGCTCAGTAAAAAATGCCGGATCGCGTATAATATGCTTACGAAAAAAATGACGTTTACTAAGACGTGACGTAAATTGACGTAATTCGATCTGATGGGTGTTTAAGCTATCATGGCGGATTGTTGTATTTTGTAGATTTATTTTAACAAATAAATTATTAATCTCGACATTAATAAGAAAATAAATGCATGTTTCAAAATCTTTGAATCCTATTTCATTAGATCAGATAAATATTTTGGCGATACTTGATTACTGTCATCATGCCTATTCAAGATACCCGTGGCGCCACCTTTTGACTATTTGTGTCAGTTATCCTAACCTTTTTGTACATTTTGAGGCAGAAAGAGGAAGAACGAGGAAGTAAGAGGAATAGTAATAATGATTATAAAAACATATACATACTTATACAAATAAAGAAAACATTAGAAATAAGTAAGTACGAAAATAAAGAAGAGTTGATAGGCCAGTGAATAAAAATTCAGCCTCTTACTCTGAGGGGGTCTGAATTCCGTCCGGGTTCGAATCCCAGAAGCATGCGCAAATGATTTCTTCAACAGTTATGTGCGCTTTATAAAATTAAATATCACATTGTCAGGAAACCTAAATGTTTTGAGAGTTGTCCATAATGTTCTTCAAAGGCACGTGAAGTCCACCATAATTTCACCCTTTTAACGGATAGTCACTAAAGAATTGGGTGAACCCCAAAGCCTCTCTAGGCAAGTATAGGTAGTATTTAAGGGTAATTCCAGCGTGACGAAATTTTGATTAGCCGCGCTCCAATTATAATTTGACGCGAAATCTTGGATCACGAGACAGCTCCCACCGTAATTTGTTACGAAATGAAAATCGAAATTCCTTCACAATATTGCGTCAACGTTACGGTTCTCGAAAATATTATTATTATTTAGTTAGTTTAGTTATTTATTAGTCTTTTTTATAGAAAAGTGTATTAATTATTAATACTGTTAGGTACAGAAGTTACACAATACTATGATTTGGTGCATAAAGATATGATGACGTGAAACGTCTTCGAAATCGGTACCATACACAGGGTACCCAGCATGTCAGAAAGCCGAACCGTAACGAATTGGTCTATTTCGTCCGACCTTCAAAACGGTTCATCGTAGACACATGATGTACAGCTCGCTGCTAGACCTTAAGTTTGCATCGGAGCCGGGCGGGGCGACGCCGATATAGACGTCTCACGTTAAAACCAGGGGACATGTGCACCGACACAGGACCACCCGAATTTTTCAAAACAATTTAACCATTTAAGATCGCCAGGGGAAGTACCGCCACCCTCATAACCCGCCATGAAGCAGTACCTACATCCTACAGATCTTGCTTGTTCAGTTATTGTCATTTATGGGAGGCGTGCCCGTAAAAACATATTTGAGGCAAATCTAAAGTGTTAGAAGTGACATCAAAAGGCATCCTGCTATCTCAAACAAGCCTCAAACCTCAAACAGTCATCAACTTTGGACATGTTTGAGTTGTAAATCACCCATGATTTTTTATTCACTTCTATACCACAAAAAGTATTTCTTAGGTCCACGAATAATCTTTGATATTAGCTAAATAACTTTCGTGAACTAAAACTTGGGCTTACCCAGCGGCCAATATCAAATTTCTTGTTCCACAGCAAACTTATGAGCCGTAAATCCAAAGCTGAGTAATTAGTTATCAAGTTATACCGCTATATCCATCAAGAGCAATTCCCACTTTTCGATTATTCGTATTCTTGTTGTTTGCAATTTGATAATTATGATAGAAAACTAGCGTAGGTGTTTGGTAGACCCCTCTTTCCTAGTGGGCACTTTGGGCAAGTGGCCGGGGCCCCGCGATCGATAGGGGCCCCCCTCAGATCAAATACAAGGTTCCTGTCAGATCACCAAACGATATCCAATATTTATTACAAAAAACTTATATAATTCGAAGAAATCGAACCTTAATTACTGACAACAAAAGGGACCCATTATCCTAATATGCCCAGTATTGCCCAGGGAATCCAATAGGTTAAAGACGGCCCTGGTGTTTGGTTCAGGAAACCTACTACCGTTATTGTATTCACCACAGAGTTTGAACCGCAATAAGAATACGTGTTGAGCGGACTACGTCACTGCTACACAATTTAAATGGCACACTTATAAACACACTCTCATTATGTGTAATATTATTTGTTAATTATTAGTTTTGTTAAGCAATCTAAGTTCAACTTTGATTTGCCTATTGGTCTTGTATAACAGGAATATATTTATGTAATTTGTACAGTTTGTTCTGTATGTTTGCGTAAGTTATCATCTAAATAGGTACCTAAGAATTATATAATATAATAATATAATATATCTAAGAATTGCCCGTCGGCTTCGACTCGAATTTACGTATTTAAATGTCAACCACCTAGCATTAGTATTAATTAAAAAACTAAACCTTCTATTCGTGCTGAAACTGAAAATTTTACCCGAGCAAAACGCAGGTATCCTACAAAACTGAGTTTTTTGAACAAGTCGCGAACGTAATTAAAAATTGTGTGTGCGGCAAATCTCTTATTCATTCCGACCGGTCGCGTGCAGTAAGTTTTAATTGCTAGGAAAAATCCGATCCCTTTATAATAATTTCAATCTTCGTTGAAAAAACTTGTGTATTGCCCGAGTTTACGAGTTCCTTGCAATCGAACTTACTCGATGTTTTATCTTCCACGGTAAAACCGATATATCGAATACATGGTATGAATTTATTCAGAATATTATGTGCTTATGGCATAACAAACATTCCGCCACAACTTGTCGCATTAAAACTGTTCGAACCTATTATGAACATAAGTCATTGTTTTAAGAATTACCTGTGAATGAATCATCCTTACCTAAAAGAATTTCACATTTCAGTTTCTCTTAAAATGTACTAAAGTTTGATGGAATGGAAATAGTAAAAGAAAAAACCATAGTTATTAAGAACAAAAAACCATTGTTTACGCCACTTGCTAATCTAAGATCTTTTCAGATCATTGCGAATGTAATCAAGAATTATTTCACGTATATTCCTATCAATTGCGAAGCCAAGACGAAGCGCGCGGGAATTGTCAAATTTAGTCGGGAAGATCGCCACCATTTGGGCTATATCCTCATCTCTTTCGTAGCTGGTACAAGGTCTGCCACACGGTCACCAGCGACTTCCCGTAACGCCTTAACCGTATCGGCTCCAGCTTACTGATATAGGTACTTACCAGGAACGTTCACCCCACGCCACGGTCTAAGTAGGTACCTACTGCCAAAATTAAATGAACTTTTCCTTATCATTGGTTTCCAGGTCATTTACCGCCCAATTTCGTATTTAGAAATTTACATCTCGAAAGTTCTACCGCTAAGCACTGATAACCTAAGTAATGGACCTAACTTTTATTAGATAGAAACTAGGGAAGTTAAAAGCAATTCTAGCGTGAATTATCTTTTATACTTTATATGAACTATGTAGCAAAGTTTAGTTTTATTACAAGTAGTTTTATGAATATGAATCAATCATCTATTTTTAAAAGTAATTAAAAACTAGTATGAAAACTGTAGTAAAATTTGGAAAAATGGTTCGGAAGTCCGCAAACATACTCGCGGTGAGATTTATATCATTACACTTCATTTTTTCTTTTTTTAAATTTGGGTCGAATACGAGCTCTGCAATTATTCATATTCAGCCAGGAAATTGTAAAATAAAACACGAATTTTAAACATAGAATCCTAGCCTAAAATATATATTTTTTTAATTTAAACTGGCCGGTAAAATCTTTATGAAACCCCGCAAAATATCCCAATAAAAAGATTAGTTTTAAAAATTGCACATTAATTTTAAAATGAATCTGACCTTAACATTATACATTTATAAAACTTCGCAAATAACCCAATACACCTAATTTCAGTACAACATGCTGTGTATAAAAGTTTTCGAAAACAACCCAAATTATCAACCCGTCCGCCTGCTGTCTAATCTTTACCCGTTGCCCAATTACCTACGCCTCTGCAATTGCTAACCGGTAGGTACTGGGTCGACCACACATTACTATTGTGTTTTTCGAGGCGTCCCAATTGTTCAGCCATGGTTTTAGTTCGTTTTCCGGGAACTACGAAAAAAATTTTTTAAACTATTGTTGGGTCCAGCCCAACTGTAAAAATGTGTAGATAATGTCGTTAAAATAAGACTCACATTATCATGACAATGAATAAAGCAAGCCTGCTCAGGTAAGAATATGGTTTATTTTGAATGGAAAATATGTAAATTTTACAAAATAATTTTAGGGTGTCTTCTCATTATGTTGCAAGCTTCGCGGCTGTGGCGCTACTCTGAAGCGGCCGACTTCCACCCTAAGGGTCCCTTAACTTTAAATACCATATTAAAGATTTTCTTTGATCGAAGAAATGGTTCCCGTTTTATGTCCCTTGTACACTATAAGTACAAGGTATAAAAGTATAGTTTTACCTTTAGTTTCGGTTTTGAAAGATGTCCTTACATGGTCCCTGGTGTGGTCACCGCAGCGGCTCCCACGTAATGGCGGTAAGTTTTATTGTCTCGCACTTCTGGCGGGAAGACAATTTCCTACAACGCGCGCGAAGTCATCTTTGATCACGTTAACTGCCGTGAATTTTGAAACGATCTTCTTATAATTAAGGGAAAAGTAAGTTACTTCATTATTTATTCTGTAGTCAAATGAGGATAAATAATTATAAAATTGTGATTACACTATAATTTTTATTAACCTATTTTGTTTTTTAAATTGTCTTAAGTCTTAAATGGTTAGAAGGACCGAAATAAATAAGTAGTTTGGCTTCAGGTTATAAGTAATTGACAAATAAATGTTTAATGTAATCCTTTTCAGTCATGGTTTATTTTGATTCTTAGCCACTGGGCTATCACTGCTAACCAACAACAATGTCTGGTTAGCCCATAAATCCTCGATATTCCACATCATAAATTACGATGATACAATAAATAAGGGATATACAAATTTGTAGCCAAAAAACTATTAGGCAATTTTTCGCCCGATAAAGCAGCCTATGGGACGCATAGTGACTAGAGTGTGTTTCTTTAACACGCATAATTTTAGTGAAAAAGAACCTTTGTACACTCAACGCGCAAATACAATAAACAACCATGAATCTCATGCTTGGGATGACGTTGTACTGCTCTACCGTGGCTCAACTAGTTACTATCGATATAAGGCAGTCGTTAAACTTTTTCGGAGGCTCTCGGACGGTTTGCCGTTAAACCTTGTCGGTCCCCAGTCAGTCTTGATTGGGACGCGCGGACGGGTCCACTCAACATTGGAGCTGAGTATTTGAGTGTATTCAAGACCTCATCGGAGCACAATAGTGAAGAACTCTAGAAAATTAAATGTTAAAAGCGATCCCCTCCAAAGCATTTCGGTCAAGGGTGCACTCTAGTGCCTTAATGGAATGTGCCTTTCTATAAGATTTTTACCCACCGCTCTTATGGATTCCCATCGGAACGCACAGGCGCTAATCCCAGCGCACCAAGTCTACATATTTCATATAGCCGCTACAGTCAAACTGAAAGCAATTACCAAGTGCTATGCCCAAACCTTATAAAGTGCCGTGGCCTCAGATAATCTAATTTAATAGTTCAGAAACTAATCTCAAAGTAATAATCCTTCTCACCTTTTGTTTGAGTAACCTATCCAAGCCTAGACCTTAGATTGCTGGACAAGTTAAGATATTACTTAATATCAATTTATTGTCATTTAGGGATTTAGTAGTTTTAAGTTCGTTTGTTCTTTTTCACGTCGAAACAGTGCAACAAACTTGGCCTAGTTGTTGCAAACAAATGACAAAGGCCATTCACACCATAGTTCATGTGGCAATAGTTCGTAATTAGTTCATTTTTTCAGCATTATTGTCTATACGGTATCGGCCGAACTATAGACTATGAACTTCATTAAAATTGACACTTAAATTTGAACTCCATCCAATTTATAGTTTTTTAATGAGCGTATGTTTGGTTCTTTATACAATACAAACTTAAAAGTTGGTTCTTTTTAAAAAAGAAATCATAAACTGCGTAATAAAAGCCTACCTATTGTATTCCGATCGGTTTAAAGCAACGAAGTTTAAAGCATTACGCGAACACGCCTGCAGAACGTGCGGCGAACAGCAACGTGGTCACGTATTACTGCGAAACTTCCAGTTTTTGCGTATAGCTATAAAATCGGCCGTTCTTTTAATATCTTTTGCAGGATTAAATTTCCTTTTCTTCGAAACCTCGTGGAGGTTTAAAACAAATTAAGGCTATATGTACAAGAAAAACGAAAACTTTCAATGGTGGTGCCACTTTAACCTATATCAATAGACACACTAATATCTCTCTTATAAAGTTGTCGACGTCAAGTTTTTGCAAGCTCATTTTGACTAAAAAACATTACGTCGTCATTCGCTTGCTTCTAGGCATTATGTCCGCCCATTTTTAACTCAATAAAGGCTTGATAAATAAATAAAAATCCCCCTATTATTACTCGTAGTAGATAATTTGTTCATGATTTTTCCGCATAATGGTATGCCGTACAAAAACTCCGCTCGGACTATAGATTCTATGAACTCCATCCAATCTACAATTTTAATTAAAATTTAATTGATTTCGCGTATGTTTGTCTGTTTAAAAAGTTATAGGTTTGATTGTTTTATAAACGCAAATCATAAACTGCATACTAAAAGCGTGCAAAGCAATCTCTGAATATTATTTGAAAAAATTGTATTGCATGATATTTATGAAATTACGAGCAATATCTTGAATCGGAGGCACTTTAAAAGCAACGAAGTTTAAACCAGAACGTGTGGAACAGCAACGCGGTCACGTATTACTGCGAAACTCCCCGTTTTTTGCGTACAGCAATAAAATTGGCCGTTCCTTTAATATCTTTTGTTGGGTCGTATCAACGATTTAAACTTTGTTACTTTCAAATAGTTTCAAAGTGCCTACGGCTCGGGGGCTGTGCTCCTGATTTATTTTATATGAGACTCCTAATGGTAGGACAAAATCTCTCAAGTTTTCCCAATAAATACGATTGTAATGGTAGCCATTCATCTACACTAATTAAAATTATAAAGAGGAAAAATTTGTATTTTTGTGTGTGTGTATGTATGTTTGTAATGAATAAACTCAAAAACTACTGTGTCGATTTCAAAAATTCTTTGACCATTGGATAGCTACATTCAGCCTGAGTAACATAAGCTGTATTTATTGCTAGAAAAGATTAGGGATCCTTACTAAAAGTTTGTGACTCAAAAAAACTTTGGATATTAGTCAAATTAATTGGCAGAGCGACGCCTGCCGGGTCAGCTAGTAATAAATATACCTATCAGATACATTAATTAGGTACTTTCATATCGCTTTTATCATATTGACCTATATATGTTTATATTTTGGGCACCTATAGGCACATATATATACCTATGCAAACTAAATATTTTAACACTGCAACGTTGAAGGAAAACATAACTTTAAAGTTATTGCTTCCGCTTCGAATTTCATTAACGGGCTTCTTGTGCAAATCGACCGCTTTTATAATCCGCCGTAAACCCAAAAAAATTGAAATACCTATCATACGTTTGATTTCGGAAGGCATAGTACCTAAATAGAAATAAATAGATATAAAACGGGCACTACGTCTACGGTACAACGAACGGCGCTCTAATTAGCAAAAAGCATGTATTTTATTGCCCTTAATGTGTACGCATTTATTAGGACAGGACAGATTTAGAGCAAACATTATTTCTTTTTTGGGTGGATAAAGTAAACAACATTAGTATACTGTACCAGGCTATACCTACTTGAGTATAGTGTTTATATGTCATGTCAGTACCCATATATGACCCACTACAGGGTCGGGTCTCCTCTCACAATGAGAAGGATGTAGGCCTTAGTCCACCACGCTGGACTACTGCGGGTTGGTGGACTTCACATGCCTTTGAGAACATTTTTTTTTGTGAACTCTCATGCAGGTTTCCTCACGATGTCTTCCTTCACCGTAACAGCAGGTGATATTTAATTTCATAAATCGCACATAACTTTTATTACAGTCATTGGTGCGTGCCACTGGGATTGGAACCCGGACGCCTCGATTCGAGGTCGAATTCTAAGCCACTGGGCTATCACCGCTGCTATATATAGTGTTTATATATTTTATAGCAATTAGTAACCCACTACGGGGTGGGGTCCCCGTTGTAATAAGGTTAAAATAGGGTTAGAATAAGGTTTACCTTGGTCCACCACGCTGGTCTTTTGCGGCTTGATGGACTTCACATGCCTTTGAGACATTATGTAGACCTATCAGACATGCAGGTTTCCTCACGATTTATCACGATGTTTTTTTTAATGTTACATCACGTGGAAATCATTTGTAAAATGCACATACCTTTAGAAAACTCAGTGGTGTACCAATGAAACCCAAACCCGGATCTATTTTATTTGTAACCGAATTTTCAGCCACTGTGCTATCACTACTTTGTACCAGCTTTAAAGGTAAATCAGTAATATTAATATCTTAACAGCGAAGACTTTAAAACTTGTGTTAAATCTGCTTCGCATATTAGCACGTGCTTAGTCGCACACACACTTTTCATACGAAAGTTAGTACATACCTACTTACTCGTACGCCGACCCTATACGTACTGTACAGTCATATACATACATACGAGTACACGTCATGTATCCCTATTCAGTCCACTTGTCAACTGCTATATCGCCTCGCAAAGTGGCTTTAAGTAAAACAAGCTATAAATTAGAGGGCAAAAGAGCGCTTCCAACCTGTCCTTACGAAGTGGCTATCTGTCACTCTGCCCAATAAAATATATTATTATGGTCCTTTTCATACAGAAAGATGTAGTTAAATTTTGTAAACTCATTTTTTAAAAGTATCTCAACTATGTCAGTAACCCATTAATGACCCACTACAGGGTCGGGTCTCCTTCTCGTAATGAGAGGGATGTAGGCCTTAGTCCACCACGCTGGCCCACTGCGGGTTGGTGGACTTCACATACCTTTGAGAACATTTTTTTTTTGTGAACTCTCAGGCATGCAGGTTTCCTCACGATGTTTTCCTTCACCGTAACAGCAGGTGATATTTAATTTTATAAAGCGCACATAACTTTTTCACAAAGTTATTGGTGCGTGCCACTGGGATTCGAACCCGGACCCCTCGATTCAAGGTCGAATTCTAAGCCGCTGGGCTATCACCGCTCTATCTCAACTATAAGAATGTTTATATCTCAAATATAAGAATGTTTAAATGTATGTTTAATGTAAGAAAAGAGTCTAATATATATACTGTTAGAAAATCGTTTAAACACCACACGTTTTCATTGCTGAGTCTCCACTCCATTAATGCTTAAAAGTCCCTGTTTAACCTAACTAATGTAGGTGTTTCTCTTTGGTTTAGAGCCTATACTTAAATACGAGTATTTTTTATTTACATCCAATAAAACTTCCTTGTGGCTATACAACATGTCATTGTTATTTATGAAGTATTTACCTATGTTATGTATGAATAATTGTAAGTAATAATGTAACAATAAACAAGCTGAACAAACTTGTCGGTTATTGTACAACTGCCAGATATGTTGGGTTCAGTAACTCCCTCATACTCAATCCAAATCACTTCGCAACAGAAGTTGAACTGAAGAACTTAGGGTTACCAATTTCATTATCTAAATCTAAATCCCGTTTAATGTAAGTTGTATAGTAAGAAAGGTATACAACGTATACCCGACAGCTACACGAGAAAAAAAATGTCAATTGATTTTAAGCAACAATGTCTCTACCATAGAAATAGGAATAAGATAGAACGGCTATGTGTATTTATTATACAGTACTAGATTTTGCGCAACTGAGCACATATTAGCTCGTCACTCTAATCGCGTTTGTGAGTGAGGGTGAAAGAATGAGTTTCGGGCGTGAATACCGCTAGTTGATCTAGCTACAGTAGATTCGGGACAAATATTATGTATTATTGACATTCCTTCAATTTACTTCGTTTTTATGTGCTCCTGAGTGCCAAGTAATAGGTATTTTAAACGTTTAATCAGTGTACGTTTGACAACCCTTATAAAGTCAGCAGTAGAGCTGGTATCCCTATGTCGAATAAACTTGATTTATGTGATTTATGTGCGTATTATCTACCTATCGAGTTCGACTCACACGGCATATAATTTCGCAATAAATAATTGCCCGCCATTAGTTATCTTGTTCGCGTGAATAAAGTTTCCATCTGTGATTTATAGAGAGCGCATCGATAGTTAGACGATTGATTAATGTTCGGGCCCCACATAGATATACCGTAAATCGAATATTTATTTATTATCTTCAATCGCTTAATGACCCACTACAGCGTCGGGTCTCTTATCACAATAAAAAGTATGTATGCGTTAGTCCACTGCAATGTGGGGTGGGTCATTAAAGAGTTATAGGTTTAATCCCTGACAGGATGAAACTAGGTTTAAAAATTTGTATGAAACCCTCTTCATTTGAAAAGGTAACTCCTCTGCACTGCTACACCAGATTTAATATCTAATTCAATTTTAGCTTTCTACATTGCTTACGCACATTTAAACATAAACTTTACGAAATCGCAGCCCATTGCGCACAAAACTTTTAAAACGAGGCATAATAGTCGGCACGATTCGTGACCACAATCTTTATTGGTCGGTTTGACGTTGATTGCGCTGTTGTTTCACGCGATTGGTTCGTCAGTCGATGTACATTCGTCTTCTATCGGTCTAGCGCGTGTTCTTAGACTGCTCTACATTGGCCCACCACTAATCAGCTGTGCTCACGACTCGTGACGGTTACAATGTATACCTAAAGTTTTCGCTTCACTTATTAATTAGATAGTTATAGTTTTATCCCTAGTTGTGAATCCCTAACCAGTAATGATTGCTCATTATGCAAACCCACTAATGTCGGGCACATTTCTAAGGGCTATCTGTGAACAGTCGACTGCTCGCAGCCCAGAGGAAATTAAGTCCCATTATACCGCGAATAAAGGAAACCATGGTCCATAATCCTTGTTTATGTCATTAAATGATTCGTTAGTAGCCATAATGCTATTGTTCAAATGTGCCTATCATACATGTGTATGGGAACGAACGATGTTGCGGATCGTTTTAGCAATTAAGTGGTAATAGATTTTTTACCCAGTCATTGAAAAGAAAAAAAACCGTATTTTGTAAAAATGAGCTCTATCTTTATGTTTTCCGTATGCCATTACTTTACAGAATTCGTTCCTTATTAGTGACACTATCGAATGGTGTAATAATATGGGGTGCATTTTTTTTTAAATGAATGGGTTCAATTCCTGGCTAGGCATATTGATTTTTCAAAAATTCACCCTGTATATAAGTACATTTATTATATGGTATCAATAAATCTCAATATCGATGGTAATCGTTTAGGGTAATAGGTATCAATCGACCACTCGAAAGGTGAAAGCGGTCGAAATAGACCGCCGTAGGTACACGTGTCGTCAAAATGGCTTTACTTAAGAAAATTATTGAAAACATCACTTATTTCAACATGGTTATGTTCACGAGATTACTGTTCGGATTTTACTATGAGCTAAGTTCATCAATCCTGATTTGTTTTATCGCAAGGACCTATACTGTTTTAATTTTCAGTTTACTAGCTTACCTATTCGTGAACTATTTTGGTGGTGCGTTTGAAAATAAGTTCCACGGAATGGTTACGGGTACTGAATTGTTTACGGGCTTTTTAATTACGATGGCAACGAAAGAAAGCTATGTTTTAAATTTCTATTCCGACGTTCAAATAATCGATAGAATAATGAAATGGAAGCATAGGGCATTAGACGGTCGGATCACCTTCTTTTTAATGTACTCTGCCTTCGTTTGTCGAGCCTTTATCGATTTATACGTTTACGTGGACACTGGCATGAGGTCGATTAATAGATTATGCCTAATGCTTTTTGCTTTTTTTTCGTTTATAAATCAAACGACAAACATTTTATTCGGTAACATATTCTGGCTAAGAATAAAAGCTTTGCGCTGTTATTTGCGCGATGGTTGCGGATCACAGCAAGAGCAACAGAAAATTATCACACTAAAAAAGTTTTTCTTCGCCTATAAACACATACAAAACAGTTTTGATACTTGGGGAACAGGAAAAGTGAAGGTAAATTTTACCAATTAAGTGTAACCGAGATATTCTCTTAAACGTTTATAATTAAAGTGTTGGAAATTTTTAGATGCTAGTTTTGTTCGGCCTTTATTTACCGAAATCGATCATTTTCTTATCCTCTACCATTAACAAGATAATCAATATGGTACGTATAAAATGTTTTAAGAATAATTCATTATTAATTTTAATTTTTAATTACAAATCAACTTGTAATGAACAGACAAAACGCAAAATCTTCATATATTTTGTATGACGAAATGCTCACGACGTCATCAATATTTGAATTCAACTGACTGAAATATAGGTATTATTGTTTGATATTAAAAGTTGAGCTGAGTTTTAGACGTTCTGCTAGTAGATGCTAATTTTGTTCTGAAAGAACTTTTTCATGGAAATTATTTTGAAATTGTTTAATTTTGAATAGTGGGAACATCTCTATTATTACATTTTCAGGAGTTCAGTAAACCGCATAGTTTTTTGGTGATAATGCAAAGAGTCTTAGGTTTATCATTTCTGACAGCGTCCACCTTATTTCCGGAGTTAGTGCAACACGAATTAAACGAAATTAAGACTATAATCGCAGATGAGTTTTTAACCTGTTCAGGTAGCTATAAATCTCTTTGTTCTATTACATAAGTAATATATTAGCTATTAAAATAAATAATAACCCTCCTTCTGCCGCAGTCGGGTAAAAAATAATACAATAAATACAATTGACCGTTACACATGAATTTTTCTAACTATTTTAGATTAGACACTTTTAGATACGCCTTTTTAGCATCGGTAATAGCTCAGGGGCTAAGAGATTTTTTACTTTGATTTCCTCCAAATGTGATTTTCCAGCAAAATTTTAATTGAATGTAGTCAATAATAATATAAGCTAATAGTCGCGTCGTGACTGGCGTTGCGTCGTGACTGACGTCGTGGCGTGACTTTGGTCGCGTCGTCGTCTTTGTCATTTTTTAAAACAATAGTAGTTATTTCGTCAAATTGTATCATTATATTAAGATTATTATTATTTATTTCAGACAAGAAGCTTCACGACACTCTCGACGATGTTTTAGACTACATAGACATTCGTCCGCCTCACTTCAGCCTATTTCGAATGTTTACTGTAAATTTAGCTTTTTTCCGAAGTTATTATGGTATCTGTATCACATACATTATAATGCTTCTCCAATTATAAGTTTTAAAATAAAAGGAAAATATTAGAGACCATCTATTTTTTATTGAAAAAACTAATATGAGTATATATATATTTATTATTTATTTTTTTATACTTCAACAGAGCTGTTACATACAAGTTTGACATACCTGATTAATCGTAAATTAATTCCTCACACAATATTAAATTAGGTACCTCTCTGATGATTAAGTATTTTTTATCCGTAAGGACTTAACATTTCTTATTAAAGAGTAGTTGTTAATATAAATTCGTACAATGATAAATCCGCGATCAAAAGTTTGTCAACTATGTATATTCATTAAATGTTCTTCAAAAGTGATGAAAGAGACTGATACTTGATTACAATATCAAGTAAATATCACGTTTGAACACCCATTTTAATTAAGGACTAACAATCTGAGTTATTTTAAGATTTAGCTGTTGTTTATAAATTTGTTGTCGAATTTCGATTGGAGAAAACTTTATCAGCAAGTTTATTTCAAGTTCCTGATAATGATACAAGATGGAAAGTTGTTGACCTTTATGATACTTGGTCCGGATTTTTCAGGCAACCCACTCACGGTCTATTTTTACCAATACGAAGTTCGTAGAAAAACTAAACTGACGTAAAATATCACCTTGAAATATTTTGGTATGTACTTTAGGCTTAACCAGCATTCACTGTCGCCTGACGGGCGCCTTTTCCTTCAAAATCTGATTACCTAATGGCAAATTTCTCATTATTGAATACAAATTTGAATTACAACAATTCAAGTTATTTTGATACTTAACAATGTTCTTGTCAAATTTGTTAGCTGAAATAATTTCGGTTCGACGTGGCAACTTAGCGTTTTCAGAAATCCGTTTGTAAGTCCTTGACAAAGATGTAAGTTGTTTGGAAATTATGTTTGAAATTTTAATGGAAATTTAAAGTTCTAAGATAGCCGAGTTAGGGACTTGTTCTGTCTGTACGCAAATTAAACATCTATTAAATTAATTGGTTCACCAAACACGCCTTGGGACAGACATATTTAGGTGAAGACAATATTTTCCATTGCTTTCGTTGAAGAATGATTTGATGTATCAAACATTTTTCGACAAATCATTTACTTGAGTTTCATACATAGAGGTATTATACTAGAGTAGGGGAGACATACGGTTGCCTATAAGTGGAAATGTAGAGAACTTAGAAAGAGATATAAGATTATGGTACCCTATCCGTCTCTCTACTAACGCATGCGCATTAAAGAACTTAGTGCATTCGCGCACTTCACGCATGCGCATTAAACAATTTCAATACCTAAAATTGTTTCGCGCTAATTGCACATGCGCGAGAAGAGACAGATAGAGAATGTACCGCAATGTTCTCTCTTTTTTTAACCGAACGACGCCTGGCTTCCCTGCTCTAGTATAATACCTCTATGGTTTCATATAGCATGGCAAGCATGACTTCCACCACTCGTCAATAGATGGCGTCACGTGTATCCTGAATCACACTATCGAAGTTTTCTACATCGCTGGCTTAAACATACAAAACCCCGAGGTGCTGTAAGCTTACCACCCTTTTTCAAACTATTAAAAATTTATATAATGATATGTTCAAATCAAATCAAAGGTCTGTATTCATTATAAGCTTCAGCGTCGATCTTCCAGGGGTCACTAATGGGTACCAGACGTTGATAAAAATTTAATGTTATAGGTAAGTCAATAAACTAAATCACCCGACTGGTAAATACCTACTACTACTGCTACCTGATTACTTACAGGTAGGTAAAATGCAAAGTTGGTTCGTAAATTCATGTAAAAATAGTTGATAGGGAAGCAACAATCCATTGTACGCAAATTAATGCATCGACGCTTTCATTTAAAACTCCCATTTGCATGTGGCGATAAATTGTTGAATAACAACCGAGATTTTAATGAATAAATTTAGGATACCCTTTGAATTGAATTGTAATTGGAGTATGATAACTTAAGATTATAAAATTGAATAGATGCGTGCAACCTTAGGGTTGGTTTAGTTTAATTAGTTAAAGGACGATAGCCCAGTGACTCAATATTGAGCCTCTTTTGAGCCAAGCACCATGTTGTAGGAAAAAACCGTGCACAAATTTGAGCCATAAAAGAGTAACAACCCAACCCCGCGCAGGAAATCGTAAAGACTAACAAGACAAAATAATAACGGTTCACACGCATAGCCCCACACTAGGATTCACTGTGTCGTGCGTACCATGGACACACACCAGACAAGAACACACACACCCAGACCGGAAACAGAAGTTTAAACTCATAATTCAAATCCCTGCCCTACTGGGAATCGAACCCAGAACCCTCCGCGCGGCGCACCGGTTAACCACTGCGCCACTCAGGTCGTCAAATGTTAAGGATTTATAAATAGCATAGTTATGTGTGCTACAGACAGTGCGTGGATTGTTCCGCAGAAATCAGACACTTTCAACAATTCTTGCATTGCTGCCAACGAAATAAACCATCAGAAACCCATTAATGACCAACTGTGGGTAACATTCCGCTCTCACAATCAAAAGCTAAAGGCCTTTGTCCACTACGCTACGCTAGCTCATTGTGGGTAATGTACTCATTAAGCTTTCGAATAACATGACACAAAACATGACATTTCCTTTTGACCGTCTCATCCGCATTTAAGCCCGGGAATTAAAAACGTAAATCTTAGCTAGGTCCAACATTTTTTAAATGTCCCAGCATTCCAATTTGAACAGACACCAAATTTTTTGCGTTTTTCACAGCAAAATATCACTTTAATGGCCTATGCAGAGCATGCATGGTACTTACATCTGTGTACTTCGCAGTCAAAAGCTTCTATTTATTCGGAAAATTATTCAGTATTCAAATTTCCTTCTGCCTAAATATTTTTTCGCTCCTAACAGCGACAAATATTTTCGCTTAAGACTAAGTAATTCACGGAGATAACCAAGGGAAAACTTTTAAATGGTTTCCATTTAATCTTTGAATTCGAAGTTCGAAGACAGAATAATAGGTAGGTACTTAAAACATAAAACTTCAAGTTTTAGCAGCAAATAAACGTATAGATATAGCGGTGATAGCCCAGTGGCTTAGAATTCGACCTCGAATCGAGGGGTCCGGGTTCGAATGCCAGTGGCACGCACCAATGACTTTGTAAAAAAGTTATGTGCGCTTTATAAAATAAAATATCACCGGCTGTTACGGTGAAGGAAAACATCGTGAGGAAACCTACATGCCTGAGAGTTCACAAAAAAAATGTTCTCAAAGGTATGTGAAGTCCACCAACCCGCAGTAGGCCAGCGTGGTGGACTAAGGCCTACATCCCTCTCATTACGAGAAGGAGACCCGACCCTGTAGTGGGTCATTAATGGGTTACTGGCAAACGTATAGATGATGTAAATGTAGGAACGTATAGAATCATATCGTAAGTCACTGCAACCAGTGGGTGCCCATCAGTGGGCTTAACATCAGGCGGCTTGACATAGTGGGCACTCTAAAAATTTTCAGATACAATCACTGTGTGGCATTGTACAAGAATAATTCATTTTCATGCTTCACAAAGCAGAGTTGATATAAAGCCGAAATGTTTTTGGAAATATCGTTCGCGACATCATGAATTCAGTCTCACTATTGTCACATACTGCGCAAACACTGCATTTCACTAATTTTTTTTTGAAATTTTGGAGCACGTTTATCTAACATCACCTATCTACTAAAATAGTATGGTGATATGGTAGGCATAGGTACACATTTTTGTAGCGCTTAGATCCGCCGCTTGAGTATATCGCTATTGAATATAACTATCGAAAAAGTGAAGCAACGTCGGGCGCGGTCAGTACTTCGATGAGTGACCGCTAGTGGAGAATTAAATGCGCGCTGCCCTGCTTCGGAGGGCACGTTAAGCAGTCGGTCCCGGTTGTTATCGCTAAGGGAGCATTCCGTAAGAGGTCCGTTGGGCAATTTTAACCATCTGACCCGGGTTAGGCACTAGCCCAACTCCAGGCCTCACCCAGACATCCGTGCCCAATAGTAGGCAATCCATGATAGATATAGTAAAATTTTTCGGTGTGAGCTAAAAACACATTTTAAAAATTAAACCTGAATCGGTCGGACGGAACAAAAGCCAGACGCAATCTTTTCATGAGACACGGCAATATGGCACAAATGGTTATTACGCGATCCTTTAGCTCTTTGGCTCTAAGCCAGGCCACGAATAGAATGTTATCTCATCTTGCAATATTTTTTATTATTAGGAAATAAGTTATGGGTATTTTTTAAACAAGCTTTCATGTTTTATTGTATTCTACAAGTCGAGCCCTTTTATTTGATACCCATTACGTGAGATTTGCACAAAAATCTTATCCGCCATTTTGTCGCGGCAACCATTTTGATTGACAACAATGCTGGTTATATTTAATCATATAATTGTTGTCATCGGAACTAAAGGTGTATTATAAATTATTTTCTGTTCAATAAGTGAGTAAAAATATTGACTCCCACTAACAAGGAAAAATTTTACAAGCTTATATCTCGTAGCTTGTAAAATCTGAACGCAAAACAATTCAGAAGTGGCAAATAGACATTCAGACCACTTGGCGTTAAGAGCTCACTGAAACCCTAAGAACATGCTATTTCACGGCGGGTTAAGAAGGTGACGGTACGGTTCTATTGCTCTACCTTTAAAAAATATGTACATGATTGTGCCTACCCTATAAGAAAACCAATAAACACAAGTTCGGAAAGCTGGCATAGAAGAAAAGCTAGGAAAAATCGTTTCATGAGAGAGCACAAGCCATATTATTTGACACAAATTGTTATTACGCGGTGCACCGGAACTCTCGTCCTAAGTCTTTGGCTCTAAGCCAAGCCACTCCGTAAAGGAATCTCGTATTATAATCTATATTTTATTGGAAACTTAAATATCGAAATTCATCGTTGTTACAATCAATGAAATTAAACATGATTTACCTATGAAAATCTGCCTATATGTTATGTACCTATATAAGATATAGTAGCATGGAATTTTTTGAGAAGAAAATACGTACATTTCCCTTTTTCTTTCTTACTTTCGCCCATTCATAGTGCGCTGCCGGACATGGGCTGATCGACGCCACTCCTTAGGCCCTCTGAATCAAACGGTTTCCCACTGTCTTCTTCAGATCGTCAGTCCACCTCTACCCTTAGTCTGAGTTTTAGCAGTTCCGAAACGAAACGCACACATACACAGCTTACCAGACGAAAATGCACAGTGTAATAACCAACAGAGGAAAAAGATTTTTAGAAGAGTTAAAAAATTAATAAAGCATTAGATAAATCATCACAAAAATTGCTTTATTTTTAATCAACACTCTTTCAATATTTAATAATATTAATGAAACATTTAAATTTTTTAACTCCTCTAAAAATCTTTTACCTCTATTTGTTATTACACTGTGGACTCCTGTGTAGTAAGCTGTGTATGAATTACGTATCTATCCGAAACGAAACGCACAAACGTTTCGTTTCTGTATCGCTAAAACTCAGACTAAGGGTACTGTCGAAGGGCGGCCTGTGCTCCTTTTGCCTAGCCGGGATCGCCATACGAGGTCAGCCCTGCGAAGCCGGCCAACCACTATAAATGTTCATTTTAAATTAATATTATCCAGACAAATACTTTTACTAAACAATGTATTTCAACAACCATTGTTTCGCGACTTCCCACGCATCTAACATTAAAAATGTTAGAAACTGAAAAAAAGGTGAGAAACATTAAAAACTTTTACGTCTAAACTTATATAATCTGTTAATGGAATCGAATGTTACTTCAATTCCGATATTAAAAGAAATAAAAGACATTTCCAGGGACACCTTTGATACTGTACCATCAAAGAATTGTAAGATCAGGCTGTCAGATAGCTGTAAGATTGATCGTTACAGGTGCGAATCCTTTTTATTTTGATATCTTTTTCTACTCAGCTTTGCAAATAGACTAGAAAATACTATATAAAATGGAGAGAAATTAAAAATATAAATACATTTCTTTGGACGTAATAACTATATTCGTTTATGTTTGTTATGTTATAGATGGGGTTATGCGACGATTCGAAACTCTGTGCGTGTCTAAAACGTGCATGACTTATCTACTTACTGGTACGGTTTTTAGCACGAGAGCTGGCAGAATTTCGAGAAGCGTTTGAGGCATCATAAAATAATGTTGAATAAATTTGTAATATGCGAAAAACACATAGCACAAAAAATGGAGACCTAGATAATGCGGGTAATGGAGTTTAGCCAAAGTAAAAAAGTGTGTTTGAGGCTTTTTAAATTTTTGTATAAAAGTTCAATCCTTTTTGAAAATACCTAGTTATTTTATTTTCACACTTTCGATTTTTTTTTTTTAATAATTTTGGACACGCCTGGCTAGATTACAAACCCGACCGAGTATTCTGGCTTGAGTTTTATTCAATTTCTCAAATACCAAATTTAACGTTGTTAAAAATTCCAACACTTCATTTCCCAAGCAAAAAATCGTTCTTTTATTGAGGGCCAGCTACCAGCCAGATCTCCATTTTTTGTTTTTGGTTAATGACGCTTCAAATATTTCTTGACAAATGTCTGACGGCTCTTTGTCTCTTGCGGTCCCACCATCTTAGCTTTATTTCACGGATGAAGTGTTGTTATCAAAGCCTTTGAGTTCGATATGCTGATATGATATCGTTAAACCTGACAAAGTGTGACCGCTGTGCGATAAAATAGATTGTCTTGTCTTTGGACCAAACGATTTTGTAGGTACTAAAGATGGTAGATTTTCGAATAGGGTAAAACTACGTATGAATGGCGATCATGTCTAGGCAAAAGGAGCACAGGCCGCCCTCCTACCAGGTGGACTGACAACCTGAAGAAGACAACGGGAAATCGTTAGAATCAAAGGGCCCAGGACCGGGCGAAGTGACGGCGATTAGGGGAAGCCAGTCCAGCATAAAGGACTGAGTTAGTTACGGAACGGTGCAATTTCTAGAACCTACGATATTTAGACCCTATCGTCTATGTCGTCTATGTGAAAAACACTGTACCTATTTTAGTGTGAAATAAATAAATCACTTTTGTTATTGTTATTGATTTTTCAGTGCCCTGAATCATACTGGCAGTAAGTAACATTAATTATGAGTAAGTATAAGTGATGTACCTATGTATGTTACCGATATAACAAGTGTTGTAAGAAATTATCCGCCTATTCCCGAAAACATAATTATTAGTTTATTGGTAAAGTACAGAATACCTACATTTAATTAGCCAGACTATCCAGTTACTTGAATACACAACATGATTAAAATTTGATGTTAACATAACTGTGAAACCTAATGTAGTACAAATACTGAATTTAGTATTAGAATGTGTAATAAGCGCTAAATCTAGGCTAATATCAATTTTGTATCAACCACCACCATTGTGAGAGTATTCTATGCTAGAGCTATTCAAAATTAACTGAAAATTGAATATAAATTGCGGTTTCCACATAATTTAGGCTGCCGTGGTTGTTTCGCTTGTAATTTGGTCGTTGCTGGGGTTTAAACTTTGACATATGAGTGACAAAATTTAGAACATTTTGGCTTTATTTGTCACACCACATTAAAAATTGGAAACGCAAAATTGGCATTTGAATAACTGGTTAGGAAAACCCTTACAGGTACATCACTGTATGGACTACATGCTCAATTGCTGACACACATAGGAAACTTACATGCCTAAGAGTTCCTCGTAATATACTCAAATGTATTTGAAGTTCATCAACTTGTAATAAGTCAGTGTCAACTTTAAAAAAAAAATCCTTCCTTCCCATCAAAAAAAGAGAACATTCATTATCAGGAGTATGGGTTAGTTTAAGTTTTAGTTTAATTCGACATTCATTACGAGATGATAGACTTATAGTTTCACGTTCGTACTTCCAAAAATATCTGCCAAAATAATACCTTTCCCCATAACTACGTATTAAACAAATATTTTGCTTTAATTTTTTTGTATCCATTGAGCCATCTAGGGAGTAAACATCGTCTCTTAGGGTCGCAAGTTTGCTTTGCGTCGACAAATATTTATCCTCACATCCCATGGAAATAGAAAGCAGATAGAACGGCGATAATTGGCTGGGAACCCTAGATTGATATTAAACTGAGCGTGTTAGTTCATTCTATCGCTCAGCGCCAGTGAAAGCTTGGAATGTGAAAACCACTAGCTGAGTTAGTTCCAGTGGATTCGAAAAAAATATGCTGTGGTGGCAATTTACTGGGCTATTTGTATTTGCATATTCTGAATATTTGGTAAACAACCACCGTGTCTTGATATGGCAAATTATTTGCCGTATTGACACTAGTCTGTTTTTTGACGCAACACTGACATGGCCTTTCACTATCAAACGTGTGTGTATTTGTTACTTGGTTGTAGTTGGTTGCCATGTGCGCACGATCTATTTATCAATATCTGCGTAGTGATGCATTCGTAAAATATAATGCAAGTATTTGAATGCAAATACGCAAACACCACATAGCAAAGTGAAGTGCCACCTTAATGATTACCGATCTATTTTTTTTCTTTTTCTTTGTCACATCCTAACGGATTTTATCCTGAGCTAAAGATCAACACTTGGCGGGATTTCCCAAATAAGACTAAACTTCCTTCAGTATGTTTTCAAGTTTATTTATTGCCGGAATAAAGAATACAACGCACCAAAGACATGTAAAAATTTAAGTAGTGATCGTAAGCGTATCGTAGTGCAATAGTACCAGTGGCGAAGAATTTGGTCGCCCACTCGAGTGGTCCGAGTTCGATCCCGGTTGCACGCCAATGACTTTTCAATGAATTGATAAGTAACCGGCTGAAACCAGTTTGCTTTTATTCGGAGAGGATGTTTGCGTAAATTTAAAAACTTGGTCCAGAAAGGGATAAAAAGTATCCGATATGTTAATCCAGGTTATAAACTCATGCAACGGAACGCACTTAGCATACCAAATTTCATACAAATCTGTTCAGCCGTTTCTGCTTAATAGAGCAACAAACGTCCATCCATCCATCCATTCTCATAAACTATCATATTTATAATAGTAGAAGGATAGTCAGGTTACACGATTGTGTTAGTATAAATTAATGCATACGGTTATCCATGTCACAACGGGTTAAATAACACATAATTTGGCCGGTGAATTCGATACACTTTTGGCCACTGGTTTAGCTTAATTAAACAAATACTTATGACAAATAGTTGTAATAAATTATTCCGTTTTACAAATTAAGACTCGAGTAAAATGAGCTGAGCTTTTAATCTAGTTGCGTACCTACAATTTACGGTTTATTTATCCTTAGTATTATGCGAATTTTAATGTCTGTTTATCTATCTGTCTACACATTTGTAGCCAAAACATGTCTGCCAAAACTTGACATGAAAGTACATCTGCGATAAAATAAAAGCTTACACTATACTGCAAAAGACAGAATAATACTATTCCTTCTTGTAAAATAAATATCTTCCAACAGTATTACTCACCATTTACGGAACTCATGGTCGAACCTTCCATAGTTTCGGTTATTTTTACTATACAAAATCATCCAATGGTTTTATTTCAACCGCAAATACACAACGCAACTAATAATCCCAAACGTTTGTACTTCAAAACTGGACCCTTAAACAATAGTTAGAACACAATAGTTAGAACCTCTGCCCTTCAAAAAGACAAACGATATTCCTTTTAAGGGAACTTTACGCTTGGAATTTTCCAAGCGGATCCAGTGAGATGTTTAGACCCCGCTAGCGTTCCGACGCCGGTCACAGCGAGTAATTGAATTCCCTCTATGTCATTATACCCTGACCCTAGGCCTGATTAAGAGGTTTGTTGTTTGAATTATGAACCTTGACAGAAACCTAATTAATGACTCAACATGATATGAGGCTATGAAGCGCTTTGTTGTTTATCGAGAATTGAAAGATGAAAAGTTAAAAAAATACATATAAATTCTCATAAATGTAAACTAATACAATACAACACTTTAAATCCTTCTCATCCTTTACTATACGCCTTGTGAAGGGAACTTTACGCTTGGAATTTTCCAAGCGGATCCAGTGAGATGTTTAAACCCCATTAGCGTTCCGACGCCGGTCACAGCGAGTAATTGAATTCTCCACGTCGTTATGCCCGGACCCTAGACCTGATTAGGACGTAACGATGTTTGAATTGTGGCCTTTGTTAGGTGACTTAATTAAAGACTTGTATCATTATAAATGGGACGAACGGAAATTGGCTAGTCTGAAACTAAATAGATTCAGCTAGATTCACAGATTCAGAAACACCTTAAAGATTAATAAACTTAAAATGGCAAAGAAACCTGAGTTACCTTTGTATGTAATAAAATAGCAGTCGGATTGAAACATAACACTAAATTACTACAGATTTATTGACAACTGAATACTTTCAAGTAATAGTATAGAAGGATTTAAAACTACTGTAGTTTCAATCCTTCACATGCTTCTAAAAGACAAACGATACACATGCCATCATAACGCCTTTTCTAATCGGATCCGGTGGGATGTTTGATCCCCAATAGCTTCTTGATCCGGGTGGGGACGCGGGATATGTAGGGATTCCGTGGTAATTCGATAAAATGTTTTAGTTCAATAATATTCAGACTGTACATTTAAACAACAATTAACTAGATTACTGGAATTAATTTAAAAAAAAATGATACTCTCAGATCAAGTTTGCTTATGATTGAATTGATTGATTGGATCAGATAAGTGTAAAGGATTTTATAATGATCGCGATAGAATGTTTCACTTTAACAATGTATTAAATTCCTACTAAAAACATGCTCGAATTCAAGAGGAACTTGCGAAGAACAAGAGAATTTGAATACGTGAAGGTATTTGTTCAAATAAATTAAGTTAGAATGATGGTAACATTACATTAACTTCGTGTGGAACCAAGAACAGGGGTTTTGCATTATATATTAAGAGTAAATGGAAAAGTAACGTTAGTGTATTTTTGACACTAAGTTTTCGTTTTGTTGACATTGTAATGGTACACGTGAAGGGTAGGGTGTAAGGGTAAGGGTTAAATTAACAAATTGACCAAAAATAAAAAATAATGTGTTATCGTCCTAAAATAAAACAAAAAGACAACTTAGTTTATTTTAATCCGTCAAAATTGATGGAGATCAAAAGCTTTAAATTCAATTCAATTATTTTGACACATAGCCGTTAATAGGAATAATAAAAGAGGATTTTAATTGACAAATGAATAATTAATTCTTTGGGACAAAGCAACAATCAAATTAATGAGAGACGGAGCTCAAAAAGAGCAATTGGGGAGCAGTGAGGCTGTGTTGTTTATTTCGCAGTTTCCATTTTGACTTTCACGTCAAATGGTTAGTACACGTGGAGAGTATTTTAAAAGCCGTCGCTTTTAGAAATTTTGTAAAATTTCTTGTCTAGGTGTTTGTGTGTGTGTATGTGTGTGTTTTAGAAGGAAGGGGGTCAGCTGAACCATACCCAATCTGTCGTAGGGAAGGGAAGGGGTCTTGGTATGCGGTCATGCGGAGTGGTTAAGACACTAATGCCGAGTGTCCCGCGTTTGATGCACCAAACTTACTCACACTTAGACTGGAATATCGTATTTAAATTTTAAACTGGGAATCACGCACTCACGCAATAACGCGCAGGATTATCAGTATACCTACTAGGTGCTCTAATCAGTTTGGCTTATAAATAATAGAATTAGCCCCTTACACCCAAAGAAAATCTTGTCGAGTTCAAAGTAAACAAACATAATAAATACTATATATATACTATATAAGGTATAGATAGGTACTTAAACTTTTAATAATCAAAACTTTTTGTTTCGGTTAATTAAATGCAAATTCATTATTTCACGGATCTCAGGAAGCGCTAATTTGCAAAGAGCTCTCGAATCTTCAACTTATACATTGTTAAGAGCGGATAACGTAAAACTTTTGAGAAAAATTAAATAATTAAATAATTCTCGTTGATTTACTCTTTCCATTATCTTACTAGGTGAATTCTAAAGTTATGGACTGAGTTTGTATAATGCGAACATACCCAATTATATTATTTTTATACTATTTTTTATAATAGTTTTTGTCAACCAGTGATAGCCCAATGAGTGACTAATTTTATTCCTTACTCGAAAGGTCAGAGTTCGAATTTAATTTGCATTCACCCATGACTTGCGCGCGCACGGAAGCGCGCAATAAATCCCGTTATTAATCCACTGTACCATCGGTCCTCGGAAGTTAAAATTTTATTTCCAACCAAGCAAGATTCCGACGCAATTTAATTTTTCCTCTAGAAATATTAAATAAGTAAGAAGTAGAAACGGAACAAACATAAGAATCTGGAAACTTTTACAAGTTTTACAATCTTGTGAGGGAACTAAAGTGGAAAGGCAGCGAAGAAGTGTAAAAAATGAGGAGCAAAGTACATAATAGCGAATTTAAATGGATTCTCACGTGTACCCATAAATCTTTTTGTTATCTGACAGCTTGTGATCTCACGATTCCTTGATGTAATCCGTAAACGTAGAATCGATGTAGAACGTAGCCTACATGTGTCTTTGTCAGAAGAAAACTGAGACCTCATTTCTTTGCGTTTTAAATTGTTACTATATAATCCCCGCTATATAGCAATAATAAATTGCTAATAGGCTGGAACCTTGTCAAATTAAAGTAGTATTCAAAAAGTCAGACGCAGACTCGCGCCAAGAGGTCACTGTCTGGGGACCGCGGTCCAAATGCTAAGTTCGGACCAATTGTATAGCTATAAAGGCTCAGATTCTATGAAACTTTGATAGCGAGATTGAGGATAGATCTTCTGATTGGACAGCCCCAGTGTGACGCGTGTGATGTATTGTAACATTCGCTGCGTGCGTCGTCATGCATGATCAGAATTCCCAAAATTTCCATGTGAGGCGCAGGCTCATATTTGACGACCTGCGTGGCGCAGTGGTTAAGACGCCGGTGCGCTGCGCGGAGGGTCCTGGGTTCGATTCCCAGCAGAGCAGAGATTTGAATGATGAGTTTGGATTTCTGTTTCTGGTCTGGGTGTGTGTGTTGTTGTCTTGTGTGTGTCCATGGCGCCCACGACACAGGGAATCCTAGTGTGGGGCTGTGAGTGTGAAGCGTTATTTATTTATTTATTTATTTATTGCTGTAGTATAGGTATCTATTTTTTATTATATTTTCTTTATTAAAAGATTTTATTAAAAGAGAAAACTGCATCGCATTGAGTCATTAACAAAGAAAATGAAGTTTAGAGCAGAATTATAGCTTTTTATATTAAAAGAACAGCAGGTACTAAGCCATTAAAACGTAATGCAGAGACTATAGAAATGAGAGGGCGCGCTTTCGTTCTTTTCTAATTACCAATATGGAATGCGCCCACCTCCGTATTCTGCCTCTTAATATTCTTATTCAACCATTCATTTAAATTGGGTATAGGTTTAGTTGAAAGAAGTTAAGGAGCACAGGCCGCCCTCCTACTAGGTGGACTGACGACAGCGGGAAACCGTTGAATTCAGAGGGCCCAGGACCGGGCGGAGTGGCGTCGATTAGGGGAGGCCCATGTCCAGCAGTTGACTACCAAAGGCTGAAAAGAAGAAAGGAAGGAATTTAAATTAGGAATTAAAAAAATATACATATATTAATTTCGTGGATGTGGTTTACTGCAGTGAATACTTAACTTCAGGTATGATCGCTTATTAGCTATTATAAAAAGGTACTTACATAAATCTTAGTAAATTTTAAGCAAGGCACAACATCCTTTGAATAAACTCTAAAACCAAATATGCTTTTAACTTGTTCGGACGCTTATTAGCTGTGTCATAAAAAAGGCCCATAAATCCACTTTACATTTCAAGCAAGATTGTTACATATTATATATGGAATAAGGTTTAAAATCCAATGTGTTTAGAATAAAATCGTTTGTTACTTGGTCAGTAATGAAAAGGAAACTCGTTTATTTCCTAAACGGTGCAATAAAATAGAAAAAGGCTGCATGGCAGTAACTCCTCTTCGAAAGACTTAGCGGACAAATAAAGATTTCTGTTTTCCTTTTACAAATATTTTAAGGAAAATAAGTGTTATATAAAGATGTTTTTTTAATAAGCTTATCAAAAAAGCTAAGACAGCTTCGTCAGTAAGGTTTTCAGAGTGACTTAGTATATTTTGTAAAATTAGGTTCTGGCTTTTTCAGGGATTGTTGTATCTTTATCTTTTAAACATGCAAAAAATATCATGTGTTTTGTGTATGAAACAATTACATATATACCTACAAAAAAAATGCTTTCACCCTAACAGAAAAAAGTGTTTTGGAAAAATAACAATTAAACAGTGTTTTATACATACATATGTGAAGAAGAAAAAGGCTGAGGATAGGGCATTTTTATAATTCTATTTCTAATAGAGAACCTTTTTCCTAGAAACAAAATAGCATTATTGATATAACATTGGCAAAAAATGTTTTCGACGTAATCGAACAAGAGCTCTAGTTAGTTCCCTCGTGTAACATAATCGCTGTAGAACACACAGCTCGTATAAATAACATATCGTAGCATGGCTTTTACTTTCTGTTAAAAAAAAGCAAAAAAAATATGAAAAATATTTTAGATTATTGCTTTGTTTCAGTTTATTCGATGAGATTAAATTTCTTTCTGGTCTGGGTTCTGGTGAGTCTAGTTTTTTTCAGTGTTTATGGCACCCGCGTTTTAGGATTTTTTTTAGTATTTTACTAGATAATAATATTATTTATCATTCAATGTTATGTTATAATATAGTATGCGTTAATGTTTGATTTCTAGTGGATTTTTTTTCATTCTCTTTTAGTCAATGTGAAAGAAAACTTTTGCATTCCCAACGATTATTCCAATTTCATTTTACTATTCTTAATAAAAAAAATATTTATCAAAAATATATAAATATCATTTTAAAAATCAATAACGAAATCTACTAAACCTGAGAAATCTTTTGAAATCTGAGAAAGCCGTTACTTTTTTTTTCGAGTAAATTCACATGATTTTGACCATATTTTTCACAAAGACACCTCATGTTTTCTTTTCTTAAGGGCGCTGTGTATCAGCAGTTGTATCGTATGAGTTGGGGTAGAAGGGAGCTGCTCACTTGAAAGCCTTCCATCTGCGCCGGAACACTTACACGCCATCGGATATGCAATGTGAGGTGGTCTCTGTATACAGGGTGACTAGATTTTATAACTTGGTCCAGAGAAGGATTTTTTTAATATTGTACTTTCTGTTTTAATTATTATTTCATTTTATTTAATATGGGCCTGAAATAAAGATTTATTTATTTATATCAAATATCCTACTACCAAAGTTCATCCAAAACCGTTCAGCCGTTTTTGCGTGATAGAGCGTCCTCGCAATCTTTTATATGAATAATAGTTGTAGGATATACAATATAACTGGTTGTATGGACTGGCGACCTGAAGAACTGGTAAACCGTTGGATTGGAGCGCAGTGGCGGCGATTAGGGGAAACACGTGTGTCCAGAAGAGGATTAGGAACGGCTGAAAGGAATAAAGGTTATATACCTATTGTGTTGTATTCCTGTTGAGAGCGTTTTCTAGTAAAGCAATTGTTTCTTAATCGAAACACTATTCATAAACTAAACTACGTAGAGGTCCAATAGACAACAATAATATTACAAGCATTTAGAACGTACGTGTTGTGGAGTATGCTTTCCAAATTGTCGGAAAATTAACTACGTACACGAGAGTGCGTTTACCCCTTAAAAGTTTTACCAAAAGTTTTGACAGTGTTCAATTTTCACACAATACACATATGAATGATTCAGCATTAAAATTTCAAACAAACTTTCGACATTAGCGCTAACTTTCCATAATGACTAATGTTAGAACGCTTGGTTCCATGCTGATACTCACATTTCATTTGCGGGAAGCACGTTCTGTTCCATGTGTCCGACACGTGTCCCGTGTCCAGCACGTTCCATATTTTATGTGACACAGATTACCCTTGAGTTATGACGTATCACTCATATTTCATACTTCTTATAATAACACTTTCTGCCAAAATAAAAGCGAGCTTTAAATCCCTTAATTAGGTACCTTAGTTATAGGTGTCCCGTTTTGTAATCCCATCACCCCATCTCGATTTATAAAAGTGTTTGAAAGTCTATTTCGTGCTTATTTGGATGTATGCGAACTGCATAAAACTCAAACTCAAAAGCTTTTATTCATTATTAGGTACCATTTGTGCACACTTAATGAAAGTCATACAGATAAGTACAGTCATACAGATAATCCGCTTTGATCGCCCCTCAGGCAAAACGTAGACTGGGAGAAAAACGCGGGCGGAAAAAAACTCCCATATACAGTATTCACGTTCGCGCACTTTTATATAAAATATGGAATAACTTTCGTTCACACAAAATTGTATTGTTTCCCTAACCGTAATAAACTCGTCTACTCCAAGAAATCTTTACCCTAGTACCCCT
Organism: Erynnis tages; assembly: GCA_905147235.1. Lineage (NCBI taxonomy): Eukaryota > Metazoa > Arthropoda > Insecta > Lepidoptera > Hesperiidae > Erynnis > Erynnis tages. The sequence goes on from LR990074.1 coordinate 11,379,191, forward strand.
GAGGAATACGAAAAAACTTATTGCGCATAATTTGTGATAATTTATGTAGCCAACCGCGCCCCTGATCATTATTATTCCGGGGTTTATTCCACGTTGATTTGATAACTACTGGCTTCCGGGCTCTCTTATGAAACTGTTATGGAAATTCAGATTTTTTCCCCGGCATTCCAAGGAACTGGAACTGATCCGTGAGGAATGAATTGGTGCCTTATTTCCTGGGAGGAATTTTGTAGAATTGAGTATTCTATTTGACAAGGAAATATTTTAATATCTTTGTTTTTGTTTTTTTTTTTAGGTGTAGTAATCGATTGAACCGGAAATACAGTCACGTTTAATGAAACCTTGTCGTAGGTGACGTTCTTCATAAACCGCCATTAGGCAAGCAAATTCTTGTATCGTTTGAGATTTTTACTTTTTTCAGTTCTCCGTCATGAGTTTCTGTTGGTCTCAATATGGCTTTACAAGTTTTTTTTAAGTGAGTGGACCTGTAGTTATCACCGTCGGCTATTGATAATGGCAACACCGGAGGAATCGCTGGTTCGTTGCCGGCTTTTCTTAATTCAGAGAGGGATAAAAAGTAGGTATCCTTTATGCAAATCCAGGTTATAAACTAAACGATCTGAGTGGCGCAATGGTTAAGACACCGATGCGCTGCGCGGAAGATCCTGGGTTCGATTCCCAGCAGAGCAGAGATTTGAATTTCTGTTTTTGGTCTGGGTGTGTTGTGTTCTTGTCTTGTGTGTATCCATGGCACCCACGACACAGGGAATCCTAGTGTGGGGCTATACTCATAATGTGAAGCGTTATTGATTATTATTTATTTATTTACGTACCAAATTTCATCCCAATCCGTTCAGCTATTTTTGCGTGAAACACTAAAAAACATCCAACCATCCTCACATCTTTCGTATTTATTATTGGAATAGAATTTACTGCCCCTAAACCCCGACTGATAAGCTCAACGTTAATATTGACAAAATCTGGACCAAAGTAGTCTCAATAAAGTCCCATTTCAAGGGATAGGGTTCCTAATCACGCACCTATTGTGATCGAATACTGCGTTCAACCACACTTCATCACCATTAGATATGGCCATCAATTTATCTCACTCCTTTATATCGAAACGTAGTAACCAGTTTTCATTGATCCCTCTGTGTAGAAGGGAAAATCTCCCTTCATATTTTTCCACAAGACTGAGAAGGACGCGTGGGCTCAAGATAAACCAGACAGACGGTATTAGTAGGCTTAAAGAGACATTGGAGTTGGAACCGTCCGTTTGAGATTATATTGTCCCCTTTGTTGGAAAATTGTGGTCGTTTTTCAAAGCTATCTGCTAGAAAACTTACAGCTGGATTGGAAATAGACAAAGAAAGCACTCGTATTTTATAGAACTGTCCAATTCGTAGCTCTATAGCTGAGTAGGTATATTATGAGTTAATTAAAACAAACCATTCTGGTAAAGAAAACAGACAGATACTATTTGAGTAGAGTTAGTATTTTATTTAGTTGAGTTAAAAACACATCCCGTCTTTCATATAACCTAAACATTTTCTTTGGTTACCTTTAAGGTATAGGTATGACTAAAAAACTACGGAAAGGAGTCGAAATAGGTGTCACTAATAGTCACTGTTTTGGCCAGTTCTTTTTGAAATAATTATGCAGCCCATATTATTTCTAACTTGATTGATTATGATTTGATTACAATCAGCCCTCCCCATTTATCTCAATTTTTTAAATAAAACTATAGATAAAGGATAACCACACTCGATTCCGTTCGATTTCAAAGCGAATATACTCTGACGTAGGTACGATTATATAAATTCATTTTTCGGCCAACTGTGACCAACCAAGCTAAAAGTCAGACAAAATTTATATAATAAAATTCAATTCAGAGAAGTTAGTTCTAAATTTAAATTTACCCAGCTATTACGGCAACTCAACGATCAAACAACGTTTCAGAAAGTACAAAATATAATATAATAACTAAATATACTTACATAATGCCAACGTCGTCGGTCAATGCCTTAGAGCAGGTAAACATAAACAAGAAATAGAGCGATCATAGAAATGTGGCAGAAGACGGTAAGTACTCGTATGTTTCGTAATCAGATATTATCATATCGTCAGCAGTGATTAACATCGCCAATACAAACGGAACTGCGATAATAAAAATATCTTAAACGGCAGTTTCGATTTAATGGATTAAAATGCTTTTGATACTTCCTTGCAGAATGGAGCAAAATATACTAAAAGAAAATTAATAAAGAAAGAAAATTAACTTTATAAGAACCTAGGGTCACTGCCGAGATTCTTTTAGATTTTACCGTCGTAATATCTGAATATTTATTATATTTGTTTTCAAACGATAAAAATAAGATTGCAGATTGTAGTTTACACTGCTTTCAAATTAAAACAAATGGACCTACGTGCATGCATTTTCATGGTTCATACATGTGATAACAGTTCCTACCCGCTTTCACGCATTCTTGTCTATATTTTCTAAAAGGATTGTACCAATTACCTTCGCAAATAAATATTCCCTTTACCGTTTCAAGACTTCAATTTGCACCGCCCTGATAGCAAATATAAGGAAATTCTTATTTGGTTTTTGATTATCATAATTTACTCAGAGTGTAAACACCTCACGAAAGCGTTCAAAGAAGAACAGGAAATTGGAAAAGAAAAGTTTTCTTTCGTGCATTTTTGGAACTAATAAGCATTTAAGTGGGAAAAATAAGAGTTTTATTTATAGGAAAGTTATTGTAGTCCAAATTTAGTACACATATTCAGTATTATACGAGTATGTACATTTTTGCTTGTAGCATGTGACCTACAAAGCTATTTTGTAATTTGTGTGCTCTAAAAAGGTTTACGTTCATGCTTGACGGGGAGGCAGTTAGACATCTGTAACACCTTTACGTGTCGCGAGTCATTATGTGGAACGCTTAGAGCTTAGAAATCGCAGAACATTGAGTAAATTTATTTAAAGCAATTCCTAGTTAAGCTTTTAATGCGCTTTAGTAGGTCGTTGTGCGGTTGAATGAAGTATAAGGATATACTATGTTCTGTCAACTGTAATCACCCAAATCGAATATGAGAGAGGTTATATATAGCGTAGTGGCTAAACATGTGGCCTCTTACTCAACAGGTGCGGGTTCTGAAGGAATTCTCTTCTCCTATAAGCTTCTTCAGAATGCATAAATTACGTAACAACAACAACGTTCATTAACATTTTCTCTGTCCTTATTCTAGAAAACAACTCAAGAAAACAACTATTATACATAATCCATGGCATTAATTTGTGAATACAAAATGTAATTTCGGTATGCATGGCCCTATTACGTTTATGAGCATCACATTATATTAAGCTCGTTACACGCGAGCGATAATCCTACGCATACGACGTGCCGTGAGCACGCCGCCTTAATAGAGTCGTTTATATGTATTGCTAATATCACGCTACCTCCTAGGTGTCAGCGTTTGAATAAGGAAAGGCGATATTCACACGATGACTTGCTCGTTTGGCGCGAATGAGTTCGAGCGTGACCGAGTTACTTAATTCTTGACAGCGCTACTACAGTATGAGTCTAAAATATCACCGAAAAGTTTCGTATACACCGCTGGCATTGTTTAAGCCGTCATTCGTTACACCCTTATCAAAGCATCGATGGTTATGTGTGATATACGGCCACGGTAAATAATCAGGAATCGCCGAATTCAGACGCGCAGAGTAAAAGAGTTCTACTTGACTAAGCTGCCAGCTTGTCAGACAATATTGTTCGGGGTGCCTACGAGAATCTTTGTAACTCTGTTTTACACGATAATAAATAATACGAGCGACGTCTTTTTAGCAAATTAAATTGTGACGTTTCATTCAGTGCCCTTTGATGACGTTTATTTGTTTAACGAAGGCTTCGACGAAGTATTGAACTTGATACAAGTTGAATCGCTTTGTGAGTTAAAAGCGGAAGCATTAGTGTAATTAAAACTCGAAATTGTAAGCTAAGTTAGAAAATCGGGGATGTCTTCTCGGATCTGGATCGGGATCGGGGATAACTTGTTAACCTTAGATTGAACATTTGTGGAAAGATATACACCTTATACCTTAGATAAAACATATAATGTTTATACCATGGGAACTTTGTACCTCGAAGGCCGACAGCCCCAATTCCTATCGATAGATAACAATGTTTAATTCTAACCCGGAATCTACATTTGAATTTTCATTAACCCTTACTCAACGCGCGCAAAAATAAATAAATTAATAAATTAAAACTGTGTCGAGAGTTTTTTCCTCCGGCTTTTTCTCTCTTTACCCAGAAATGGGTACATTGCATAGCCGATGAGTTCGATTAGGAAAAATATTAAAATAAATAAATAATTGGACTGCTAAACGATCACAACTTATTTTAAAATAATTATAATATAAAAATTAGTTATAGTTTTTTAAGATATAATTATTGTATGCCCGCATAGAGTAGACTGTTCTTAACTTATTATAATTTTTGTAACATCTTTCTCGTGTAACAGTCAACAATAAACGCATTATTTTCTTTTCTTTTCTTCTTCTTTTCTTCAAATATATTGGAACATAATTATTATAATATACTCGTAGACCGCATTACAGTTCTACGCCGTAGCACAGCTACGATTGGTTACACCGTACAACTAACAATAGGAGGATACGAGAAAAATGTTGGTGGACAAAAATCCCAACACTCTTTTAAAGCCAACTAGAGATCTATGATCTAGATCTAGAGAATTAACGTAACAGAATGTACATACACGTACACATACATATGTTTGTATGTGCACATCAAAGTATTCAAACTTATACTACTATAAGTTCATGTGCGTGTATTCGTGGCGTGCTTTTTGATTAATTTCATGTATTTCTAATGCATTTTATTTAAAAATGATAGAATCTGTACATTCTTCTCCATATACCATTTAATTGTGTCAAATTTCAAGCAGCTCTCTTCGCGAAAAGAGCTCTAAATTGCACCCAAAGTTTTCGCTTCACGTATTAATATCATTATATTATTATGTAGAACTTACTTAGTCAATGTTTAAATTAAAAATATCTTCATGAATAATTTTGATAACTACATTAGACTTCCGACATTGTAACTGAAGGATTCTCGTCGATGTCTAATTTGAGGCGATTTTTTATTTAAATTAGCGCAATAACTCAGCTCAGTACAGCTACAAGGGAATTTATCATTTCACTTCCACAGTCCATGGAAATAAATCTTGCTGTAAGCCGAGAACTTTTAACTAGGCAGTTTCTGTTTTGGTAGCTAGAAACAGGAAATGGTATTTTTTATACAAAATATAGCATTCTTATAGTAAACAACATCAAATCAGATTTGGTATTTGAACTACCTCAGTTTAAATACCAAAGTATCGATATCAAAGTTGTCAAGAAATTAATATTAAAAAAAGAAAGAATGACAAATATAATGAGTATTTAAAGAACTGTCAAATTTTTTAATTAAAAACCACTCCAAGGATTCTAAAAAACTTCAAAAGCGTGATTTACGAGTAAAACACAAGTAGCGCCATCTTTTGACGTTTGCTTAACTATATAATTATGTATATACTAGTACTATAATAGCACATGAAAGCTAGTACGGGTCCCAACCCAACTTTATGCTTATCTCGAAATGTCACTCACGACCTCTCGTTACAGCTAACAAACAAGGAACGTATTTCGTACATTTGCAGAGTAATGGTAATGATAATCGTCGTTAGACATCTCCGGGCGTTTCCTTCAAATAGCACACAATCTTCTGCACGACGCAATAATGTAAATGGGTAAATTGGAATAAATAGCCGCTATATTTTCAAGTGGCAATTTTTTGTTAAAAGAAAGAAATTGAAGCAGCGAGTAATAAGAACGTGTGCGAGTATGGAGTTTCATAAAGACGACCATGAATTATGCTATTCAGCCGAAGGATACATAGATTGCATCCATTCGGATGTTAATTAAATTTGGTATACAGGTAGCTTATAACTTGGATTAACCTATAGGATACTTTTTTCCGTCTCTGGATCAAATTCTCAAACCTACGCGGACGAAGCCACGAGCAAAAGGAAGTCTTGTAATATTCATGCGTATCGCAGGGGACCAGATGTGATACGGTCCATGTTCGGTCGTTGTAATTTAAAATAACTGCTGTCATAATTCACTGCCATCGTCACGAGGCCAAGGAGATACCCATTGCGGATGTATGCGGATGTGAAGATATGATGCTTGAGTCTGTAGGATTTTAGCCGGCAACCCATTTGCGAGTTGTTTTTAACTTTTTTTTCCCTTACCATCTGCCTCTTTAGGCAAACATCTTGGTCATCATGAATAGCAAAGTATTTTTTTCAGATTCAGATTTTTTTCTCTATTTGAGGTTGGATGCGGACGTCCATGGGCTGCAATGACCACTTAACATCAGGTGGTCTACATGCCCGTTTGCTACTTGATTACTATAAAAAAATCATTAACATCTAGATAACAGGAGTTCTTACACAGTAAGAACAGAATATCAAAATTAAGATGAAACTGGCAGAATTGTTATATTTTCATATTGTACCCAGATGCATAACAAATAAATTACGTCGTCAAATATTGCTGCGAGTTGCGGCCCCCGCTTTTTACCGCCAAAACGTGACAGTTTTAACAAGCCAAACAAATCTATTGTATGATAACAGACTTGGGTGCGTTTATAAACATGCTGTTTTTGGCAAAGAAAAATCTCGTGCCGGGCTAGGCAATCGTATTAAGAGCCATCGTGGATTTGTGTAGAGCGGTGACAGCCCAGTGGCTTAGAGTTCGACCTCGAACCGAGGGGTCCGGGTTCGAATCCCAGTGGCACGCCCAATGACTGTAAAAAAGCTATGTGCGTTTTATAAAATTAAATATCACCTGCTGTTACGGCGAAGGAAAATATCGCGAGGAAAACTGCATGCCTGAGAGTTTAAGTAATGTTGTGAGTAATAGTCAGTATTTTTAAACACATAAAAATACTAACCAATTTTACCTATTCGATGCGTTCTATTTTATACGAGTAGTTCGTAACGTAAATAAACTTTGTCGTGACACAGGTGACAGTTACGTTTTATTTTGAAAAACCGATGCCTCTATCTGTGGCCCCGCACTGTGGGCCATTTTAAAAAAACCTCAAAAAGAGCAAAAGTTTTACTGACAGTTTGACAGAGGAATACAAAAGCCCGATAACTGTTCGAATGGCATTTTTTTACGGAAGATTTTGAATTGCGTGCTATAGGTTGAATTTTTTTAGTATTTTTCTCAGATAATAACACTAGGAGGAATCAGTCAGACAAATTATTCTATAAATGAATTATATGGATTGCACTTAATAACTTAAAAAAATAAACTAGTTTACCTAAGTTTGACTAGGGTTTGAAAGATAAAACCTGATAAAGATAAAATTGCCACTCCACATTTTGGCCACACCTCATCTTTGCCACTCTTGGCAATCTGACCTTATGGAATTGGATGGAAATACTGATATATTTAAATAGGAAACGCAGACAAACAGGCAGATGCGCCAACTGTGTTGGCTACTTGACACGAGCAACGTCGTTAAAAAGAGTTATCTAAAACTACTCTCGTACGGAATAACTACTTCGGGGGACGAAACGACTGGATGGGATCCTGAATTTCTCCTGATCCGGCAATATTGCCCCCTCACATTTGCCGCCCATTATTTTTGCCGCAACTCATTCACGCCGTCCACTTGCAGCTATCTGAGCAATTGTCCGGGTCTCCTCCCATGGAGCGGGTCCTGACTTCATTGAAACCGATTTTGTTTATGTCCGACTACAACAGTAACAGCACTACATTAAATATTAGACATAAAACGTAAACATTTGTCCCATTTCAGTCACATCACGTCACCCGCCATGCGGTTCCAGGATCCCCGCGCTTCAACGACTAATGCGCGGCACGTGCGCGCCTTGTGAGCAAGCATTATACATTCGGTCCAAATGTATGTTATGAAAACACATTTCTAATTCCTAAAATGAAAAACAATGTTACTGTCTCACTGAGATGTTGTCTTACAGAATGTGAATATTGGGCGACAAGTCTTAAACTCACTTCTTATCATCACTACTAATGCACCCCAAAAATGTGGACTTTCAATTAATTATTTAATTTAGTCCAAGTAACGTAATCTTGTACTCAGTAACACCTCGGTAATGAGGGTGCGAACTCTGCGGTAAGCCTCCGTTGTCCGTGAGAGAAATTCTGATCGCCCTAACTTATTTACCCGAGCAACTCCACAAAACTTCCCCTCTGAATAATCCTCGTTACGGTCCGCTGAAACATGGAGAAAAAATATTCGTTGTCTATGAATTTGTCGGAGACTAGGCACGGTGAATTGAAAAATATGACGCTATTTACTTGAGTAAATGACTATCTCTCTATTCTATTTACTTACTTAAGACGTGAAATGTTAATACTTCACCTGTTAAATAAGTAGACGCAATAGTTAAACCATGGGTATGTATCACATGTTACTCACGGGAGGGTTAAGAGGTGCTTTCTTTCTTTCAGCCAAGACGCTACTCTGCCCGGTCCTGGGCCCTCTGAATCCAAGTATCCCGTTATCCTCTTCAGGTCGTCAGTAGTCAATCGGAGGGTGGCCTGTGCTCCTTTTGCCTAAACGTGGTCTTTCCTAAGCTAAAAAGTTCATAAAGAAGAAGTTTGCCTATGTGCAAGACACCAGTTTTAAAATTATAAAAGGAAAATGAAATAGGTTGAATAGTGCGGATTTGAGCTTACTAGTTCATTTTAATTACCTCTGTTTACAGGTATAATGAACTGGTATTGTCGCTCGCAACCCGTTTAAAGCAAATGTTAATAAAACTCAATCAAGCGGAACAAATGACTCTATTTTTGCCGCATCTCTCTAATTTTAAAAATAAACGTTATACTCACTTTCTATTTTTTATGCTTAAAGCGTTTATACTTTAATAATTATAATAATTACCTGAAAACTACTGAAAATGATACTAGCTTTAAATACAACTTTAGCTAGTTAACGACTCGTAACCAAACTAAATCTCTATTTGCAACTTCATAAAGTTTTTGTTAATAAATACCCAATTTAATAAAAAAACAAAATCAAAATAACAGTAAACTATAATAATGGTATAACCATGCAAATATATTAAATTTTGCATAGCCTTTGTATACGGACATTGCTGCTCGCAACGCGTTTAATGCAAATGTTAATAATTAACTTGGTCGAGCGGAACGAACGACTACGTATGATATTATAAATAACTCGAATTTCCTTCCGAAACTAAATAACATTCGCGTTACAATAATTACATGTTATTATGATAATTCATTTTCTATAGGTAACCGTAAGCTCAGAGTCGCTTAGGGGGCGATTTTTCAGGCATCATATTTCGCAAGCCAACAAAAGGTCGATCTTTTCTCAGTTGAAAGGGAAATCCATTGAGGCATAAGAACATTTTTCAAAGGATCCATGCACATCTGTAGGCACACTTGGCACATTGCGCCCTTTTGCGCCCGATATGACGTTACGGTGATATCATTTCCTTACGATCAAACGTCTCAAGGATTTAAATCGAATGTACTCAATACCTGGTTTGAATTATACGCAGAAAAGTAATGGCTAGAAAGAACATGGATCTTTATGGAAGTGACTTCAATATTAAGGGAAGTTTTCAAATTACACGCAGTCACTATATTTCCGAAACCTATCTATATATGCGGATCTTTTCTCAAAAAATCTCAAAAGGAAAGTTCATTGAAGGAACATCTTTTATAAATTTACGGACGTGCATTTGCATGTATCATATTCAAATATCTTTATCAGATACTCAATAATCCGCCATCGACGAGGATACAATAAAATAATTCTTTATTGCACATCATGCACACACGTCATAAAACAATTAATAAAAAAAAGTATAACATTGCGATAGGCGGCCTTATTGCTAATGCAGCCATCTCTACCAGGGAACCAGAAGTAAAAGGGGTATAACTTCAAAATATTATATTTAAAGAGGCAACTCAACGGGAGGGTCCCAATTTATAAAAACAAAGCCACGATCCATCATGGCGGGAACTCTCTCAAAGGATAATGGGACATCAAGTTTTTGCGCCGACGCTTGTAAGTGGTTCTGTAGATAAATTAAAGAGCTATTTCTCAGCCAGATAGGGTTCAAGATTCTGTGTTATGATAATCTCGGAGTAAGCGACTTTACACCACGAGTAACCTTACGGAAATACGCTTTAACCTAGTCAGTCATACGATTCCTTATGTAAAACTTACACTTTTTTAAGATCGCTAGCGGGCCTCCCCTAATCGACGCCACTCCATTTGTGCTCCTTTTGCCTAAACGTAGTCGCCATTCGAGGACCTTTCTTCTTAATCAGCCGTGTCAGTCTTGCGAATGATGTGGCCCATTACCACTTTATATTGCAAACTTTGAGTTACGGCCATTACCTTCATTCTTCTACGGATTTCATAATTTTTGTATCTGACACGTAGAGAAAGCGAAGAGACTTATACTTAACGTACCTAAACCGAATCTAAACAAAATACTTTCATAACTATTCCAAAGTCATCTCCGATCTGCAAGAGTAATGGTTTCTATACTGTGAATGCAGTTAGTGTCACCAGCAGGTTTCCCGCCGTGGAGTATCTGAAATGTGTATATTCAACGTATCCAACGATTGGTTCGCAGTTCACACGTCGCGGGGAATTTTCCGACTTGGTTTCTTCTCAGAATATTTCGCAAATATTGTAATAGGTTATAAATCACTAAATTCTTTTTTGTTTTTTACTTGCTTATATTTGACATGGATAGTTTTGTCAATTCATGTATTTGTATTGTATTTTAACCTACTGTGTAATTTATCTGGTATTTCATTTATGTGACATAAATTAATTTATCCATCTATCTTATTTAATTAAATCTCGTTTCTAAAATAAAAAGAAAAATGTTATACTGTGAATGCAGTTAGCGTCGGTAAGCAATTTACTTTTGAGCAATTAATATTCACAAATATGACTCGCCTTTGTCATTAATTTAACAAATAGATACTCTTCATATAAAGATCTCGATACGAAATACTTTTTCAGTTCTAGAAAGAGTAATGTATTCTATGAATGCAGTTACTGTCACCAGCAGGTTTGACGTCGTAGAGTATCTGAACCACTGAACTATATTCAGCGTATCTAAATCCGAATGGTGCGAGATTTGTTCGCAGTTCACACGTCACGGGGGATTTTCCGATTTCGTTTATTCTCAGAATATTTTGCAAAGATTTAAATATATTTTGCGTGACGCGATCGGATTCTTCGAACACATTTTTTAAACATGTTTACGTCAGTGATCTTGATGATGCCTGAAAGCACAGACTTAAACATTTTCACATCCATTCAGATGATATGGTTAACTCTCTAATTAACAACTTAATTTACAACTCTTTGATTTACAAATTCGTACAAAAATCCAGATAGAATTGTTTTACTTAAAAAGAAATTAATAAACAGATTGCAATTTCACATTTTTATATAGGTTACTTTTACAATCACACCAGGAGCTTAACGAATTAAATCCAAAAGAAATTCCAAAGAAGCACCCATAAAACAGTGCCAAACGATTGAACCAAGACGGTCGAAATTTAATTCACAAAACCGAGTAAATAAAGTAAGAAACAAAGTTAATTACGTGAAAACATTTCATAAAACTTTAACGACGTAGTTATTTTCCGGTAAACTTCTCTAAAGGGTCGGATAAAGCCGGATATTTCCAGTATTTTCCAGAAAGAGCCATGTTGCGCTAGCTTAGGGATGTATCGAATCACATCGACTAGATTCACCTAATCGAGTAACTCGCATATTCAAATATTTCGGATACTGACTTCGTGTCTTACGCTTCCATCACATATTCGATTATTCTAATATTAGTTACCTTGTATCTAGAAACACATTTGAAGCGATTATCCAGACTAAGATTAGACCAATAAGATTAGATTAGACCTCATTTCGGTTACCTCTAGATAGATGTAACTGAAATTAGGCGTAAAAGAAGCACTCTTAATGTACTCTAATTCTTTAAATAAAATACTTTCAGTAGGTAACGGGTCGATCAAACAATACCTATTCTTGAATCCAATCGATTCACTCGATTACTTTATACAAGCCTTGGCACCTCCTTACTAGCTTCGCCAGATATGTAAGAATAATAGGTACTTACTGTACTCTATGATATTGCTTTTGGCTTACCTTCCTTACTGAAATAACTGAATGCCTAGAACGTTAATGTTTTCATTAGATTAGAATATAAGATTATGCTACAATAATAACAGCACTGTGGTGCTTCTACTTAACCTTACACAAATGAAATCAAAATCTTAAAACATCTTAAGGTATCTGATGGATTTTTTATAAAAATGAGTTTCTGGGAGGTTTTAAGATCAGTCACTCACCCACAGTCCCCTAAAGGGGCAACAACGTCAAATAGAGCTTTTGTCACAGTTTGATATACTTGCTCAATAACTTTAGGGTATGTTTCAATCTAAAATCCAAACCAAACAAAGCTGTCCGCTACATAGTGGCAATTGCAAAAAGGCTAGTGAAATATACGACCTTAAACTACCCTTTAGCGGTAAACAATAGCGGTGATAGCCCAGTGGCTTAGAATTCGACCTCGAATCGAGGGGTCCGGGTTCGAATACCAGTGGCACGCACCAATGACTTTGTAAAAAAGTTATGTGCGATTTATAAAATTAAATATCACCTGCTGTTACGGTGAAGGAAAACATCGTGAGGAAACCTGCATGCCTGAGAGTTCAAAAAAAATGTTCTTAAAGGCATGTGAAGTCTACCAACCCGCATTAGGCCAGCGTGGTGGACTAAGGCCTACATCCTTCTCATTGTGAGAGGAGACCCGACCCTGTAGTGGGTCATTAATGGGTTACTGACAAACTACCCCTTGAAAGAGCTACGCAATAATGATCCATTTGCGGTTAGAAATAACCTACAGTCCTAATAGGCACGTAACAATTGACAAATGAGGCGTGAGGTTTAGTTTAGGTAACATTAATTAGTAAACCACTAGGTCACGTCAATGTGTTTGGGTGATTTCGACGTGATTCCAGTGCGTAGTTTATTGCTATGTGTGTACTATATTCAATTATGTAGCTTAGTTATTATTATATATTAACTAAAAGTAGTCCATAAGGTATATATAAAAGAGTTATTTTAGGTAAATAAATGAAAATGATTTATTTATCTATCGATCAATGTACGAGCCTAATCCGCAGTTTTAAAAGTCAACGTAAAGTCAACGTTTTACTTGCGGCACGATGGTGCTGAAAGACCAGCGAGCAAAGTCGTCGTGTCTAAAAAATGTTGCAAAATTAAGCAAACATCGTCATGTTTGATATATTCGTGCCACGGGGATTCGAACCCGGACCCCTCGATTCGAGGTCGAATTCTAAGCCACTGGGCTATCACCGCTATCTATCGGGGCCTTAATTAATGGAAAAAGAGTTCCTTGAATGATTAAGCTTCTAAAATAACGTCACTCGACCTTGTTACAATTTCGCGACAGAATATTTACATAGGCAACAATGGCACCCAAATGGAACTCGCAGCCACTAAACCAAATTAAAGGGCTTCGCATTTGACATTTCCGAAATGGAAATGTTTATTTCGTGGAACAGCGGAAACCGATGCAGCGGCCCTTTGCCTGACAACCCTTGTTCATTACTTCGATACTGATTTTGGCTGTAATTTATTCAACAATGAATGGTGAACGGAATAACTCCTAATGAAGAAATTGTTATCTTTATACAACTGAATTTGAAACTAAAAAAACATAATTTCAATGTGAGGTCTTTGTATATATACACCTACATAAGTGAAAAGTAAAGTAAGTAAAGTAAAGTTTCTCTTACTCGAGGGATTCGAATATCGAGTAAGAGACCAAATCCTCCACAGGGCTATCGCTCCTAGAAATCGGTGTTGCCGTATAAAGCGTGGTTAAACATGGTGTGTTAATGATAATACTCCACGAATAAACCAACTCTACAGTAGTTTAACACTGTCTCTCTGTTTATTCAAAACAAACATGGCGAGCGTGCCGTGTTTATATTCGCTACAAAAGTCAAATTGGGGAAGATCCCTAGAGTAGTGGTAGGTAGGTTAACGACCTGCAAAAGCCTGTTGTAAAATGATCCTGATTTGGGATTTTATGCTTTTTATATTGTACACTTATGATGGTCTTTTATAGTGCAATTATTTTTATGTTCGCGGTTCGCTCCGTACTAACAAAATCAAACATATACTACGACGCTGTTCAACTGCAGAATTAACGTCTTTTTACACTTATTTCTTAACGTTCTTATTATAAGGACGTGGGGTAAGAATTCATCAGAAGTTTCCATCGCCAAATTTATAAAGTTCCCTAAGGAGTAGTTCAGACGAGTCGAGCAAAAACCGCGGAGGTTATAAGTACGGATCCCGCTCGCACACGTCGAGTTCCGTACCGTTAGGTATATCGACTTTCTGACTTTGAACGTGGCTGACTGCAGCCCTATTATGGCCCACTGTTGGGCACGGATGTCTCCCCACAACAGGGAGGCCTGGAGCATCCACCACACTGCTCCAATGCGGATTGTTAGATATGTGACGGACGTTTTCAACCCCACAGGCCTCCCACAAGGTATACCGAAACAAGTCTTTAAGTACTCATCAAATCAAAGTGTTATAGTAGTCGGTACAAATCGTGAGCACAATCTTTATTGGTCAGTTTGACGACTGCGCTGTTGGTTCACACGATTGGTTCGTCGGTAAGTGTACATCGTCTATTCGTCTAGCGCGTGTTCTGCTACTGCTGTACTTTGGCCGAAAGTTTACAATATACCTACCACTAATCATCTGTGCTCTACTCTACTATACTTACATACTTTGCCAGTAACCCATTAATGACGTAATGAGAGGGATGTAGGCCTTAGTCCACCACGCTGGCCTACTGCGGGTTGGTGGACTTCACATACCTTTGAGAACATTTTTTTTGTGAACTCTCAGGCATGCAGGTTTCCTCACGATATTCTCCTTCACCGTAACAACAGGTGATATTTAATTTTATAAAGCGCACATAACTTTTTTACAGTCATTGGTGCGTGCCACTGGGTGCCACGATTCGAGGTCGAATTCTAAACCACTGGGCTATCAGCTCTAACTTACATACTTACATACTTTAATTGTAATTAATTTTAGGGTTCCAAAAACTTACGGATCTCTAAAAGTGCCAAGTTTACGACGAGTTTCGCGATGATTGAAGACTGGTTTGGCGCCTATCTTATGATAAAAGTACTCCCTAGATTCGCGTTACGGGATGCCTTTCATGGTTTTCGCTAATATATCTGAAATATTAATAAACGTTTCCGTTGTGCTTAAAGCTATACGAAAGCATCCATTACGATCCTTCTAGCTTTTCTCATTTCAATTGTCTTCGTTATTGCAGTTATTCTACTATCCTACTACATTTTGTTATTCATAAATGCGAAAGTTAGCGAGTTTGGATGAATTGGTGGATATCTGGTTACTCTTTCACGCTAAAACGACTGAACATATTTGGATAAAATATAGTATTCTATGATGAATGATTTGTCAACCGGCATAAGATAAATAAATATAAATAATAAAAATAATTTAAAACATTCTTCATCTAGATCAAGTTTTACAAGACTTGCAATTAGTATTTTATTTCGCATAACCCTAGCTTTCTCTAACCTACATAGAACATTTGATCACTCCTACACACACAACCCCTTAGGGGATGAATGAACCGAACTCAATCGCATCCTGTCGTTAAACAGGATTTGTGTATTTGTTGCAGTGCAATGCTGTCCTGCATTTAATTCTGCTTTGATATCCAACATCCCCTGGAGCTCTCCTGTTCCCGAGATTTCCCTGGAGAAGAAATTCCTCTGGTATCCGGTTTACGATCGTGAACACTTACACGAGTGCTACCCATCTCCTTTCGAGAGCTTTATTTGCTTCCTTCCTTAATAATTATACTCGTTTTTTATCTATACAATCAGGTCATCCAACATTAAAATAGTTGTAATCCTTTTTACCACTTGTGTAAACAATACGCGATTCTTTCTCATTGTGATAGAAACCCAACCCAGCAGTGGGTCATTAATAGGCAGATGTCCCTTTACTTTGTCCCACGCATCTTCCCCTTTAGTAATTCACTACGAAAGAGAGAGGCCTGAATATTAACTGACTGCGATAATTAACTTGCCCTCCGAAACATTATAACTAACTGGAGATTTCGGTTTTTTATACTTTCGTATTTTTCTTTTTTATTCATAACAACATCTCAAATAATAATTGAAATAAAATAAACTACTTAACTTTCAAAAAATCAACCTTTTTTATTCAATTCCAAAAGAGTAACCTTAAACCAAACTCGTCGTGATGTGTTTTATTGACTTCGTGGACAACAACGAGATGAATTTTGTATTTGATAAATTCGATTGTGTAGCTATCGAATTATCCATCTACGCATAGAATAAAGATCCTAACAAAACCCTTGCACTTTTAAATTGGCGGTTCGAGAGAAATGGTTGTTTCAAAATAATGAAAAATCGTCGGTTCTCTAGCGGGACAGGGCTCAGTGGTTGACTTTTTGATCGTCGAATAAATCACTTCGATGCCAAATTGCCAACCTCCAATTTGACGTCGGATAGGCTCCACTTGACGATTTTTCGATAAAGTCAGTCATTCTATCGAGTTGTCAACGTACGGGCAGTATTGGTCTACATTCAGTGATTGGCCTATTGGCAAGGTGGCTCAATCGATGCGTTTAGCCATGCTAAAGTCAGTCCTAATGTGCCTCTATATTTATTACTTTGAGGAACCCAAAGACAATTGTAATAAAGTTATGGTAATAAAATAAAAAGTTCCTTTAATTTCGCTCTATCCCTAAACACCCCTTTGCATCATATTTTTTTACGTTTTCCAGGCTTTCCTTTGGGTTCTTTTTGATGGGGTCCACTAAAACATTGATTATTTTTACTAATAAATGTTAAAAATAAATCTTTACATACAAAAGATTACAAAAAAATCGTATTTGTTTCGTGGATTCACGGTCACAATTTTACTTCCATAACCGCCATTAAACATTTTACGAAGTGTTTAACGCGTTATTTACACAATGAGGCTGTTTACGTTTATTTATGTGTATAAACGCTTATTTCCTCGACGTTGTCGTTTAAAGTTACTTTACGACTCAAAGAGAATTATTACTCTGTCTCAGTATGTTGCTGGTATAAATTATGTAGTCACTTAATCACTGTCTCTACATTACTCTGTACTGTAGAAATGTTACGATTATCCCAAATACCTTTCACATGTTCACAGTAGCATGTTAATAATATTTTTTTAGATTTTACTTATTTGTGGAATTTTAAAATCTTTTTGAAAATATGGCATTTTATTTCAGTTCAGAAATTCTTATAATATTTTTGTTCAGCAATCGCAATGTATTCATTCAATATTGATTTCCTAGGCATTGCATAACCTAGAAACTTATTACCCTTTTCTATATTTATCACTGTCTGCTCTATACTACAGAAAAGATTTACATCTACCTGTTAAAATAGTGGAAAAATATAGAAAATGAAACTCAGTAGCTATGATAAAAAATCGTGTTGTTGTTGAATTGACAAACATCGAAGGTTGCCTTTACTTTAAATCTATTATTATAAACAAAGCATAAAGATCTCTATAATTATACCTCTGTTCAAAGATAAAAAATAAAACAGTATACTTCGATCATTAGTTAGACAAACATAAATTCTCCCGTTCGGGTAACTCGACGTGGTGTGGTAAGCATTGAATGAAAAAGAAATATCTGAGTATCGTTGAAAACCAAATTCGATGGGCCGTGGAAGAAAAATCGTAATTGAATTTCCGTCCATCCAAAAGATTTATGGGTTAATATAGTATCTGAAAATTTTAATTACATTTAGGAAACGGCGCTGTGGAATAAGGGTTGTGCTCCATTTCAAGAGCTAATGGTATGTATTTTACATCACTTTTTGTATTAAAGGAAAAAGCAAATACCTAGTTAGATTTAAAAATCTCTTAAAGACGTTGGATAACTATATTCAGTAATAAGTTATATATATACTAAACAATATTACTTAATGATAAAAATAGTCGGCTTACGATGATTGCAAGATTTTACATAGATGTAATAATTTGCGTAACTGGGTGTACCTATACTCAAACTACATCTCTCTTGGCCATTGGAAATGAACATACGACAATAAATATAAATTTACGCAGGTAACTCATTAATTACCATTGGTAAATATTATGATAAAATCAGTTTTATTTTAGAAATGGCTTCTCTATCTCTGGATTGACATCCTTACGTGTTCTGTAAACGACCTGCGGTGCGATTAAAATTTTATACTCCGTGCCTAGGCGCGTTACTGCCATTATCCGTTCCAACTCAGTTATTTAGGGTTAATAAATTTTTGTTTAGTTATTTTAATCCTAAACATCAGGTACTAAATATTCACAAAATACCTACATTTGTCTGTAAATTATTAATGACCCACTGCAAGGTCGGGTCTCCACTCACAATGAGAAGGATGTAGGCCTTAGTCCACCACGTTTGCCTTATGAGAGTTCGTTTACCTACAGTTAAATACAGTATTCGCACTTTTTGTAATGTCGCAAATGCAAGAACTCATAGTTTTCTCCAGTACCAACAAAAGTAAATTGTGGAACAAATGATTACGTATTTTTTGAAAACATTCATTTAACTTGAACCAGTTACCGAGCCGTTTATACCTACAACAGTTCCTGGAGTTCCTCGTGAAACGAACTTGTTTAAAAAGTGCATTTTCAAACTGGGAATGCTATTGCACTGGCGCTAGTAAACCAATTATGATCCGAGAAACTTGCTCGGTTTACACTATTTTGCCGGCGTTAAAAGTAGAAGTGATTTTTCGTTCAACGAGCACAAAATAAATAAGTATTGACACTTGCGTACTTGGCACTTGCACGCTACACAAATAGCACACACACATAACCAAACACAATTAAACACTATCTTTTGCTTAGTTAATGTCTTATTTTTCAAATTGTCTTCAGAGGTAATGAACATAATAATTTTGCTGTTAATTTTTGGTAAAACTGCTTGTAACCCGTAAAATATAGGTTTCTTATTTTGCCATAACCCGTTTATCATGAAAAGGCAGTCAAATAAAACTGGGATCCATTTATTATCTCAACAACCGACAGCTTTAACATAAACTTGACCCCAATCAGCGGAGTTGTGTAAACGTTTCGCTAATATTTGCTTAGGACTACCTCTATTAAGAGGAATTTGATGAAATTAGTGACGGATTTGCGGATCCATAGTTAACTTTTCACTTTCCTGAGTAGCTGAGTAACAGTTATTTTATTTTACTGTGCTGTTGGCAGGGCCGCCTTTAACCTATTGGAGGCCCTGGGCATTACTGGGCATATTAGGATAATGGGTCCCCTATTGTATTCAGTAATTAAGATTCGATTTCTTCGAATTATATAAATTTCAAGTCTACTAATACTCTGCTCATAAAGTACAGTATTATAAATAACCTTCGTTAAACATTTCATGAAGCGTTTAACGCGTTATTTACACAATGGAGCTTGTTCGTTTATTTATGTAACCTTGTACCTATGTTTATTTACGTTTATTTCCTTGACAACGTCGTTCGCGTTTACTTTAGATGGCTGTAACAGAGTTATTAGGTACTCTGTATAGTAGATATGTTACTGCTATAAAATATGTAGTCGATTAATCACTGTCTATGCAAACGTTACTCTGTAGAAATGTTAGGGTTGTTCTAAATTAGATCTATAATTAATGTATATTGTATGTCTGTAGCCCAATAGAGACACATTGCAAGGTCGGGTCATTGAGAGGAGTCTCAAAATGAGAAGGATGTAGGCCTTAGCGCTGGCCTAGGGCGGGTTGGTGGAATTAACACGCCTTTTAACACTACAGAGAAATCTCATGAATCCAGGTTTCCTCACGCACGATGATTACCTTCATCGTTATAACAGGTGATTGAATTTTATAAAAGATATTATGTAAACGCAAATTTAGTGTTTACTGTATAGGTAGGTAGGTATGCACATTTTGTTAGGCTCTTTAATGTGTTTTATGGAGAAGATGTACTAGGTACAATTTTTAAATGATTATCTTCATAATCATAATAATTTACAAGGCAATGCGGTAAAAAAGGTGGGCGATAAATAAAACCGAGCGAGCTACAGGCTCTACCCTCTAAAATTGTCTACCTACCACCACTTTGAAAAATCGTCCACAAAGTTCAATGGCCTTTCTTTTGCCGCTTTACAATTTTTTTAAATATAAAATTTGCATAAGGTTCAGCTGGCACTGAAAACTGAAAATTGTACTCCGCAATAATTCGAGCCATTTAACGTAATAGTCAGATATAATGAATTCCTTTATTAACATAAAACATCTGGTTCCGTGCGCTTGAAAAATGAAACAGCATTATAGCAGAAATATATCGCGCTACTTAACGTTTTAAATGAAGCTAGAAGATAACTAGTTTAATGTATGCTTTTAATTTTAGTGGAATCGTTCTTAGGCTGCGCAGTTTGAACGTGTATTCGTAGGAATTAACTCGTACGTAAACGTACGTTCACGCACGTACAATCCCAACCTTAGAAATACTATGGAAGCGTCAACTATAAGTAAATTAAGAAATATTTTTGTGACTTGAGGTTTCAAAAATGTTTAAATTAGCTTTACGTTAAAATTAGTTTTATTCAACATATTCTTCATAAGTTTTCTTTGACTTATAATATAACATAAATCTTACATAAGAAGTTTTGTCTTTTAATTAGAGCTAAACAGTTAGGTACCTGTATAGGACCTAAAATCTTTAATGGGATTGCGCAGAAATAAAATACAAAATTATACATGCATGGTATTTTATTACACTGTACAATAAATATTGGGCTGTATACAAAATATATAGAAGAACTCCAAAAGATATTGTCAACACTCTAGCATACACAACATGAGTGTAAAATGATCTAACATACTATACTCAGTACATACAAACTATAGCAGCTGCTTGATTGCCTCGGGAGCCTTGTGCCCGGTATGAACACTATCGCAGTATATTCGTATAATTAGCGAGTGTCATTAGTATGGGAGAGAAAGCAATTGTTCTCATACTAATGATACACGTTATCTATACGAATACTTTGAAGATAGTGTGTCACGGAGCATTGTATTCGTAAAAAACTGCAGGCAGGTATTCTTAAAACAACACTTACTATTGTATTTTCGAGCAATTCAAGTATTGGCACCCTCGGCGAAAATTATAACTAATCCCATGATGTGACATACTCAATCTTTGTACTTCTCACCGAATTAAAACGATACATAATTAGGAAAAAGCCGCCCAAAATTGACTAACACCTTAGTAATCCTCGTAGGAATGTAGAGAAATATAAGTTACTTAAAAAAATCACTAAAACAGTACTAATAAAAATGAGTTAATTTATCTACCTTGACGGCATTTACATAAAACATCAGGTTGAACAAAATAAAGCATTACAAAGCTGATTTTAGGATTCTCAACGATCCATATCAATTTATCGGAAATGTCTTTTAAAATGTGTACAATTAAAAAGCAATGCCTGTTTTCATATTTATATGATAAAAAAGCACAGCAACACAAAAAAACGTATAAAACCGGTATAACCCGACAAAATTTAAAACGTACGAGTGTGCCACATCATTGGTTTATACAGCAGCCTATCACAATCCCTCGACTTAGTCGCTAGTTTGAGACCCATGTTCCAACCTCACTACACTATTCTAACACCGGGTACACCCAACACACTGCAAGTTTTCACAGTTTTTGTTTCAAAACGAATCAATAGCGGGTTATCTACACAAATACATAATGCAAATAACGAAAACCCTTATCATTAGCCAAAAAATCTGTGTAAATTGTATGTCGTATTATACAATTTACGCGTATTATTTCCTGGACAATTTACAATCTATATAAAGTCTGTACATAGTGTGCATGGAGTAGCATCTGCCCCTTAGTAACTCGGTGCCACATATTCAACGCATTTGCGTGTTAATTATATTTGAACACATGTGTATTTTGTTTCGGATATATATAAAAACCATAAAAACATGCAGTCAATGTCATGTAAACCCAGCGTGACACTTACCATCAATTCATTCAGACCGAATTCAAAAAGTCGCTGTTCATAAGGATTAGTCTTACATTCGGACAATTTTGAGCTGAGAGTAATTGTAAAGAACATATAAACGTCTGAGCATTTCGTTGGATATAAACCGATCAAATCACAAAAAGTAATTGTAACAAAACTTTCATGCTTGTTATTACGAGATTCGAATAATTAGTGGCATTGGGTAGGTAAATGGAAAGGCTCTCATTTCTTCAATTTTTTTTGTCTTTGGTCAAGTTATTTTTGGCAGTGTCATGTACCTATACCTGAGATAATAATATAATATGTTTGCAATTCAAGTGTAGCGTTCACGATCTAAAATTGAATAAAAATTCCAAGTGTGCCTCAAAGGATTTTTAACTGACTTCCAAATATTAGTAAAGACATACTGAGAATAGAATAGCACAGCAACTCACTAAAAACATGTAGCAATGTGAACAAATTGAGAACTTCCATTTACTACGCCTGTATGCATTTCTCCATTTTCATACTACATTAAAGGATACAATTTCACAGCGCGTTACGCGTTTACACTTTAACGGGCAGTGTAAAGCCATCTAATAGTCGATTTTCATTGAAAAACTAGCGGCCACGTAGCCTTGCCGGAATACGGAAGGAAATAAGCTCAACTCCAACTCAATACCATAATTTTATACCATTACCAATATAAGGGACTGGTAATACAATGAAACGTTTGGAAAGGATGTATTTGTGTGTTGCAATATCTGTATTACATACACAAATAATTTTCCTTCAGTGAATAAGATTCAAAATTGTCACTATATTTTTTTTAATTTTATGCGCCGCAGCTTTTTCAGTGATAATTGACTTACAAAAGCAGGATTCCATAATGTACACCACAATGCATTACATAATACATTTTTTCCATAAACATACACATAATTATACATTTGCAACGTATCTCTTCTATAGAAGCATTGCAGAGGCACCTATTGAGTGTAAAATCTAATTTTAATATCATTATAAAATTGTTTATGTACTTAATTTAATGTACTACAGTCATTGATATAATTGTCTGACTTGTTGTCTAGTAATATTTTATATTGACATATCGTCTATTTTTCTAAACAAAAATTATTAAAAATCAGCTCTTATAATAATTTAGACTTAAAATTT
Source organism: Erynnis tages (assembly GCA_905147235.1). Taxonomy (NCBI): domain Eukaryota; kingdom Metazoa; phylum Arthropoda; class Insecta; order Lepidoptera; family Hesperiidae; genus Erynnis; species Erynnis tages. The sequence goes on from LR990074.1 coordinate 11,402,662, forward strand.
TCAGCCAGAAGTAATAATATTATAACATATAATAATATTATTATTATAATAATATTATTATTATATGTTTACATGTGCGCATCAATTGTCAGATCAAACTAGAAACAAAGTCAAATCTAAATTTTTATTTTTCATCAAATATCATTTCATCAATCTCAAATACCTACATTACATACATTTATATAGTTTTTTAAATGTTAGATATTTATTTTTATCAGTCTACGTAATTTTAATTATTATAAAAATTTCAAATATGACGACAACGTAATTATGTTATTACGCGCGAACCAGGACAATGAAAACCTAAATCATTATGCTATACATTATTGCATTGAAATTTACATTACATATTTTGAATATTAAGACTCAAGAGTTGAGTTAACAAATTAATTTCATATAATACAAATAACATTTATGTCGTAAAATGAACTGTCTTCAATATTGTACAAGACTGCAAAATCGGTAGCAAAACTTTGGTATCAAATTGGAAAGTTAGTAGTTTTTTGGTACTCAATATGATATCGAGATATAATAAGTATAGACATGACGTCGTCCTGATAGTACACTTGTCGCTACAGCCCATGGAGAAACACGTCGAACCTCAAATAGGGTACAAATCTTATCGGAGGTGACATGAGGGTGCTTTGCCGTTTAATATAAGGACTAAGATATTCGCCTCAAATAAAGCACAGTTGTCTCTTGTAGTAGGGTAATAGTACCACATTGTACTAACATCCTCTTTCATGCCCAATCCTCGAGTGTGGGGAGAGACCCGATTGAGAACCATGTCGATACATTATTATCTATCGAATACAGGTTAAAATTTCATCTATTTATCATTAAAAATTTTGTACCGCTTTTAATACACCTTACCCTGAAATAATACTAAAAGAATACACTTAATAAGCCCCCAAACCATACTTCACTATGAAAACGATTTACCAAAATACATGATGATAACACCAAAGTAAATGGCGATTCCATAACCATGCAACATGTTTATATGTATATATATATCAATAAAGTGGCACTGTCATATTGCATATAACTCGACCGATCGATCGATTATGGTGACAATACGGTTTAAAATATAATCGATTCGATCTGACCGTTCTCCATCGAAAGCATCAATATATTCAGTTTTTGAATTCATTCCTGTACCTATCACATTATAACTCATTGAAAACCCTAACTCTGAGAGAAAACCGCAATTTTTTGTTCAAATGAAACAAGTCTTGTGAAGATTTCACATATGTTTACAATAGATCACGAACATACAACCAATTTTGATAAACAATTAACACCATAATACGTGCACTATTAAAGACGTGAATAAAATATATCACATAACGGAAAACACGCGTTTAATTTTATCCATTCTAAATCTCCATGAAAATTATTGCTATTATATTGCGATTACTCAAAAAATATACACAATGAATAAATAATAATTCAATTATTGAATAAAACTAATCCTTCATCCAGCATTGGTGTGTCATCGGTTTAGTAATAAAATTTATTCCATTTTTTAGTAATTTGGAAATTATTTTGCGAGAACAAAATATCAAATATTATGTAAAATTTTAAATCATTGGCAACGACAGTGCGCAGTATTCAATGGCACCATTAAATGCAAGACATATCACTTTAACGAACGAATCATCGATTAACACACGGGCTTCAACCTTCATGCAAATTTATAGAACAGAAACGCTTTAAAATTACGAGGTATTTACATATACATAGCCTCAAATAAACCGTTTATATAAAAAATTTACAATGAATAAATATAATAAATCTCTATCTATCTAAAACTCGTAAATAAAATACTCTAACGTGTCTAAATCTCCAAATAAATATGCTAAAGCTTATTCAAGAAATATCAACTAAATGAGTATAATTATTATGATCGTCGATTATGCTAACTGCTACACTAAACAACATCAGATCTCGGTCATACGATCAAACTATTACACTGAAACGCGACCGAAATGACAATTTTGAGAAAGTTTAATGATAAATTTGTGCCCGTTAAAAAAGTAACCTAAAAATTAATTTAAGAATAAAAGGTGATTAAAAACAGTTTATGATTTGGTTGTACAATGTGCCAAGGGACGGATTATTTATCGTATGAGTGATGAGTGTGCGTAAATCATTCAAAATCATCGACTTGTATGTATTATTTGTGTAGTAGGTAAGTGTAGTAGGTAGTAGGTAATCTACTCTGAGACACAATATAACATTTTGTTTAATACGGGAATAGCTAATGTGAGAACAAGTTATGGTACTTGGTATATCACTGCAACCACAGTGAACCATGTTTCTTTTCTTTTTCTTATTGATAAGATAAAGGAAAAGTTACATATTAAACAACACCATTATGCGAAAACGCTGTCTAGTCCTTTCTGGTAACAATACATACAAGGCAACTTATTTGAATACTCATGCTTTTACCGTTCTTAAAATTTGATAACTCGAGCCGTTTTGTGAATATCATTATGAATCTACCAAATTTATTAAAACAAAACTGAAAATCGTGACGAAATAACGCAATGCAATTGAATTTTATCTAAAAGTAAAGGTTTAAAGAAAGGCTAATTCCAACCCTGTTGAAAATGTACCAATATAACGTGCATTTATGGCTATTCCGCTTCAGAATATCACTAATCGAACGTATCAGTACAACGTAGGTGTGAAATTGTACTGAGACACCAAATATCACTATTAATCGCATAGCATGTGCTCAGTACCGTACTTCGATGCTGTTTACAGCCTATCTCATTAAGTTTCAATCACAGTGTATCAATCAAAGTATGTATGTACATTTTACTCCCTACTGGGATATTAAGTCTTCACATTCGACTATACACCCACCTCATTAGTCATGAGCAACATTAATTCAAATTGCTACTTAATCAGGGAGTGTACACAGGACGTTTATAAAACGTAGTCATGGCGTTTAAAAAACGCAACGAAATCGCCAAGATATGATAAACGCGCGCGGACAAAACGCACGTTTTCAACTCGTTTTAAAAACAGTGCGAACATCCCTTTCTTTCGACACAGACTCAATATTATTATGACATTTTGACTCGGGGATTTAATACAACATCTAATATGCACTGCCAACGAAAAACCACCTTTCCCTGCGTGGTTTTAAAGAACAATTTCGAGTACACTATTCAGCGACTTTTGACTACAAAAGTGCCGATATTATATCGATATTATCAGGACACCTACATATTCCTAACATACACGTCTACACCTCGCCCCTTGTTCGTACGTAAACAGCCAGTACAAAGCCAATACATACGTAAAGTTGTCCAAAAGTGATCATAATAACAACAATAATAATATAATCCAAGTGCAAAATCTACATTTTTTGGTCATAAATATACTGATATACAAATTGTATCATTACAATATGATAGACTATACACAATTTACCGGTATTGGTAAAGAAACGCCATTGACTATACAACATTCCATTAGGCCTTATCTAAGGCCCGGCCGACTATAGAAGTCGCAAAGTAAAACGCCCATTTTGACAGGTGACAACCACATGTTTGTGACAGGTTGTGCGATGATGTGACGCACTTCAACGGTGTTCAATACTTATGCAATTTTACAAATACATTCCAACAAACTTTTATCAAAATTTATGTAGAATACTTATAACTCGTTAGAGTTACTGGAGAAAACATATTCATACACATACAGTGCTAACATAACACGTTGATAAATGTCAGTTTTCAATTTTGGCAATATATTACAGATTTTCACTGTAACTAATAAAGAAAATGTTACAATATCACAAATATTCAATACCAAATCATAAATTTAGGTATGCCAGTAACCCATTAATGACCCACTACAGGGTCGGGTCTCCTTCTCGTAATGAGAGGCATGTAGGCCTTAGTCCACCACGCTGGCCTACTGCGGGTTGGTGGACTTAAATTAAATTTAGGTATTTCGCTTTTAATTAAAACACATCCCGCACACCTGTCAAAACGTGAACGAACCCCCTCCCACAGCGACTACACAAATCACACAATGTCTTTTAACATTTCAACTCGTCCGCCTCACAGGGAACAGAACGGGAATATAGCGAAGTAGCGAGCGCACAATCACAACGGCGCCGTCCCTCACTGAAGCATCAGGGACTCGAGGTTCCGATTGAGTATCGTATCTTTCACCGAGTTGAACACCACCTCGATGTTGTGCGTGTCGATGGCGGTGGTGAAGTGGTGGTACAGGGTCGTCTTGGGCTCCCGTCGAACGTTCGCGAACATGTTCAGCAGATACATTTGTACATCGCGCAAGCTGTGCGGGTCGCCCGCGAACTGGGGATAGTACCAGCGGATGTCGGTCTCCTTGCTCGCGACCTTCTTCGCCAGGAGGTCGGACTTGTTGAGGAACAGGATTATGGAGATGCCTTTGAAATTGATATTGTTCACGATCGTGTCGAAGATGTTCAGCGCCTCCTCGAGCCGGTTCGTTTTCCTGCAAATGAGAATGACGTTTCGTTAAATACTGGAGTAGGGCGGTGGTGCGGCGGTGATGGCCCAGCGGCTTGGAATTCGACCTCGAATCGAGGGGTCCGGGGTCGATTCCCAGTGGCACGCACCAATGACTTTGTAACAAAAGTCATGTGCGATTTATAATATTAAATATAACCTGCTGTTACGGTGAAGGAAAACATCGTGAGGAAACCTGCATGCCTGAGAGTTCACAAAAAAATGTTCTCAAAGACGTGTGAAGTCCACCAACCCGCAGTAGGCCAGCGTGGTGGACTAAGGCCTATATCCCTCTCATTGTGAGAGGAGACCCGACCCTGTAGTGGGTCATTAATGGGTTACTGACAAATACTGGAGTGATTAAAGAGAAACGGGTGCCTGACTAACATGGGTTAGTTAACGGATTGGCGGAGAAACGGGCTAGTGACGGGCTAGATGTTTTCAAACCACCCATAGGACTTTGACGGGGTTTAACGACCAGCCGATAAAGACGACTTAACGTCTCCAAAGCACGTATCCGTGCATTTCATTCGCCAATAGCGATCCCCCATCCAAGTTCTGACCACGCCAGATGTTGCTAACTGTTTCAATTAAACGGTGAACTCTAGCAACAGAGCTTCGCACACTTTACGCTGCGGAGCTAAGCGCGCTTCGTATATTTTAGTACTAACTATACAACAAAATTACCAACAATTAAATCGCACTAAGCAGTCTGCCATACACCGTTGAATCGACTTGAATCACGATACACGTCTGAATGAAGCCACGAGACCAATAAATCGTGTAACACTAACAGGCGAACCGCATTCTCAACGCGCGTCCATCCCAGCCGGAAACTGCTGCAGCTGTTTTGACTAGAATAATGAGCCGGTGATAAAGATGGGCGTTTTCGATATTTTTCCGTAACCGATATGTATATGTATCGATATCAGGGTTTCATATCGATATTGAAAACCGTTTTCCCAAACGCGTCATCGGATGTTACGTCAAGAATTTAAATCAATTACACTGCTCGACCAATTCCAGCCCAGTAGCATTCGATCCGGCGTAGGTAATTAAAATTCGAATTTCAAATTACGAAATCAATAACACGGAATACATTATGTCTGAGAAAATAAAAATAAAACCGTAGAAAGTCGCATTTCGATCGAACGCCACGTATATTTAAAATATTACACGATTAGTCACGGGTGCACCCACGAATCGGTTGCCGAATGTCGTAATACACGTAACCACTACACATTAATTACATACTTCTCGTACCTCACTATATTTAAAACTCAATCTAGCCACATAGTTGTGTGACCAGCCAAGTCAGATAAATACTCTCACAATATGGTTTTGATCTAATAAAGGAGAAACTTGGTCCTTAATCTTATACTCGTACATCAAGCTGCATGCCAGCTTAAAGGGTGATTGACTGCAACCCTTTTCATATTCCACTGTTGAGCATGAGTCTCTCTCCACAACAGGGGGAGCCCGAAAGCAGACTCTACCACGCTGCATCAATGCGGATTGGTGGAGATACGAGCTAGTGGCAAACCCATGTTGGATGTTTTAAACCGAACTGAACTAAGAGTAAAGATATGTAGTTCCCAGGCTTTAAAGATAGCATACTAGTAAAACGGACATAGCTTGAAGACTAATTATATTTATTGGTGGGCAAAGACTTCTTAAATTATGGACTACGTAAGGTTTTAATATTTTAAATTCCCAGAAATTCTCTACTGTTCAATAAACAAATAATAATTATGGATGTTGAAAAAGCTGTTAGTAGTAACATTTCAAAGTGTTTGATGAAGGGTATTTTATTGCCGAGCGGATTTTACGACACCGTGGTCGTACAAATAGTGGGCGAGCCCAATAAAAACCGGCCAAGTGCGAGTCGGGTGAAGGGTTTCTTACCATCGACCATGCAATTAAAACATACAAATTTCAAGTGTCTACGTAAAAGTTCCAAAGATAAGCCGAAACAACATATTCTCTAACCCCGTGTACTAAATGCCATGTTGCATGCAAAAGTCGCTCGTACGACAACTGCATTGCAAACGTTTCGTTGCATGTCAGTGTTCAATTGCTTCCTTCCTTTCAGCCCTTGGTAGTCCACTGCTGGACATGGGCCTCCCCTAATCGACGCCACTCCGCCCGGTCTTGGGCCCTTCGAATCCAACGAAATGCCAGCGCCGTCGTCGTGATAGGGTTCCATTGGAGCCCTTGGGAGACGGAACCCTATCAACGTGTTACGGAATAAACTTATTACAAGTGTTAACAGGAAGGGCAACACCGATGCGTTTACGATAGCAACGGAAATGATCGATTTTACGCCTTATTTTATCTTTATCATAACATAGTGTATAAAATATATGTGCGAGTATGAAAGAAACCCGCATTTTAATCTCATATAAGGACTATTAAACATTTGCTCAATTAATTTGTTTGCAATATCTTTCAGTTAGGAAAGTCTTGTCTTATAACTGTCTTCCGGTGCAAAAAATAAATTAAATACGAATATCTCTGTTGCAACGGCGAATGAAACATTCTAATGGAACCTGCATGCCTGAAAGTTATCGAAAATGATCTCAGAGGCATGAGATGTCCACCAACCCTCATTAGGCTAGCGTGGTGGACTAAGGACCACATCCTTCTCCTACAGTGGGTCATTGAAGGGTTACAGGGTGTTACAGTGTGCCCTCCGGACTACTGTAAATCACGGAAGAGCGTGTAACTGATACATAAGGAAACGAAATAGATAATCAAACATGCAAAGCAATTGATAATGAACAATCGAATAAACAAACTAAAACGTCCGACAATTAATGATGGCAGCCAGTGATATGAATCAACATCAAAAAATATAAAGTAAAATTTGTTACATACTAACAGGCTTACTATTTTTTGAGGTTCACTATTTATTTCTAGAAAAATATTAATGTACGTGGCAGCTAATTATATTACCTACTATCGTATATCGGTGCAACAACATTGTAAACGGATGCGGATTAGCAATTCATAATATGCCACTTATGCATGCAAATATAACTCATGTTGGATGTATTGGATAGAGGCCAAAACGGCTTGCATAAATTGGACCCAAGATACGACTGAAGCATTTGTCGGTTCAACTGGACATTAGTGTCAATTTTCATAGCCTAGTTACGATTCTGGAGGAATTTATGTCCTAGGAGTAGAACAGAATTGAGATAGTGAAGTTAATAGAAGATTATGTATTTTTCATATGGACTATCAGACGAGCTTATTACGAGCATAAGATGTGTTAAAACATTTCGTAAAACAAGATCTACCTCTACTGACCCCGTTGCGTAGTAATTTTGTAACAGCAAAGGTGTGTCCGTCGACGCAAATTACACGAAAGGTGAAAAAAGTCGACGAAACCAAAATCGTAAATCAAGCGCATTCTTCCGCATTCTCGTGAGCTAAGAGACCATTAACGATCTATCCTTGTATGTCAGATCAACTAGTCATCGGCAGGTAAGATTGCATTAAAACAAATATCTTCATCTTTCCACAGTATACGAGTATGTATAGACAACAGTAAATTTTAAGTAACTTTCACATAATATATAATAATATCGTATTTGTATTTTACTAAAAAAACTAGATTCTCGTCCTTATAAGTATTGCGTTTGCAGTGTCTGAACGAACTTATCGGAAAATCTGAATACAATTTGACAATGAAAGAAATAAACTAAATTCCTAAAACATTCGCCGGTCATAACTTTTAATATTAAAGCCGACTACATTCAATGCCTGAATATCGATAATCGACCGGCATATAACATCGATACTGCCCACCCAAGACACAACTAACCAGAGACAATACGCCCAATTAGTACAGCTTACAAGATTCGACAGCAAGCATGACACAGAGCATCTCAAACAAAGGGTAGGATGCCGGAGCGACGACTCAATTGGAAGTGGGCGCGGCGGAAGCACGGAGAGTTTATCCGTCGACGTCGGTGCATAAAAACACGCCGCTCTAAAGAAACGCTGCGAGAGAAACATGCCCGACATTCGATACCCGACAATGCGACAATGTTAGAGCAGCAACTTGACTACATCCCTTTTTTGTACGACTAGACTTTGCCCGCGGCTTCGTTCGCTTGGATTTTAGAACTTGGTTCAGAGAGAGATGAAAAGTACAGAAAAAATAGGAATATAATTATGATTATCCAGGTCTAGAACTACGTGCATACTAAATTTCATTTAAATCTGTTCCGCCATTTTTGCATGACACAGTAACAAACATCCATCATCACAAACTTTCACATTTATAATAGTTGTCTATGTCTATATCTATACTTCTATACTAATATTATAGAGGAAAGATTTGATTTTCTGTTTGCTTGTCATGACAAGGCTCGGAAACTAGTGGACCGATCTTAAAAATTCTTTCACCAATAGAAAGCTGCGTTCACAAAGGCTATATTAGATTTTCGAAAATATAAGGGATCCCTACGAAAATACACTATTTTGAATTCTGTCAACATAGTGTTCGTACGATAAACGTCAGTCAATAGTATGCCATATGTCAGTCTGTCTCACATCTTGCCATACTAATGGCACATGTTAATACGAAGACTATACGAATACTTTGACGGTAGTGTTCATGCTAGGTCGATCAGGGTCTTAGTATTCACGGCATCTAAACCGCCATAACCAAACAATCAAAGACAATATACTGGTCAAAGTATAGCTATACCCCCCTAACACACAGGCTACTGATAAGTCGGTCTACAATATTTTTACCACCTAATAAACTTTCTTAAAACAAGACCAATTAATAATATTCAGTATTTCAGCGTGACACGGTTTATTTGATAACGTACACGAACATACTAATTTAAATACAAAATAACAAGTCTTGGAGTTTATTTTCGAGATATACGACTGGAAATTTATGTATTCGGGGTAACTTGCTGATATTAAATGGATAACGACCTCTGAAAACAGTGTTCTTTCTAGAAGTCAACAAACTTTACGCCTTTCTCAATACAATCGACATACCTACGACTACATTTATGGTGTTAAACATTTTCTGAAGATATTTAAATAATTACTTCAACTGAGCATTTAAATAATGACTTAATAACGAACCTCCTTCAACCTCAAAATGGGTCTGAGTTAGACTCAAATATATCAGACACCTAGAAACACTTCAACCAATGACATTGTCAGTAACCCATTAATGACCCACTACAGGGTCGGGTCTCCTCTCACAATGAGAAGGATGTAGGCCTTAGTTCACCACGCTGGCCTAGTGCGGGTTGGTGGACTTCACATGCCTTTGAGAACGTTTTTTTTTCTGAACTCTCAGGCATGCAGGTTTCCTCACGATGTTTCCTTCACCGTAACAGCAGGTGATATTTAATTTTTATAAAGCGCACATAACTTTTTTACAAAGTCATTGGTGCGTGCCATTGGGATTCGAACCCGGACCCCTCGGTGCGAGGTCGAATTCTAAGCCACTGGGCTACCGCTTTTCCAGTGGGCTATCACCGCCTGCCAATGACATTAAGACTAACTAATGCATTGAAATAATACCTGGACCTTATAATTCAGTGGTGGACCTTCAATAATATCATTTATATTAAACAAACCAAATAAGCAGATTTTTATAGATCGTCTGTAACTATTTCATTGCCACTTGGAAAAAGAAACTAAACTAAAATGTATCTTATTTAGTTAAGTTTCTGTTTCCCATTTTTTTAAGTCACGCCACAACATTCACCAAACAAATTCAAAATTACATAATTTATTTATAACTAACTTGAGCTTAAAACGTTTCAACAAAAACCAATTCGCATCAAACGTAAAGTTTTCATAAAATGGATCCGATCAATACGGCATAACTGCATTTTTTATTTATCCGATACCTGCAATGCGTCCAAGTTTTGCATCCGGACTTGGCATCGACATTGCAAACGCCAATTTGCCACAATCGATTATTCCAAAGCCAACTCCATTAACATTGCATTCTTTAATAATAATTCTACATCACTGTACCTTTCCTGTAGTTTTGTAGATAAGAAAACATAATACCAATAAGTTACATATAAACTAATAGGTATAATAATCTAAGCGAGTTTAGGCAGAATGAAAAGGGGATCAGTTACGCAACCGTGCCAATAGGTATTATTTACCTATGGAAGTAATTTTAGTTTCATGTGTGCATCAAGCAGTTGCTTTATTTAAGGCGAAACTAGGAGTAGCAGAGTAACTTACCATCATGAGAGCAACGCATCAAAGTACCTACGACCTCAGAGAGATCGTCCAATTTGAGGGTGAATTTTGGTTCCATGGTTCACAGAGATCTATTAACATCAGGAACATTACATGTTCTTTTGTTACTCACAAACAAAAAACGCTTGAGAATGGGGATTTTTATGTTTTCGGGCTAGAAGCAAAAGCTGTTACCTATTCTTCGATAGCAACTGGTCAAACTCCGACGAGGACATCGCTACTCACAATTCAATAGACCCTTTAGGATGGGACACTTATGGATACAGGCAAGCAGTACTGATTAGTGATTCTCACCTATCCTCGGACAGCACCTGGTCGAACTCCGACGAGGAGACGAGGAACAGTATGGAGGTGACGGAGTCGAAGCACTGCGTCCACTTCTGGCGCTGCGTCCGCTGCCCGCCGACGTCCACGAACACGAACGGCACGTTGTTGATGTTGATCGTGCACTCGGTGATGCCCTTCGTCGCCTTCCGACAGTGCAGGATGTCCTGGTGCGAGGGCACGTAGTCCGGCCTCGCGATCCGCTCCAGTTCACCGAAGAAGTAGCTCACTGAGTCACTCTGCAAAATTAGGTTAGGTCCTGTGAGATGAAACACACGGGTCGCTCTGTGCGGTTGCGTCATTCGGACGGACGAGAGTTGGTGCTGTTGTGATTATCGATAGAGCGACTTGGGAGCAGATTGGTTGAATGTACTTAATTTGTAATTGGATTTCTGAGTTCACTATCCCTGGAGATGAAAACCAAATTTTATGTATATCTGATATAGGTAATATGTGAAGCGAAAATTTTGGGTGCAATTTACTGCTCACTACGCGAACGCAGCCGTTTGAAATTTGGCACAAGGCAACTCTATGAATATGGGGTGAATGCACGAATTCTAATATATTTAAAATGAAATGCACTAGAAATACACTAAATTCATAAAAACTAATAGTAATAAATTGATCTCTATATTGTAAAGAATATTTATTTGTTGATTGAACGAGATGATTCCTTAATACGCACCTACAATTGTACAATTACGATCACAAAACAAGCTTACTTTACGGTCGATTGTCTAATACCATGGCATGGTTTATGCAAACAAATACCTTCCGTTCCCGGCTCAGGACAGTTAGAACACCATTTTTACACGTCATGAACTTAACACCACAATAAAGTACACTTATTTGAGGCAATAAACGATGACAGGGTGGCGTGAGGTCACACCTACAAACCGCAGTCAATATAAAAGTGTACACAATGGAGTGACACACCGCTCCACTGCGGGGACATCGACACGGAGAGATACTCATTGGCCTATAGACTTGGCACTCAAATAACGCTTCACACTCATAGCCCCACACTAGGATTCCCTGCGTCGTGGGTGCCATGGACACACACAAGACAAGAACACAACACACCCAGACCAGAAACAGGAAATCTAATTCATCATTCGAACCTCTGCTTTGCTGGGAATCGAACCGAGGACCCTCCGCGTAGCGCACCGGTGTCTTAACCACTGCGCCAGTCGGGTCGTCAGTCAAAGTTTACTAACTTGTCAGTAACCCATTGATGACCTACTACAGGGTCGGATCTCCTCTCACAATAAAAGGGGAATGGCCTTAGTCCACCACGCTGACCTACGATCTAACGTTTCTCCGTACACTGACAGCGGTGATCACCTTCACCCATACGCTGTTGAATTGCCTCGTAAATAAAATAAAAAACAATAATTAAATAACTAATAACGTTTCCATATACAAACAACATCAATTACGAGGTGGGCTGGGGGTTTTACATTCATTTGCAGTGAAAACCACACATTAAAATTGGGCCACTACCGATTTATCATCCGCACCCGAGACATCGCGAATCGCACAATATTGAGTATCGATTTTATATTCCGGTTGCGATATTTAATAGCATATTTAGTTCATCCGCATAAAAGTACTGTAGAAAATAATTATAGCAATAACTCGAATAGAAAAATATTTATGTACATATGAAGATAGGTCGTTGGCTTATTTGTACAAACAGTAATGTACAAATCTGTACCGACGGCCGCTGGTTTTCACACCGCAATGTTAAACGGGCAAATTAAGATGCCTACATTAAATGAACTGTTACATAAAATTCGACCACAGAAACATTTTGACTTACAGTTCCCCTCCGTCCAAGACAAGAGAAAGGCAAAATTCGAATAAATCTTAAAACAGGTTGTAGGGCATAATTGCAGCATTTTAAATTCCGATCGAGCGTTTCGTATCATTTTGTAAAATGGTCCAAAATATATGTTATAATGGCAGTCCAGTAATTGATAGCAGTTTAAAACAGAACAGAGACGAAGAAATTGGGGTAATAATAAGGTCGGCAAATGTATAAAATAAGTCAGCAAAATAATCCGAATATCGCCGTGTGAGTAAATCGACACGTATTGCTACGGTGACCGCAATCCTTTTATGGTCCACTGTGCACAGAATCGGAGGCCTGGAGCGTACTCCACGCTGCCGATTCTTGGATATTTTCTTATTTTAGTGTCGGATATTTTCAAACCACTCAACAGTTTCAACAGTTAAGGCCTCCGACAACTTGACTTGCGATCTACTCAAGCAGCGGGGCTATGAGCGCTTCCTTTGCGGTAACGCACCTAAATAACTTTTGGGGAACACACACAATCAAAATAAAAATAATAAAAATACTTTTGCATGAAGAGACATACGTACCTACTCATACTTGTAGCTTTTTCACATCTATTCTTTCGCGTCGATTAGAGTTAAAATGAGACATATAAATTGAAACCATTATTATATAAATATTCCCAATTATCGCAAAGCCACATAATTCGTATCCCAAAATAGCGATACAATGGCTTCCGATAGTAGGACCATTTTGAGTTGTCGACAATGGTTTTCATTTTAATTGTCGATAAATTTAATTGTATTGTCTTAAGTTTAAGGTTTTATTTTTAAACAGAAATTAGTTAGCTAGTTATAACAATTTTCAAAGTGATTTCAAGAGGTCACTGGTCTTGCTTATATTATTCATAGATATTAAAAATATATCGAATTATAACTTAAGTGCACTTTAACTGTTCAAGTCCGATACTAATATATTATTATAAATATCGATCTATTCATAACGCATCATTCAATATCAATGCGGCAACCTAATTGCAAGCCTCCTGATCGTAATAGTATATTGAATGCATGGGCAAAGGCCAAATGCAACTGATCTTTCTTAATAGGTTTAGGTTTACGTGCTCTTATTTAAATTGACCATGTCAAACTATTGTTCTATACTTCCCTGTGTCCACTGACCCAGTTATTGACTGTTAAGTGAACGATGCAATTGATTAAACTAGTGCATATGATAGAAGTCAGACTAGGCCAATGCAGATATTTCCTGATTTAAATTAAATTACTAAGCCTATTAGAGTGACTGAGCTTACACATCCATTCATCTACCTGATTCTGCCTTTCGACGACCACTACCAAAATAAAATCTTTCCCAAATTGGCACACTCCTAATCACCTAATGACACTCCAATTCTGGGTGGTGGCCAGTGTATCTTTTACCTCGGCGTTTTCAGGGACGTCAAAACATAAAAGCCGAACTACACCCTACATTACTGTTAGTTAGTGAGCTAGCAAACTGAAGTGGCCCGGGCTGGCAACATTGTTCGATGGATAATAAAGATAAGAGAAGATAAACCGGTGAGGAAGAATGGCGTTCAAATAGTGACCACGTCTCTTCAAAACCAGTACAAGCCGCCGTCCGACCAGGTGGACTGATAGCCTGAAGAAGACAGCGGGAAACCGTTGAATGCAAAAGGCTCAGCTCCTGGGCCCCAGGTCGAAGTCCAGCAATGGATTACGAAGGACTGAAGAGAAGAAAGAAGACTATGCTAGTAGAAGAAAAATAGGTCCAATCATGGATGTAAAAAACTAAGCCTTAACATTCAATACGAAAACTGAAGCAAAAAATATAAAGAAAGAAAGGATTACTCATCGGTAAAGGGAAATTACAAAGACGACTGCTTATTATTATGCGTTAAAGGAATCCATTAGGTACAGCATTATATCAACAGTCAATACCATCAATAAGTGCAAACATAAAACACAAAAGATAATGAGCATAACAGGTTCGCGAGAACAGGCCATAGCACTAATTGCGATACGGCTTCAACAAAGGCTTTATTACGAACTTAGCAAATACAAGTAGGTATGACAAAAAAGTTAAACATAATACATATCAAGATTAAGCAAACTAGCTTACCCAGCAGGCTTCGTTCTGCCAAATAAAGTAGTTTCATACACATTTACAAAATTAAAAAACGACGTCGATTCTGAGACGCATGGATGGAGTTTTAACGCTGCGTCCAGTCGGTGCGTAAAAACATTACCTCAAACTCAATATCCTATTCCGGCGCGAGTAATATGTTTTATAAAACGAAAAAAGTACATAGTTTAAATTTTAACAAATCACTCTAAAAAGTAGCTTATTCTCTTATCCTCTCCAGTTAATCGACTACCAGCATAAGCTAGAGTAAGCTATAAGAGGCTAGCGTAGTTTATTATTAGCTAGACAACTCCTTCCTTCCAGCCCTTTGTAATCCACTGCTGGATATGGCTTCCACTAATCCACGCCGCTCTGCCCGGTCCTGGGCGCTTTAAATCCAACGGTTTCCCGCTGTCTTCTTCAGGCTAGAGAATCATATCTGGATTTAATATTTTCATATTTCGAAACCCTGAGACACCGTCTTCCTTAGGACCTTCGGCATCGCTGTTTATTCATGACTCAATCGCTGGTAGGTTTTAACAATTAGGATGTTGACTAACATAATGAGTGACATTGAAATTCACTTCGTCAGGCTTGTTAGCTTTTGTGCAGCTTCTTAGTACTAACGAATAAATATAAATATTTCAATTAGGTATTTCTTAAAATTTTAGTAATAAATAAGAACACCGACTAATAAACGTAACTCCCGATTCCGTGAAGTTCGTAAGAAGTAGGTAGTGAGTTTGTTCAGAGAATAGTTTCTCATTTAAACTTTTATGAATCAATAAACGTTAAAGGAATACACCAACTAACTATGTGATGCCGATAAACTGTCCGACAGTTTAGTTAAAAGTTAAAAATTGATAATACAAGTATCGTATGTAGAGAATTCTTCGGTTCCGTTTGAAATTTGATGCGGTCTATTGGCTGGTTACTATTTTAAAAAATACCTCACCTATTTGCATTTACAAGGTGTGACATTGATATTTGAAAAGTTGCACTTAAAATTGACTAACTAGAACAATATTTGCGACTAACTAGAACAATATTTCCATCTGTTCATACTGAATCGTAAATGTTTAATGTTTAATGGGAAAAGTTTGATTCAAACCCGATTCTCTTTTATGTATGCATTTTAAATTTGTATGTATAGGTATACGATGCACAGTAACGGAACTTCAAATGAATTGAGATTGATGATGTTGAAGTGTCTACTAAGGTACTATAAGCCAATTTTTTTTTAAATCACTGTGCAATTCAAAGAGCAAAATACAACTCAACTCAAGAGCAATACTAATCAACTCGAGGTAGATTTTTAAGAAAGAGAAACATCTCACATTCAATTAAAAGCATAAATGATTGAACACTACTAATTACCCTTAGCAATCAATGTTATTGTTTCGAAACTGGAGCATTTCATAGCAAAATCTCTTACGGTGCTAAGAGGAGCTGATAATTGGGCCCTAACAGTGCTCGTGAAGTTTACGTTTACACCACAACGACCTTCGATAGAACAAAACAAGTGATGCACGCATAGGTACATCAAAATAACTGGTGGAGTTTGGACTAAAACTTTGAGTAGACTAAACCTTGCGGAAACGTAAGATAGGATAGTCACCTTTGACAACCGGCGCCGATGATTTAACGTGCTCTGACTGCATCCATTTTTGCTATGTTACAACCCTTTAAGTCCCAATGTTAGGCCCGGGTCCTGTCAATACAGGGACCTCCGACAATGTTTAACGACTGCAATCTATCGATCAAATCGATCAAAGGGTGATGGCCCAGTGGCTAAGGATTCCGCCTCTCACCTTTTCTTTTTACTCTCGTGTGAATGATTCCCATGTTTTGCCGACTACTATAATAACCGTCGATTTCAGTATTATAGGTACATTCATTAGCGGAAACCCCGTGTATATACAATAACAAAGATAGCGGAACAAAGCATTAACGGTAAATATTTCGAAACTATGATAGTAATCTATACATTGAAATCATTTATCGTAGCTAATGTAAGCCGATAGCGTTTGGTGTTGGCAAATACGTTTTACGTGCCGATTCATCCAATTAAAAATACGGTTTTTTATTTTACACAGTACCTATATATAATAAATTGTATATTGCGCTATGTCCGCAAAGTTATCTGCTGAAAGGTTTACATTCATTCTTATTTGCGTAAAATTGTTTTATGGCCAAGGAGACACAAAACTTTTTTCTTATGTTAAATTAGAATAAAATTGGTCAATAAACCTCTCTATTTGGGAAATTACTTAGTTATAATTTAGACATATAGAAATCAAGGGAAGAATCATCAGATGCACTGATGCCCATGTCCTTCGGTAACGGAGGACAGTCCGCCCTTCGACCAGGTGGAGATGACCTAAAGAAGACCGAAAGAGCCTAGGGCTAGGTTGATTGGCGTCAGTGGCCAGTGCACGGGTGCAATGGATTACGAAGGGCTGAAATGATGATGATGAACTCATTTGGGGACAACGTACGGCTGCGAAATCTTTATTAGAAATGATTGAACCATTTAGTATAAAGTAAATATTTGGTGTTAGCTTATGCTTATTGAATTCAACGTTTTCCTCAAGGTTTACGCGATTTACCCGCAACTAAAAAACAAACATTTAGAGTCGTCGATCGTGCGATGAATCAGGTTCCCTCAAAAAAAGGCTATTTCAAAATCACCTATAATAATGTTCCACGCATGGTGAACTCACTTAATTGAGGTATGGGATCAGCACTGAGTAATACGGATGAGATGACAGGTGTGTTACAGAAATTATTTACATTTAATTATTTATTCATAACTTTATTTTTATGTTGTAGTCTGTAGTTAAGAAAACTTGCAGCACACAAGAAAATTACGCTATTTAGATAAACGCAGTGTAGATGAGTGGAAATATTTTACAATGACAGGCATATTATATCAGCAACAAGTAACGACGACAACATTTAAAACGAGCACAGATAGTAGAAGTATAAAAGGCTATTTTCTGGAGTGCCCCCAAAGATTCGATGGCCGGTTAAGCTGTTATTTTTTTGTAAGTATATTTCTTTGCAACAATCAGTACACGTGGAACTTGTTTAGGTATGGATGGACCCACCACCCTCCCTTATCTCTAAATAGGTATATACCTACTATCAATTCACAGCTTATTCCAATAGCACACGACACGTGTTTCGCTCCAAAACAGAGCATCATCAGGTGATTTAGACTCTACAACGGTCTACAACTACATTGCCTTAACTAATCTGTCGAGAGTTCCCGACTACACAAACTCCTGAATAGGAACATAAGACCTCAGAATACTGATCCTTTTTGAGGTGGAAGACAACTAGTTGGCGCTGTGATCATTTAACGCTAAGTGACACTTGCTACTTTGTATATTTAAAAAAATACACCAATATAACGAACAAAAAATGTACTTCAAATACCGATTTGCGTGTAAAAGAATCCCATGGAATGCTAGAATGCCACCCTTGTTTTGTAAAATAATCCCATTGGGCTCAGTTGTATGGGCTTGGAGGGGCATAATCCTACCGATTATTTGGAGATTAGGAAGAAAGGGAAGTAAAAAATAATGAAAAACACAATACGCGGCAATGTCCGCGTCGCGTTTCCAACTGAAAAAAAGATTATTTTCTATCGACAAGAGCTGAATCGACCCAAATCAATGTAAGTATTTAGTCATATTATCATCAAGTTAGAACGGCAAGTATTTTTACCGTAGGTACAGTAACATGATTCAGATGATATTAAGTCGTCGCCGTTGCTAATAGGGTTTGTCAAAACTTAACTGACTTAGAAAAATTGCTATTTTTACTCCTATTTCTGAAGAATCTCCATTTAGTCAGTAACCATTAATGACCTACACAGGGTCAGGTCTCCTCTCACAATGAGAGGGATGTAGGCCTCAGTCCACCACGCTGGCCTACTGCGGGTTGGAGGACTTCACATACCTTTGAGAACATGTTTTTTGTGAACACTCAGGCATGCAGGTTTCCTCACGATGTTTTTCACCGTAACAGCAGGTGATATTTGATATTATAAAGCGCACATAACTTTATTTTACAAAGTCATTGGTCCGTGCCACTGGGCTTCGAACCCGGACCCCTCGATTCGAGGTCGAATTCTAAGCCACTGGGCTATCACCGCATTTTGTTCGAAGAATCTCCATAACTATTCATACCTATTACAGTGATCACAGTTAAAAGCGAAATATCGTGAAGGACCCTGCATGGCTCCCAATGTTGAGAACATTGGGAGCCATGCAGGCATGCAAGCATGTGAAGTCCACAATCTTCTGGTAGTTATGTGAAGTCCTTGTCATTCTGAATTTCTGCCCAACCCTGTACAGGGTCACTAACAGGTTGCAGACAAAGCCAAAAGTTTTACTTACATTCCAGTCGTATAAACCGACATACTTGACTTAAAACAAATTAGTTTACAGAAAACAACATCTAAACCATATGCAGTTAAATGCCCTAATTATTTTCTTTCTAAACATTGACGAGACAGGAAACGGATGTCGCATAACGCTATTCATTATTCATTATCCACATAGTATGTCAGAAGTTAGCACTAAATTAACATGTATTTATATAATTATTGCATCTATATGCCGCAATTGATTCTGCAATGATAATAATTACGCGTAACTTGACATTATTACGTTTGTACATCGTTAGAGATTATTATTAAGTTATTCATTTAGGGATACTGACGGCTACTAATCGGCCATTAGCTATAGTTCGTTAGAGGCAGTTCTCAAAGGCGTGTGAAGTTCATAAACCTGAATTAGAGCAGGGTGGCGGACTAAGGCCTGCATCGGTCTCATTGTGAGTGGAGACTAGACCCTGCAATGGGTCATTGATGGGCAGACACAGAATAGCAAATTGCAAATTTTAAATTATTGTATGCTCAGTCCTGATATAACTTTTTTCATTCTCTTTTTACTTTCTTGTCTTTTCTTTCAGCTTGCTCTGATGATTACATGACATTTCTTATGTGAGAATTATATTCAAAGATTGCTTTTCCGCGCCCATTAAACCATTAATTAGTCACAGAGAAATCTCACCGAGAGAACTTTCATTAAAGTTTTCATGTTGTCCAATAATTGCCAGCCGGGGTATTGCCAATGCGGTAGAACCACAAACCACAAAGAATACAGAAGGCAAGCACCCTACAACGAATGTTCGAGCGACGAACAAACTGACAACTTAACTATTTTCAATTTCTTTTTCATTGAAGGCCTACGTGGCTCAGTGGCTATAGCAAAAATGGCATGGTATCGAAAGTAGTATGTTGTAAGAATTCAAAGGAATGTGCGTCTAACACGATAAAGTGACACGTTGTGACGGTGAAAGAAAACTTTGTGAGGGAGAACCTAGGCTGCATGCCTGAGAGATTTCTAAAAAAATTTTTTCTAAAAAAAGCCTGTGAGAAATTAATCCGATCCTGCATCTATGAATTGTTTGCATACTAACGACTAACTATTACATAGAAGACTTTACTTCTGTGCTATGTTTTCTATGGTACAGCGACATTCGGATTTAGCTCACGACATAATGCCGTACGTAACGCAATTCCGGTGTTAGATCCGTTCCGGTCTAATGGCACACATTCATTCTATTACCGACCAGCCGAGATATGTGTAAATTGTCCCTCTCTCCTTGGAAGAATCATTAGGGAACGGACAGAGGACGTAATCAAATTTTGGCGAAAGGTCTCCCGCCAGGATAGTAGTGGGAGCGGCCATGTTGCTATTACGTCATCTCTGAGTTTATATTATATGTCAGTGATGTAGTAGAGTAGAGAATATAGCGTGATACAGGAGACCCGTGGCGCCACCCCTAACGACCCCGACAATATGAGGAATCCCTGCAGAGTTGGTGATATGAAAAGTTTTTCCTACTTGCTGCCGGATTTGATTAAATAAACAGAAGAGATAACTAACTACTGAGAATTAGGCCAAGCACTAGCCAAAGGTTTCTATGCTGTCATCATGCAACAATGGGGTATTTTATGTGCCAGAAGGAAAAAGAAGGAAGCATAATATTATGTCATAGTAGACTAATCTTTTAGTTAATTGATTCAAATTTATTGATATTGATTGAATTTTGTATAGGTTAAGAACGCATTTAGGTAGAGGCCGTAGCTATTAGGAATCCATGGAGAGATCGCATCGTGATCTAGCTTCACTACCTATAAGAGAAGATAAATCTTAACCGAATTTCTGTGTGGTTATTGCATAACGGATTAAGGATGCCCGGCACATAATCTGCACGATTTCTCCATCACCAAGTTGCAACACTCCAGTTTAAGTGACCGCACACTGATAAGAGTGACCTAAATATAATATTTTGTGAAACGTAAATGGCATATATGATGCCCCGTGCCATAGTAAAAGGAAAGCCCGTGCTTTGGAGAGAACATGAAGTGTTGGGCACTAAAGGGTTGTTATTGACAGCCGTTAAACATCGTCGGGAATCGTTTGACTGTCCATCTACAGCAATAGTAACAATTACATTGTTTAGAAATATACGCAACTAGTGCTCGAGTACGAATATTAAGTGTCACTTAATTTACAAAGAGGGCTCCTAACTACTACGATGTCAACGTACGAATATTCCCACGCCAGCTTTATAAAAGTTAATATCTCCTTTCCTTACTAAACGGGCCACAAAAGGACTAGATCACAAAGACGCGTTAATCCTTCTAAATAGTACCTAAAAGTATCTCGACTCTGTACTACGTTTATCAATAATTTAGTTTGTCTTTTTTGACTAGTTAACTACAGTTCATTTAGTATATTTTAACGGAAATGCAATTTAACCGATTTACATAATTTCAACCCTAATAAATGACATAATAGGTATAGTTAGAGCATTTTTACGTTCACCCTTAAGGCAAAGAATATAAGCAAGATTGAAGAAGGCATTTTATATATCATTAAGGCATTATAGGCATAAAGTCATTTTTAAAAATTAATAATTTAAAGTGTGTGATGTTTCCGAAATCAGAAACTTTTAACAGATTGATTCCAATATAAGTAAAAAAACAAGTAACTAATTACCTTTACAAAAGCTACCCTTGGATCTTTACATGAACTTTACGTGTGTCTGAATCAATGAAATTAAACGTGATTTTGAGTGAGTCATACACGAATAAGAAACGCATAAGACGACTTCATCCTATACAAATCGTTAATCTGTCTTACTGTAATCACAAAAACTGGCATAAGAATACCTTCGCGCGAATGCAAATAGAATGGTAGCAAAAAATCTACCTAGAAGCGTGACGCTCGCGGTAAATAAATAAAACTAGACATTCATTTCATACCAGTCCATCACATGCAGGGTTACCAGATTATTGTTACCAGGATACTAAAAAAATCCGCGAGATTTTCTAGCAAACGATTTAGTAAACCACAATTTTAAAGGACAAAAGCAGCCATGTAGGCTAACCCTTGAAAACGCAAACGTTTACCCGATTCGCAGCCAGCGTACCTATTAAAACAAGTGCACATTAAGGGATGCCAATTTGATTTTTGTCGTTGTTAAGCGGAGTCTAAATTAAAACAAATTTAAAGCATGTTTAATACAAAGCAATGGGCGATGGGCCAAGGAAAGAAAAGTAAGTAATTAATAAAACGAATCCCAGAAACAACCTTTTAGCAACCCACAATAGGGTCAGATTTCGTCTTAGTTGACTCTTAGTGTTCGTCTTACTGAAAACAACTAAAAATCCAGAAATTTTCATAACCAGGCCTTTTAAAAGTTTAAAACCCCTAGATTATAGGACAAATCCTAACACATGGTAACCCTGATCACATACTCCGAGGAGCGAGGAGGTAGGGGTGACGCAACGTCTGTGACTAATCAAATAAGATAAGGAATTCAATTACAATTATTTCATTTATGCCGCGCGATGACGTTTATGGTATAATTTGGTTTGGTAATCGGGTTGGCGCGAACGCGTAGCTGTTTTACTTAGTGTCTGAGGCGCGGTAATTACTGGCTCGACCGATGTTGAGTTGAAATGTGGACGGTATGAACAGGCTTTATGTGTGTATCTCCGTTCACTGTACTAGGAGTGAGAAATCCTACATTATTCGTACTGCAGTTAGAACTACATACTTACATTCAGTTATGTTCTGCTTAACACTTCTTTCCTTTCAGCCCACTGCTGGACATGGGCCTCCCCTAATCGACGCTACTCCATGCGTTACGGAGTTTTGAATCCAACAGTTTCCTGCTGCCTTCTGCAGGTGATTAGTTCACCTAGTAGGAGGGTGGCATATACTCCTTTTTCAAAGACATAGACGCCATTCAATTGATAAATGGTATTGATAACAAACAGAAGTAACAATGGGGCAAGGATGAACTTCACTTCTAGAGGTCACATTTCTTCAATCACATTTCTTCATTCTAGAGGTCACATTTCTTCACAAAATTTCCTTCAGCCATAGCAACATACAGCGTTTTACATAGAAACGTATTTAAATTAAATAATAGTGAATGCAAATCGAAACAATGAATGAAAATGCCTGCATATTGTAAGTTACAATAGTTGTATGCATAATTTATTATTGTAATACTGCAGAGCATAGACAATTATTATAAAACTGCATTGTAAAGAATTTACATGTGGTTTATCTGTATCAGATATACATATCTGTGACTTCTCATTATTTTAATAGAATAATACCCATATGTAGAAATACAGTCAGTAAGAATAATTTAATAAAAATCATAATTATTATATTATAGTTATTGGTCATTAGCAAAAAATATTATTCTATAAAGCTCCTTAATATGAAGATAGACCTGTGACACCCAGAGGCAAAGATATAAAAAAAATATTGGAAAGTAAGCTCATAGTTATTATATAGCAAATCTACAAGTAGCCAGTAACCCATTAATGACCCACTACAGGATCGGGTCTCCTCTCACAATGAGATGGATGTAGGCCTTAGTCCACCACACTGGCCTCGTGTGGTTGGTTGGTTAAATCTACAAGTAACTAATGTTCATTAAAGTGAGATTAAATGACACTAGATTGGTCAGATGTTGTGCAAGAGATTAGAACATGTAATGAAGTAATACTATTTTATGTATTTAATACATTTAGTTCAGCCAAAATGTGGTGAAAAACACAAAGCTTCTGCCTGTTATGAAGAAAAGTTTGGGTGTGTGAGCAGGCCACCTTAGTCCTTGGCTCAACCACAAAATCAGGGGATCTCATGAGGAAGAACAGACGGGTAGAGAAGTCAGGCTGTAGCCAAAATATGCATTTCAATTGAGCCATTATTTAATTTTACAACTAACTATGAGATCATTAAAAACATAAATAATTTGAAGTAGAAAACCAAACCTAAACGTAAGATATGATCAACATGCTGTGTCATAATAGGTAACCCCCAAGGTAAGGTAAGGTAACAGCGGTAAGATTAACTAAATTACCTTCCAGATGAGCTAGAATGACTAATAACTACACCTCTTATAAAACATATAATACAAGAACAACTGCCTTATTCTCTTAGGGAAAATATATTTTATGAATAATCAATAAATAAGTTACTCAGAATCCAATAAAAAATACATTGTACAAGAATAAACCAATAAATCAACCACATTTTGCAATGACCATACCATTGTTTACAATATCATTAGTTGCATTGCATTAAGAATGAATAAGTGCAATATATTTATACTACATATCAGTATATTAGTGGTGTAATATTTTGCCCAGAAATATAGGTGCTTTGGTGGACAAATATTGGCTAATTCCATACCTAGGAATGTTTCAGCAATTTTAGTCTAAAAACACAGCTCACCCCACAGTTCTTAGATGTCAGCTCATAATTAAGGGCTTGAGATAGGTTTGAAAATAGGCAGTCAAAGCACATGATGTGAGCCACGTATTATTAAAATAATTTGTTACAATACATACTCACAAAACATTCAATAATAAAATGTTCCGCTCAGATTGTATGTGTGTCAATAAATAATGCATTTCTCTTGCACGATTAAATGACACGGACAAATAAATAACATTTCTATTAGCTTGCAAAAACCAATAGAAACATGACTCATAATAAATAGACATGTACATAATTTGCATTTCTATACAAAAAACTACACAACTTACAACTACAGGTGATAAAGATTTTCCAATTAAGGAAACTAATGCCTAACAAATGAAATGATGAATACTGGCCATTAACAAGTGGGACTTATTAACATATGAACCAAAACAATGACAAAACACAAAGACATGTTTGTTTAAACTCACCAATTGAAATTCTCTCCGCCTGTCATAGGCCCTCTTTATGGCCCTGTCTAGCCACAGGGAGTGGATGTGAGGCGCGTAATGCATGAACAGCCGGCTGTCCAGTGACGCCGTACTGTTGAAGTGCAACGCCTGCTGGCCCACGTCCAGGTTCCTCGGATTCTCCCATGGAATCGCCAACTTGTCCCGCGCGTCCACCAACACCTGAATACCCTTCACAATGTTCTGGTATATCACGTGCTGGTACTCGCGCACCAGTTCCGGCTCGAACTTCACTTTGTGTATTATCCTCATCTGTTTCAGGAATGTTGATTTTCCGCTTTCACCCGCGCCGAGCAACAAAAGCTTCACCTGCCGTCGCAGCGTCTGCTTGTCTTTCTCGAGTATTCTGTCGATTTCCTTGCTTCTGTACCTCTGCTCTATCTCCTCCGGCGACAGCTTGAGGCGCAACCAGCAAGTCAGTGCCTCCGTACAACAGGTACATGACCAGAAATCGTTGGCCATTTTGCATGATTATCGACGCCCATACACAATAGAAAAACCGATCATACTGTTTATTACACCATTACAAAAGTTTACAATGCACACATTTTCACCGTAACACACCGTACGCACTGATAATATTACAATATCCGATAAATCCGGAATTAGATGTACACACGCATTCCACCCCTCCCAAACTCATTGAGAAAAATAAAATGAGTGAGTGAGAGAGAGTGAGTGAAATACTGACTGATGAGTCTGAGTCTGACTGTGACGTCTTGGATTGAAGCCAGAGATAATATATTATTCATGCACATATTATTTAATTTATTTTATGATTTAAGTAAACATTTCCGTTTTAATTTTAGGAAAATTCCTATAATATTGTTTTTAATTGCTTAGAAATTAATATTACTATCCTTGTTTTGTCTTGACTTTTAAGGTTTATTATGTTAACTATGGATGTACGTCCTGGATTCTATTATCTGTGTAAATTGGGTTGCTCATTTATGAAAACACCCCCAAACTAGAAAGTTTCGTTGATGTCATCTAGTTTATGACATGAGATGATGATTAGAAAAAAATGAAGTTAAATATCTTTGACAGTCATTTCGTCGTTATCGTTAATTTAAATGAAAAGGAGTCCAATCTTAAAAATTGAATTGGAAAACAAATTTAGGTTTTCCAATCATAATTTTCTCAATATTTTTTTAATCTTTGGGAAATTTCCTTTTAGTTCGGCAACACCGACATAACATTTCGTCGGTCAGCTGTCGGCTGTCAATTGAGCCTTTCAGAGCTTTCAATCTCTCTGACATCACAACCACTGACGTGACTGATACTGATATTACTGACGGACAGCACGCACACACTCAGCAGCACAGCGCAGCAGCAGCAAAACAGCTGATTTTGTTACGCGCATTGCTTTCACACGTGTTTTATTAAAAAATATAAATTAACTCAACAATTGTCATTTTTTTCTGTGTTAAAAGCTAGATTTGGAACTCGCCGTGGGTATTTAGTTTAAAAAAGTGTACAAGATAAAGTTAACAATGTAATATTTGCAATAGCGATGTCCAAAGAAGGTTATAGTGGCGAGAAAAAAGAAGGAGAGAATAAAGTTGTTTTAGAACGATTGCAATCGTACTTAAAAGACAAGCGAAGTATAGAGGCTTCTGAACCTGTTGTTCTTTACAACAAGCCTAGCACTAGCGTAGAACAGACCCCACTGACGGCGCCAACGATTGATGACAACAGCAACGTGCTACGGGAAGTTCTGAACCACAAGAAGGCCGAACTGTTGCGGCAGCCGGAGATCGTTGCGTATTTGAAGTCTATTTCATCCGACTTGAAGACTACATAATGGCAGTGGCAGCTCAAAAAAGCGTGGCGTCTTTGATGCGTAAAACGCTAGACCGACAAGCGGCGGTCGCTCGTATGAAGTTAAGGTTTAAAAAGAACCAAGTGGAACAAATTCTGTTGAGTTACATTCGGGATAAGAACTCTGGGCCGTACGGTGAATTGGTGAAGGTGTTGAAGGAGTGTGAGTTGAACGATGGCAACTTTAAGATTTTGATTGAAGACTGTTTATCGTGTGTGGTGCTTTTGGGGCGGGACTTGAAGCAGTTTGTGGGTGTGTTGTGCAACATCGAGTGGGTGAGCCGGGAGGAAGAGCTGGTGGGGGAGTACAGCAGGTTCATGCTGAGCCTGGTCACCGCGCACACCTACCACTCGCCCAAAGTGATGGCCGGCTTGGTGAAACTGTTTATAGGTAACATACATTTATATTACATTTACAGCTCAGGAGCAGTTTGAAATTTGGCACACTTGACGTTAATAATTATGGAGAAAAACACCTAAATCTTCTAAAAACATGCCACACACACTACCATAGGTTTGAGTACTTTGATATGCACACATGGACAAACAAGTCATTTTGGTTGTGTAATATTTGTTTTTCATTTTGTTTAATTTAAATATTATTTGTATTTAAATTATCTTCAAATATATTTTAATTAAAGAAAAGTTCATACATTGCATAACTTTATTGTAAACACTTGCAATAGCATTGTATGACTCTCATGCATTTTACAACATTGTGTAAATGAGTCATAATATATCTAATCTAATGTAATTTTTTGTTGTTGATTAACTTGGAATGTGAAACTGATTTATAAAATGAAGTAAATTTGCCATTGCATAGCCGATGAGTTCAATTAGGAAAAATATTAAAATAAATAAATAATTGGATTGCTAAACGATCATAACTTATTTTAACATAATTATAATATAAAATTAAGTATTAGTTATTTAAGATATAATTATTGTATGCCCGCATAGGGTAGACAGTTCTTAACTTATTATAATTTTTTTTAACATCTTTCTCGTGTAACAGTCAACAATAAACATATTCTTTTCTTTCTTTTCTTGGACTGGACATCATTCAATGTACCTATCAAAGAAATTATTATGCAGTGTAAAAAAGTACAACTTTGTGGAATACTGTAGTGTAAGTGCATTAGTATATTAAGTGCTAGTATGGTATACACTACATAAATATCCTACCATTTTATATTCCACAGAAGAGGGAGAAAACTGGGATGATAGTCCTCCGGAAAAGACAATATCAAGATGGTCAAGTATACACACATTGATAGCCCAAATTGTAGCGGCTATGCCTATGTAAGTACTAACTATACATAACTCCCTTTATCTTGAAAAATGCACCAATATGTTTGCTTATACATTTATAAGTATATATGGGGGTGTTTTGTCGATGAAGTTTGGTCTAAAATTGTCTTAAATTATTGCTAGTTCGAGACCAAACACACCATATAATTGCATCCATCCACATAGTATCAAAATATTGCAAAACATAAAAAATATCCTTTTTTTTATTTCAGGACCAGTGATATTTTGATGCAGACAGTAATAGAACAGTTTCCTTACTACAAAGCCGGGTGCTATACTAACAGGGCATATGTACACAACTTAATATGGATGAGCAAGTACATACCATCACTTACGGAACAAATCATGACTGCTATTGTTATTAGGTAAGTAAAGTTGAAGCAAATATAGCCTGCAATCAAAAACGTTAAGCAATGTCAGGTACAAGCCTGGATGTATGATCACTAGTAATGATTTAAATAAGCTCTGAAGGGCACATAAAGCCGTCAGTATGGGTTGTTATTATAATTATCAATAAGATAGCAGTAGCTAAAATTAGCACTTGGTCCAGATTGTTATCAATTAGATAATAATAAATTATACCTTGTCGCCCTCTGAGTGGTTAGAAAATATTTTCCACTAGCCTGTTTCTCCACCAATCTTCATTGGAGCAGCGTATGCTCCAGGCCTCCTCTTTATATGGGCCTACCTGTGCTCAACATTCGGAGATAAAAGAAATTTTACTGATATTTTTTTATTTATTTCATGTCTCTAACTACATTACGCCATGGAATAAAATATTATACGCCCCTCAGAATGGTAGAAATGGACGTCAACATAGTGGACAGAGCGAAGAGCCAAGCACAGACGGAGACCATGTTCGAGATGGAGGAAGACGGGCATGACGAGGTCAGCAACACGCTGGATCACTGCATGCTAGAGATGCTCAAGTGGATGGAGGACGAGAGAGATCCCGTGCTGAATGTGATGTGCAGTGTGTTCCAGAGGGTAATACTGCCCACGCATGGGATCAGGTAAGGAGTGTGACATTAGAATTTGTGTTTATATTTGAGATTTGACCTTTACTGTTAATTTATATCATAATAGGAACAAACCCGTGTTTGTAATTGAATGATTGGACAGAACAGTACTTCTGTTTAGGCAATATATACTTTTATAATTGTCCCACAGGACAAATGTTAGGTTATTGAGGGATTGTACGAAAAACTCGGATAGTTTATTTAAGGATCAGGTTTTATTATTAATCTTATTACCTTAATGCATGTGATAAAGATAGGTCCTAGTTTGATAAAGGTAGGTGCTTTTACTATTCTATTCCGTATTGTAAACAGTGGTCAGCATTGTTGTAAATGTAAACTGTAGGAACCAGCGTCTTAATCGATCTTTTTCATATTTTATAAAACATTCAGAGTATTTTGTTAGGAAATGAACTTTTTATTGTTATCTCGTGTTACAGGCACGTCCAATTCCTGCTGGTCTACGCTATATCAATAAACCAGCAATGTGCAGACCGAGTGTTCAGCAACCTGTGGGCAGTGGCAGCCGGTGTGCACGGCCTCGGGCCCGGCGCCCTGGCCACGAGGAGGACAGCTGCCAGTCATCTCGCGGGCCTCCTGGCGAGGTGTGTCAGGGTCCCGAACACAAGGATAGTGCACTACTTGAAGACCATGGCAGAATGGTGCCACGCCTATATAACGGCCACTCAGGAGTCAACAGCTATCAATGATAACACCAAAGTTCATGGCGCTTTCCATGCGATCTGCCACGCAATATTCTACCTGGTGGCGTTCAAGAATCATCACCTATTTATGAGTAAAGAAAGTGAGTAAAAGGTTATAGTTTCCGCTAATAATATTATTTGAAGTAAAGAGGCGTGTACTTTTATTTTTATATTTAAAATTTGGCTGCAATCCGTTTATTGTCTACTATTGGGCAAGGGCATACTCCACCACGATGCTCCAATGTGGATTGGTGGAGTAACAGGCTAGGGACCAACTTATGTCGGATGGTTTCAAATCACCATCCATCAGTGGTGGTTACCCATCCAGACTGACCACACCAAAGTTGTTTGACTTTTTCTATCGCTTGCAATCTACGGCTATGCGCGCTTCATTCTGTGTATCTAGGTAAAATACAAAGATTATAGTGAATATATTTGCATGCCACTTAAGTTTGGCACAGGAAACATCAGTATGTTCTAAGCAGTTCTCCTCTTTCATAGATTGGACTGTCCCTATATGTCTCACTGCTGTGGACTGCATTCTCCCAGCAGCTCTGTCAATTAATTTTGTAATTTTGTGACCTAGTTTTTAGTTCTTAGTTTTTAATTTAGTCATAAGGACCACTAACACTTAGAGTAAGTTGTACTAACAAATTTGTAATGAGACCTGATCTTGAAATAAATTATTATAAATTATTATTATAGCTAGAAGAGGTCACAATTTTTCAATTTAAACTACCAGGTCTGAACTTCGTGGAGTCGCTGAACCTGGCGCGCCTAGTGACATGTCCCCTCAACCCTCTGCGCACGTGTCCGCCGCAAGTGACGCGCGCGTTCTCGTGCGTGACGCGCGCGCACCAAGTGCTGTACTGCCAGGCCATCGTCGAGAGGAACGCGCGCCACACGCTGCAGACCAGCTCCCTCCAGCAGTACGATGAGTGGTTCCCCTACGATCCCTATAACCTCCCCAAGTAAGTTTGTAGAAGCAATCGGACTGGCATGCTAGCTTTTGTCACCATATCAACTCAAACTCAAACTCAAAAGCTTTTATTCATTATTAGGTACAATTTGTGCACACTTAATGAAAGTCATACAGATAAATTATACATTCTACATTCATCCGCTTTGATCGCCCCTCAGGCAAAACGTAGACTGGGAGAAAAAAGCGGGCGGAAGAAAACTCCCAGGACTCTTTTAAAAATAAATAAAACTTACTCTATAGTGCAGTATGACTAGGTCCAATGCAGGAACACACGTGACAGCTATCGTGTGTCAATTACGTTCCAAGTGCCTAGTGAAGTTATGCACACATAGTCTATGTCTATCACACATAGATGTAAATCATTCACTGCACTGCAAATCATTGTCACTGTGACAAGTGGATCCTATATGACTCTTATAATTCGTCCAAGGTAGTTTGTGTTCTATGTTAAAAATTGCCTGATTACCTAAAGACAGCAGCAGCAAAATTCATTGAAATACATGCTTTAGATCAGCTTAGGCAGTTCGATGAGATGTTTTCTTCCTGACCTCTGCAGTCAGGTCCTCTCATAATTAGAGGGATGTTGACCTTAGTCCACCACGCTGGCCTAATGCGGGTCGATGGACTTGCCAAGGGACAAATCAGAGGAAACCATCCATTCTTTCGTCACATCACACAATTATTATATAGGAGGATTATTTTTAATTGCAATTGCTCTAAGCTTATATATTTTATTACAGGTCTGGAAAAATAATCTGGCCCCTGTGCATAGAATACAAGGATTGGCCCAAAGAAGGTGAAGACGAGACGCAGTACACCAGCCGCAAGAGAAAGTTGGACGCGGAAGATGATGACTACCTCATCCCGAGCCCCACCCAGAAGCTAGCTAGTTCCTTATCTAATACCATTTCACCCGGCTTCAAAACAAGCGAAACAATACTCATGTAGACTGTTTGATTATATTCTTTTTGTACAAATTCAATGATGGTTACAAAGAAATCAATTTTTTTGTCCCAATAATTTTGTTTCAGTTGTGTATCAGAAATATGGCTGAAGCATGTGAAGCATTAAACTTATCATAATCAAAGCGATAGTACATGTCACTTTATAACAGTATATTTGAATTTATAAAATTAATATTTGGTTGATTAAGATATCGTTGGCAATAACCATAAAACTTTCATTATTTTTATTTAAATTTGAACTGCAATTTCAGGCACATACAAGCCAGGGACTAGGAAATAATCTCTTTGATCTGGCCTTTAATTCCAGACAAAACCAATATTAAAGTAGGTATGTATTTTTTTAATGCAATTTTGCATTTAAGTTGTCAGAAAAAATAATAGAACAATATATATATTTATACTCCAATTCATAATTGGGTGACAAAAATCTAAACAAGGAAATGTTATTGTCAGAATATATGATAAACTTCCAGACATGGAACCCGATTGTTTACCATAATTACATTTTAATTTTCTACTATAAAACGTGAAATAAAATTGTCTTTTATTATTATAAGTGTACGAAATAATATTGATTAAAAATATAATTTGTAATATGTCAATACGCATTTTATAATATAGCATTACATACGCATTTTTTTGCTCGGGTAACACCTTTGTTAACCTTTTTTGTCACCTAATTATGAATTGGACTACAACTACTACAAGTTTTAATGGGTTGTATATTTGGTATATCATCTGATATTTTATACTAATATTAGGAGTAAGACTTATCTACTTATTAATGGTAAGTCAATCTACTGATGTAGTTTTAATTATAAAGATTTATATCTACAAACTGATAACCACTGAGTGTAATGTATGTATTAGGCTTCTTTAAGTATATTTTATATACCCGCCTCATAATAAATAAGTGTTAATTATTTTTTGTAAGTAGGACCATTGTTTTTCTGGCGAGGCACCTGAAGTGATGAGCTAATCTATTAAGAAATTGGGAAGTAAATAATCTCTTGTTTTGGTTGGGAAGGTGTACAAATAAGAGGCTACCGATCTTACTCGGGAATAGGAACACATACAACTTCAACAAGATAACCTCGAGTCATGTATCTAGTTTGAGGTTTGCTGTCTGTGGGTTACAGTGACCACCTTGGATGGTGGTCTGCGGAGATTTACTTTCTAGAATATATATTTACGAAATGGTCATATTTTTCAAAGGCCTATTATTATATGTGTAATACTGTTATCTATTATATCTTACCTACATAAAGCTAATTTTATTTTGAGTGTCCATTTTGAGAATTTCTTTCTTTGTGATTGCTTAGTTAAAAGGGGCAGTCTCAGTGTAGGAGTTACTTTTGTACCGTATTTACTTAATATAGTGATTTGTACACAAATAGTGAATGGACAATTTGATAATTTTATACATATTATGTTGTAATTTAGGCTTTGAGAATTAGAGAAATAAACAAAGTATTTATTCATGCTTATTAGTTTATTTTACACCTTTTCCATAATGAATCCAAATCACTCAACTTTACAAAAATAATTAAATCTTATATTACGTAAATATTAGTGAACACACAGGGTTTTAAAAAACGTAAAACCGATACTAGCTGCATAGACTACTCGTACCATACAAAATTACTTACAGCAAAACTAATATTGCAGAGTTTAAAAAATAGAGATTTACAACCTGATTACCTATAAATGAGAATTGTGGTAAAAGTAATCTTAAGTTAATGAAGCCTTTGTTCTTAATGTGATTAGTATGAATATTAAAATTAAAGTTATTTCAACAGCCACAATTTTACAGAATAATAATATACTTGCGGTTAAAGTATGTAAAAGATAAATAATAAATTATATGAGGTCTGCTTAGTCATCTTGTTACAATAAATTACAAGGTTCAGCTAATCTGCAATTGTTAATAACCCAATACAGAGTCGAATCTCCTCTCTAGCCTAGTTGATCTAGCTGAAATGTCACTTTTTCTGAGGACTAAAGTAATCATGGCTTAATTTGTTACTCCACCAACCACACATCTTTAACTAAAAGAGTTACCAGAACTTACTTAATACACTAATAGGTAAATTATCTGGCAACTTAATAATATAATTGTACTGTTGTACCACCATCAATAATTTTATGGACCTTACATACGCATAGAGTTTGTATTGACAAGATGACTTATCAGACCATAATTAGATGCAAATCGTTCAAGGTTCACTGAAACTGAGTATATTGAGCGAGAGTAAGTTAGAACATCATAATACTGTTAGAACAATAAAATTGACTAATAAATTAATGGAGTATTTAACAGATCTTATTCCTAGGCACCTCATTCATCTCTTTTTATGGTAAGGATGCCTTCTTTTATATGTTGTTATTGTTTTAGGTGGAGCCTGTTTGGTTTGATACTGAGTGATGATGGGTGTTTCGTTTGCCGCTAGCTTGTTGATCACAAAGTCATCTCCGGGCTTCATGTTTTCCATCATTTTGAGTTTCGCCTCGATGGACTGGATTGCTGTTTTTTTGCTGAGTTTCATTTCTGGTTTAGCTCCAGCCAGTGCTGGTATGCCGAGTTCTGGCTTGGGTTTTTCTTGTTCCTCCTGTTGGTACAAATGTAATACATAAAGAAAAGTTTTTATAGAAAGAGTTAATTCTCTATGGGGCCAATCGCAGTTAGATAATTAGGAATGTGCCTACAGGATTTGTTTTTTAATTTATTCTATAAATTTCAAAAAAAATTACAACAATTATCAATTTAGGTGTTTAAAAATTTTATCCACTTAAATATAGCGTTCCTATAAAAATAGCGCAACAAAACGCATCGTACAAGATAGTAACCTCAATCTGCACTTACTGTGGTATTTTTAGCGAACTTCACACTAATCCTCTTGCAACCGAGGAGTTGGCCGTTCAACGAGTTCATGGCGACGACGGCGTCTTGCCTCGACTTGTAGGTGACGAAGGCGAAGCCCCGCGGCTGCCCCGCGCTCGGCCCGCTGCGGTGGAACAGCATGTCGAACTTCTCGATTGTGCCGTACACGCGGACCATTTTCAGTAATTGATACCGGTAATGAGAATAGGTATAGTTTAATGAGTTGCTCTTGATTGAATTTACGTTTTGTGGAAAGATAGAGAGAGTATTTACATTAGAGAGGTGTGCTAATGTGCTTGAAATCTCTGATTTTTAGTAAACATCTTATTTCTCATGAGTACACTGTACTTCTCGTGAGTACTTGTGTTCTCGTGGGT
The DNA here is from genome assembly GCA_905147235.1 of Erynnis tages. NCBI lineage: Eukaryota > Metazoa > Arthropoda > Insecta > Lepidoptera > Hesperiidae > Erynnis > Erynnis tages. Next base: position 11,438,103 of record LR990074.1, read on the forward strand.
GTACTATATGAGTACACACCCATACAGGATGTGCTGGGTGGGTGGGGTTGGGTGCCAATGCCCACTTCGTTCTCATAAAAAAAAATGTTTTCAAAGGTATGTGAAGTCCACCAACCCGCAGTAAGCCAGTGTGGTGGACTAAGGCCTACATCCCTCACATTGTGAGTGGAGACGCACCCTGTAGTGGGTCATGAATGGGTTACTGACATTATTATTAAATAATTATTATAAATGTGAAAGTTTGAGAGGATGGAAGGATGAATGATTGTTAATCTTTCACACAAAAATAAAATGGCTAAACGGATTTTGATGAAATTTGGCAAAACATAGTTTTAAACCTGCATTAACATACTTTTTATCCCTCGCTGGACCAAATTCTTACATCTAAGCAGACAAAGCCAAGTCTGATCGTGAGTATAATTTTATTTTATTTTCAGATTTAGCTGGTACATTTGAAACAGTGTACATATATATATTATATACATACTCATTAACCCTGGTGTCTAAGTTGCCAATCCACAGTCTTCTGTCGCACACCTCAGTGTGCTGCATTGGTTCCAAGTGAAGGGGTATCTGGAATATTAAAAATATTTTTTTCTTTAGGGACAGCTTATACACAAGTTTATGGTTTCTTGACTTGTTCTCATCACACAAATATTTTTCCTGGGACCAAACCCACAACCTCTTCCAATAGTTGATTGCTTATTAATCAAAGGGCCAGTCAATAATAACTGCTTTGGCTGAGTTTTACAATTATGGGTGAACCCCTAACTTCAGTTAAAGTAACCAAATGAAATGACAACATTTAATGTTATTAAACAGCCCATGAACTCTAGCAAGGTTCAACAACTGTTACTATTAATCTACAAATGAACACTAATAGGGCTTAACATGACCTACAAAGTACAGTGCCTTCAATTAGCTGACCCCAACATTATGTGCAACATAATTATAACACCGCAAGTTGATATTGTGATTGGCGGCCATCTTGCACCATCAGTACCATTCGCAAGGTCAGCCCGCGCTTACGTGCTTACGTGCATCAAGTACTTGTTACCTATAGCTTTTTGTTTTTGTTATCCTGTTTTATTGTTGAGTTTTGTTGTTTAGTTTTATTACCTGTTACCCATTAAAATGAGTAAGAAATTAATAAAATTAACAGTTGTGCTCATGAAATGATAATTAAAGTGGACAATTATTTTTAATACATTTTTTTTGCTATCTGTACTTTTTTGCGATGGATGATGTCCATCGCAATATCAACTTGCGGGTCTAGTAATTTCGACATTGATCACCAGCCATCTGCAGATTAGTGCAGATGTACTTAACATTGAATATTTTTTGTAAATGACACTTTTTGTATAATTAAATATTATACTAATAAAAATAGTAGGTCGACTGCTGTCGCTTACTGAAACGAACTACAAGCAGGGGCTTGAAATGGCATGAATCTTTTTTATATTTTAAACAAAAGTGTTAGAACGGTAGGCAGCACAATAGTTATCAACGAAAACAAGTGTCAACTTAATTTTACTGTTACTTTATCACTATCATTTCGAAGTTAAAGCTGGGACACGAAATTATATAGAAAAACAACAAACCGTAGCGTTATCCATGATTAATTTTATATAATGCAATAAAATTGCACAAGTCTTCACAAAGATGGGGCGTCACGAATTCCAAATAATATTAACCATTATGCGGTAAAATACATAGCAAATATAATTCTCTTTGGACACTTCACACAAGTAATAATTTTCAAAAATAATAATACAATAATTTCGTAGTATCAAATTAAGAACAGCCTAGAAATTCGATTGAAATATAATATAATAATAATTATGATAGCGATCGTTTCACTTCGCCGTTTTCGTTTCGTTCACGAACTGTCACTTTCGAGTTTCGTACGGGATTTGACAGTTTTATTGACGTTTAAGAATTGTCAACATTTTGACAATTTTAAAATACACCATAAACATTAATCGTGTTTGCTGCGAGTTTTCATTATTCTTCATTCACTATTATTCATACGGTCATGATCCAAACCGTCATTTCAATTTTCTTTACCTACTTTAAAACGTTAGTAAACGTGTTTATAAACTCTTAAAAAATATTTATCCCCACTTAGAATTACATTAGAGAATAAATTGACTGACCAAAACAAAATGAGATTCTCTATGATCCCAGTATATAATCAATCTGTTGATATTTTGACAAGTTGTTGTCATTAAAGATAAATGTCAAAAAACTGTTGTCAATGTCAATGTCAGTATCAATACAATCAAAAGTGTGTGCGTTTCTTATAACAAATCATAACAAATAATTATAATAAAAGAAATAATCAATAATTTTAACAGTTTTAAGAAGTTAACGCAAGGAAATCGAACACAAAGTCAAGCATTGTGTATTGAATACCTAAATATTATGACTATTATGCAAACCACGAAAAAGATCATCAAACGAATTCCTGGCGTCATTCCTCCCCCGCCAAAAACAGAAATCGATGGAAAAATAACAGATTTATCAACGAGAACCGTTACTGAACTTCTAGAGCTGAAGGGGAGGCAAGAAAAAATACTAAATAACAAATCATTTATAAACAAATTAGCGGACAAAGGTGCTAAAATACAGGCGTTTCTAGACAAAGTTGTGGCTGAACTGAAAGCCAAACAAGAGGAGGAGCATGCATGTCAATTACTTAGTAACTTAAACCTCAACAAAGAGTCTGTCCAAGACGTTGAATGGAGTGGTAAAATTGAGAGACACAGAGACACATATCTGGATTCAGACGATGACAGCGAGCCAGAAGACGTGCTGCAGATACTCAGTCAAAACACTGCACCAGAAAAGAAGGTTGTGACTTTAGAACCTGCAAAACCTCTCATCACACCCCAAGATCTTGTGAGCATAGGAGAACAAGCTTACATTAAGCATATAGTTGATATTACAGAGCACAATACCAAACCAAAACTAACTGGTCAATTTAAGCCCTTTAAAACAACGATTTCAAATGTCCACAATCCGGAAAAGGAAATACTGAGGAAAAAGCACAAACATTGGGAAGTGACTGCTGCAACACCACCACCAATCATCCATGGTCCTGCTCAAGTGTTAAGTATAGAAGAGTCTTTGAAACTACAGACAGAATACAACAGGCATTTGAAAGAGGTAGAAGCAATACATGCTGCTGAGAAGTTGTTGTCTCGGTCGAGTGTTAAAATGGCTGAGCTTCCTGAAGATACAACTAGGTTCGGAAGGTATAGGGACCTAGATAGTGATGACACTAAATCGGAGATGTCTGATGCTGAGGGAAGTGACAAGGAGGTACACGATGATGAGGGACCAGACAGGGGCGGAGTTATTTTTACAGTAATGAAATAAGCAATTGTGGAACACTGATAAATAGCTCAACATGAGATGAATAGTATCTATTGAAAAAAAAAGTGCATCCTTACATAAACAAAATTTTCATCAACTTGCAGTTATACATAGATCAAAATATTTCCATATCATGTTGCTCATAAATGTAGAAAAATGTTATGGAAAAAATATAGGTACCATTGAATTAAATTATACATGTTATAAACATGAACTGTGATGTAATTTAATAAAATAAAAATATTTCCCATACTACGAATGACTTTCCTTGCACACTTATTGAAAAATTGATGCTCCTTTACTATGTAATTCAACAAAAAATGCACAATATGCATTCCTACATATAATATACATTTTTATAATCATCAAGATCTCTATTGTAATTTAATCTGTTGTCAAACAAAAATAAAAAAATATAGAAACTGAAAAATCATTACAATATGATGAAAAATTTCCATGAATGTGAAAAGTACTCAGACTAAAGAAGATAGGAAAAGTATCAACAAGTTCAATGACACTGGTTGATGACCTTGTTGACGGTGTTAACCCAGGACGGGTCCGATTTGGGGAAGGAGAAAATATTAGAATAGCTAATGACCTTAAAATTCTGGTATAAGTACCGCAAGATAGGGGTTGTAAGCACACAGTCTACGATAGGAATTTCCGTAAAACGCACTTATATGATAACCATTGTGCATATATTTTGCAATAGTCTGCGCGCGCAGTTGTTTATTTACCGACTAGCTGACGCGTGCGCTCTCGATTGCCACTGGAGGCTGAGGCTCCCACTCACAAATTCACCGACTGGTTGGCGTGTTCACCATTGATACCAACCTACTATTACCAACCAAACCAGTCTGTACTCGGCTCTTGCGAGTGAATGGCCGCGCGCGTACAACGATTAAAATATCGCTTATAAATTAATTGTGTTGTGTTATATTACTATATTACGCGAGTTTTGTAAACAAAATTAACATGGCTCCGTCGAACAATGTAGTCGGAATCGATGATGATCAACGCTTTGCGCTTATGAAGGTGAGAAAGCCCTTTAGTTTATTTACCCAACTGGAAAAGCCGGCGTGTATCGAGGCACTAGAACAATAGTAGTTTTAAGGCTAAAATTCATTTATAATATCTTTCAATCTAAACACTACATGCTATTGAACCTAAATACTAACTTCTTATATTATTTGCTTATTTGCGTTATTCACGTTATAATTTTACTTGTATATTTTGACCTATTTAGTGCATGTTAGTTGTTCACGACTATTATAATTTGCGTGGCCAAGGAGAGGTCAAAAATCTATAAAATCTTGTGTTTTTGCTTTTGTTTATGTACGTAGGTATATGTATATTTCAATATAATTTTAAATGATTTAGGTGTTATGGAAATAAAAATAAGGCAAGATAATACAAATAATAATGTGTTTTTCAATACGTAATCCGAGACTTATTTTGTTGCATAATTATGATAAATGTTTATGTATCAGATAAAAATTAATTCGTCGAGAACTTGATAATAATAGGTACCTATTCTATAAGTAGGTTATAGGTACATATTTAGTACATTTTTTGTGTGCTTTTACATAAGAAGGTAGTAAATATTAAAGAATAGATTAAATTTTTAATCTTCAATCAATACATAATTTATATTATGTGTAAAATAAATTCATAAAATTAAGATGGAATAAATTGGAATAAAATGAAGGAAGATGGAATAAAATTAAATAATAGATTAAAAATATCGATACATAATTATAAATATTACTTATGTGTAAAATAAATTCATAAAATTAAGATGGAATACAAAATTTATGTGGGAGTGAACTTGCCTACGCCGTAAAGTCTACGGTAATTACTGTTCTCATACTGGGTTGCATGGCTGCCCTGAACTTTTCTTAGCCACCACCCTCCCTTATCCAGATTATAAATTATCTGTGTACAAAACACAGCTGTCTTCGCGATGAAAGGGTAACAAACATTCATTTTAGTAGCAAACGGGCATGCAGAATGTTAAGATATACCTATCATGCCTATTTTATCTAGAACAAGGACTTACCTTATTCGCAAATGGTGTAAATTAAAGGTTTTGTGAACGTAATTATTAAGTACACTTGCAATATTGCAAGCCAGGGTTGTCTTGCTTGGCCAAAGTCATTACCTACTACCTTTTTGGTAACTTGGGTATTCATTGAGATAATCCTCATATTTTGGTAGGTATGTTAATAACTTGGACCTCGTTAAATTATGCAAAAATTAAAAAAAGTATTTACGACGTCAACTTTAATTTCTGAATCCGGCTTGAAGGACCGAAAAGATGACACGTAGTAGGTAAACGTAGTAGGTGTCCAGTGCGTTACAATACCAGTTTATTATGACCAAATTGTGATTAAGAATATATAGAATTGTACAGTATAGTATTCAATTATCGTTGGTTATGCGATTTATGCGGCTGGTCACTGAGTATGTAACAACGTACATATGTAATGTAACAACTGCCTGAAAGTACTTTAAAATGTTGTCAAAGTCATGTAAAGTCCACCATCCTGCAATTGACCAGTGTGGTGGAGACTCGCGGACATCCGTCTCTTTTTATGAATAGAGCCTACCTACCAATACTTAATGGATTTCAGGCTTGTTACTTTATAAATGTAGGTATATACCTATTTCCTTAATCCTCTGTAACAAATCGGCGGCCATACCGACAATATTATCAACGAAGCGTAAAATGTAAGTACTCATGCCGGTTGACGTCAAATAATTATTATTAAGATAACTTGTGATTTTTATCAGCTTATTAAGTTATTAAAATAAATTCACAACTTCAACCATGACGTGGATTAAAACAAAAAATATAAAACAATGTTAAAATCGTTAGTCTTAGAATCATCATAAAAACCATAGAAGACAGAAAAAAACCATTGCCTCCTAAAACTTGTTATAAGTGGTAATGGGCGTCTTAAACTTACAAAAACGCGTGTGTGTGTGTCTACTATGTGACTAAGGTTAAAAACATTGATCATATTTGCTGGTATCTATTCAAAAGAGCTATTGTTCAAAACTCTCCTTAGTTGTCAATATACCTACTCCCCTATTTTTTGTGTCAATAGGCCACGCACCATCGGATTTATTTGCCTATTAGCTGTGGGTTCTTATGAAAATACCCTTTAGGTACTAAGTAGGTAACAATTCTATATTGCTAGTAGTGTATTGTCGTCGGTCCTAGATAAATCTACAATCTACAAAGTTTGAACAAAATCTGGCCGTGGGTCAAAATCGCACCCAAAGGTGTCGGTTACCAACAAATAAACATACAGCCTACAGGTGAAGATAATAAAAAGCGTAGGTATATAAACGTACAAAAAGAGTTGTACGTTGTACGCTCTCACAGGTGCATCGTTACAGAGAATTTTCTAGCGATCTATCCATCTATCGTATTAATTCGGCCATTAGTGTTATCGCTCGAGTGGCCTCTATTGACCGGTTTGTAGATGGAAAAAATGGAAACAATATTGTTATGGGATACCAATTATAATCGACGTAAGTTACCTACTTTTGTACAATTTTCGAATTTTTTGCTCGCCAAACAGTTGGTTTGTTGATTGTTAGTACTTATGTGTTTTATAATGTACTAAGTAATATAAATTCTGTGTTTTAATACAATATAGTCAAAGCAATAGACAAAGATTAGAAATGATTGTATAAATGTTGACCGCGTCTAGGTTACTTGAAAACTATCGCTTTGCAGTTGTAGATTCATGACGCGCTAATTTATGTGTAGTTTTAAAAAACAATGATCAAGTTATTTTTTTTAATAGATAAACCAGAAAAATATGTTGCATAAAGCATAATAATAAAAAAATAAAGGGCGACGAACGCAAACGGAGAAAGTAGGTATTACGGAAAAAAGAAAACGTCTCACCACTGCGATGGTGCTACTATGGCATTCGATGTTTGAACTACGCGAATTAAGACCTGTAGCCTATTATTCGTTCATGGTTATATTAAGGTTTATTTCATTTTATATTATATTATGTTATTTATTTTATCAATAAGTAAGTAGATACTGCAGGAAATACAAACTTAAATTTAAGATAGACCATTTCAAAAATTTTCTAACGTGTAGTTTACATTATGACTTCGCAATAGCTTACGAATATTTAATTTTGTAGGTATTTTTTTATGCGCTGAAAGCTGACTTAAAATAAATTTAATTTTTAATTTTGTAATAACCGTATTTGCAAAATTCTGCTCAAGGCCGCTTGTAATTCAGTAAAAAAATTAATTAAAAATAAAATTCTGAACCAAGTACACATTCATTTTAATCGTGCAGATTTTTCATTCAACGTTGGCAACGAATAAATACCGGTCTGGTTTTCAGATTTATAACGTCATCATTTCTGAAATTGAAGCGTATTTTTTGAAACAGCTTCACTTATTTTAACTCTGATAGATAATAGAAACAGTTTTTTTATATTTGTATATACATATATTTAGATATCATAAAAATTACTAACAAAGATTTTGTAAAACATACAAGAACTCCTATGGACGGTTGGATAAATTCTCAAGTAATTTTTTGCTCATTAGATAAAAGTCTTTGGAAACATCTGTTTACTATGTAGCAATTTAATTAATTCTTAATACTCCTTCCCAAGAAAAAACTCATGAAATTATTTCATGTTACATCCTTACTGCAGCAGTGGTCGTTAACTTTTGTGAATTGCATTGCACTAGTGATGTTAAGCAATGCATTTAAGAAGTAATCATTATTACAGTACTTGTTACTTTACAATAAAAAAGGACTTAAACCACCTGCAAGAAGTTATTGCAAAACGTATTTTTCAAGGCACCAAGTGAAAGTATGTATAGTTTGAGACGAAAGCTTCTACAATAGTCTTCTTGTGTCTTTAAGTGTTTCAGGGTGTGCCAGAGTTTCTCTATCTTTTCGTTCAACGAACCTACGCCTATAGACCTCAGAGATGCACTATAATAGATATTAATTACTCTTTTGTATTTATTTTAATTAAATAACGTTATTTGAATAAATAAAATAAGTTGGTAAGTAAGTATATAGATGAATGTGATGGGTGGATTTGTTTTTTCGCACAAATATAGTCAATTTTAATTGATATTCAGCTTTATTATCCAAAAAATAAGTAAGCTAATTCGCCGCCATTACGGAAATTTTATAGCGGACCCCAAGCGTACCCTCTATGACATAATGGTGTATCCAAAGTGGTATACGTACCCCACTTTGAGAAACCCTGATGTAGACCATAATCAGGAGATATAATTATGGTAGTCGAATGAAACGCTCGTCCTGAATACCATATGCGACTCCGCATACCTACAATAAGGGGACCTTAAATGACGTAGAGATTTAACCTTCAACTAGTATCATTCCAACAAAGTAGAACTACTCATTAAAATTATACAAAGACGTATGTGCAATGAATAGTCTATTGAAAAACAAGAAATGATTTGTTATTCATTGACTTTTGTATTTTTAATTCCCAGACTATTATTAAAACCTACATAGCCCCAATGCATACAGAAATAATTGAGGCCTAAGGAGCAAAAATATTTTATAATGCTAATAACTGAAAAATAGGTACTAAAAATGTTACAATGAAAATTTGGTACCAATAACTGGAAGTTGGATAGGTATACAATGTATAATATAGAAAAAGATAATATAATAATTAGAAATGAAAACAAATGCAAAAAACCATGTTTAAAAATACGAAAATCAATTCATGTCCCTATATTTTAAATACGGGAAATACATAATTATAGGTAAGTAATAGCGTTATTTAGGGTCAAACGCCTAATGACAACAGCTTACCTAATATTAAAACCACACAATCACAGATAAACGTTAATGTGCGGTGAAGCGGTGGAGTGGAGTAACATAGGCTGCAACTCTTTTGTTAAGCTATCAGTCCCCGTAGCTCTATAGGCCATTTTTTCTCCTATTTGGCAAACAATCTTAGCGTGTCTTTTTTATGATTTGTGATTTAATAATATCACAGACACATAATTATACAGATTTAAAAACAAGTTGTCATTATCTCGTAACTTATCTAGTAACTACCTATAGTTAATTTTTTTAAACGCAATTTAAACTTTTTTTCAATAAAAAGTAGTGTCAAGATTTTTTTACAAATTGAAATTCAAAAAGCTTTTATTCATTATCAGGTACAATTTATGCACACTTAATGAACGTCATACATTTAACATTATACAAACATCCGCTTTGATCGCCCCTCAGGCAAAACGTAGACTAGGAGAAAAAAGCGGGCGGAAAAAAACTCCCAGCACTCTTTTAAAAATAAGTATGAATTATTCTATGGTGCAGTGTGACTAGGCCCAATAAAGGAACACACGTGACAGCTATCGTGTGTGTCAATATCGCTCCATTGCCATCCGCTCACAAATAAATATTGATACATGGTGTATAGAAATAGCCTAGTGAAGTTATTCAATCCCACGCTTTCTTATCGTCTAAATAGTCCTTAGTTTCATAATAGGCCTTTCGGCACAGGACTGATTTGATAGTTCTTTTAAATTTATGAAGAGGCAGGGATTGAATTTCGATTGGAATTTTATTATAAATTCTAACTGACATTCCCATAAATGACTGGCTTTTTTTATGAAGCCGACATCTTGGAAATATCAGCTTGTGGACATTCCTGGTTACAATACAATTAGATTTATGTAAGTCCTTAAACGTTCTGAATTTGTTCTTATTTTTATAAACATGCATAATATTTTCATAAATATATTGCGAAGCAAGAGTAAGTATATTTATTTCTTTAAATTTTTCTCTAAGAGATTCTCTATTCCCTATTTTATATATTGCGCGAATAGCCTTCTTCTGCAGTACAAAGACAGTTTGTATATTTGCTGCATTCCCCCACAGTAAAATGCCGTAAGACATAACACTATGGAAGTAACTGAAATAAACTAATCTAGCAGTATCTACGTCGGTAAGAGACCGTATTTTCCTAACTGCAAAGACCGCAGAACTAAGTCTACTCGCCAACTTACAGATATGGGGTCCCCATTGTAATTTAGAATCAACAGTGATTCCAAGAAAACAAGCTGTGTCAACAAAATTCAGTTCCTTACCATTAAGTATTGGTTTAGTATCGACTTGTTTACCATTAGGTAGCGAAAATTTACAAAAATATAAACGAACTGTCGTCGATAAGGGGAGGCCTATGGCCAGCAGTGGACTACCAAGGGCTGAAACTGGATGAATAGATATGACAAGTATCGCAAATAGTAAAAGAATACTAAAATGATCTTATCCACTTTCAAAACTTTCTATTTTCTCGCTGAAAGCTACATCTGCGTATAATTTACTCTAATGATTCACGCATTAAATGCAATTTTTTGCAGTTGTTGCACGATATTTTGATGGTATGCCAACATGATAAATTTGTGCTTCACGCTCATTATGAAGAAAACTTCCTTCATCACACGTAGACCACTTTGTAAATGGTTTAATTTAGAGCTAAAAAACAAAGGAAGGCAATTTCATTAGATTTCATAAATTAATACAATTTTTATTAGACATTCATAGCGGAACGGTAGGTACCTACCTATTTTATGCGTTTGGAAGTAGGCGATTAAAATAAACACAGAATTAATTTCAAATTAAGATTTTCATCAAAATCAACAATGTGTATTTCTATCTAGATTCTAGTGTAAACGAAACAAAAAATTCCATGTTTAAAATATCTATAAAAAAGATTAAACCTAATCTGCCGAATGTCAAGAGCCGAAGTACTTAATTCAAACTTAAAAAATATTATGTTGCAGCTGCAGAAGACTATGACTTCTCCATATCTCCATGAAAAAAATTACCGTTCACGGTAACCGGTAAAATTTCGAAAAGGGCTTTTAGGAACTTAGTAGATTTCCCACACATAAAAAGCTGTAAATTACTCGCGAATGAATTATAATTTTGTAATTCCGTCTTAGGTTAAGGTAGATAAGGTAAGAAGGTAGTTAGGTTTAGGTAAGGTAGACTGTATCACCATTGAAACAGTTTTAACTTTATAAGCCCTCAATATGATGTCCAAATTACACCTAGATAAGACGACGTCGTTTATGGAAGTCTTCGAGGACTAGAACATTCTGATTTTGTAACTAGCGGTCTTACGGCAAAACAAACTTATGTCTCTGACTGTAGGGTCTGTGATAGTGACGATTATAAATAAAAAGACGTATGACTCAATCGTCAATCGTCAATTGAAAAGTTATAAGTTATAATTTGCAGTTATATGCAGCAGATACTGAAGTGTCGCAATACCTATAGTAAGTCTTGCTTAATAAGTTTTTCTATAGCTAGGATTGCGGATTGTTCTAAATAGTAAACTCCTACCATATTTAATAATTATGTTAATACAGTTTTTATAATGATAAATAAATAATAACTTTTAAAACGATAGTAAGTAGATACACGATAGCTAAAAAGCTATAGATAGACCAAGAGCGATTAAACATAGCGTTGCCAAAAGTTAACGGGATGTATAGGTACTACAATATCAACAAATAACTTCTCAAACCAATATGAATAATATAAGTAGGCGAATGTGTTAAATCAACAACATTGATCGTTGAACTTCTATCAAGTGTCAAATCGCAGGCTTACTAACGGGAATGTGAGGACAGGTGGGCGATTTGAAAACAACTGACACGGGTTGGCCACTAGCCCGTTTCTCCACCAATCCTCATTGGAGCAGCGTGGTGGAGTATGCCCAGTCCTCCCCCTGTTGTAGGGAGAGACCCGTGCCCAATAGTGGGCCGTAAAAGGGTTGCAGTCAGCCGGCCATGTCAGTAACTCATTAATGACCCACTACAGGGTCGGGTCTCCTCTCACAATAAGAGGGATGTAGGCCTTAGTCCACCACGCTGGCCTACTGCGGGTTGGTGGACTTCACATGCCTTTGAGAACATTTTTTTTGTGAACTCTCAGGCATGCAGGTTTCCTCACGATGTTATCCTTTACCGTAACAGCAGGTGATATTTAATTTTATAAATCGCACATAACTTTTTTACAAAGTCATTGGTGCGTGCTACTGGGATTCGAACCCGGACCCCTCGATTCGAGGTTGAATTCTAAGCCACTGGGCTATCACAGCCGGCCATGACTTCCTCAAATGAGCGCCACAAGATTCTTGCCTGGGGCGTCAGTTTCTCTAACGCCGGTACTGTCAGACAGTTTTCATGCTTCTGATGCTTATATCTTATTTCTAAACTTTGGAATGGTAGACGTATTCGAATAATTCAGTTGCTTTGGTCATTTTATTTTTCTGTGGTCTGTTCTGATCGCCACGTCATCAGTAGCACTTGCCTCGCTAAAATTGCGTGATGCTCACTAGGAGTAGTATAGGAGTAAGTACATATAATTTATAGTATCGTACTTAGTTCGCAAGCTTAACAGGATTGTTCCCTATTTCTAAATTTTGTTAAGGTAGACGTATTCTAATAATTCAGTTGCTTTTGTCATTTTATTGCTTCCTCCATCTGCTCAGATCATCACATCATCAGTACCACTTGCCTCGCTAAAATTGCGTGATGCTCACTAGACTAATAGGAGTCCATATTTATAGTATCGTACTTAGTTCGCATGCTTTACAGGCTAGTTTCCTATTTCTAAATTTTGTTAAGGTAGACGTATTCGAATAATTCAGTTGCTTTGGTCATTTTATTGCTTCCTCCATCTGCTCAGATCATCACATCATCAGTACCACTTGCCTAACTAAGGTTGCGTGATTCTCGCCAGACTAATAGCAGTTATTATAGTGTCGTCTAAAGGAAAAAAACATAATGCAAGTGCTTTGCAAATAATAGATTACTTACTTCATAATCGACTAGTTGTTTCACGAGCTTTGCCACAAGGAGGTTTTGGAGACCGATTACAGATGTTGGCATTATACTCGTAATATTGATAGTTTAGATAGGACTAATTATAGGATGTAGTCCACCTTCTGATAGGTTCCCTGCTTCCCAGGACCTGTTTTAAACAGGATACCTAACACTTTCAGTGACTTTAAATTAAAACACCAATACTACCAGAACCAGAACCAATTCACTGCAAATCAGTTCGACTACGTAGCGTAGTATCTCATTAATATAATTAATGTTTTGCCCTAATGATCTTGTCCTTATCAACTCCTCGTGTCAGTGGAACAAGAAATAAGAGCTTTGCATAATTATAAATGTGCGCATTGAAAAGATTTAATTTAGGCGTTATTTACAGTATATACTATCTGAAACTTTTTAAGAAAATCATAGATGCCACTAGGGTTCGAACCCGGACCCCTCGAGTAAGGGGGCGAATTCTTAGCCCCTGGGCTATCACCGCCCAGGCCGGGTAGTAGGTATCTATCTCTATGTTGAGAAAACCTGCTCTTTGTAAGCAGTCTTTCACAGCGTACTGCAATATTAAAAGCAACTCGTCAAGTCTAGTAGATATTGCATATTACTTGTGCATACGAGATTGCAATAGCGACATAATGCAACGCTTTCTAAGGCCTTCCACACGTCGGTAACGATATGTCACTTCGAAAGCTATTCGAATCGGCTATTTCAAAACGAGACCTTTCTTGTTAAATCAGGGTCGCAAAGGTTGCATGTTATATATCAATATTTCTTGTAGTAGGTAATTGAATCGCAAACGGGCACGCAGACCACTTGGTGTTAAGTGGTCATTCAGCCCCTGGACACCCACATCCAATCTCAAATAAAGAAAAAAATCTACCTGAGGTTGTTTGCGGGTGCTTTGCTTCTCATGTGACTAAGATGTTCGCATCAAATCCGGCAACCATACCTGCTCAGTCGACACACAAGACATGAAGAACCTGCTGCTTTACCTACGACGGGTTAAGAGGCTGACGCTGACAATTTTGTGTTTTATCTGCGTATGCCTTTGTTCTAAAACCAAGGTTGTAATTGAACATGTTACCAAAAACACATCTTTGATGATTATGTTTGGTAACCACAGACATGGTAAGCAACGGAGTAGAACAGTACAGGATGTGGATTCGTTTTTCTGTCAGTTGACTAATATACCACACTTTTTATCAGTTACCTCTGCGAAGCCGGTAAAATAACTATTTGTGTAGGTAAATAAATAGATCTCAAACCATTTTTATAGTTTGTTTACCAGAATAGAATATTGACTACATATTGGTTACCTCAAGTAAAGAATCACTGACAACCATACGAACATGTAGCTAAAATAAATGTGTAAATAAATATTGTAGGATAAACTAGTACAATCTTTTCCATTCAATTCCAATCTCGCACGTCTTGGGTGGGGCTGGAGATCGAATCCACTACGGTGCGTAGGACCGCCTTAAATAAACCGATACCTCCCGGACCTCCAACTGAATTCAAATAAATTTGAGGCATCATACAATTATGTTGAATAAATTATTTGTAATAACCGAAGACAAAAAATTTAAGGCTGACACGTGATGGAATTTAGCAAAGCCCTAAATGATGAAAGAACGATTTTTTACAATTTATCAAAATCGAAAGCTATCATAAAACTATAGTACATTTACATCTTGAATACTAGGTGCTAATTTAAGCATTCATCAACTGCAATTTTTCATTCAAAACTGGTTTTTATAATTTTATTATTGAAGGAAGTTATTGTGGCCATATCAAGGCCATATTTCACGCCAGATTGTATGTTTGTTTTAATTATAGGTAGGTACTAAAGTAATGATGTTACGTCAAACGATTTACTAAATACCTATAATAAAATGGAATGAAAAATAGACCGTAATTCCAGTCAACTGGACTGGATTAATCACTGGAATGGTACATTGCAGGTTCACATTATTCCAGTGGCATTCCAGCGCTGGACATACCTACTTAATTATTTTCCAGACCTTGATCCAGTTTTTTGATGACGAACCTCTTATTACTTTTCCAAGCTTTACTATTACTGCTGACTACAATTTTAGAGTGAAGCAAATAAAAAAATTAGAAAATGTTTCAAAAAGCACAATACTGTTGGTTCTTACGGTTGTAGTGCGGCTATTAGTCCTGTAGGAAATAAATACGATGTACTCAATAGGAAAGTAATGCCGAAAGGAAATGTCGAAAGTGAAGGGACAAATTCGGAATCTACAGTCAGTGCGTGAGTGCATACCCTACTATATTTACATAGCCTGTTTAACAGCACTTGCAAAACCGTTGGCTTTGCAAGGTCAAGGTGTGGTGTGGAAACTCGATAGTTACTTATTTTCGCAAGTACACAATAATCCGACAAGTGACACACTTTTCGATTAATGATTAGCCGCCTATTTATGTTATGTGTCACTTGTGACTTTTGTAGGCTCTCTATTTTCTAGGTTTCGGTTTCTCTAGGTTCTTTTCCTATTTTCTATTTTTAGAAAAGTGGTAAGAGTCACGCTTTGAAGTTATAAGAAAAATAAAAGCGTTTTTACTAAAATTTTATAATGTAGCCTAAAACTTTATAAGAATCCTGGCAGAAATAAATATGTAGTACAAAACGCTTCTTTGATGACCTCTGCGCTTTGTCAATCGAGTCATAATCTTAGCGATTAATTATTATGTTTCGGTGTGTTTGGTGCATTATATTAGCTTTTTGTTATGTCAGTTTTATCTTTTTGCTATCGACAAATCACCATTTATGTAAAATATTAGTTTAAGAAAAATCTAAATCTAATGTTAAGTTTTTATGCATTACGTTTACAGGCATTAAATATTACTACGTTGACATAAAATATATACATAAAAACCTTTTTTATTGTTAAAGTTAAATGACAGGATTCAATAAGTAGAATAACTTTCCAAACTTGATAAACTTTATTGCATAATTTTACATAAACCGTTTCATGACATATTATTGTTTCAATTTTACTTTCTCCGTGGCCAGAGCCAGCTTGCGAATGTTGCACAGGCAGCCGGCCGACGCTTCCTGTAGAATGGGGTCTTTGGACCCAATGGTTTCTAGTAGGAATTGCACAACACCAGCCTGGAAATCATTAACCCCACATAAATTACCATTGGCACAAATTCCTCTACGAAATACAAAAAAGTTGCCTCCTTCCTTCCTTTCAGCCCTTGGTAGTCCACTGCTGGATATTGGCCTGCCCTAATTGACGCCACTCCAACCGGTCCTGTGGGGTTACTCTTGAAATCAATTCTTCATTGGAATTGTTACACACTAGCGCCTTATTTTTCCAATATTGCAGAACTAAATGAAATTGTGTAATTTAGTTGCAATCTATAATGTCATTGCGTTCAAGAGTACCAAATCATGTGACAGTTCAGATTGGATCGGAATCGGAATTGAAATTGGGATTATTTTCAAGAGTCTCCTTAGACTGGGCCCTCTGAATCCAAAGGTTTCCCTATTGTTGTTGCCTATTCAAGGACTCAAGGTTGCCTACTACTGCAAATGCTAGAACGAATAAAAGAAATACAATAGTTGGAATTCTTAACTATTTATTAATAGTGAATTTACTACAAATTAAAATAAATCAAATTAACTAAATATTTATTTCATGCAAACAAATCTAGTCCTAGTAATCTACAACTACAATCGAAAATCGTTGAACACAAGCGTGTTGTAGTTTTAGGAATATTCTACTGTAATATATCTCACGAGGAAAATCCTTTTCTTTGGTGCTGTTAGTTTTTTTATTGAAACTTGTTATTTGGTTAGTATGTTTGCGACAGGTAGGCAACTATAGAATAATAATTATACACAACACAAAAACGTTACAAAGTTTATAATGTGTTTTATAAGTTTTCCTATAAGAAATATTGAAATAAGTCTTCTTTAAATTATTTATTTTAAAATTAGAAGTCCGGTTTTTGAGATAAAGCAATTTCTCATTTATGAACAATTTATGAGGATTTGGTATCTTATTATCTTTACAATATGACTGACACAATGTTGCTTATTAGAAGATCGCAAGAACTTGCTTATTAGGAGATGAAAAACAGGTTCCTTTTACCCGATTCCATACATCTCCCATAATAAGAAGCATACACAGGGAGCTTTACGCCTCGCCCTTGTAATCTACTTATGAGTATAATGATTTTCCAAAAGCACATCCACAATATGTGATGTATTCTTCAAGAAGGCCCTTATTTCTCATTAACACATCTGTGGTTGGGCACTCTGAGTGTTGCAAAAGTCTAATGGCAGCGAAGACAACTTACCACATAGCTACATCAGATAGTCCGTCTACTCGTTTATTCATTAAAAGGCATTCTTAGAATTCATTCTAAAAGATGCTGGGTCAAAAGTATGGTGCAACTACTGAAACGGTCGTTAGATATTATCTTTATTTCATAGATAACGACGCAGTTAATAGACTAGAAGGAAAACCACTACTAATGGAGTCTGCCATTCAAACTGTGACATCAGTTTGATCCCTATCACCCAAAAGGTTATAGGTCCTGTTATTTACAACACGTTGTCTAATAACACCCCGGGGTACATGTCGTCACCAAGACTATATTTGATCAGCAAAATGATGACGCCACGGTTCCTGGGCTACACACACAGTAATAATTCGATAGAAGATGAAGTTGAGTCATTTGAATGTCATAGTTTCTGGACATCATGGAGTGGGATGGAGTGGAATATGGGATCCCGTGTTCAGCGCCACAGAGTAGAGAAAAGGACGAACGTGCTATTTCTCATTCATGCAATTCCTTGCTCAAAAGGTGCCAACAGAAGTACGGAACCCGTCCTATAATATTCGGCTCTGTTATCTGTCAGTGTCAACATAATTATCTACTTACCGCATGCATGGTAACACAGTTGATAGAGTAGAAAGACAGGTGATATAACGCCAGCGCAGTCGCTCGATGCACGTTGGGGTCCCGTGACGTCATGTAGTTGACCAGCGGTGTGATGGCGCCACGCTTGCCGAATTCCTGGCGATTCTGCGACCAGTCGCAGCAGTACGCGATCGCCACGCCGAGGTTTGCGCGGAGGTGGTCGTCCGTTGTGCTTACTGAAATTCCATTTTATTGAAATTTAAAAATGTATATTATAATGAATTATAGCCTACACTTATCAGAAAATCCCGCATACTCCATAGATTCTAATCAGATCAGATTACAAACAGATTACTAACTTTAAAGATCCTATAAATAATATTGAATAATAAAAAAGGGAGGAATAAATTAAAAGTACTCATTTGGATTTACGCAAGAAAGTCAAAAATACGTATCTTGAATTTATAATGTTTTAAAATGCAAGTGAAAGTTCTAATTTTAGATTTTGTAAGTACGAGTAAGTGGGTGCCATTTACACGGAAATGCATAAAATGAGTGTTCCAGATCAGATTACTACGAGTGATATAATTTTGAAGATATTATCTTTACGTTAATTATTTTAGTGCACATATAATAACGTACTTAAATATGATTTGTACATAATCGCGACCGTTATGTATACAATAAAAGATAACATTTATATCGTTTAGAACAAAGAGGGATGTTGATTGCAGTCTACAATGCAATAAATCTGTAATGATTTATCTTTTTCTTTACTATTTCATTTTCATTTCCGTCCATCATAAATACTCGTATGAAACTTATGTTTTTTGAAGACAGTTACTCGTAATCGAGATACATTACCTCTGTTAAAAAAATGTTTACTTACCGAGTTTTGATAGTTTGGCCACGACCCCATGGTCCGAAATGACGGCCAAATTCTCATTATCCTTCGCGATAGTCGCAATAGCGGCACATACAGCTGACAGAACGTTGTGATCGTCTGAATCCAGCAGGTCGACTGTTAGTTCCAAAGCTCCCACAAAAGACCTGACCATCTCCCCTGAATCTGCGGCGTTTTGCACGCAAGGGCTGAGCGCTAGAGCAGCATTGGTCTGTACCTTCTTCGAATCATTTTTCAGTAACGACCAGACCAGCCTCACGCCATCCAACTCGTCGATCTCCGACATACAGTTAGGCTCCTTAGCGCATTCCATCAACACCAATGGTACGTTTTCGAGTAACGGTTTATGCGTGTTGTTGAGGTGATGTACTGAAATTAAAAGTTCGTACAGTGTTTTAATGTCACAACTATAGAAATCTTCTCAAATAGTTGCGTCTCTAATTTGACGAAATGCTTACTTAACATTGGAATGCCTCCGGCGCTCCTAATCCTGTCTCGGTTTGGTGGATATTTAGCGCATTCAGCTAAAGCACCAGCCACGTTTGTTAAGACACCGTCATTTTCGTCATCGAGCAACCTGACCAATATTGGAACCGCACCCAAATTATCCAGTCTTTTAACGCTGGCGTCGCTATTAGCGCATTTCCACAGCGCACCAGTGACAGCTGCCATCAGAGGTTTGTTAGCGCGATTGGTAGAATCCTGAGCTGCTTCCACTAAAAGTTCGAGGCCACCAGCTTCACGGATCATGTCCCTTGTTATGGAATCGCTCGCACATTTGTATATCGCCAGACTGCAGTATGTCTTAAAACATGGATATTTAAAATTAAATTTCAAGGCTCAAGTTAACCGTCATATTGAAAACGAAATTCAACAAACCTTTAAATCTTTGTCCTCGTTTGCCAAATGTTTTATCAGATCATTAACCATCTTTTCCGTTTGTATTGCGAGTTGAAAGGACGTCTCATTTGCGCACATTTGTAGTAAACCCACTGCTGGCACAGCGACATCCAGGTGTATGGTCTTCAGTATCCTGGCTATCAGAGGAATCATGCCATATTTTCTCATTGCCTCACGATTTCGTTGCGATGATGACATAGACCAGAGAGCTTTAGCTCCAGCGCGAGCAATATCCAAAAACTGCAGTTCATCCTGATGAAGTTCTTCCCGTGGCGTAACCAAAAATCTAAACCAGAAAGCAAATTAATCATAACATCATCCTACAGAAAAACAAGCGCTAAGGAATACTATTGCTTACCGCTCTTTGATGTCCAACAAATCAATTAACTTGGGTATGCCACCAAATTTTCTGCAGAACTTACGACTTTTGCGAATCCTTCCTAAGTTCGCTATGGTTTCCGCTGCGAGTATTTGGACGTCTCTCGCTGGATCTGATAATAAACCGACAAGGAGTGGAATCGCTCCTAAGTCAGTCACTTTCTTCCTGATTTCAATGTTGGGTGTTATATCTTTAAGAACAGCTAAGCCGCCCAAAATGCAACATAAATCTCGTGTCTCTAACAGGTTCACTAGCAGTTCTAGCCCACCTATTTCCTGTATAGCTCTTTGGTTCACCTCAATTGTAAGATCGTGATCCTTCAAGCAAGATAATGCTACCATAGTGGCTGTTTGGTTACCTGCTTTCATGTACTTTACGAGTTTCTGTATGTGCCAGTATTCTGGTGGGATCTCTGACGATTTGATCAGGTCCGCCCAGTTGTCTTCGGAAGAGGAGGTCGAAGATGCTGATGATGCGGAGGTGTCTGATCCTTCCGTGACCATCACAATCCTTGGAAGACCGACTGTGTCCTGACCTCCATCTACGCTAAATGTCGATACATTATCCCCTTCTGCCATGATTGATTCTAACAATAAAATAAAACACAAAATATAAATCTGATTTCCTTTACACAAGAAAGTAAATTGATAAACGCTTGATCTTCACAAAATCATTCCAGATTTGATTTGAAAGAAAGTTTGACTGAAATTGTCAGGTCAATACGGTTGCTAAGCAATTCAACATCATGTTTCTGTTTTAAGGTCTATGCACACGATGTAATTTAATGATTATTAAAAATCATAATTTATTTATTGTCCCCGACAACACGCGTTCTTCATTATTTTGCGTTTTTGCTGGTAATGTATAGTTTTTCGATTAATACAGCTATGTACTACACGACTGTAGAAATACAAACCTAAACTCTAGAATTAAATGCTAAAATGAGTGAAACTTTGTAATTTTACTGCGCGATTCGTCGCGCGCTTTAAAAAAGTCGTCAGAAGATCTATATGGAGTTTTTAAAATAATAAAAAATAATGTCTTTTGATTGATTTACTTATTGCATTCATAATAATTCATATCTATAGAATTTACATTATTTATGTGTACAAAATTTGAATTAATACTTACCTCATGCCCAAAACTTAAGTGTTTTAATTTATTCAATAAGGTGTCGCGTCTTCATATTAGTATTTTATTAGCTTCTTTAACAGGAGACCAATGTATGGATGCATTATTACCTACTTTTGAGGACTAAGATAATTAGTAAGTAATTATAAAAGGCATAACTTTAAATCAGATTTCAGTTCTAAAGCATTTTCGCAGCGTTATAAAGGTACGAGTATAAATCTTGTGCACTATCATTGCGGACGAAAACAGAAGCCCCTGATAGTCCTTTTCAAGTTAATATTATTGGTACATAATCCGCATTGGGTTCGGATCGCGTCGGACCCGTGCGTCGAAACATCGCATGTCGCTGCGTCTGTTCCCCGCGCGGTCCGCGTCGTGTAACGCATAGTCGTGCGTCGTGCACACGCAGCAGCCGACGCATGCGCAGAACGGACAGCATGCGTGCACTGCGTCCAACGCACCTGTGATTGTAGTTAATTTTTCATCAAATGAGATTTAACGGCTAAGGGATATATCACTGCATGGCAGATTTCAGGACCACCTTGAAGTCGTTAGACTGCTAAACTTAATCTACTTAATTCTTTAAATCTCCCCGGTATTAAAAGTAACCGGTGCGAGTTTGATAAACATTGAAAATAATTTGCGAATGAATCTACTCCCCCACAGAGCTACATTGGAAGAACGTCTCCCCCTTTTGTTGATATACAACCATACCCAGTAGTGTGACACAAGAAAGTTATGAAACCTTTTCTAGAAACTTACCGAGTCTATTAGCTATTTGAGCGAATCTCAAATACGGAGTATCGACACGATCATCCAGGGGTGCTTCGCATAACCTGACCACTTTGGGGGGGTGGAACTCCCCTCGTACGTCCACTGTTACGTGGCGAGTCCTACCGAAGAGCGGACACGGACTGTTCGGATATACCTTCTGGAACAATTTAAAAAAGAATTTTCTGTCATCTCATCTCTCTTCCTAGGTCTGCTGGAAGGATTTATTGTTGAAAGAAGAGCCAGTTTCAGTGGGCGAGGGTAGGAAATTTGACAGATACTAAGGGATCTGTAACTAAGAACAAAGTGCAACGGAAAGTTCTAGAATGTTGGTTTCAGATTCGGAATTTTAGATAGTTCAGATCAGCACCATCGGTCTTCGCAATATAGTGGCTAAGACTACCTAAAAAATAGTCCTAACTACGCAAGATAAATTAATTGAATAAACGAAAGCGAAGTTCAAAGAAGCAAAGTAGAATTAGGAGCAGAAGCAGCTTTCATCAATGCAATGAAAGAAGACTATAAAATTTACATGATAAAGGCAATACGAGAGAAAAAATTAATATTCGTGCGCGCTCGCCAAGTGTGGGTTAACGGACTTCACACGTCGTTAAACATGGTGTGGAGAAAAGAAATAAGTCTGATATCCATATGGGTAGCTGTGATGCCAGTTACCAAATAATACACCGAATAGGCTACATTCATCAGATTATCAGATGATATTATGCCGAATTTATTTAGTCACTGTAGCTGATCACCTACTACCGTTTAGTGTAGATTAGTTGGCGCTGAAATTTTTCGTATATATAAAAGTTAGATCTTGATCACGCACCGTAGGCCATCTACGGAAGCACTCCTGCAGAGGTTTCCTCTCGAGGAGAAGCTCCGCTGATGTGTGTTGTACTTCGCCCTTCCATTTTCGTCTGCGTTGTTTGCAAATTGGACGACACCTAGAAACAAAAATATATTAGCAAGAAGATCGCCGCACTAATCTCCTCTAGGTCAGTTCCTTTTTACAGCTGATCCGGCAGGCTTAAAATGATGCCTGATCGTCCAAATCATTTATATACTTACGAGTATACGAATATTCTTACGAGTATATATAATGATTTACCTCAGTTATTTGATTCATTCGTTTAGTGAAAGACGAGCAACAACCGCGTTATTTTCAACCGTGAGTCGATTTCATCCATACAAACTGACCATTTTTTCTCATTGGCATCTCACAGCCTCTTATTGGGATCTCACAGCCTCCAGCTTCTGTTCGTTTCGTAGTTCATCTGGGCCACGGATTTTTGCATTGTTCCGCAATTTTAATATCATTGATCCTTAACGAAATCCCATCTCGTTGATGAAACAAACTGATGAAACACATCTAACTCCCGGATCGCTTGCGGTCAACCATGGGCACCTTACATGAGCCGTGGGCTCTGAAGCAGTCACTATGGACACATTAAAAACTTCCACGTCAGACCCAAAAAGATACTTACTTACAAAGATTCTCCGTTTCCTTTGGATCTCGTTGAAGTTTCGGTAATTCAATCATGATGTGTCTTGTAGACTGTAACTGTCTTGTAAGACTGTTGGAATTTTATGATAATCTTAATTTCGAGGTTAATGTTATTTCATATTTGACTAATGACAGTTGGGTCGATTTGATTATGATTTGATTTGAGTTTTAGTGCTTACAACTGTTGATCTGTTGATAATATTTAAGTTTTCAAAATGAATAATCGAACACCGTACCAAAACAAAGTATCTAATCGATTCAAAGTTGCGTCATTTCGATCCTTACCGTAGGTAAATGAAACCGGTTAAATAAAAACTGCGGAGGTCAAAACACTCAAAAGGGCCTTTTTATACACTGTAGGTTATACTTCCACATTATTTACGTAACGAATCGACGAACGTAAAAGACAATACCCATTCAAATTTAAAACAATGATGTATGTTTACACGTGAATTTCAAAGAAAACAACAGATATTAATTTAAATTTATTCACTGGTATATAGTATAATAATTACACATAAATAGTTACTAATACATAATACAGCGGTGATAGCCCAGTGGCTTAGAATTCGACCTCAAATCGAGGGGTCCGGGTTCGAATCCCAGTGGCTCGCACCGATGACTTTGTAAAAAAGTTATGTGCGATTTATAAAATTAAATATCACCTGCTGTTACGGTGAAGGAAAACATCGTGAGGAAACCTGCATGCCCTAGAGTTCACAAAAAAAAAAAATGTTCTCAAAGGCATGTGAAGTCCGCCAACCCGCAGTAGGCCAGCGTGGTGGACTAAGGCCTACATCCCTCTCATTGTGAGAGGAGACCCGACCCTGTAGTGGGTCATTAATGGGTTAAAACAACAATACTGACTTGTTTTTGTATTTCCTTGTTCCAGTTCCGAAGGAGCGTAAGAGATGTTTTGAAGCCAGAACACAATGATCACTTCCTTCTACGATGGCTCAGAGGTATTCCATATTTGTTTTTGTTTTACATATTTTTCTAGCCGATTTTTTTAAAGCAAAGTGGATCAAGTACAGGAGAAGTTATAGGAAAATACTATCTATACAAAAAGTTGTATAAAGTAAATGAAATGAGTTGACTTCGTTCACCTGACGTTCATTTGAATACGAGTAAATCTTAATTTATGAAGTATGACGCCTCATAAATAATTTTAATTTATTAGCATAATTTTGAATAATAAAATACTAATGTTCAGTAAAAAGCATTCAAAAGTGAGCAAGTCTTAATTCTTCAGTCTTTTTTAGAATATTTATCGCATCTTCAATTATTTTTTTAATTAATTGGAGAATTGTTAAAAAAATGCCATAAATGTAACAGCTGTAATTTAACTTTGGAAAAATCCAATTATTAAAAATTTGCCATTTTAATGCACCCAGCATTCTCTGGGGTTTGAGTTTGAGAAATAGATAATCGAAATGATTATTTACTAGACTCAAGGATAAAGCGTTAGTTTAAAACAGGAAATCACTATTTTTTTCCTATATTCACTATATTTCCTATAGAATTTATTTATCGATTAAGCATGAATTTTTCAGCGCGGCAGTGGGATCCAGAAGCCGCAGAGAAAATGTTACGAGATGTAAGTATAAACTACCTAGGTATATTATATATTATAGTATATTACACATTTTTCTAAATTGCGAATAATACAAAATAGTTCTGTTGATATCGTCCGTTGAAGAACATTAAGACTTAGCTCTGACTTAGAATGTTCGGAAAATCAGTTTTGATTGATAAAATTAGTTTCGGCACAGCGAAACATAGCGACCTAAATTAGTTTTCGAGTTTTTAACTCGAAATTCATCGTAATCTCATACAAAAAAACTCAGTAAAGACACACAAACCAATTGTACGTATTCATAAATCAACGAGTACTTAAGCAACACCGGGAGTCGTTGGCTCGAACGGTGGCTACTGGTGGAAATTTTTAAGAGTTTACGTATGAAGGGCATGTTATGTTTTGTAAGCGGTCTTGGCTGCTGTTGTAGACCAAGTTAATTTACACTTGTCATTCAAATGTATAAAAATGGAATTAAGAAATAAATATTATAAACAAATTGAGCCAGTTGGCTGTAGTTCAATTTAATATTGGTAAACAGACGTCGATAATCTTGTTTCATCTTTCCAATAAGTTTTTTTAACTTATAGATACTTACGTCACTCTGCAACAGATACTATTGCTATACCATGGTGATGGTGTACCATTGGTATCCTGAATCACGCTATCGATGTTTTCTACGTCGCTTGCTTATGTACAAACCATCTCCAGGCATGATCGCCTCGTGTGACGAAACCTCTCTTTTTTCTTTAAGCTACTATAACCGGCTACTGCTATCAGCTACAGAGACGAGACAGTCATTGCAGAAACCCTAAAGGAACGCCCGGGACGATCCAAGAAGACACCGGGCCAAAATTGACAAAGAACTTTTTCTGGAGCAATATATTATAAGAAATGCAGACAAGTAACGTAATGCAAAAAAGGCACGGGCCTAGAGTCTGTGGACAGCAATTAAAGATTTAAAAGAAACTCTCTTTTTCCGCCAAATCTTATAATTCTATAAACTTCTATTTTTATTGAGTTCGTTACCACATGTATTGAATTAATTTTCCAGTCAATGATATGGCGTGAGAAATGGGGCATAGACACAACGTTGGAGACATGGCAGGCTCCAGAAGTTCTAGAGATGCATTTTCCCAGCGGCACCACAGGATTCGACAAGGAGGGCTCGCCACGTAAGTTGTATCTGTAGATACTAACAAGAATTACAAAACTAAGTCGGTTAAACTAAAGTATATAGATACTAACAAGAATTGCAAAACTAAGTCGGTTAAAAGATAACTAATTAACAGGTTTACTTATGTGAGGTGAGGTTCAAAGTGATTTAAACTTTAACTTGATTTTCAAGCCCGAAACAAACAGTGAATGGCGCCAACTGAGGAGGCAAAAAACGGTAGCCCTCACGGTAGCGGTAGACTATCTATAAGTCCTCATGAGTAGCAATGTATATACATACAACATCAAATACATAGCACACTTGAGATTAGATTTTCTCAATGGCATGTGAAGCCCAGCAACCAGTACTAGTCTATGATGGACTAAGGTTTACATACCTCTCATTACGAAAAGAGACCCAACCCAGCAATAAAAGACAAATGTGTATGCAAAGTTGCATTGACTACCTACACGTTCTTTTGTATCTGATTCTATGATACAGAAAAGACTCATACAAAATCTTAATATAGTTAATATATTCAAAAATCTATGTTCATATAATCCATTCCAGTGATCATCGTTCCATTTGTTGGTTTGGACGTTTGGGGTCTTCTCCATTCAGTCACAAGGACAGACCTCATCAGAATGATCTTAAGGCATTTGGAAGGATACCTGGCAACTGCGAGAAAACAGGCTGAAACACATGGACCAGCTGCTTTAAAGGTATCCACTTAAATTCGTATCATAAAACTACATTTGATATTGAATGGGAGGAGTAATAGTAGAAAGAACACAGTATAATATGAGATTGAGATGAGATTATGTACTGTCATTATGTCATTACTATGTACCTACATACTCGTAATTATATATTTGTTGTTTTGTTATATTTGTGTCCATGGATTATGTTCAATGGGACCATTTCAGATACTTACAGATACAGGCTTTACAAGAAGCCATAAAACCACTGTTTTATTCGTCCATCGATCAGGGCCTTTATAGGGGGCTCAGTCCTCAAACCATAATCTATTTAACCTTTCTTAGCTACATCGAACCTACACGCTACATACGAACGCTACATTAAACCAGTTTATCTGCTACAAAATCAATGCTTTTGTCTTATTCCAGGTGACAGTATTATTTGACTTAGAAGGCTTTAACATCAGACAGTACGCGTGGAAGCCGGCAGCGGAGATGGTGTTCACGCTGCTGCAGATCTACGAGGCTAACTACCCTGAGGTGCTGAAAACATGCTTCGTTGTCAATGGTAAGGCCAGCACCTGATGTTTAAAGTTCCACTTGCAGTTGGGCCTGTTAATCAAATGCTTATATGTGCGCGTTTCTGCTTCAGAGGATTGAGCCGTTGGTCCCAGTGGTTATCGAGGGCCCGGGACAATAGATCACTTCAGTGCCATTTATTTTAGTTGATCTACAGTGGAAGTCCCTACGAATTGATGTCGCTTAACAAACAATATTTAGAATAGATATATTATTCTGAAGATGCACTGACTGCATATAGCAATAAGGCTGGTGATGTCACCTCAGCCTTCCTACCAGCCTCTTAACCCGTCATAAAGCAGCGTATTCTTCATGTCTTGTGTTTTGCCTGGGAGGTATTTTTGCTGGAGATACTTTATTTGAGGCAAACACCTTAGTCCTTATGAGTAGCAAAGTACCAACCAACATACAATCTCGGATAAGATTTCTTCTCTATAAGTTAGTTTGGACGAGGGTGTATGGGCTGCAGTGACCACTTAGTCTTAGCATCCGGTGGCCTCGATGCCCATTTGCTACTCATATGCAGTTGAAAAAACACTGTTTTACTACATTTCCAAACTCAAATTCCATCATAAAATTAATTTTATATGTCTTTAATATCCCTTCAGCTCCCAAAGTGTTCTCCCTCGCTTTCTCGGTCATAAAGAAGTTCATGCACGAATACACGATATCCAAGATGAAGATCTATGGAGCGGATCCCAAGAAGTGGCAGCCGGCCGTGCTGGAGCTGGTGGACAAGGACCAGCTGCCGGCGCATTATGGAGGCACCATGGTCGACGCTAATGGCGACCCTAGGTGTAGTTTACTTGTAAGTATTACTTTGAAAGTCCATATTTCAATTTTGTCTATTCACAATTCAATAACCCTATTCAATTATTTTGTTTCTATTATACATAAATAACTCCGCATAGCTTTTTTATTGCTTCTTTTTACTGTACTGTAATTTGCATATCTGTAAAGGTGAATATGGATTGATCAAAATGGCCTGTAAAAACCAAAACTAACCCATATTCGTACCTACAAATAAATGATTCTCACTTTTAGTAAATGAGTAGCAATGGACATGCAGGATATGTTAGGTGGTTACTTCATTCTGGTGAGATTTAGAGGTTTTGGTAGTCATGAGAACTGCAGTCCATTTTCTACACTAGACTACTTTTTTTAACGGCCTTTACAATTGTCATCTCGAATCTACAGGAAACGATCAGGTGTTTTGTAAATAACCAATCCTGCTCAATATTTAGCATAAACTTTATCTATGTTTATCATTATTTATGTTTCCCTACTTTTAGGTCAAACCAGGCGGCAAAGTTCCCAAGAGCTTCTATTCCCGGAACACAAATGACCACGACAAAGAGTACAAGCGCGTCACAATCAAGACCGGCGAGAAACACGTTGTGGACCTCCTCTGCGTTGAGAAGGAGAGCGTTTTAAAGTATGTAGTGCACATTAAAAATTAATCGAAAAAAGAAATCGCAAAAGGGATCCGGTTCAGTAATTATCTGGATGCTTGTAAACAATCAGTGCTGGTAGTGGGTGTTTGTACGAAAAAAATCATTTAAAATATGCATTTATTTACGTTAAAAACTACCGATGCGGTATTACCGGCCGACCACAGATGTGGACCACTGTGCTGGCCACAGGCTGCGGACGACCGCGGCCTTCCGGCGCAGCGGGAACCGCATGCAACCGCACACGCTGCGGCCGCAAACCGCGTCGTGAAATGCGCTTTAATTTTGACATACACATTTGCATTCTACGGGAGTTGTGGGCTCGCAAACGCGTGCGGGCGCGCCTTAAAACCGTACCGTGACTTCTTAAGTTCTTAGCGTTAGGCAGTTTATGAAAAGCATCTCAATCGCGTATTGCAGATGGGACTTCGGCATCGACAGCCACGACATCAAGTTCGTGATCAAGCGGCGCGACGAGGAGGGCAACGAGAGCGTGGTGCACGGGCCGCGCAAGGTGGGCGAGGGGCCCGCCGACGTGGGCGTGCTGCCCGTCACTGGGCCCGCCACCTGTGAGTTTGTGTATTCAAGCATTGTGTAGTTGCCGTCACGAGTGGTGAGCACAACTTTCATTGGTCGGTTTGACATTGACCTCGCTGCGGTTCACGCGATTGGTTCGTTCACACTTACGAACTGACGACTGTCGACCAATAAAGATTGTGCTCACGACTTATGCCGACTAGTATAGTAACGGTCTGAGTCGTGAGCACAGTACCCAGTCTGAGTTTTAGTAATGCCGCTAAAACTTAGACTGGGTACTTATCAGTGGTAGGGATATTGTACACTTACGGCCGATGTACAGAACATCCCAATGGCCATTTTAATGTAGGTACCTACCATAGAAAACAGAATAAGTTTTCTATGGTACCTACCTACCATACTCTGACAAACATTACCATCTACGACTTTAAAGTACCTAAAAAAGTTTCTCATTACAGATTCAGTGATATTCGACAACAAAAGCGCGTTTCTACGGAACAAGAAGGTGTACTACGACGTGCTCATATCAGTACCTGAGCGCGACCTCAACATGAGCGACGAGCCGGAAGACGACCTCAACAAAGGCACGGCTGCCACCAGCTCCAACGGAGCGTAATTCACCTCAATGTAAACGCATTGAACTGCAGGGAATATTGACGGAAGGCCTTAGCATATTTCTATAGAAAAATTACAAATATTAATAATGTTAGCGCAAAATACAGAGAGTAAGTACAGGACCCCGAGCGAGTATGAAAGTAGGTATAACTAGCGTATGCCAATAGTATGGGAAGATGTCAGATACACTGAAATGTGATTCTTTCTAATGACTGATGTTTACTGTACATACTTTGGCGAGTGTTCATGACAACAGCACAGAAGTTTCAATACCTTCTCTAACAAAGCACTCATGGTCATGGAGTATACTTACGCGAGTGCTTTGTTAGAGCTAGTTCAATGAAATAGAACACTTATTTTTTTTATTAATAAACTTAAATAGATGCTATAACTCTAATAAATGATATAATAACGTATCAGTGTAGTTTAGTTCACCTGCTTTGAGTGCCCCTCAGGCTAATGTCGACCGGAAGAAACAGAAAAGAACATGATGAACAAACAATGTCTATGTGTGGGATTTGGCGTAAACTGTATAAAACTTGCTCTCTGTGCAGTCCCTTTTGTGGGTAATGTATGTATTATGGCGCCAAAATGCACAAAGATATATCACAAATTCTATGCTTGTACTAAATAGCGAAGATTTTAAATCGTTTTAAAAAACGTCTCGCAAGTCACGAGTCTGTTTGATTTGTGACTCTTTTGAGATGAAGAAATTACTTAACCTGATAATTAAAATAGGTATTCTGTAATATTTAAGCCGAAGGTATTTCATTAGTTCTTTTATTGAAACAGGGATTTAAAGTGTACATTGAGTACAATAAATAAATATTTTTACAGAATAATTTTATTGTAGTGTGGAGCACAAACAATTTTGTACATACATATTGTACTTAAAATTTTACATTAGGAAAAATATTATGATTAAGTACTTTTTTAAGTTAAAAAAACCACTGTTTAAGTTTTTGAGACCTCATAATTATGTTACAATTTTATTGCTGGATACAAAGATAATAATTTGTTTTGCTCAATAACTTAGTTAATAAGTAGAAATAAGACTAAGGAAGAAGCTTTTTCTGTGATAATCTATTTTCTTAAGAGAAAACAGTTCTCGCATCGCTTCTAAATATCCTATTATGTATATGGCTGTGAGCAATCATGGCAATTTGGCTTCTGCTCGATAAAAATCATAATAATATATTGGACCCACTATGATGGTGAACGGCCTCTACAGTCGTTATAGTGTGGAATTGTTTCTTGTTAAGCAATCATATTATAGCAAGGCTACCTACAGTTGGTTACTGTAACCACGCAGTAAGTTTGCCAAGCAATTGTTTGCTATTCCTTCCTAAACAAGTTTTACCTAAATACATGACAAATACTTGAATAGAGACTTCGAAGTTCTTCTATTTAATAAACAATCGTACTTTAAATTCTTGAATTAAAAAATGTTAATCAATATAATATCATTAGATACATTTAAAGGTTAGTAGATTAGGTTTAGACACAAACCTTTATTCAATTCCGAACTTTCAAGCTAACATAGATAGTACAACATAAAAAATGGCAGAAATAGTACAAATTTTAATGGACATTATAAAAGTTAAATTAGTAAGTAAACAGTACAAAATTTGGAGGTGGCACTTGCCTACCAATGGTAGGTATCGGTATTTACCCACCTAATACTCCAAAATTTACTCAAATGGTTTGGTTTTAGTACTGATATGATAATCGAGCTAAAAATGTAAATAGGTACATGCTATCTAAATACCTACTAAATAGTAATTAGATAATTTAATTCTGATGAAAGTAATTACTCATTAATTTTTATCGTATGTGGAAAAGTGTCCATTTACGACTGAAAGTAATAAAATGTGAAAATGACTTATTTAAATTTTCATATGAAAAACAGCTATTCTAGGTCTATTCTAGTATCTTAGATCAGTCCTCTGTTGGATATTACACACTGCCTACCCACATACCACACTGACATAGGTTACCCTTTTAGCAAATATAGACAGTCCAGAAATATAAAAAGGACACTTTACAAAGTTAAAGCAATCACTTAAAATATTTTAGAAAAGTAATTTTACTCTTTGCGAAAAGAATAATAAAATACTCTGTTGAATTGCAAATATTACGTCTTGCATTCGCCATAAAAATCTATAGATGTTGTGTTTTTAATAGGTTAATTCAGTAAAACGTAAACATTTAGTTACATAGATACTATTTGCTGCATTTCCATAATGATGATTAGGAATAAAAATATAAACTATAGGAATATGCATTCCAAACAGATTAAGAATAAAAATATAAATTAAGTATGATTAGATCAATCAGTTAAAGTATATTAAACCTTTATGGTGAAGGTTTTAGGATCGTATATCGTAAACGAAAATTTTGAGGCATTACCTAATACTTACTTCTTAATGATAGGTACAATAAAAATTATTAAATGTAAAAATGTACTATTCCAATATATGAACGTAATTATCAAAAATATGGTATTATCGTTATTATTCTGATATCTGCATTATTTGCATGTTATTCATGTACTTAAGAGATTTTATGTAGATTCAACATTTGGGAAGATTATATTGGTGTATGTTTATTTGTTTTGTACTTAGTGATGTAATAAATTTTGCTATTGTTAACATAATGTTTAATTTATGTCTTTAACCCATGGACTACCTAAAATAAATTTTATAAAGGGCATATAAATAACGCTAACTGCTCTTGTGCGTCACTATGTGACCTCCCTTAGTCAAGAATACACAGTTACTAAATAAGACACATCATTACATTTTATGCAAAAAATATTTATTAAATAAACTTAGGACTTAAAATTATGTTTATATATCATGATTCATTGTACTAGAAGAGTGGGTAATCAGTTTAAGAAAGAAGTCTAGTACTGTAATAAAAATATAATGCCACCTTAAGGCTAGTCATCATCCTCAAACATCATACGGAGGAGGTCTATCTTGGTACATTGGCTACCCTCCAACCTCTGGACCCCTTTCCACTTAATGATGGTGGGGATGACCATGAGTCTACACCTGCCGTCTGTCCTGAATGGGCACGCCTTGTCCTTCCAGCTGAAAATGAAAATTTAATGATTGCATCTTCAACAAAGTACAAAGTAAATAGTTCAGTGTCATGACAGTAACCCATTAATGACCCACTACAGGGTCGGGTCTCCTCTCACAATGAGAGGCATGTAGGCCTTAGTCCACCACGCTGGCTTAGTGCGGGTTGGTGGACTTCACATGCCTTTGAGAACTTTTTTTTTTCTGAACTCTCAGGCATGCAGGTTTCCTTCACTGTAAGAGCAGGTGATATTTAATTTTATAAAGCGCACATAACTTTTTTTTTACAGTCATTGGTGCGTGCCACTGGGATTCGAACCCGGACCCCTCGATTCGAGGTCGAATTCTAAGCCACTGGGCTATCACCGCTATGCTATAATAGTTCAGTACTCAAGGCAAAGAAGGGAAGATTTGAGATGACACCTGCTTTTCTAAGAATCAAACAGGATAAACTGTATATGTATGCAATGCAATTTATTTATTTAATACTTTAATAAACATGACATCATTTATACTTACTAGTCTCTGTCACCAACATCAACATAGGCAAAAATAACATCTTTCTTTAACTCTTCTAGAAATGTTTTGACAATTGGTTCAGCTGGAAAAAAAAAATGCATCATTAAAATGTTTGTTCAGCCTATTTCTGTTTGAAGATATGAAGCAACATTTATTTATTAACATGTTATAGGTACTTGGGTTTTTTATTAGCTGGGGATGTGTGGTTGTCAGAAATACTTTCATTTGAGGTGAGCATCTTATTATTTATGACAAAGCTCAGTCTTTAAGCTTTGTTTTTTGAACTTGAGTTGTTACCTTAATCAAGTGGCATTTATTCCCACTCAACCCAAGGGGCGGTGAAAATTTGGGGTTGTCTTACAATTTTATTTTCATTTTATTGCACTCCACAAATATTTCTACTGCAGGCCCATATAAATTATTTACAAAAATCTTCAAAAAAAAAACACTGAATGTACCCATTTGACAATAAATGCACCAACTTCTCCCATTTTCTTTCTTACTTCCAGTGAACATGAAGTATGTATCAGTGGTTTTATTTGACAGCTTTTCAATAAAAGTAGTAAATTCTTCATAGTTATTTAAATTACGTATTTTTATTTTATTTTTGCCCATTATTTATTATAGGTAGGTATTACACATTGGTATTTTTATAACAAGGTCTCTGACAGATGTGACAGTTGCTACGTAAAACAAAATCAACAACACAAAGTGCTGATTTTTTTTTAAATACATGAGTTTTATAATGGCAGAAGGTAGGGTTATCAGAAACTTCTGAAAATTCATCATTTTTTAATATATGTAAAGTTGACAACATCTTTAAAATATGATTTTTATTGTGTGGTATCTGTATACAAGTGAAGTGCCACACCAACAATGATGAGGTTCACAAAATGGAGCATAGCTACCCTAAGCTATGACCCTCCGATATTGAAAAGGTCGACCAATATTGATAGGTCCAACATATAACATTCCAAGATTTTGAGAAGGGAGAGTGTGCAACCAATGGCCGGAATGAAATCATTTTTCATTTTTTCTATATATATTATGGACAAAAGGACAAAAAAGGCAAGTATAAAGAAGGAAAAACTAGAGTCACTTGTATTTTTCATTGCTGAAAATCTTAATTTTTTAAGATAACAGTCTTGTATCCAACTTTTTCTAATATAAGTGTAACAAAGTAATTACAATGACTACAAAGTCCTTAGCACTCTTTTATTGAACCTCAAAGTATCAAATTATTATGCTATGCGTTTGTGCACAGCTTATCAAACAAAATTATAAGTAACATACCTACATAGTACTTGGATAGGAAACACGGTATTTGATGGTATTATCTAGAATATTACAGATAAAGAGTATCTGTGGACATTTTTATATGGACATTACCCAAGATCACAATTTTATGGATAAACTTATCACTTTATATTTCAAATATAAATTAATGTTATTTGCAATGTATTTTTGAGAGAAAGAAAGAGTATACTACTATAGAAAACTAAATAAAAGCGTGTTAAAAATGGGAATGTATATTGTACGCTCCTGGCGCTGTATTAGGCATGTAATAGATAAAAGCTTATAGAGCTAAATAATTATGAATAAAGGCAAGGCACAGCTTCTTATGCCGCAAAAAATTACAACCAAACGGCATGTTATCTTGGAAGTAATTGTCTTGAAGTAATTCTACAAAACTTACCTTCAACACAGTCGGGGCACCAGCTATTGCCATTACTCAGCTTCGAGCCGCTGAAATACAGTAATACAGGCGGACCATTCGCGTCTATTTGGTCCACAAAGTTGACAAAATCCTCGAATCCTTTGATTTCAACGTTCGAAACCATTTTCTTAAATTGTTATGACTCTTAAGTTGGCTGCCCCTTTTCTAAAACTTTATCACATTCACGACTATCAGTATCAACCTGATAAAAAAGCCGGATCATCTCGACAATCAGCTGTCATGTCATTGTCCATCGTCGCAATTATATATTATATATTATTATCAGTCATGTTACTTAATCACTGTCAATGTCAAGTCAGTTCTGCCAAATGAAGGGTGAAATGGGGTGAATTAACATTCGCAAGTTAGTTGAAGTTAGAGTTAGTTACTTTAGCATGTTAAATAACGCGTTACTAATCAACTCGCTAAAATCCTTTGTTATTTTGAACGCTTACCTTGTTCACATTAGAGAATAACGTGTACCTAGCTTAAAGCTTTAGGCCCCTAATGTGGTTACACCAAATGATGTTTTTTTTTTTGGTGTTTCACACTGCACTTTACGGCACAACAGTACACTTGTGCCGTAAAGTCCGCGAACAGGCGCGTAGGCGCGAATAATAAATAATAATATGTCATGTGGTTTTCGCAAATAGGGAGGTAGCTGATAGGGGAGTAATATTGGGAGCTATTATATACCTATACGTAATCGTTATTATTTTATGTACAGAAGCATAATAAAATAAAAATGATATTATTATTTTTCATCTGTTTTGGTAACGCTGTATAATATAATCTGTGCCATGTCATAGACATATTTTTTGTTTTTAACGGTCAAACCGTCATGTCAGTTGAATTTAATTTTAATGTTTGTGTTGTGGAAGTTACAAATAAATAAAATACTGTAACTTTATTATCTAACAAGAAAAATATGTAAAATGGATTCAGCATCACAAAACAAATCTTTTCAACCCAGGCCCTTTGCTGAATTGCTACCAGAGTTGAGTGGTGAGTATTTTGTTATTTGTCTTATACTAGACTACGACTTTGGTGGATTCTCAATAAAGGGCTGTCTTAATTTACCTTTCTTCTAAATTTAACTGTAGTAAATTACATTCTATATAAAACCATGTTATTAGTACAAATTGCATGGGTTTTATGTTAAAAGCATTCAGAGAAACATTCCTTTAATCCTTCAAACCTCACTTGTCTTGAGTTGAGGCTGTTCCAACTGCAGCCCAGTTAATAAGTAAATATTTAATAATTACGGAATTTCTTTTTTTAGGTATATTAACAAGGGAGTCAATGCAAACACTAACAGCGAAAAAGCAGCCTCGCAAAATTGCTCTCACATCCACTGTCGTAAGAGACATTAAACCCCTTACGGTAGCAGAGATGAAACGAGACGTGTTAGGTAAGCAATTAATATTTAAACTGTGTTCTTTAAATAGTTATCACACCCACCATTGTAAAGTCTGTTTTATCCTACAGTGAAGGCTTTTTTATATATTATTAAATGTTTCAAATGACAAGTAAATAATGACCAATCAAGATGAGCAATTTGTATGAGTTACATCTAAGCACCCACTTTGTATGTGAGTGTAAGGATCCTGGTGTTCAGTTTAAGATCAGATGGTCTTTACTTATTGTACACTTGTACTAGGTACTTGTTTACTTGTGTATTTCCAGACTTGTGCAATTAATCTTTTATGTTTATTAAGTTTCAGCATTAAAGCACCCATCGCCAAGAAGGTGTGCCCAGGCAGCGGCTTCCTCTAAAAAGAAGATGTGGAACAGTTCTGTGAAAGTTGATAAGACCAAGAGCCATACAGCTGGGGGACGATTGAAAAACAACTCAGTGCGAAAGGTTCTCAACTTTCAGACAAAGGTGATTGTAGTTGCTTTAAATCAGATTTTTTTTATGTCATTAAAGGGGCAGTTTAACATTTTGGCTAACATTTATCATTTAGTGGTCTCTACAACCCATAAATATATAAAATCTTGATCACATATCTAGATACAGGTTTCACTAGAGAAATGAGTAAAAATTATGTTTAATAGTTTTTATTTACATTCTTATATTTTCAGGCAATACCAAATAATCCAGAAACACCTAAGTTTACCAAACCAGAAGTCAGAGCTAAGAAATCTCTTTATGTTCAAGGTAAAACATATTATTTACACTTCAACATAATGTAATTTTATTAATTTATATGTGCAATACTTTTCCCTCATAATTACTCAAACAATCTGCTAGAGAGATTAAAAGTTATAAAAGAAAATATGCCAAATAAAAAATTTTCATTTGCAGCAAAAAGCACAGTGAGAATAAGTGGAGTATTTAATATGCCCGAGACACCAGCAATAAACAATAAATTAAATAAAAATCGCATGACACTCTCTAGTAAGGAAAACTTAGCACCCAGAGTTAATGTCAACTTGAAACAGCATACTACACCACTAATCAGTAAAAAGAGCCGAGTCCCTCACATTCCAAACACACCTCTTTCAAACATGTCATGGAAATCAGACAGTGATACAAGTTTCTTGAAAAAAGAAAGAGAGCTGGAGGATATTGAAGACAAGGCCCAAGCAGTAGCTAACGAACCAACATTAGAAAATATCGCTGAAGTTTCTCCCCCAGTTTCAACCCCCTTCAAGGAGTATAGAAACGTTCAAGAGTTCTTCAACCATACAAATGAAACAGAAAATTCTGCTCTCTACAATGACAACACGATCATGTGCTTCGAAAATGTGTCCAATTGCGAGCAAAATAGCAAAAGGGAAGAAAGTGTCATTGTGTCCCTGTGCGATTTACTTAACAAAGCATCTGTTACTAAGGTAGATCATACGAAGGCCGAGTTAAATGATCTGTTGCACTTTGAAAAACAATTGGAGGACAACATAAAAATTATTGAGAATGAAATAAAAAACTTAGATAATATTAAAGAATCACAGCTCCATTTCCTACAGTACATAAAGAAACTAATAAATGAAAAGAAGACACAAAAATCAGTGGATAAAGAAAATAATAATCCATTAGTGAAGGCCCAGAGTATGCCTAAGCTTGAAGAGCTTAATGGAAATTTGAATGAACTCAGTCCAGTATCAAACACAATGACCTCAGTCATTAAATCCCCCTCTTATAAAATACCAAAGAAGAATTCATGTCTAAGGAAAAAAATATTACATAAATCTATGCCAAATGTCTCTGATGGGCTAGTTTCAGAGGAAATGAGTGCACAAGATAAGGATATGGACAAAAGGGCATTGGACATGTATATGGGAATGAAAATGAAAGAACAAATGAATTTTTTAAACACACCATGTTCAAAACGAAAATTGGAAGTCCCAGATACTCCTGCAGTTACCTCTTACAATTTGCAAATGCAGTTAGATAAAATATACAAAGATAACACATAACAATATCCTCAAGGAAATTAGGAAATTTATTTTATCAAAGTTTTATTATAAAATAATAATAATAATTAAAGTTTATATTGTATAATATTGTGCTAAATTAACAAATTTCTTGTTTATCTTTAATATTCTGGCTGGTACAGTGGTTTTTCTATTGTTTCATTTTATAAAGTACCTATATGAATTAACACAATTAATATTATTTTATTTGAATCGTAAGAGTGTAGAAATGCTTTCCTAATGAACTAATAATTATCATAAATAACAATAATTAACTATTTCTGTAATTTCGGATTTTCCTACCAATTTTTACAACTATTGTAGAATTTAAGTTACTCACTGATATATTATACAGACTGACTGCTAGGTATATTTATTTTACTGATAGTTTCAATGTTTTTCGTGATGCAATACATATGTTTTAAAAAAGTTAGTTGATAGAGGCATTATAGCAGGGTCCTCTTGTGTCATACACCTCGATCAGGAACATGAAGTTTTAACCCCAAAAAATCTGAATTGTCAATGACTGCTAGTGTCAAATTAATGTCAATGTCAGATATAACACGATGACAATTTGACTATGACTTAAAGTTAAAATATTGTAAAGTAGGTAACGGTAAATTAATGAAATAAATAAACTCGTTTTAAAGTTTCAACTTACACGTTCGTGTCTTTCTTAGTATTGTAGTATTATTAATATAATTTGCAGTACAGTAGTTTAAAGTAGTTTTGGCCGTTTAACTAAGTTGATATCAACATTTGCAATCATCTGTTGTATTGTAGATCACTTGGTTGATAACAGTTATCAGTTTGACCTTCGTCCTGCATGCTTATTGAGTTATTGCAATAATAGTGTTAGAGTTCATAAGATCGGAATCAAACATAACTTTGGTCAATCGTAAAACATTGATTTAAGAACATGGCGTTATCTAAACCTATAATGAACCTAGTAGCCTCATATTTACAAAATTTATATCTGCATCCCATCAGGACTAAGGCGATAACAAGGTCAGTATTTGTTTTATGGAAATAAAAAATTTCTGAATAATAAATAAATTATGTGCTGTATATAAAATTAATAAAGCATCTATAAAAAATAAAAATAAATTGCTTTTCATAAGTATGATTGGCATTCAATAATTTGCAACACTAAGTACAAAGTTCAAAACTAATTTATTTGGTGATACAGTGAAATTATATTGTGTGTTGGTCATTGTTATGTTAGTGACAATTAAATGGCCAGTTTCATTAAAATACTGTAGGGAGTGGTTGGCATTACTATAGAGTGGTTCCCAGGCCACAATGTGTCATTACAAAGCAATTAATGAGGACAAACTTTGGTATTGCTATCATACATACTATATGTGACAGTATGTTATTGAAACCAACTTTCTACGTTTCCAAGTTTCTATGTTTGTATTTTCATTTGTTCTCACTATTTTATAATTACCATTATTGTAGGCCAGTTTTTTAAGGGAACTTCAGTGCAATAAAACTGATAAACAAACATCAATTATTGGAAATCAACATAAACAATTTAGTCCTGAGAAATACATTTTTTCTCATTTCTAGCCAAAATGACCCTATTTCTATATGGTTGTCAAAATATTGAAGTACATAAAACAATTTATTTTGGCACATGCATAATAAGGAAGATGTATTTAAAAGGTATTATGTAGGATAATTTAATTACTTTTTAAAAGTTGAAATATACAATGGCCGAGACATTTGATCTTTTGCAAAGTGACATTATGTAACTAGATTGTGTATACTGTACAGAGATGTACATTATTACTTTTTGTCACATTGATCCATCGCCAACGGATTAAGATTGTTATACCCAGTGTAAGTTAAAAATTATTTGACTGAACCAGAGAACTGCTATGCAATGTAAATATTTAATGTTATGACCTAGACTAGAGGAACAACTGATGTTACTTGTTTATGAAAACTTGATAACTCTTAAATGTTTTTAAATTTAAAACTGTGTAATAAAATTAAAAACTGAAATCTTATAGCCAAT
The DNA here is from genome assembly GCA_905147235.1 of Erynnis tages. Lineage (NCBI taxonomy): Eukaryota > Metazoa > Arthropoda > Insecta > Lepidoptera > Hesperiidae > Erynnis > Erynnis tages. The sequence continues at coordinate 11,479,243 of LR990074.1, forward strand.
AGTTTATTACTGAACTACCTACAAAATATATTAAAATAGATATTTCAAAGAAACTATTTTGCTGCTGCTGAAATTTCTTATGAAATATATATGTTATTATTACTCTCATAAAAACCTACATCCTAATATTATTTTGGATAGCTTATGTAGACAATGTGTGACTGTGGTCACAGTAAGTAAGAAAGCTAAATGACCACAGTCAAACAAGAGAAATTACAGAAATTACAAACAAGAGAATTACAGCACAATAATTACTTGTAAACCTTATCTTTCATTACAAATATTACAGCATAAGAGATATACTTCATTATCTACAGTGATAAGTATTTTAGCAGCTTTACATACCTATCGGCAACTGATGTTTACAGCTCAAAAATATTTTAAGCATTATTTTAAATATTTCTGAGCTGATTAAGCACCATTATAATATTATATTGTTTTATGGGACTCTTAATATCTTCCTGACATAGCAAAACATAAATTCATTTACTGAACCATATACATACTAATAGAATATCAAATTCTAAGCATTTGGTGGCTTATGTGGGTTAACCAAAACAAATTTAAGAATTATACGACTTTTTCTCAAAGACATAATGATCTTCATATTAAATTCTGCAATAGGTACCTACTGACTTACAATTTTAAAGGTAAGTAAAGTATCCTATGCAATTGTTGAATCATTGTCAGATGTTTTCCTTATAAAATAGTAAAGATGTGTTGTTTCCTCACAATAATTGAATTTTAATTTCCTGGTCTTCTCTTTTACAGTTGTGTCGTTGGAGCGGCGGGAAGCGCTGCGTCACAGCTAGTCGCTGGCGACAAATTGTCGTTGGATCCGGTTCTATCATTTGCACTTTATGGGTTGGTAGATTTTTTTATAAATTATTTGTTGCCAGATTGAAATCAGACATTACACCGCCATAATAAGGTTTAGTTGCCATTTAAAATAAGGAAATCTAAATAGTTGCTTGCCATTTTTACAATTATAATAATAGTTCTAAATTGTTTCAGGTTACTTTTTGGCGGGACTATTCCACACTATTTCTACGAGTTAATTGAAAGAATTTTCCCAGAAGAAGTAGTTGCTATCCCACTTGCAAAGAAATTATTGTTTGAGAGATTAATATTTGCTCCTTGCATGCAAGCATTCTCCCTCTACACGTTAGCCAGATTTGAGGGGAAAAATCACAAGCTGGCCTTGAAACAACTGTTTGCACTTTATTCAACGGTTTTGGAGGCTAACTGGAAGTGGCTGACATTGTTCCAAATAATCAATTTGGCGTTTGTTCCACCTATGGTAAGAGCCGCAATGTCAACTATCATAACTAGATCATAGGGTGTAATAAATCAAATCAATATATTTCGCTTGAGTTCATTCTTGTGTTTCTATTAGTGTAGAGAGTTGTGATGTGGGGTAGAGATACATATTTGAGGCAGCAATCTTAGTTCTCTGGAGTACCAAACTGCCAACGCATCCACTGGCATACTGGCAGTCTCACTTACAGTAATAATTCTGTTTGCAATTGAAGGTGGTTGTCTATGGGCTACAGTGTGTTTTTATTTTAAAAATTCGAATGTAATTGGCCAGTACAAGTAGCTAATACAATTCTTCTAATTTTCAGCTTCGTGTCTTGTTCATGAATCTCGTTGGATTCGGTTGGGCAATGTTCATAGCTTCAAAACGGCGTCAACAGGCTCAGAAGAAAAACTAGGTTTAAGGGTATATAGAGAATTTATAGGTATTTAAGGTGAAGGTTGTTGATTTACTACAGTGGTGATGTAGGTACTGGTAGTACCTACGTAAAGGAATATTTGCATAATTTCAACATTCTTTTTAACTGAAATAAAAACTTCTTGTCTGGCCCTTCTTTTCTAAATGTTGAATCCTGTTCGTAACGAGATTATTTTAATAAATATATACAAAATCTTGTAAGCAATACCAGGGTATATAATTATGGCCTGACTTTTTTTTGCTCCTGTAGAACAGAATAAAATACGCAATATAAAATTATGAAGAAAACAGACCATTGATTAATGCTTATATTTATTGTTATGTAATGTATTATCACAATAAATGTTTTTGATAGTTAAAGGGTTAAAGCTGAAAAATGATTAAATTTTATTATCGCATGGGACAAAAGTTATCTTGGCCAGTGATGTAAATTACTATAGCTATTTTTGATAGGTCTTTTTATAATAATATTTACAATGTAATTGGGTGTTATGAATTTACTGTATAACAAATAATATGTAAACAATGCATTCCTTGGTGATAGCTTTTATTTTTTAAAGACTGTTTAATTTGTTTTTTATAATAGTTTAATAAAAATTTGCTCAAATGTAAAGTAGAAATAGATGTTATATATATAATTATATATTTATAAATTGAATTTCAAATTGGTTACCTTTATTTCACAATTCAATTTATTCATATAACATTTGTCAATTGTTACCCTACTATGCAAGTACAACGCATTTGAGGGAATCTGTCAGTATTAAATAAAACAAATTTTATTTGCAGAATTATTTATTTCACAACAGCAATTGCTTATAATTAATATCATATACGTCATTGAGTATTGCTTAGAAAGAAAGCAAAATATCAGCATAATATTGTATCTTGTTATTCTTAGTATTTTTCTAGTGTGTTTAATTAAAAATTATTTTATTAAATTTTTACACAAAACTTCATCACTCATATTTTTGGACTACAGTTTATCCTTTATTTTAATTTTAAACAATAACATTTATAATGACTAGAAACTACGATTATTTTCAATCATACATCATAAGTATAATACATTACTGTAATAAGTAATTGTTGAATGGTCCACAATGAACGTACGTAAACACAACCAATACAATGAATTGAAATTGTTAACTGTTTAAATTATATTTGTAAAATACAATTCTAAAGTGTTTTATTTTATAAAATATCCCATAATATTATGATTCCAGCTCTTATAATCTACGAATAAATTAAATGTATGTATGACTAGTAATAATTTACAAATAAATTAAGTTTCAATTCAAATTATGACAATAAATATATTGCACTTTATTTTAAGTTATTAAGTAGTAAATAATTTTTGACTAGATTAAAAATTGGTTTATGTAATAATGTAATGTTATTAATAAATTAACTTGAATAAAACAATTATAAAAAATAACAAAAAAATACTTTGAAATAAAATTAAAGTAACATAAACTAAACGAGTATTTATATTGAGATTCATTAGTATCAAAACTTCATTCAAGGTAATACAAATGGAGTATAATGTGTACCTACGACAGGTGGTTTGCATTTGCAGGTAGTTTTTACTACACGTGAATTGATAGATTCCTATTATTAGCAATTAAATATGCATTTCTTTATACTTACATATAAATGAATTTAAATAAATTTCTCATTAAATATACGTTGTAAATAGCAAAGATATTCAAAAAGTACATAATTGTTGAAATTTTTCTGTTACTAATTAATATTGTAAGTATCATAAGTAGTTCTAGAATTGCATCAATGACACGATTACGGTGACTAGTGTTTGAGTAAAAGCCTTATAAATTGTTAACTTTGGAAAAACCAAAATAATATATTATTAAATATTTTCAAAAAATACTGTTTCTTGATTAATAACAAACAGAGATAGAATTGATAAATCGTAATTATAATTAATAAAAAAATTGGAAATAAAATGTTTGAATGTTATAAATAAATGTTTAAATAAGTAATAACAAATGAAAAAATATAGAGGGTTCTTGCCTTTTAGTGATAAAGATTCATTGTGTGTACCTACTTACACACTTCGAAAAATGTAAATTTAATGCACCAACATCAGTAGAAATAATAAATAATAAAAACTAAAGGCATGACTAGACCCAAACACAGTAAATAGTCCAGGAATTTTAGCACCAAAAATCGGTCCGCTCTGCATAAAATCCTTCTACGTGATTTTTCGATTGGATTATGTCAGAGGGTGCCCCCTAAGTATAAAACCGAGTTTCTGTCGCCCGAAACCGCGAGCGTTAGCCGCCATCTTGGAAACCGTTTTTTTGCATATATCTCGGAAACGGTAAGTTTTACGTTAAAAACCGAAGAGATCTTTTTTGCAGAGAACAAAATTTCCCATCTTTTTTGTACCAAACTTTTCCCCCTATTGTTGATATTTTCCGATATATTTGAGTAAAAAAACCAAATTTTTTGTTTTTGTAAAGTATCTCAATAATTTTCAGAGATACGAAAAAAATGTTGAAATTAAAGTTGGAGAGCATAAAATTTTCTACAAATTTTGTATAAAACTTTTTCTTGTAAAATGATTAGTTGCTGAGTTCTAGCTGAATAAAAATTGTCACCTGGAATCGAAAATCAGCGATGAGCGGTAATACGTTACTCTGGCATGCAAACAAAAAAGTATAATCGAAAAATTTTATCATGGCGACGGTAACGATTATATTTATCGTGAAAAGGAGGGAAATGAAAGATTAAAAAGGAAATTTTGCACTTATAAATTTCTCACATATAAAACACGTACTCATTTTAACGACGTTCTGACTTAAATTACTTACCTTCTGAAAAACAATACTTTCCGCGGAGACATCGAATTTACTAATACTTTTTGTTTGCATGCGAGAGTAACGTATTACCACTTACCGCTGATTTTCATGATCTTTTATTGCGCTAGAACTCAGCAACTAATAATTTTGCGAGAAAAAGTTTTATACAAAATTTGTAGAAAATTTCATGCTCTCCAACTTTAATTTCAACATTTTTTTCGTATCTCTGAAAATTATTGAGATACTTTACAAAAACAAAAAATTTGGTTTTTTTACTCAAATATATCGGAAAATATCAACAATAGGGGGAAAAGTTTGGTACAAAAAAGATGGGAAATTTTGTTCTCTGCAAAAAAGATCTCTTCGGTTTTTAACGTAAAACTTACCGTTTCCGAGATATATGCAAAAAACGGTTTCCAAGATGGCGGCTAACGCTCGCGGTTTCGGGCGACAGAAACTCGGTTTTATACTTAGGGGGCACCCTCTGACATAATCCAATCGAAAAATCACGTAGAAGGATTTTATGCAGAGCGGACATCTAAAAATCTTGGACTAAAAATCGACTTTCCAACTCAGCCTTTTCGGCTTTTTAAGTTTCATAATTTCACGGGTTCCTATTATTTGGAAAATTACGTGTTAACTGTTAAACTGGAACATCACGTGGAATGCCAGTAGGTATTATATGACTAACCGCGATTTAATATCATGATATTAACATGTTCAAACACACAGGTACCTCGTAAAATACAGACTATAATGGAACTACCCTTACATCGGTCCTAACATCATACAATATTGGTCTCAATAGACCTTTTGATGTTGATTTATTTATCTATTCGTTAATCGAAGCAACTCGAAGGTATTTAATTGCGTAGATGCACACCAAGGCACCAAGTCAACTTATTTTATTATAGGCTGTCAAATTCAAAGGTACCTACTTAAAAAACAAACATGAATTTACGACACACTATAATTGCAAGATTTTTGATATTTGAGAGTTCGCCAGATTTTAAATCACAAATTGTATAGCTGAGCACATTTGAATGTAGCATGGTGTCATCATTACAATTATTATTTTTAGCTAAACACCTTAGTCCAGGGTTTCTCAAACGTCGTCACGTCACGTATATTTTTAATACACTATTTAAGGGCAATATTTTTATTAACATGTGTTTTGTTTAGATTTTGGAGCCATTTTGATCCTAATTAAAATATGCGTGTAAGCGATGTTTCTTTCCATATACGGCGGGTGTCCTAATAGCTTGAGAAACCCTGCCTCAGGCAGATTTATGGCTGGTTTCATGAACATACTGACAGATATGGATAACCCTACTAAAGTTTGGTTGCCTCATTAATAGGTTTTGATTTCCCATCGGTATGTTACTGAAACAAGCCGTTAGAGGTTAGCAAAGAGACTTACATGACCAGATGGAGTGATACATATCAAAGCAATCAAAAGTTGGTTCAACTTATCTTTAAAAAAATACAAAGAGGTCGGTGTTTTTAGGGACACCATAGTAAGAAAATTACCCTAACACTTGGGAAAAAACATGTTGGTAGAGATGTCAACAATAAAGTGTCATAACAGTATAAATTTTCATTTTGGCGGGAACTAACCTAAAACCATAGTTAACACGTCCATGCCTAAAACCTACAAAAAGTATCTACTCTTGGGTGTTGCATTTTCGATATCTTGACACTCCATCTTGGTATGCAATAATCTTTGCCGGTAAATCCGGCACTTCATTTGGCTATTTGTATTTGCGTAGGTATTCCACCGCAACACTGAATTGCCTTTCACTGTAAAACGCATGTGTATTTGTTATTTGGCTGCGTGGCCACGTGTGGACACTTATTAGGTATTCAATATGTTCATAGTGGTGCATTCGTCAAATATTATGCTAATATTCGAATACAAATACGCAAACATCAAATGGCCAAGTGAAGAATGCCTTTAGATTAGATCAGATAGATGCGTCGCGTCACGCGTGGGTCGCAAGTCGCAAACATCACGTGGGTGGGGCCAGCGAGGGCGGCGAGTGGGTCCAGCTGCGCGGCGAGGAGCGCGAGCTGGAGGCGCTGCTGGGCGAGGACGGCGTGGGCCGGCGGTACGGGATGGGCCGCTTGCGCGCGCTGCACCCAGTTAGTACGGTTACTGTTAGTGTTAGTGTTAGTCACTTGCCGTGCAACATGCCACTCTAGACAGTAGACACACTCGAGCATCGATTTACTACGGATCTACGGTGTCAAACTCGGCGAGGAAAGTTTTCGTTAGGCATTGGCTTTATGTGAGGTTTGAAATGGAATGTTAATAATTTTATATAGTAACAGGAGCAAAAGATCAATTTATGTTAAAATTCTTGTTAGTCAAAAAATGCAATATGAGAACAAAACTATTACTGTAGTAGAGCGATGATCTCACTCAGGTTATTGTTTCTTTGACATGATTGTGAACGCAAAATAAAAGATTGCAGATGACCTCATGTGAAGGCCGCATTAGTATTGCGAACAGTAAAACGAACAAACGATTAGATATGTCTTCATTTTAATAATATTATTTTCTGAATTGTGTGGATTATAAAATAATTAATCAACGAAACAAATTAGAAATGTTATTAAAATAAATAAATTAGGCACTTACCTTTAAAATTTGCAATGCCAATCTGGCCATAAAATAAAAAAAAAGTCATTGGCTGTTTTTATCTAAATTAAAAAATGTAAGTGAACTGTTTAGAAAGATGTCAGAAAACATAAATGTATTTTTGCACTTCCTATATTTCAAAACATTCAAACTTATAGCAAATTTTACTTTTGCAGAATACACATGATCAAATAAAAAACGTCGGCCAACTGACTACCATGCAAGTAGCGAAAAAAAAAAAACAAATTTGTACAATAAACTTTAATTCTATTAACAAACGGAATAATAAAATAGAAACAAAAAAACACACTGAAGATAATGTCCACAACAAACATAGCCGCAATCTACACTCGGAAGTCATTTCCAAAATATACTGATACTCCATATTTCACTTGAATGTTCTTATTTCATTCACCTTCTTCTATATTTGTATTTGTTTGATGAATAACTAAAGTCTATAGAGGGTGCGCTACGGAGAAAAAAACATAACATTAATACAACAACTGTTTGAAATATTTTCATACCTTCCTACCACGATGCTGAATTGAATATTTACAAATTACTAATTTAATTTTATAGAAAACTACTTGTTATATAAAGGACCAGACACTTAAATATTCAGCATATTTTAAAGAAATTATTTGTGAAGTCCATAATCTTAAAATAAAAATATTTTTTTAATTTAAAATCAAGTTTATAAAACCATTATATCAATATGGGTATTATATTATTGATCAAAATGTTATACTCAGAAAGACTACTGTGTCTTAAAAATAACTTAAATAAAAACAAATTGAGCCAATATTAAGCATAAACAATAAGAACGCCACTTAGTAGCACACCCTTGTTAGTAAATCAATCAAAAACGGGAGTTAATGAACAGTTTATTTAGTTTTCACACAAAACATCCCTGGGTTGTTATTTAATAGGATATTTATATTATTCGTATTGTATGTTGTACTAGGAATTGTCAATTAATAAGTACTTTCATATTGATGCCAGTCCAATAAAATAAACCATTGGAAGAACCATTGAATGTAATAAGGAACAATAGTGTAATAAATCAGAAATATAATAGAAAAGTACGTCTTAAATTATATCGGGAACAATAAGTAATAATACAATACATATAACTTATTCTACGCTATGCTAGCAGTCACTTCACTAATCGGAGCTACTACTCGTGTCTTCAGAGCTCGTGCTATAATTTCGTGATTTTTTTCTATAAAAGAGAAAACAAATGATATATAAAGATAAACAGCAAAAATAAAATAAAACAGTGCTCTCAAAGACATGTGATCACTTTATTTCGACACGATAAATACGGTGCAAACGTGAAAAGAAAAACAGATAACGTGGGAAGTATCACACATCGTAAGAGCACAACACACGTAGAAAATAATATAACAAGCCCTCTATAAAATTAGCATACGGAAGCGGCACACGACAAAACGGTTAAACATCCAAACACACTGCAATACCACGAGTCTGTTGAACCGTATTCAATCTAAAGTTCCACACATGGGCCACAGGGCTACATAGCACATACACAGTATACGGTTCAAACTAACGTCGATAGTATTGTTTACACTCCGCTATTGGACAGATACGGTGCTTTTGTCAACCCTCATAAAGTGAGTCTAGAAGACTGGGATTACTACTTAGTTTGTGAGGATGGATGGATGGTTGACCATCAACTAACAATCAATATCCTACTACAGTTATAATCCTATGGAGTAGTAACAGGATATTCATGTTACTGTATATTGGCTAATGGTACTCTCCTCAGGTGTTAGAAATTTATTAAGAGTTTGTGCTTGTATTAGTATCCTGTCACTCAAATTCAAAAGCTTTTATTCATTATTAGGTACAATTATAATTATACAATCATCCGCTTTGATCGCCCCTCAGGCAAAACGTAGACGGAGAAAAAAAGCGGGCGGGAAAAACTCCCAGCACTCTTTTAAAAGAATGTATGAATTATTCTATGGTGCAGTATGACTAGGCCCAACAAAGGAACACACGTGACAGCTATCGTGCGTGTCAATATCGCTCCATTGCCATCCGCTCACAAATATAAATATCAATCCATGGTGTAGATGAAAGCATACAAAAGCACCGCGTGTGTCGCGTAGCGTGCGTGCGTCACACTGCACGCACAGTGGTCGCGTGTTCGGTGTAGGTGTGTACCTGGTGATGCGGCGGCGGTCGAGGAAGGAGGGCGAGCCGGCGCGGCGCGGGATGGAGGGCGAGCGCGAGCGCGAGCGCGCCGCCGCCGTGCGCCGGTACTCCGCGTACACGCCCGTCATCGTTCTACGGCACGCACCATCCGTCAACCATCGACCCGCAACGAGTACGTGTCATTCGTCAACCGTCAACCGTACATGTCATTCGTCAACCATCAACCGCACATGTCTTCCGTCAACCATTAACCGTACATGTCATTCGTCAACCATCAACCGCACATGTCTTCCGTCAACCATCAACCGTACATGTCATTCGTCAACCATCAACCGCACATGTCTTCCGTCAACCATTAACCGTACATGTCATTCGTCAACCATCAACCGCACATGTCTTCCGTCAACCATCAACCGTACATGTCATTCGTCAACCATCAACCGCACATGTCTTCCGTCAACCATTAACCGTACATGTCATTCGTCAACCATCAACCGCACATGTCTTCCGTCAACCATTAACCGTACATGTCATTCGTCAACCATCAACCGCACATGTCTTCCGTCAACCATCAACCGTACATGTCATTCGTCAACCATCAACCGCACATGTCTTCCGTCAACCATTAACCGTACATGTCATTCGTCAACCATCAACCGCACATGTCTTCCGTCAACCATTAACCGTACATGTCATTCGTCAACCATCAACCTTACATGTCATTCGTCAACCATCAACCGTACATGTCATTCCTCAACCGTCAACCTTACATGTCATTCGTCAACCATCAACCGTACATGTCATTCCTCAACCGTCAACCATACATGTCATCCGTTAATTATTAACCGTACATGACATTCGCAACCATCAAACCGCACATGTCTTCCGTTAGCCATTAACATGTCATTCGTTAAGCATCAATCTTACATGTCATTCGTTAAGCATCAGTCTTACATGTCATTCGTTAAGGATCAACCGTACACGTCATTCGTCAACCATAAATCGTACTTGCTATCCGTCAACCATCAACCCGCACGTGTTATCCGTCAACTGAGAGCCCTCCCTCGTCATCCATCTACGACCCGGCAAGCTGTATAAACTGTGGGCTGGCATGGGTGATCGATACCGTAGCACTTTAAAATCGCAATTTCTCAACTCTCATCGTCGTCCGTCACGTTTCTCAAGTGTCAGTTGTCAGCGCTCACACATCCTATGCACGTATCAACAACTTTCAACTCTTACAAAACATCCATCAACGGTAATACAACATGTATCTTCAACCACTTATCAACAACATCCGTAGACCATTAATCATCAAACGTCGTGTTCTAGGTGTGATTGCGATCACAAGTAGTTTTCCCAAAACTTTGCTTGACATTTCATTCTGGCAATATCCTCAAACAATGTCGCATGAACGTCACCTTAACAATAAAGGCACAGATTTTGTGTTCATCTGCAGCAGAATAATATCTCCGATCACAGAATAATTAATCTGCCTAAAGAAATGTATTAACCAACAACAGAAAATAGTTTCATTCATTCATTCAAAATAAATATTAATCATAAGTACATTTTCTAAAATTAATTTCAATATACAGGAAGGGAATACTAAGACTTCAAGAAAATTAAAATACAATCGTTTTTATTGTTTATGCACACAGTACTGTTACAGTCAAGATGTGTAATCTAAAAAAAAACATAATTCGTTCCCAAATTCGGCGCCACATTCTTCTTTGACATGCCTATACAAGTATCTGTCTCCTTTGTCGTTGTCGCTGTTAATTTTCGCACGGTCATTGATTTAAAAACATGACATATTCATCATTTGCAGTGTTGCTACTAAAGAAATTGGTTTATTACTTTTTCACAACATAAACTCCGGTCGGACTATTACTTATACTTATTCCATAATGAACGCGGACGTCCATCGCGGACGCGGACGTCGAATGAAACTTCTCGGAGCGGACGTCCAGAGCAGACTCCTCATTCGCTCTTGCGGACTTGCGTGCGCGCAAGGCGAATGAAAGAATGAGATGGACGAACGTCGCGCTATTGGCGCGAACACTCGTGATATCATTTTAAGGTACGATGAGTGCCTATGTTCTGTTGTTGGTTAGAACGTTATTGGTCAGTGATGCAGTTACCTCGAAGAGCGTGTGGAGCGCGACGTGCTGCGCGAGGAGCGCGACGAGCTGCGGCTGCTGTACGAGCTGGACCGGCTCGATCTGCAACATTACAATACAATTGTTTTAATTAATCATTAAAATTTAAAATTTAATAGCGAGGTGATGTCTGTGTAAAATAAAGAAGCAGTAAGTGAGTAAGGAAGCGGTGAATAGCCCAGTGACTAAGAATTCGGCCTCTTACCTGAGGGGTCCTGGTTCGAATCCCAGTGGGACGCACCCAATGACTTATGAAGTCCCCCAACTCGCACTAGACCATCGTGGTGGACTAAGGACTCCATTGTGAGAGGAGACCTAACCCTCTAGTGGGTCATCAATGGATACAACATGTTCTCTTACCCACATCAACTATTTTCACATCATTTGGTAATTTGAATCACTGTGACGATGACTTCCGCGCGATTACGAGTACGACTTAGATTTGATTAAGAATTAACTCGTTTGTTGATAATCTCTTGGTAAGTTGACTCACCGTGACGAGGAGTAGGATCGCGAGCGGGAACGCGACGAGTCAGATCTGGACCGCGAGCGCGACCTCGAGGACTTGCCGCGCGACCGCGACTTGGACTTGGACCGCGACCGCGAGCGCGACGACCGCGACCAGCTGCGGCCGCGCTCCGGGGAGCTCTCCACGTTCACCGGACTCTTGTTCAACACCCTCTCCGTTGGCTCTTTTCTACAATCGGAGTTATAATGTCAATTACTATCACGTAGTATGTGCATATGTAATGGATTAATAAAATTGGTCTCAAGGGGCGCAGTGGTTGGGACACCGGTACGCTGCGCGGAGGGTTCGATTCCCAGCAGAGCTGAGATTTGAATGATGAGTTTAAATTTCTGTTTCTGGCCTGGGTGTGTTGTGTTGTTGTCTCGTGTGTGTCCATGGCACCCACGACATGGGGAATCCTAGTGTGGGGCTATGAGTGTGAAGCGTTATTTATTATATTATAAAGCATATTAGAAGTCATCCAATCCTATCTAATCTTGAATGGTTCTACTCATAAGGACTGAGACACTCGCTTCAAATAAAGGATCTCCGGTAATCACAACTTCCTAACCAAAACACGAAAGTTCAAAGTATTCAAATTTTTTTATAATCAATATAAAAGTATAAAAGAAATTCGAAATCAACTATTAGGTTACACAGATGGGGAGGTGGAAGAAACCTTCAAATGTTAAGTTTTCGTTATGGTTGGTGTCAGATTCCTTATTTAAAGAGACTCTTTTTAGTTCTCACGAGTTGCAATGCACCTACATATGTACAGTTTCAGCTAGGTCTTCTTCCGCATGTGTAATGAGAAGTCCATCGAACCTTAATAAATTGGTGGACTTAGACCTAAATAGAGACTGACCCTACAATGGGTCCCTAATGGATCGCAGACCTTGGCCCCGATACACTAAGTCACAAAAGATTTCGTGCCGATATCGTGTGACATCAAACCGTGCGTCATTTCATGAACTCGGCACGACAAGGAACCTTAATGTCTATTCTATAAGGCACACAATAGACTGTCACGATATTTGACTTTTTAGCCTTTTTTGACTTTTTATCACGGGTTAGACACGACATTGCCGCGATACGAGTGTGAATTGTCGTACAGAATCAGGCCCCTTACCTGTCCTTGGGGCTCCTATCGGTGGCGGCGGGCGGGGTGCGGGCGGGGGCGGAGTTCTCGGTGAGAGCGCTGGGCCCCGCCGCGCCGTCGCCCTCCTCCCGACTGCGGAGCTCCATGTTGGCGCGCGTCATCTGAATTAATCGCTCCTTCAACCTGAATGAAACGAGCCACGGATCACCCTTTATATTCATTTGCTTTATAATTATTTATTCAGGGTAGACTTTTTAATTTTTTTTCAACAACATAATCACAGGTAATTTCACATTACACTTAAAGATTGTGATAATTAGGAGGCTTTTACCTGATTGGTGGCTAAAATTTTAGCATTAGCTACTTTTAAAAAAGCCTTTAAAAATATCTTAATGTTCATAAAGAAACCTTAACACTTAAACGCTTTTTGTGTTTTGTTTGTTCAAAAAAATCCTATTAACCACACGCTTTGTATTGTATACGGTCAATTAATACAAACATGCAATGCAAGATATATGTATATGGCAAGAAACCAACCTGTTCAGCTCCCGTATATCCAGATCGTCCTGCCTGGCGCGCTCGTTCAGTCGCAGGAAGTCCGCTTCGCAGTCGTCGTTCTCGCTGGACGAGCTCCGCAGGCACACCGCTATCGGCTTGCTCACGTCCCTGCGCTTCTTGGCGCGCGCCTCCGGCGGCGACCTGATGTACTTGCGCTTGTCCTTGTCCGGCAGCTTGTCCAGTATGTCCCGGTACCGCTCGGGGCTCCGGCGCGCCGGCGAGTAGCTCAGGCTGGACGTGCTCCGGCTGCGGTTCCTCGAACGGGACCGGGCCTTCCGCGAGTCCCTCTCGCCTCGCCCCTTGTCGTTCTGTTTGGGCGACCGTTCTGGGGACTTCTTGCTCTTGCTGGGGCTGCTCTTTCTCTTCTCGGTTTTCCGCTTCCGAGAGGGACTCGGCGACTTGGAGCGGCTCGGCGACTTTCTGCGGCGCTGGCGCTCCTCCGGGGACGGCGACTTGCGTCTCGAGCGACTGTTCTCCCGTTTGTCCAGTTTGGAGATCGGTTTGAATTTCTCCACCTTGCTCTCGACCGTTCTGCGCACCGGCGGGGCTTCGTCGCTTTGTTCCGACGGACTGCGTCTCCGTCTTTCCTTTGGTGCGGGCGATTTCCTGGACTTCACCTGCTTGTCATTTTTCGCCTTCTCCGATGTTCTCTTGGGAGGCGGCTCCGGCTCGGATTCAGACTGCGGCGACGGGGGCCTTGCACCCCGGTAGTATCTTTCAGGTTCCTTGTAGGCGTCCCGATTTCTGTAAGCCTTCGGCGACGGCTCCCTGTACTCCTGTGAGGAATCTCTCCTCTCCTTAGACAGACTTCTATTTCTCTTGCGTTTGGAACGGTCCTCGTTTCTTTCGAGCCTCTTGGTCACCTCCTGGTACCGATCATTGTGAACAGTCTTTTTATCATACTTGTCATTTTTCCTAGATTCGTCATCATTCCTTTTTCTGTTGTCGGGAGATTCACTTCGCTTGGGAGCGCGCCTTTCGTCTTGCGACGAGTCCCTGCGGTTTCTATCGGAGTCTTTGGAGTAATCTTTTTTGTTGTAATACGTGTCTTCCTTTCTGCTGTTCTGAGGGGACCCGCTGGCCCGCCGACGCTTTTCAGGCAAAGGCGAGGCGCTTCGTTGCTTCCTGTCACGTCTACTCGCTTTGCTCGAAGGGATTTCCTCAACGTCGGAGTCCGAGGACGAGTCCCTCCGATCCCGCTTCGATCGCTTCGCTGCCTTGGATCGCTCTCCGTCATCGGTGGACAATTCCCTCTTCCTGTTGCTGGGTGCGGCCGATTTCTTTCTGTTCTCTGATGATCCTCGTTCGTCCCTCTGTCTGCGGTTCGGTGACGCTCTGTCATCTCGCCGCCTCTCGGAGGGCGATCTGCGCGCGTCCCTCTGCCTCGCGTCTGGAGATCGTCGATCCTCCCTCACATCCCTATCTTTTGCCCGGTAGTCGGGCGATTTCCGTTCATTCCTGCGATCGTGTGGGGACCTTCGGTCGTCCCGATGCCTATGGTCCGGCGAGCGGCGATCGTCCCGCGAGCGATGGTCGGGCGATGGTCGGCGGTCCAGCGAGCGGCTTCGTTCCCCGCGTCGCCTGCTCTGTTCGGCGGGACGCGTGTTCTTGGCGGGCGCTTCATCGCACTTGTTGTTCCGCTCGTCACGCTCGCGATCCCTCCTTTTGTTTCGGTGGTCGTTCTCGGTTGGATCCTGTGAACGCTCCCGAGGTTTTTCCTTCGACTGTTTCACCGGAGAACTGAAATTAGTAAGTTAATTAAGGTATAAATTTAAAATTTGATATGACAAGCAGTGGAAGAAGAAGAAATTATGTTATATTGCAGTTACCTCTCCCGACTGGATGGCTCGCTGCTCGCACGACGTCTGCTACTCGACTTTTTCTGTACAAAATTAATTAAAGTATTAAACGATTGCAAGCGACTAAAGCTAACAACACCAGTGCCAATACAAGAAGACTAGTGGTTATGGCAACAAAAAACTCTTCTAAGTACGAGAGAGTTTCCTTCGTTCAAGTTTTATTTTCATTCGATTGTTATCCACTTTATTTGAACAAAGACTCTCTACACTAAAGTAAATAAAACAAAAAACACTTTACACATGCGTTCTATAAGGAATTAATAAAAAAAAATGGAGGCATTAACTAAAACATCGGTTACTTAATATAGTAAATCGAATTTAATAAGCTAACCACAAAAGCAAATATCGATAGAGAAAAAATGAATGTAAGAATATTTTTCGCTTTCACAATTAATTTTAGGTAGAATGTTATTTTTATTCATCCATAACATTCTCAATGACTAAATATTTGTATGCGACGATAACATAAATGTGTCGTCTGTTGGCACCAGTGCGCGAGTCCTTTATATTTACAGTACGAGTAGGTACTAAATTAGTAACACATGAACAACATCTTTAACATAATCAAATACATAAAATACATGTATTACACAAAATCAAATGTAATATAACACTTCGGGAACGTACCTTCGTCAACAAACGGTGGTGGTGTATACCATATAAACATGTTGACCATCCTTAATTAGTTTTGAGTCAATGAGAAGAGGGAGAATGTTATGGATTAGTTACATCTTCATAAACAATCAGTCTGGACATCTATACTTGACGTGCGCTACGAAAACGTGTCGTCCGGCTCCGGATCCGGCTCGAAGGACCAACGTTATGCAAAATCTCATACAGAATTGAAAGTTTGGATTGGTTAAGTTCGGTTGCGAGAAACGTTTTCGTAAGGCACATCAAGCAATCGCCGCAACACATAGTGATACCACCATCTGTTCAAACGACTAATAAACACCATGCAAGTAAATAGCTGTGCACACTTTACACGTAGACGATTGCCCGCTTGCATTATCATCTTCAATATTAGTCACAAAATGTAAGACGCGGTAATATGCATATTCAAATTTAAACATGTACAATTTTTAGTATTCACCTAACATAGTGTTCTTACTGAGTGTTATTGTTTTGTGAAATACTTACAGTATACGTTATTCTTCAGATAAAGATGGCTATCCTATGAAATGATGCACAGTTAAACAGATAATTTTTACTTTGCTATATCTTGTATTTACAGAAAAAAATTATAAAAAAATAAAAACGGAGAAAGAGATAGACAAACAGATAGAGAGAGACCACATTACATAAACTGTTCACTTCCCATATCGATTGCCAATATATGATAGAACTGTGATGAGAGCGTATGTAAGCAATACAATTTGAAAGCTGGCTGGGGGCAACAGTTTATAGAGAACTCAGCAAAACAAATCTATAATTGATTTCTACGTTGATTTTACGAGTACAAGAGACTATCGAGGGACTCGTATGCGCAAGGGATTGTCTTACATAAAACAAAAAACTCATAAAGCCCATATTCGTATGCATTTCGGTGCTACAATGACGTTTTGTTTTTTCCACGCATTTTAAAATCGTCAAGAAGTAAAAATAAAAATGAAGCAGTGTACTAGATGAGCTATTAGTTCCTCTAACCCTCGTGGAGTGAACTATTGTCGATGGGATCGGCTGTGGGCACGGGAAGGTGGACGGCGGGGTGCCGAGGAGGGCTCAGGGTTCATAGGTAGGATGTGTTTTAACAAATTCGTATGAGCCCCAGTAACCAATACAAAATCACAAAATAAAAGTAGTCACTGCCATGTTATATCAAGAATTCAAAGATCATGTTTTTAGCCCCTCTATAACATTTGAATCAAAAGTTTTCAAAAAAAAAATCAAATAATATCAGGACAATAAACAAAAGATGGCTTTTTTCCTTTTTATTTAACTGTGTTTATATTTTTTCTTATTGGACCAATACACTAATTAATAATGCTATTAAATAAATTATTTATAATTTTTAATTTTAACACATTCAGTGCCATTGACACGCCTAGCGTGTCCACACTAATTCTTATCTGCATGCCGCCAGCACGCCGGGCGTGCTCACCGTTTTTCATCTATATCTCAAAGATTAGACAATATTATTGTCCGAAAGACTCTGAGCATAAACTTTCTGCCGTAAGCTAAAGTATTCTGAAGTGGTTCCAGGATCTGATATTTTTTTAAGGTTCATCAAAAATAATCTATTATGTAATGCCGCGAACATACCAGGCGTGTTCATCTCCAGCAGTTCTCAATCTTTTATATTATTAGGTCAATTTACTACATTTATAATGCCAATAATAAAATATAGAATATTTTTTATAAGTTATCATTTATTTTATTCCTTGGCACTTAGGTTGAACAAAAAAGATAAAATAAATTGCATAAAATATTTACCTATAATGTACCCCTTTAGGTACCTAATTATAAACGCTTATCAGCTGTTGTGTAACTCGGATCTGTTTCCTTCTCTCTCTTTCACCAATATCTTTTCATTCATCGGAAGAAGACAAAACCCTGCCCAGGATCTATTCCAATGTTATAAAGCTGAAGAGTTTGTTTGTTTGGTTGAACGCGCTAATCTCAGGAATAACTGGGCCCATTTGAAAAAATCTTTCGGTGTTTGATAGCACATTTATTGAGGAAGGCTATAGGCTACTTTTTATCCCTAAAAAGTAAATGGTTCCCGTAAGACGTGGGTAAAACCGCGGGGCACTGCTAATATTAGATACGTTTGGCGATCGTTTATAAATAAAGTCCCTAGTAGGAATACCATTTACTTCAGTTGCTTGCCAATTATTTTTTTGGTAATAAAACAAAATATCTCTTCAGTAACTCGAGAAAGACTGATCAATAAACACGGTTGAAGCCGAAATAACGCTTTCTTTGATTTTACCTCTTAACAGTGCCGGTGAACACGCCTAGCGTGCTACGTAATTCCATCCTGCAGTGCCGCGAGCACACCTAGCATGTTTGCGTTTTTTATAGGGCGGCATCGCTGGGAAGTATTAGAAAATCGTGGTGGCATTGAATGTGTTAAAGAAATTGAATATTTTTCTTAATAATTATACTTCTCTACCTCAGTAGATTATTAATACTCATATTATGAGTACCCTACCCTTAAGTACATCATATTTTGGAAAGCTAATTTACATTAATTAAGGAATAAAACTACTAAAACTTTATTTATGTAAGTTCTTAGAACATATTTATCAAAAGTAATTCCATTTCTTAAATTAGGATGAACCTCCAAGGTAGAATTCGCCAAGAGACTAAATGTACCTACTACATATCAACAATGCCTGCCATAAAAACACAACCTTTGAATTCCGCCAATCACATCCCTACAATCGAATAGCAAAGGTATCGGAGGCGTGTCATCGCTCAGAGCGGGATATTTACCTTTCTCTTCTTGGTCTTCCTGTCGTCGGCGGAGGTCGCGGAGTCGCTGTCGCGGTCGCAGCTGCTCGAGCCCGACGAGCTCTCCGACTTGGAACGCTTCTTCTTTTTCTTGCTAGACTCTTGTCTGTGAGCAAGCATACGCGAAAATTTAAAATAGTTCACAAATATGTGACCGTTATTTAATAAATTTTATTAATAAATTATTTCTCATAGAATACTATTAATAAAGATTTGTCTGTAATCAAGCATATGTACATATAATAATTTACAGTGTTTCAAACCTTGTTTGTTTATAAATAAACGGTTAAATGCAGGGTTGCTTATAAACAATTTTTTTTCTCATAAAATTACATTCTGGTTTGTTATCAAGCATACATAATAATATGCATGAGTATAAATATATTTTTATTAAGAAACTAGTTCTTAAAATATAAAAAAAATGTTTGAGAGCTTAATATCAAAGTGATATTTAACAAAAAAAAACAAGAATAATTCAATTAAATAAACTTAATTTAGAAACATTTGAAGTATTTACTATTTATGTGTAAGATATTGAATTGCTCATTTAAACGTTACTTACATTATAATTATGATATACATACCAATGTATTTGATTTTAAATAATAAGTGCATACAAAAATAGTCACATCAAGAGTTACCACAATTTATCGCACAGTCTCAAATGCTTTTTGTATATATAAATACAAAAAGCATTTTAAAAAATTAAATAACCAAGTTACTTGCTGGGTTGTAACTTCTATAAGGTATACCCAATATAACAATTGCATATTGTTTCTCCAAAATAGACAAAACTGGTTTAGACGATCTTGGAATAAAGTCTTACTTTTCAAAGGCGCTATAAAAAGCAATCGTTAAATTATAAAATAAAAATATATTAATAACAAAATAAATATATATCTTAAGCTTTAATAAATTACATTCATATTGACACTACTAATAAAATTGACGCAATAGGCCAACAGCTGTTTATATATATGTAGGTTAAGCGAATGTCGTTATTATCAGTTCTTTTTCACTTTAAATACATAAGCATAATTGTGCCATATATGCAGGTTCCACTCAGGGATATAGTAAGTAATTTTAAATTTACTTATTTTTGACTGCAACAGTTATTACTTATTACTAGTTATTACATTGATTATTGCAGTTAATAGTAGTGAGTTATTTCATGTCCCCCGTTTGCACTTATAAAGGATAAATAAGGATAAAAATTGAAATGCTCCATGGCAAATTAATATATTAATAATCAAATTAATAACATTTAAAATATAAATGTCACATGTTGAATTGCATGAATTTTTAAAATATTAATATACTAAGTAACGTAAATTTGTTTAAGCTTAATTTGTTTTGGTTTTAAAAAATTTACTCTGGGAAATTATGGTTTCATACTGCATAAAAACACAATCAATGTACCAAAATATCAAATATCAATAATAAGGCTTATGTATTATTATAATATTACAACATAAGTCATACCTACGAATATACTTCCACAACATTTTCCTCTGACTGAAATTGACAACAAACAAAAATTTTCGTTCAGTAATTTGTTCAGCAAAGTATCAAAATATTGCTATATCAGTGTTAATACTTGCCTCTTTGTCAACTGAAGTGTCACCTGCCTGAATTCAATGCAAAAACTATGAAATTTAGCAAATAAAAATTGAAAGGAAAACCAAGTAAGTATAAGATGAAAAACATAGAATGGAGATAGGAGAGCGTCACTTACTTCTCCTTTTTATTCTTCTTCGACTTTTTCTTCTTGGATTTCTTCACTTCTGGTGATGTGCTGTAAAAGAGGAAACAAAATATTTATACAACAACAAATATACACAAAGTTTGCTTGTTCTGTGCGAGTCTTTCATTATTCAGTCTACGGAGTGAGAAAGAAGTTAGAAAGCCACCTGAAGGTGACTAATATCTTACATTATATGTAGAAAAGATAGAATATAGACTTCTTTATACACATATTACAAATAATGACTAGTTTCATTAAATACTACTCATCTACTCATGTCTCATCTACTAATTAAAATTAAGTAAAAAAATTTACTTTTTAAATTTAATTTTTTCTATAATACCTACCATACCATTTATATTATTGAAATAAATTTTAAATGATATATCATTCGATTATAGTTCAAACAAATTAGATACTAAGAAAATTATTTATATTAAGAAAATAACATTAAATAGAATTTAACATGTATACAAGCCTTTTTCAAATAATTGTGATTATTACCTTCTTTTCTTCTTCTTTTTAGAGACATGCGAGTCTCGTTCCTCCCTCTCGTTGCTGGGCGTTCTGATGAGGGGGTACCTCTGGGCCTCGTCGCGGGCGCGTCGCTCGGCGTCCAGGCTGGTGCCCTCCACGAACCGAGGCGATATCCCGAACGCATCGCGCAGACGGGCGTTCTTTTCCTGCTGGGCCTCCGCCACCGCGTGCGTCTCGCGAACGCTGACAACCAAACACCCGATTCAACATGGCGGACCCACAGACACATCGCTCGCAACATCCGATCAACTATGTCGTATGTTACTATGTTTCTTGCATTCTAGGACGCAATAACAAAAGGTTACACAAGCTTCTAGGAAGACTCATGCATAGTTACCTGTTAAGCACCTAAGTGCGCTAAAAATAGGGAAACATCGTTTTAATTCAGATCAATAATCAGGTGATAACGACGACGACTACTCGAATTAACAAGGTATCGCTATTAAATACTAACAAGTGTGAAATCGTTTTAGTATTATTCATTTATGAACGCAAAATCTCTCGCGCGTTTCTAATTACCACTAGGACGAGGCGTTAAACGGTTGACGGCCTACTTGCGGAGGCGATAGTAAATCGATAAGTCGTGTGCACACCTTATGACGGATCGCATGGACTTCCTCTCCTCGGCCTCGGAGAGACAGACCTGCAAATCGTTAGGGTTGTTGCGCTCCGCGGAGCAGTTGCATCGGCAGCAACACGAGTTTTTCAGGCCCTCTATGATGGTCCGGAGGGCGGGCTCGAGCGCATCGACCACGTTGGAGGGCCCCGGCGCGGGGGCCGGCAGCACCGGCACGACCGCCAGCTCGGGGTTGGGGTCGAGCGAGGAGGCGCGCGGGCGGCGCTGCGGGCCCGCCAGCACCGCCTGGAACGTGCCGCGCCACAGCCTCTCGAACACCACCCGGTCGTGCGCGCCGTGCTCGCGACGCGGCGCCCTGCCCCTATGCATCTCAATCTAACCTACGCTTAACTCTAGTGGAAGACTTGGTTTCTTAAAACTAAACTAAGCTAAGGCGGTCGCGACCGCTGGAAGACTGGTGAGCCGTGGGGCTCGGAGGCTACATGGCAGAGCGGCCGACGGCGGCCCGACGGCGCTACTGCCGAAATAACAGGAAACACGCCGCGACGCGCGCACGCTGCGCAAACAACGGAATTCCGTCCCGACGCTCGACGCCCTCTCAAAGGGCTGCGTCCCTTTGTGTTTTTCTAAAGTGCCTGAACTTTGAAGGTTCATTATAATTTACCAGGGAAGCTGTTACTTTATTTCTAGCTAATCGTTACTAGGCTATCGTACAAAAAAGCATAATTACCTCAACAGTATTGAAAATTACCTGTCGCCGTAATACGAGCGATGGAACTTTTCCATTTGGTAATTTGTACTCATTCGCTAGTATCTTAACGAGGCTAATCCAATTACGTGATACAATGGTATTAATTAAATTTCCCATGGCAGTGGATGGCGTTTATTCAAAATTTTAATCGCTTTGTACCTAGGGACCGAGGAAAATTAAATTTTCAACGGCTAGCGACGGTAAATTATTGCGAGAAATGCAATCAATTACTTAACCAGATCTTTGTTCATTGATTATTCCGGTAACATACTAAATGTTACCAGAATGTTGATAAAGCGAAAAGTAATTAATTACACAATTTGTAAAACATAAATGCTATTTAATATTAACACCACAGAAAAAATATACTGAGAAAGTCCAAAATCCGTCCAAAAATTTGAATTCACCTTGACCCGAGATTAAGGAAATGAATATCTGCCAAGTAGGGCAAACACAGTGATGTCATGGTATTAGGATTGTTTCAATTTAAGGCCATTTTCAATAACATACCATCAGGAACGAATGGCCTACTATAGTTACAGCGAAGATATTTGCTTACAAATAACAACTGTTTGCCGGCTAACCAAATTATAGTAGTACATAATTAAAACTGGTCATTAGTGGACTTTTGCTTTAACTTTTAATAAATTTCATAACCATTCTGATGGATCTGATAAAAAACTTTGACATGTTAAACAAGAAATGCTTTCGGAATTACACGTACCTATGCATAGTACAAACTAAAAACGCAGGTTTAACGCAAACCAAGAAATCCAGAATTATTTTGGAATTGGGATTGATACGCGCAGTTGCCAAAAGTGCTGCACTGTCTACGAGCGCAAGGAACCGTTTAACAGAGCTATACTACAGCTATAGTGACGAGTGGAGAGGATAAAAAGCAACTCTCCTTGGTGTCAACATTTTATTCGGAATGATTTTAACTTAAATCATTTTTAAACTTTAAGTGCTTTACAACGGCTTCCAACAAACTTTGGAATTTCATCATAATTACAATAAATACATCATTTAATTTTTCAATAGTTCTACATCCATAATGGTTGTCAGGGGACTTTATAAGATATGACGTCATTTATTATTTATTTGTCGTATAAAATCTGTGGAGATTGCGTTTGTTTTGACAGTTCATTAAAATTGTATCAATGGTTTTGGTCAACGATTTGCATGTAATCGCTACTAGTAAAATATGTGGTTCGTTTTGGAAAAAAATTGACGCAAAGTAGAGTAAATTATAGTAGGTAAGTTACGTTATGTATAAGCAATAGCAACATAAGTCCACTTCTAAAACGATTACAAAGTAGCGCTAGCAAGGCTTCAATTGATAGCAGACGGTAGACCAGTTCACCTACTTAGACAGAGGATCGCACGTCTAATTAATTAGATTTACCGGCCAATTGTCATTTGTCAGTAATAGTTTCCGCTATCATTAGCCAGAATCTACTAGTAAGTTAGTAAAACAAGTATTAATAAGTTTTAACCAGAGATATCGCACTTCGCCATATCTGTGTGTCATGTATCGTTACAATTCGTCGCTTTTTAAAATTTAAGTTAGAATGGTAGCACAAGAGTTTGGAACACAGTGTTGGCGGCTGACATGAGTTTATTTCTTTTACGGCGGTCGACCTCTAAGCTGCAACTCACAGCGATCGCTCCCGCTCCCACTCCCGCTCTCCAGAACACTATCGTCCATTAGTTTCCGCTATCTTTAGCCGGAATCACAACACAACACGCAGTGGGCGAGCCTGTTTTGGCAACCGTCCGCGGCGAGCCCATTAATTAAGATATACATTTCGCTTGTCGCCTCGCATAACATTCGGTCGCATGATTCCATCAATTAATTATGATACGCATTATTGTTATTAACGCTGAAACTGCTTGACATGTTATTAATGGCCTGGAGTTAATAGCCTCGAAGCGGAATGATACACAAAGATTTTTTGTTTTTATTTTATGCGTGCCTAACCTACATATGCGAAGCTTTCATACGCTTACGCTAGCGCGATAATTATGCTAGAAAAAATTTCACACGTGAATGAGCTTAGGCTTAAAGGATGACCTACATTCGTAAATACGTGGATCAGAGACTAACAAATATAAATATCCCGTGTTTTTTTATTTTTTCGTGCTGAGATTGAGTCTACAGAAATGCGTATCGATCTATCTATAGTCGTATAAACGTATATGTAAACGAATAATTCTGCCAATAATCGTCATGATAGACATACCTAAATATTTTCTCCAGAATACCTCTTACCTATATTGGTAACTCACGTCAGTGGCAAACGTAAAAAAATCGCAACTCAAATAAACACTAAACAAAAAGTATTGAGGTCACGCAAAACCAGATTCATGAAAGACTGAGTGTACCAAATTCTCCTTAAGTGGTTTTTACAGGTATGAAAGCGCGCAGGCTGTTGCAATTAACTTGGACTGCAACCTAAGTTCTGGCATAACTCAAAAGACGTTATACATAATTGTATGAACATCTAGTATCTTATGAACTGCCAGACGAACAGAATTGAACAGTCTTGTCACACAAAAGTATAATTACTTATAATTTAACACAGTTCACGATACAGCTTTGTAGTTATGGATTAATTTTCAGCTACGTGCTAGTTAGGGGCTTAACTTTCTGTATGAATTCAAAATGACGAACGCCCATTTGTCACTTGCCATTTTTAATGGAGGCAGAACCATGGGTAATGGGTATGTCGAATTTAAAGTAAAGTTCCGTAGGCCGATGTAATTTGTTTACTATCTAAACTTTATTTGCGATTTTTCAATAATTATTTAATTAGTAGATTTTATTACTTATGTTATTTAATTATCACTAAAAATGTATTGTTAGCTTTAAGGCACGCTGTACAAGTCTTGAAATCTTTCTTTACGCGATCTTGCAAGTGTTGTCAAAATGTATAAATTCAATCTCAAATTTTCAAAGCTATTCGAAGTCTTTCAACGATTGATGCGAATATTATGTTCTATAAGCGGCCAGGCATTATTTACAGCGCTAATAAATATTATTTTTGGATATTTGGAACATAAATAGTGGACTTCGGCAGCGGTGGGTTTTACGAGCAATAAAATAGATTTAGGATTATTCACATCGATCAAGTGTTCTGCTATTTTAGTTCAATCGCACTTCATTGTTTCTACGTTTCGGATGCGTGGGTTTTACTTACAGTGTTTACTCAGTGAGGCTTCGGAAAAATTGTGCGAAAAATTTTAAAAACTTTTGATAAAAACAATGAAAGAAGCCGGCACACGACACACGTCTTGCCGACACATAACATATATAACATATTTCCCTTTAAGGACAAAAAATCATTAGTCTTAGGAAGAAGAGTATTACCCCTTATCCTTGCTACGACAAAATTGGTCGTTTCTCTAAAGTTTGTCGTACAACAACGACATTTGGACATTTGACGCAAATCAGTGCTTATTGCCAGCTAGGACATCTCCATTCAAAATCCTGTGTTTGAATTTTGTCGCGTTGACTGGTGGGTCAGTTGTGTCGTATCGCAAGAGCCAATTAGCACTTGGCCTTACGAACACATCCACGCCGTTACTTAATATAAGTACAATGGATTTAGTAGACGTGGGTAACTCTAAAGGGGTTGTTATATCGATCGAACATGACGCTGCGATCGGACTCCCGACCCCTACGGCGAAAACAGTAGGTCGGAGTCAATCAATATTACACAATGTTAACAAATGGAAATTTCCCATGTAGATATATCGTATGTATATGAAAATAATGCAAAAATTCGTACGGTCTATAGTAAAAAGTAAAATAGATTTTTGTCACGATTGAACGAAGATTTTTTTCATAAATTTTTATCTTATGTTGTTTATAATATTTATACTCAAAAAAAATTATATTCAATATCTACGACCGTGGTACTCAGTAAAGACAAAGTTAGCAAGTAAATGTATAAGGTCGATTAGAGGAGGCAGTGGACTACAAGGGGCTGAAAAGAAAAAGATTTAACTTCAACATTCATTATCGCAACATTCGCAACTAGGGAAAGGGGGAACACAGAGCATCGATCGGTTGCCGACTTGCCGCTCGCTGGCATTACCGGCCGGGCCTCATCTCATACCAGCTCTCCCCCAGTCCCGACATCGAACATTGACGTGTATTAATATAGTATTTATAGAGCTTCGATCGCTTTTGTAGTAAGTAGGAGACCGAGCCTTTCTCGACGGTTTCTTTTGGTTAAAAATAATAACGTAAGAAATAAAACATTATTAAACTTTAATTTGTTAATTTATAAATTACTATACACATAAGATAAGATAAATCAAACATAATAAGTGTCAGATATAACACGCATACGAAAATATTTAAATATCGTCCGCCTTATTACAAAAAACTGATCTAGTCCGAGATTAAACCAAGACTAAAAAGTCCAGGTTTATTACGGTATTAACGTTAGTCCTTGGACTAAAATTCATTCTTATTACAAATCGAGGACCAACCGAGGTCTATCTAGTACCAAAGATCGTCCGTGGTTTAAATCAAATGACAGCAAATCATTCATTCATTCGTTCCGTATTTGATTAGTTTAGTACACCGCTCCTTTTCATGCAAAACTCGCTAATGTGTAATAATAATTACCTATAGAAAATACATCAATATTTTGATAATAAAATTTGTTATTATTTTAATTAAAATATCTGAAATCTTTACTACTTCGTACTTTGAAGTAGTGTGATTTTAATTCTTGTGCACACAAATATTTCGCAGTTGTTATTTATATAGCTAGCGTATAAGGGAATGAAATAAAAAGCGCGCGTAGTTTTAATTGTTGAAATGTTTATATTGCAATGTAAGTAGAGTTAAGGATACAGTCACTATTGTTCATTGATCAATGAAATACGAAGCGCTCGTAGTTTTAATGTTACTGAAATGTTTGTATTACGATATAGCCACTATTGTTCATTGATTCTAAATATTCGGTATGTTGTTCTTAACTTAAGATTTAAGAATAGCACAGTATTATTTGTTCCGAATTTGTGTGTGACGAACGTTACTTGTGGCTTGTGCTGTAAAATGGATCAACAAAAGAAAAAAAGGGGTGAGAATTGGACTTCTGAAGAAAAGGTTAGTTTATTTATTTAATCCAAACATACATGAAACATATAAATCAGAGTTATTACAATTACAGAAATAGAATGTAAGATTACATAAGCATGTCACAGTAATTATTCTAAATGTTAATGCAAATCAACAATGTTGTCTACATCTAGTTAATTTAATTACCTTTCAATACAAATAATACTTCATGACGAGCCCAGTTGCGTATCGCGCAAACTACTTGCAACTCAGGACTAAAAGCCTGTCCACGAGGATCGTAGGCTAAATCCTCGCGTAGTAGGTATATCAACTATTTTTAATCCAAACCTTTTGTTGAACCTATATTTATAGCGGAATTCGTCATCATTTAAATCAAATGGATTCACGCGATTACGAGGTATGTTAGATCTCCGGTAGGTTTCCAGCACTTCCAAATCTTCCAAATCCATAAAATCAATCGAGTTCACGTCCATTTTTCTACTTTTGTTGACGTTTATTTAAGAAAAAACACAAATGCAACGCGTATGACAACTGAGAATTTGAGGTTAGTCTGAAGTTAAACTAGGGGTCACGGTGGTCTAACTTTAGTACCATAGATAATCCTTGTACTAGCGTTAAACTCGGTTTTGTAATAACATTTATTTTAGTCCATGGTTTAAGGCTGGTTTAAACTCCGTTCTATATTTAGTCTTCGTTTTGGAATAAGGCGGTTTATGTTTGTGACGAAATTAAAAGAAAATTAATGAATTTTGAAATCTCAATGTAAAATATTTTAACAGTTTAAAATACCATATACAATATATAATCCGGGATGTTTTTACAAAGAATATGTCGAACGCAGGGGGCATTGCATGCATTCGTAACAGATGGCTCAGCTCTCACAATAATAAACAATGAAGTTGAAGTATTCTTGACTAGCAATTCTGATGAATAAACCCCAATACTTAGAAAAACGTTGGTGGCTTTATTCGTCGAATATCGATATCGAATCTTGCCTTCTTGAAAATAAGTGGCGGGTCAGGAACAACAATGAATCAAACAATAATGTATATATAATTACAGCATCATAATGTCAGAATCGAAAGGTTAAATCAATATAATGGGCTGCCCACGTCGTTCGCAGGACTCATAACCGATGGGGCAGAAAGGTCCTCAAATGGCGACCACGTTTAGGTAAAAAGAGCATAGGCCACCATCATCTTACCAGGTGGACTGACGACCTCAAAAGACAGCGGGAAACCGTTGGATTCAGAGGGTCCAGGACAGGGTGGTTTGGCGTTGATTAGGGGAGGCTCAGTGGACTACTAAGGGCTGAAGAGAAGGAAGAAATCAACATAATACTAAAGGATTCGATAATAATGTTTAAAGGTCCAATCAGTGGTCAAGGGTCTATTAAATTAATTTTTGGACTTTTTCAATATTTTCCTATTTTTGTTCCAGATCTAACGCACAAACCACACCCTATCCACTTAATGTTTCAGCGATTTGGCAGAAATTATATCTTGTGTCATACAAAGATGAGACGAAACACGTACGTTGGACGACACTCCGTATTTCTGTAGTGCAGAGCGCTTACCAAGCTTAATTGACGGATCGATGACGCTCCATTTATAACTGTCGCAGCTACATGATGTACGCTTTCTTATTTTCTCTCTCTCTCTCTCTTATATTTGAGCTTTAAAACCTCTCATTTCATATTATAGAACAAGAACCTATGAGCTCGGCTCCCAGTAACTCAATCTCCTATGAGTTCGAGCATACGATAACAGAGCAACAATAAAAATCCAAACTCTATACGTGCGTCCCTTATCGCATTTATATATTTTTAAGCTTTAGTCCGGCCTTGTTCTAAAACCTACGAATAATAATGCCTTGCGGTTTTTTCTTACTAGTTTCTTCGTAACAGTCAGAATTATATCTACTTCTGCTATAGTATAATGCTCCCATTGCTCTGCTCTTAAAACACTAAGGCCAACTCCGCTACTTCCTTTTATTGCATAACCGATGTTTTCAGGTTTATGTATGTTCATAATATTTGAGCACTGAGAAAATGGCCATTACAATACGGCTGCATCGTCAAAAACGCACTTATTTGTTACGTACCTACTAATCTTGTTTGTCTAGCATTATGAGATAACTCGAATTTTGACGACACGCGACATTAAGATTCTGCGATTTAACTCTGTACACAGGTACACATTTTATTTGTCCTTTACTGCCTCCATTTAATCTGATTCGGGTAAACAAAAGAAGACAATTACGTAAACTTTCTCCAGGACTGATTCCATAAAAGGGTTTCAGTACTTCGTAAGTTTATTTGGCACGTGACCTTTATGTCTTGCGAAATAACTTTTAAGTACTTATAGTTGCAACATATTTTGCTAACACTCATATGTCATTCAAAGTGAGAAGACCAGTGCCTCAAGCATAAACTTACGCAGTTTCGTATAGTAATCGTATCGAGCTGCCATTAGTATGGGAAGTTGTCAAGGCAGACTGACAATGACATACTAATGACTGACGTTTACACGAATACTACGACGTTCATGCTCATGACACAGGAGTATTCTTGTAATGCAGCTTTGGGTTGTAACAATTTCTTCTGCCAGTTTGTTAGCGGATTATCACACCTTATTACATCTTATTACACACATCGTTCGCAGGACTGACAACCGATGGGGGAAAAAGGTCTTCGAAAAGCGACCACGTTTAGGCAAAAGGAGCACAGGCCGCCCTCCTACCAGGTGGACTGATTACCTGAAGGAGGCGGCGGGAAACCGTTGGATTCAGGGGACCCAGGACCGGGTGGAGTGGCGTCGATTAGGGGAGGCCCATGTCCAGCAGTGGACTACCAAGGGCTGAAAGGAAGGAAGGAAGGATTACATCTTAAACCGGATTACCATATACCACACATTATTGTCTGTCCTAACGACGAGCATTACTACTTTTACTCTCATTATATCTCTCGTTCGTAGGTTAGTAGTATCCATTAGTATAACTAGACAAGCTCCGTCATCAGTTTCATTTGTAACAATAGGTGCGAAGAGGTGCCAAGGCCCAACGCTTTGTAGTTGTCAGATTTCTGGCGAAATATTACAGAATATATAGCTAGACCATTTGCCAGATAACCTGTAAACTTGATTCGCTAGTATTTGCTCATTAGTGGAAGTGTGCTCAGCGTTTGCTGATAGCAAATTTACTTGAGGGACTAATGAGGCGAGGTCTTCGATCAACAATACACTAGATATCGGGTCACGTACAAAATCAAAACTTATACTGTCCGAGTGAATACATACTTATACATCTTCATTTGTTTACTAACGAAATAAGACAAACGTTTTAAAACAGTTGTAAGTTCAACCTAATTACAACCATGACGCCTAGCAATAAGGTAGCAATTCTTCAAAATATTCTTTTTCTTACAATCATTCGTCACGAAAAACGAGCAAAGCAATAAATTACTCCCGTCACTTAGAAATGAAAAGACATAAGTTAAACAACATTTTATGTGAAATTAACCTTAACGAGCTATAAATAAAGTACTTTTTCCCGTTATTACCTTGCGAGTTACATCCTTTGGTTTCGTTTCAGTTTGCTTCCTCAAATTTAACTACAGAAGGTATGGAGTCGCGTTGAACACAAAAATAATTTAGTATATTATTATGCACGAAAGTTTAGTTACAATTATTTATATTGTGGGCATCTACGAGTATGTTTGATAGTATACATACATATATGTTATTTTGTTACCGTTTTGTTGTGTGTATGTTTATTTATGTGTATGTATTATATGTTTTTGGCCAAGGTGTCTATCGCTGTTGTAGCTAGTAGGTACCTTAGTATTGTAGTCGTATTTAGGCATACTGTGTACAGATGTGGATGAATGTGAACAAAGGGATTCTTCTGGGTTTTAGGGTATCACAAACCGTAATATTGAAAGTACGGTCGTGTTTAGACATACTTTGTGCAGATGTGGATGAATGGGAACAAAGGGTGGTAAAAGTGCGAATCGACAATAGTTTTTTGTCACAAATAAAAATATCACTAAATTCCACAATATCTTTATATTCATGTTTACAATCTTCATAATACATGTACAGTTTAGTGCAATAATTATATCAAAATAATATTTAAATATCGGTAGCTTTTTTACATATATAATGTAACCTGACGTCAATAAATTTTTGAACCACTGATTTGAGTAAATTAATTTCGTGATTGTGTTTATCTCCTCCAGGAAACACATTCTTGTCAATATATAATTTTAAAACTGATGTCCATAGAAAGTCGAGATCCATTCTGCACACGTAAACGGATTGCTCGGAAAGCTATAATAAAAAAAGGAAAGCTAAAGTTTGTATTAACCAATTTTAAAAATCTAGTAACAAATAAATTGTTACAATACAAATCTACTCCATGCATCTATTGTTCTGTTACACACACTTTTGCGCCAACGTTGGTCAAACATTTGTAGCGGTGATATAAAATCGGTAATTTTGATTTAAATTTGATATTATTTGTTAGTTTAAAGCATAAAATACAACTTATTCTACATGTACTTACCGAAAGTAAGACACTCCGGCCGTTAAATTGTTCCTTCGGGCATTATTTTTGCAACTTTTGAATGCACATTGCGGCATTGTGACACGTGTTTACATTGGCTCTTTTACAAGCGAACTAAATAACATTAGAGCTCACATTTCAAGTGAGCTGTTATTCACCGAGACGTATTTTTTGCGCCGACCCGAAATCTAGTGTATTGTTGATCGAAGGGCGAGGTATATAAAGGGCCTCTTTATTTAAACGAGCCACGAATAAAATGGTAGCCAGAATCTTGGCAGCCAAGTCTCTTAAGACTTTGGCCTTTGCGGATAAAGTTGAAAAGTTTATCTTTTGATTATAAGTATTATGACTTATTGAGGACTCGTTCGATTTTAATGACCATGAATTTTTCTATTTAAGAACTTTCTGCTCTACCTCATAAATTGGAAGGGACTTTAGAATATACGAGTATCTCGCTAGCTCTAAGTTGCCCGAAATCTCTTGTCCTAATTGCGACGACAAAATTGGTCGTTCGCGCGCGTCAATTTTATGTATTCGTACCGTACACTTGTCGCATGTAAGTGCGTTTTGCCCGTTGGGATAGCTCCATTCAAAGACCTGTGTTTGTACATTTGTCACACATGTCGGTCCTTTTTGCCCGTTGGGATAGCTCGATTCCAAGACCTGTGTTTGAATTTTGTCGCGTCGGTTGGTCGGTCTGTTGTGTTGGTTGTCGACAGCAAATCAGGACAAGGCCTTAGCCGGATCTGCTGTACGGCAGCTGGTTTATATTAATTTCATGTCTAGGTTAGAACAAAGGACCGGTAGACCGAATGCGGCGACACCTTGAGGTTTCTGAATAGCCTGAAGGGCACTTATGGCTGTGATTACGCCCCCCTTGCGCGGCTACCCCTCGCTTCCCACTTCACATAACAATGCCTTGACGCTGAAATAGACAAGGGTAGGACTAATTGTTGAGACGGCAAAAATATTTTCGCATTTATTTTTTATCTTTTTCGTATGTACTTTTTCTCCCTCGCTGTGGATTGACTAAATATTTATTTGTGTATCAAAAACGGATTAGCAAACCTTTTGGAGCTATTTTGTTTTAACAATTTTGTGGTTAAAAGTTTGGTACATTAATCTCTTCTTTATACAAACATAATGTTTTAGATAGAATTAGGCCTGCGGGAACGATAACAAATCAATATCGATACACTAATATTTTGAAGAGGAAAGATTTGATTTTTCGTTTGTCTCTAGGGAACACTAAAGGCTTGTTATCGCGGAAGAGTTTCGTTTGTTCTTTTTTAATTTCAATGTTCATACAATATTCCGACTTAACATTGAACGAGTAAATTATTTCGGATTGAGCTTTCGTGATTCCGTGCGTTCGCCGATTTTCGTTAGTAGGTAAGTCACGCGACAACGACATAGAGTACTAACCGACATACTTAGTATATCAGAAAAGGCTATCTGAAAACAACTTGTATTTTCGTATTAGTAAACAAAATACGAGTTTAACGCATAAAGTTGTTTAGAAGAAAAGCAACCTAAAAATGTCATAGGTTCTTTTCTTTTACATTTTTGAATTGAATTATAATAATGTAACGTTCATAACCGTATTAAATATTATAGGTACCTATTTCAGGTAAGTCTGCAAAGACAAGTGTTTCATTTCACAATGAACATGCGACCTTCTTAATTAAATGTTATTCATATAGGATAATATGAAGAATACAAAGAATGCTATATGTATTCGCACAAACACAATTCACACTTGCTCGTACTTCATTTCGATACAATAGCTATAATATTTTTAAAGTAATACCTAGTTATAATAAAAACCAATTTAATTACAAAGAAGAAACAAATCGAAACCTCGTTTCGGTAAGGAAAACTTACGTTACGTACCAAGGAAAATAATTGCCTCGAATATTTTTATGTACGGTGATAAAAATAACAAGTCGGTTGGCAAAATTGTAACTTAACAGTGTCGAGTTGTTTGAATCAAAAATTACATGGTTATGTATTGTGACGATGATATAACTGTTATTATAATTGTTTATTTTTATAGGTACTTAACTGTAAAATATTCTCCCTTCCCATATTTAATGAAGAAATTCATTAATATGGGGCTGCCTATAAGAAATTGCTTATAAGGCTTACCTAAATCATGCATGTGTCAGTAACCCATTAACATGTAATTTGTACATTTTCTCATGTCTGTATTTTTGGTGTACAATAAGACAGACAGACAGAGATTGTTGTTGTGAATGTAGTTAATAGTACTCACACAACTCTCCCGAACTCATCCCGGGGCACGTCCTTGTCGCCGGCGCCCGTCTCGGAGAGCTTCGCCCTGAAGGCGGCCACGCGCGCCGCTATCTCCTCCTTCGGCAACCTGCGCAACCACACCATCGACACGCTCATTACAATATCTAGGTACAATGTCTACCCAATATTACATAAAACACGACTCTCGACGCACGCGCCTGCGGACACGCTGCGCCGTATCGGACGCCTGCGCCAAATCGTCACATCAAATGTAGATACATGCAAATAAACAAGGCGAATGTACTGAAAACTGAAAATAAATTCGTCGGTGCGACCGCTCTGCGGCACACCTGAACCCACCAATGCATGACACGACACGGCGAGCTGCTGTAATCGGGAAATTACTTTTGGAAAACAATAAAGACGGCGATAACACGCTCGCGGCGTGCGCCTATAAACTGAACCGAAGTCGGCCCGAGGTGAATATTATATGAAATAAGGTTACGAAGGGTTGCTCGGTCCCGCTCCGTTGAATTATTGATTTGACTCGTGCGCAGGAGGGTTGTCGCCCCTGGGGTGCACGACCGACCTTATAGATCACGTAGCAGGGGTTGCTTACGAATTGAAAAAAAAAATCAAACAAAGGGAGTTTTATGATGCATGTAATAAATCGATAACGAAAATGACTGCACGTGCGCCGTAAATCCCGTAAGAAAACTAGCAAACAGGTTAATACGGCAATAAATTTTGCAGTTTCGTAAAAATCGATAACTTTCATCGATAATTTGTGTATTATTGAAACGAATATTCAGAATAATGCAAACACTAGGACACTAGGAGCGACCCCCGCATTCAACATTCTGTTTATTATTACAGACGCAATGCTTACAAGCTGACACCCACTAACATGTATATGAGTCGTGAGTGAAATTAATTTAATATCACATATACGAGTAGTGTTACAAATCTATAAACAAAACTCCTACTATTACTATCAAGTAATCCATCGTAGTCGTAGCCCGCAAGCCGTATTTTATGATCTTAAATAAATCATATTATGTAAAATAATAATCGACAGTACAAGAATTCAATTGTTATGTGGTAGCCATAGGTTCCAAGTAGGTGGCCATTGTATCTCATTAGCACAAGGAGGTGCCTTATCACCACTTCTTCCTCTTGACAGTTTGTTCTTCATGTCTTGTTTCAGTGTGGGATATGTAGTTGCATAAAATAGTTGTTTAAGCCTACCATAGTAGTCTTCATGGGCACACTCACACCCACTTGACACTTGAAGAATGGTCCGTTTTCTTCTATAGTAATAGAGTAGCAAAAAGGCATGCAGGCCACACCATGTTATGTGGTCACTGCAGTCCATGGACGCCCACGTCCAACCTCAAATAACCTCCCCAGCTGAAACAAGACATTGTTGACAACCAGGATGTTCTAAACATCCTACTTTATGAGTTAAGAGGCTGGCAGTAAAGTACCTCCCCGGGGAAGCTACAATGGCTCTACCATCTAATATCAATAATATCAGTTTAACTAAAAACCTATCAATGGTGGGAATAAAGATGCTCGATCCATTCTACTACTATTATAAATGCATATGTTTGTGTGAACGCAAAAATGGCCAAACAGATTTGGATAAAATTTGGTGCACAGATAGTTTATAACCTGGATTAACATATAGGATACTTTTCATCCCTCTCTGGACCAAGGTCTAAAATCCGCGTGGACGAAGCAGCGGGCACAGCCTAGTATCAGTATAGCTGGATCAATACAAAGGCATTCAATCCATTTGTTTGTTGTAACAATATAGAATCTGCAGGTGGATCCATACAAATGCATCAAGGATCAGCATGTGCAAGTAGAAATTCATTTCTTATAAAGATTATGGGTTAATTCATGGATTGCAACTAAAGAGTAACTAGTCATTCTCCCAACACAGTATATAAATACTGGGAATGATCCCTGCACAAATGATCAAAAGACGTGGAATGTGATGCAACAACTATTTATTTAACGCGATAAATTAGGTACTTCTAACTTCTAAGTCCCAATGAAAAAACACAATTGTTAACACAATAACATCACATCATTGATAAATTTGTGTATTAACTCACTCAAAAGATGATAATTTGCTATATTCTACTCAATTTAGAATTTTAACCATTCTCATCATCCCAAGGAGATAAACAATTACGACACAGTTTAATACCAATGTAGTTGTTTATGAACATTATCAGTGTGTTGTCATTTTATTTCGACTACTATAAAAATCTTTTTACTTAGCCTTTATAACAATAACAAAAAAGTACCAGAAAAAGTTTCAATAAACTGACTGCAGTCAAGTGACTTCCTAATATAAATGCATGACAAAATCTTTATTAAATAAGTATTAAGTAAATAAAAATTGGTACTGTCAAGATAAAATTTACTGGCAAATAGCCAAATATGTAATGTATGTAGTAGTACTAAATGTAACACTTATTTTATCTTTTGTACAGGAAATGTAGCACTTTGACTTAGTAAAATACTTTCATTATTTTCAAGAGGTATTTAGTAACTATGAGTTTCAATATTTAGTGTGTATTTTCAAAATGCAGTTTGTTTTTCATGTTTGTGTCTGTTTTACATTAACTGTTGTCATTGCCCAGAAATAAAAATATTCATGTTACTAAAGATTCAGACTTTATAAATCTTAGGATTCTTTTCAGGCAATATTAAGAGTTACATTTTGAATTGGTATAGTAGCTTCTTGGACTTGACAGTTAAATTATTACTGGTTATACATTTTTCAGGAAATGTAAATGTCTGCAAGGCTTAAAGGCAATGATGTGGCAACATAATTAAATTGTCTCAGTATTAACACTACTACTAGTCTGCACAGAGAAGTTTGGTTATGACTGTCATTATGTTTTAGTGTTAGTTTATTGCTTCTTAAGATGTAGATGCTTTTAGTTGCAAATTCAGTATTACAAAACATAACCTCATAACAAACTTTAAATTAGCAAACGTTAACCTATTAAATTAGTCTTTGTATGACTCACCCCTGGTCTTCCAAGCTATCTTCGAGTTCTGCGCATTTCACTTCAATCTTCCTCTTCCTCTCATGATCTAGAATCTCTCGGTTTGGCTGTTTATTTGAAACTAAATCTAATTTTGCTATCTCCTCTTCCGTGCGATAATTCACAGAATCTTTGGTTTTACGCACTGAAGCCCAGTTTCTTTGCACGTAGCCATTGGTGCCAGATCCTCTCGGCGTCGTCAGCCCAATTCCATTGTACATATTTGTGCTCTACGTATCTAAAAGTTGAAACAAACATAAATCAATCTGGAACCGTAATGCACCATAATAAAATTTACACCGCGCGCCGGATACAATCATGATACATTCACAAAACAAAAACACATTATATTTAACTTTTTTCTGAGTTTACTCAATTCTGTTAATCAGAATATACGTTTCAATAAGCACAAATGAGGTACCTTGTTATTGAATTTAATGAATTTAGCACGTTAAAAACACGTCCATCTTGGTTGAAAGATTTTGATTTTTAATTTTTGTTTGATTGATAAAGTTAAAGTCGGATGGATTGACTCATAGATTATATAAATATTTTTATCTGTAGTAAAACTTATAGGGTGTCAGCATAATTAGATATTCTAAAACATTAGCAATTTCAGCAAATCATTGACTTCTCTCCATTTAAATCTTAATTAACCAGATTTTGCCTAGCCAAACGTATTTAAACGTAATTCAGGTAATTACTTTTACATAGGCTCGTAATAATAAAACATAAAACTGTTTTCTTTGTGTTTTTGTTTTGTCCATGTTTTGTCTATGATAATTATAATTATTGATGTACAGTACTAAATAATCCTGTAAATTAAAAACTTTAATATCATAAGATATTATAATATCATAAAATTTTACATCTCCAACGCTGCAACTAATATACTATAGCTACATGTATTACAGTCTACACGTATTAAATCCATGTATTGTTAACAGTGTGCTACTTTTTATTTAATCTGTCTGCAAACATTCATTCCAACGTATTTTTTATCTTTACTGATAATGGCTGACATTGTCATATTTGTCATTGACAGCTACAAACGTGACATTAATAACTAACTACATTCGTATATTTCATTTCCGATTTTGAGCCAAAACAATCAATCTTTAAATTGAGTTGAAGTTAATAAATATTATGTTTATTTATTTGATAAAAATGTTCTAAGGCTATATATTTATTAGCTTTTAATTGAATCAACAATGCTAGATAAAATTGTGTATAATACAGTGCTTAC
The DNA here is from genome assembly GCA_905147235.1 of Erynnis tages. Taxonomy (NCBI): domain Eukaryota; kingdom Metazoa; phylum Arthropoda; class Insecta; order Lepidoptera; family Hesperiidae; genus Erynnis; species Erynnis tages. Next base: position 11,518,104 of record LR990074.1, read on the forward strand.
TCAAGCGTTTTCTCCATGTGGAAAATATCTTGTTGCCGGCAATATTTATGGCCAGCTTGCAGTTTTTGAGTAAGTAAACCTTAATTTAGTTCGATAGATTTCTAGTAAAAGCGTAAGTTGTCATTGATCATCTTTTTTGCAGCATAGATCTAATTCTTAATCCAGTGACAGAATTACTAACACCTGACTATAACAAACCAAAGTTCAAACATACGTTAGAATCAACGAGTCAGGTATGCAGTTTGGTGAGCACAGACAAGTTCCTCATTGTTGGGACTGTCAATGAAATAATTGGATGGGATTGGAAGAGTATTCTGAATTCAAAATTGGGTAAACCAGCTTGGACTGTCTCTGTATCTTCTAAGTCACCTATAGAGCAGTGTGATGTCAATAGTCTATGGTTCTCAGAAGAAGATAACAAACTGTATGCTGGCTGTGGGGATAATAAGATCTATGTGTTCAATCTTGAGGATGGAAGACAGGATGCTGTTTTTGAAGGTCATACGGAATATGTACACAGTGTTCATGGGAAGTAAGTAACTTTTTGTCTGTTTTTAATGTCCAGTCCATATCTCCTATTTCTTCCCTCCCTGGCCTTGCTTCAATGATGTATCAATTGCTTCCCATATTTTCCAAGGTTCCAGCAAACTATAATTTTTCCACAACCACTACAATTTATTGAACTTGCAGTGGTCAGCAAGTGATCTCAGCTGGTGAAGATGGTATGGTGCTGCTTTGGGACACAAGGACTAACAAATCACACAGTAAATTAGAACCACACAAGAAATCTAAACTGGCACGCCCTGACATAGGCAAGTGGGTTGGATCTGCAGCTTTGGGAGATGACTGGATTGTAAGTTGGATGTAAATGATTAATTTTAAAATGTTGACATCGTCACGTTTTGTCAACCTTTTGACAGCCATGTCATGTTCACACATTATTGTTTTTATAACAGTACTGATACTATAATACTGATGTCCTAATGGTATTCCTCACTACATTGTTGGTTCTACGATCTACACTAAACAGAGACATCTCAAGAGGTAGTTATATTAATATTTTTACGCTGCCTGCTGACATTTCTGTGTAACCCAACAGTAGACCGGTGGAGAATGCTAACAGTCACATTAAGCCCATCTTTTGTATCTGTAGTATTGTAAGCATATAATAAAGATTTAATTAATAAATAAGTGTTCATAATTCACAGGTTTGTGGTGGTGGACCACGCCTTGCGCTCTGGCACCTTCGCACCCTCAATGCCACCACAGTGTTCGACATCCCAGACAATGGGATCCATGTCTCATTCTTCCACGACGATTGTGTCATAGCGGGCGGCACAGCCAAGCACCTGTACCAGCTCAGCTACTCCGGGGAACTCAGAGTAGAGATACCAGTGTCTGCGACCACAGTGTACTCGGCTGTTCTTAGAACAACCCCTAACAATATTCTGGCCATCGCAGGATCTAGCCCCGAGATAGATTTCTGTACTACTTTTAACTATAGAGACCAAGTGTTGCATTTTCGTTAGGTTTAAACTTTAAATAAAGTATTTTTTAAGTAATGGATTTTTAATGGTGGAAACACATACTCATAGAATTATGAAGCACTGTCGTAAGCCCGAAAACATTTCAGTAGATTTCATGTCATTTCTTTATCTTTCGCCATAATATTTTTAACCAGTTGTTTAAGCTTCATCTTCAAATGTTTTGCCTTCAACTTTCACCCATGATTTGAGTGATAAGACAGAGACATACAAATTTAAAACGCTGTTTCAAAGGAAGTATTTTTATTAAAATTAACATTTTATTGAACTTAATAATTCCCTGCATTTCTGATCACCCACGAAGTCGAAGGAAAGTGATAAAAATCTCAATCTTTATTTTTCAAATTAATGACTATGTGAATTAAAATACTTCAAGCATAAAACCATAGAAACCAGAATTACGAGTAGCATAAAACATTTAACATTTTATTACACAGCATCAAAAGTTTATAGGTTTTGCGTATATGTAGTGCAGTGCTAAAAATCAAAAACATCTTAAATTTGAACGCCCTCGCATTTTATAAAACTACTATGTTGTAAAATAAATTAGGAACCAGATCATCATTTACTGGAATTTTTAGTATAGGTACTTTAAAAACACAAATTTGTAGTTTCTTTTATTTATTTTTACAACAGTTTAACTAACAAGTGGGAACAATTGGGAGTGTCCTGTTGACTGGATTTTGAAATCTTATGACTTACAGGCTTCAAACCGACCTCTACATATTTATTTACAATTTCTAAAAATGACTCGGTCATATCTACTGTCCTTACGTCATACATCGCACCCTGAATAAAAAGTGTCACTATCCGAAATTTTCCATTTCTTACTTTAGGCGACATCTGTGTGTTTTACATAATAATATAAAGCGTAACCAAAGATTTTGTAAAAAACTGTTATCCAAATAAATTAAATTATGTCTCTTTTGATATGCTAAAGGGACAACAAGATTCTTCAGTACCTGTTACCTTTTATGAAGCACCGAAAGTTTAAATTACCGTATTGTAAAAACGTGTTTCTATGTTAGTGTCACTTTTTATTTCAGGGTCATGGTAGTACTTCTAGCTTCTACGACTTCTACGACTATCACACTTTAAAAGTCTTTATCAGTTCACCTTTCCGATCGAGCTTATCATCCTAACTACAGAGTTTGAAGGCGCCTAAGGCTATGAGGTAACTTGTTCTACAGTAACCCTTAAAGGTCAAATGTACCCATGTCCTGCTATTGCGGCAGGTATAAAACCCTGGCTTCCGTCTCTCTTACGCACATAGAACCACTCGGAGTCCACATCCGTTTCCACAGCCCCGCCTTGGACTAACACGACCACATCACCTTTTTTCACTGATAACGTATTGTTTAAAGCACTGCCCGTGTAGTCATTATTAACTACTAGTAACGTCTGTCGTTTAACAGTTTTTAAATCACGAAAGTTCTCCTTTTCATGGGCTTTGTCCATGTTCGAGGACACTGATTTGGTTTTTAAGTATAAGGAGTCAAAGTCTTTTTCTGCGCAGGAGGTTTTATATCTTCTCTCATTACGCGGTCGGTAGCGGCACTCCGAGCGAGTTCTGCCGCGTAGTTGCTCCTTCTCAGTGTCTGTGAGGTTCCCGCAGGGTCGAGGGTAAATGTCTGTACTGCTCTCCCAGCATGGCGTTTTCTTCTGAACGGATGTCCTGAAATCAAATAAAGAATCAATCAGAGTTGTACATAACGAACAGCAACATGTTAATGTGTAATACAATAGGTAACTTTAAGGCACCTTTTAAATGACCACTGCACAGACCTAAGATATTCGGATATTGGTGACATTCTACGATACATACAGTTCTCAATCAGTTCTCTACAATGCATTAGCTTCTTCTGCGATGGATAAAAAGACAAATAATTACCAAAATGACCAGACTAATCATAGCAGTGAATAGCCCGTGAATGAATGTAGCGGTGACTTAGATTTCGGCCTCTTAATCTAAGGGTCCGGGTTCGAATCCCAACGGCACGTACCAACGACTTTCTTAGAAAAATTATGTGCGTTACGAGTATATGTAAAATTAAATGTCACCTGCTGTAACGGTGAATGAAAACATGGTTAGGAAATGGGCGTTCCTCAGCATTCTCCATAATGTTCTCAAAGGTATGTGAAGTCCACCAACCCGTATTACCATGGTGGCCAAAGGCCTACATGCATTGTGAAAAGAGATCCGACCCTGAAGTGGGTTCCCTTACCTATTAGGTAGTATCCCAAGCGGCAAACACGCACTGTACAGCACATATCCCTCGTCCCCATGAGGCGTCTGTGCGTACACCCACTGCTGGTTCTTGAACACCGCGTTCACCACCGTGCCCAACGGCAGTGGCAGCTCCTGCTGGCAGTCCCTCTGCGTCTGATAGAGAACAGTAGGGAACGCTATCACGACCGGGATGTTCCCAGGGCGGTCTATTGTGGCCTGGAATTTGAAAAAAATATGGTCCATGACTATCATATTCATACTTCCTCTTAGTAGGTATCATAGTTCCTCTTAGACAACGAAGTATTTTCTGAGTAAATCACCTAAAGATCTCACTAAATGCGTGTTACATTGTTCGTTTTCACAATAAATGATAAGTAATTAGATTTATTTATTCATGACAAAATAAAACAGTTTGTCGGCAGCAGTTCATCCCCAACGGGTTTCCCGTACGAGTAAACTTTTTGAAAATATAACTACGTGTGCGACTCACACTTGACCGATTTCATTTCATTAACAGCTATTACTTTGTAGACCCATTCGATCTTCGTAAATAACAATGTTACCCCGAAGAAATGATCTGTTGCAATTATCGTTTTGCACTAGCGTTTAACCTCTCGGAGATATACCTATCATTGTTTTAAATAAATCGCAGTGATGTATTGCATCGTAGCCTACCATTTCGTTCCCATGGTTGAAACGTACAATTTCAGACATTAAAACTTGGACTTTAAGGACGATATTCCTGTGTATAAATAAAGAGCCCCAGTTTTTAATACTTAGGATGAAACGTGAATTTCGTAAATGATGAGCAAATTATGCCTTGTCCAATTTTGCGCCAATTTCGAGCTACACGTTCTGGCCGTTAACTTCAAAGTAAGGCACAAGAATTGGTCGCTTAAGTTATGATGGCTCATGTTCGTAAAAATATAGTATGTAAGAGGGAAGGCTTCACAAAAGAGTAAGGAGTTAAAAAAAATGAAAATATAGGCTTTTAAAAATAAGTTTTACTCCTTGCAACAGTCAAATGACTTGTAAAATATCTTCCGTTCGTCATACAAAATGAAGGTGTTGCGTTTTTGACAGCAAATTCCGTTGTTGTTAATTTATTGGTTTAATTAAAGTAACGTCTGGGAGGTGCTTGATCACCTTTTGCTTACGCGTGCGATCGGGTCTAGGGTTGAGCCCTTTTAGCTTACGCATCTCCAGACAAAGCTTTTATTTTCAATGGAATTAAATGACTCAATCAAACCGTATCTAATAGGAATTAATTGGGCAACAAAAATAACTAACTCAAGCCTTCGAATATTTGTAATCAGCCTATTCGCTACGGACAACGATAAAACCGGCGAGTATGAAATTATTACACAAGACGAGACGAAGTTGTAGCAAGTGCAATAATATAGCAGAATGAATAATGATCGTGATTTACCGAGAGCAATGCGATTCCTTTGTGAGAGGAATCTGTTAATACGTGCAATAAGGCACGCCAAAGGATGATGGACGACTTTTCTCGAAAATTAAAATAAATGGAACAATACTTCGTTAATTATTTTTTCGAGCAGACATTGGACAGCCTCAGGGTACTTAATTGTTTCAACACCTTGGTATAATAATGTGTTGGTAATACTTTTTGGAACGATCTACTTCTTTTGTTTTCCTGCTAACTGCTTATTGCTTTTAGGGACTGTGATAGAATCGTAAGGCATATTAAGCCACTTTCTCGCAAAAAAATTGTCTGTTCATCTTATGAGTTAAAAAATATAAGGAGATATTGGTGAAACTTTTGCCTAGGTATCCTGAGAGTTACTCCAACTGCGTATTTAATAATTTTATTAAAGTTCTAAAATTTGAAACATATCTATGTACCTACAATTGTACATACATTACAATATTGACAATATTATGTATTGCAGTGTGCATCAATGTAATATAGGTACATCATATGTTTTTGTGACTGTTTTTGCTGCGGCTTCTGACTATTTTCTTTGTTTTCAATTGGACATGTGGATAATTACGGACCAACCGACCTTTACTTCGCGGAACTCAATCAAATACCAATTACCTAGCTACGTTGCAAATGCATAAATCCGAATGTACTTGGATAAATAAAACATGCATCCGAAGTTTGTTTTATTTATCTAAGTACATGCAACAATAATTCATGGTATGAAGGAATCAAATATCCAAAATAAGATCTGTTCATTCGTCGTGGTTTCAAACAGGGAAAAGTTTGACTACTGTTTGACCAATTTAGATCTTATGAAGGAACTAAACTAACTCTTAACTTACTCACCTCACTTAAAAAACTATCCAGATCTTTGATATCGTAGCCAAACTTGGCGCTTCTCTTCTTTCTCCTGTGACGATGCCTGTGTTTCCGCCTCACATGCTCCTCTGTTCCCACACTAGTGTCCGAACCACTGTCCACACCGTTCGCGAACTCATCACACGCACTTTTAAACCTGAGGTTATGATAATACTCGTTGCGGCCTACAATTCTATCTTTCACTTCACTGGTAAACTTTCTAGATTTGTGATGTGGTTTGTCTTCGTGGTTGTTTTGCTTGTAGTTGGCGGTTAGTCTTTCGTTGTTTTTGTCTGGTAGCTTGGTGTTTTCCAGGTTTTCTTTGAGGACCCAGGTGAGGGATATCTTGGACTTGTGCCGTTGGGCGAGAGGCAGCGAGTGCCAGAGGCCCATGTCCTCTATCTCGGCGTACTCGGCGTCCGACGAGCAGTCATTAGCTGGGCTCGTGATCTTGCAATTTGCGAGCAGGTCTAGTGTCTCGCAAGCGGCCGCGCTGTCCTGTTAAAATGAATTATGTTAAGTATTCTGTTTTCAGAATTTCTTTTTTAGTGGCTTCGGTTGGCTTTTGTATTGTGTAGTGCAGATTGTTTTAAATATAATTGCCCTAGCTGGTGTAAACTTTAATACTATTTTGTTAGTTAGGGACTTAATAACGTATTCTTCCCCCTAAAAAATTTTTTTAGTAAAATGTTGAAAGGCAGCTCTAACAAACTAACTATTTTTAAGTTTTCTCTACCACATCAAATTGTAGGCACTTACGTGAAAATTAAAAAGTTCGCCTTTTTTGCTTCTCATTTAATTCTACTGTAATTCTTACCTAAACCTTAAATACGAGAAAAGAATACTTTTACCATAAAAATTGCTGAATACTCTGACTACTTTGCTTATAGAGGTGTTCGCTTGATCTAAGTATTTGAAGAGATTTCTTAAAGTACTTGTGCCTAGTTCAAGATTTGCAATCCGATTAAATTTCAAACGAAACTCATTCAGATACAAAAAACTAAACACTTAGCACATTCTATTTTATTTGAATCATTATTGACCACAACATACATACTAACTGTAATATGAAAGGGGGACATCTAACGTTTAGTAGAATAACATAATAGCGGAAGTTAATATCGATGTCATTAGGCAATAATTATTTTGCTGTTTATATTAATCGAAATCTGAGACAATTTTAACTGAAGTATAAAAAAGTAGGTACCTACTAATGCCACAGAATACATAAAAGTACAAGTACTATCTACTGCTACTAATGTGGACTAAGTTGGTCGCCTAAAATAAAGTACGTACTTACATATATCTCTGGTAACCAGAACCACGTCCTCCCACCAAATATTAAGACATGAAGTAAGTACGAGTACCTACGTACTGTTAAAAGGCGACTTAGAGGGGTAAGGTACCTCCCCGTCGAGCTGCAAAGGCTCTAAGGAAATCTTAATTTTTGTGAACCCTTCTATTAGCATGAATGTTGAAGAAGTACGTATTGTTAGTAACCCATTAATGACCCACTACAGGGTCGGGTCTCCTCTCACAATGAGAGGGATGTAGGCCTTAGTCCACCACGCTGTCCTACTGCGGGTTGGTGGACTTCACATGCCTTTGAGAGCATTTTTTGTGAACTCTCAGGAATGCAGGTTTCCTCACGATGTTTTCCTTCACCGTAACAGCAGGTGATATTTAATTTTATAAATAGCACATAACTTTTTACAAAGTCATTGGTGCGTGCCACTGGGATTCGAACCCGGACCCCTCGATTCGAAGTCGAATTCTAAGCCACTGGGCTGTCACCGCATTAGTATTAGTATAGTAGAAATTAAAATTACCAAATCCGATGCGTCGTTATGCGTATTCTGTTCTTCGTTGACAATTTCATTTTCCTGATAGGGAGGTGGCAACTCCTTTGGTGAAAGTTCTGTAAAGGAAAATTCATGATTTATTCGTATCAAGTACGTACCCATGTATATTGAATAGGTTTATCTGACACAAATGTATTTAGCTTTTGATGCCTTTACTGGGTCCTAAATCTTTACCGGTTTTTGTGGATTTCAATAATCAAATTCGTAATTTACAATCAGTAGGTATTAAAATATCTACGTAAACACAATCAAATGCAACTGGAATATCAACCGAAATAAGTACCTATTCAAATTTCGAGCTTTTGTTTCTCATTCAGCCAACATTCTTGAATATTCATAAATCAATGGTTCCAATAACAAGCTCCGTTTTCATAACCCTTTAAAAATCAATTAAACGCTGGGAGAACGCGTAGTGCGGGTTCGAATCCGAGCGGATGTAATGACCGTTGTTACGGCGCTCAGCTGAGCGGGTTATTAGGCATAAACAATGAACAACGATAACACGAGTCAATGCATTTCTACTGGAGCGTTTATTGGTAATGTTATTAGAAGGAAGGTACTAGAAGGCGAATTGTTTATACTCGTAATTTAGGGATGTTTGAATAATGAAAACCAATAGCCCAAAGTAATAAGTACTAGTTATAAGACAGTCATGCGATAAAATTTAGAATAATTAACGAACGGACACTGACACAGTTTTAGTACACCATGTCAGAGTAAAGGTAAAGTTTTCATCTCTCATTTCAGGAATTTATTCTTCTTAGAAAGGTCGATGAACGTTTTATTTGGACAACGATCAATTGCTTATCGTTATATTGACATGTGAGTTGTGAACTTGTGACCAATGATCAACCCTAGCGAATCAGCAGAATATTATTATTATAAAATTGTAACGTTCCTCCGCTTTACTATCATACTTATTATAACTACACTGTAAACGTTGCAAATTCACATTGTTATAAGCTAATTAAGGGCAGATGGTGGGTATTAAATGTAAGAAAGGAAGCAATTGCCCCGCAAGTGACGCTTCGCTTGGTCAACGGTCAGCGTCGTTTTATTAAGAGTTCAACCCTCGCGAATAAGCTGGATATTTGCTATATTTAAAAGTTCGTCAACACTAGCATGTTTATTTAAATTATTGTTGTAAAACTCTTTAAAAAAATACGCTGTAGTTGGTAAGGTACAAAAATACAAACATACAAAAGTGAAATCCATTTTTGCGCCTCATCTATTTCGCATCGAGACTTAAATTCCAATAAATGCACTGCACATTTTCCTGCCTTTAAATGAAATTTTATAACTTTAGGGAAATAAATATAGATTTTAAAATAACAAATTCCGTTCATTCGGACTATGTCCTGGATTTAAAAAAAATGACACTTAAATAAGTATTAAAAAAATAGTTATTTTATGAAAATAAAGAATACCTAACAATATCTGAGAGAACACGTCAAACTCTTCATAGCCACCTCACAATCCTCGTACAGTCAGTCAGTCACCACTTGTACAACTCACTACGCCCCGTAGATTAATACAGTACCTACGCGGGAACTCCGCCCGCCTTACGCGAACTCACGTCACGAACTGACCGTCGTCGCTCGCCGACACGATGTCTTCTTACCACCACGTTGAACGGCTACGTTACTACGTTACGTGTAACGTAGCTTTTGAAAGGATTTCTCCGCGACATCGTGACAGCCTGAAAAACTTTTTGTCGGAAATAACGTAACTGCAGTGCAAGCCATTCCGGTGGATATCTAGAGGGAAATAAAACATTTTTTGGCTACTTAATCAAATAGGCAGCTTAGCTATTTGTTTTTTATTTACCTACTATGTAAAAGCTATTATTTAATTTAGTCTAAAAATAAATAAAAAATGTCCCTATATTTGAGAAGAAGATTAAATATAAACGGTATCTAAATCCGATATCCATTATTGCGTGAAATAAAAAAAGGAGTATCAAACATTCATCCCATTAATTCTAGCGAGTTTTTGTATTTATTATGGATTATCTGAAAGCCTACTTGCGTATGAATATAATTTCAGATTTCCGACGGGTTTGGACTACGTCAGATCTCGCTATTTTGCGATTTTAAGCGCGGTTAGTTTCTTTAGACGCACCAAATGGGATATCAATACAGAGTGGATATTACCACCACTCGTATTAGACCTTCATCGGCATATTCCGAATTTACAATCATATTCATAAAGGATTCCCACGGGACGCACCCGTGTGAACACGCGCCTCGGGACAAGATCCCGGTCACGAACGTGTTTCACCGTACAAACTGCACCCCGGCGAATTATGCGGAGTTCGCGCAGATCGCTACGCAATCAAAGGATATTTGGGAAAAAAAATATTTTGACGAAGTGTTTTGACTGCGAATAGTTCCATAACATATCAATTAGGGCTTCGGTTGTGCCAAAATGTTGAAGCACATGATTTCTTACGGCGAGCTCATAAGACACGGTGGATAGACGGTGTCGTATATGAATATAGGTATGTCAGGCGAGCTGCTTGGCTAGTAACTACATAATAAGACCTTGTCTTAATTTACTGATATGACCGACCAAATAAAACGACAAAATTTAAACGCAAGGCTCTGTATGACGCTGTCTTTATTGAAAACACTGACATGCGACAAATGTAATCAACAAACAATGTAAACAACAAAAAAATGTAATCAACAAATGTAAATGTAATTGGTAATCTGTTTTCCAATAAAACTAACCGGAAATAAAAGTATAATGAAACAGTTCAAAGCAAAGCTTTGATTACCCCATATTATAGATAAAGCCTATAAAGCTAATTTCCACCTATGTTAGAACCAATAACAATATTATTATGGACAGACAGGAAGCCTCGGGCGTGTAGTAGCGAAAGTATTTCATTACATAAAAACAAACGTTCACATTCAATCTCAGGAAATCTCAGAAGTTAATCATAATAGTACAAGCCTGGAAAGGCCAAAAGAATCTAGAATGAGAAATGGCGAGACAAATAAGTAAGTACAAGACTGGGAAACTGAACGCTGCACTGTTAGGAAAAACTAGATTTTCACGACTACGACAGACATCATACGTAAGTACAAAAGTGCGTAACAATACAGATGAATTCCGGCTGTTCTCTTCAGCTAAGCGGCAAGAGACAATGAGATCTAAATGTTCAGGCATGCGTTTTAGCACTTCACGCTCGCCAGTTAGATATTCCTCGTTCAGAGCAATTCGAACACACCTGTGTTTGTACTTCGTTACTCTGGTTTGTAGTTCATTAGTTACTGTTCTCTGTTTAGAAGAACCATTAGCTTGTAGTGCCTATGTGCTACGATAATGTAGAGCTTCTACAGATACTTCTATGGGTACTTTAATAAGGGAAGTTAAGAACAATGCCTCAAATAAAACCCAAAGTGTGCGGTTAAGATATTTCGTAAATGTCTCACGGGTCTCATAAAATCGCAAATTTCGGGATCGGTTAATCATATAGAGCTTCGCGGTCGCGGTTTGGCTCTTGTTACGGATTTTATAACTTTCTTTACTCGGGGTAGGAACAAATGAAACAATAAAGATTACGACGGCCATTTTTGGTACTTTTTGCATTCTTCGAAATTGGAAAGTGACACGGTTGGTTATCCGCAGCGGGCCAGCCTGTGGCGGCTGCGTCGCGTACGTTTACCCACCAATTTCGCGCGTGTTGGACCTCGTTTCACGCTTTTATTGCGTTCAACTCATTGACTTTTATAACCCGCGTCATGAGGTAATCGTTGTTGTTATTTCGAAGGCATTAGGTAATTTTTATCTCAATAAAACTCAATTTTATTAATTCTGACCGGTAAAATTAAATTACGTAAAATGCTGCCGGCCGGTATTGAAACGCAATCTCTTCAAATTTATGAGAATGGAATCCCTTTTTGCGGAAAAAATCGAACAACGCGCCTTGAATCTGTACGCCACAATAAATTGATCTTTATGCGAAAGGTTTATAAAATGTTGTGAAATAATGCCCTATAAATGTCAGCTTAAGGAATGCTTTTAGTAACATACGATTAACAGCCTACTCTACTAAAACATTGTATGTTATGGGATTTTTAATACAGCCTGAAAAAAAAGTATACCTACACTAAATACATACAAAAACATTTTTAATTTTTATCAGAGACCAACAAACTCGAAGTCACTTTAAAATCCCGTAAAATTTTGTTTTGTTTTTTTTGGTTTAGAATTACAGAACAGCAATTAAAAACCTAATTTGGAAGCCTACGGCCTATATCGACTCAATTAACTGAATCGACTGAAGGCTACTCAAAAGTAATGGATATTTACCGTTATAGTAAATGAAACTACCGCCGTCTATTAACACGAGCAACACCAAAAGAGTCGCCAATGGTTGCTAGCTTTGAAGGCAAGCTCTCTTTATGCCCTTTTTACGCACTCCTAGACGTCATAGTCCTGCGAAAATACTTACATCACTCGGAAGACCGTTCCAAAGCTTGCACGTGTTACGTATAGGTAGGTGTAAAGAGATCAAAATAGTCAAAATGCCGATCTGAGAAATAAAAGAGGACCAATTATTCACGGTGGCGAACTGAGCCCAGCCGAGACAAACCCGAGACATAAACCCTTTACAGTTTACGATGCATGGCAATCAGAGACAATGTCGCCACGAGGCACGAGCGTGGAACGTAAGAATGTTGGGTATTTCATTCATTTTAGGTATTTTTGAACCGTATGAAAAAGCGGTGAGTAAATTGAGACGTGACATGGAATCGATTTCTAAAATTCTTTTTAAATTGTAGACCCATAACAATATTTACCGATTCTTTATATTAAAATTTGTGTTAAGAACTATCAACCTATTAATTAGGTAAGTAGGTGTCTCAAAGTACCTACTGTACTCATAATAAAAAAACCTGTATTAGCCTATAGAGGACATTGTTGTTACTGCTGCGAATTAAAAAAAGCATGAATACTGAATAGTGTTTTACTTAATTTAATAGTTTCTTATCTGTTATATTTAAAAAAATGTAAAAATGTAAAAAAGTAAAAAAAAATTGAAAATTTCTAAATATTTTTTTTCACTAAAAAACTGTTGATTGAATTTCGAAAAGTAAGTAATACCTATGTACGAGTTCCAACGTATTTTTTATTTTATTCATCTGTTTTTACTCTACGTGTAAGTACTCTTTATCTTGTTTTTAAATTTATATTTTTTTTTTACTTCCATGATAACGTTATTATTAGAACCCTCCCATTCGCTAGCACCATTTCTGTTTTAAAGCATTAAAGTGAGATTATTTGCAGTTGGCATCTGAAGAATGTTCGCTATGTGAACAATGTGACCCTCGGCGAGAATGCGAAGGAGGCACGACTGCCGAAATCGTGCGTACGCGTGCGTCGCCACTCGTGACAGCAGCGCACGCTACGTCTTTGTCATCGAGCCCCTGAGGGGCGGCGAATATCCCCTCAGTCGCAAGACATTCCAGTTTATAGTATTTACAGTATAGTTGAGTATAGACTCAACTATATCAGTACTTAAGTACCTACAAAAATGTTGACGACACTTTTACTAGCTGAGGATGTTATAATGAGCAGGCTACTTGCATTATAAGAAAAATAAGACAGTAGGAGTACTAAAGCCTAATAGAGTTAAGAAACCAAAGGTGCTGTGCCCGCCCTTTTGGACAGCGTGCTTCGCAAGATGTTCGTGGCACACGGTAGCTGTATTCATGCTCGGGACACTGATTAGATATTTTGTGTAATTAAAAGTCAATAGTTGCGCTACAAATTGAGATTACTGAAAACAGTGATAAGTGGTGATTGCAAGTCATTTTGTATTGGAGCAACATCTTTGCAGTTTACATCTGAAGAATGCTCGCTATGTGAGGAATGTGATTCTCATGTACCTATAAAAACCTAGATTTTATTTTAATTAGAGAACTTCTTTCCATAGTTTTTATAGTTTATATACATTTCCAACCGAATATCCCAAAATTAGGTTGACAAGCATGGTGTCACTAGTCACCTCGAAACGAATACTCCACAAACATTGTCATTGAAGGTTTTTATCGCTTACGTCGACTTACTACATACCTCAACAGGTGCCTGTAATATTTTAAATGGCTTCGTACTTTTACCGATGAAGGTGGTAAAAGGGATAGCCACTCCGCCACTCTCATAACGAATATTGCTTGGGGAGGTGTGATTGGCAGAGAGACTTTATCTTAGTTCTAGGTGTCTTGCAAAGACTACCTCTGATGGCCTGCAAACGGTTTACTATTCATTTACTATAAATACCCCACCAGACACCAGTCCTGAGTAGGTAATACTTTTCATCTGATATTAGGGCTTTTGATGTTTTGTAGTACCTAAACATCATCATAATTCATCATCATAACATTACCTCATGGACTCTGGATGCTTTTCTTGCACCGCTATAGGTCATCAAATGGACGATATTATTATACTGATGGTGGATACTCACTCACGTTTAAAAAATACTATATCTCAAATCCTTTACTAATAAAAAACAGAAACATCTAGATCTATGAACAAAAATCTGATAAACATTCACAGAGATTCGATTGTTCAAACGTGACTGTGGTGGGCAGGGCGATACTAAAAGATAAGTATCTTTCCACATTAGAAAAGCTGTTAATATTGTTTTTAAATATGTTTCATAGATTGTATCTAAATCTAATAATTATATGTTGGAACTAAAAGCTATTGACTATTTGCTGGGTGTGTAGGTCCGCCCATAAGTACCTGTTGAGGCAACAAAATAATTATATACGTTAGAGAATAGCATCTTCCAGGAACATGCTCTCAAAAGGTTAAAACATTTGTCCCCTCCTGTGTGTTATTTTATGGAAAGTCACACAGCTTTAACAAATGAAAGTATTATAATTAATTAATTTTATTATCTGGGTAAAAGCAAACACATGCATAAATAAACCATCTTTGACACGTATCGCGTCCTTTTAATACCCGTAATAGTTCTATCATAAACATAAACCATTTTGCGGAAATATTACCTCGCCATTTTGCGGAAATATTATGAACTGCTTTCTTTCACGGGAAATAGTGAATGACGCCAGCTACATGTTTTTGAGCTATTGAGGTTGTAAAAAATTGACATTGATAAACTTTATAACTTTATAAACACAGACAATGTAGATGAATGTAGCGCCGCCTTCTTTGAAGGTGTGTCAGAACCTTAGTCAGGCTAAACCTTGTTTGGATGCTCGTGAGTATTTAAGAGATCAATAGCTCGTATCGTGAGTACCTACCGCGGGAAGCAGACAGTCTACAGGAGGCGGCAAGCGGGAATTAAGTGTAAGTGCACCGATAATTGCACCGTGAGAACACGACGCGTGCGCGACTGCACTTCACCAAGCTTGATTGTGTTGTCCGAATGCTTTTAATTAGAAAAAGCTCACTTGGGCTGAAATTATGATAGAATAATATTTTACTACACATTTCCAAAGTATACTTAATTACATTTTAAAATCAGTCTCCTTATCTAACCTAAGTTAAGTAGTGTAAGGTATGTAATAACGTAGCAGATATTTTCACTATAAATTTACCAAAGTCACTATATCAACCCCTCATCCGATTACACCCACAATTTAGATTCAAAATACTCTGTCCGTGCAACAAAAACGTGCAAAAGAAAACACTGTTAAATAACAGTCACAAGTACCTACTTAGGTACATGTAGGTAACATAATATCTGGATTTGCGTTTGAATGTGACATAATGTGGACGTAAGAACAGCAAATAGCATATTAACAAGCGCGCCCAGTGGGAGCGATCACCCGCGCATTCTTTTCAAATTGCATTCCCGTCGAGAGGCAACAACAGACAACTGCATCCGATGCAAGATTTTGTAATCTGCAGACTGTAGGCTGTAGGCTGAGACTGCGAATGCGGCAATTGTGGATGTACCTAACGGAATAGACACGAACGAGTCGCTTTTCTTTCTTTGCAATGAAGGAACCTTGTTTTTTTTGTGGTGAAGAAAAGAGATTATGAAGACGAGATTTACTGCGTATTAAATATTGCGGCTGCGGATTAAGCTTTGAGAAAAATCCAACTTTAAACTTTTATTTGGCAAAAATTATCGTCATTGTTCCGATTTATTCATTCGGCTCACATGACTGTCACTCGCGGCTCACTCAACGACTACTTTTATTAGAAAATTAAGACTACCTTTATTTTTAAAACTTTAAACCACAACTAGATTTTGCAAGCTGTATCAACTTGTTAAATCTACCTGTGGAACTTACAAAAGAAATATGTACCTAGAAATTACTAATAATAATTGTAAACTTTATTATACTGCGAAACGTCGTAAACAATAGAAGCAAATTTTTTTTGAGTTCAATCCAAACAATACGACGTTTAAATAAAATACAATTTCCACAGTTTAAATCGTACAACAAATAACCGCAGATTACTGAGCGTGCGGTAAAACTAACCTATAACGGTTAAAGAAGTATTTAACCTTAATAAAAGTGCCGCGCGCTCAAATAGGCATTAAATAGTGTGTCTGTCTATATGTGATGCGATCGGTAGACTACTACTTGCCTGGTTACAAATAATTATGTTATATCCCCTAGCTGGTGTATGATCCATACTGTTGACTCCGAACAAAATGAAAAGGCTCGGAAAATCCTTGTTCCTACTACTATTATAAATGCGAAAGTTTGTGAGTATGAATGGGTATGGATGTTTGTTACTCTTTCACGCAAAAACGGCTCAACAGATTTGGATGAAATTTGGTGCACAGATAGATCATAACCTGGACTTTTTATCCCTCTCTGGACCAACGTCTACAATCCACGCGGACGAATCCACGGGCAGTCTAGGTAGTATAGTAGGTAAGTACTTTATAACGCACACGCATCACAAACCTAGGTATTATCCATCGTAGCGTAGCGTAGTAGGTAAACGTCAAAGTTACACCTCACTACGATTACAGGACCTACAAAAAAACAACGGGTTGCACTCCGGGAGTGCCGCCAGAAAAGAAAATTTGAACATTAACGTTGTGCATTTTTGAACGAATTTTACCAATTTTCGATTAGATCACGTGTCCTGGTGCGAGTTTAACATTTTTTACCCATCCCAAAAAGTGCACAGCGCCGCTAAAGAAGTATTCACTACAATAATCTTCATCTATAGCGAAATTCGGTTGAAAAAGAAGAAGACAAAATAGAAAAAAATGAATTTTTCTGTCACATAACACAATTGTGTAGGTACATTCTATTCTATAGATAGCTCTACGCGAGAAGTGTTTGCATTCGCGAGATGTCACCGCGGCCGCCGTAGCGAATTATGTTGTTATTACAGATTCGTCACACCCAACACGATTTGCGACATCACGAAAGCGTTCCACTGACCTCCACAAATTTCCCTTTCTATTGTTCCCCCAGGCTCCATAGACAAATTGTTGTCTAAGTTCACATAATCAAAGGGATTTGGACCTACGGCTTAAACGATGAAAAATTATGTATTTCTCTGACTAAGTAATTAAAGAATCTGATCTCGTACCAATAGATTTTTTAAACAGGGCTACGCCGACTACGACTTCGAGGATTTGCCTGTATTACTTGTATCATTTGACCAAAAGTCTCGATTTAAGGGATCAATTTCCTGTAATTTTTGTCTCAAATAAAAACAAAAATAAATAACTACATATTTTAATATTTCTTCCCGTAAACTGGAACTATTGTAGAATTGGAAATTGCAAAAATTAAACTACCAGACTCAGTCTTTGGTTACTACATTGGACGGCATTAACAGCTGTCTAGCTGAAGACATGACAGCCAGCGAAGCAACTACGAGTATCTCGCAACCGCCTCGCCTACTTGCGTGAGTTCTGTTTTCTATGTGTGTTAGTTTGTACTGCACCTAACTATGTAATTCGTACCTACAGTGAGCATAAAGAGCTCTTTAAGTGTTAATTGGCAAGTTAATCAAGCGTTTAATCGATGAATTGAAACGCTTCTTTGGTTGTTCGTCACGTTATTGTTCACTGGTGGCGAGCAATGCAATCATGTACAATATTTAATTGCAGAGATCTAATAGACGTTCTATAAAAATATAGAAGTTTATAAGATGCATTTAGTGTATTTACTGCGCTGTATAATTATTTACTAATTCACGATTTATTAAATCAAAATGTGACTTTTTTCCCGATACATACCTACTGATTGATTGGTGGAATTTTTAAACATTTTACCGCTAAGTAGGTACGAGTAGGTTTGTTACGAAACCGTATATAACCTACGTATACAATATACAAAGTGTCGATTTTAACACTATAATTATTACATCTGCGGCGAGTTTGAAACGTATCATTAACAATTCGACGTAGCGAGATGGTATCATAAAGCGGAATCATCGTATCGGTTACTTTTCGGCCATGCGCGCGGAATTCGAACTACGCAGAGAGCCGATTAACATTTCGGAAAAAAGAGCTTTACGCGATATAATTTAAGGTCAAGATGGTCAAGAAGGAGCGGATCTCGGCGCGGTGGATAAAAATTATTTATTTGCGTGGGGCGCGGCAATTAGGTGGGCGGGGTCGGTCTGCGCGCGCGACCTCTCGACCCCCGGCCACTCGTCCGTCGTCCTGTCGCGGACTCGCGCTGACGCATGACGGCACAACGCCCGCCGAACAATTCCGAAATTACCCCGTCCGGGAACTCGACTCGTCACGAACTCACCTACTTTCCTACACTTATCCACAATTTTAATAAACTCCGCGCATATCTCACGTAATTGCACGAGTCGCCCGGGTAATTATTTGTCAGTCGAAATTGAAACGATAACGCACTTTCTTGTGCTTATCCATATATCACGGGCGCGTCACAAGACTCATTATTTTCTTACATTCTCTGAAGCAGATGGCAATTACCGATACATCGTGTATCGACGCACGCGCACGCATGCTACGCCGCGGCTGCGGCTCGCCGACGAAATGTGGGCGGCGCGAGTAGAAATTAACTCCCCGCTCTAAGATGCTATCCGATGCGATGCACTCTTTAGTCCCCTTTTTCTCGTTTTGCTGAAAACGCACGGAACTAGCCATGGAGGCGATTAATTTAGGCGATACATGGGGCGCGGGCGGTCGGTAATAACTGTGGTGGATAAGCTAGAAGTTACGCGGCTAGAATCATCTCGAGCGCTTGGCAATGTAGACTCATGTATGTAATAGCGACGAATTATTAAGATACAGAAGCTATGTTCTATGAGAGTTATGTAAATACTTCCTATTTTGAAAAGGCATGTATCTACCATGTTTAGCCATTATTTTTGCGAATATTGAAGATTCAGTGATAGATATACAAAAATTTAACTGATATCTATATTCCATACTAAGAATAGTAAGTACCTAATGATTAAAAAAATTGCGTCCTTTTTCGGCACCTATACAGTTTTTGTCATGGGCCTTACGAATACTTACAGCAAAAAATAAGTTGATGTGTTCAATTGAAGTTTACTGTGTTGCCAAGTAATGTGCAATTACTTTTATGCAAAGAACATAATATAATGTTTTTACACTAAAACAATTTGATTTAAATCGGTAGGTATAAAATCACACTGCAGTTGCAGTTCATTTTGATCCTAATTATACTGAGTTATCTAACCATCTTATTGCGTTCCGCTTAGTGATTTCTTAAGAAAGCACTAACATATAATAAATTAATTAAAAGTTAGATAGACGCCAGTTTAAAATGTTTCGCGGAATTTTGGGAAACGTTAAAGCCATAGAAGACAGAATACTAAATCTGTGTTCTATGGTTAAAGCATAGGTTAAGACGATTCATTAGCCGTAATACTCTACGCACGAGTAGGTACTTATACCTAGCACTGTACTCGTATGTAAGTAATTAAATTAGGTATTGTTTTGTGTAATTAACAATAATTACACAAAAATTATTGTACCTAATACAGTTGAAAGTTGATTGAACCTTAATGATTTTATGCATTGTACCATGGATGAACAATATAATCATGGAATAGATATACCTAGCAAGTTCATTTAAGACTAAAAGAGTGTGTACCTAAGTTAAGAAGAAGCCTAGACGATACCGCCTTAGGATCCTACAATATCGGTGCTTCTCGAATACAACCTACACAAATTTTCACCAGCGTCTTGCATTTCTCAAAGGCTTTATTTGCGGTTGCAAATTAGGCTCATTCAGAACTCGTCGGAGTTGATCGGAGTTATTTTAAACCTTTTGCATAAGTAACTACGTATTTATTTTTATTATTTATTTAATTTACAGGATTAAACTCGTATTACAGGATGTGGTTTTCGAGGTCACTATATTCCCGCACTTAATGCTCCATGATCGTGGAAGACCAGTGAGTGTTCCACAATCATGTTAGAAAAAAAGGGAATCCGTTATACTCACTGTGGCGAAACCGTCTGAGGATCCTCTTCATATCTCCAAACAGATACCCACGCGCGGCCTCCTCAAATGCACATGATGATCGAGTCTGCAGCTTCGAAACGCTCGCGCGCCCAACGTCACGGGGTGGATAAACTCTCAGAGGGTGCGTATTGAACCGCGAAGTGGACGAATTCGAATCGCAGTAAGCTCGATCGGAGAAGCTTTACTCATTTAGCTAACTACTATGTCAATCGAACCTTAACAAATGCACTTACGAGTAAATAGCACTTCCAGCGAAACCGGCTGAGCACATAGCAAGACAGGTGTGGACAGAGACTAGACGTTTTCCTATGATTACGAACAACTTTTGCATGCGACATGGCAATTAATATACGGAACAATCCATAAGTGCTGAGCACCAGCGTCAAGCTCGCACGCCCAGCGGCAGGGCTGGAAAGACTCTCAAATGGTGCGAAAACAACCCTTTTTGTAGGGAGCTAACTCGCGCGACTGTAGGCAGTAGGTAGTGTAGGTAGTGTCGAAAAGTAGGTATCGATGTGATACCTAACTACTTTTCGAGCACTGGTAAAAAGTTCCTGTCCGCATGATGACACCAAGGAAGGAGCCTTAACAGAAAATTGAAAAATTTAACTCACTGTTCCGAAAGCGTCTGAGGATCCTCTTCATATCGAAACAACAGCACAAGTGCGCAGTGGCACGCGCGTGTTTTTCGAATGCATAAATGAGCACCAGCAGCGTCACGCTCGCGCGCCCAGCGTTACCGTGGTGTAGATAAACTCAAAAAAGGCGCGAATCAAACCGCGAATTAGGTGAATTTAGTTTGCTTGCAAGACTTTTTTCAAGGGAGCTTATTCGCGCATTAAGCTTTATTCAATCGAAGTGTTTCAGTTCAAGTTTGCCTTTAAAATTGGTGCTTTGCGACACTGGTAAAAAGTTCCTGTCCGAATGATGACATCACCTTAAAAAACCAAAATTAATAAATTTAACTCACTGTCGCGAAGCCGCCTGAGGATCCTCTTCATATCGCTGCACAAGTGCGCAGTGGCACGCGCGTGTTCCTCGAATGCATAAATGACTTGAGCACCAGCGGCGTCACGCTCGCGCGCCCAGCGTCACCGGGTAGATAAACTCTCAAAGGGCGAAATACTAACGCGAGTTAACCGAATTTGGACCGCAATGAGCTGGCTCGAATTACCTAAACTCTGCCCACGTGATACCATGTATGGTAAGATACTCGTATCGATTTGCAGTTCGATATATTGCTGTTATAATGGTTTTGGTGATAATTAGGTGCATCAAGTTTGGGTAAAGTAATTCGGTTGTATCGGCCAGTGTGGTATAAATTCATCATGACTGTCAGAAGTTATGGACTCTCCATGTCTAATTGTCTAAATGTCTCCATAATATGAAAATACCCTATTCCTATTAAGAAAATTACACCAACGCTTAGGACATTTTATGTTTTACTAAAAAGTCAGCAGTTACCGCCAAAATAAAATCGACCACACGAAACCACGAAATTTTGTTGCTCCCTAGTTTAATCTTAGCAATCTTAGCGTTTCTAGGAACTATAATTTAATTTTTTTTAAGTGATTTTTATCTTTTTTCATGAAAAAAGTAGTGCCAATGTTGATTACCAAATAGGACAAGAGAAAAAGCGGACTGTACACTAACTATTAGAATTGGACACAACTAGTACCTACAGGTAGACCACATAATGATCACAGCGCTCCGGCCGCCTCGTGGTGGTCGGTGGTCGTGGCCGGAAGCGCGCTCCGCCGCGCGCGACGCCGTGCGATATGCTACATACACTTCTGATGGCAAACCCCGCAAGCCTTAACAACCAGTCTCTTAGCCTTTATTCGTTTATGAATTAACTTAAAGTAATAGAACTTTTAATTTTGTTTTTGTTTGTATGAACTCGGTCTTATAATAAAAAAATGAAATACATAAGTACAAAAAGTTTCATTAAAAACTACTCAACTCGTTGAAAATTTATCATTGATAAAATGATATACACAAACTGGGTTTATGGGGCTGACATAAAGTTTTATGACTAAACTAAGTAATTAACTGTCAGTCAATTCAACTTCAATCGCAAAGAGATGCCGTCATTTTTGTAACCTAACATTATTAAGTATTTTAACTTTATATTATTGTACATTTACTACAGCAATTAATTACAAAATGTCGAAAGAAGAAATATTTCATTCGTCTGAGGACCCTAGCTCGGTTTCGACAGCCTCAAAACTCAGCGTGGCCGAGTCTTCCTCCAAAGTGAGCAGGGTTACATATTCTTTTATGGATAAGCGCCTA
Source organism: Erynnis tages (assembly GCA_905147235.1). NCBI lineage: Eukaryota > Metazoa > Arthropoda > Insecta > Lepidoptera > Hesperiidae > Erynnis > Erynnis tages. The sequence continues at coordinate 11,540,783 of LR990074.1, forward strand.
ACTTACACTGTGATATTTGATGGAGCCGACGCCACGCCAGAAAACATAGTAGACCCTGATTATGTCACTATGGAGGATAATTTTACTCATGCGGCCTTCGAAAGTAGGCCTCGTCCCAAGAGTGATTTAGCTATCAAAGTTTCGAAATCAAAAAAGTCCGTTGCAGACACGGGCGTCAAAGTTTACGCTACCACCATTTCCCTTGACGACATCCATATCGATCACACATTCAACACCGAAGAGGGCTTCATTCCCGAAGATCTCGTTCTAGACATAGCTCCCTCTGCTTTCTATTTGCCCAAAGAAAAGCCCATAATGTCGTATCCACCTGAAATTTTTGTGGTCCTAAAGGAAACCGAAACTCAGTTCCTGTTTGAACTACCGTGTTATTCTTACGAAAAGGGTTCACCTGAAGCCAATGTCGTAGAAGAAGAAAACGAGTTTTACCAATACATAACTGTGGGGAAAGGAAGGAATCGTAAAATGGTCGTAGAAGAGACTCAAACGAAGGAATACGTATTCCAGAGCCGACATACGCTAGCGACTAGGCCGCAGAGAAAAAACGCCATAGCATTCGCCTCGATGTGGGACATGCATGACACCTACGCGCGCCTCGCTAGAATCAAAGCAGAAGAGAAGCCAGACGAAATGGTGTTGTATCAATCCGCAGCACCAACGTTACTTAGAAAGAAAAAAGAAAAAGTATCGGAAGTAAGCGTCCGCAAGGGGAAATCGTTCAACGAAATTTCTAAAACTCCTGAATTTCTGGATGCCATTCTTCTCACAGAAAGGGTCTTAGCTAGTCTAGAATATTCTTCGGCTCAAAAAAAGTTTCGGGGTCTTATCAGTATTAACCCTTTGTCCTTAGATCTGGTGTACGTGTACACGATGAAGCCGTTATGGACGCTACAGTGTGAAGACACTATGAATCGTCCGATCGCCAGCATTTCTTTCAATCCGAAAAACAGCAACATATTAGCTGTAGCTCACGGCAAATTTACGTATGCCGAGAGAAGTAGTGGGCTAGTCTGTGTATGGTGCACAAAGAATCCTTGCAAACCTGAAAGGCTCTACAGATTTGAAAACTGTTTAACGCATGTCGCATTTTGCGAAAAGAACCCCAATTGGTTGGCGTGCGGCTTCGATAATGGTGATGTATTAATATTGGACATTACCTCATACGTCATCAAGATAATCGCTAAAAGTAAGCGCGACACAAATCCGTGTTTTGAACCGATATGGGAAACCTGTTGGCGCTCCGTGGACCAGCACGATCAATACGTCATGACCGCGTGCCAAGATGGGAGAATTAATAAATTTACAAGCACGAAGACGCACGACTTTATTTGCACGCCCATGATGCGAATATCGACCGTTGAAGGAAAGATGAAAGGTCTGGAAACAGGAAAGCAGTGTTTGAAAGTGGATGTTCCAATAACGCGATACCCCGCAGCTTTATGCATGAAATGGCATCCCATCATTGACCACATGTACCTCGTGGGGACCGACGAAGGTTGCATACATAAGTGTTCGACGCATTACTTGAATCAACACATAGACGTGTTCCGCGCACACGCGGGGCCGGTGTACAGTATGCAATACTCGCCGTTCATGAAGACATTGCTGGTTTCTTGCGGAGCGGACAACGCGATCCGTCTGTGGATGGAAGGCATGGATGATGTTATTATGACACTCATGTGTGCGTCGGCCGTATATGATATAGCATTCTGCCCTATAAACGCTACCGTACTGATTTCTGTAAGTGGCAATGTTTTGTCTATTTGGGATCTTCGACGGAAAACTCATATGCCATGTGCGGAGTACACGTTCCCGGGGTCGGTGGTGCTTAAATATATAAAGTTTTCGGCATCGGGTGATAACGTTTTCGTAGGAGATACATTGGGGCGAGTTCACACATTCCACTTGGAAGATACGCCCCTGCCTCCTTTCTACCAGAAGAAGATGCTGGATGATGCTATTAAGAAGGCGTTATGTACGCGACCACAGTTACTTAAACAACTGGATAAATTGGAAAAACATAAAGAAAAATATGGAGGTTAGGATACCTCATCGTTAAGCAATTGCTATAAATTGATATGAATTACATACATAAGTGGATTATCCTCGAGACGAGACGGTTCTGAGTAGAAGACACGCTGAAAATTTGTACAGTTATTCTGCTCTAATACCCCAACCCCGTTGTGGAACAGTTACTCGTAAAATTTATTCTATAATTTCATAAATATTAAATCTAGTTTCAGTTAGTTATTTTTTTAATATTGAATACCTATATGTACAGAATTTATCCCGTAATTATGTGGAGGTATAGATTTGTATGTAGGTGTGTATAGATCTCAGCCTAGTAAACTAATGGATTGGATTATTTTTCAATATAAAACTTGAAATAAGTAAATGTAATTTTATTGAAAATTACAATTTTATTATATGTATACATAAAACTTAATTTAAAATTCATATAAAGTACTTATATATATTAATAAAAATAGAGACTAGTAAAGACTCAGTTTAAAAGATTTTTCTATAGGTAATAATATGGAGGCGTACAACGGATTGATGATCCATTTATTACAATATCCTAAGTAAATGGTAAAACTATAACATGTGGTGTAAAAAAAGGTAAGTTAAGTCAACATTCTTTTCAGAAAATTCGTCTTTGTAGGATCATTTTTCAAGTTGGTGATTAAGAACATTTTTATTTCATGGAACTTTAAGCGGAGTAGGGGCGCGCAGTTTCAATAGACTCTATTGAAACCTTAGGTGCCTTAGAGGAGTATTCAGGACATCCCTAAGATAAGCAGTCCTTTCAATTTCTCAGCCATAGGTAGACCATCAGTCACAACACTTCATTTCTCCCTCATCTTACCGAGAACCAGTCACCTCCAAGATACCTTCCATAATATTTGTGGTTTTTTCTTAACATTTTTCTCCACTTTTTAGGAATAAGCTACGTCAGTAGTCAGTAGACGATCCTATTGCATCCACTAAATAAATATTAGTACCTAATATTTAAATTGATATCGGTATGCATCTAGAAATATTCTAGTTTGTGTTAAATAGCTGTGCTTGTTTGCTCTTGACTTTTTTCACCAACTCTTTCATGTCATTCTCCAGCTTTACCACCTGAAAAGTAGTAAGAAACTTTTTGAAATGGTAAACATTGGATTAATTATTTATTGTTAATCGACAATATCGGTATTGTTACATATCGTTAGCTGAGAACGGTGGTTGGTAGCCATACTAGCTCGCCCGGGCTACCTCACCGCCAGCCTCTTAACCCGTCGTTAACACCATTTTCTTCAAGCCTTGTGTTTCGGCTGGAGAGGTACCTATGGCTGCCGGGGATACTTTATACTTATACTTTATGGAGGCGAACATCTTAGTCCTCATGATTTACTGGCTGCAGTGATGACATGTTATCAGGTAAAAATAACTTTTCAGTTATTTCTATATTGTACCTACAAGTCCCCAATTTATTAGATTCTTGGCATTGAAGATGATTGTCAAAAGACCCACACGCAGCTAGTTCTACGTATGTTGTATTACTATAATTTATAGAGTCGGATAAATTCGCATATTGCTCTATAGAGTTCGTGCCATCGACTTCTGTAAACAAGAAACATGTTATAAGTACGATTGTTACCTCATAATGCTCCATCTCATGGCGCGCGTAATTTATGTACTCCTTCAAAACATACGCGTCTTTAATCAAAGACAAGTATTCGGCATTTTCTTTCTGCATGCGGCTCTTGTCGCCGGCTGCGGCCGCCTCGATCCGCTTCCGTCTTTCCTGGTCTCGATCCAACTTCACCAACAGCTTTTGCTTCAGCTTTTCAATCTTTTCCCTTTCGATTTGCCTCATTTGCATTTCCTCCTCTTTCGCTTGATCGGGTTGATCGTCCATCTCTACAAATATCGAATATCGTACTTTATAGGAAGGCTATTCAATGCCGGCCATTTTTTCTAAGTCCTAGACTTCGGAAAAGTTAACAAATAATCCTGTGCTCTCATTCGAGATCAAGACAGTGTTGTAGATAATATGTAAACAAAGTTTTTAAGAAACGAATATACTCATAATATAATATTTCCCGCCTTTTAGATTGGTATATAACGGGTTAATGCTTTTTGTAACCGTTTCACGAGTCTGTTCGCAAAAGGCGTAGTTCACCCGATTTCACGCTACAACTTATCTTCCCTATTCACCCGTCAGTAAAAAGATCTAGATCCGAAATAGATCGAAAATTACGCCTTCTACTTACCAAGAATCACTTAACTGACACAATGTTTTTAAAAACAATAATTTAGGCGAGATGCTGACCTCACCTAAGAACGAGCAACAGTCGATTTATTGATCGCATCTGGAGGAGGGAGGTTTCAATGCGCAAACTCGAATTCGTGGCCCAAACACAAGGCGGCCTACTGATACAGAAATTCGAGGAACAAATTCAGGAAAGCGAGGAACTGGGCACATTTGGACAAGTACAAAGTTGTTATGGTAAACAAGTGCCAAGTAGGTGGTTCCGTCGAAATCTTTATACTTACATAAAAATGTAGTTTCTTAAATTAATTGTAGTTGCTTAGTTTAGCAATAGTAATTGTTAAATTTTAATTTTAATGGCAATGTTATTATTAATTAGGTATATAATTTCCCTTTATTATCCTACAGTCTACGGGTCTCTACGGGTCTCTCACAGTGAGAAGATTATAGGCCTTAGTCCACCAAGCTGGTTTAACGCGGGCGGGACTTCACCTCTCAAGCATGCAGGTTTCCTTGCGATGTTTTTCTCGTATGTAAAGACATTTGAGTTTCCAATTTGTTGTCAGTTGCAGTTTAACTAAAATTCCTCCTTGATGTAGATTTTACAATGTTATTGAAGTTGGAATTTGAAAATAGAAATAAATAAAAAATCTTGTGAAGATATGAATTTATTTACACTTACACTACGTGAATAAAAGTAAGAATTATTAATTAAATAACAATATTATCTAGGAAAGATAAATTAGAATATAAAAATGCTTCTTTACATATTTGGAATGACTAGGACTTGTTCGAGAGCTTTTGTAACTGGTATTCCTTTTTGAGTTCCTTTAAGTTTGCTTCGAGAATCGCCACCTGAAACAAAATAATAAATCATTATCCGAGGTTTAAAAAAACTGAAAAACAGTCCTATTCCTTTGTTACCGAACAAATTCAAACAGAATCATACAGATCATCTAACAGACAAACAAAATGTAACGAATTTTATTTCATCCTTTGTTGAAGTCGGTTTACTTTAAATTATTTTAAAATTTCGTGGACATTGTGTGCATGATTAAAGAAAAAGAAGATAGCTAACCTAACCTAATCATTGAAGGGATTTCTGAGTTAAATTTAGACTTCTGTCACTGATCATCACACTGCTTCGCTTCGCTCGAGGAAAAAACATTAACCTAACCTAACCTAACCGTTTAGCGGACTAGACACTTCGATAAATATATTCCCTCAGCTACTGTCCCAGAAGGCTTTACCTCCTCAAACTGCAGCTCCTTCCTGGCGAACTGGATGTACCCGCGGATGATGTTCATCTGCTCCAGCAGCGGGCTGTCGTCGTCCTCCTGCGCGGCGTGGACGCGGGCGCTGGGCCCCGCCTCCGCGCGCCGCTCCGTCTCGCGCTCCGCCCGCTCGCGCTCCAGCTGCACCTGGCGCTGCGCCCGCTGGTAGCGCTGCTGCCGGACCTCCTCGATCTGCGCCTCCGTCGGCAGCTTCCGTAGAGAAAGCAGCTCCTCCTGTGGACGGGTCAACATAGGTTTTTAATACATATACACATAACAAACATTTTTTTTATCCTAACAACTTCCATAGACCCAAACCTATTGAAACCACATTTGGGGAAGCATTAATTTGGGAGCTGATAACACAGACAGCCACTGCCACATACTTATAGGCTACGAGCCCATGGAAAAAATTTACCTGTGAAATGAACCAACGTGAATAACGCTTAGAAGGCTGCTACTAGATCAGAAAATAACTCTGAGCACTATGCCGTCATTTCTGAGTGGTACACCTGGTACCCTGCTGTCAGGACTTGTCCTATAGGTCCTATAGGTCCTATAGGTCATTTATTACTGTACGGCATTTGTGTAATTGTGGCTTGTAGTCCATTATTTATGACAACACAACAGGGTTGGGGGCTTTCTGTCTTACTTTGGTAAAGGGAGATTTTTACTAGGCAAATGATCATGCCTGGTAAACAGTGTTCTATCATCTTGGAGTTTTGTAGAGACTGCAGCAGGAAAGTAATGCATACCTTTATATAGTGTGCAGCAGCCTGTCGTATAGAGTTCTGAAGCTTCGCCTGCCTGCTGCTAGGGTCTGCCGGGAAGGTTGCTATCTGTTTGCTGAGCAGGTCGATGCCCTCCGCCAGCTTGCCCACACGCCCTCTCATTGCGTTCACATCTGACAGGTTGTATGTAGTCTCACCGTCAAAGAGACTCTGACACATCTGTGCAAAGAAAAATGTTATACTTTAGTTTTCGATCTCTGTGTCAAAGATTATAAGAGATCACTACAGCACTCAAAAAGTTACATCCGACCAGAAATAGAATTAAACTATTGTCAGTGGGTGCATTGCTACTATTGAGGACTAAGATGATAAATGACTAACCCCACTTTGTCTCTCTGGTAACTACACCTACCCAACCAAAGTAACAAACATTATTGACAAGGATTTTTTAATTATAATCCAGTCATATGAGGGTTTCGCCACAGAAAACGGATAACAATCTGTAAACTGGTATAGTATAATATACATGCATTTTGGTGTTCAAAAATCCAAGATAAAAATTATTTGTTGTTAATGATATTTCAATGATTCAATAACTTTATACAGATTAAGTCCTGACAACCCACACAAGTTCATTATCATGTTACCTTCTCATACATAGCAACAGCGGGCGATGCCTGGTCCATCAGACTCCTCATCTGTTCATACGCAGTCATGAGCACAGTCTTGGCATTCCTACTCTCTTGCACCTGCTTGCGGAGTTCCACCAGCTTGTAGCAGTGTTCACAGAGACGGAGGCCATTCTTCTCCGTCACTTCTTGTGCTGGCTGGCTCGGCTGTGGTGCGGACGGGTCAACTATTGCTCCTACAATATAAATGATGATGATGATGTGTTAGAAGAGAAGGTACTTTAATAATATTCTGGCAGAGATATCCGGCCAGGCAAGGTGATCATACCTGTTCATGATCTGTTCTAATCAGGTCATGTCAGTTTTAATACACCATAAAATAATACAGCCTATGTAAGAGTAAAAGTGAAGAATACAACATTTTAAACTTTAATTAAAATTTCCAAAACCTCTGAAAAAAAAAAGACACTGTCATTTACCCATAAATGACCCACTACAGGGTCAGGTCTCCTCTCACAGTGACAAATATGTAGGTCTTAGTCCACCAAGCTGGCTTACTGTGAGTTGGTGGACTTCACATACTTTTGAGCACTTTTTTCCTTACATTTTCCTTCTTACTTTTTACAAAGTCATTGGTGAATTCTAAGTCATTCTAGGCCACTGGGCTATTACTACATGGGCATAAGACACACATTACAGATATACTCACTAGCTATGTTTAAATCTAAGAACAGAGAGCAGTCATGGCAGAGCAGGGAGCCACAAAGGCGGCAGTGGTGCTTGCGTCTGGTCAGGTTGAAGGCCTTCGCACAATTCGGGCACAGCTTCACCGAGGATCCATCTAGCCAGGGTACCACCTGGAATGAGGAAACGAACATAATAAAATGTTGTCTTATTTTTTAGGAATTTGTATCTTCACAGACCTACATGAAGACGCCTTTTGCTTTGTTTGATCAGTGATACCCAAAATTTTTTGGCGCCACTGATAAGAGATGGCATTAAATTAAAGCATATGTAATATAGACCCTTTAGCACCACAGTGCAAAGGACCTTGTGTTTCATAGCTAAAATATATGATTATTTTCACTATTTTCAGACATCATTGGCATCTTAACTTGAGAAAAATTTAGAAATAAATTATTTAATGATGCCTGCTAACAGATGCTATTATTGCTGCACGTACAAACATTTAAGTTTCGCGCTACCTGTAATTGAACATCCATTTGGAGGTTAACAGTTCTAAATGCGAACAAAAATTACTCACTTCCTGTTCATGTTGTTTTCTCTGACTGGGCTCTGTAGGCATGTTACAAACGAGCTTATCCAGCCTAATCAACAACTTATTCGTCTCCGTCGCATATCTTTCCAGTCTAGCTGACCTTACTCCCTTGAAATATTCAGTCGAACTACGCGATACACCCACCGATTGCTCCTCGTACGGATAAAACTCCTGATTACTAAACTTTAGAGCGCGATCAAAGGTCTCCTTCAATTCGGACTCGTCAGTGTTGAGAATTATCTTCTTCGCTTTACCGAATATATCCTTGAGAGACCTAAGAACGTCCTGTTCCTCTTGGTGAAGACTTTCGAAGTGGTTCGTCAGTTGAGTCGCCGATTTCAAGTCCGCTTTGCAGATAGGACACAGGAATCCCTCTAAAATTTCATCGTCGTTTGCAGCGGCCATTTCAACGATATTACAAACACATTCTGCTTAAAAGTTAAATTACGCACAGTTAATTATGTTTCATAATCAACACCGCTTTATTTTTCATTTAAAAGAAAAATTCTTTTAAGATTTTTCCGATCTGTTATTAACAGACTTGACATTACAAATATGTCAAATTTGTTGACATTTCTAAATTTTTTAAACAGCTTTACGGCTTTGGTATGAAACCTTTCAGCCTATCATTCTTGTTGTTGACATTTCAAATAAACTGTCAAAAAGACGATTGAATTTTTATACCGCTTTGGCTTCCTTCATTTTAATATTAATGTCGTTCCCAACACTATACTTGCTGAAGGTTTCATTAACAGCGCTCCACATGGAGATAGCATCGTTCATCTTCGTCTACATCTTACATCATTGCGTGGTACGCGCTAGGGACACTTGTGTATCAATGCTGCGATTATTTATCCTCCATGAGGACGTTGAGGACTAGTTCGACCCTGTTAGACGACAGTTAGTACTATGATCCTGCACAATCTTAAACCACTATTCGTTCAAATGACTGGTGAACTGTTCTCGTTATTAATGTTTATTAACTTGTTTGAGGGTCGCGCATAAAAGTTGTTTAGAACTACCGCTCTAACTTATCCGGGGAAATGAAACGAAACAAGAATAATTACAACACAGATTTCATATATTCTGTAACGTCATTGAACAAAGTTTTTAATTCTTCTAGCAGTTGTTTAGTCTCTGGCCAGTCCTGTTTCTCAGCCGCCCTGATAACCGCTTGCCCGGTGAGGCGGGCAGAGGAGAGCTGCTGATTGGCTTGGAGATGGTCTTTCTCCTCTGCATCTCGTCTGGCATTCAGACTATGTTCTAATAGAAGTTGGACGAGCTCCATCACCTTTTTGCAAGTTTCTGGGTTATTGGGCCAATTGCCGCTCTGGAAATAAATAATCATATAAATTCAACAATTCTTTAAATCATAAGGAAGTTACTATTAAATTGACAGGTGAGAGCCATAGCAGTTCGCTCAGGGAGGTATTTTACCACAACTCTTAACCAAATGTAAAACCAAACGTTTGATGTTGAACTTTTGAGGGTATGTCCATAAATTTTAATAAAGTAAAACCATAATCACCTGCGTAAAGCCTTTGTACGCCTTTTGTAGTCGCTGCGCCTTCAACAAATATGTAGGACTCAAATCTGAATACAACTGCCATATCTCGGGATTGTTCTGGTGAATAGATGTTACCCTCCCAAATAGTTCCAATGCTCGTTTACGCAACCTGCAAAAAAACTAACCTTTAGGTATCGTTGTCAACCACGTTTTTTCTCCAGCACTCATCTCAGCACTCATCATTACGTTGACAGTTCATTTCTACATTCTTTCATGTTCATAGGCACTTAAACCCAAACTGAGCGCACAATATCTTAACTAACCTGTAAATTCCTTGGCACTTAGCAGGAAAAGGGGAGATCTCCCGCCAGGCGACGTCACTGGCCACTGCCTGGGGACCGCAGTCCGAATGTTAAATTCGGACCATTTGTATATATGCAGAGATTCTAAAGAACTTCGATAGCGTGTTTGAAGATGCGTCTTCCGATTGGCCAGTTCGGTATGACGCGTGTGACGTGTTCTATTGTTTACTACACTCGCTGCTTGCGTCGTGACGCGTGGTCAGCATTTCATGTGAGGCGCGCGCTCATATTACTGTAGGTATCGCGCCGCTACAGCACCTACGCCTATCAAAATCTTACCTGGCAGCGCTGTTCCCATCAGCGTCCTTGCTATCCTGCACGATGGCCCGCACCAACAGCCGGAGCACTTCGACGTCATCGTACTTGCGCTGTATGTCCAATAAACGGTGACAGCCGCGCAGCACGTCCTCGAAGTGGCCGGTGTCCATGCTCACTAGCACCACGTTCTCCCACAGCTGCAAATTAGATGTAATAATGAGTCTGTACACTGACAGCGGCGATAGCCCAGTGGCTACGAATTCAACCTCTTAATCGAGGGGTCCGGGTTCGAATCCCATTGGCACGCACCAATAGAGAAGAACCAGCACCAGCACCAGTAAAGAAGTAATGTGCGCTTTATAAAATTAAATCTCACCTGCTGTTACGGTGAAGGTAAACATCGTGAGGAAACCTGCATGCCTGAGTTAAAAGAAAAATGTTCTCAAAGGCATGTGACTCCACTAACCCGCATCGCAGTCACGAAACATAAATTATTTTTTTATAAAAAAAAGTATTTGAAATAGGGTGTTTTACTCTTGCATTTAAAATGCATTTCTTCATCGATTTATGCGATAAACGGCATAGGGAAATTTTTTGAGTCAAATGAAACACTGTGGACCTGTACCATGTCTGAGATAAGGGTTGCGACCCTTGGCTTTCGACCCCTGCCATGGAAATATGTACGGCGTTCATGGATAAAGTATGTGTACATATATGTATACAAAAGGAATTACACAAATGCCGTACAGTAATAAATGACCTATAGGTCCTAAGGTCCATTTCCATGGGCTTGTAGTCTATAATGAACATAATATAAACTAATATATTTATACTTGGGCCATTACAAACGTGCGAACTGAGTCATAAATCATTTTAATCAGACCTCTCGCTCACACTTATAGGCATATCGGATCTCTCGCTCACACTTCTAGTGTTGTGTGTAACAATAAACAGGAATTTGTCGATAGTTAGTAGCAGGTAATAAGGGAAAGGTTAAGTACAACAATTTTAAACAATTATAAAACAAAGAAGCGCCGTAATATCTCGTGGTTTATTTAAATTTAAAAAAGATATTTTTTCCGGGTCATTTTTTAATTCGTAAACACTGTTAACACATTGTGAATAACCGAACGAGTTTGGGCGTTAATATCGCCCTTTAATTTTAACAAAGTTAAGTTATCGAATAATGCTTCCACGGTTCGCGTAGGAAGGTCTAATGATAACTAACACTATTTTTACATACACCTACAACCTACAATTTGCACGTACCAGTACTTATCAACGAGCACGTCATCTGACTACCTGAACCCGAGCGGCATCCCTTTATCGATAACGAGTTGCCCAGCATTGTCACATTCCTTTGACGTAACGTTTTATGAGTCAGTTCGCACGTTTGTAATGGCCCAAGTATAGTGTACCTTCCAGTTGTCGTAGTTGAACCGCAGCGCCTCCATGAGCGCTCGGTGCGCGCGGGGCCGGTCGCCCAGCTGCACGTACACCTTGGCGAGGTTGTTCCACGCCTCGAAGGTGCTGGGCTGCAGGTACGTGTAGCGCCGGTACGCCCTCGCCGACAGCTCCCACTTCTCCGCGTTCAGAGCTGCGTACCTGGAATAGGAATTTAATAATTTAAACACCAAGTACAAAATGAGGAGTAGAAGTGTAGAAGTGTACTTGAAAGAGTGGAATGTGTTGGAATAAGATAGTTTATAACCAGGCGGGTTATTACAAACTCCTAAAACCATCATAAAGCAATGATGTTTTGTTTCAATTTAAAACATGATGTTTTGTTTCAATTTAAAACGAAACAAAATTGCTTTATGATGGTTTTAGGAGTTTGTAGTAACCCCCCAGGGGGATGATTCTGTATGACCATTCAGATTTCGTGCCGATATCGTGTGTCATCCAACCGTATGTCATTTCATGAACTCGGCACGACAAGGAACCTTAATGTCTATTCTATAAGGCACACAATAGATTGTACCGATATTTGACTTTTAAACCTTTTTTGACTTTTTATCACTGGTAAGACACGACATTGCCGCGATATGGTCATACAGAATCGGCCCCAGGTCTAAACGGTCTACGCAACATCGGCAACACATGTTTCATGAACAGCAATGATGTTTTGTTTTAATTGTAGTAACCCCCCTGGAACTGCATCATCTTCATATGGAAGTCAGTCAGTAAGAAAGTATGTTATGTTTAAAATTCTTTAAAACAACCTTCCTTGGACTGTGTCCATGAAACGTGCGTACTATGTGCCAGTTGTCACGAACACGAAGACAAGGTCACAAACACTGAGAAAAGAGCAGAAATTTAAACACATTTAAATTTCTGCTTGTTTGGGAATCCAAGCACAGGACACTCTCACAGCACACAGGTTGTTTTCAATACTTTTAAGAGTTAGTTTAGTAGGTTAAAAGCAAGTTTAACCAACTGAATCATACTGTCTTTGGCACACGGATATTTTATCAACTACCCTATTAAGATCCTCTTTTGTTATTCACCCTTGTTTCTATATAAAAACTAGGAAAAATATCTCATTTGATTATTAATAAATAAATAAAAAACAAACATTGACTTACCCAAGCCTCAACCAAACAGTCTCTTGTATGGAATTAATTTCAACTGACTTTTCATAGTGGGGTATGCACTCCTCGTACTTCTTGTGGTCAAACAGAAAGTTGCCCCAGTGGCGTTGGGCGCGACTGCTCCTGCAGTTCGAAAACTCCCAAGCTTTTTCGTAGCATTTGACGTCATCTTGAAGAAAGAATGAAAATTTAAAATACACACATTATAAATGACACCCTCACAAACGTTGTACATAGGTATATTCAAAAACTATCTCTAAGAGTAAGAACATGGGGATATTACCTGTAGCATCACCAAGAAGGCAATATAGTTTGACAGTTGGCTTGATATCTATTTGTTGTTGAATAACCTCTGCAGCCTAAAATAAATTCAAATTAATTACATGACAATATCAGCAACAATCACATCAAATTATAATATTCATTCATTACAATTATCTCAAAATAATTTTCCACATTAAGTACTGTAATAGGATGTAGCTATTTGTGACCCACTGAAGGATCAGGTCACCTCTTAGATATGGAAGGAAGCAGGTATTAGTGGACAACTCTGCTATAAGCTGGCTTATTACCTGTTTTTAGACTTGCTAAGATCAGTATGGAATATTCTCAAGTGTATAGGTTTCATAGGGATATTTTACAGTACTGTTACAGGAGGTGAAATTTTAATTTTCATATTTTAGAAGTCATTGGTGAGGTTGAAAAAGAACAAATCTCAACGAAACTCACCAATGACAGAAGGAACGGACAGTAAAATAAGAAGATCAAATTCATTCAGAATTCTGGAATAAGAGGCTAAATTCTAAGGGTAACACACTACCCAAGATAGTTGGCACAAGTCATGAGCACAATGTTTGGTGTATTTGGCACTGAATGCACTGTTGTTTGAAGCGTTTTTTTAGTCAGTGTATGTCGTCTATCAGTCTTGTACATGTTCTCCAACTGTTGAACATTGGCCGAAAGTGTACAATATCCCCACCACTAACCATCAGAGGTCATGACTCGTGATGGTTACCATAGAAAGAACCAGCAGCTAACCTTATGCCTGAGCTGCAGCATGGTGTAGCAGACGACCACATCCTCCCAGAGCTGCAGGCGCTGGTACTCCTCCAAGGCCGCCTTCACCAGCCCCAGGCTCAGGTACAAGTCCGCCAGCTGCTGCCGCCAACTCCATGCTAAGGGCAGTCCCGATGCCCACAAATATGATAACCTGCAAGGGTAACATACAGAATTGAACCTGACACACATGTCATTTGATAGTAATTATTAATCCTTAACAAGCAACACTGGGAGAATATAGAAATAAACAGTAGATAGAACGGCTATGCGCTGGGCTGGAATACTCTAGAATCTACTCAACTGATTTGTATATTGCTTTGTGATATAATAAGGTTGGGTCTTAATTGCCACTAGCTGACCTAGCTACAGTGGATTCGGAACAAAAAATATGTTGTTATTGCTGATCTATTCACTTCCTTTTTCTAAGTGTGTCTCCTATAAAGAAGAAGGAAAGTAGCTTTTCCTTAGAGAACAACAATAATTATAGGTACATATAAAATAACACTTATTCACCTGCTAGTTGGAGACACTCCAGTCTTGTCATTGACGATGGTCTCACACTGCAGCATGGCTCGCTCCACTGTGCGTTTGTGTGAGGCCTCTAGCTTGCAGCGGATCAGTAGTGCAGCCACACGTGTCGACCATGGACCCTTCTTCTGAGACAGCACTGCTTCTATGTATGGTTGGAGCTCCTCAGTCATTAGATCGTCTTTGGGCTGGCTCTTTTGGATGTACTGACTGAAAATAGCATGGCATATTTTTATTTGTTTTTGCTTATGACTCTTATCATATAGATATGGGCCTTCGCGGATATAAGGCGATATAAGACATTTTTATTACAGGGCCTATTAAAATGTCTATACGTGTCTTAAATCACACTTTATTGAATGGCTTCAAATAACACATACAATCAGTTCTGGCTGTTAGTAAGAAGTTTATAAACCTTGTTGGGCCCATAGGCTTAGTAAATTTAAATTATTGTGTATATGATACCTTATTGCAAAGACTTACATGGTCAACAAACACAAAGTTTGCTCAAGACTCGGCAACTCAGCCTGACTTATCTGCTCATTGAATTGAATCTTATTCAGTCTCACGTCGTCTTGCAGCTCTATCTCCGGTGGAAGTTCAGAGCTCCCGTGTGACTCCTCTGCTGGTGTGCGCTCTACATTGGAGTCCAGTTCGCTGGTTAGAGCCAACTGAGGCAAGGCATTCTGCTGGAACTTTGTTCTTTTACCGAGAATACCTGAAATTTTTAATAAGTAACCCATTAGTGACCCACTTAAGGGGTTTAGACCTTAAACCAAATTGGTAGCCTATTGCAACTTGATGTTCTTTTGAATATATGTATGGTAGAGAACTCTTTGGCATTTAAGGTTTCCTCATTGTGCTTTTGAACAGTAACAACATCATTAAACTATTAAAGCTTATAAATAATTTCTGTACTGCTTTCTTAGTTAAGCAAATGCACGAAAATAAATACAAATGGGATTCCTTTCATCAAATATTAACAACAAACATCCTATATTCAAATATTGCTAAATACTATCTACTAACCTGTCAACTCAAGCTTCAAGCCGGCAAGATCCCTTGCCTTCAACAAATACTCCTCAACTTTCTGTATCCTGCTGTATATCAGGTAAGCTTGTGAAATTTCAGTGTACAATAAAACTTTCAATCTCTTGTCATGTAATGTCTGTGATATATTGGAGAGCTTGGCTATGATGAATTCTAGCTCTGTGAACAGTGTAGCACTGGTGTCTTCAAGGGCTCTCTGGTGAACCACTTTTGCTCGGAGATCCCACCAAAGGTGTATCTGAAAGAAAACTGACGATCTGGTGGCACAATGGTTAATACACCTGAGTGATGTACATGTCCTAAGTTTGATTCTCGGCAGTGCAGAGATTTTAATAAGTTTAAATTTTTGTTTCCACACAGGGATTCCTAGTATAGAACATGAGTGTGAAATGTTACTTATTTATTTATTTATTTCTAAATGTATTCTTTCTTGCAGACAATTGTAGCTTGTTAAGATTTTTCAACAGTACCTGGGTGCAAACTCAAAAATAAGTATAAAGGGTTACTTAAAAAAATTACAGAAAAAGGGTTATTAATAATAACATGTTCTTACCAAGTTCTGTTCAACTGAATGGAGTACACTGAATATTTGAGTGGCAAAGTATAATAACTCAGGATACATTATGTTCACATACAGCGGCTCTGAATCTCTCTGTAGCTTTACAGTTACGTCAACGCCCTCTGGCCACTTCATCTCAAAATACTGTTCTATATACAACTCCTTTGGATGGGTGTTCCAGTTTCTGTCACAGAATGTCAGGAACGTTCTTATAGCGATGTGCAAAATTCTGTCCATTATGTCACCATTTTCACGATACCCATTTATGATCTGTTTCAGTGTTTCTGTCTCTAGTCCACTTGCAATCAACTCCTTGCTCAGTGCAATGTCATCTATTGACCAGTCGCCAGACCATAATTTCTTTGTGAGAGAATCAACTGTAACATTGAAAACATAAATTATTATTATTATTATTATTTTATTAAAAGATAGTAATTATTTAATTTAAACAAAATAATAAATCATGGTACCTTCATCCCCAAGTTGGACATCATAATTACACAAGTTTAATACATTGATTTCTTCTACTTGCATGGTGTATTCTTTATTTTTGACGTGCCTATACAAAAAGTAAGTTTAAAAGGTTCTTGGGAAACCATCAAGCAATGAAATTACCAATTTTTGTTTGCAAATTCTCAAAGTTCGAACTTCAACATTTAAGGGAATATTTGGGAAATGACCATGGGAAAAAGGAAAACACATGAAAGTGACACTGACAGTTTGACACATAACCTCAATACTTCAATCATGACATAAATTCGTTCTGAAACACAAAAAAATAATGCGATGATAGACGGCCAGACGGGTGTGTAAGGCGTTATTTTAATCTGTGGTATATTGACAGGTTTTATTACTCTTCTTTCGTTCTTACTTATCTATGGTAAACAGTCATGGTGGGCGGTTGTACGTATTTTTAGGTTAGTGATTAGAGAAACATGATTTTATGAAATATATATTACGGAACCGCACCAAAAATGAAATTTTATGAGCAAACTGAATCAGTACTATTTATAATAACCACAATTTTGAGCACAATTTTACTTTTGAAAGTAATATACAACTTGCGGTAAGTAAAGAGGTTATGGGTATCGCTTTCCCGCCTGATAATAAATGTTAAAATATGTGATATTTTACTTTCAGGACAGCTTTCTATTGGCGCGTAAACTGCTGGTTTTGTAATAATAACTTCTGGGTGAAGTTTATTAATAGAAATCGTTGGAATTGTCCTAAATGTGAACAGTATAATGGTTTCACTAAGGTATGATTTTTTATGTTCACTCATTTTAATTGCTTCTTTTGAGACAACATTGATGACGTATTAATCTTTTTAATATTTTAAGGACGGAGACTACAATAAACCTTTAAGTTCAAATATAGACCAGAGTAGCAAGTCACCAAAAGTGTTTAAAAGGAGCCCCCCAAAGAATGGCTTGTGCAAAATGTGTAACATTAACCAACAGTTGAAGGTGACACAGCTCGCAAACTTTGTTCCTATGAATGAAAATAACTATGACAAAGAAATTGACACTTACAGGTATGCTCATTTCAAATAACTTTTTCATTGATATCTATATGTAATTGTATATAACCCCCTGCAGTTGGTCTCCTCTCATATAGTTAGATCTTAGTTTTCCTCTCTGGACATTTTGTATCTAGGTGTACTTCATTATGATTGCATATTTTACAAGTACAGTAAAATAACTACGGTGCAAATGTCCGGGTATGCTCTCTATCAGAGTAATTCAGCACACATGTTATAAACCACTATGTTATCTTGTTTACAATGCCTGTATCTGCTGTGTTACCTAATAGCTGAATATTTTGTTTAACTTTGAATAATTACCTAATGATTGTGTATTTCCCTAATGGTATGCTGATTTAGTAGGTCTCATTAGTATTTGTAAAGAGAGTCAGCTATAAAAGAGGCATTACTGTTAAATGTTTGTGGTAATTGTGGTATATGGCATAAAACTTTTCCTTGTAAATAAGACCAAACAGTATGGCTTGGGTCCCTATGGCTGGAGCTATCCAGCATACCAAGCAACAAACACTCCATCTGGAGCCCAGTCAATAATTTCAACTGAACTACATATTTATATTTCAGGTCTCAACTAGAAAAAGCGTATAAATTATGTAGTCCTTGCAAGAAGGTGCTTCAAATGAAACTGCACAAAGAAAAAGAGAACCTACTCGGTTCCAAGCTCCTGGAGACGAGGACTCCAGAGAAAAAAAGCCAAAAACAAAAAGAAGACTCCAATAAAAAGTTAAGACACTTTGTAAATAGTACCTCTGCAACTATAGCTGGAGCACTCATCATATTAGTTGCCCTAGAGTGCTACAGTAATGCAATGAAACACAAGAATTTATCTAGTACAATATATAATATAAAAGAAATAGTTTACAGACTCCTAGAGAGAATACTTAATATTGTTAAGATGAAGACATTACTGACATTCCCTTGGATGGAAAATTGTTGTGACATAAAAAATATAGTAAATTTAAATGTACTGGAAAGCTTTAACACAGCATTTAATGACATGACACAGAAAGTGCTTGGAGGCTTTGTAATTTTTATACAGATTGTTGGAATTATTTGGAATACAAATAAATTGAAATATACAATAAGTATTGACTCACTTTGGTTAGTGTTTGTTGTCACGTCTCTGACACATGAAGATATACCAGTGGAACCGCTTACAATAAGTTTAATTAAGGTATGCATTGAAATCAAACTACTCTTAAATTTTATTAAATTGTATTTTGTTTTTAAGTAACAATTTTTTTTTACATTTTTTCAGTTGGCGAGTACTTTTGCAGTATTTTTAGTTTATAGGCATATGAAGACAAAGACAGATAAATTGACAAAAAACGTAACTAGAAAACCAATATCACCAAGAAACATGAAGAACTTAGTTAATGGAACTATAAATTTGGTTGACAATGAAGACAACATATCTTCTGATACAGACGATGATGTATCTCTCTGTAAATTTGGATTACATAATTTATCAGAATCTTCCAATGAAACAGTCAGTCCAATAAATAAAAGCATGATGAATGGAAGGTCATTCACCCCCAGGACTGATAGTGTGTGGGGCAAGCCTAAACTCAATTCTACATTTTGTGTAAATTCTGTATTCAGCAGTCCTTCACCTCTCTCCGAACCAGTATTTATAAAACCCTCCTTCAATAGGTATCAGAAGTTGACGAAAGACGATTCTGATTCAGACTTAGATGAAAGTATTAGTTCCTTGTGTATAAGTAGTCCGAAAAAGAAGGCTTCAAGCAGTAACTCCATATTTGCTTTGAGGAAATTTACAGCTTCTCCTAATTTTGTGACGCCGACACCAATGAGCCGCGCTAGGCCACTGATATCTCCGAGTAAGCTCGGCCACAGCACCTCGTGGGTCGCAGGCGGGTACTGGGGCTCCGAGGGCGAGAGACAAATATTTAGTATTAATGGAAGCCGTTCCTCTAGTCAGAGCTCGGGGTTTGAATCGCAGGCATCCAGCATGAATCAGAGGAATGTTTTCTCACAGCCACCATCGCGTGAGGAATCTATTTGTGGCGATCCAGATAGGACACCAGTGTTCATGGACCGCTTCCAAAGTGCTAACACTAACTACAACTTCCAAGGCCCTCCGGCCTACGCTCCTATCAGCTCGCCAGTGTATCCTCAAATGCAGTACAATAATCATGTTCAAATACCTCAGCCTCGGTTCGCTCAGCAGATGTTCAGTTCTCAGAATGTCTTCACCCAGCAACAACAGTTCACATCAAACAGTATGTTCAAAGCCCCTGGAGGGTCCAGACTGATAAAGTTGCCTAAAGTCAATTCTTTTACTTCTCACTAATGCTCAACTGCTAGTCAGTCTTGACGTTACTAATTCTTTCGACTAATACTTATATGTATGTATATTTTTTTGCCTTTTTTTATTCTTTGATCAATTTTTTACTAAACGTGTCCATGAACTGCCATTATTTTAAGAATCTTGTTAAGTTATATCACATGCATTAGTTTGTAAGCTGTAAGCCGTTGTTAGTACATAACAATTGTGAGTAAACTTAGTGTTTAAGACTATTTGCTGATCTCGAGTTGGTGCCAGGTGTTGGCTATATGAAAGCATTAAGAATTATTGTATTGTTACGATTTTTATACGGACGTCACTGTCCTTTCGAACAAAATGTGATATTAAAGACTAGTAATGTTTCCAAATGTGAAGAAAAAAAATGATTCTTGATGTTATCATCAATGTTTTGATTTTGTCATCTTAAAACGGAAGCTTTTCGTGAAGCTCCTGCAATAAAGTGGTACAAAATTTAATTGTGTTTTAATACTTTGTATGATTCTCTATTATTTTAGGCAGAATGGTTGGGATATCATCATATTCTGCAAGTTTACTACTTACTACATTAATGTCAACTTAAAAAAATTGCAGACAGTACCTACATAAAACTGCACACTCATAGCCGCACACTGGGATTCTCTGTCATGTGCCATGGACACACACAAGACAAAAACACCCAGACCAGAAACAAAAATTCAAATTCATTCAAATATCTGCTTTGCTGGGAATCGACCCAGGACCCACGCAGTCGTCAGAAAAGCCAAATGGCCGAATTATTCGGAGAGCTCCATACGTTATTGTTTTTTCATATTCTCACTAAATCAGAGACTACTGAGATGGCAGAGAGTTACTAGATGAGGACTTTGCTTAAAACATTAGGTAGTTCTTACGAATCCCGGGCTCTCCTCTCGCATCTCTGTAAATATTGATGGGGTTGTGGCGGTACGTAAGTATCTTCGTATAAGGTTGACGCGTAATCTGATACGTCGGTGCACGCCCATTCATGTTGAAGATATTTTCTTAAACCCCATTCAGTCACATTACCCTGTCAAGAACATGATTCACAATTTTTTATATGTATTATATACCTACTGCATAGAAACTACGTTAACTGTATCTAGTTGAATGTTGAATACCTACTGTTGTAGGTAACAGATGGATAAGATATGTATTAGGTACATAACATAAGCCAAAAAAATAAATTCGGCCTCTTATTGTAGGTGTCTGTGTGCAACTGCGCTCGTTCGAAATGTTCGAATGCTCTATATTTTATGTATCACTTAGTGTAACAGTAAAGGAAAACTGTGTGGAAACTGCTTCGCGATGAAACTTCAGACTTAAAATGATCTTCATAATACTCTCAAAGGCGTGTGAAGTCCACCAACTCGCACTTGGCCAGTATGGTGGCGGACTACATCCCTCTCATTGTGAAAAGAAGCCCGATCCTGCAGTGAATCACAGTCAAAAAGACATTCTTAATTAGCTAACTTACGAAACATTTCAAGAGGTCCGGCTGTGGATAGAATTGATGGGCGCTTCTTTTATAATGTCGGAGGTCTGGACCACATAGCGGCTTTGGCAAGTGGTTGTATACCAAGTCGGTAGTTGTGGCGTAGTTCCCGCAAGAGTCGTGGCTGTCGTGACGGATAACTGTATTGACATTGCCCTAGGGACGAAAAAGGATTAATTTTAGGTGGCTATACAAGAATAAATAAATAACGCTTCACACTCATAGCCCCACACTAGGATACCCTGGGTCATGGGTGCCATGGACACACATGACAAGAACACAACACACCCAGACCAGTCACAGAAATTCAAATTCATCATTCAAAACTCTGCTCTGCTGGGAATCGAACCCAGGACCTTCCACGCAGCGCACCGGTGTCTTAACCACTACGCTACTCAGGTCGTCTAAATATACTAGAATGGAGAAATCGTAATCCATAACGATTCTCGAAGACCATTCAGAATGCGTAAATAACCAGGTCAGCAAAAACTAGGGCGGGTTATGAGACCAATTCTAAACCCAGTCCATCGTAGCACCATAAATGCGGACTTAGTAGCCTGTGTATCTAGTTGCTTTGCGTTTACTTAATGTACCTTCGGCTTTATACATCCGAGGCGGTGTTATACTCGTAGCTGACAGCTCAGACAAGAATTTTAGGTATAAGTACTAAGTAGTCTCATAAACGAGCGTGCAGTAGGTAGGTCATCTGATATTAAATTTTCATTTCAGTCCAAGGCCATTAGCACATCCAACTTCAAACTACACCAAAGCAAGCTTGAGAAGCTGCTGCTAAGATGGTCGCTTCAATTTGCGTCTCCGGCAACCACTCACGGGAGTGGGTTTGTCTAGATCAAACTAGGAATCTAACTGGGTACTTTTCTTTTCCACTTCACTGAATAATAAAAGCGTGAAAGTTGAGCGCTGGTACCTGGAGACCATTGAGCTTGTTTTGTCTAAAATCCGATTGCCGTGATTCTGGTTTTAGTTTTTCGTAATCTATTACTTCTTTGGGCGGGAAATATAAAGTACCAGCTTTTGGACATTCTATTCTATCTTCTACCCAGTTACCTAATTTAAAGAGATTTATTATTGACGTCGTGTGATTATAAGTTCGTTTGGACTACTGCGGTACTTAGAACAAAGGCAAGTATCTCCGTATATGATTTCAAAATAAAATCTTTTAGAAATAGCTTACCTAATAAAACTCGAGTGCTGAAAACAGGTCCGGGTTTTAGAGCTTTCGCAATGGCTTCAGCTCTGGTTGGAGACTTTGCACGGGTAGTGATTGTTGCCATGATGGATAGGTAATCCCTAAATTAGTTTCTTATTACTTGCAGTAAAAAATTTAAAAATTAAACTTTAAAAATACAATATTTATTTCGCTGACATTTGATTATAACATAAAAAAGTCAAAGTAAAATCTTGACATTGAGATTACAGATTACACATGATGGGTTCACAAAGTTGTTTATCTGGTGTCATATTAAAATATGTATTTTCTGCAACCACATCTGAACTGAAGAACTTTCTTATATAAGGTGGGCTAAGAGGGTAGGTTATTAAAGATAGCTTAGGGGTGAAATGACCACCACCCGTGGTAATTGGAAACCGTCACTCTAAGATTATATAAATAACGAAATAAAACAAAATTCATAATAATAAGATATATTACTTGAAACTTCATTTTCTCCACATTGTATGTATAACAATAGAGAAACAAGTATATGAACACTTTGAAGGCAACTGTTTATAAAGCGTTTTAAGTAAAAAATGAATATACTTATATAATAAATTATATAATGATAACAATAAGTAAATTGATTATATTAAAGCCTTCAATTAAATAGAATTTTAACATTTTTATTAACATAGAAAAGAAATAGTAAACAGGCCAGCTGTTGTTAAGTAACGCCTACACAAACTGGAGTAGCCAACCATTGCCACGACCAGACAGGTCATCGGTTCTACAATTTTTAATGTGGCCACAGCTGACCGGCACACATGTGTTGTTGCTTGTGGCGCCAGCCATTTCCCTAACAAGAGACGGACATGGTGACAAGTGCACAATCCATCCCACAATATTATGATATTTTATAGGAGCCTCAGCCATCTCAACCGGTATGCACAAACTACTGGCAGCTCCAACAACGATGCAGCAGTTCATGAGCTTTTTCTTTGAATAGAAAATTCTTGATTTTCAAGGCTGCATCCAGCCAGCCAGGTTTGTGGTTGGGCTGTGATCTCTACCTATTGCCACTTGCTTTTATGTTAATTTTTTTGCAGAAAATATTCGAGAGAACTGAGTCTGACAGAGGTTGAAAGTGGAATATTCACTTTTCAGAATAATACAATTGTTTATCCTGAACTACACATTTGAACTAATTACTCACAATTATCACTAATCAAAGTGGAAATTTGCCTTTACAGTAAGAACATTAGACATAGAACTCATAATTACTGAAATGAAAAAGTATTGGCACTACATGTTTTGTTTTGACTTACTGAAACTTAGGATTCCAACAAAGATTAATGTCACTTCAATCATAATAATAAATATTTTATATTTTCAAGCTTAAGAATGATAACTTAAATGATAACATCATTAACACTCAGATCTTGATCCAACTATCCAACCAAAAAATCTAAACAATAATAGGAAAATTATTTCAATATACAGTCTCCAAAACATAATACAATACTAAGTCCATAACAACTTTTGCCACCCAGCCAGTACACTTTCTACTAATCTGATAAAAAAATTGTTTACCACATTATTTAATTACAATGGGTACTTAATTGGGGTTGGACTAAATATCTCTTAGCACGAATTTGTAGGTAAAACATATTGTAGTTGATAGAGCTTTAGTCCACGGTTATAATGCTACCACTCTTATTACAAGGTAATGTTTTCAAGAAAATAACCAAAAAAATTCTAACCTAAAACGGGTAAATCACGTATATAAAATGCTAATTAGCGCGGGCATGGCGGCGGGAGGCTAAAAACCGTCAATTGTAAATGAAAAACAGTGAAATGAAACGTAAAAAATAGTCTGGGACAGACTAGACTGCTTCATCAATAACAATTTTTAGACTAAAAAGGCTAGAACCTAGAGATGTAAAATAGGGTAACCATAAGCATTAAAATTGGTTAGGTTAGAACAGTTAAAACAATGCCAGAACCGAATTGTAGGCGTTTTCTCCTCTCTACCTTCAAATCACAGGATGTATGACATTTTACGTTTTTTTCCAATCCAAAAAAAATCCAATTATTAAAAATTGATGCATCTCTTTTTTAGTCTCCTTCTTACCCCCCTTTATTGGGGGGAACCTTCCCAACCCCTAAAAATGTCATAGTTTTAGGTTAGGTTATAATGTTTTTTTCTCTGGAACTGTACATTACCTTGTAATGAGAGTAGTATCAGGGGTGAGGGGCCCCTCCCCTCTCCCCCTTCCTCCCCTCGTGCTAAGGGATACTAAGTTTTGGCCCATAATTGGATGTATTATATTAAGAGGGATCAAGTTAGTATATACATATACAATGCTGCAAGTAAGTGCAATTTAAAACGGATTCCTTCACTCCAACTCCATGGGCATAGCAATGTTTTGTTTGGGTAAAGTTTGCAATAGTGCATTCAGTTGATTCTCCAATGGTCCAGCCTGTTGTGCAATGTTTTTGACATTCTTCTCAACTTCCAACAGATCTTGGTTGATGATTTCCATGTTCTGCAATGAATGGGTAAAGAAACAATATAAATAGAAGTAACGATATGCAGTTATGTATTATTGTAGTAATCCTATGCAATGCAGTTTCGGCATGTCTCAGATTGCGCTTTTATTAAACTGCAATATTTCGCTGATATTGTAGGTTTACTTACCGCAATCATGGATTTGTATAGGTGTTTGAAGTTTTTATCGTTGTAGCATATGAAACCACTTGCATTTGATTCACAATCTGATGGCGCAGAATTCATATTTTTATATGAATTGTAAACCTTTACCTAAATTCAATTTCAATATAAGTTCAACTTTAAACTTCAAAAGGCACTAAAATATTATTGAAGAATCAAGAAAATTATGAAATTTAGTGTTTGAGTTTGATAATTTGATTTGATAATTTGATTGATTGATTTGAAATAATTTGAATCAAATTTGTCAATTTCAAATGTCACTCAAATGTCATCATAATAGTTGCACAATGCACAGATTGTATGTATAGAAAGAAAAAAAATTATAATAGGAGGCTGTTATTTTTTAATATTAAATTATTTTCTATTATAAACTAATCAATTTCCCCTTGAAATATAATTATTTTACAAAGATGTTTATGTAACTAATTTTTAAGTAATTTCTAAACGACTTTTTAATGTCGATGTCAATCTTACATCTGCGAAGTTTCTTTCTCTGCAATAAAACCTCAGATTCTGAGAATAAAACGTCAGTGTACAAAGGAATTTGACCAATCACACGGCATTACTACAAATTCTGAAAGCTTCCTATTGGCTATATTTGGCTCATCTTGTTCGCACAATGACATCAAACAAAAACGACGACAAGTACTGCAGTGAGACGAAGGAAAGCAGAAGATTATTTAAATAATAAATAAAATGTCTTAATTAAACAGTGCTTTTCGGTGACAAAGGGTGAAAGTAATGTGCAACGCGGTGTATGTAACACTTTCAACAAAACTGACTTAGCATTTAAGTCTGTATATTTGATTTATTTATAAACGGTTTTGTGGCAGAAAATATCTTCCTATTTTTGGCAGAAAATTATCGATTATAACTGAAACTTCTGCAAATATAGTTGTACTAATTTTTTTGTAAAATTTCGTAAATATTGGTAGCAGTTATTAATTATTATCATTGGTCAAACCGTAAGAAAAATGAAACAATTACCACTATTGTATAAGACTAGTTTCATGGATTGCATTTTAAAATTAATCATATTTAGTTGTTATCTAAAATGCTATAACCCCTTTCAATAATAAAGAGAAAAAAAGAAATGTTATACAGCATTTATCATTAGCTGCAACTATTTTGCTAACTTAACTACCTTTTGTATTTGGTGTAAGTACTTTTTTTATTAATTATAAATAGGTCAGATGTTACAGATGTACCTACTTAAAACTGGGTCTCAAACAACAAAAAATAAAATTGTTTTAATTTTTTTTTATTATATTTTCATTTTTTCTTTTTAACTTTAACCTTTATGTGAGTAAAATCTCAATGTGTAAAATCAACTACTTTATTTCTCAATCTCGTATGTTGGTATATGTTAAAGTATGGTAAATAAAACTTGTAACACAACCTTGTAATAGCTTGTGTATTTAATGCAGCTAATACTAGTCTATGAATAACAATGCATCTTTTGTAAGGCTTCATTATTCCCTTGAACTTGTTAGTTAGTTGCCATTTCAAAAAGTTATCACATTTCTGAAGCAATAGGTATTAACTAAAAATTCTCTCAAATTAAAGTAGATGTCTAATAATTTTCGAAAATTCTCTGTTTGAATTCCCGATATTCCCAGTTGTGTTTTAGTTACCGTATAGCCCCACTGAACTTGTTAAGTCTTGCAAAGGTCTGAAAATTCAATTCTCTCGTAACAAAAGTATAACATGTTAAAAGGAAAAGCTTTTTTTTGTTAAATGTATAGTAGAATTTAGTGCTTCACACTCGCAACAATAGTCCTGGAAAATTTTAATCATGGTTAAATAATAGTAAAGTTTGTTTGTATAGTAGTTGGCATAAGACGTGAGCGCAATCTTTATTGGTCGGTTTGACATTGACTGCGCTGCACTTCATGCTATTGGCTCATTAGTCCACAGTTCGTCAGTGTGCGTCGTCTATTGGTCTAGCCTGGATTTTTGGCTGCAGTACATTTGCCGTAAGTGTACAATATCCCTACCACTGATAGTCTGTGCTCACGACTCATGATGGTTACTATATAGACAAATTTATTGATTATGATTTTTTGGTTGGTCTGAAATCAGTTATCTTTGATTTACCCTCCTCCACCCAGACTAGTCAACACATTCATATTCTGGATCCTACCTATGTTTTGTAGTCCTATATTCACCATCATCAATAGCCTATCAGTTAAGCCTATCAGGCCAAAAGAAGGAAACAATCCTGTGTTTTTTTTAAGGGGCACTATTGGGACCCACATGTTGTAGGGGATTTTTCTATGGATTTAGAATTTTGATTGTATCTGGTACTAAAATGAATTGTCTCATATTAAGATGTCCCTTTGACTGTAGTAAGCAAATTTCCTAATACCAAATCAAACTTGAATTCCATGCTTCAAGGCTTTATACCCTTAAATATTATTTCAATAAATGCTCAGTCTAGTTGCAAGTTGAAAATTCTCAATTGTTAATGTTACGTTAATTTAATTTTATCATTTATTGCAAGTTTTTACAATACCCTGCCAATCGACCTTCTTTCTTCCCTTTTTACAGAAGAATTTATTTCCATGTTTCTATCCCTCAATGAAAATTTGCCCATATGTCATATAAATAAATATTTCAGTCCATTTAGAATGCTTGTTTATTATTTGCCCTATAAGTTGTTATCATCACAGACTGAGATTTCTTTCAAAAACGAGATAAAATTGTGCACTTGTGCATTAGTGAATAGCCCGTATTAGGCGTCAGTCAGTAGGTCGGCGGGCGCCGGCCGGGCTGGCGTCGCGACGTCGCCGGCTCCCTCCCCCTGCTCCAGCCTTCGCCACTGTGCCTCTGTCAGTCTTCCATAAGTAGCAACCCCCACACATCCACTGCCCTTACTAGCATTTCTATTTTAGTCTTTAAACGCGATACACCTAACGGTCATGTGCGGCCGGTTATACCATTAATTATACTACTGACTTAGCAAACTTTTCCAAACATATGCTTCTCATTTGTCCAAATAGTTAGTGCGAAAATGAAAACGGTTTCGTGAAGAGTCATGTCAGAGGAGCATGACGTTGCGTGTACCAGTCGTGAACCAACTGACGAGAAGGACAACAATGATTGTGATGAGAACAGTGAAAAAGTTGAAACAGTGACGAAGGACAGTGATGAAACACCCGATGCCATAGATCCAAGTGCCAACACGTCCGAAGACACTGCAGATAGTGCCATAAATGATAAACAAAGTCTGAGTAGTGATGTAAATGAGAAAGAAGACTCGAACGGTGTACAAAGTACTTCAAAATGGACACTTAGTTGGACGCTCTCGGAAAACACTTTTAACGTAACATGGAGCATTACGGAGCCGACACCGAAGGATTTCGTGGCGATATGTCATGCAGGTGAGCGCTTTAAAAATCTCAAGACTAATTCCTAATTAATAGTGTCGCGTGTCAATTCATTTTTAAACTATGAAACTTAAAGTTATTAAAAAGAAAAATCATACAATTTCGTGTCTTGAGGCTAAACTCTGCTTTACTTTCCTGTTTTTTACTTTACATTTAGGTAGGAATTGCACAACAAAAGGTTGTTTTTTTTTCAATGACAAGATTTTAGGCGTCAGTTTTGATGTAGGTACTAAAAACGTGGAAAAAACTTGTCCTTAAATAATGTCTGTAAGAGAAATTTATGAAATACTAGCTGACCCAACAGGCTTCGCTCTGCCAATGAATTTTTTTATTTTTTTTTATTTTAATTTAATAGCCTATGTTACTCAGGCTGAATGTAGCTTTCCAATGGTGAAAGAATTTTTGAAATCGGCCCAGTAGTTTTTGAGTTTATTCGTTACAAACATACAAAAATACAAATGTTTCCTCTTTATAATATTATTTATGAAATATTTGCAGACATTAAACGTTATTACTTTGCAAAAACATTTTCACGCTTTATCGTTTTCGTTTCTTTGAAGTCGTAACTCGATTAGTTTCGGCTATTCGTTTTGCGGGTCTTCTGATTAAAAATTTGGGGTTTCTCAGTATAATTAATTTGATTTCTTATTTTCCGCCGCAAACATGTTTACTACAATTGTCGACATCCTTTCTAATAACGACGAATAGTTACTTACTTACAATTTTATATTGTAAACAGTTTTGTAATAATTGTAATTTGAAATTCGTGTTATTTCTCATTCTTTTAATCTTTATCAGCATCCAACAGCATTAGTATTCCATAACTATAAAAAGCTGTAAAGGAACTCTCCGTCTCCGACTACGTTTGATTAAACATTTCTGCAATAGCTTTGAAATATACGTTAATATTTTATGAGTTCTTCTGTCTGCTGTATAAGAATCGTGTTGCAACTATTTCTTCAAGCTGCATCTCTGAATAAGAATACCATACGCCAGGTTCCAAGTAATCGTGTGTTCA
Organism: Erynnis tages; assembly: GCA_905147235.1. Classification (NCBI taxonomy): domain Eukaryota; kingdom Metazoa; phylum Arthropoda; class Insecta; order Lepidoptera; family Hesperiidae; genus Erynnis; species Erynnis tages. The sequence continues at coordinate 11,570,559 of LR990074.1, forward strand.
GTAAAGTCGTGAGCAAAAACATACAAGTTCTTATTGCTCACATCAGTAACGTTTCCTCGCCCTAGTAAGGCTGTGGTCCATAACCACTATAACTGTAAGAGTCGCGGTGTCAGCCCGTTTATTATGACAACAGGAAGCATGCCCCCCATCCCCTCCGAGTTAGAGTTTCTATACACAGTGTGAATAACTGTTCATTAAAAACTATATTACTTAGTTTTATCTACAAAGTTACACAAACACACACACACACTACTTAGTTACACAAAATGTATGATTAAATCTGTTGCTATCTAATGCAATTCAGTGAACAGAACAACTAACGTGTAAGCGGACCTCTAATCAAGTTAAAATTAATTGGCAATGAATGCTGTGGCGCGATACATATTATTTAAAATTAAAAAAAAAACCAGTAACACCTTACTTGAGCTCGGACATCGATCCAACCGCAACCGAAATTTACCGAAACCTCATGCAACCGGTACCTAAGTAAACAAAAAAAAAATATTACGTCTAGATGAGAACAGAAGATTTGGAATTTGGAAGCTTTGGGGGAAGCAGATAAGAACGTAAAGAGAAGAAAACATCCAACAACAAATCCATATTAGAATAGAAAAGAATAATCTAATCTTATATTCCCGTAGCTACATGTCTTCTTAACTCTACTACTATACCTAACTACTCTTACACTCACCTTTTCAAATAAAAGTATAAAAAAAGAAAAATAATGGAACCCAAATAGTCGATCTTACATTACAAGTATCACGTTTACCGGAGTGTAGATCATATTAATTTGTATAGACTCTTGCTAGACCAAAAGTACCGTTCCTTCGTTTAATTCTTATAGACTTGCGGTCACAGCACTGCGGTTGCGGTTGTCCTCTTACACAAACAATATTGTACCGCATTAGATGTATTTTTTTAAATCATACTTAACATCATTTTATTATTCTATAATGTAGCTTCACCAATCCGCATTGGAGAAGCGTTGTAGGGCATGTTTCAGTAGCTCAGGAAGAAATTTAAATAAAAAACGATGGAACCTCAAAAGGTAAATCGTTCATAAAAATTACTTAATCACAACATATTTAAAACAAAAATATGTGCTAAGCTTACTTAACAAGTAAAATCCCCGCAAGCGCCGTATAAGCAGAAAGATAATTAATGGTTTTTTCCGTCAACTTTAATCTCCAGAAGAAAATGTTAAGTAAAATTTCTTGTCAGGAATGACACTTAAAAATGAACTTTAAAATTAATTGACGGCGCTGAACCTTTTTCTTACTAAAGAAACAAGACCGAAGCCTGGGCGTTGGTCACTTATGAAACACGACATCCAAATGAAGCGAGCCCAATTGTCGTGTCCATATATTTTCGGCGTCGATAAAGTCAATGGTTTCTTAAAGTTCAAGAAAGTGCAATCGTCGCCCACGCACCTTAATTGTGCGCCCGCGCAAGCTCCCGAGCCGGTACCCTGCAAATTGATAACCGCCTTTATTACTTAACACACCGTTTTATTGCCACTTATCAGTACTTAGTTGGGTCAGATGGGCCGATCGTTTTACAAAAACTGCTATGAACCGACCGATTAATCGCTCCACTACCTTAAATGCGTGGGCCACTGGCTAAGTTATGATGCCACTTACCGAAGTGTTGTGCCGAATAGCCCGATAATATGGCAAGAAACACTTTGGAGATCCCAACGCTGTCGAATCCAACAAAAATGTTGGAAATCATGCCATTTCTGTTGCCGAGTTAGGTGAAAATTTGGAGACGACATTTTTTATGAGAGAACAAAATATTCTCATTTGTATCCTCGGCCTCGAATCCTACTCATATTTCAAAATGATAAAATAATACTAATGAAGTAATCATTTATTTTTCGATCTTCGATTCCTCATTTACTACGGCATACGGCTGTAGGACCACTTGGCCTTTCTAAACATCTTATGATTTATTTTCTTTCTTTTTGTAACCGCATCTTGATTGTTCTATCATCGTTCAACAATTTTGCAACAGTGACATTTACTTCAGCAAATTCTTTCTTTGTGTTATATTCGGATTCTTTAGTGATTTTGTCTGTTATTAATACAGACCTTATATTAAGGCCAATCTGTAAGATATGTTTTATGGTTTGTTTCAAATATTTGATCGTTTTTTGTCAGGATTGTCACAGTAGTATTGGACTAGTGGTAGCACCTTATGAATATTAATAAGTAAACGCTACCGAATTTGAGATCATCGTTTCCCATATTTGCGCAGTGGAAACAAAGGAGCGACGTGAAGTAACGCTGGGCCTGTTTGTCGGTCTGTTACATAAACCGCTGTTCAGTGCCTACTTTATTCTGCCTACCACGGACTACTGCCTACCTTTCACCAGCCACCGGTGAATGCAATTTTCTTGTTCCGAAACGTTGCGTGACTGTTGACAATGCAACGGGACCCTGGGCTTGCCAAAGTCTAGACATGATTTGTTATAAACGCATTATTTCGGGCTTGCTCATTCATTGCGATTGCTGGTACATTGCGTATCGGAAACCAGTTTAGTCAAGGCATTGCCATAAAGTTAACTGCGAAAGCAGCACGAAAGTGCCTTGAATTATTTTTCTTTTCAAATTTTTTCTTTCTAAAGGTCAATAAGATTGTTAAAAATTTCAATATGATGACGATATTATACATTGCCGCCAAGATAATACATAAACTAGACAGATTCATTTTGGTCCCCCTGCCAAGCGTTAAGATTTAATGCGTCCTGAACAGTATATTTTGTAGTTTCAACAAAAACTTTACATTTTAACAATACGACTCTCGAATTTCACTTGGCTTTCGCCGATTGTGCATCGGTGTATTCGGGTCATGCGGGTCGCGGGACCGGTTGCAAAAGAGCATGGCCGCAGAATTGATTGTGGCGCAGTAAAATTCTCCAAATCGCGAAGTGGACTTCCACAAAACCGGCGCAACGGCAAGAAGCTGACTTGCGATTCGCATGGTGCGATGCAGCGGGCAGGGGATGTGGCGGTGTGGGGTGGTGGATTGGTGGAGTGCAGTGCAGGTCATCACGCCTCGGTGGTCGCATGAATGAGCCAGCGGGCCCCGCGCGCCGCTCCCCGCCACTCGATTTGTGAATGAAGCCCCCACCGGCGCGTGCCTCGCCGCTCACGCTCAGTCGCGACGAGCTACGCTCCGCCACGCAAGCGCATGTCCCCGTTTTCAATTTTGGCGTATCGAAATTTGAAATCGCGCGTACTTGTGTTACAGTTTTTCAACTTTGATAAACAATAAGTTTTGGATATTTGAAACGTTCTGCTGCGACGGCTAGTGGACGATCGTATTCAGAGGTCGTTGCGCTAGAAATCACCCGGGAAAGCCATCACGACGGTTGACGTATAAGGTAAGCAATTAAAAGCGAATTTTTCTCACTATGGTTCTGAAGGCTAGACTGTTCTACGTCTAGTGGATGACGCGTAGGCTAGTTCCATTGAACGAAAAATACAACAGTGGGATGAGTTGTAGGTGGGGTGCCCACGTAACTTCAAATATGGTACTTGTAGTACGCCATCAAGTCTTCTTCGATATCGGGCACGTTTTATATGGGTGATCACTGTAGGTGTCAGTAGGCAGGACTTTCACAAATGCTCTGGTAATTATGCTATTGTTGCTTAAGTAGAGTCAATTATGTATGAGACCAAAATGTCATTAGGTACTACCATTTAAGTGATTGGTACATTGCAAATAGCAAATGAATCTGAAGAGTTATTTTGATTTAATATCGCACCGAAAACGAAGTGAACTGACTTACTCATATAAGCGAATAGTATGGGATTTCGTCAATAAAGTCAATTTTTTAATTCATTATACCTAACGACATGTCCACTATTGTCCACACACTTGGTAAAACTGATAAATAAAAAATTCATTTCAAAAATAACATTAAGTTAACAAAAAGATCAAGCAAGAACGGTAAGTTGCTAAGGATCGTTCAGAGACAGATGGCTAACATTTGTTCAATAATGCGATAAAAGCTAAACTAGGCGCCGGTGCATCGCACAATGGACACTTAAAAGGCGCTAACGGAGCACTACCTGGTCGGCTCGCAGTTTTTCACAATGAACCAATGCAACCCGGTGGTGTCACGTCGGAATTGATGACGCCCCTATTGTTTGGCAGAGATACGGATGGCTCATCGCCGGCCACTCCATTAAACACAGCACTTTAGATTTATCGAAAAAGATTCGTTTTTCTGTAAACTTATCTGTTGCAGAATGATCATCTCTGACAAGATCAAATAAAGAGGCCTGAATACCTACTTCCGTTTTTTGCATTACCTTTAGGATTTACAAAAAATACATAGACTGGGAGAAATCGCCTGGTTGGAAAGTTTCCAATTTAAGAATTCGGCGAAATGGATACTTGCATCCATCTTATTTACTTATTCTTAGTCCATTTAATGTCCAAAGTGGGTCTCGTCAAGTCCACCAGCGATCCCCATTAAATAAACCTGAAAAACGGCAGCAGTCCAAAGCCAAAAAGAAATATTCAACATTTTTTCACGTAAACGCAAAGAAATTCGATCTCACATCAGCTTTCTTAGTAAATTAAGCAGCTACCTCACGTTAAATCGTAAACTCGACGCACGTCCGGCTATGGGGTTAATAAAACTGCCATTCATCATGGCGGCCCACCGGCGGATATTAAATTGACACGCCTCACTCGAACGCACCATCTCATTCCATTACTACGATATTACTGTATTGCGTTAACTACAATGATAGCTTTTTACTGAACATCGTTTATTACGTCCAGCGACAGCAAGAAATGTGCGTTTGGGCAGATGGAATCTCGTCTCGATTAGTTCCTGGTCCTTCGTAGAGTTTTTACGCAAACATTTGTTGTTGTGGTGTTAATATCGCGAGCCCTTGATGTGCTACTTTTTGTGCTAACGTAATATCCGCCACGACGGACACGCGAGGTTAAAGTACACTTTATTAATTGTATGTTCAGAAATATCTTTGCTATGTATAAACATTAACATTTATCTTTAAATGACTACTAACGCTAACTCGTATTGTTTACGGTGAAAATACTGATGTTGACATTTAATTAAAAAAGACCTTAAGGACATTAGAAGAATAAAGCAGCATCCGAATTTAGAATTCGTAAGACTCGTTAAACCAATCCGCGCTAACAATTTTATATTTTTACGTGTTTCGTTAGGATTCAACAGTTTACATTTACAACATTGACAAGCCTAAATTTTAAAATCAATGCGCGTGGCGATGATCGTGCCGTTGATCAAGACCTTGTTGCCAGCATTCTATTCCCTGAATCGAAGTTCTACCAACCGCAGCTATTGAGAACAGCTTTCCTTCTTGTACCTAATAACCCCATTGAAGCTGAATCATTTATTTGAATATTCCAGAACTCCTTATCCATAACAGGTGAATCGTGCAGGCATCCGCAGTTCTCTACAGAGGTTGATAACGATCGGTATCGGTAAATCGGCTCGCATATAGATGAGCGATTAATCATTATTGAGGCACGTTGGAGTGTTATCGAATGCATTAATAGCTGGGCAATCCGGTTAAGTGGCGGAAAGCATGTAATCTGCCCTTTTATCTCTTCGATAAAATTATTGTTGTCAACTTAATGGTAGGACGTTAGCAAAGCTTTGGAATTGTAAAAAGTTGATATACAGGCATGAACTTGCGTATATGTATCTATGTGATTATGCATAGGTATTTCTCCTATGGGGGTTATCTCCTTTCGCTATGGGATAAGATGAGTGCCCTGCCAGTGGCGTATACTCGTATTACCTAAAAGAGAGCTTTCTGGTGTGTTCAGCCTTCGCAGACAGATACAGTTAAATGTGTTTATTAAACAAATGGAGACTATTGTGTTTTTAATTTTCTCACATATCTATAAATTCACAGTATACTGCACTGCACTGTTGTGTTGTGTTGTCAGCGCTGAAAAATCTGACTGACTGCAACCTTTAACCGGACCATTTATTAGCGCGAATGGGTCTGAATAGGTAGTTTAATAGTGATACATCATTATGTAAATCTGCATCAGGTTCATTGTTCATTGTCACCAAAAGGTTAGCGGGGTTTGACGATGACTAATTTTGGAACTTTTGTAACTTCAAAAAAAACTGGTTGCTTGATGAAACTTAATACAGTTGGAAAAGGCCAGGCAGGAAACATACGCAATCGCACGCACAACACATTGCATACGTGTGATTTTAGCAATTAGCTGACGTCGCTTACAAATGTCTTGTCCGAATTACGAAAAACACTTATTCTGATATTCACATCCTGCAAAAAGCAGTTGGGCCAATTTAAAATAATGATTGAGTAGTTTATTTGGTCAGTTTTTAGTTTAAGTGTGTAATACTAAAGTTTCCAGATAACAAAAGTTTCCATTTTACAAAGGGTATCTTTTATCCCTGCCCAAAGACAGATTTCTACTCAAAGCTGTCAAAATTTTACAAGTAGTAATTGCTTTACTTCGTCACTTTTAACTCTATTCTCTACCTACAATTAGACTTTTTTCAATTTAGGTTTTAATTCTCATACTAAGTACTGAAAAGAGTACAACTAAACCACAAACTAGGCTTTTCATTTCCAGGAGGATTTCTTTGAACTAGATCCTTTATTCGTATCCAAAGGCCGTTTCTTCTCGAACATTTTCTCATTTCCACCGAGCTGTTCGCGTTATTATGTTACAGTATATCAACGGTCCTGGTCCGCAGTGTCCGACGGAAATTAAATCGACACGCCCTCATTTCTTGCGGCCATTATATCCTCCTAACTCATTTGCGCTTTCATTGCAGCTGCAAATTGTACTAATAGTTATTACTCCATGTTACCTCGTGTCCTAATGCCATGTCGCATGCAAAAGTTGCTCATACGACAGCGTCATTGTAATTTGTATACATTTAATGCCTTGTCAGTGTCATGTTCAATGAGGGCAGCCCAATACGGAGCCCCGTGGTTAAATTTTGTCGTGTTGGTTGCTCGGTCGGTTATGTCAGCCAATAAGGATAAAGCTGTGTAAAGATTTATATCCCATGGGATATTTTAGTCAAATGTATGTCTGTTTGAAATAGTTTGCCACCTTGCACGTGGTATAAAGTTACGAAGTGAATTTATATACAATTTTGATAATAGTAGTAGAAATGAATGATGAATAAAACTAACTTCTTCTGATCCTTCCTTTTGATTGCTTTTAAATTTAAAAAAGAAGGAAAAGGAAACAGAGCAAGACAGCATTTAGTCCTGCATTTATAATACCTACCACTTCAAAGCACTATGTTTTAGTACATAAACCTTAAAACATATACATACATACATCCGAGAAATGTTTGACAACATATTTTTGAGATTAGCATTGTAAAGCTTGTCTCTGACTAATAAATATATCCTCTACGAATGAATGCATTTAAAGATATGAGGAAAACGTTTAGGTACACGTAAATTTAAAATTTGGCTAACATTAAATATTTATTTGACTAAAATGATATGTATGTATGTAAATGACATTCAACATTATACAAAGTGCATGGGCTTGTCTTAAGAACAAAACCTTTTTTTGTTTGTTTCTTTCATTCTCTCTTTCTTCCTATTCCACTTTGTCCACGCCGGCTGCCGCTGAGAATACGATTTTCATCATACTCAATTCTCACGGTAAAAACAATTAGTGTTTTGAAGACGGCAATTTAAGGAAATTATCCGCTTGCGATATTATCTTGTGGTTATAGCGTTCCAAAACCATTCTACAAAGTGCAGCAGATAAGAATTTGGCCAGATATATAAAAAATATCCCACATTCTAATTAAAATTGCAGGTTTCGTATAGGTACTCGTATGTTAACATACATTTGCAATAAACGATAATTCAACTGACACAATTCCTTTATGGGTTTGTCAATGGATACCAACATGTTTAATTACTTGCAATTTTCTACTACAATGTCATTTCAGTACATCCATATAGAATTTCGTAATCGTCATTACCTGTCGGGCATAGGATAGGCTGATAAATTAAATGGTTTTAATTTTTTCTATTGGTGTCTAAGCTTTCCTTAGAAAACGTTCAGTTTTCAGTGGAAAGTTAAGATATTGCTTAAAATCTTAAAAACATTTTGCAAATCTTTTAAATCGTAGCGTGATCATCTGCCATCAAGTTGCTTTTCTTTCTAAACCATTGTCTTGTCGTAAGTATACTCCCATAATTGTTTGTTTGATGTGACTAATAACGATCTTTGTGAAATTAACGGTCGCAGTCAATTGTTTGCTAAGAATGCGATGAATGACTTTCTTATGCACTGTTAAACACGATGATCTGTGCACTCTGCTATTCTTTTGTTTACGGGTTCCCAAGTACTTTCGTCACTGGATTTATTTTAATTGGCCTGACACATATTAGTTTATATTTCCTTTAACTTTCATAACTGTTGCCAATTTAGTGTACACTATCAGACTTAAGTACCACAGCCTTCATATATGGAAACCTCTAAGCACTTTCGCATGCATACTTACATCGTGTGGCTTAGAAATACTAGTACATAAGTATATTCCATTCTATAACTCTGTCGTGCTTCAATGGATGTAAGTACGGTTATGCGTTCAGCACATGTTGTGTAATATTGTGTATGAATGGAGCCTCTTTTAGCAAAGGCTCCAATGAAAGAACCTGAGTGGTCTCACGAGGCGGACTGGCGACCTGGCGGGCGGAACCCCGCTGTTTCGATTGACTCTTACAACCGACTAATTGCATTTTCAACTTCGTTAAGAGTTTCTTCATATAAAATAAAACCTCTTTTTATTGGAATCCCTTTGTCTTGCTTTTCCGATACATGCTCGCATCGATTACGGCTTAAATAAAAAAATATAGACGGTCAGTTTAAATGTTTTTTGCTGCGACTTAATATTGCGATGATCGGGCCACCATGCCGAGCCAAGTCAACTGCAAGTACATAATTTTCTTTGCTTTGTCATTCTCATCGGCAATGGGTAATGGCATACCGAGATTGCAATCACGGGATCGAAGATAAGTTTTTGTGATGCACAAAATATGCAGGACTTAATATTCAATTTTAGAATATATTTTGTAGAAGCCAATTTGCTGGTATGAAAGTGGTAATGAGCACATGCACACATAATGGGTTGTCACTTCCGCAGTGGTACGAAGATAAACTGTGTTATCATGCCGTAGTCGGGCGAGCGCCTCTTGTGGAACAATTTCTCTTTAATGCATGTGACAGATTTACATGGGCCCTGCCTACGCCACGCATAGTATTGTATTGCAATATACTGAACAAGTACCACTAGTGATGAATATGATCGATGTGGTGGCCGGGATCTACAGAATTGTATTTCAATTATAAAAATATCACAACGTTTTTGTGTAACATTACCAGTAAAACATTGAAAGAAAGCATTGACTCAATTTATTACATAAAAAAACAAGTAATGTTATACAAACATTATTTAACATCATTATGTGAGATGCGAGAGATCAGCATCTTGTCACTTACACTGCGTAAGTATAGGGAAACTTTGGATTTTCTTACATTAAGGGATAATTACATTGCAAGCAAACTAGCATCTCATGCCAAGCATCTTGGAATATTACTTCGCACGTACATAATATTATTGTAATCTAAAGCACGACGTCATCTAAACAGCTAAGTAATTTGAAACGGAACTAATTTTTATGACTTGAAACAAAAAAACGGCGACGGCTGCGACGAGCGCCGTCAAATGAAAAAGCACAATGGTGGAGCTTTTGCTGTGCGCTGCTAGAATTTCTTTAGAATTCCCATTAGTCATAACTCGAGTAGCATTACGATGATAACCCGAAGTGCAGCTTTCCGTTGGATCCACGTACTCGTTAAAGCGAATTACTCGTCGACACGTCGTAAAGGCATTAACTCTGCGAGTAGAGCATTGTTGCCGAGTGAAAAACACTGGGAGGAAGCGATAAATAATGTTCGGAGTGTATACGATCGTTCGGTAATGGGCGCGCGGTCGGCGCTCGCGCACCCGTATACGCCATACGCGACCTCCTCGGGGTATTTATTTGGCTTTTGTACCTACTCTAGTGTCGGCCGCTTTTGTGTTCTGCGTCATCGCAGCCTATATATTAATTTGAGTCCAAACACTAATTTATTCATTTGAGCGCAATAAACTTAACGATCCTCCTTTAGGAGGGGAGAAAAAATGTGAAATATTTTAGCGTAGAGCTTTTTAATTTCAATGAAATTTTATGTGTTTGATCATATGAATATATTCATAAGAGTCGTTATGATGCTATTAAAACGTAAGACTTGGCTGTCTTTTGAAGAGGTTTACCTACCTGTCATTAAAATATTTGCATTTCACTATGAGACTGTTTAGTCTCTACAATAGACCGGAAGTGAGGCCGGAACAAAAGTTCGGTTGACTTTTTAAGCTTATTAAAGTTTGTCCCTTCCGGAACCGCCCTTACCGGGGGATGCAATCCGCCGGAGCGAAACCGGAAGCAACGTGCGTCCGCCATGTTGTTCCGTAATTGGTGGCACGGGCTTGCGCTTCCGGCTTTTCTAAGGGGTTCTAAAAATAGTCATAAGTTGTTCTAAGAACTGCACTGGTGTAAAATACCACCATTAATATTAAAATTTTAAAAACTTTTTGCAGTTGTAGTTAAAATAATGAAAATCGTCTAAACAACCCTTTCAATTCTATAGTTTTACAGTCATAAAAATAACAATTATACCCAAATTTGCTAGTCATTTATCTACCAGGTATACAGGCAGTTGATGTTATATTTATCTTCTAAAATAAAGTTCTCCTTGGCCCGTAATGGGTCGGCCATTTAGACTCGTCCTTTGGACGCAACAGAACGCAAGCGGAATACAAGTGCACTTATGCACGGATTGTCAATGAGGTCTTACGATTATGTCCTGCCTACTATACACGAACATATCTAGGTACTCTAGCTTTAAAGCCAAGGACGACTAATTGCGCCGCGCAACTAAACGAAGACGTATGAATAAACCAAACTCTAAATACATATAACTTTGTATTTAGATTGCAAAATATTATTAGCTGAACTCATATATGTCCAGAAAATCGCGATGTTGATAGGGGTTTTGTTGTGCTTGAAATTTTAGTTTAGATTTTTAGACGTGACAACACTCGAATAAATCCGGGTCGCTCACCGAATTTGCTAGTGGATGTGTCAATTTTCCCAAGACAAATTTGTATGGGCATAAAAAGATTAAAGCAGACGGAGGTGCTAATGCGTGTGTATAAGCACATCCGGTCCGTCGGTGACCGTTAATTGGTCCGCGTAAAAGGGATATCGTGTAGCCGCCTCCTGTGCCCCTTGCCCCAACATCCTCCCGCGAGACGAACACCGGCCGGGATCGTGATGCGCGGACACTTAGAAAAGACTCCTTAAAAGGTCCGTTGTCCAATTAAGTGCGGGGACATCACCGCCCGCTGCGTTTTGTCTTTGATCGACCGTTTGATACACGGTCACGATTCTGTATGGAACATAAAAACACGATTATTTGTCGACCAATATCGCCCATACCTCTTAAATATGCATGTAAATATTTCTCGTGACGCAGAGCATTACATACACGCTATTACTTGTTGCCGTCAATTTTCTGGATATAAAGCGAGTATCATGTGCAAGCTCGGAGTATGTTCTCGCGTCAACTCGTGTATCTGTACTTTTTCTTTGATGATTAAGCCGTCTGCTACAGTTATTATGTTGGCAGCGATTATTCCTGTTTTTCTTTAGCTGTCAATGCCATTGATCATGTACTGCGTGGGCTGAAAACCTTATGTAACGATATGTTTATGGCTCCTATTACGAGTTCTTCCTCGTGAAATTAGATTTTATCTAATAATAGTTACAATCCCTACTATTAAGTATACTAATGTATTTTAGTGTTCATAAATATAATAATATGTTGCGTTGTAAAAGTCTACCATCACAAATCATACTAATTTGGACGTGTTACCGAGGCGTTAAGAGCAACCACATACTACCTGATTCATTATACTTCCCACGAGTGCGTCTACATTATTCTACCTACGGAATCAAATACCGTGGCCCCCGCATACATCTTCGAGATTTATAATCTGAGCACCACGTTCCCATGACGAAGACCTGGACTGTGACCACATAATTTATACTCACGTACTCCAACATGTTATGGTGTATTTCCTTTGCCGTCCACATGAAATTGCAAGTTACGGTTCGATTCCTGCGAGCTATTACTGAAGTGAGTGAATTTAGTGGTCCAACGTCAGCGGACCATTATGATCTTTATGTTTCCCTTTGCAATTTTCCTCAATTTCGCAATTGCAAACAAAGTTCACAATGTTGTTTCGCGGAACTAATTTGCAGATATTCCAGGTCCCAGTAGTTCCCAAAGGTGCCGTCCCGAGAACTGAATAATCATAGTCGTTCCGTTCCTAGAAGCGGCGAATGTATTCGAAGGGAGTAGACCCATAGAGCGTACGTTGCGGTGAAAAACAATGGGTGTTAACTTGCACATTCAGTGGGCGCGTCCAAATAGCCCATAGTCTATACGAGCTGGATACTGAAGAGATTCTACTACTTGTTTATAAAGTATAGTTAGTGGTACGTGAACGACGGGACACTTCCTGCATTTAGCAAAGCGTGTGAAAAAGTCAAATTTTGATGTGATATTCTATCAGTAATCCGAGAAAAGGGACATCGTTTTGGCTGCCTTGAGGTAACTTACTTCAGGCTGTTACTTCTGAAAGTCTAAGGTTAATACTAATAATGCTTCGACTTTTGCCGAGTTCGCAGTATCAAGGAAACATCTATCATATCGAGTGTGGTATGATAGATAATGGACGGCTGCGCTGGTGCACTGTTTATGTTGCGTGCGCTATTAGTAAACAGTGGCTCGTGTGTTGTTGGCCACATAAATCAGTTTGTTTTTGTTATTAGACGCCGTTGCTATCATTTGCGACTCGTGTGGCTAGATAACATTGTGCGGAGGCATAAATAATTTATTGTGAACGCACGGTGTCTGGAGCCGGATCTGATTGATATTTCCCACTTGCAAGTTGCGCACTCAGATGACTTATATTATGTACTATGCATATCGAAACGCGCTAAGCGCCACGGCTTGTTAAGTAATGGAATTGAAACATGATATGACATAATTCAAGGGCTCTTGTGTTTGTTGCTAAAAGCTCTTTCAATGTCCATTTATTGCTATAGTTAAAAACTTTTCCTGCTGGCAATGAATTAGACGAAAATATGACTACTGTGAAATATCTGCGCGACGGTAAACAATATAACATAATGTGTATTCAAAGTGGAGAAAACCCGCCAATGTTAATGCTGTTTTGATAACGCGACAGCTTCTCATTACCTATTCATACGATATGAATAACAGCCTGGGAAAAGAATACGAACTCATAAGCTAATCACTTATTCACGTCGCCGAGTTTCCTCCTGCCTCCGAGCTACAGGCGCGTGCGAGCAGGAAATTCGCAGGATATATCTGAATTAGAAACGGCGGTGGATGCGGACGCTGCTCTTAGACTATGCAACGTTTCCACATCCGCCAGGGCAGTGCTTTTTCAGCGCTTCTAGCTAGCAGCTGCCCAACGGGACGGTTTCTTTAGCCACGGCTGGCACGCGCTGTATTGTCGGAAGTGGTCAGATGTTATCTATGAATCATAATTTATAAGTAACGGAGTGAAATGTCACAGATGCCAACGTCAGAACTGTATTATAAGTATTTATACAAGGCAATATAAATGTTGTCCATGACAGTTAGTTCTAAGGGAAGATATATGGCTTTCTAGGATAGGAAGATTAGTGGAACATGGCATACTGTAGTATTTATGACTGAATACTAGTCATAAATATGTCATGTTCTATTTGATGAAGAAGGCTTTTGTCTGAGATTACCGACAAAGGATCATTTGCTTTCGTTTTTGAATTACAAATGTATCTGTTCACCCGATCAAAGCGCTATCAAGTCAGTTAGTAGATTTATTTTCGATGTTTTTCGTCGTCCGTCCAACGGAAGTCATTATGCGCTTTCCGCCGTACGATGTACTGGTGCCCTGTAAAAATATATTCATTAAAACAGCGACCATAGCTTTACTCGGTCGGGTTCTTTCTCGTGAGATCTCTACCCGGCATTAATTTCAGGTGTATCGACTACTCCTTTGTATCTATAATGTTAAAATTAAAATAATTCATGAGCACTCAATACAAAGTTGCATTTGGTCAATGGTCAAATCGAAAATTCATAATGCAAAAAACGAAACAAGGGAACTCGTGAAACATATAAAAGTCGGGTTTAATATGAAACGAAAAGTTGCTATTGTAAAGACAAGGACGTGTGGCACTAGCCGTCGAAGGGATCTCTTTTGCTGTTGTGAAAACTTGCTTCAGGGCGGCCTCTTGCAATAGTGGGTGCTTGTGACAAATATTGACTCGGCAAATGTTTGCCGCATCGTGCACGCTCGTCTCTTGTGCCACTAGGAGCGGTGCGTGCGGCGTAGGAGGTGCTCAGATAAAGCCCGACTCTGAACACCCGAGATAATTTTTGTGTTTGCACAAAACAAATCGTGTTTACACACTTTATGTCCTGCCCGTTGCTCACGGATCACCGACGCGTGCATAGATGCGTCCTCACGTTCTGTTTGTCTTTCTTTATTGACATTTTGTTCGATGTCGCAACTATAAAATATGTTAGCTTTGAAGCCTTGCGTAGGTTTATAAAAAGAAGATAATATAGCTAAGACAAGACAAGAAATCGTTATTCCCAGTTGTAAGTGTATTGTCGAGAGACCCGTGCAATACAAAGGTCACTATGTAATAAATGTGGCCATTGAGAATTGTTGAGATAAACATACGACAGACGTGAGTACGTATGTGTAGGAGTATGCACCGAAGCATCTTGTTATTTTATTTTTAACATGAAACGTGCACATTCATGCGTCCTACATGAAAGACGCTGCAAGCCATTTACAATTATCTTAAAAAGCAATCAGCACAGATCCGAAATGAAGTATTCGGTCTTCCTTTCCCTTGTAAATCTTGTTCTAAAATATGACAGACGTCTCAGCCGGAAACAGCATTTGCTAATGTTTTAAGTACACTATTGTAAGATTTTATGACGGTCAATAAACCATCGAAATGTTAGTCAAACAATGCCGTCATCATATTATAAAATAACCTACGGATCCGAGTTCATTTGCCAAATCGTCGAGGATCCGTAAACATACAATCGCCAAGGTCGGACATGTTTACGCTTCTTGGCGATAGTAACTATATCACGTAGTTTAGATCATCCTTGCAAAAACTACCGAAAGTGTACCGAAAAGTGCCGAAAGTGCAGCGCTACACCATTTGTGAGATCTTATCTTACCCGAACTCGATTTGAGATGAAAGAGACTGCTGACTAACAGAGAATCGACGTTGATAGAAGGTATTCAAATTAAATCATGATCGATCAATGATGATTATTTCGCTAGCGTATTTTTATTGTATTCGTTAATTTAAAATGTCAATTATATTATCATCGAAGCTATTCAGATTGAATTAAATACCGAATTGACTATTGGCGTAACAATATCTGTTTAACAAATCCATTTGGGTCAGATGTTAATGAGTGAATTTGGATAATCGTGAAATTGGCGTAATGTATTACGCGCGTGGTTGGCGAGTGGACTGCTCAATAAACCGTCGCTTGTTAAATCGCCAACGGAAACGAGTGCCAGTAATGAGCTTCGGATGTCGCTCACCTATTGTGCCGTGCGAATAGATATCGACTTCCTCAGTTTAGTTATTGGTAACACTGCGCTGTAACGAGGCATTGTTCGCACGTCAGGAAGTCTTCGAGACTCCCCTCATCTTATTCCGTTCGCAAAGCAGAACCCCACTGTGATGTGATTGCTAAATCCTGCTAAGCCTCGCACTCTCCGCTAGTACTCGGTCGAGTTCCGTAGCACGAATCCAGGTCGACGTCCGTTCACGGATCTGCAATGGTAATTTAAGCGATACGAAATGATAATGTCTTTGGCATTTACTCCACTGTGCAACAAGAATCGGAATTCGTGCTTGAATGGCGCGGCTGATGGAGATCGGTGGGAATGCCGTAGTCAATCATAGATCACGAACTCACCTTCCGTCCCGCGCATTGTGCACTGGTACGAATCTAAACCGTCAAGACTACTGTCTCGAATGGCAGAATGCTGTTCTAATTGTAGGTAAGTTAATGAAAGGGAAAGTCGTGATTGGTGGTTTGGTTATGCTCGTAGCCTCGATTACAGTAAGTTCTTTTCGGGTACAAATTTCTTCACACAAATGATTTAACATAGTAGCAGTAGAAGTAGCAGTTGGTGCGACACATAATGCTCCAACGAGCATAAGAGCACCGTGACGCGAGTAACGTGTACTTCCGCTCGTTCCGGACCCTGCCTGAGAACAGCTCCTCAAAGGAAACTCATTACAATAGTGAATTGTAAATGAAGTTTTAAAACAATCAAATCGTACACTCGGAGCTTATTTTAATTTCGAGGAATATTTTATAAAAGTAGCAAAAACTACGTAAACTGTTTGTAAATGTACTCGTAGTTCGTAAAGTATTGGTAATGAGTTTTTTCCGTTATGTAGTTCAGGTTCAGAGTGCTTACGTTATGAAAGGAAGGACGGATGTCTTGGTTATTTCATTATTATAATAACACACTGAGGATGTATGCTGACGGCAAAGGTAAACTGGCGTACCGAAAGAGGAAGTAATGGGCCATCACTAAATGAACAAAATAATAAAATTTCCGTTCCAACAATTTTGTCCCGTGTTTGAAGGGTCTAAGTGCTTTCTAGGTCGTTATGTTAGATGAGGAATGAACCATTAGCTTTCTTTGCCGGAAGAGCTTAATGAATTTTTCTTAAAAGTAATTCGGTAGGAAAAAAAGACTGAATAAGACGTGAAGATGATGATGTATAAGTTATTCTAGATCTTAATTAATGTTGTGAACTGAAGTGATTAATGTTAACAACCAGGAAAAAGGAGAAGGTCGTCGTCCAACAAGTGCATCGATGCACACTTTTGGCAGGTTTCAATAAAGTGATTACGATAAGTATCTTAGCAACCAATCACTCTCACAATCTATCTCAATCAAAACCTAATGTAACATGTGTGGAATTGAGACGAGAACAAGGGTCGGCTGACCAGATGTGTGAACGTCATTAGCCGCGTCGTAATCCGTCGACGGCACGCGCGGGCACGCACCGTGAATTAGGTTACCGCTTCGCGCCGATCCTCTTGCAAGGTCAGCTGCCTGCAAATTTGACCATTTAAGACCCAGTAAATGCCATTGTCTTTTCTTTAACGATCCACGGGTCTCCTTTCAAAATAAGAAAGATGTCGGCCTTAGTCCACCACGCTGCGGGTGCGCATGCGGGTTGGTGGACTTCACATGCCTTTGAGAACATTATGGATAACTCTCAGGCATGCAGGTTTCCTCACGATGTTTTCTTTTACAGATATTATATTTAATTTTAAAAAAAAGTCAATAGTTACTGGGACTAGATGGAACGTAGAAACTGGGACCCCTCAAGTTGGAGCCGAATACTAAGCAACTGGGCTATCTCGGCATTCATTACAATGAATCACAATGTTTTTATTCATATTATGGCCATATTGCTTACATCTTTAAAAACTGTCATACGATATAATATTCGTAATATTCATCTTAGGTGTAGACGGCATTCTTGTTTCCTGGATTCCAATCAAAATTTTAAGTACTTTTTGTCTGTCTGTAGTCGTTTCCTCTTCGTATGGGCGCAGAGGATAGCCAGCTATTATTTCCTCACGAAATCTCTGCTTCGCCTGATGATAAATCCTCCCATGTAGATTTATGTAGGAATTAATGTTAAACGTCGCCTGGACACTTGTTTTGTTCTCAACATATTGTATGCGGACGGATACAAATGACTGAGCAATACTATTAATGTCCACAGACGCGGACCTGTCCAGGTTTCTTTAGTCATTGCTTTATTTTACATTGAGTATGAGTAGGTACGTGTTTTTACATTCAGACTTGAATATCTGATTTTCATTGACCTTTCTTTTTATAGCGATAGAGAATATTATTATGTTCTATCTAGTTGCGAAAAGAATTGAATGTTCCTGCTTTTGAAGTGCAATTGTTATCGATAACGATAACTATGAATTGTAACAAAAAAATCTAGTTCCAATATTAGCGTCCTTGATAAAGTTGGACTCGTTTCACTTCCTGTTATGCAGTGAATTGTATATACAGAGCACGTCACTCATTCAGGCTCAATCAAAGGATCGTGAATGAGATGTTTACCGCGTATGGCCACTATATGAGCGTGTGTATGTATAATGCAACAGCCCTGGCGTTTCCTGTTATGTAGTTGTTACATGGCCAGATAATTGCGTACTCCACCATAGAACAATCGACAATCGATATTTAAATTTCAGTTCGGCTTGAGAACATTCGATCATTGATTTGTCGCAAGGGAATGATAGAAACAGAGATGTCATGAAATCCCTAACTAATGGATGTTATCAAATCACGAAGGATATAAATAGAAATAGGGATTACATCAAATCAAATCCCTAAAGGATATGATCAAATCACGGGTTACAATAGGAACTCGGTGGTCATTTTCCTGACAAAATGACAAAAATAAAATGTCTGGGAATTCAAATTTCTTTGGTGTCTGTTTATTTAGTTTCTGTTAAATCTGATATCAGTATTTAGGTCTGACCTCATCGAGTTGTAGATAACAGTAACCTTTCCCGCGATTTGACCATATTCCTTAGTTATTTGGTGAAATCGCTGTTTCTATCCTAATCCTGCGACATAAATTACGAGTTTCATATGCAAGAATTCCGTGATCACATCCATAGCTCGCGTCGATGGCTAGCCGCGGCGGCGGGCAGGGCGGTGGAGGAGTGAGGCCGTCCTGCCAAGGCCAGCGAGTTCGTTAGGACCATTCATGGATGCCGGCCTTCCCCGCGCCCGCGACAGGATACCTACTCCCTCGTGTGCTAAGTATAAGTAAACCTTGCCAGTACTGTGCTTAAGTAAAGGTTTGCGTTACTTTTTGACTACTTTTCATAAAACGTTACTTTCACGTTACCTACTTCTGAAGTAATGAAGCTGCATTTGAAGTTTTCAACTTTATTTTTTTAGCCAAATCAAAAATTTTGGTGCATGCAAGCAAGCCGAATTAGCATAATGATGGCAAGTCAGCATTGTAAATTTTGTAAGTAAACCGAAATCAACTAATATCTCCTATGGGTCGAATCGTAAAACTAGTTGAAATAAGTAGAACGCAAGCCGATGTCGCGTAATGTGGGCAACCAAACCTTGTTACTAAACCAAACACCAAAATGTATTATATCTCACTAGTCTCGTCTGCTATATTGAGCAAATAGAAAAAGCTATTATAACCGTCAATTAGAATAAGTTAATAGAAAAAGAGTAACTGAAATAATGTGTCTTAATCTGAAGTACTTATGTAAAATTAAAAGTCCTTAATAAAAAACTAAGTTTTTTTACACATTACTTTTGAGAGTAAGGTACTTACTGGCAACACCGATGGTGTGCTATGCTGTACGTCCGATCGGTTTCTTTTTAGAATCGGACGCGCGACAAAAAGACCACTCGCAATCGTAATTCACCGGATGCACTAACGAGTGTAACATTTTTTAAGGCCTAAGGAGCGGCATTAATTTATTTTTCTTAAAGGTTCTTTCCGTTATGGCTCGAACTATAACTGTTTCAAAGTTATAGTTTAAATTTTTGACAAACGGCATGATGCAATTGATTAAATTTTAAAGTACCCTACAAACTTGCATAAGTACCTAAAAATGGAAAATATAGAATTATAGATTGATCAAAATAATTTGTAACAAGAGAGTCCTTTTGTGCAAATAAACGTTTTGTCTATGTAACTTTTTTAAAATCATAACAGCAGTTATAATGCCATAACTTTTGTTGACTTGTATTATCTTAACTTCCTCCTGTCCAAGCTTCATCTGACTAGCCTGTAATAAACAGCCCTCGATGCTTTTGATGTATCTGAATAGAGATGTGTTCGCATGCATGCGTCGCTTTTCTTTGACATGCAAATTATGTGCTTTCATGGATAAAGGCTGGTATCAACATCTAGTAATTAATATACATATGAGTACGTACTTTAAGGGCTTATGAGCTGCTTTGACTCGATAATGGTACGTTATGTTTTGAAATGCGTCCATGTGAACGTAATTCTTATGGTGAGGGAATAAGGAGGGAAACTGCGTGTGAGGAACATCGTAATATTTCGGACCTGCATTGTTGGCAATTCGTCATGATTTGCGTATGTAAATCAATGGAGTTTAGTTGTGCGGGTGCAACGGTATTTTCGCCGGTATATGGCAGGAAGTCGGATGCTATAAACACACTTTTAGCCGTATAACCAAAACTAACGCATGCCTTGACGTATGCGCTTTGGCTGTGTAAAATTTCGGCTAGCTGACCACCGAAGCTTCTTAATCATTTCAGTTGCGTGGTCGATTATAAGGACGGCGAGATGTACTACTTCCATCAAACTTACGGTTAGAAAACCAATAAAGATAAAAAGAAAACTAGGTCTATTTGATCTACGCTACTTTAACCTAATCCATGTCTGTCTATAAAGTATAGTACAAGAATACAACCCCCATAATAAATAGTTAAGTTACCAGTTTTTTCATTACTTCGGCCTTAAAACTCATTCCTCGTATCCAATAAAAATTCTCTACTGCTGTCTTGAAGTCACCCTAAGGGATGTACCGTGACCACGCATTCGATTAACGGATTACAGTCCTTTATTACTTTTAGTTAGGGGTGGCTGGGTTGGTAATGATTAAGATGACAGTATCTGTTAATATCCACGTTGCTGACTGCAATTTTGATTGTTCTTATCTCACAAAATATTCTGATCAGCCTATGTCTCGGATTGGAATCTCCTAACTATTTTCTGCTTTTTATTTATAATCTCCGTAGTGGTGTAATTAATAAACCAAAGTTTTCTTCGAGAATATAGTTCCTTATGTATTTCTTCATGCAATAATCCATAAATCACTAAGCGCTTAGGCTGATTATAAAAACAAAACAAAAAATGAAAGTTTCTGTAAATACCGATCAAACAACAATCGTAAACAAGGTTATTATCGGTAATGGACAGGTCTACAACACAAATGTTGTTATTTCAAAACGTAGTCGATAAACGAACGCGTTTAAAAAAACCATCTTCCTGGTGTAAGAACCAGTTTTTGTAATTGATGGCTTTTGCTTATCGCGCGGTTTGACACGGTGAAGCGAAAAGCGTCGGGTAATGACTCGTCGTGTCATTGATGGAGTTTTTACGGCCTCTGACGTTCATTCATGTTTTCTGCCAGCCGAGCAGTACGGAATGGCCTCTGTTCGGAAGTTTTATGGACATTATTATTAGGAGCGTAAACGTTTTTGCGTGTTTTTTGAGCAACGGAAGTAGAAAATAACTAGCAATCGTTAATTTGACACTGGAGGCCATGGTCTTCTGAGATCCAAAATAGAACTGGAATACTATTTGGTCTCTCATATGACAGTAATATACTCTTTCTGTACACCTAGATTGAAAAGTGCGAATGATTTTGAAAACTAATATTGCTCCTGTGCAAGCTTTATGCTAAATTTAGCGGCGAAATTTATTCAAGATTCAAGAACTTTTAATGAGCAAGACAGAATCACAGTAAGCGACATATTTTCTAAGTATTTACCTTCATATTGCGTTCCTATAAGGAGAGCTTAGTGCCTGCTCAAGAGCTTAGCTCCAACCCCAATAACGTTCAAATGTCAACTTCAATCTCATGGTTTACGTGGCGTGGGAAACTTTATATTTACCTACTGCCCGTAAGTTTAAGCTTTAAGACTTTTGATTTGAAATTTATTCTTTGAACTTTTTTAAAATTGTTTTTGTAATGAAATAACAACCTGATTATACTACATTTTTGTTGCGGTTTTGCTTCAGGTGATAATAACAGTAAGAGACAGCGGCCACGCATAACTGAAGTGAACCAAATTTGCCAGAATTGTCATTTCAGTCAAGAAAATTACCATCGCCCATAAGCTAATAAATAATTATCACCTTATCTATACGTTCAAGCTAAAATTGCTTATGTACCCACATTCTATTCTAAAGTAACGTATCTTCGCCCCCGTAGAGGAAACCTACACGTTAAACACATCCCACTCCACCTCAAACAACATAAAAGTTGGCATTTGTATACATTCAACTAAGAAATGGGTGTTTACGAGGCATATTGTCGCCGTTAGGCGTAGGATTAGATGGTCCTATTCTAAGTACTCCGAAGTTAACACATCGATACGAACTCCTTTAACCTGTCCAATGAGTCGATTACGTATGGAACACCGTCACACCCACTGTATGGGTTATCAATCACGAAGGATCGACTGAATAGGATCAATAAGTTTAGTGAGTTGTGGGCGACCGGTCGACGGTCGACGAACTGCGCGGGCGCGGCTGCCGGTGGTGCGCTCTAATTCAATTTGACGACAACCCACTGAACACGGGACAGCAATCCGCTCCGCTGTTAACCATAACATTAGACCGGTATTAAACCGCCCGATACCAGATCAATTTCTATCAGAATCTGATTACAAAACCATGTTGAATCATTGGCTACTTCACTACCGCTTGATTTAACACCGTCGACTGATCCACCCGCTTGCCTGCCGTGAAACTTGATGCAAAGCGTTAAATAAGTAGCATTTCACGTCACGTTTCATATTTCTCAGGCTGTAATCCCGCCGGTTAAGAAGTGTTTAAACGGCAGTTTGTTCGTCCCACGCGGATCGAGACGTTTAATGTGAGAACGTTTTTCGTTTCCATTTTCTTTTTTAAAGACCGTCTATTGTGTTATGTTACTGATAATTCGCCCGTGCGGACCGGATCTGCAAGGATGGGACGAGTCACCTTGAATGCCGGATGCCGACATTCTGACAGAGGAGCTATCGGCCGTCAATCGTGTGAGCGTCTCGCCATATATTATGGTCGTCTGTCTGTTTGTCTCTGTGACTGCGAGAGCCGTTTTTATTTTACGACCATCGACGTCCGCTCCGAGAGTCCTCTGCGAAGGTCGTAGCTACTAATAGCCTATTAAATGTGCATCGATTGGAATTAATATTCTGCGTTTTAGCTTTAGCTTTTGTTTTAAGTTAAATGAAGCTACGCAAAATAATCTAAGTGGTCAGAGGAAGAGCGTGTCTCTAGGTCTGCAGCGGAAACAGATCAGACGTGGGCGACGCCTACGGAGTGCGCGAGTGACCGCTCTCGGCTCGTAGGTACCGACACCGTCCGACACCGTGTGACAAATTAAATTTGATTGTCTATTTCTGTATCGGCTCGCATCAGCTTGTTTAAATTTATTTTGTTGTTTGTTCCAGGTAATGGTGGTCATTAACATCGTCACGATCACCTCAACGTTACATGACTTCATCTGTAAGAAACTTAACTCTAATTATCTTTGTTTGCCTAATTGCCGAGCATGTTCAACGATTACTAATCGCGCTGCAGTCTATAAATAATGATTTTCATTTTATACGCGTTTCATTAGTTGCATTGATATCGTGCACATCATTTTGAAATCCTGATTTTGGACAGTGTTAAAATTCGGAATAATAGTCTATTAACGTTTGATCATTATTATAGTGAGCCCATTATATCGTTCCTTCTTGACATTTCAAAAGCAATTTGCGAATGATATCTGAGTGGTACGCACAATAGTTCAATTTGTAACACTACTATTTATTTCCGCATCCGCTATTGTACTGTCCACTGCAATTTAATCATCTCTTCAAGTGACAAGATGTATTAGGGCAACTTTACGAGCGCTGACCTCCAACGGAGCATTTAGGTCTCTGTTTCTCTTATTATAAAGTCTAAAATTCGATGAATTTGACAGTTCCTTTGATGTAGAACGGGAATATCGACAAAGACGGATGTCCGGTGCCGGTCAGGATTCGTTTCACACGCGGCGGCTCCTCGGATTGCGTCAAATGAAGACAATATCAGTTCAAATTATATTTTAACGGATTTAATAAATAATATGAGAGAAGCTTAATTTTTTTGATAAATCTTCGTCCCATTTTTAATTTTAGGATTAAAATGATGAATTTGCTACATAAAATTGTGTTTACGCAAGGAATGAAGTCTTTTATGCCGTCGCTCATAGGAAACTGAGGGATGAGCGTGACTGAGAATCCTTCCGGTCCTTTTAATATCTTTGCTAAGCGGTGTACGTGCATTTCAAAGGGCTTGTGTATTTGTGCCGGGTCTTATGTAAACATCATTTGTTGCCCGCCACTGATTCCATATTTTTTGTATAATTTTGCTGCAACGTCCGTTCTAATCTTATTTTACGTCGGAAGTAGTCGGTTACATGGGCATTGATAGTATAAAGTAATTCCCATTTCCCATTCTAGGCGAAATATACACCTGAGCATGCTATAAGCGGATAAAGTGCCGCCTTTTTCCCGGTCTAGTCCCTACTTGCTTCAGACTTACCTACTCTACTGCGACTACTTCTACTACAAATATTTTACACTTACTAGCCTGAGAGGCACCAAAAGCCGAAGCTTAAATATGTAAACTACCTGGGCCTTCATTAATTGGTCGCTGGTTTTCTGATTTGAGCTACATATTTCTAAAGTTCCTACTTTAAAAGCGACGGATTTTATTGTAAAACTTTACTACAGTTTTCGCTACCTTAATGTTGTAATTCCGCTTTAAGTCCTTTCCTTTCAATACTAAAACTCATCAAAATCGATTCAGTTGGTAAAAACAAATGGTGTTAATTTTACAAATTACCAGGGAATGATGGATTGAAATGTTACACTTTGACTGAAAAATCTTGTGTACCTACCTACCTACCTATTCCCAACATCATTTGTAACACTGACTAGTGTCAGTGGTCCATGATTCCCTGGTAGTCCAGGGAACCATGGATTGAAAGCTTTAATTTTGAATGAATAATCTTGTGTACCTATTTCCACATCACCATTTGGAACACTGACGCTACCAGGGAAACATACCGTTAGAGCCGTTGGTTCGGTATTCGGGCACGGGTGCGCGTTTGCATACAATGCCCATAGTGGCCGCTCGCCGCTTGCGCAACTGCGGTCATCGGGCCGGATGTGACGGGCCGTGCCAAATTGTGCGCCTCTGTGTCTGTCGATCGCCGAGTGCGTATCAACCGTTCTGTTTCGATTTGAAAAACATCAACGGTGATTTTTTGCATTTAATTAATTAACAGATTAGTTAAAGTGCTCTTGTTGTGGCTTCCTACTATCAAAGTAGCCGGAGACGCAAGTAACAAGTTTCTTGATCCTAACATAGTCACACGAATATAGTGTTTATCACTTTACTTTTTCTTCTATCATTGCAGATCTTTTGAGTAAAAGTTAAATTTATTTTGATAATTGCAATATTTAGAACGTTATCGATAATCTAAAATTTATTTCTTCCATTAACATACCGACCACGATAATCATTGCCTTTGCTATAACAGTTGTAATTTAATCGGACTACGGTCCATTGCGAAAGTCTAAGATCACTGGTAATGAAATCGATACAGAATAATATCGATACATACTTACATGACACAGTACGCCAGATTTGGGCTCACATATCTTGGAACTATGTATAACGTAAGCTTTCCGAACTTACTGACTCATTCACGAGATGTGATGATCAAACATGACATAATTGAGGGTGTGATCTTAGAGGCCGTAAATTTTTATCTTTTGAAACATATATAATCTACTTTACATCTTCGCTACAATAATACATTGTTTTGTTTGATTTGTTTCAATAGGTTTAATAGCAGACGGATGGAAAAGCTTTGATGACAGCAGAAGGAAAATGAACGAATAAGATACAGATAGACGGTGTTGATCAAATAATATACATTCAGATTTCATAAAAGCTCCAAATCGAATTTTTTTAGGAATTGAATAATATGGCATTATTTATCAGTAGATGATAATGGCAAAAGAGAGACAAATGAATACTATTGACTACGGACTCTATTAATGCTTTGACAATTAATCAGATTGTTCAATTAAAAGGGTCAGCCTTGAAACACCCATTCGATACAATAGCAGCACTTGTGCTCCATTCATTGGACATACCGGTGCTCGGTTTCCGGTCGCACTCCATTTGTAAATTCGAACAATGGCCAGAGTACGCTATGTCGTCCTTGGAATTGTAGCACGTGATTACACGGCCTTCCGGTCAGGAGAAAAGGTACTAGCCGCTGGTGAAGAAACAATGGAGGGTGATGATAATATAACGTTGATATCTGGAAAATCTCAGTTACTTTTGTGAACATCAGATTATCTGATTTCAATTACCTAGGCGTTTCCCTGTCCTAATTGCCTTGTCGCTCGCAAAAGTTGCTCCTACGACAACGTCATCAAAGTAGACAAGTTGCATGGTGGCCATAGCAATAAACTTTTAAGTATAAGCTAGAAAAGCAGATTCAAATCAACATAAAGGACATTTTAGAACAATGTTCGCCAAAAGACAAATGTTCGCTGAAACTATTGAATCTTTCTCTTGAGACTGAGATATCTTGGTGTAGAGTGTCTGAAAGCCAACTCCAGCTGATCCCGTCGCACGAAGGGGCAAGCCTGGCAGGTTTATGTGCGTTGCGTGCCGAGCGCCGATTCCCCGCGTTACATTAAATTACCTTCGGATGTTGCAAATAATGCTGTCACTGCAACATGTGTTGTCATGCCCTTTTAGGGAGCTCGGCGTTTTGTTCGTGAGCTCGATAAAATTGTCAGTGAGTTATCTGATGCAATCGCGAACGTGATCGATCAAGTTGTAGCTAATAAATAACATGGGCGACCTAATGCGGATACCGACTCTTAGGATGATAAACATAGTAGGTAGTTTTTATAGTAATACCTACTATGCCAACGATGCTTTAAATAAAAGTAAATTTAAGAGTACATAGTTATGTTTTTTGACGAAGCCATAAATAAAGATATTATGAGGTAATTAAGTAAATGAATTAATAAGTTCCTAATGTATCATGAATATATCATTGTTTTATAATTCCATCGCTTTATTTTTAGAGTAGACATTTTATTTTTGATCGCAGACTTGACCTATAATTTTAAGAGTGCATAGAACTAAATATACGTGTATTTTTGACCTCATTGAAATTTTTTGTAAACAATAGGGTCTGTCGGTAACCCTTCGATGGCCACTTCACTTCATTCAATTACGTGGAGAAGCTGCTCTATCTAAAGTGGGATACTTATCTATCACTGACTTGCCTCTTGACATCTCCCTATACTTTCTCTGATCTTGAGCTCTATTCAGTTTTTTCCCAGATTAAAATATTTTTTTAGATAACTAGTAGGTATTTAAATCATCACTATAGTCATAGTATCTATTGAAAACTATATTTTAATGTTAATAAAATGTGATCTTAATACCTAAACCAAATTAAAAGGAAAATTGTATGAGCCACTCTGAGCGTTTGACAATATAGAAAATTCAAGATCTCAAGGGAGTGATTTTTTTCAACATGTCCCTGTTTCTTCTGTCCATGCCAAGTTTCACGACAGGCAGTGCGAAGTAATTGTTGTTAATTCTTGTTCTCTTTATACTTTGGGTGTGTTTGTTCTCATTCTGTAGTATGATCTTCATCTAAAGTAGATGACTTTAAAGGTTTCGTATGTATGTGTCTGCAATTTTGATGTAGGTACGCGTAATTGCAAACCGATACGGGAGCGTCGTGGGAACTCACGATGCGCTTTATGATCTAACCCGTTAGTGCACTTGTAGGCCAGTGTTGTAAGACTCGTCTTTCAGTCTTTATATCGAGATTCAGTTCAAATTTGGGTCTGTATGTTTTAGGAATTGTAAGTCTAGTATATAGTATTTCGTTTAGTGACGAGGGCGACGATAAATCGTAAAAAATATTAAATCTGTATTTGGAAATTGTTAAGTCATAACTTTAACTGTATTTACCACAGGATTTTTTCCTGTAAAAGTTTCAAAATGATAGAAGTCAGAGTTTTGAGAGTCAAGCCTCAATTTAAAACATAAGCATTATTGGATTACTTGAATCTTACAACCCTACTGTTGGGTTGCAAACCGTTGACGCGGCTCGATGCAGAGATATGAGCTTCCGGGCCTCTGAGCGACGCGTGGGAATACGCAACTTTTCCGCTAATGAAAACGTGAAATCGCGATTTTCATATATTTTCATCTAGCTTTCACCGCCGTCGGTCAGAGTGTTAGATATTGCAATCACAAAACATCCTAACATAGAGTTTTCATTAGATTCTAATGGAAACTTAACGCTCTTTTATTTTCGTCTTTTATTCCAAGCCAATATTGGAGACTCGTAGGAAGTGGAAAATATGAGAAATCGATCGTAGGAAAGCTCCGCTCACAATTTCAAATGTTTGCGTATAAATAGCAAAATTTTCCACGTAGATACAATGATGCTCTCGGTTTGTTTGCGGTGTATTAACGGGTGATTCGTATTCTGAATATCAACATTCTTATACTCTCCTATTGTACGTTATGTTATTTTATGTACGTCTGAGAGCAATAGCATGTGAAATACAATATTTCAGCAAGAATAATGCTTGTGCAAGATCGCTTGCACAATGTGGATTGACTACTCACGAGGGGAGTTCACACGAGCCAATTATCAGAACAAAAAGAGGCTCTTCATGTTTTCGCACGACTACGCAATTCCAAGGAAACGAATCGCAAAAAGGTATATCTGTTCCCGTGCGTAGACAACGAAATAACAAGCAGCACTTACTCGTATCATGTGTGAATGCAACGCTCGACTTCCAGCAGTCTCTACTGCTGCATACACCATACCGTTACATGGGCCAATCTGAATACGAGTCTCGTATTATGAGCCTCCGAATAAATTGAATTTCTTATCTGCGCTCTGTGCACTGAATATTGCAGCGGTGTTAGTCATTCCGATACAGTATGTATATGGTAATTTACGTCGACAGTTACAAGCATCGGAAGACTAAATTGTCGGCTGGAATCGCCGCGGCTTAAACGATCTCCTATTAGTTGGCCACCCAAGCCGGTTTCGCTATGAGTTTCCGCAAATAATTTAGGAATCCAATTAGAGTTAAATGTGTAACGCCGTGCCTGAATTTCTATCAAAGCCGGTAAACAAAATCATTAAAATTCCGACGTTAAAATTGTATTTGGAGTGACTTGCAGTCTTGATTTAATTTACTTGTATTTTCTTAATAACGGAAAGGCGGTTAAGATTCTTGTGGACATTATTTTTCTAAAAGGATCTTCAAGCAATCCCATGCTGATGGTAAATAAAAACCACACAAACTTACCAAGATATTTCCGTTGGTCAAAAAACACGGACGAAAGGTCTTGAAAGCAAGCAAATGGAATTTAATGCCTGCCGACATTAGATCCTTCGAACGATATCCGTCATGCCAGCGGGCCTCAAACAGCCCAATGAGATAAAGATTTATCCAGGAATGTGGATGCAGACGGACCATGGATTCTGGTCGTTTTGTTGCTTTTTTAAATGATTCACAATCCTTACTTTTCTTCGAATAGACTGCGTTGAGAAAAGGTAGAGTTAGCATACATAGCTACATATAGTTACGTTAGTGAATAGTGGTGCATGTTTATAATACCTTAGGTATGTATTGTATTGTATGTATTTCCACATCAGTAACTACAAAGTTATATTCTGCAAAGGTAAAATTTAAGAAATTCAACGCAATTTTGATGTGGATTATAACAAAACCGCATACATTACTAATGTTGAGAACTGCGATTTTTTGTACTCTATTGTTCGTTCGCAACGGTTAGTTCTCACGTCGATTTGATACTATTCTATTCCGAAATAACAAAGATTGTCTCCGCTGCCTGAGCATCTGTGTGAACGGAGAGGCAGCATAACACAAAACTTGAATTTAAATAAACAACGAGGCGGAAGTCTTTAGAGATGACCTCTGACATTAGGCGAGAATCGTGGTCAATGGCAGCAGCCGCTCCTATCGTTGTAACGTTTTCAATGTCTTTTACTCACTGATAGCTTATAGGTATGCAGGAATAGTTCATTTTTGCTACTGCGATACAGGAAGTGCGTGCGAGAATTCGATTCGTCGATATACGAGTCGGTCGGCGGTACATCGGTCCTTGTGACCTTTAGTACGCACTTTCGTCGTGCCCAAATTATTGCGAGTCACTTAACGACCGGTAACGGTACTGTGTTCATATAATATATTGTATCAGGCGTTACTTTGCGGAAATCCATTGTTATTTAAGTTGTATTTGGTTGCTGAGCAACCAACCGTTGTAGAGTCCACATCACCTGATGATGCTCCGTTTTGGGGCGAAACACGTGTCGTGTACTATTGGAATAAGTTGTTATGGTATATACCTACTCAGAGAGATAAGGGAGGGTGGTGGGTCCATACCAAAACAAGTTCCACGTGTGCGGATTGTTGCAAAGAAATATAAATACAACTTAAATGGTACTGTGTTCATCAGTATAAGGAGTCTTATTTGTTTTTTCAGCACAGAATGTCGATACCTGTATATGATTCAAGTACCTTACTCTATTTCTTACGCATAAGTTGACCACCCGTTTGGGGCATTTCGTATTCATTCCGCAGTCCTCGAGGTCGTTCGTCCCGGCTCTTGTCTGATGGCACCTATTCTTTTGCATGGAATTGCCGCTGGTGGAATCCTGATTCAGTTTGCGTATTAGTATCAACACATTGCAAGCAAAACGCACTATGAATTTAGATGTAGTCCAGTAAATCTTCTATTTCTAGAGTATTCATTAATGTCTTTGATAGTCGTTCCCAAGGTATTGATAGTGTCGATCGATACTTAATTTATAAGTAGTATTTGAGAGAAAATTCTTTATTGACATTAAGTTAATCTGCTTCAACGTTTTTACTAACGACATCGTGTCGTTAAGTAATAATTTCTTGGAAATTTATTGGTTGTTTAAAATTTACGTGGACATTAACGCTTGCAGTAAAGCAGCCAGTCCATAACCGGTCATTGTCAATGGGCGAATATGTCTCTGGCAAAGACCTCATAAAATGTGGTGTATTGTGTGCGTAGTCAATAGTTGTTAGTTGTCAGTATAATTTTATAAGCCATTGTGCTCTATGTTTTATAAATAACAATATTGTTCGGTAAGATTGGATACCAAAGTGTGATTTATGTTGCGGGTCCTAAAGAATGTATGGCAAACGCGTAACGGTTGGTTTGGTACGCATGCCTATTAAAGCCTACGTGACATGCGTCCCACCTCCTATCGATGTATTAAATTTTGGCACGGTGTAAAAAACATTAAATTATAAGGTCGGTACTCTCGCGGTAATCTCAACAGGAAGAGCCATGATTATCTCTTTTATCGACGAGTTATTAAGTCAAATCATCGTTAGCAAAGAAATACTTGGGAGGGAAATGTGTAATTTAAATTGTGGTTCTCACTATTTTCGCAAGCTCAGGAAGGCAGTTATGGCAACAAGAACTCTTAAGTCCCTGTTGATTAATGTTACAGATTAAAAGCGGAGACTAAGAAATATCAAGTTGATTTTATATTTTATTTGCTGGACATACGTGTACTTTCAAATGGAAGCAAGTATTTGACCTTTGTATCTTATTCGTGCTTTATACCCATTAGTGGCACTTCGAGGCTTCACGCTTATCTACATAATTGCATATTGCACATATCCACGAAGCGGATCTGTTGATGTCCTGTTTTATATCTACGCAAATAGTGGTAGTTACGTCGCCTTATGTGCAATATGCAAAAGTGCTATGTCTACGTAATAGTTCTGGTTTCTTCCAAGTTACAGGTACCTATGTATGCTTTCTGGTCGGGTAGTGTATTTTGCCCATTTCGCTTCTTAACTTTAATGCGCATCTTTGTAATTCTGATGTGATGGCTGATAATTCCAGCAAGTTTGTTTCAAATGTTAACAGCTTTTCTTACTGCACTTAAAATTCACATGTCCAATGCCATCGAGACGTGTTCCACCGCTGGGAATCCGCTGAATTCGAATTAACCGGCTTCCAATTAGCAGCTTGCTCATGTTTTTGCATCATTTCATCAACTGATGGCTTTGTAGGCAGCCAATTATTTGTGCGGCCTCTTTCTTGTTGAACGTGTCTCATTGTGAGCTGTAGGTAAAATATCCGTGGGAGCGTATTGACTCGTTTGTGAATATTGCCAATAGGGTAACCAACTTTAAGGCTTTCAAATTTAACGTTTAGTCTGAGTGGATAAAGGACATTCTTGTAAATTTAAATCCATATCTTGCAGATAAGCACTATTAAATGGGATATTTAAGTGAATTAACTAATTAATTTTAAGAAATTCTTTTTTGTATTATTATTGAATCATTGCAACTTACAGACATTCATAACTGAGCCCATGTTATAAAGAAATGATTAGGTTGTCTGTAAATCCTTTTAGTGGTCTTACTTTGTAAGCACACCTTATGGAAATCGAAAGACATTACTTGCCGCAGATTACGAAACCATAGGGGCTAAATAGAGTAACGCTTAATGGATTATCATGACAATTTTTCAACAAAAAAAAAAACTTAACACGAAACATTTTAATTTTTCTGGAAATGTCCATATTTGAAGGACATGATTGGAGTCTCTTTTTATGAGTGGCATGACCGCTCGGCATGCGACAGGTTGGCGGATGTAGGTGTGCACAAATATTAGCGCTCGTTCAATTTTCTACCTATACACGTATTTGCCTTATTACCTAATCGCCCGGTCTACTTCGTACTTTATTTTCGCCTTGTTCAATTGACCATGTTGTCTGTGGGCGCAGGTTGTTCATTCACTTCTGAGGCGCAAATTGAACATTGAGCCTCTTGCCAAGTTGGGTCGGCCCCAAAAGTAGAGTGCTCTAATAGAAGGCCAACTTAGATTTGGGACAAGTATTATTAATTTGTCAACTATAAACTCCCTTAATGATGATTGCTGAAAAATATACGGAGTATTAATATTAGGGACCTACTTAGAGACATTTGTTCGGTGTCTTTTTCCCAGAGCTTTTACTTCTATCATGATGGCTTTTTATTGAGAATTTATGATCCATATAGTCGAGCCATCAAATGAATGACAGCGTTATATAGCTGCAGAGATGAACGTCAACGCGTTCGAGATTATCTTTGACGGGGATTAATAAAGTGTCACCTCTAAAATCTTTTCGTAATAAAGCATTCCCGAGAGGTCAACGACATGGAGCGGAGACGGTATTATTTATGAGTATGACACGAGTAATCTGAAACACGCGGTTGCGACGAGGCTGAGGTCGCGATCGTTGCGCGTGCACAATATGAATGGACCCACCTCTCCTCCCCTCCCCGCGATCTCTACGATCAATGGACCGCACGTGGCTATCGATACTATGTAAATTCGATTGCAGTTACGCTCCGCAGCTTTCAAAGTTATGCCGAAGTTGGGAAATGTCAAACTGCTAGCATCACGTTACAGGTTTGCAAAATCTAAAATCTTTCGTTGTGATGGATTGTTCTCGACACACTGTTTTCTTTGTCAGTAAAACAAAACCTGGTCAGTTATTTTGCAATGATAATCAGTCCTCTAACGACATTAAAATTACATAGTTGCGAAATGCATCAGCTGACAATAGACATCGCAGTGTTGTAACTGGGCCGAATCAGAGCATCAAGCGGCGCCGTCATGACATCATGAGTTATCGGCATGCGACTGGTTCCTGTTAACTGGCAGTTAAATGCCCTTATAGCATTGATACTTTTAACATAGTTGATTTGCAACGCTGTTAAAAGTGTAAAAAATTGCCATCTTGTTTAAGATATTATGCAGGTCAACATTAGCCCCGATCGAGAATTGACTCTACCTTCCCATTAATTGAATTTTTCTGCTCTCCAACAGTCCTACCTGGATATTGCTTTAAGAGTTGCTATTTTTTGCCAAGTAGCGTTGGTTCAACTGAAAAGACAGAAGAAGTTCACTGAGTCGAGCAGATGAACGCATCGGCACGATAGTTGCAGTCTATAAAGATGTATAAGCTTGTGTATCTTTTAGTGGGTGTAATTGACTGGCCGACACTACGATATTCCTTGTGGCTCGCGCTGCCGCCCACGTGCAACTTCTTCCAATTTAATTGAAATCCAAGTTTATTTTTCTTAGACTCCAATGATAGTAAAGCTTTCGAATCCATCATGATAATAAAGAATTTAGAAATCGATATTGGCCTTTCAAAACAATATTAACGATTATAGAATACTGAATTGTAAATCTTAACATGAATCTTGAATATGGAATTTCTAATCATGTTTTTCCGCCTCAGCTAAACCGACTTAGCCTTCACCACATCAGAATCTCGTTAAGTGTCTCGGGCCGACCATTCTCGTCGGCACCTCCACAGATGTGTAGGTTAGAAAAGGTATATAGCGATTTCTATAAGGTAAACAAGGCCGCAAAAGTGGATCAAGCTTACAGACTCAATGAAGTACTCCAGCTTTATAAAACGGCCGGCGAAACGACAGGGTCGCACTCTTTTGGGCTCGGTTAAAAATAGAGTGTCACATTATTTCTCTGGTACATAATAGGCGAAGTTATTGGTTTACCATATCAGTGCACGACATAGAAGGTGATAACGGGCGACTCCTTCGTCGTCCAAAACAGGAAACTGACGCTGACGAGAATGGCAATCGTATGAGCGAGGTGTTCATAGACCATATGGGGAATCCCTTATCTATTAGACTAATTGCTTAATCTAACAGATTGCAAAAGGAAGATTGTACTACTATCGTGTTTCGTCACAGAAGGGAGGAGTCAATTTACATATTTGGCACGCTCCGGTCTTTCCCCAGGAAGTGGTCGGATAACGTTTAAAGAAACTACTTACCGCAAACTAGGTTATATAACCGTTGTATGCACTAGTCTGGGCACTGCTTTGCGCAACTTTTATGTAATTAAATTATTGCGTGTTTTTTTATTAGTTTTTTCCGATCGTGATATGCATAATTGTATCAGAAAATGGAGCTTGCGGTCAGAGGCAATATGGGCGTGTGCATTCTTAATGAATCACTGCGTGGCCTGATCTCGTGTGCTGCGTACGTACACTCTAGAATTACGATTAGCCGCTAATGACTCACAATAGTTTTACATACTCGTCTTGTGGAAAAAATCTTCAAGGATCTCTCAGGATCGGAGCGCCTTCTCAGAAACGTTATCGATTACTCGGAACTAAAACGTTACTTAAATGTGATTCGTATAAGTGTTACTTATTCCGCTTTATCTTACGATCGCTGGTATAATCGCTTTTAAGAAGCGAACATTACTTTTGTAATGCTTCCGAGCTTCATTCGTCATGGTATCCACATGTGGGCCTTAAATTACTCTTAATGTATTTCATTATGATTTACGGTACGGTACGCGTGCGCTATCACAGTTAATATCATTAGTGCAGCTTAACCTAACAAGTCAAATGAATTCAAGCATCCAGCGCTCGTCAACGTCGGTTCGTGGGAGGCTTATGACCCATCGATCATCATTTATATACTAAAGGAAAGTGTCAACTGGAACTGTTATCTCTCTAGGTGCAAATGGGCACTAAGTTTCGTATTTAACTTTCAATATCCGGTGCGATTTGTTCCCGGGGAATTTTAAGTGGTCTTAGCTCGTAAAATTAACCGGTCGGTAATGGCTACGGGATGAATGAGAGTGGCATTTTAAAATGCGTTTCCAGGCGCAAGCAATACGCTTTAAAGGGTTGGTCTGAATGTGAATATTCACTCGTTTGTTATGTGAGTGCAGAATTCATAAAGGGTTTTTTGCTGTTTGTCTTGTTTTATTTTAAGTAGCTTTTTGCTAATTTCACAACCGTCTTTATGACTATCATTTAATACAGTTGTGTTACTGTAGTTCGTCTTGACTCAAATGTAAAGCTAGAAAACAAAAACCAATTTATCCAAACAATATCTTTACCAGGATCCGTCTTTCCGTAATCGCTCCCTGCCTAGATCAATCACCAGCTTCGGTAGGGTTGTTAACCACAACTGCGGCGTTCGTTAATCGTGTGAAAGCCAGTTACCGAGTTCAGTCTCACGTCATCGGCTGCTAACAACGTCGTGAAACTGTCAAATCGTCACCTCCGTAATGGGGGTCTGTCATCGGCTCGACCCCCTTAAACTCCCGTTTCCGTCCATCCAAATGCTATTTCGAGACGGATGTACCAAAGTGCTGGAATAATGGCATTTCGGGATGGAATTATCTGCTCGCTCCGACAGATGGTTTGATGACGATTAAAAAGCTCGCCGTAATTTAAGCGTGTTCGATATTTGAAAACGTTTGGTGTGTATTGAAGTTGTTTGAGTTGTTGGTTTGTTTTTTTTTTGTTTTGGCCTTTACCTAAGTTGATTGGACACGTTTACGTATGATGTAAAATTGATAGAAATCTTAAGTAATTAGATTATATTAAAAGAGAAATATTAAGTAATTAATAAGACGACCCATGTAGCGCAGTGGTTAGACACCGGTGCGCTGCGCGGAAGGTCCTGGGTTCGATTCCCAGCAGAGCAGAGATTTGAATGAGAATTTAATTTGAATTGCTGTTACTGGTCTGGGTGTGATGTGTTCGTGTCTTATGTGTGTCTGTGGCACCCACGACACGACACAGGGTATCCTAGTGTTGGGCTATGAGTGTGTAGCGTTATTTATTTATTAATTTATTAATATCATAAATTTTTTTGATTTTGCGGGGTGTTAAACAACGTACATAGCTAGAATATTTTTAAGCTGGCTGTGTTCCCCGCTGATCCAAGAATAATGTTACGGTAAAATATATAGCCAATCAACGAGTTAATAGGCTCTACCCACGGCAGGGGGTCGCTCCTCTGAAGGGTTTTTAAATGGCTTGTTTAAAGTAAAATATTCCAGCAAGCTTGGTTTAAATTTCATCGTGTGTAATCGTGATGAACAACTTCTTTCGCTCTATGCGATACATTTTAACAATAATGAAATTTTTATTTCCATCCAAGGATGTTTTGTATTTACAACCTGTTAACACTCGGAGTTATTTGTGTAATTACAAATAGCGGTGCCAACGACAGCTGATACTGTTTATCTAAGGATACGAGGTGTGGATGACGTCAGAGCCAGCATCTCGTGTGAAACGGAGGGGGCCACTTAAAAAGATATCAAGCTCGATACAAAAAACACTAAAACAGTGGGCGTCGTAACGAGTGGGGGTCGAGATGACCGTAGTTTAGTTTAACTACGAACTTCCGCTAACGACGGGTTAGGACGCGTGACCGGCGTGACACATTGTTTCTTCCTTAGATAATGCATAAGAAAGAGAGCGTGTCAGCAGATATGAACTCGTGGCATGTGTATGAACAATCAAAAATGCAAAAAATGTGTAAGCATTACAAATTATTTTATGCTAACTTATTATCGCGACATGTCATTCCGTCATTCGAACATTTCGTCGAAATAATCGCTGAGTTTCTGATTACTGGGATGATACATATTATAATGATTTCTAGCAAATTCTGCTAGGCGTAGGAAATACATTTTTGCATGCGCTTTGGTGATATCTAATTACGACTAAAACGTGAAGTGATATACCGTAGGATCACTCTCTATGCCTTGTCATGATCTCTGAGGTTTGATCGCTTTGTGTTTGATAATTACAAAGGCGCGCCAATGAGCGCTCGTTGTAGGGTTAAGTGAATCGTGAATGGGTATTCAATTGTTGAATTGAAATATACGATGTATACATCAAGGAAGCAATTGAATTACTCATATTATCACTTGACACTTTATAAAACATCGATCAACGAGAATATGATTTAAAATCGATGACGTTATAATGATTATTATTATTCGTGGTAGTTATGTCAGATTAATGTTTATTATAGAGAGACATCCAGTAGTCTCTCCTCCCCCTTGTAAGCCTTGGTTGTAGATTTATTTATTTATTTAACTTTAATTTCTTCCTTCCTTCCTTTCAGCCTTTGATAGTCCACTGTTGGACATGGGCCTCCCCTAATCGACGCCACTCCATCCGGTCCTGGGCCCTCTGAATCTAACGGTTTCCCGCTGTCTTCTTCAGGTCGTTAGTTCACCTGGTAGGAGGGCGGCCTGTGCCCCTTTTACCCACACGTGGTCGCGAGGACCTTTTTTTCACCATCGGTTGTCAGTCCTGCTAACGAATCGTTAGTAACGATGTGGCCAGCCCATTGCTGCATTGCGCATTGCACTCTAATTTGCAAACTTTGAGAGCTATGTCTAGCCGACATACACTTTAATTAGATACGTTTAAAAGCAAGATTCTGCACGGTTCTTATAGATGAAAAGACAATCAAGTGTACAATATCATTCTGTACGTGTAGTTCTGTGATCAGGGAAAAATACAAATTTTTCTATTTTAGTTACACTTTCTTAGAAACCAATGAGTAGGTGTATTCCAGAATTTGGCTCGACGGGACAAAATACATTAATTAAATGACGAATACTTCAGGAAATTCGGCAAATGTCGCTTTCAAAGAATAGATTCTGTCATGACTGTCTGTTGTATTAAAAGAAAAAAGTAAGCCAAGTCTTTAAATAATTAAATTTAACCTTTCTATTCGGCAACTCCTCATACCATCAAGAGCCTTCATGCGCCACGCTGAGAAGCCAGCAATTAGTACTTTTCTCCTGGCGACTTTTCTCCTTGGCTTCTCCAATCATCACCCCATTTCCAAGTAGTTTATCCTTACTCCTGAAACTTGAAGCTTGGTATGTTTTATCGCAAATCCTGCGGAAGCTTGTCGGTTGATCTCCGCGCGTTGGGGCCGGAAGCGAGGATTTTATGTCATCATCGGAAATAATCCTCTCTGTACCTCGTAACTGCCGTTATTAGATTCTAGCTGCTGACTTGGAGGAAGGATTGTAACAGTTGACCCAGTTCCAAGATGCATAGAGCTGTACCGTTTTATCGTAAATCCCGCGGAAGCTTGTTGACTGATCTCCGCACGCTGCGACCGGAAGCGAGGATGTGGCGTCACTGTTTGTCGGAAACAGACGCCCTCTGTGTCAGCGTCTCTGCCACCGCCAGCTTCTGACTAATCGGTGATCTGAGGGGTTTGGAAGGTGAATTGTAGCGGTTCCCAGCGAACAAAGCTCATCCCAGCTCCGGGAAACGTAAAGATGTATATTTTTATTGTAAATCTCGCGGAAGTTTGTCGGCTGATATCCACGCGTTGGGCCCAGAAGCGAGTATGTTGCGTCATCGTCGAAAATTAACGCCCTCTGTGTCAGCGTCTCTGCCACCGTCAGCTTCTGACTAATCGGTGGTCTGATGCGATTGGAGAAGGGATTGTAGCAGTTCCAAGGGAACAGGGTTCATCCCAGCTCCAAGAAACATGAAGATGTACCGCTTCGAAAATAGTCCTCTGTGATGTGTGTCATGACTGCCCCTATCAGCTGCTGACTAATCTGTGCTGTGCTTCACTTGGAGTAGAGATTAAAGGAGTTCCTGGCGAACAAGGCTCATCCCAGCTCAAAGAAGCATTAAATTGTAACTAAAGTTTTATCGCTAATCCCGCCGCGAAGCATACGTTTAGGTACATCGTGATCTTTAATCGCGGTTGGAATAACAGGATAAATAATTCTATTAATATATCAATCTAAATGAAATTTGTTCGCTTATTTCCTGTACATAATTTCATAAATACCCAGCGTTCTTATAAACAAGCTTCTATTTCTCCTCGTATATAATTCATTACAATTTGTTATCTTAAACTCTTGAACACACGGTCGTAACGACGTGGAGGAAATGAGTATCATTAAACGATATTTCAAAGCGCATACGTGCTTAACTATAAATGACATATACGTGGAGTCTAGAATAAACAATCAGAAAAAAGTAATTGAGACAATTGATCATGCTTAGCCGAGTGGGGAACTAATATTTTCTAACGGATGGGAGGCGATAATTCTGCATTTTATCCTGCCCGACTAACGCGACTGGCCGCCCTTTCATTTCCGTAACAGATACTGTAAATGTTCCCAGTTCCCTTACCACATGCACGAAAATAAAGTGGTATGTTTGACGTAAATGATTCAGCTACATACAATATTTACGATCCGATCGAACACTTAATCAACGGCAGGAAGATGTTAACCGCGAGCTCGTATTTAATCCAATCAAAATATGGTAATGGCCGAGGGCTCGCAGCGAGTCGCGGAATCAATTTGCCCCCGCGCAATTTATGGCCATGTTTCCCCAATTAACTGGCAATTCGGTGGCTTCGATTATTTCGCATAAAATGTACGGGCGCGCGGAGTCCCGCATCCGGTGATTACCGCCGGCGCATAATTTGTGATGCGCCCGCGCCGAGCCGGCCGTCCTACGCCTCGATTTTTGTTAGATAAAAAACGGAAGGGTACGTCGCCTGCCCGCCATCTCTAAAGCGAACTTCACTTGTAGTTTGTTTTTGACGATCGGTCTTTTGCACCTGCGCTCACTTTGTTCATCTTTTTGGATTTCGACCGTTCTAAATGAGGTTTTGTCAGAATTGCCAGTTCGAGGTTTGCATTCTTTTTTAAGTTTTGGCGTTTCCACTTCATATTAATAAGACTGTATGCAAAGTCGTTTCAGCGTTTATTTTAAACAAAATATAAAACCAGTAAATCAGTACGTTAATAATTTAGCTGATTTTTAGGGAGAAAAGAATATTTCCGTCTCTTGGCCTATGCCATATGCCTTGGTATATGCCATCATATATATATGTCAATTTAAACTATGGTTTAACTTGGTAAAATGTTGTTACAGAGCCCGCGAGCGTCGCTGGCATTGTCGGCGCCTGGCGCGTGCCGACGGGCGGATGTGCCACTGGCAACATAATGTGGCTGCTTGATGAGCACAATCAGCCTTATGAAGGTAATTACCCTGTAATGCCCACTGTATGCAGTGCTACTTTACCGCTTCAAGTGTACAGACCGATTTAATGTCTATTTTTATCGTATATCTTCTAACATGGATCATTATTTTGACGTTTCAGACTGCGAGCAATTGATTTGTTTTCGTTACTACAATGGAGAAAATGACGAGTGTGTCGCGGAGTCTCCGACGCTGCCGACGAGATTTAATCTCAAGAGGGTTATAGCTGCCGAATTAAAAACGCTACCTCTGCGACTCAAGGAAGGCATCTCAAGAAAAAGGAGTGGCGACCAAGTCTCGCCTTTTTCCTACAATAATGAGAGCTTTGAAATGAACTCGGAAAACTCGCCCAGAGTCGAACTAGTTTCTGGATCCAGTCAAGATATAAAGCATCTTAGCGAAAACGTTAACAAATGCTCAATTAGTAATTTAGAAAGTAAAGGGAACAGTTCCAGTCTCGAACAAACAAATTGTGATCCTAGCAAATCTCTAGTTAGTAATTTATTTAATGAATCTCAACCTGTAAATAGTGAATCTCATTGTGTTATAGATGCTAAACCGACATCGTCGGGAATAAAGAAGAAATGTCCCCCACCTGTAGATACCGGTGGTGGACTATCTTTGAATGGTGTCAAGAAGAAATCGAAAAACAACTTTTCGTTAGAATCTCCTACCTCGCCAGATACTGAGTATTATAAAATATGGTCCCCAAAGAATCCTTGTAAAATAATGAAATTTGTCTATGACGTCGAAGGTGCTAACGTTCCCAGCGACGCAGAGAAATCTCCGGTCCCACCCCTGCCGCCGAGACAGTCGCATAAGCCTTTGGAAAGAATGCACGCATTATCTCCGCCGCAGGTACCGAGGCACAGAAAGCCTAAAAAACTCACCAAGCCCGAAGATGCTTTCGCTTATGAATTAATAGATACAGATGAGCACTTCTTTTCTGATAGCAACATTACCCATTCGGCTGAGTTTATGGAAGTATTACATACTTTTAAACCAGGGGAATTTTACACGGGCGGAGAGTTTCCCGCACAAGCAACTTCAAGTATTTTTAAGTTTTTGGAACGTGTTAATGTTGCGCCCCTGGCGACACCCGAGACGGATGGCAGCTTATGCGAATCTACGATTTCTTCGATAAAAGCACCCAAAGTATCGGATGATAGAAAATTAAACGATGTACCTGAAAATTCGCCTAGTGTAAGTAATAATGTAATGTTTATTAAAGATATAGGGCCCGATAATTATATAACGACGACGTTTGCCAGAAAAGATAAGGAATCTTCTTCGAGCGATAACGTTGATGGTTTCCATCTTACACCAAATCATGCAAAGTCAGAAGAAAAGGCCCAAAACACGTTTTTAAATGATATAAGTAAACACTTGGATTTTGAAGACGATAATAGAAACCAAATAGAAGAAAAAGAAATTACAGTCTTAAAAAGTCATAAGCCCCTTACGAGACAAAGCTCAGGCCGAGCAACGCCGACCATGATGACGGCTTTCTTAAATTCCTCTCATATTGAAACACCAAACAGAGAAGCTGCAAACGATAGCTCGAATGCCCCCAGTTCGTGCAATTCATCACCTTCAACGTCGCCGATCGACGAGACTAACAAAATGATGCCCAGCGTTGGAACAATGATAATGAATCGGAAATACTCATGTGAAAGTTCCACACCAAAACACTCTAGCCTTCCAAGGCACCTATTGAAGAATTTAGGATGCGAAAGTACGCCGACGCATTCGCCGCAGCGGACACCAAATTTGTCTTCGAGAAATAACCCAGAGAGTCCAATAAGGCCGCATCCGCGTGTACTGACACGGGTTGCTGCTTTAGCGGGTGCAGGCATGCCACAGTGTCCTCCGACCCCAACGCATCACGCACGGCGACCTCGTCCCCTGCCTCCGCCCGATCTAC
Organism: Erynnis tages; assembly: GCA_905147235.1. Classification (NCBI taxonomy): domain Eukaryota; kingdom Metazoa; phylum Arthropoda; class Insecta; order Lepidoptera; family Hesperiidae; genus Erynnis; species Erynnis tages. The sequence goes on from LR990074.1 coordinate 11,613,529, forward strand.
ACCCTCCTCCCATCCAAAACTCAGACAGTAGAGAGCACGAGAATTTCGAAATGGTGGAATTCACGAGTGAACTGAGGACATCCGAGATCAGGTCACCGAACCTTGAATTCGTTAACAGCAATCATTTCACGATCGTCCACGCCGGACCTCCGGATGACGTCGTACTGAGACGACCCCAGATGGCTGACGAGAGTGACGACAACGACAACGAGATAACGTCACCGACGCCTCTGAGGCATATGGCGGGGATAAGATTACCGTCGATACCGGAAAGGGCCTCGAGACAGATGGCATTGACTGGTGATTTTCCCGCTAATATGATTGGAGGGATAATCGAGTGTGAAGAGCCATTGCCTGCTGGTAAGTTTATAATTATTCATTTTTCAGTTATTATGGGTTAGGATTAGTACTTCGGCAGTTTGGCATAATATTAGTACTAGATAGATAAACTTTTGTTAGCCACGCTTTATTCAACTACTGTAATGAGATTACAATTACATTATAAGTACCAACAATTTAATACTTTCGACATCGTTAGTAAAAACACCAAAAATTTAAATATACCAGTGACTAAAGTTACCAGTGACTCCTTCGATATCCATTACTTCCGAGTATGTACCAATGACTTTGAAAGTAAACATGGTGAGGGAGCCTCCATGTCTGAAAGTTCTTCATTAAATGTATTCTCAAAGTTGTGGGAAAAACTGTGGTGGACTAAGGCCTGTCCTTCTCCTTGAGGCAGGAGATCTGATCGTGGACCATTTGTAATCCATTAGTGTCCCGCTGCTGGATCGTGCGCACACTGCAGTTACATACAGTGAAAGCCAATTTTAATGTCTTCCAAATTTATCTATTTTCATTTCCAGGCTGGGAAGCTCGGATGGACAGTCACGGTCGCGTGTTCTACATCGACCACATCAACAGGACGACCACGTGGCAGCGGCCTGGCGTCAACGGTACCACGCCCAGGTCGCCCGCGCCTGAAATCCAACGGCGGCAATTGGATAGAAGGCAAGTGTTGCTATTTTATTATGCGAAGGCTCTTGAATTGAATCTCACTTATTATTTTTATTCCTTTCATGATATTTAAGGATGAAATGTCCGAGGACGAATTTATGTACCTGCTAGTTACTGCCCTTTGCGTAGGATAATTTTAATTATACTACGGGTTACTACACTTACATCCCTGTATGGTATGTAATATCAAAGTTAAGAAATTGGATAGATTTTCACTTTTCTCACCGATCGAAAAGCTGTCTATGTTAGGTTTTACTAAAAACTAAAATACAGCTGATATATTGAGCCTGCTTATACAAGCTGCCAATTGATGTCAAATCAAAGACACAATTTTTAAAATTAAAATATTAAATAGGCAAGCGGCCCATCTGATGGTAAGTGAACACCATCGCCTATTGCCACAATTAAAACACTAGAGGCGTTGCCAGCGCGTAGCCAGCTTTGAAGTAGACCTCTTTTAATTACTATGGCTTATATTTTGCACAATATTTACGAAAATCTTAATAAATTGCAGATACCAATCAATTCGTCGCACGATGACACGTACGCAGTTGGACGAAGAGGAGCGCGGGGCAAGTTCGTCCCCACCACCCGCGGCTGGCTGTTCGCGTCCCGCCGTACCCCATGCTCCCCACCCGGCTGCCGAGTTCCTCGCGAGGCCAGACTTCTACTCTATATTGCATATGAACCAGGTAAACATTACTAGAGAGGTGTAAAGTCAATGGAAACTCACTTAAATTGATTATTCACAATACTGAATAGTGTATGTATGAACTACTATTTTACCGTAACACTTTTATATTAATAGTAACTTAAGTAACAAGCGGCGTCATCTCTTAGTAGTGTGGAGGACTGCCTCCGAAATAATACATTTCTAACAAAACCTTCTCCTTACTTTCAGGAAGCATCGAGCCTATACAACTGCAATTCCACCCTCAAGCATATGATATCGAAGATCCGACGGGACACGACCTCCTTCGAGCGATACCAACATAACAGAGACCTGGTGGCACTCGTCAACATGTTCAGCGAGACGGAGCGAGACCTGCCGCTGGGATGGGACAGCAAACTCGATAGGAACGGGAAGGTACATAGAATTATTGTCAGTGACCCATTAATGACTACCACCACTACAGGGTCGGGTCTCCTCTCACAATGCGAGAGGGATGTAGGCCTTAGTCGACCACGCTGGCCTACTGCGGGTTGGTGAACTTCACATGCCTTTGAGAACATTTTTTTTGAACGCTCAGGCATGCAAGTTTCCTCACGATGTTTTCCTTCACCGTAACAGCAGGTGATATTTAGTTTTTATAATGCGCACATAACTTTTTTTACAAAGTCATTGGTGCGTACCACTGGGTATCGTACCCGGACCCCTCGATTAAGAGGTCGAATTCTTAGCCACTGGGCTATCACCACTATAGTTAATTATTATTACTGTTAATATAATATACTTTCACTCACACTCTTATATAAAGAGGAATGAGTCGTCTGAATCTGGTTTCACACCGGAGTATTTTTGACTGTGCAGAAATGACCAATATGAATGATCAACAAACAAATGTTTGTGATTTTTCAACGCATGTTTTTGCGTCGTATGTGGAAGCTTCGGAACTTTCTTCTGATTTTCTTTGAAAGGGTTAAGGTGGTCCATTCTCCCCCCCTCCTGCCCCAAAGAAGGTCAAGCCGTAGGACGACAATCGTGTCAAACGTATATACGGCACTAAGGCTCATTAATATTCAATGTTGAAGACTAAAGAACCAGCTTATTTGCCATGCCGAGGTGCCCTGCAAAGCACTGCAGCGCGCATTTATTTTTAAAGCGGTATTAAACACTAATTGCGACCAACCCGGACGTCGTCGTAAGAATAGGGCCGCGGTGATCCGTCAGATGTGAACATAGGTTCACATCAGGTTTTTGCTTCACCGATACAGGCTCGTAGGGTGGGTCGATTGCGTTTAACCCGCCATTTTACTCACGGACCGGGTCAAGTAGAACTAGCCACGCCCGTGGTGTCGAACGTGCCATATCTAATATTACGATACGCTGTACACAAGTCGTTGTGCGCAGTTCTGTAACTAACCCTCCCGACCGTACAGCGTTTCTTCGTGGACCACGTGATGCGACGCACCACGTTCATCGACCCGCGGCTGCCGCGCGCGCCGCAAGCGGGGCCCTTCTCCCCCCTCCTGCCGCAACGGAGACGCCCGATCATGCCCGAACAGGTTGAGGCTTTTGTAGAGGCTTACTCGCCAACATGCATTTGTTTTGCGGTTTTTTTTTTTGTTTTTGGCGATGATTTGACTTTGTTTAGCGGTTCTTTTGGTTTTATTTTGGAGTTAGTATTTGCATTTGTTTGGCGTGTTTTTTAGTTGCTTTAGGGTGTGAGCTTTTTTTAAGGTAGGAATAATGCAGTGTTAGTGATTGACCTTGCCATACGTTTTGTCTCCCTTGAAATATTTATTTGATTCTGTTTGAATGTAGCTCGATACATCTGGATTCAGCTATATTAGCTGAAATTTCAACTAAATTTCTGACAAACAGCACAATAGTTAAAAATAATGTTATTTTCACTGAATTATTGTGTGACCCATTCGTTTATTCATGGCACCTACATAAAAATTATCAATTTCAATATCTGCGCTCTGGTTGTTTATCATAGGTAGGTATTTTGCATGGTTGTTATTATTAATTCCTTTATTTAGCGGATACATGCATGCAGTTAAAGAGTAATAAATAAGTAATAATATTTTGTTTTAGTATAGTTGAATTTTGAATTATTATTAGATTGTGTTTGTTTTGAGTTTTTTAGTAGTTTTCAACAATTAGTGGTTAAAAGGTTTATTTTTACGAAATTAGATGATGTTATTTCTGTATTGATTATTGTTTTCCTTTTTTTAGGCACCAACCCCGCCCCCGAGGCCACCTGTGACGTCATCGGAGACCTATCCCCACCACACGCAACAAGAGATCCCCGTTGCGTATAATGATAAGGTAAATTAATTTTATTTCCTTAACTTATATCATATATATAGAGAAGAATGATGTAAACACATTTTGAGGACTTTGAATGTATTTACATACATACAAACATACACACACTACACACTGTATGGGATTTTAGATATTCGAGGTTCTACTGCGGTGAACTAAGATGGCCCTTATTTCATCTCTGTGGCAACCACGATAGGGATACTTTTGTAGTAAATTTCACTAATTAGAGTGAAGTTTAAAGTAGTTTAAACACACATAGATTCAGACAAAACACTTCAGCATTTATTACAAAAGCTGCAACCCTTGTTATGCCTCCCTCATTGGCATGGGTCTCACCCTTACAGGGAAGGTATGTAGCATACTCCACCACGCTGTTCCAGTGTGAATTTGATCAGGCAAACGTGAGAATGGAATAATGGCCTATTTGTGTTGGGCTTTTTCATGTCTCCGACTGTTATCTATCGATACCTATACGGGGTTCACCCATTCAAGAACTGTCCACGCATGAAATTGTTAAACTTTTCAATCGCTTGCTCCAACTCGATCTAATCAAGCAGTGAAAATGTGCAGTGTGCCCTCTTATAACAATAATAACGGTTATGGCCAAATTCAAATTTCAATTTTTCAGTCATTATTAGGTTCAATTTGTGCATAATTAATGAACGTCATACATTTAAAATTATACACGCATCCACTTTGATCACCCCTCAGGCAAAAAGTAGACTGGGAGAAATAAGCGGGCGGAAAAAAACTCCCAGCACTCTTTTAAAAGTATGAATTATTCTATGGGAGTTTTTTTCCGCCCGCTTTTTTCTCCCAGTCTACGTTTTGCCTGAGGGGCGATCAAAGCGGATGAATGTAGAATGTATAATTTATCTGTATGACTTTCATTAAGTGTGCACAAATTGTACCTAATAATGAATAAAAGTTTTTGAGTTTGAGTTTGAGTTTATGATGCAGTATGACTAGGCCCAATAAAGGAACACACGTGACAGCTATCGTGTGTGTCAATATCGCCCCATTGCCATCCGCTCACAAATGAATATTGTTACATGGTGTATAGAAATAGCCTAGTGAAGTTATTCAATCCCACGCTTTCTTATCGTCTAAATAGTCCTTAGTTTCCTAATAGGCCTTACTAATATCATACTTACCGTGATTTCTTCGTCCAGGTGGTGGCATTCCTACGGCAGCCGAATATAATGTCCATCTTAAGAGAGCGAGGCGGCGGATGTGGCGGATCTCTTCGGGAGAAGGTGAATGCAGTGAGAGTGGAGGGAGCTCCGGCGCTCGCGAGGTTCCAGAACGACGTTCAACTCACCTGTTTGCTAAGGTTAGTTGCTTTTTGTATTGGCCTCTGTCCGTGTTGGTGTAAGAGTGGTTTAGCGTTCCTTCAGCAGCTGAACATAACGTTCATCTTAAAGGAATGATGTGGCGGATGTGGCGGATCGATTCGGAATAGTTTCTGCCCGCGACTTCGTCTACGTTGATTTTAAAGCGGTTTAGCATTCCTTCGACAACCGAATATAGGATGGATACCATAATAAGAGATCAAGGCGGCGGATGTGGTGGATCTCTTCGAGAAAAAGTGAACGCTGTAAAGTAAGGCTAGCGCTGGAGCCTGGAGGATAGGTTCCAAAATTATTCTAAATTTTGATGCTCTAACGGCCGCACTCAGAGACGTCATTTAACGTAATGTTCATTAACAAACAAATAAAATCGTCTTTATTCGTATGGACATAAGAGTCATCTTTATTTTAATAATGAACCATTAACGTTAATGAATGACTGAGTACGGTGGTAAGAGTCCACATCAATAAAACTTTCATTTTAAAATTGTAATTTACCTAAAACCTTGATGGCATTTAGATTATAATTGTGACGTGAAGTCACTATTTTAGTAAACAACACCGCAACCGAGCAACTTTGTAGTCTTTTACCTATAAGTGACGTGTTGACATTTATTTGTTTTCTCCGTGTATAACAGTGTCAGCGGACGGCGTTTTCGGGAATTCAACATGAAAATTAACGTGAACTCAGGCTTCTACACCTTATAACCTAATATGCCTAGTAGATACTAGATAATCTACTAGACAATAGATAAAGAAACCTTAGCATCAATATCTTCGAAATTAAAACGCAAGACCTTGCCCGATTCGCAGTACCTATTGGGGCTTCGATAAGTAGTACCTAATTAATAAATAGGTTTCCTAGACTAAATGTATAAAAACATTTCTCGGTAACAATTTAATGGATTTATCGCATTTTTAAAAGACTATAAGGTACAATAAATCTTTAATCAAATAAACCTCAATTATTTCAATTACGAAGTCAAGTGATGCACAAATAATCCGTTGGGCGTGTTGTCGCTTTTGCAATTATTCAATTATCAACGTAGTGGGAATGAGGACAGTTTAACATAACCAGATCCTTGTTGACACTGATTTGATTTTGTATTTCAATAATTAATTACTTACTAAACGATTTTATGTATTCTCAATTATAGTAGCTTCTTTGATATTTTATTATTTTTTATATTTATTATATTAGAGTCTAAAATTTAGTTAGAGTTTAAAATTTAGACTTAAACAAAACTTATGCAAGATTGATTAGAGTTATAAACATCTAATGGAAAAACTCAGAGTAAAATTATTATTTTTTTATCTTTTGAATTTTAAAAAACTTATGTTTGTTGGATGTGTTGTAACCTATCCAAATAAAATTAATGATGTCTGAAAAGAACCAATAAAATTTAACTAATTATTAACTTCACAAAGAAGCTCTATTTTGCCACTGAGACATTATTGCCAGAAGAAATACTACAATTTTTTGATAAAGTTTTAAACAGAAGGCATACTTTGCAAACAAAATTTATGATCTAACTAAATAAATGGCTTATTGTTTCGATATTAAAATGTATTTTTTTCAAATAATAAGGCACAATCAAATAAAGAAACGACTCCATTCCTTTCACCATAATACCTAATTCGGTTTTGTTATATAACAACAAAACCTTGCCTCTAATATGCACCTGTTACATAATAACTGTTATAGCCTTCATTTAATATTTAATGAACAGATCGAATAATAGTTTTTATAATAAGCTTTTGAAAATAAGTTTAAATACAGAAACAAAAATGTATTGTATTTGTTAATGAAACCGTTCCCGTTAATTCATTGTATTGTTAGAATTACATATCTGATCTATGATCATTGATTTATAAGAAAAACAACATCCCAATTTTAGTATTAGCTTTAGACCTTTTTATTTTTGGTCAATAGCCTGTTAGTACAAACTATACCCACTGTTTCTATAATTAACCTTCCTGTACCAAAATTTTAACCGAAATTACGACCTCGGGTCATGTGCAGTGACAAAAAACCTTAGGTAACCCACTTATCTATATATTGCATAAAAATACACTTAGCTATACAATTTAACGCATTGTTAGTCATTATCATCACACAGGGAATTGGAACGTGCGAAACGGACCTAACTGTGTTTTGGGCACTGATATCAAATGCGGCATAATTTATACGAATTTCGCGTAAACACCATGTAGGGATGCCTCGTTAACTCACAATCAAGCGTGACGCATGTACTTTTGGTTTGTACTGTAATGTATGTGATGAAATGTTATTTGCGTCCTGTTTGTTTAGGTAATGAAAATGTTTTACCCGCGATGGTACAGAGACGGTAATGCGATTGGGGTGAGATCGTGCAAATCCATGTTGCCATTTATCGTCTACGATTTTCATCAAAAGATCTTTTAGACACTATTGTTATTACTATGAACTTAGTAGAGTTTTAAAATAAAGTATTAATATTATTATTTTTTATTATATGTTTATGTACTTAAATAACTGAAAGATATTTATTGGACTAAATAGTACCTACCTAGCGAAACTTTGTTTGACTTATAGATTACAATTTTAACAATATTGCTTATCCATAAAAGACGGTTTATATGCAATTTTTATGTGTTTTGAAAAACCTAAAGCTAACATTTTTCAGATCACCCTTATAAGTTTTATATTGAAGTTTTCCAGGCATAATAATTTCATGAAACTACAGAGTTAGTCTACAGAAAGTTAACTATAGAACTATAGACTCTATGGAGTTTTAATATCGTAGTACTTATAGATATTACAGTATCTTACATCTACTAACATTGATAGTAGCAAAATATTATCACGTACAGTGGTTAGACACATTAAATGCGTATTGCATTGAAACGTGCGTCTTACTTCCCGTGATAGAAACTTCCAGAACTATCATTACCTTCCTCTATTACAATCAAAGTATATAGTTAAGTTTATGATTTTTCTAGAAATTAATGATAAATTATTGAGTGCTAGTGATAGTCTACGTTGTATACTTATTTTATTATATTGAATTTCTTGTCCATTGTTGGTGGTAAAACTCTATAAAATTCGCTATAACAAAAAAAAGGTCAATGTAAATAGAATTGAAAATATTGTTACCAATGATCTATCACAAAAAGTTACTCGTAAATTTTCCTCACATACTTAAAAATCAATTAAATAAAATTTGTTTAAAAAATCAAGCAACATGAGATATAGTCAGAATATCGACGATATACTATACTAACCGTTATTGATGGAATGTAATGAAAGATACATCAGCAGAAAAATTTCAACAGACATAACGAAAAACTATCAACTCGTAAAGACAATTGGTTTTAGAATAAATAAATAATTGATGCTCCACAACCCATAACTAGTCTCGAGAACATTCCCGCTTTTTGTTGCCTACAATTTTATGGATTACTCGATTTTCAATCGCCCGTATGTTTATGTGTATAAAGGCTATAATTGCTTGTCAACTTTGACTGGACCGCAGTTACATGCTAGATGCAGGCTGAATGTGGTTCACGTACGTTGTCTGATGTTTTTTTGTAACATTACTAAGTTACTTGACCTATCATTATGTGAAGCGTTCATCGAATCTCGTTCACCGTTATGCACGCAAAAACCTCTTTTCTACGGTTTATTTAGGCCTTTTGCTGAAACCACGGGACTGGATACTGGTGTTTGAGTAGATCTATTCTTCAAGATGAAGTCTTTGGATACGGCTTTTTATAAGTAATGGTCTCAGCAACCAATGGACCCCTTCATTGGTTCAAATTAAATACGAATTCTATGTGAGGTCGGTGTGTGGATATGTTTTTACCTCGTGTCTTAATTGCACGCAAATTTGTAGCCAATGGACCCCTTCATTGGTTCAAATTAAATACGAATTCTATGTGAGGTCGGTGTGTGGATATGTTTTTACCTCGTGTCTTAATTGCACGCAAATTTGTAGCATGTCAGTGCGTGTTTCAATTAACCATACCCTCGTGTTCGTGTGAGCCGTAAGGCTCAAAAGAGGACTAAAATAGATATTTACGTTTCGTAAGTCTTCTTAAGTAAGATTTTACTTTTTGAAAGCGTAAATGAAAATACCCATATTATTGACCTTGAACTAAATTAAATTAACCTCCCATTTTGTTACCTCAAAATGGTGTAATAGCCCATTGCTATGGGTACTCTGACGTTTTCATACACACCAAAGTGGAGTTGTTGATGTGTAATCCCTAACCAGGTCAGCTCGGCGCCTTTCGACGGTCGCCGACAGATGTGTAAACATATCTCCTCATATAAACATGACCTATATAATGATTAAGTTTTATTGCTAAGCGCGTTATCTAAATCCATCTCATTTTCTACTGTTTCGAGGAACTTAGGTTTATGCGCTAGGAGATATTCATTGACACTTGACAGATGTAGGTCTCTTCCTGATGTACTGGTGTATTCTTTAGAGATCCCAAGGATACCCAGAATGCGATGAAAGGCCACCTTGGTTTGTAGTTTACATAAAATTTTACCCTAAGATGTTCTAAGATCTAAGATGTTTGGTATCTTTTAGAAGATTTCTGCCCCAGAGATAAGATTGTTTCCCTGATGTAGAGACAATATGTCAAGAGAGAAACAGGATATGCAAAATTCCTTCCTTATCTGAAATAGGTATTGGGAAAAAAAGATTTACGAGAAATACACAAAATATAACAATATATTACAAATGCTCGTAAGTTATCAGCTCCTTACTTAAGTAAACTTTTTGTTTGTCACGTGAATCGATTAGGTTTATTTGATTAAATGTAACAATAAACAAACATTAATTTTTCCATCACAAATGTTTTATTAGATTGACAAATAAATTTCCGAACACCTTTCCTTTCCTTTTTATTAGATCCTTTTTATTGTACTTTTGTAACAATAGATAATAAATTCATATTTTGTGAAACACAATTAGTAACATAATATGTTATCAATATCGTTTAAGTTAACTCTTTTATTGCTACCCGGGTCTAAATTTGTATCTTTAAGATAAAATGACCAGAAGCATTATAATATAATAATTATAGATATTTTTATCTATGCTCATCTTTCAAATGAGAAGCGTAAATAGCATTAGAACTTACACACTACTTATGCAAACAATCAGATCTGTTTCCAAGCTGTGCTCACAATTAAAAGGCCGCTATGCCAACTAATTCCACTGCATTCGATTTGAAATGTTATTAACAAATGTCTCCGTATTGTGTTCAAGTATTTGCGTACCCTTGTGTCGGTTTGGACAGCTTGGTCGCCGGCGAGGTCTAAGTAGCCATTGTTTGAAGTGCAAATATTATGAATATGAGGTTACAGTGAACACTGATGAGGCATATTTGTTGAGATAGAGGGCTGTTTGCACGAAACATTATCGGATATCATTAGCCCGGGACTTAATGCACTTGATAAGGACGCCGACGGATTAGGTGTGGCGTTTCAGGGTTATCCGTTACAGCGTTTACTTAGTTTTTGCCATCGTTTTAACTGATTAGGTTAATATAATGATCCTCTTGTATTTGCGCCCACTCCATCATTACAGATTGAACACGTCCCGATATCTGAAAAGGTGATATTAAAGTGTTATTGTATTCGTTAATCGTTATTGATTCATCGGCGTTGCTTTGTGTTACTTTAATTTATAATCCAACCATGTTTACAATGTATACATAATTACATATGTAGGTATTTACATTGATGTGTGTGAGTGATACTATAGATGGGTTCGCAACCCATTTTTCCTTTCGTTGCTAATCTCTTTTCAATTTTCAAGAATGTGAAAATTTCAAAAAATACATTTGCTCGCTTTGTGAATCTTACAATAGGTATTATTAAGATACCCTAAAAGGCCGGCTAAAGTTTTAATATCTACTTAGCGCGGCTCCTTTACTCTAGACATAAATTTGCGACGTCCTTGTAATACACCAAAAGATCCCATAAATATTCCATTAAAGTGTCACTTTATTTATGATTATATTAATTAGAAACGTTTCAAGGAACCATAAGGTCACCATAACGCGACGGAACCAAAGCAGGATGTTCTGAGAACAGTCCAAACAAGTCCTTACATACTTTTGCAGATGTTATCTAGGAACAAGCATCAAACAGAAATTTTATTAAAATATACTGACCGCATAGTTTATTTCACTTTTGTTAATTATTTACATTAAAGAATCAGTCTGTATGTTAGTCGTGTGTTACTCAAGCAATTACTCAGATAAGTAGTGAAATTAATTTCGCAACGTTTTCACTTGCAGTAGAAATTCACATTTGCATTTTTTCGACTTGTGTATTGTTCGCCAAACATTCACTTGCAAACACAATGATTTTAATTTCGGCACCATCCAAATCGCGTATATATAAGAATATATGACGGGACATGAAAAGTTTTATAGCCTGTGGGTCTAACAATTGAAATGAATACTTCCAATACGTAAGGTAAAAGCACCATTTTTGTACCACTAACCAGGAGCCGTGCGCCGATGTTGGTCGCGACAGTCCATCCAAATCGTGAAATTAGCTACGAACGCACGAGTATGATGCGACATAAATAGTTTCATAGTAGATCCATTGGTCTACCTAATAAAAGAGGCAGTTCCATTATGTAAGGTAAAAGCACCATTTTTGTACCACTAACCTGTTAGACTAGGAGCCAGTCGCTTATTTAGGACCGTCGCGGAATATCTAAGTTTTTGCATCAACCGTGATACGTTTGTATAAATGCAAATAATTACCAGTTTTTGCGCGACCGCTATTCTTTGCATGGGAACTCTGCTCCATGCATTGTGTTGATGAAAATATAAGGTTAGATAATAGCGGACAATCCAAGTGATCTCGTACTTGCTTAAATTAAAAGTAAATATCATCATGACACTGGCCGCGACATAAATTTGAATTCAGAATTTTATAGAGTTCAATCTTCGGGTACAGAATGTTCAGAGGGATTTAAAAATTGAATCTAGAATGATGCTTACTTATTTTCTAGTATTTAATACAGCAAATGTCATTGACTGATGCTTGTAATGTGCTTGTACCTATTAATAATCTACGTCACTGTTATAAAAAAAACCTGTGTTTACATCGTTCAACGTACTTAGTTTGCATCAAGTGATTCATCCCCTTCTTACGTCTCATGCATGACTCGTGTGTCAATTAATTGTCTTTATACGCAGGAAAACCTTCAAGGAATAGTACCACGGAAGCCTCTAGAAAGCTTTCCGCTCTACTATTGTGCTTTAGTGGAAAATAATGAGTTAGTATTCCTTAATGAAAAACGATTTTAGATATTTAGTGGGTTTTGTGATATTTAATATTTTTACACAAATTTAGTAGTGGGTGCACATGACAATAACACCATCGAAGTTGCACAGATCAAAGCAGTTAAACCGATGGATAACTTGTCATGTCAAAAGAGGAACAAAGCCAAGAAGAATTGATGGCAAAAAGCTTCAGAAGTTTATGTTGTCTCTCCATTGTCTCTCATATCTACAGTATATTTAAGAGCTTAAGATTATGTAATGAATAAGTCGCAAAAAAGGTTGTAATTATGACGGAATAAACAGTACTGAGTAGAGATTTGTTTTAATTCAGAAACTTTTCGCTAAAGCTTATATTCCCTTAGTACCTACCTGTTGACTTTATACATATTAATACCGGATCCTATTATACCAGTCTTCCTATCGGAATCTCTATTACAATTCCTGTTGTAAATGCAAATCCACTCTTAATTTGTATACTCTATATGGGTATGGTAATCTGCTAATTCATACTAACACATTCCTTAGTATTAAAATGGATTAAAGTAATTAGATGACGAATGCGAATGTTTCCACTGTAGTTTTAATGTAATATTACATACAGATAGGAAGTTTCCCGTCAATCATATCAAAAAAATTCCGAAGCTCTAATACAGTTGCGGTCGACAAAACGCTTGGTATAATTCTTTGTACTTTTGTGTATCCTTGTAATATTTGGAAATATAATTCCATTGTTTACCTATTTGTACAAAACATTAGTTTGCACATTTATCGCAAATTTAACTGGCCTCTTCATTTAAATATGTAGAAAATTAGCACATAATAAATCATAATTCATAATTACAATGACAGATTGTCTTAATAAAATAATTGGGAAGCGTGTGAAAAGCCTGTCCGTGTAAACACATTATGTTGCGAACTGAAAAAAATCAATTTATGCTATTTAAAATATAATTTATTATCAAAGGAAACAGATATTACTAAATAAACACTCAAAAGTCAAAACGTAATTTTTTGTTGTAAGTAGCTTTTTTCCGTGAAAGATAAAGTTAAAATATTAGTTAATTAAAAATAGCCACGCGAACACTTGATGTCCACTAACGAACCTATAAATCTTACTGCTTAATTTTTATCCATAAATAGATTCCTTTCTGTCCCTGGCAAAGCTCACTTGAACACTGACATAATTTTGTTCAGTTTTTTGTGAAGTCGTTGGAATAAGCAGAAATTCAATTGAAAGGTTTAATAAGTTTTGCTGTCTATATGTTACTTTTAGATTGTTATTTAGTCGATCAAAATACCCTATGTTACTCACAAAAAAAAAATTTTACATCTCCAATTTGGAAAGAAACACATTCTGCTTCTGATTTGGAGTTATCTTACAAATGATTTTAAACGTGTTTTAAATAAACCATGTATTTTTAAACAACAGCGGCCTATTGATAATATAATGAGTTTACCCCATTAATCCTTTCGAAATAGAAAAACAATTATCGCCATGACCGTCATTACGGATAACTCGTCAGGATGTAAACAAATGAACCAATTTAGCGATGAAGATGAAAAGCGGTAAATTTAGATTATTTACACGAATCAGTGGAATTATTTCTGTTTCTAATTTGCGCAACTACTCGTGAATGAAAGGAATTATTTGATTCTGTAGGTTTATTTCTGGTTCTAATTTTGCGCATCAACGGGCTGGCTAAATAGTGTTTTGGTAAGAGGTCGTTGGTAAAGATTTTTATATGTCAAGATGGAGTTTCAGGTTATCAAAAATAGGACACCTAAAATTAGTCTTTCAATTCTTTTACTTTTAGGTCGCTTTTATTTGGGCATGGTATGCTGCTTCAAATGTTTTCATTAAAGACGCTAAAAAAGTTGATCCCATGTTACTTTTTCTCTATAGTCTGTAGGAGACATTCCGTCTGTAGAAGCGTTTGGTCGTTGGTATGACCTGTGAATAATATAAATAAATCCTTGTGTGTTCAAACAATGCTTTTCGTGTTATTACAATGATGATTTCGCTGGGCACGCGAAGCATGGATACTTACAGTAGGGATACCCCAGATTTGAGGATTGTGGGAATTCCTACTTTATGCTGTACGTAGGACTACGACAATCAAGAGAATGATACGTTTTTTATTGTCGATATTTTATTTGTACTTAATTTCAAATCGTTTCAAACACTTAATAAATTTACTTTACAACAGGTTTTATTTATTTGATTATGAAATAAAGAAATAGACATGGCATTTAGTACACGCAGTAACAATATGATTTATTCTTTAAAAAATAATTTCTCATCGTAAAGCAGACATCCTTTATGGGAGACATGGCATGCTTAATCAGTGAAACCTCCTTGACCGTTGAATGTCCTAGGTGCGAATAGTACATAGTAGTAAAACACATTTTAATTAAGATTAAAGTAGATGCTTCAACAATGGACGCTGCACACCGTTAGCACCAAGCCTTGACACTAGTCTGATCATAATCTCCCGTGTAATATGTTCTTCACCCATTATTTGAATGCATCGTTTACAGAGTACTTATGAGTAGGAATTAGAAAAACTAAATTAAAAATAAAACAGTGATTAAGGCGCAAAAGCAAAACCCTCAAAATTATTATGATTTCATTAAAAAATCAAACTATTTTAAATATGAAAGACATTTACAATTACATATTATTTTAATATACGTAGGTATAGACATATTTTATTTTAATCATGAGAACTGAATTACTTTTAAAGATTTTATGGCAACAATTTTTCGTAAACTGTAGCAATTTAAAGAAATTCGGTAATTTTAATGTGAAAATTATAAAATTTTGGATTAATATTTCTATTATTTAAGTTACTGATATAAAATCTAATTACCGATAATTGGGTGTGAATGATAATTAATTTTATTATCTCAATCTGATTTGCTTTAAAGAGGATGTTGATGTAGAGTTGAGAATTATATTACGGTCATAAAGCTGTTCTTTATATAACAACAAAATCGCTGATCCTTCGCACGCGAAGTGAGTAGACTGTTTTTTCTTTACTTAATTATGCTATTAGCAATGAAAATACATCATAGTTGTAATCGCTGCTCAGTAATAATCGTTTCTACGAGTATCATTGTTAAAAGATGTAAAAAGAAGTAGCCTTTAAACAAAAAAATAGCAGGCATAAAGAAGATGAATGTTTCCGTTTTCAAAACTGTTGTGATAAAGCGATGACGTAGATTAGAACACGTAAATTAATTTCGTACTTCTTTTTCGAGGCCCCAATAGGTCTTAAATTTTCAAATTTTTTTTTAATGAAAATAGAGTAGTCCTTCTTAGAGGACTTCTTCCTATTTTATCAGCATTTTTTATAAATTTTATTGACTGCTGTAAATGTATACATGTAGTAGTCACATAGTCAATAAAAACTCGTCAAGCCCTAAAGGGTTTCGCAAAGTGATTCAATCTAATCGAAATCAAATTAACAATATAAGGGCCCACGTGCCCGAGCTGTTGTCATGCGGGCATTTGCATACACTTGTTTCCACCAATCAATTTGTTTTATCCCAGGAATATAATGTTTTTACGATCGAATTAGCAGAATATTACAATCATTTGGGTTGTTATGTAAATTACCTATAAAAAAATTTACTGCATATTACTATGCAACATGATAATACCTATTTTGTAAACGTGTGTAAAGCATAGACCCTAATAAAAATTATAAAGTATAAAAGAAATAAAAATGATTTTAGGCTTTTTTAAATTTTATTTACTTAGCATGTAAGAATCATTTAATATTCAAGTATTATTTAACATCGACCTAAATTTAGAATTAAAGCACGGCTCTATAAAATGTAAACATTAACTTTATTACGTGTATTCAATGCGCAATGGAATTGCATAAACTTATTAAATTTTAAAGTTTTTATCCGCCAATTAAAATGATTAAAAGTAATTCATGATAATAAACTGAATATTTAAATAAACAACCATTTAATTGAAGCATTAGAATTCTTATTGTTGTTGAGTACTAAGTGAGTAGATACAATTTATTGGCCACCCTATCCTTCAAACTTATCGAATTAATTAAGCCCCTTCTACACCGTGACCAGCATATTAAACGTCGTTTACATCTCAGAGCAGTAAATGAAACCTTTATTTATGTTTAAAACTGTAATACTTTTTATATTGAGTCCTAAATTAGATTTAGCACTTAACATTTTATACCTTTTTAGTTTAAAAAAGCTTTTGTTCAATAGGCTTATTCAAAGGAAGCGTACAATTTTATCTCATTCATATACAATATATTATGTATTCGGCATTGCATAAATAAAACCAATGCGATGTTATATTGATTTATTTACCACTTATATTCGCCCGATATTATATTTAAATTGGACTCTGCATAGATATCTATACCTAGTAAGCCAAATGTCATTTAAAAGTTGTCATTTCAAGGGTATACTTTATTGCTGAGTTGTCAAAATTTTATGGTTCGCCGCATCGTTTGTCACCAAAACGATGTTGGGATACAAAACACAATTTCTTGGGCAGGATAACAAGCGAAACCGCTCGTGTCAAAGTTTATTTTCAGAACGGAAATGAGGAATGCGTTCAACTGTGACAGAGTGGAGATGAGTAGGTTGGATGCTCATTAAGTAATACAGATTTTGTTTAAGAAATATACCTACATACAAGAGTAAGAGAGATGCTACATGCTTAAAAATAGACGAAAAGAAGAAAAAGGCCTCTTTTACGCTCAGGTAACCCTTGCTAAACTTAGCCGATATTGTAATTACTCGTCAATATGTTGCTGATTCAAACGGCGATGATAATGATCATCCTCCACCAACATCTTCTGCCTCTACACTGTAACTTTCGTCTCTCTAGGTCATTTTAGCCACTTGGCTACTTCTAACCTGCGACAGAAACAAAACTGACAGAAACTAAATAGTTTCACACCTAACAAAGATCTTTCGGAGTAAAGATTATATTTCCATTGCCAGGCTAGTTCAACCAGGATCTTCATTTGCCTTAATTTGTATATCTGGGCATGTTTTTAAGATGGCAGCAGGCAATCTGCTCGGTTCTATGTCGTTCGGCTTTCAAAACCTTTGAATATTTTAATTGATTGTCGCAGCCAAGCTGACTATTGAGCGAGGTCTCTTAAAATCATTCAAGTTTACGAGGGCGATGCTGGAGTGACGTTATCGTAACTCGACCGCTCGTAACAGTCGTAACTAAGGATTATGTTGTTCGGCTTGTGATTTACGAGACACTCGATATTTTTGTGGCAAGTGCCTAATAACTTTGCACCGTGGCCGTAATGGGTTTAAATTTGGAATTAAAAGATGGCTTTTAAATTAGTTCTGTTCACGCTGTCCCTAATTTTAAGTCTCAAATTTGAGTGTTGAACCAATGCGAAACTAAACAGTGGAGTGCTGTTTTGGACACTACATCTTTAGGGCGGTATATGTTGCCATAAAGGTACCTATTATTATGCTTTGACAGGCACTCTCAATGTAACATAACGCCATAACGCGAAAAGACAAAGACGAAGAACAAATATTAGATAGCAGAGCAGAAAATTGTCATCAATAGCTTTCTGATTATCTGAAACTTGATTGTATATAAGCAGAACATTGCAAATATAATCAAAAGCTTTTTGAACATCTAAAATCTGGTACAGATCCTGTTCATGAGACAAACGAACTCTTAAGCTGCGCGTCGCGTTGGTTTGTAACCGCTATTTTCACCGCTACTATTTTCAGCCGGTTCGACGATCCTGCCTCTGAATGAAAAACAAACAAACACCACTTGAGTCATATTATTCTCTTCTCTCTTATTATTCTTGGTACGATTCGCCAAATGTTTGCAGTCTGTGCGAAAGGATATTAATTTGGTGCTTCCTTTGTTGCAGGTAAGGATGGCACTATCGACTTAATTTTCTTCAGGAATTAGTAAGTGTATTACCATAAATCGTATGAGAAGGTAAGTGTTAAGCATATAGTAGGTTTGAATTGATGTAAATTGTTTCGTAACTTATTAAAATATATCTATTGAAAAGTTAAGTTTACCAAAAAATTATCTTCTAAATTATGTATCTACATACTTACAATATTGAGTTGCGTTCGGAATTTTAATTTAAACCCAGCTTTTAAATACTTTTAATCCACCTGATTATTAAACCCGGCTGTTCAGATATTAAAAAACAAATGAGTCCTACGAGAATAATTCTCCGGATGTGAATATAATTTAATGCCCGGAGCAGAACTCCAAATCCCGTATTCTGTTTGATGGCGACACATCCTGTAGCACGAACGACTTATAGGAATTCAAAGATGAAATCAAAATAGCAGCTAAGATGGGAGGATTAATGGTCGGAAATAACTAAATGATATTATTATGTGTAAAATAGTGTAGTAGTCTACGTAAATTTAGATTGCAAGCTATAAACTGGACTAATAAGCGGATTGATCTAATCCGCTTAATAACGGTCTTGTGAGGGAACTCTTCCATGGTGACAAAAATGACCTAAACTCATACAAAGCCTATTATATAGATTATATTATTATTAGGGAGACACGTGGAGGGTATTATTAACATAATCTTAGTAACCACTGAAGTAGTTTGGAATGTAAGTACTGATTCTAAAAATCAAATGAATGTGAAATCACTTTGTCTCCTAGTAAGGCACGCATCCCTAGCTTTCATATTAGTTGTATGGTATAAGATGTGAACTACGAGTATATCCAGTCCAACAACAAGCCAGCATTCTAACAAACAGGCCAGGTAAAGTAAAGTGGAGGTGGTAATAAAAACTGACAGTAATTATACAGCGTCTATCCTTATCAAAGATCCTTGCACCTTTATTATGTCACAAGGATTCGAACCCGTTTCTCGCCGGCAAAAACGGTCGCATTCACGCAAATTTTCCCACACTGCGAATAAGAGATTCGACGAAAACACCGCGTTTTATTGTTAGACTCGCGTAGGACAAGTGCAGGTGTGTTCAGTACCACCTTTCGCGAAGTACGCTACTCTGTCACTTGACGATACAGGATATAATAAGTCTTATCACTGTATTGTTAGGGCGTAGATTCCTGAAACATTTTCGAGTCCAAACTGAGCAGTTGTGCTCCCAACTGTCACTGGGTACATCTGGGGAGTACGTTTGGTAATTGTAGGTACAGGCATCTCGCATTGTTGATCGTAACGGAATGCATTTTGTGCATCATTTCTTATTTTTTTTCACCGCTGCTTCAGTCGACATGTGTACTTAATGGACTTTGATGCGGTATAATAATCACCGTGTTTAATTTCAACTTTGTTGAATGAGCTTATGTTGTATCGATCACAAAAGGTAGAGCTGTTTTTATGGATTTTTTATCGATATGCAGTAATAGTTTACTAGAAATAAACAAGTTTACGGTTTAGTTACAGAAATGTTATTGTCTATGTTAAAAGCAGTTGAATGACTGAAATGAATTATGTATTTTGCGTTCAACAGCACACAGAGGTAATGCGCGTAATTTAGGTAAATTATTCGCACAGTAAATTGCAATTTTCCAATTTCTACGTGAATACGAAGAATTGAATAACAATTATTTTACAACTTCACAGTACCTAGCTTTCCCAGAGTGAAATTAAGGGTGATTAATTAGTCTACAGTTTTGGGATTGACTAAATGCAACTTGAACATTGGTGACAGAACTTTCGAGTCGAATGATCATTTATTTCCTCATTCTTCTAAAACAAGATTAATTTCAACAATATTAAAAGCAAATCAATCATACACATATCCTTGAAACCTATGGCGCAGTAGCCAGGCTATTAAACCTAAATTAAGGTCGTACCTTCCTACCGGTCTGAGGACACAGCCTTTATTAGCTTGTGTTGAATGGTCACCATATTAACGTTACAATGAAGTATGAACACTAGAGGACCTTTTGCTATTGAAACCAAAGAACATTTGCAATTGAAACAACGAGACGTATACAGTGTAGACTAGCGTTTCAATGAGTTTTAAACGATATTTTAATATATGTCTAAAGCCTTGTTTGGAATAGAATTTATTCTAAATTCTATCTTTTCCTGTCACAGTACTGTGCAGTCCATTCAATATGCAGAAAGATTACGACTACATTAAGAATAAATCTCCATGGACGAAGTCCCTGGTTGTGATATTACGAGTATATCTACGCATAGGTTTGAAATATTTTTAGCAATAATAAACAACTACCTAAATTTTGTATCATACGCTCTATTCATATATTTATTTAATAGCTCATGTCCGGATCAAACACCTGTCGTTTCTTCACAACTTGAATCCTTTAGAAAGCACGTTTCAGTATTGCGGTTAACCCCATCCTCTCCGTATTATCCCCAACCGTTACTACTTTTTTGCTATTAAATATTTAGACCTGGATTTGTATTTAACTATTTTCGGGGGATGAAATAAAAGTACATTATCTAAAGCGACAACGCGAGTTAGTCTTGATATAATCGATTTATTTCGACGGCTTTGTGAAATAGACTTTTGTATGTGGGAATAGAGTAGCATCTTATATTTACGACGTTCAGATTAGGTACTGTTTTATCAGGGTTCCGTAATGTTTTTCGATTCAATGTTTGGTGTTTTGCAAAGTACACATGAACTTCGTTGTTTTATTTTCCAAGTTACATACTATTTTTAACAGCTAGAAGTAATTTTGAATGTTTAACCCAGTATTACTCAGATCAGCTTCAAATTGGCTATAAATACGATGTTATAACGATAAAATTTGTCAGAGCAAAATTCTTGGTAATTTTGTGTTAAAAAACCTAAAAAAATTTGAGTTCAATACAGTGAAATTAAAAATAGAAAAAATGTTTATTTGCACGAATATCGGTTTAAACTTTTAAAGGGTTACTTTGAGGGTATAATATAACGTAAACTTCATGTAAACGGAGCCCAGCTAAAGATAAAAGTAGAGCCTTATTTTTTTCGTCGTCTAACGGTACACCCCGGCGGCTGCTCGCAGGTAGGCGGAGGATCACCCTCACATAATTTCTCCAATCTGTCTTGGTGCACCTTTCCCCTTTTAAATCATTCATTTTATGCATATTATTTGTTCTTACTGTATAACACACAGTTCAATGTTTCTTATAATATACTCGTAAATTATTGTCATTGCTTTTATATTTCCCAAAAATTGATTATTTTGTTTTAGACATTTGATGTGAAGTAAACTATCCAGTTCCTAATCACACTATATTTAGATGCCTATCTATACTTGCTAAGTACATTTTTACGAAAGTGCCTCATCTTAGATCTTATATGTACTAAATCTGCTGTTATAGAATATCGCAAACCAACGATATCGCGTAACGTAAAGCTCTGTACACGGCTTCAATTAAAGCGTCGTAGCGTCGGGTGGAGCTTAATAAATTGTGCTGTTTACAGCCAGTAATTAGATGACAAACGAAGTAACGTTACACAGATCGTTAGTGCCCAGTCCTTTCCTTTGTCGCCGGTGAAAGCAAAAGTCGACCGAGTCGCCGTAACGCTCCCTATATGCACAATGCCGCCACGCTTTCAACAAAGGACTCGAGAAATGTACTTTGTTTATGCACCAAAATTTACTGTTAGAAAGTGAGTTTTATTGTTGTTGAATTTTAAACCCTTTGTCGTCTTTCTCCTTGATAAGATTCTCGAGAAGGGGTTGAAACTATTTTTACGTGATCTATAATTTTTATGGGCCCCTAATGATTTGTTTATTTTATTTATACTACTACTTATATTATACACGTTATTTCTTATCTTTTAGGATGTTTTAATTTTTTTCCTTGTGTATAATTCAGTGCTAAGAAAGTTAATGAAATGTGAATACGAAAATATCTATGATTTTTTAATGTACCTCCTGAGTAAATACATGAATTCCAACAAAAATCTAAGTTCAAATAAAGCCACATCAGATGCTATTATCAACTTTAATGATGAAATGCAACCTACCACACAATGTGCTCAGTGATGCCTGAGTTATAGGATCAAACGGCCGGGAGCCGTGGCGTTTATAACAAGCGAGGATGACCAAACAAATTAGTTAATAAAATATGACAAACTGGCCAGTCGAGGATGTACGGCCCGTCTCCGATCACTCAAGACGAGCCATTACATACAAATAAAAGAGTAGCAACTAGTATAACAAGTATGGACCTATCTTCCTTTTTAGGGTACCGAACGGAAAGCGTGCGAACGGTTTTTTATTTCCAAGTACCAAATTAATGTACCTGTAGGATACCTACCTACCTGTTGAAAGGTCAGGCGGGGATTCGTAATCTAGCGTTGTATGTAAGAATTTCCATTCGTATAGAAAACACGCAGAACACGCATCTGCATGTACGCGCGTGGATGCGTTTTCTGTACAAATTGACGTCTGTAGTAAGCTACCATGAATTCTATCACCAAGCGGTAAAACATGCCTTTATTATATTTTCAAGACTTTTTATTTTTTGACTGCTTCAGACCCCTTTTGATCAAGGTCGACACGCACATAACTGATTTATTTTTATAGTAATGAGATATTACAGTAGCGCGAATGGTCGCTCCCGGTTTTGAGGGATCCGTTTACGTCGGTTTATGAAGACGTCCAATCTTCAAAGAAAAATGCGAGCGGGTTGACATGACTTTAAACAAGTCTGGTTAACTTGCCTTTATTCTCGCTAATTCTATTTTTACGTTCAACATCGCCGTCCGAGCTGCCTGTGGTTTGAGTTCTTAAGACATCTCAACCCATGTTGGCATGCATGAGTAATTTCGAAATAATCTTGTTTAGTTAAAAGTGAGATTTATGGGTTTTCCATTATATTTAGGCCTTGAAACCAGAAAAGGTGTTATGATATTTCAATTTAATTTTGTCTCTTTAATTTTTATCTAGAAGATAAAAGATGTTTTGATATTTCAATTTAATGTTGTCTCTTTAATTTTTAACTAGAAGGTAAAAGATATTTTGATATTTCAATTTAATTTTGTCTTTTTAACTTTTAACCTAGAAGGTAAAAGATGTTTTGATATTTCAATTTAATTTTGTCTTTTTAATTTTTACCTAGAAGGTAAAAGATGTTTTGATATTTCAATTTAATTTTGTCTCTTTAATTTTTACCTAGAAGATAGACCACTTATAGTATTAGCTAGCTAATTTTCTATGTTGCCAGATTTAAAGCATACTTTCAATTTTATGAAATTTTCATAAGTTGTATAATTACAATAAAATAAATCAAGATAGGTCATGATCATGAACAATTAAAAGTACTCGTAATTGTATCACGCAAGGTGAAGATTACAGATTAAACAACATTAATTCGGATTATTATTCGTGTAATACAGTCTATTAATCGGAATTTCATATGTATTCAAACAGTTATTATTATCAGTTTAATTCTGGACTTAACTGAATGAATCTTGGCAATCATTAACACGCTGGTATTAATTGGTCTGGAAAAAGTATTGAAAATTTGCAAACGGGTGCAGCTCCATTGTCAATACGATAGTTAAGTAAAGTACCATCAAGTGGATCTGATGCTGGGAAGGAACGTAGATAATAAAGCTTCGGAACTAATCAAAGTAGTCTAATCGTGTTTGGGCTAGACTTATATGCATAATTAGCTGGCCCGAGGAAGGGAGGTGATCAAGGCGTTATATTCATATAAACTTTTAACACCTTAGATATCACCTCACTTAACCTACTGACGTTTTTATCCGTTTTCTGGGTACGGTATGATTTTTTCTGAATACGCCAACATCCTCCAAATTGGAGGAAATACGGTGTTTTGGAACAGTTTTTCTTGCATATACTCGTATAGTTTGCTATATACCAGCTTACTTCAGAAAAGTAGGTAAGCATGTTCTTAGGTTTTGGGTACAGAACTAAGTATGGCTCTCGGGAAAAAAATAGCAACAATCATCTTTGAAATATCAACGCGTTCACATACAACCTTACAGAGTGCTTGCTCCTTTTTGAGGTTTTCTGCGGTAGTCGACAGGTTGTAGTAACCACGTAACGAGATAACTACTTTGACTGCAAAGGTTTGACTGGCAGAGAATGCCTTTTGCACTGTCCACCTTGGTACCTATACAATTGTATAATGGTTAAAAATGCTTCAATGAATAAATAAATCATAGTTTATTTTTTAGTCAGCGCGAGTATGAGTCATTAAAACGACTGCGGTCAGCCTCTAAGTTTACAAATTAATTTAATAACCCCAGCTTCTGGTCGACCACAGCGAAGGCTGCAGTCTGTCAAATATCATTGCACAATAATAACAATGAACAAAGCGAACTCATTGTAAGTAAACAAATTAACGATTCGATCGCGTGCGCCCGCCCTGACTAATTATATCACCTTTGATAAACCAATTTATCCTAACGCGGCCAGATTACGTTTATCGTTTTTTTGTTCATCCCGCTCATCAAATTTTAAGGTTACCTTACGACCTTCTTGCGACCTCAGGGATTTTGTCTCTGGAATTAATTTTCGTGCCCGCTTGCGTATTAATAGAGGTTTTTTTCAAATAATATGTATACTTCAAAAGGTATTAAAATTTTAAATGACATAATTTTCTTAATTAAGGTTAGTTAAGGTTATAGTTTTTATTATTATTTTAATTGATATAAGTCCAGCTTAAAATAAGTACTTTTTTATATTATTTATTTATTAGTCAATTAACATGGTATTGAACCGTGTTATGAGTTTGGTCACTCTCGTTTTTCATCAATTTAAAAAGTAACCATACTAAAAACGAATCTTACTCCCCCACACAAGCAACGCATCTATGCCCGCAGTAAAAAACAACCACCTAGATTTATCGCTCGTCTCTGACGTTAACATACGACGTAACGCGTTACGCGCCGGTGTGACGGTCGGCCGAGCTTATTAGCATATACCTTTGTATAACTGAATATCAGATTTAAGTTCTGAATTTAAAATTTGAACGCTTATCAGTTTAAGAATATTAACATAGAACTAACCAAACCTTTGTTCTAAGTACACGCTATGAATATTTTGTTTAGTACCCACCGTACTTAGTGGTTCTTTCCTGTGGTTTGATGGACAAGCGACTATTGCGCTTTGAGAACCATGACCGATTCAACAGACAATGCTCAAGAAATTTCCACAAGTGATTCGCTACATTTTCGTAGTTATGGAAAATGTTAACCTTTAAAACGGACTGACGATATTACATTCGACCGTCACACAATGTTTCAGTTATACAGTCAGCGTCATATAGTTCGTGACACTCAGGGTATTCTAATAAATAGACGCAACCAAAAAGTCGATAATATCGGTACAAACAAATTTGTTTTATTGTTGTCAACAGTTTTGTCGCTCAAAAGGTCGACACACTTAAAATGTCATATAAATCGGTTCAGTCAAACTGCCATAAATATGGTTACAGTCATCCCGCCGATGCCGATGGTATCCAAACATTCTAAGTGTTCAAAAATATGGAACACATTAGAAAAATAAGCTAGCATTATAACCTCATTGCGCAATCTAGTGTTTGAATGTAATTCTATTATCTGTCAGTGCATGTCAAATAAATATAAATACGAACTATATGACGCTGACTGTACAAGTGAGACTGAAAGTATCTAATTTTACTCGTAAGGTGAAGTAGGATGACAAAAAACCTCATTCATATTAAAGTAAGTAATATTTTTATCATTCTTCGAGTAATATATACAAATTTAATTTTGTCAATGTCGAATTGATAAAATTGTTTAATGAAAAACCGTAAGCTTGACAAATTGAATCCTAACTTCACGCTTTAACGTATTGCATTCGAAAATAGTGATGTGTCATTATTTTTAATGCTTTACCATTTTCTAAACTTGGCACTTATCGAGAAGGCATTCGGTCATAGGTAATCGTAAACAAGTCATTTTATTAAAATTTTATATTATGATTCAAAGGATGATCTCAAAACACTGAGGAATTATTAAATAGGTACCTTATAGTTATAATTATGATATTGCTTATAGGTATACAAGGGAATTATGAGAAAATATCACAATATAAAACAATTTTTAAACGCATGTTACGAAAGACATGGACTGCCGTCGTTTAAAATATGTATTGTTTTACTTAAAAAGCGCCAGCTTTCTTACTACAACAAAAATATGAAGTTATCACAGATGTAATAATATATTCACAGTAAGCTATGTATAAAATTATATTAAGTTATGGTAGGATACATATAAAAACTCTTTTTATGCAAATTGCGACCAATTGCATCAATAAAACAAGACACTTTAATTATGGCCTCGTATCTGCGATCCTTAAATATGGTTCAATATTATGGGTATATTCTTGACTAGAGAATTTCTAATACAATATCATTAACGTATTCTTATATTCATTGTATACATTGACATATAATGTATACGCATTTTAAAAGTATGTCCTTGCGAATAAAAACCCTATAGAATATTTAAACGGGTCATAGGGTCCCTTTAGATGCAAGATATAGGACGCGATATGAACACGTGTGTTCCAGCAACACTACGCCATCATACGGGTATTCCACGAGAAGAAATCATGAACCTTATTAGTCAAGCATTAGGGTTGAAATTTGATTAATTTCAACGCAACAAAGCTGATAACAACTTCGTAGCCCAAGAGCTGTCAGACAATTTTCGAGAAGTGTTTAAGGCATCGTAAATTCATAAAAGCATGTTGTTTAGATTATAATATACGAATACATTGACAGGCTTGCGGGTAATTGAATTTAGCCAAGCCCTAAGTGAAAAAAAATTTTTTACAAACAAATATTTTAAAACGCCCCAAATACTTTTTAAGCTTTAACCATGTTGTTTATTTTTATGATGCTTCAAACACTTATGGAAAAATTTCTGCCAGCTCTCC
This sequence comes from Erynnis tages, assembly GCA_905147235.1. Taxonomy (NCBI): domain Eukaryota; kingdom Metazoa; phylum Arthropoda; class Insecta; order Lepidoptera; family Hesperiidae; genus Erynnis; species Erynnis tages. Next base: position 11,641,084 of record LR990074.1, read on the forward strand.
GGCTATCAACGTGAATTTCATTAAAGCGAGGCAGTTGATTCTTATGAATACGGCATAAAGTCGGAAATCCATTAGCTCAGGAGCACTTCTACTATGTAAAATCATTATGTACTTAAACCTATGTTATAAACGACGTGAGAATTACAATGGGCCTTTGTTTACATTATTTTCAATTCGTTGATTTAAAATCTATTGTATTATCTGTGATTGAAATAATGCTTTATTCTTATTAAATTAATATGACCCTCGCGTATGATACTAAGAATAATAATAGAAATCTCGTATTGACAAGTAATAAGTAATATCGATTCATCTCTTCGTACAGAATATTTTTTTTTACAAAGTTGATTTTATATATTAGTTTTTTATCTTCTTTTTGATATTTATATTATTCTTACACAGTTGAACTCTCAGCTTGCTGTACATGGCTTCATCCCTTCCAAAACATAGTCTTAAAAGTACAAGTATAAAAATAATTAAGATAAGGGGGTTATGTCTATTTACGATGGGTCACACTAACCGATCTTCGGATTTGGGTTGAGATATAAACCGTTTGGTTTCCAAGATACTATTCTAATAGATACCTGTCAAACGCTCATACTGTCGAAAACCTTATAACTGCGACAATGACAATACTTCTATCGGGCTCATTTTTTCTTTTATCATTTTTCCACACGCGTCGCATTCAGTATCCTGGTCAGGTACTCGTATCTGTGCACTAAACGAGATGTCGCATTATCCACACGCAAGGCAATCCGCAATTACGTTATTTACTCACACCAAGCCGCTTCTTCGGAACACTCGTCTATGGTCCGATGACGTATTCCGCTTGTATTAGGACAGTAAGCGCGAAAATCTCGCATACTGATTACTGTTTTCTAGCGTATATGGTAAAGACTTCTAAGTGCATCATACTACAGACATTTTGCTGTAGTATTCCTTTAGAATATTCAATGTTAATTAGATGGCAAATTTCCAATTAATTTGCTGCATGCGTCTTTTTAATAAGAAATATGTCTTAATTGAAATATCTTTACAAGTAGATACGTAACAGAATTACATGCATTTTCATTTCCTGCGATATTGTTTTTATGAGTGCAGGCGAGGAAATGGTACAAAACGATTAAAACGATTAATCGTATTGGCCTGACTCATGACAATAACAATAATATTGCCATCGGCGGTATTATTCCACAATTTGTGTGTTTCTATATGAAACTCTAATATCCAAAGTGGGCAAGGGCCAGTGAGTCAGTGCAGTGATCTCACCATTAGTCCATTACATCAACTATGCAACGCATCGCATATATACATAGGTACAATTTCGTATGCACTTTACAAATTGTAGGATACAAGCTCGTATTAGTCAAATGGCTTTACGTAGGTGTCATCCTCTTAATGTCACAGATGACGTAGATTGTATGTAGGTGGTTGAAGACGTCATATGTCATTTTGCAAAATATTCATTAGAAATAGCAAACAGTTCATTTATTTGAATAGATTCTTTAATAATTATTAAGATATTTGACATTTGATAATTTAATAAGGAGACTAGGACGAAAAACATTTAATTGCTTCAATGCTAAAGAAAAAAACCGTAAAGGTTGGTGCGTTGACATCAGATGGCGGTTCGTTGGCGGACGAACTGTGCACGGAATACTCACCCCGAGGGCAGTCGCAATCTGCAAGCGACTAACAACGAATTACATGTAACGCTCGCGTGCCTACCGTAGATGCGACAAAGATGCCATGGGCGCAGCCTCAATAAAAAAGTTTTCGTTTATTCGCGTTTTACGGACTGTTTTCCCATTAAGCCATAGAAAAACGAAGTAAATAGAACGGCATTTACAGCATATTTGTACCGAGACCTCTGTAGCTAGCTCAGCTAGCGGCATTCATGTCCCAAACTAACTCTATCGCTCTCACTTACAGTCGTATAAAGTGCTAATATGGGCTCAGTTCAGCAGAATCTAGAGGTACTGTCCTATCTTCCTATTTCAATGGTTACCGCTCAGGAGCTTACGAAGTTACGTCGTCCACCCCCGTAGCGCGCGGCGTAGCGGCCGTCCCCTAGAAGATCTACGCTCCGTAGTCCGTCAGTCAGACTCAGTCAGTATCGTCCTCGCCTCGTCGACGAACGTACGCGTCCCCGCTCTCTCGAACCTCCGTCCACGTAATCGAGTTCGTTTCGTGACTATGCGCCCGCTTTGATTCCCGAATAGGACAATTGCATCGGTCGACGGGGAGTGAACGATTGTATTGTAATGAGGCGGCCTGGCCGCAGGTAAACCCGGGACCCTTTTGCCCACGTGGACTCGCGCCCTTTTCATGGCGGACATGTGATAGCTGTACCCGTGAAGTGTGTCGAACGGTGATGAGGGATTTGGCTGCGGTGTGGGGAAGCCGTCAAGATTAGCTCCTACGCGGAACTGGACCCGCGCGCGGTGTCGCCCCGCGGGGCGCGCCGCCGCCAGTTCATCAAGGGCTGGAAGAAGACCATGGGGGTGATCTCCAAGACCTTTGGCGTCGTTTTCAGTCTGTAAGTTATGAGGCTTCACTTTTTCTTTACACAACATAAATGGAACATAATGTTTACATTACGAGGCGATGACTTTGGGAATTTTATTAAGGCACAAAAAGTACACAATCAAGGATTATTTATAAACGATTTATTAAAATTAACAAACGTAACCCAAAATATAAACATAATCCGTAAAAATAATGATGATAGTAGAAGTGTCAAAATTTGTTTATCAATGAAAATGAGGAAAAAGTATAGTAAAAGTTTACTTTATTCCAAGATCGTTCTAATGATACATTTCATCCCATGTATTATATTAACACAATTCACTTTATGTGAAGGCTTATCTGATTTTCTTAGAGAACATAACATCCCATCCAGTTATCGGTTTTAAGATTTAAAACGGCATAATAAGAGTGCATTGCACGCAAGTGCGTGCGCGTTATGCAACCGTTCCTGTTCGCACGTCCGTCGTGCGCGTATCCGATCTAGCGAAGAAATGCGCGAGCTTTCGCTCTCGTTGCCTCACTACAGGTTAATTAGACTACATGAATGTTTACATTTGTCGTTAAGGTCGTTAAAGCTTTGAGCCCAAACATAGGCAAAGGAGCGGGCAGGCCATATTTTTTTTTTGTTTTTTTTTTATTATATGATAAGCAAACGGACATGTATGCCATCTTATGTTAAGTGGTCACTGCAGCCCATACAATAGTGTTGAGATTCTGCCTGAGATCGCGTGAGAAGGCACTAGATGAGCACTGAAATTTTCGCCTACAATGAAATATGTATAGGTAACCACACCTTCTTAAGCAAAAAACAACACATGATGAAAAGCGGCGGATGGCGGATTAAGAGGTTTTAATTTTAGGGTGCCTGAATCCAATGATAATAGTCGCCTCCAAATAAACTCTCCAACTACTTCACGGAGACAAGGTCATCGATAGCTATCTTCCGATCTAACTGCAAAGTACGACCTACAAACTTAGGCAATAATTGATCAATCTCGCCCATAACTCCTCACTGCCATTCAGATTCTACTCGTATTGTTCGCGTGTCGCGATGTCAAAGATTAATTCCAAGCTTCTCTTCATTTCCGGATCACATACGCACCAATTTTGTTATGCAGAACTTACGCCACGTCGCCCGCACTGGCTGCCATCATTAATTCCGGCCATACAATCCACATTGTCTCGTCTAATTAATGTGGGATTCTTTCAGTTTTCGACTCCAACGCTGCTTTCCTTTTATGACGTAACTTTTTGTTCTAGATCAAAATCGAGAATAATTTCGTATTTATCATCAAGATTCTCACCTATTTTCAATGTTTGTATATCATCGTCATTACTGCTGCATTTTTTGTTCCACTTAGAGTAATGTTGAGTTGTATTTACCGGATAATTGCTAATTATTGACAACTAGTATCATTAAAGAGACTGACACCATACCGACCAACCCTTATTATATCATTACGTACATCCGTTACGGAATCCTATCCTCTATAATTGTGTGTGATTTTGGAAAATAAGAAACTATTATAGACACGGAATGATCCAGGATTTGTATTAACTACCTACAGAGCTTCCGCTCGCAATTTAATCAGTCTTAAATATTATATTCTAGTCTCACAAATTATACGCCGACAGTTCAGTGGAAGCCTTGGGCTTAAAATAAATAATTAATTTTAAATGTTTAATATTTAGTTTCGTCTGTATAACATTTGGGAATTATTAAAATTTCGTATGAACCCTACAAATAAAACAAATTACTCCTCTATGAACAAGGCCTAACGGATCAACCCATCTAATTCATATAATAGTGCCAGATTTATTATTCAACAGTAGGCCATTGACCGACACAATGGGCGAACCCTTTCCTCCATTTGTACCGGTGTCGGGGCGCTCATAAAGTCATAATTCAGTCCGTGATTCCGATCATTCGCAAATGACTAGAACCGTATAATTTGGTTCGGGCGAGCAATTACGGTGACGTCACGCGTTGGCCAACTCTGCTCTCCTATCGCCAGCGATTCTATCAAACGGAACGTAGATCATGGTTCCGTATGTCGAAACGTTCATTTGCCCTCATTCGCTTTTATGGTGCCGCGATATTATTTTAGGCACCGGCTCCAGGCTACAGTGGTTGTCGGAAAATTCTGAACGCGCTTGCTGCAATGTTCCGAACACCTGGTTAGATCTGTAGACTTAATTTATGGCTATTTATAAAATTATAGTTACTGGCCTCATTCTCAGTTGAAGTTTTTGTATTTATGAGTTTATTGCCTCAAATCAAAATATGCGGTGTTCTATTTGAATTCTTTTAGCAATGCATACTTTGAAGCTTTTATGCGTACACGTGTATCTCAATTAACGTACATGAGAAGCTTGTAGTGTAGAATTTTAAATACATAACTTGATTTGTTTGTTTCACTTCTGGTTCGAGTAAGACTTCAAAAACACAGATAACTTACTTAGATATTACACAAGTATATACAATGCATCCAATTTAAACAATAACAATACACCATGGCACAACACGATACAAACAAACAATTTGACAACAGAACGGATATTTATAACGAGCGTGCCAGTTTAGTATCACCATTTGTTTTGCTTAATGTTTTGTATATTGGTTAATTAGGAATACACTTCAATACATATTGTTTTAAAATAATCAATGATCACAAAGTATTGTGATGGTAAAAATTAAAGTAACTTTTGAATAGAGCAATACAGATAACAGCAGTAAATTTCTAAAAAGGAGCTGTTACTAAACTTAAACACAGAAAAACTAAAACTGACAGCTTATCGATGTGCGAGAAACGACCGGTAACGGAGTTGTTGCTATGGGCGATACTGCGCTTAAATGATTTAACAAGAGAAAGACTGAAGACTCTCATTTGTGTTATAAATCGCGAGGTAGGAACCCTTTGATCTCCCGCTTTGTAGAGCTTAGCGAGATTTGAAGAAGTCGCGACACAAAAGCTCTTTGTGATCAGATCAGAGTAGGTAGCCGAAGAGACCTCTTTCTATTCTCTCTCTTGCGTTTTACAATCTTACGGTCACAATTGTTCAGGGGTTCAGGGATTTATGGTAAAAAAACATTTTCAATTTGTTCAATTATTACCTCTTTGTTTTTCGTCGCTCTGTTCCAGTAACTTTATTTTTGTTCGTTCTCTTGGATTAGGCTTTAGACTGTACGATTCGTGCTTCACCTTTTTTAGTGTTCTGTACAACACCTTTCTTTATACAACACGATTTGTGTCACGGACATTGGTACTTTTTATCGCAATTACTTAAATTTTGAACTTAAGAGCTACTTCAGAAGACGTGCTTTACTTAAATACGTTGGAGCGTTTCATCTTATCGCCGTTAAAAGGAAATGAGCAAAGGTTGCATTAGCGGCCATTCTCTTAAAAATATCAACAGACAACAGCTCACACGATAACCGACATAATCGATAACGAATACAAACAACACAACGCACAGACGATAAAATAATTATGTCCCAAATGGACGTTCCATTAGTCGGGCTTTAAACCGTCGACATGTTTGTAAAGGTGTGATTTACAACCCCCATATTGGTTTAAAGTTATGGTCAATAGGACACAAGATGGAGTTTTACAACTATCGTAAATCGATCGTGTACACGTTAAGTTTCGTGCTCCCATATCGTTAGTCGCGGTCCAATCAAAACCTCGTAAAGCGTAATGGTTCGCTCGTAATCCACTCGTTCGATATGGGAACGACCATTGTCGGCGATCGAGCCGAGTGATATCGATCGAGGCATGGATCTCTTCAGTTAAACACACATAATTCTCAACTTTACCATCAACGTAACTAAGGCTGACATTGATGTGAAGTTACGTTGTATTCTAAAGTCTTAGATTCTTCGAGTTTGGACAAACACGGTGATACGATTTGTAGCGTGTGTGGAGAATCGCTTTTTCCTACGCTCGTCGTTTTTGTGGCAAGCTTTATCGGCGTACAATTCCCTAATGTCTATCTTTACACGCCCTTCAAACATCCTGATGGCATTAAGGCGTTAAAAATAAAGTACGTCGTGTCAAACGGCTATTTATCCGTTTCCTCGGGGACCAAGGTCGTGACCGGCCGAATCCTCCACAAGCCTTAAATCAGCTCGAACCCTCATTAACACATAACATTATTTTTCTCGAAACTTTGTCTAAAGTACATTTCATCTGCATTTAGATATACTACTTCACTTTTCCATAAAAACTGTGGTCTTATTTAACCACGTCCCCGCGTTGTTTGGCTCCGCATCTGTGTCATCTTTCGCCCTTGGCCCATTTTCTGTTCTTTTCTTCCAAATCTGAATTAAAATGTTTAAACAAAGCTTCGTCATTGTCAGTCAAGTTCGCATGTGCGTAATGGTAGACATGTGCACAAGGACCCCGGATACCGGAATGTCATTGTGGGGATCCACTAGACTGGTGCGACCACAGCCCTTCGCCAAGGCGGACCGGCCGACACAATACTCATTGAATCAGGAAAGAAACTAGATCTCTGTGCCGAGAATGAGACAATGTCAATGCTAAAAGTAAACTTTTTCAAAATAAAACGTTCGTTTTTGCTGCATTTCCGCTATAAGCTTTTCAAGCTATGTGTTATCCATATGCAAATAGATTCTAACATAAATAAATCTAAAAATAAGCTTCAAATTTCGGATTTTGAAGTAAATCTTAGCTTATTTTTTATATAAAATTGGGTCATGCATGATGCATCGGTATTTAATCTGCTTTAAACCTGACCATCCTAACGGGTAATCCTTAAATCCACGCTCAGTGTCAATCCAGCCCTTAATCTATTAAAAGAGGATGATAAGCGTAGCACATTGCTAATCTAACGGCTCAAGTGGTGTTATTTCCTTAATACCAAATAAAAGTTTTTCAGGATATTGCGTGCCGGTAATAGTTTCAGAAAAATATTGCATAAATCGAGTAATGTACGTAACGTCGAAATTGTTTATTCGTTATCAATCCATTGCTCATAATGATATTCCTCATAATTATAATCACGGATCTTCATTCTAGGATATGAAGGATTCGGGACAAGATCGGCCACGATGCTCTGGTCTACTACTGAATTTCAAGAGCCTTTCATAACTGCTGTCGTCATAAACTTTTATGCAAGCTTTCTCGAAGTGCATTCATTCACCGTTAAAACTCTATTTAAACGTCTGTTTTCATAAAAATCGCTTCTTCATAATTATGCAATTTTATCTATTTCTATGATCAGAAAATTAACTCGAACATTACCGACAAATTTTATGACTGTTTTCTTAGTGATATCAATCAGGTCCGCCCTATTAACGTGCCCTTCAGAGATTGGGAACGCTTGTGCCACAAGCAAAGGCAATAAAAGTTTGTATGTTTTTAGCATTTTACAGGTACCAGTGAAGTTTTGTAAAGTTAGTCATTTTATTGTTTACGTGCGCGGGAGTGGCTGCCCACTATCGGTCGTTGGTCCTACGTGTAACATTGATATTTGATATCTTTTGTGGCTTCGCAAATAGGGGGTTTTCGCAAAAAAAGATATGTTTGTTCTCTTGTATTGTATTCGTGTGCTTTAGCTCTGTTCCCGCTTCGTGGTTAAAAACTTCTATTGAGCTTTTTTAAATTGTTATCACTCTATACAAAACATCTTTTAATAACTCTTAGGAGCATAGTATTCTAACGTACTCGTAACTAAAATTTCATCCTCTATTAATAGAGAAATTTACACAATTTTGCTTTTACTACGAAGTATTTTATCCTTTTCAAAGTTTAGGGTAGCTATTAAATAGGTATTAGTGTTATTGAACAGGTAGAATTGGTAGAATTTCTTGATACGTAGTGAGTAGAACAAAATTATTTCGTAAGGCTTTACGACAGATGTTTTCAAAGGCGTTGCATTGTTTACCATCCTTCTAATTTCACACCGAATCAATTTCATTGATCGCCGTCCATTTTTTCATCTACTAATTATATAGCGGGGCTTTGAAAATATTATAAGGGAGGTGCTTTTATACGCGCCTTAATTACGGGGATCTCGTATGAAAAATTGAATTCGCGTATTAAGACGTTGCGGGATTATTAAGTCTTAATACTCGATTAATTTGTTATTAACCTTAAGGAAATTAAAATTAACTGATTTGAAAACGCCCTAACTGGATCAGTAATTGGTCCGAATTATTTTGCTTGGATCAGAATGAAAAAATAAAACACATGTACCTAAATGAAGTGTGTGCAATAAAAGTAAATTACATCAATGAAATAGACTAAAGCGCTCTTTTACATGTAAGTTGATAGTAGTTGTTACACACACGGATTTGATTAAATATTTAACAATATTTCAATAATTAATAACAAATCAACAATTACTTATTTGATTATTGATGTACCATCCTTTATTTTTTTAAATCCATTGCTGAACATAGCTACCTGAACACTGTTTGAAAAGGACTACCTATAACAATTCAGCCCATGACTCATTTCAATACCAGAAATCGTATTTCCTGTCTTAAAATTAATTGATATATCGCTCTATTTACCAATTATTTAACAACAATGGCAAACAGTATCACATCCAAGGTTCCAACAAATTATCGCGCATATACGAATGCAGTAAGAACATTTACCGGCCACGTCACGCCGTTAAGGAAGGCACTTCCGCCATTACCATGGAAACAAACAAACAGACAACAAACAGTTGAGTGTCATGGAAACAAACAAACAGACACAAACAGTATGTTCTAAGTTTAGTGTAAGTGTGCACTGCTATCCCTGCTTGAATAAATCAGGGGTGTTGATAAGTTTTGAATTTAACATTGCCTGTCCAATACCCATTTCATATATATCACATGTGATTCACGGGACAACGAAGTGGTGAATTAATCTTTTAAAATGAGGTAAAACTAACAATAGCTACTAAAAAAGTAGAGATAAAGTTACATTGCTATAAGTTGTAGAGCTTAGGAGCGTAGCTTGTCCGAAGAGGTATCTACTTAACCCGCAATGAAACAGCATGTTCTTGATTTTCGCCAAAGAGGCAAAGACCTTAGTCCACATGACGTCTAATTCTGATCAGACTACTAGGTACTTCTGTTTCCACGTGAACGTGAGTGTTGATGAGCTGCAGAGACCTGATACTGATAGCAACTGCGTACTTCGATACTTGTTTATGAACTCACTGAGCTTACGCAAAGGTTGCGAATGAACCTAAGTGGTCATGAAAGACAAATATGATTCGCCAATTGCCAAGAGCTGTAAGTGTTTTATTTGCATTGCTTCTCACGACCTTGGGAGTACTCGTATTGTATTGACGCAGCTTCAGAAAAAAGGTCAACAATCGTTGCATTGATGCGAGGCAATATTGCCCTCGTGTGAAAAACAAAACAAATGAACGTATGCTCAATGTATCGTTAGGATTTTGTTGACTTTGAATTTATTGTGCTTGCACGAGAATTTACACCAACAGAGGCTGTACGCGAAAGGCGCTTCTTCTTATCATTTCTTTATTCAAATTCTCAACGATTCAAATTCTAAATATCCTGAAATTTAAAAATTCACCTTGAGGAGGCCTGACTAACTACTTATTAACCATATTTGAATGCAGTTAAAATTACTTAATTAGCTGTAATTTTCTTAAAAGCTCAGATAATTCTTCGCTCCAGTTTGAGGAAGAACGTTGTTTTCCATGGTATTTCATGGGCATGCAACAGGTGGCCTATACCTGCATTCTTTTGATTCTTCTGTATTTATTAATTTACTATTACTAAAAAGTGTCAGTTCACCTAAGACCTTATATGGTATATTGCAACTAAACGCCACTTTATGCAGAAATCGTTCCGTCTCGAAGGGCGAGTGTGTAATTACTTGACGAGCTAGAGATCTGTCTGCCGGGCCTCGGGGCGACCACATACCGGCTAGATCATTGAATGCTGTTTAACCGTTCAGAGCTACTGATGCCTAAGTGATAGCCGTATATTCTATTTATGGCAAAAAACTATTATTTATTCACTTTTCACTGTCTGTTTGTATAGTGTATAGAAAAACCGACATACCTCTCAAAGTTTGCAAATTAGACAGAAAGAAAGGATTAAAGAATCAATTGGGATGGAAGGTCCTCAAATGGCGACCCCGTCTAGGCAAAAGGATTACAAGCCGCCCTCCTACCAGGTGGACTGATGACCTGAGGAATTGAAAGAGCCCAGGACTGGCCGGAGTAGCGTCCATCAATTCTCATTGGAGTTCTGTAAGAAAACGCATCAGGGGAAGGGGAAGGGGGACATTGGAATTCAAAATGGAATGGATAATTAGGCACAAAAAGCCTAATTATCCATTTCCGACAACAAAGTTGCGCTTATCTGCATTTTAATTACTTTAACCCTCGTATCATTTACAATGGCACGTCGTCGACCAAGGACATCCGAGTCGTGGTTTCTTTATCGATGTTAATTTTACTTTTAGTGCGTACCTTTAAGTCATTCATGAGTGATCCGCTGCAGTAGGTTTCCTGTCACGATGTAGGATCTTAGCCCACTGTGCTGGCCTTGCGGATTGGTGGACGTCACACATCTTTGAGAACAATATGGAAACCTCTCAGTTATACAGGATTCCTCTTGATATTCTCCTTTACCGTCGCAGATGGTATTTTATGATTTTATAGATATATTTTTTATAGATGGTATAAAGCGCTTATAACCTTTAAGAAGGTCACTATAGCGTGATACTAGGATTCGAACACAGACCTCTCGGATGTGAGGCCAGACTTAGCCATCGGCTTTGCTTTTAGTGTTTACCAGTTAATTAACGTTTAATTTAGTGCGTCAGACAGGAAGTTGGCACAATTGTTTGGATCGGGGAACAATGGGAGGGCGCGGGGGCACCCAACCCTGACCCCCCTTGATTATGTCCCATAAATTTAGTTCGCAACCGCTTAATAAAAAGCCCTGCGAACGGATGTCTGCTAAAGGGTATTTTTTTATTTTGGAATCGTTAAAAGTTTATTTATGGCTATTTATGGCTGAACGATTTTGCCTTGAGTTTGCAATGATACCGATAAAGTAATGTATTCGTAGTGACGTTTGTTAGGGGAGGTCTATGTCCAATGGACTTCCAAGGGTTGATAGATAAGCCGCCTTATTTTAAATTTAAAGACTTCTTCTAATGGACCCATGAACTCTTCCACGTCTTCAATCAAAACGCGAGAACCTGCAAAATTTGTTTCTTCGCTTCATAGCGCGCTAAGCTCTTGTGTGAAAGAAAGCACTTGAAACGTCTACGTCTACCAGCTTTCCTCATAATTTAAATAACGTACTAATAATACATTTAAGCAGAACTAAAACTGTTAAACTATAAAATATGTAACCAGTTATTCATAGTAGAGATAACATTTTTTTCCCTCAGTAAAGTTCACGCTCGTGGTTTTCTGACATGAATTATTAGCAACTGTTATGGTTTCCGCAATTTATTCACTACAATATATTATTTAATTTCCACATTGTAAAATAAAGGAATACATAAGTAATTTGATACCAGTAATCTTGGTTGGTAAGAGCTTTCGTATTTCGCCGGGAAAGAAATTCTGAAATATTGAAGACAAAATTACGGAGAACCAATTGAGTAGGTACACTAATTGGTAAAATAAAGTAATACGCTATGACTTAGAACATGAAAAGTGCCACGGATACACACGCCCAGTAACTAACCGATATTCAAACCAAAAACCCAAAAACAAAAAAAAAATTAATTGTCCTGCAATACTGGGAATCGAACCCAGGATTTTTCGCGCGGTCATGACGAGCATTGAGCCTTATCGGCAGTCAATTACAAATTATTTACTTAAATAGTAATATCTACTATTTGCTCGACTAACGACGATTTAAATTACTCATTACGTTCGATACTATTCTGGCCGCGAAAATAAATTGAAACGGAAAATGTACACAATAAGTTTTTAGTTTAAAGTTAATTGTACCTGTAATTTATCTCCGAGATAATTTTACTTCGCCCTTGAACAAGTTTAGCGTACGGCTTAGGGAGTATACACACGACGTTTTTTAAACGACCTTAACCTTGAAACATTGAAACCTGACTAGAACTCAATGCAAGTTCAATGCAAGTGTATTTGTATCCTTATTACGCAATTACAGTAATATTAAAGCGCCGTTAATGCGCGATTGTATCTTTATATACGCGCAGAACAATCGTCTTTCCTTGGGCCATGATGCTGTTTTTGATAAGTGTTAAAAAACTAGTAATTTATTCATTATTTACAAGTTACTTCATATGAAAAGGGAGCTTTTACCTGTTTTACGCTATTTGCTTACGGTAGCATCGATATTCAATATGCACATCATTTTCTACGAGTACTTAGCGCCTGAATGGCCTAAACGACAAACGCACTGTTAATTCGATAAAAATCGTCGTGAGTAGGTATAGTCCTCTACCGTTAACGACTCGAGATATGAATTTCCGTTGTTGCTTCGACTTCGCGTACATAAGTGCGAAAATTACTTCGTTTTGCTAAACAACTTCGAAATGTTCCAGTTTTTGCCGTTCACTTTGCGAATTTGATGGTTATCTCAATGTTTATAGCGACAACAGTCATATTTATGGCTCTATTATAGTTTATTAATTGAAATTAGCGATAATTTTACTAAGAATAAATGTTATCTATTTAATATAAAAGTAGGTGAGTAGGTGTGCATGCTGCTTTACAACTTAATTTATATTTTAACCAAATTTATGGTAGATACGGTAGGCTCAGCTCCCTAGAATCCTAGGGTATGTAATTGTATCTACTATATTGTACATAACTTTTATGCAAACATGGCAGCGAAATAAACCTAATTCATTGGTCAACCATGAATACATGCCGACTCTGAAAAAAAATTGAATTTATTTGAATTTGAATTTGAACTTTTTTTCAAACGTCCAAACTTTAACTTTTACCGCGTTAGCACACCTCCGCCGCGAAACCGCGTACTAGGGAAACCGCTGAAGTTTGCCACCGTTTGTCCGTTGTAATACGGGTGAAAGTGAAACATTTGTGGAGGTGTGCTACCGCGCTTAATGAAATGAACGTTTAATTCAACACTCTCATGTTATTCGCTGATGTGTTTCGGCGAGAATCCAATGCTTACTAAAATGGAATCTTGTGAATGTGACAAAACCGTTAACTACAAGCAAGTCCAAGGCACTTGTCTTCGCCTGCAATCACATCGGTCGGAGGAAGTAATTTAGCCAAACATTAGGCACGTATCCACTTCGATTCCAACCGAGGTCGCGCGAACGACGGCTCGATAATTTAATATCACTCCAAAAATAAATAACTTAATGAACGCTAAGAGGACTGATTCCATTGTGAAACGAACAATTGATCTTTGAGACGGTATTGGGCCGTTCTCGGAAGTAATTCGATACATTTTGGGAGTCCTTACCTTTTTGTTCCGTTAGGCGGTAAGGACAATAGTTGGCACTACTTAGTACAGGTAAAAACATGACATGTTCTTTACTTCTCGATGGCACTTCTTGATGGTAATTTTTGTGTTTTGCGATTCGATGATATGAAATTATATTTTATAAGATCAGATGAACAGTGGGAAAATGTCCTTAGATCCATGAAAATACCTTGAAATGAGCTTACGTGGGCATTTTCTCAAACTAACTAACTAAACATGTCAGAATACCCCAAAATTTGCACACCGTTTTATCTTTATTTCTTTTAACTTCAATCAAGATAAAAATACAATTAAGGAAATATTATGTACCCTTATTTGATTGTAAGTAGTTAATGTATACGTTAATGAATTCCTAAGTATAATTTACATTTACATAATTATTAAGCAGATGTCTGATATTATTTGCAAAATTAGCCAAAAAGCAGCCCACCTGTCACCATACGTGGAAACGGTTACTTACAAGTACTATATAAAGTACAGGTAACCCTGAAAATGCTGGTGAGGTATCTTATTATATCTATTGGGGGATCAATATAAATTCTGCGTCACAAAAAGTGTGTACCTATCGTATTATATTTATGGTTGCAATTTTTATGAATTTTTATGGTCCACTAATGGGCTTTATTATTGACTGAAAGACGTTGCTTTTTCGATCTTTAGCGATCCACTGAAGCAACGGATCTATACGCACTTCATCGAGTTCATTTGTGTTTTTAATTGATATTAACAATTCTGCTTTTAAATGTAGATTGAGCCAATATTTCTTTCATAAAAAATCTATTTGTGCAATCAAAAGATTAATAGCCATATGTAGTCATCAACAATATTAAAGACAGATTGAATTCGCAAAGTTATTCATTTTACTTTATTTATAGAGCGATATATAACAAAAATGATATTGTTTCTGTCAGAAACATTAATATCGCCTATTAATATGGAAATTTTTGTTTCTCTATTAGGGCTGTCACATTGCTATATAAAATAGTCTTAGTTTAATGTGAAATCAGAATATAATGAACATAAAAGATGCCACTTAATTGCATAATGTTTTTAACGTGGCAACCCTAATTATAGATTACGGCTTATTTTAAACATTGAAATGGTGGAAATACAATTTTTTGACGGATATTAAAATTATACAGTTTATCTATGATTTAATAGGTATAAGTAAAAACAAAATAAAATTGCATATAAATTTAAACCATAAGGTTAGCAATCCAGAATTAATTGTCTTTGGGCCATTTCTGACGTGGCAGTCAACCCTAATTACACAATAGATACCTATACGCTTTCTTATACAGGGTGTTTGGCTTCGAACTAGCGATAATTTAAGGGCATAAAATAGACGAAATTTCATAGACAAACAACCCCCGCTCTATAGGTGTATTAAACACCTAGTAAATTAAAATATTTTCCCTCAAAATCATGCTTCAAGGGAGAGAAACAATTTCTTCGTCGTAGTTTCTTCAAACATGGCAACCCTAATTACACCATAGATATACGCTCCAGGCGTTACTAAATAACGCGTTTCCTTACTTTCCGTCTTCGGTAGGAACACCTCCCTCGCGGCCTCGCGTCGGCGCCTCGAGCACCTCTAGCGAGCGCGCTCATTGCTAGTTCAACGTCGATGTAGCGATTATGTTTTACGATCTGCCCTAATCACGTGGCTACACCGTAGTCACCCAAATTTATTCCACCGTACACATTAAATAGGAATTCGATGAGATCGAACGATAATGGGGCAACGATGTTGAAATTGTGATTTACGGCCATTTCTGAGGCACCAAAAGGCACCAGCTATGCATTAAAAGCTATGCATTTTGAAAAATAAATTTGTGCAAGTTATATGACAATTTATGACACTCACCTAATCGTAGGTGGGAAAACAGAATGATAATGATATTTAAAAATATATATTATTGTTATTTTGTCATAATCAGACAGCATACACGTAGTTTTGAAGATCAAACTGTACTTATTGAATGGAACAACAAAATGATTTAAAAAAACGAGAAAACTTATTTTAAACAGCATGAGTGCTATTAAATTAAAGTTTTGTTCACTTATTTTTGATATACACTTATGAACAGATATAAAAACTTTACTCCATCATGATATCATGTTAATTGAATTACTAAGTCCCGGAGATTTGCCTCATCATGTTGTGGGTGTCGGGATCGAGTCGTCACGTGACCATGTTGAGGCACACTTATGCCGATTTGATGTTATATATATATTTGATTTGATGTTTTAAATTCTGCAGAATGTAAAAATTGTAGAAATACAAAAAAATACTAAAAAATATACGCACACCATACGCAAATCTCTTCCAAATACGTCTTCTTAACTAACTTACTAAATAAATAACCCCTGGTGCCCTAGCTTAGAATAAAATTGCGATATCTTAGCAGTCAAGCAGAGAGTGCTTGACCCTACACAACAAACGTATCAGCCAAATATATCTTAATTTAATTAATACTCGGTTAATAGCCGGGATTGTGCCTCGTCATGTTGAGGGATCAAGACGTCACGCGACCGAGGCGAGGCTTCAGCAGTAGGCAATCAGCTATCTGCCTATCGCCAACACGCACCTGTCTGCCGCCGGCCATACACCTGTCGAGGAAAGGCGGAAAGCCGAGTCAATGAGTTATACGGAGCAGAACTTTTGTAACGGCTTTTGTTTATACGAGTAGTCCGAGGAACTCTTTGATCTTTCAGGGATGAAGTCACACAACAATATGCTTCGGTTTATACTGCAATATGAAATATAAAGTTTTTGTTGTGTCATTTTTGTTGTGTCAAAGTGTCAAGAGTTAACTTAAAAAAGTAGTCGGTTTGTAGTAGGTAGAACCGCTGTTATACCGGTGTTCCGTAGCTGCCCTTATAACTCCGCGTGGGCAATCAGGGATGGAAATGAATGGAGGAAAGGGAGGGAATCAACTACGGGAAATTAGTTTCAGTTGGCACCTCTAAAGGTTTGTTTGCCTTATAGACAAACAGAAAGCAATTATTAATATACTTGAAAATGTTATCAATATACCATTACGCATTTCAGCGTATGAAAGAGTCTGTTCCAAATATTAATCTGGATATCTGTATACTAATAAGCCGGCAATAGTACGAACTACGCTAAAAATGAGCTTTATCACCGGGCTATAAAACCGAAAGTCGTCAAACACGTTACATGCGCGTGCGCAGCCTCCAGCGACGAGCGCGTGCGGCGGCCTGCGGGGAATGCCTCCTATGCCCATTAACTTTCGACGATTGGTGGTATCCAGTGGTGTAGCAAGCTAACCAAAGGCCCTGGGGCCTAAAAAATAAACTAGGGCCCCAACTAAACTATTTAAAATCGTTCCGTACTCGTTGTGTTCAGAATTCGACGTATTCCAGATTTGTTTTAATCCAGATTTGTCGAACTCCATAATGTAGGGAGTAATTTTCATAATTTTCACCAGTCAATTTATAGTTTTTAAGTCAGAATCCAAGGGGCCCCTTGAGCTTGGGGGCCCCGTGCACTGCCCCGTATTGCCCTCCGATAGGTACGCCACTGGCATCTCAATGATATATGCCCGGGATGTGCCGGATGCTTATGTAATGACCGGCGACGTGGTATTATTATGGACACAAAACATTTGGGAGGCTGTGTCGCTGCCCCATTGTTTTGACATGTCAGACGTTGTAGCGGAGTTGTTGCATGTTAATCGAGCTTCATATTGCAGCGGCATTATCTCTTATAGCAAGCTAACTAATATGGAATTTGATTGGTTTGTTAAATATCTGACATATTAAGATATCCAACACATTAATGTTGTTGAAATGTTAAATTTACTTCTACAGAAAACTCCCTAATAAACACTTTGATATTAATATTGGAAAAATGTGAAACGTGATGAAAAAGCTCCTTTATGAGCTTCATTAATAAAATAATTCTTTCGCCGCTTTTGACGGCAGATAATGCTAGCCACCAATAAGATTTCGACTGTTATACGTATGATTCATACGACATTTATCGCCTGTACACATTCCTTATATGCTACAATAAAATCTCAGCGTGCTACAATCCGTGCACTCGGCGCCACTCGGACACGTAGATCTAACGAGTAGTCGTGTAATATCTGTTTCGTAGCGTCCGTAATTTTAGGTCATTCCCATCGCGGCCGGGAGGCGGCCTTGCCTCGGTGCGCGTGCGCAACACGACACCTGGCCACCATACTCGAAGGCCACCAGAATCGGGATCCCTCGACCATCACTGAATGGAGTAACAAAAAACTTTTTCTTTAGACCAGAGAATTGTTACTTACCATGTACCATTAGTATAATAAGATGTACCTATTGACTTAGTTGGTTCGCATAAAGAAACAGATTGTGAAATATGTAGTAAATGAAAATGTAAAGATGGGTTACATAAAGATGGTAGTAACATGGTAGGATGAACGACAAAAGAGGGAAGAACTAAGAACGTAAATAAATAATGTGATCAAAGAAAGAAAATTCAGTAATATTCTGCTACCTAAAAGTTTATATACCTGACTAATTCCCTGTCCAGGATATTTCAATCTTACGTGAAGCATCTCTTGAAATCGATAGAGTTGTTATGAAAATCGCTTCCTACGCCTAACTTACAAACACATCTGCATTACATTAGCGAAAATCTCATTATTGAGTTTCTTTCGAAGGTCCCACGACCCACCCATAAATGGTCTCAAGATAGCCACAGCGGCGTGTCGCGTGAGTCGGATTCAGCGAATCGATTGTTATAACAACGATATGCCGAAAATCGCCCATGTTTTGGCTACGGCTGTTGCTAACTCGCTCGAAGCACGGATCGCTTTAGACTTTGAGAAATTAAACATTGTTTAAGTTAGAGTTGACCCCAAAATGAATCCATTTACTTTTATTTTCAAAACATAGGTGTTGCTAAGTCTCGACAACCGATTACAAAATTTGGTACATAAAAATCTGAAAAATTGAAATCTGAAATATAATAAGTATAAGAAGTGCTAAACATTACAAACTTTTTGTAGATCTCTCAACTTAAAAGCTAAGACGTATCTATACATATGTCGCTTGCAAATATTAGACACAAAACCAGATCATAAAACTGTTCCGTTACGCTGGATATAGAAGCGACCACAAAAGGAATATGGACGGGAGGCATTCCAATTTAGGACTTTGGGGAGGCAACTTTAAGCTGAAATGGTAACGCTCCTTAATCACTTCAAGCTGTTCCTAACTATCGAGGCCTATAAACATTATAAGCAACTATTTACATGTCAACAAATTGCTTTATTTTAATATTCTGAACACTAAAAGTGAGCTGAAACGTACCATTACTACTTTCAGAACTTCTAACACCATCAAAAATTTACAATTCAATATCATCGAACTTTGTTTCTCTGGTTGATCCTGTCATTTTGACGAAATCTACTGTAAAAATCTTCTCTTCAAAATACAATTCTAATATCGATCATGGATCATTCATAGGTATCTTTACTCTGATATCGATCGAGCTTATCCGTCCACCATCGGCGCGTAGCCGCGTACGCATCGCTCCTCCGCGTATAATTTGGTGGCCAGAAATTCGTATTATTCTAATTACCGAATGCTGATCACCGGGCCTGGGCGGGGCGGCACTAAATCTCCGCTCTCCTAAATCGATTATGGGTATTACTAGCCTAGAGCCTCCTCGCTTTGTCTCCGTCTAATGTGGGCCGGTCCGCTCTTTTGGATACAATCTTTCTTGGACGGTTCAATGCACTCGGTGCCCGCGTGGATAACTTTACGTTAAGGAAACCCTCTACGCACTCTATTCATGATAGCCGGAGGTCGCTCAATGGATATTATGTAAGGATGTTTGAGTTTGTGAAGTATTTGAAATGATTTTTTCTATAGAAGTGGAATATTCAAATGAAACATGGAGAATCGCTCTGAAGTACTTGCTAGGATAGAAAGTGGAGGTGTTGCTTCACCTGTGTTCTTTTCGTAACACAAGAGCATTTCCACTTTACTGTGTGTCATAGGGTAAGTATAGTTACCTCAAGGTTTTGGTTCTTCGTTTAATCAATTAAATTTGATGATATTCAAAATATTTGTCATGGTATCTCTTTTTAATATCACTCGAACTATCGATACCAAACAAGCTTGTCCAACTATCCTCATCCCTTACAACATATTCTGTGCTTATAGCATGCATTTGTGAAAATATGAACCCGTTCATTAAATAATTGATATCCACTATTATACTCGAACATGATATTAGAGTCGTAATATAGATTGGCCTGGCACAGTGTTTAGCAACAGTTCAGTGAAGGCGTTCTAATTATTACTGCTAGTCACGCTCGCCTATCTATTTTCTAGCTGTTAAATGGTCTAGTTTCGCTATTTTCCACTAGTAGGGGTAATAGAAATCGAGCTTTACCTATATTAAATGATCACTGTCTATCACTACTTTATAACGGTAAGATGCGTGGACGTTCGCCATGGAAGATATCTCTGCTCAAAGCTCGCGATTAAGCAAGGTGTTTCTTTTGAATTATGTAGTTCCCCATCTTTAACCTGGTGTATTTGCTGGAGAAACATCTTAGTCCCCTGAAGTAGAAACGCAACAGATTACAAGCCTTGATAGAATTTTGATTCTGCCAAGGCTCAAGGTATCGTTTCATGATATGCAGGTGACGTTTGCGTCTTCCACATTACAAAAATTACCATCGAGAAACGTGAAATCCCCATCTTGTATCGCGCCTCCTATCTTGAAGTGGGACTCGACCGAAATGATGAGCATTAGTCAATTAGTGAATTTCACGCTGCACATGGATATTATCATAATTTTAATGGACCACGCTCCGGTAAACAACGAATGCCCACTTTCACACCCGACGATCATTTTGGTTAAGGTTGTATGTGAGGTCGATTCATTAAGAAAACGAAAGGAGGATGTCGGTCAGGCAGACTGTAGCAGAATATTGTTTATTTTGAGCGGAAGCTATTAACGGGGATTAAAACCGGAGCCGGGTAGCAAATATAGGCGGTGACCTACATTGTTGGCCATTTTAGAATTTATTTTTAGAATGTCCATAAGGCATTCCAAGTTACGTAAGACTAAGACGCCTACCTTTAGGCGTCGTTTTATTCTGGCTGCAGTCATCATCATGTGTCATTGATGAATATGGATTGTTTCTTTTACAATAGGCACGGTCTTCTAACGTTGCTTGCAAATTGATTGCTCCACAGGCTTATAGCTTACTCTACGTAGGTATATAGTAGAGTATAGTATAAGTCCACGACTATGTTCCTGATTTTGACCAGTAGTTTTTGACCTATAGTGAAAAAACATAACAGTTTAATCTGTAGATAGTATATTTTATTTCTCTTATTGCATTACGCCAATATAGAATTGCGCGAACGTAGTTAATTTTCTGATATTAGAGATCGCCCACAAGGTATCGGTCTAAAATAATGCGTCTCAGGTAATTAACAGTGTCTGTCTATTGTTTCAGCCTGTTCGAGCAGGAGATCATGAGCTACGTGCCAGCGGGTGGGTGCGGCGCGGGCGCTGCGCCCTCGCCCGCCGCTTCGCCGGCCGCCGCGCGCACCACGCGGGCGCCTGCGCCCCAGCGGAGGGACTTCGAGGCGAAGCTCCGCGCCTTCTACAGGAAGCTCGAAAGCAAGGGCTACGGACAGGGGCCGGGGAAACTCAAGTAAGTTGCTAGTTATGCTTCTTATTCTTGTAGCGTCTTCCAGTCGTCAAAAGATGGCGGATCCTGAGTCACGCTATCCAGTCTGTAAATGATGAAGTGTCAAGTGATAGCGCCACGGGTATTCTAAAACACGCTCTCCAGGTTTAACTATATGTAGTAAACTCTGAGATGAAGTAATCGGAGCATGCGTGCTCGATAGGTTTGGTCACCTAGACCGGTGGGAGATTTCCATTGGAGAGAAAAACATCATCACTCAAAGGGCAACGATGATTTCAAAATTACCTTTAGAGGAAAAGTCCTTAATAACCTCCTTTTTTGAAGTCGCTAAAAAGAGCGCAGGCCGCCCTGTAACCTTAAGTAAACAGAGAGTGGAGAAGATCCAGATTCGTACAAAGCAACGTCAATTAAAACATAACCTCGTTTGGAATAGCGCTGAAAATTAACATTTCAACATTCAGGTGGCGAGATGGTTAATATAGCCTAGCCTTCCATTTATGCCCACCGAAATAAAGTTCGCCATTTGCCCCCATTATATTTGTGGGTCACGATGAATAGTTAGTAAGTCTGCATCATCACATCAGCCTCTCAACTTTAACTGATTACCCAAACTTACCAAGTTGCCACAACGCATTACAGACTGCACATCCGACGCGAGCATCTGCTAGAAGACGCGTTCAGGCGGATCATGTCGTGCGGCAAGAAGGAGCTGCAGAAGGGGAAGCTGTGCGTCCTCTGGGACGGGGAGGAGGGACTGGACTACGGCGGGCCGAGTCGGGAGTTCTTCTTCCTCCTGTCGAGGGAACTCTTCAACCCCTACTACGGACTGTTCGAGTACTCGGCGAACGACACGTACACGGTCCACGTGTCGCCCATGTCCGCGTTTGTCGACAACCATCATGAATGGTAAGTGTTTTGAGTTATGAATGACAGGGTTTTTGGCGTTAAGAATACTGTTGCTTTTGATACTGTCTCGGAAAGAGTGTTAGAAAACTCAGTTAATTAAAGAAGACGTTGGATGATGTGAAATATAAAAAGTGAAAGGTGAAACAAACATATTTTTATTTATTAGCTTGTGATTCCGACCGAAGTTGTTGCGGAATTTTAATCTAATTTCTATTACTGGCAACTGCTCGAATGATGACAAAGTTACGTTTTTGAGCCAATTGCAAAAGTGCAAAAAATTGACATTGATAACGTTATAGAAGATATCTATTGGTGTGGCCATATCAAAGGTCAAGGTGCAAAAAATTACTTTTCAGGATAAATCCAATTACAAAATAGAATCTGATGAAGACGATGTTAACATAATAAAACAAAAAGTTAAAAAAATTAAGGATAAATTAAGAACAAAGAAAACATAAAACATTATTATAGTAGCTAGCAGATTATAAAAGGATGCAGAAAGCAAAAATCAAAGCAATTTTCTATATCTAAGTCCAGCGCAAACGTAATCTTGGCAACGTAATGCGTGTCATTAGACATAATTATAACGAATTACTTTACATAATTATGTAGCTATGCAACGAAAATGATTCCATCTTTTTTATTATAAATAACCAAGGAAACAAAACCACTTACATATATACACACAGTCATATCTGCTCTATATGGATGGTTCGCGTGTTGGATAATAATTGATAATACGTATTAAACATGAAAAATTGCTTTGTTTTTTATGGCATAAACCCGATACACATTTAAAAATATATAATCGGATAACATTAGGTATACATGATCAAAGGTACACGTATACGTATTGTAACACCATTTAACTTAATTTTGACAGCGCTTTTTGTGCGACTTAACTTAGTTAACGTTTGTAAAATTTATAAACACAAATTCAATAACGTAGTTAACAAAGCTTCAAGCTTTTAATGATGGTTTTAATAAGCTTTTTGTGAAATTTATTTAAACATTTTTGTGAAATTTATAATACATACAATTCATACAATAATCATTACAATTCATAATTCAACTTAAGGAATAATTTATCAACCACAGCAAGAGCAGATAACCGCGCATTGCTAATTCTTTTGGGATTGAAAATTTCAGAGAACGAAAAGATCAAACTATTTGCTCTAATTTAACAAAATCGCCGAACACTGTTAACGTAGTTAGCCACTCAGTGTACGCGATAATAGCAGATAATGGTGTTGCAATTAGTATTGATTTGTTTTTGCGGCCCGCCCATTACCTACTAACACGGAAGTTCTCTGCATGATGTGAAGGACGACTGAAATTGTTTTGTTTTACAACATAAGCACCGATTACCTTTTTAATAACTACATCATTATCGAGAGTTTCAATAATATCGTAACATTTATAATCTCTAATGACCAACTATAAAAATTAGCTCTTTGTTCCATATTTTTATAATATCTTCCACATTTTATATGATTTCCTCAACTTAGCCTTGATCATGAAACTTCTTGAACATTAAATATTTATTTTTGCTATGAAATTTCATTTTATTTTGGATTTTGGATTTTGGAAGTCTTTCTTATATCATACCCAGAGGTACCTACGCTATTCTTTACAAAGGAATTGTTTGAAGCTTTCGATTCACAGTTAATTTTAGTTAGTATGTAATTTAATATTTTCCTTACTTAATTTGAGGAATAACACCTATACAACTTAAGTGTGTGAGACTGTTAAGTTATGACTTATGACACATAGCATTACTTAGGTACGTTTTTAGTTCCATTTATAAGTTATATATTTCAGTTAGCAGCAATAGTCAGATGTAGAAATGTCTTATAAATTACAGTAAAGCCCTCTAATGCTATGTCTACAATTGTCTAGACCAACCTTAACACGATTAGCGTAGTGTTTCCTTCCTGGCATAATCTATTTAGGGCACAACACACACGAGTATTTGTTTCCTACTAATTGAGCCGCGGGTCAATGGACTTTTTAATCAATTGAAGAGCGTTTAATTGTCATTCTCATTTAACACATACGGGACTTCCGTTCATTGTGTCGACTCGTTATTCGGCGTTCAACCATACGACCAAGTTTCTTTTGTGTTTGTTAATAATTAAAAGGTTGGGGCGTGAATCAAAAAAAATTGACGAGTAAGCTAAATATTAGGTACTTACAGGTAAATTAATTGTTAAAATACTAGTGGTACCTCCAAGAACAAGAAAAAATAAAGTCTTACTTATTTAATGTAAATGTAGGTAATGTAATACGAAACCATTTTTCGTAAACCCATACAAAGATGGTGATTTCACAAAAAAAGTAAATACTTAGGTACATATGTACATACATCCACAGGTTCTAAAGTTTTGAGCGATGAATACATTTAGGGACGGCATTTGAATGTATTAAAATAATGAAAATACATCCTTATAAGATAAAACAATAACGATTTAAATAACGATAGCATTGTTTGTATTTGCACAGATAACTAACAATATGTACTAACGATGTAAAGCAAAGAACATGTAGAGATAAATTGCACTTTGATTTCCTTTGTATTCAAAGCCGACATCTTTCTGTTAGTGCTATAGGTATAGGTATCCAAATTAATGTATTTATATAATTTGTTAAAAATTGAATAAATAATTATTTATATAACGCTATTCTAAGCCATGAATAACATTCCATAGAGAAATCAAGTAAATTAAGAAATAATAATTGTTACTTATACAAAGTACAATGCAATTGTCACTTATGATGATATCAGACAGCTTGGAAAGCAAGCAATTTTTATTCGCCTTTTTAGATTTATACTAAGTTCAAAAAGATTTTTAGCACCTATAATATCGCACAACGGTTCACCTTAGTTCGTTCAAAATTTTTTGGAGGCAAAAAAAAGCAATTTCACAAAAAATCTCAATCGACAAATAGATGCGGTATAATGTTACGTTTTGAAATTGCGTCGTAATGCTCCGCGCCAACCGTTGGGCTCCCAAAATGATCGAATTACTCAAAAGATCGGGTGACTGTCAAACAGCGACTAAGCATTCCCACCTGTGTTTACAGTTGTAGATTTTTTGTAAGTACGTTAAAAAAGTGACACAAAATATTATCTAGACTAAGAACTTTTATTATTATTAAACATCCTTTCAGCCCTTAGTACGAATAGTCCACTGCTGAACATGGGACTGCTTATAATCGATGCCACTCCGCCCGGTCGCCTTTGAATACACCGCTAGTCGGTATCCCGCCGTTTACTTTAGGTCGTCGGTCCTCCTGGTTGAAAGGGACCGCAAAACCATATAGGTACCTACATAATTATGTACAACGATTAACGGCAAGAAAAACCAGGCGAAACGAATCAATCAATCTCATAACCTAAGCATTTTAAGACTAAACTATGCATAAAAGGTTTTCAAGATATTATGTACCTACATCATATTATTATTATGATCATTCATTCCACGTATCTTGACAACATCTTTATAGCTAAACCTGCAAGTAGGTTAACTCCAACACGTGTGCCACGCGATGTTCCCGAGATGCGGAGATTCGGAGATTGCGTAACGCATGCGTGTGTGACGTCGCGCCATTCAGAACATCGAGAGATTAGGTTACATTACGTTTATTACCTATCTTCGTTCGGCGTGGCACTTACACTTACATTAACGCTTCATAAAAATTAAACGGTTACTCATAAAATATGTCGCCTTAACACATTCTTTAATCAAGTACTTTTTAAATTGTTGCCTACAGGTGCTAAAAGTCTTTTAGAATATCGTTCATTTCTTACAGAGAAACTCAATTGTGTTTTAATTGAACTGTCGTCCAAATCACCAAGAAAACACATCTTAAGTTTTCTCTTCTGCCGGCACTCCAGGAGTGCAACCCGTTTTTTATATCTGTAAGTGTAGCATATCTCTAACTGAAGGTGTTTTCGCCAGGTTCCGTTTCTCCGGGCGCGTGCTGGGGCTGGCCCTGGTTCACGGCTATCTGCTGGAGGCGTGGTTCACCCGCGCACTGTACAGAGCGCTGCTGCGGTTGCCGCCCGCGCTCGAAGACGTGGATGCACTGGACGCGCAGTTCGCGGCTTCTCTGAGGTGGCTGCAGGTGCGTTGAAGACCTTTGATGGCTCGTTTGTCGACAGCTCAGTGCCCCGACTGTGAATACTGTCGTCAAAGTGTTCGTAAACGTGTGCCACTAGTATGGGAAGATGCCAGACGGACAGAATGACATACTAATGGGTAACGATTGCCGTACGAATACTTTGATGATAGTGTTCATGCTAACGGCACATATCAGGACCTCGCAGTTTTTGAATAATAATCCTATACAAAGATGTCACACAGACTGACATAGGACATACGAATGACAGAAGTTTTTCGTACGAATACACGACAGTGTTCATGCTTACTGAACTGGTTTTCCGTTCATAGGACTTGAATCAACCGCTGATAAATTTCGCTCTAAACTAAACAGTACAAGCATGGCACAGTACACGCAGTGCTTACCTTGGAAGATATTAGTCCCTAGACATGGGAAGGCTACTAAAGAATAAAAAACAATGAAACCATTCATAAAATATTTCGGATTTAAATTTTCCAAAACTAAGTTTCAGTTACCATATTTTTTGTAAACTGATATTTATTTCTACACTACCAACCTACATCTTCAACTGACCCGTTTTCCTGTATCGTCTCCAGTCGGCCCGCAGCGTGTCATCTCTCGAGCTGACGTTCGCGGTATCGGAGCGTTTGGCTGACGGACGCGTGTTAGAGCGCGAGCTGAAGCCCGGCGGCCGAGACGTGTCCGTCACAGAGAGGAACAAGAAGGAATACCTCGAGCGCGTCGTCCGATGGCGCGTCGAGAGGGGCGTGGCTGATCAGACCGAGTGGCTGGTCCGGGGATTCCATGAGGTTTGTACTTTATATGTAGCTTTATGACACTTTATGTGGAATAGAAGCAGCTTGCTTGGTATGGGCCGACTTTTAGATGGGTAATCCAAGGTTATGTCGGCTTAAACTCCACAGTGCTCCCCTGAATGACAATTGTCGAAGCCGCGAAAGCACGTCCCCATTCAAAGATTTCATCGCATTGATTCCCCTTGACTCCTAGAGTGAAGCCTCGGGGCAAAGGTGGCATAGGAGTCGGGAATACTGCAGACGCTTCCTTCGGGGCTTCATATCTACTCCTTACGCTCACGAACTTGGCATCACTCACAGGGGTTGCTGAAGTCTTAACAGCCATGTACAAATTTAACGTAAATATAGCAAAATCTAAATAATGGCAAGTTTATAGCCAGTAAAAAACAAATTGGCTTAATGTAAATAAAAAGGTTTTAAAACAAACATTTTAAAAAATGTATACGCTACTAACGCTGTTACATAGCCCTTTAGCACGTAAAGTTTTTCACAATTTCATTTTTGTCTCGAAATAATCGCGGCTCCTTTACAAAGGCAACATTGAACAGTTGAGCGTTCCGTCCAGGTGGTGGACCCGCGGCTGGTGGCGGCGTTCGACGCGCGCGAGCTGGAGCTGGTGATCGCCGGCGCGCCCGAGCTGGACGTGGCGGACTGGCGCGCGCACTGCGAGTACCGCGGCGGCTACCACGCGCTGCACCCCGTCATCCTCTGGTTCTGGCAGGCCATCGACAGGTACTAACTAGCATACACAGCACACGACCATGTATACCACACCCCCCTGGTTCTGGCAGGCCATCGACAGGTACTAACATACGCTGCCACAACCCTTTGTACGATATATCCACTACTACTACTACTACTACTACACACTCCCCTCGTATCCTGCTGGTCTACCATACCCCCCGTGTACATTGTCTGTAACCCATTAATGACCATAGGGTCAGGAGACCCGACCCTGCAGTGGGTCATGAATGCTCACAATGAGAAGGATGTAGATTTAGTGAACTTCATTTGCCTTCGAGAACATGTTTATGTAAACTCTCAGGCATACGGGTTTCCTTACGATGTTTTCCTTCACCGTAACAGCAGGTGATATTTATAATTTTATAAAGCGCACATAACTTCTTTACAAAGTCATTGGTGCGTACCTCTGGGATTCGAACCCGGACCCCTCGATTCGAGGTCGAATTCTAAGCCACTGGGCTATCACCATCAAACATACAATTACAATACATCATGCTACCATCAACGTCTAGCATTTCTGAAATTATTTTCAAATAGAGAAAAAAACTATCAAAACAGGAACATCTCATTTTCATGATAGAACACAAAAATATAATGTTAGCTTTGGGGAGCCATTCTATCATAATTCATTTATAAAGAATAATATCAATGCAGATCAATGTATATTTTTATAGGAAAAACTTTCCTTTAGTTGTTCCACTCGCTAAACGCGCAGATAACGCGCAAGGATGTGGTCAACGGCCACAACACGCGATAAGAAAGTTCTATTGAAAGTTGTTTGCGAAACTGCTCATCGATATCAGCTATGGAAATATTTAATAATAATATACCGCCAAAATTATCTTAAGATACCTTGTGGCCTATTAGGTCGCCTTAAAATTCTTTAAGAACTAAGCGACAGTTTCATGCTTTCGTACAAAGAGAAGTTATTAATAAAATTACGGCCGTGTGCTAAATTTCTAAGTGACATAAATAGCAGAAAAAAACAAGCGGTGAAGTCGACGAACCGATATATTAAATTAGAGTTCTATTTCTCTTTCAACAAAGTAAATGCATTCGATAAATACATTCAAACGTGGTGACAGAACCGTTGCAATTTGATTGACGTTGAATTCCAATCGATTTACCCACAAAAAGGCCATGTGAAGCTTAGCATCTTTTAGGGTTGTGACGAGGAGAAAATTAAATGAACCAAAAATTCTCAATAGTAGCAATGCATTTAAAAGGTTTCATAGCAAATCGGTCGTTTGTGGTTCTATGTTCCTATGTGTCGATAGGGCTTCAGTGACCGTTATTTCCATTTTTAAACTGAAATACTCAGGCAGTAACCACTTAATAAAATGATCGGTACAGCTGCATCCTTGCTCATGAGTGTTGTTTTTTACAGATTCACGAACGAGCAGCGTCTCCGGCTAGTTCAGTTCGTGACGGGCACATCGTCGATCCCGTACGAGGGCTTCTCCGCGCTGCGGGGGTCGACGGGCCCGCGGCGCTTCTGCATCGAGCGCTGGGGCCGCGTGGAGTCGCTGCCGCGCGCCCACACCTGCTTCAACCGCCTCGACCTGCCGCCCTACCCCTCGCCGCAGCTGCTGCACGAGAAGCTCCTCCTCGCCGTCGAGGAGACCAACACCTTCGGCATCGAATGAAACCGCCCGTGGCTCCGCCGAGACGGCGCCACGGGGATCCTGGATCACGCTATCGAAGTTTTATACATCGCGGGCATCAATCCGACAGGAGTACGCTCCCCAGGCGCGATGACCTGACCTGGATCTCCCATCTTATATTATCTTTGACGAAGTGCAACTCACTTTTATATGACAAGATGAGACTAGAAAAAACTGTATGGGCTCAACTTTTTGAAATGTTCAAAATTTGACATCCTGACACTTCATCTTTTGCCATATAAAAATAAAAATCTGATAAAATCACTGACTGGTTTATATGGCGATCGGTAGCCAAACGACCGTCGTTCGAGTGGCACGTGGACGTATTGCGACGATCTACGATGCGACACCGACCAAAACTTAATTGCGTCACATGGTGGATTTCAAAAACCGATCTTTGGATAGAGATAGATAATGTTTCGTTGCTCTACTTTTTGAATTGCTTTAAAATAATCGAATATTATTAATGCTATCCATATCCGATGATTGATTATGAAACCGCCAATTTCAATACATTCGATGAGAGAAGTAGTAGAAGAATGTGTCCAGACGAAGATGAACCTCGCCCCATGAATGGTGAGACTATGGATATCACATGTTTTTGGTGTAAATAATAGTCAATTGATGGTTTAGCCGGTAGACGAGCAGATATAGTGTAACTCTTATACTTGTTTGCTATATGATGTACGTAGTGATGTAGGCGCCCGGACATCTGTCGTTTAGTTAGCCACGTATCTACCGAAGTTTGTACTTTATTTACGCTTTGGAAGTGAGCGAAGTATATTGTGGCTGTGAAGCGGGGCTCGAGTCCCGTGTTTAGTTGATACGCTTTTTTTGTCACTAATTTATAATTTAATAAACCACACGAAACATAAAATGAATAATTCATTAAAATGAATAGGATGGATTAGCCAGAAACATAAAAGAAATATGAATTAAACATTTTCAGTAATGAAAAAATATCTTTATTGGCTAAAACTAGATGTAACTACTGCATTTTTTAAATGACAAACAGCACTACCTAGTCAGCTAATAGAATATTATTGCTTGTGCAGCAATGAAACTGCAATAGGATCACCGCCTATCCACTTCCCGCAGTCGAGCAACCTGGTTATGTAAATATAAAAATATATCAAATATCGAGAATGTGGATGTTGTGATTTATTTATGTAAAAATGATGTTCCTCTGATTTAAGAAACAATTGTATCTTGTGGTTCATAGATGTATTATGCTCAAAATTAAGTCTTAGTGGACTGTATGGATAAAATTTTGAAGCCTTAACATTGGATTTAAATTAATGTAAATACATTATTTATTGTGCTTGTGTAAACATTCAGGTGTAAGTTCATGTTTATTTTTTGTAAGTAATAGATCTATTATGTTGAATATTTAACTACATTTGAGTATTGTTTTATTGTGTAAATTTTAAGTATCTTGTTTTTGTGTGAAAGTGAACAAACATTTCAATATACAATATTACTTACAAATTGTGGTTTTATTATACTTGTCCCCAATGTGGTTAACCAGAAATATTGAAACTCGTGTCACTCTGACACATTATCTGAACATGAATGAGACTGGCATTCAACAGAGATAACTAAACATATAACAATTATCACTGATACTAGCCACTATGTAATGATGCACAAGGGGGAGGAATAGAGGCAAATTCAAAAATAATAAGATAACAGCATTCAAATCTGAAACTTCAGCCTATTATGTTCAAAAGATATTAGAAAGATATGAAAAAAAAAGTAAAATCACACATACAAAATGTTTATTTTTCAAGAAGTTTGTGTAACAACAAAAATCAACCTTGTTAAGACCTTATCTTTTAACATATATAACTATTTACAGTTCAAAAGTCTGCATTTGTCAACACAAACTCGTGATACAAAATGCAACAAGGGTTATTTCTCCACAAAGTTCTACGCTAAATTGTGACAGGAGTTAATTCATTATACTTTGTCACAGTCTGTAACTTTTTAAAAACCTTATCCATATAACTCATCAAAGTTAAATCATAAGCTGATGTGATTACAATACGATAGAAGCTACTGTTAAGACAGATTCATATGCGTTATCGTAGCTATGTGAATTCAAAAGTAAGACTTAAAAATTATCCTCCCCCCTCATTACACCTGCACAACAAATGAGCATATCGAGCGACCCCACAATACGAGAACTTTAAAGCGAACCCATCGAGAGTCGTCAGGGTCGGTGACGATCAACGTCAAAATGCACTAAAATCCAATGTAATATAATACACACACATGTAAATATGTTGTATATTTACTTCAAAAATAACGGTACATACAATATTCAATTTGTATCTCTATCGTACTTCGAAAGGGGAGAAGAGCGAGACGGCTCACTGAGTCTAGCCGAGAGAGGGGAAATCCTTGCTGTCGTCCACCTTCGGCGGCGCGGCCGGGCTGCGCGGCGGCGGGCGCTCCTCGGGCGGAGGCTCCTCGCGCGCCCGCACTCCACCGCGGCCTCCGCGACCGCCGCGACCGCGCCCGCGGGCCCCGGTGCCGCCGCGCCTCGCCTGGTCGCTGAACGTGAACTCGATGCCCAGCACGCGCTTCTGCCGCCCCACGCGCTGCGGGTAGTCCGCCATGTCGTACTCCTCGTCGGTGTCGTCGTCTTCGCCGCCCTCCTTCTTCTTCTCGAGCATCACGAGGTTCTTCCACTGGCTCAGGTCCTCGCCCTCGCCGGCCTTGCGCAGGTTATACTGCGGAGCGGTGCGCTGGGCGTTGCGGAGCGCCTTGTACTCGTCCAGCGTGAGCTCGCGCGGCTCCTCCTCGGCCGGCGCCACGCGCTCCGCCTCCGGCTGCTGGCCGTCGCCGGCCGCCGCCGTGTCGGGCGCCTTCTCCTCGGCGACCTCGCCCTCCGATCCGGTTTTGTTTATCTCGTCCCACTCGTCCTTCAGCGTGCCCCAGTTATGGGGTCCGCCGCCCTCGCGCTTGTCGACGGGTTTCACGCCGGTCTTGTCGGAGCCAGACCTCCTGTCGAACTCGCGCTTGCCGCGAGTGTCGTACCCGGGCCGCGGGCCACGCTGACCCTCGCGGGGCTCGCGCGGCGGTCTCGGACCGCGGCGATCGCCGCCCTCGGGGTTCTCGCTGAAGTTACGACGCTCGAAGTTCGGCTTGCGCTCGCTGAACTCGCGCCGAGGGGGTGGTCGCGGAGCGCCCTCCTTGCCCTCAACGGCGCCGTTCTGCGGCCGCTCCTCGCGACGGCGCGGCGGCGGACGTTCCGCATTGCGCTCGTTCGGTCGAGCCGGACCCTTGCTCTTTTGATGTTCTCCGCTCTTGATCTCTTGGGGTTTCACATTTTGGGTCTCCTTGATGCCTTTTCTGGCGACGGTGCTCGCGCCCTTAGGTTTGATCTCAGGCTTGCCCTTGTTCTCTTTTTCGGCATCTTTGGTCTTCTTCTTCTGCTCTTTCGCCTGCTCTCGCGCTTTTATCGCATCAAGAGGATCGGACTCGTCGTCCAAAAAAAGAGCGTATCTATTAACGATCCCCACACCGTAGGAATTCTCCATTGTGATCCTCTTGATGATTTAATCACACAAAACTAGGATGTTGATGGATTATTTTCACGCACTTTAGTAAGGCGACATTTTGTCTTATTTTATTGATTTCATTTAATATGGCGGACAAACGAACGCACTAATACGCCATATGACGGCTGGTATAGAGAAAAGAATGAACATGGCGAACAACTTTACTTTTTTAAAGACATCGATGTCTATGGCACTAATACAGATACAAAATGACAATAGTAAAACTGATTATTATCTACATAAGGGGTTGCATGGAAGTGAACAAATTGTATAGCAACATTTCGTCCAGCATTTTTTACTAGATAGTTTGAAATATGTTTAAAATAAATTACTTTCAATTTCATATTTTCATTAAAGAAAAAATACTACCAATGAAAAATTAATTTCACCAAACTATTTTAAATATTTAATGTTTATATGCAACATGTTCTAGCTAGATTTAAAGAAGTGTTTTTATTATTTACTGTTTATTTACTGTAAAAATTTCAGACAAAAATCAGAAAATATAAAAAACGTGACTGATCAAATTGTTATAATAATCACCATTGTATTTGTATGCTTCCTTAATAGATTTCTATTTGCATTTGCCACCCGACTGTCCTCCTACAGATCCAAGACAAGTGTCCATTAGTAAGCCACAAACAAGGTAAGGATCGCAATCGCCAGCTGGTCTTCTATCCTCTAGAAACCCTTTACCCTTTTCCTTAATATTTCTTTGCAAACGAATAGAAGCCTTTCTATTTGCAATTCCCCATGAAAATTTGTCAAAAGGTGCAGTTTCGAATTTTCCCGAAAGACGCATCCTATTTGTCTGCTCGTCATTACCATAATTTTTCATATGTTTCATGTGGTTTGTCTCCAATCTTTTAATACATTCTTCAATGAACTTGTAGCCACCATCTGAACGCATTCTTTTTGTGCTGAAGTTGTGATGCATGCCCACTCCGGGGTGCTTAGGTCCCATAGGCTTTGGATGATATGTGACAACAACACCAAAGTCTTCAGAAACTCGTGACATAATAAATCTAGAAATCCACATGTCATCGGGCGCCTTTATTCCCACAGTTGTACCTATTTGCCACTCCCAACAAGCAAACATGACTTCCGCATTAGTGCCTTCAAAATCACATCCGGCATACAGACAAGCTTTTGAATGAGCTTCACTAACATCTCTTCCTGCTATATATTTTGCACCTACACCGCAGTAGGAAAACTCGTAGTTTACCGCAGGGAATCCACCTCCTTTTGGCCAGCCAAGACCCCAACCATCAACATCTAACATTGTATATTCTTGTTCCAAACCGAACCAGGGCTCGTCGGCGCCATGATGTACACACAGATCGTTACAGAATTTTCGGTTATTCGTTGCAGCTGGAGATCCATCTCCCATATAAACTTCGCACAACACAAGAACGTGAGGTTCCAGTCTAAATGGGTCTCTATACACAGCACACGGTTTTAGACTAGTATCCGAGTTTGCAGTCGTTGCTTGACCGGTAGAGCTTCCATCGAAAGCCCACCCAGGGGCCACATCAGCACTGTAAGGAGTGCAGTTTAAAATTCTATCCTTACATCTCATATTGATACCCGATCCATCTATCCAGCAGTAGGTTGCTAATACTTTATTACAGGGCATAGGAAGTCTAATATATCTGTCCATTACCTTCTTGTTCATAATGTGATTGATAGACTGCTTCAACATATTTCTTTTTGGAATAAACAGACCACTGGCGCGGGCGTGGCGTTGCAGAATATTGAGACATTTTAAAATATTTTCCATAATTTTTATAACTTGAACCAAATAAATAAAATTTCCAGTAGGTATAAAAGTTAAATTTATTTTACTCACTACAATTTGGGTTTGAATAAAATTCTAATAAAAATTGACAAATCAAATTTAAAATTTCTGTTTTTTTTTTTCAAGTTGACTGATAATAAATCATTTTAATTTTTTACCAGCACCTTAAAGAAAGTAAGAATTTCAAAAAGTTTTGATTACAAACAAGTCTCAGCTAGCAAAGCACAAACTCGATACGGATCACAATCACCTGCAGGTCTACGATCTTCCAAAAATCCTTTACGTTTAGATGCAACACTTCTTTGAAGCCGTACAGAAGCTCCACGATCTGCTACTGCCCATTTACAAATATCAAATGATGCTGTTTCGAATTTTCCAGTAAGTCTTTTTTTATTTTCTTGACCATCACCAAGACCATAGTTTTTCATATATTTTTCATGCTGATTGCACAAAAGCTCGCAAACGCGTTCAATTTCGGTTATTCCTTCGTCAGCTCTCATTTTTTTCACACTAAAATTATGATGACATCCGATTCCAGGCTGATCTTCACCCATCGGTTTTGGGTGATAGCTGATAATATATCCAAAATGTTCAGCTATTCTTCCAAGCAAATAGCGTCCCATCCACAAATCATCAGCAGCTTTAATCCCAGGTGTTGTTCCAACCTGAAATTCCCAAGAAGCTTTCATCACTTCTGCATTAGTTCCCCCAAAATCCATTCCTGAGTAAATACATGCTCTAGTATGGCATTCAACTATTTCTCTTCCAGCAACGTGTTCACCATGCCCACAATATGAAAACTGAGATTTTGTTACCGGATACCCCCGGCATTTTGGCCATCCCAAGGGCCACAAGTCAGAGTCAAATATTGTATATTCTTGCTCAATACCAAACCACGGTTCTTGATCTGCAATTTGATTGAGTATTTTTATGCAGCTAGCTCTGTAATTTGTAGGTGTTGGAGTTCCATCACTGTAAAATGTTTCACATAAAATGATGACATTAGGGCTCTTTCTAAACGGGTCTTGGTAAATAGCCGAGGGTATCAATAATGTATCTGAATTTTCTGTACTAGCTTGTCCTGTAGAGCTACCGTCAAATGACCATTTAGGAGCCATTGCGAGATCACATGGTACTTTATCCAAAATACGGTCTTTAGATCTTAAATTTATTCCACTGCCATCAATCCACACATATGTTGCAAGAACCTTGTTTTTTGGGAGAGGTAATTTCATGAGGTGATCGTAGTATACATTTACAGGACTGTTAATTTTTGTCATTCCACTTGTAACTTTTTCAACACTTATTTTACGTCTGCAACCGTACCCAAGTGTGTATTTTAATATATTTTTGTTCAATAACGCTTTATTAAGCACTTTATACATGATTATTTAAGCGATTTTTTAATAATATGATAAAATTGTACTATTAAAAACATTAGAAGCGAGCGGTTTTAATGTACCTTATAAATACTAGTTGGTTACGACTAAGCTTCTGACACCACTTTAAAAAATTCTAAATTGATTAATTAATGTCTCACGTTTAATACTTACTATGGTGATGTATTCAGTCCACCCAGATATTCAGAAATAGCTCAAAATATAGCAAGAATTTCGATTTATGGCCTTTCTTTTTGTTATTTTTGCCTCATAGTCTTAAAGTCAAGCGAGACTTTATGGTGTAAACACGTTTTTTTAATTCTTGGCCCTTGTCATTTATGGAAATGTCATCTCGTATATTATCTGTCACTGTCAGTGTGAGGTGTGAGCCATATTTTGAATTTTTTTGAAGCATTTTATTTTATAAAATAATATACCTATTATTACCTATATACCTATTATTTTTCTTTCTTCAATCAAGTTCAACATTTTGATTTAATTTCACCTTGTCTTATTTTTCTACTTCAAGCGAAATTGGCTGAATTGATAACTTGTACATAGGCACATAAGCAATGGAAATGTAAGTTTTTCACATTCCCATTTTTAAGGGTTCCTTGCCAATAGGGTGCCAACGAATTATTCAAATAATTATTACTATTATTAATTATTTACAGTACGATCAGATACCATCGTGTGCTAGTACTACTGAAATGGCCGGTTTTTACAAAATCTCTTTTCACAATGAAAAGGATGTTTGCCTTAGTCCACCGTGCTGGCCTAACGATGAAACTTTACATGTCTTTGAGAACATCATGAAGAACTCTCAAGCATGCACGTTTCCTCACGATGTTTTCCTTCACCTTTGCAGCAGGTGCTATTTTATATTATGAACCACACAAAACTTTTTAAAATGTCAACGATAATTATGTCTCACTGGAATTTGAATCCGGACCCTCTAGTAAAGGTTGAATTCTTAAGCACAAGGCAATCACTTATTTCACACTTAATGAAAAAGTCGCTATCAACACATTTGAACCAAATAATTTAATGCAATTTCTTCTTTATCCATTTATTAATTAAGCTCTTTAAATTACATGTTTACAGATTAAATGCAAATGCTGCGTTCCTTTGCAACTATGAAGTAATGCAGATTCTTCAGCAAATAAAAGAGCGCACTCAGCGGACCCGACGAGAGGCAACATTGGCAACTGTAGCGTATGAGGTTAAAGTTAATTTATATTATATTTTTATAAGGTTATGAGTTTATGATCAATAAATTTAAGTCAATGTTATATTTGTATGTATGGGGAAAGAAAACAAGTAGAGGAAAACAAGAAATGAGGAATAACAAAAAATGCTGAAGAGTCAGGGGAGAGATTTTGATGTAAACTAAAACTACATTATTAGATTAGGGAGTGGTATAAGATGTATCTTACATCAAAATCGGTTCAGTAGTTTCCGTGATTTGGACTTAAAACTAAAGATTAGAAAAAATAAATTTTAATAAAATTAAACTGACCTCATAAAATAAAAGTATGGAATAAAATTTGTTTCATACTTTAGGTTTACTATTTTTTGAGGTTGGTATCTTTTGTATCGAGGATTTTGTTTCCATTGTTAAATTTTGGCACCAATGTAGAGAAATACTGAGCATGACTCTCTTCAGAGAAATGCAGCAAAGAACACCGTTGGATTCTTCAATTTCTTAATATAATCTGTTAAAGTTTTATATCAATTTCAGACTGTTCACTACCTGCAACAGACAGAGAGTAAATACCAAAATCCAGATATGATCAAAAACTTTTTGATCGCAATGAAAGACTTCAAACTCACCAAGACAGAGAAGCTGATGATGGTGAACACCCCTCCCCGGACAGAGGTGGAGATACAACTGGTATGTGTTTGATTCCAAACTAGCTATTGTCAGCAATTTCGTCTGAGCAAAATGCAGATTTTATTCCAGAAAGGAATAAAAATTGTCAGAAATGTAAATTCTAGAGTATAAACTCTAAGCAATATTCATATAACTACGATCACTTTTTATTAAATGTATAGAGACAAATGTATGAGGCTGAGAATGTTATATATAGAAATTTATATAATTTCAGATTGTGCAAGAAAGCGAAGAGAGATTATCTGAAGAAGAAGTGAAGCGAATCTTAGAGATTGTAAATCAATATATGCCAGCAGTTGCCTGACAGACTGACGAGGATAGGTTAGAGGACCGGCCAGAGTCAAGCTTGTCTGGTAGTGCCGACAATACAGCATTTGAAGGATCTTGTGTACAGTCACAGTGAAATGCTGTGTTTGTTACTATGTCTTTATACATTGTAGTTTAAAATAATGTGCGAACATAATACCAACTTGGATTTTTAGACTTAACATGCACTCATGTTGGACTAGTAGCAAGGAAAATGATTTGTGTATACCTTTAATGTGGCACCTCCTTAAAGGTATACAAAAATCAAAAACCATTGCTAGGCTAGTATTTACAGTAGTTCACAGATCCAGCTTTTCTGTGTGTCAGTTGGCAGAGGCCTCATTCAACCGTTGGCCACATTTTCCTTGCTACTAGTCCAACATGAGTGCCCCATCTTGATGGTGGTCTGTCTCTTTTCTTATTACCAGTGGGTACCAGTGGGATCTTATTTCATTTTTCTATACCCCATTGATTGGGACTGGTGACTGCCATCCTCCTATCTTGGCACTGTTGGTGAAATGGGCAATGTCAGTAATTGCTAATCGGATAAGCCTAATCCATCCCTGTAAAATTTTGATAATGTATATACATATAATAAGATAAAATTGTTTGATACTTAAAATGTAAAATTAAATATGTAAATATTTAAATTTAAAATAGTAATTAAATATGATAAAGTTTTTGCTTAAATGAAGAATGCGTGTAATAATCATAGTTCTCACACAACACAGGGGATTCTTGTGTGTGGCTAAAGAGTATGAAATTTTATATGACAAGGCTAAAAATAGATATTTTATTAACAATTAGCGGACCTATGAAGTTGAACAAAATTAGTGAGTCTCAACAGTTTTCGAAGGTAACAAAATATAAAATCTGTTTAAAAAAAATTAACGATTAACCAATTGACACATACATTTATTTACACCTTTCATTCACCAAACTCAGATTTAACCACCTCACTCAGTTTTTTGATCACCTAATTCATAATCCGGAACTTCAACCATCCACTTCCTCTTCTTCTGTTTATTGGTTTTTTTTTTTGTAATTTTGTTATCGTACTGTAAGAAAACTGTGGCTAAAAAGTTAAATAATATGAATTTTTTTAAATTAACTAAATGGGTACCTACGTAAGATTCTATTAAATAAGTATAAATAGTTTTAAATAAATTGTACTCCATTAGGTATTTTAAGAATAAAATGGAAATATGTACATTAAATCACTGTGTTTCAATTTAAATGAACTTTTCACCTGTTTTTTGTGCACTGTACCACAATATTTATGATTTACCCATGAATTTATATTCTGGACACTAGAAATTATAGAGGTCTGTTAAAACACTTAAAAATTGGGACAGTGAATTAAAATTTACGAAAAAATCACCGATTTGGAAAGCGGCGTAAAATAGGTTTTAAACATTACCGCCATTTGTTCGCAACAGAAAAACTGCACTTTTTTTATTTCTCAAATCTAGCGCCATCTATGATCTATCACAATATCATATAAAACTACACAAAATGATGTTCAAGTTATTAAGTTACTCGATAGATGGCGCTACGTGCGTCGATGTTGATATAACATTTTTAAACTAGCTAATCTTGTACTTAACGATTATTAAAATCAAGAGTACCCGTATTCTTATAGCACACAATGTAATTATTTTTATTTAGGCAAATATCGGTAGCGATAAAATTAAGGAACACTTTGAACGTTAGCGACATCTGTTAGAAATCAATGGAAACGTTTTGACATGTAATAATGTGACGTTGCTAAGCAACTTTCGAACTTAAAACAACGGAATAACGACATTCGCTTTGCTAGGTCGGAATTTGAATTCGTATCGGCCGTCTGCCTGATGGGAGGAGGGAGCTCCTTCAGTCGAACTCGAGCGACAGAAACGTGTACGGCGAAGTGCGGTCGACTCGTCGATACGCAGCTGTCCTGCCGCGTTTAACAATTTAAAGTTTTTTTCGAAACGCGAGTGTAAATAAACAACTTATTACTTTTCATTGCGTCTAATGATGAAGTGATACAAATGTTTGTTTGTTAATCGTGTCTAACGCAGTGAAGCTGGAGCCTTCGTATTCGTAACCGTAACCGCTTCTCGCAATGACAAGGGAGAGCATTCAGTTACCTTTTGAGAAACCGGAGGCATTTAAAATGTTTTATATCGCCTAATCGATGCCTTGTTTAACGTATAAGTGTATTCGTTGATTATAAGGACTCAAGTGTTAGTTTGGTGAGACTTGAAGCATATTGTTGTCGTTTCGGCTCGGTCGTTAGTCGTCTACACGTTAAAATGAGTGTTTTGAGTGGTTTGAGTAAGGCTGACTTCAAGACGGCGAGTGATGGACTGTTGGAGCTGGCCGAGGAGCGGCTCCGTAGCATCATGCGTACGGAACCCATCACAGACGTCTACCACGTCGAACAGACACCCTTTGCAAGGTCAGCACATGCTTTATAATTTCAACTAAACTTTGACACAGTTTCGTTTAAACTAGTTTGTCACACAATAAACACAAAAACAGCACAATAATAATAAACAACTGGATCTTTAAAGTCCAGCATGACATTAACTTGTGACCTGAATACCTAACTGAAATTTGACATTTCAAACTTCTAAACAGCTACATCAAAGTTCTTATTCAGCCAAAGTTTCTAAAAGTTTAAAAACTCATTAAAACTTTTATGCTGCTTCAAATGAGCTCAAAAACAAAAACCTAGGAAAGTAGGTATCTGACATATTAGCCATAAAGATAATTATGAAATATTCATGGCCAACATTGATAGATGTGTGTGTCATAGCCTAGCTATAATAGCAGTACTCAGCTGATAGTTGTAAGGAAGGGTGCACACATCACAATAGAATAGTACAATGCAACAAGAGTTCAGTGTTATCTACTCTAGGGCTGCGTCCATAAAGTATCATTTCATGTAGATAAGATATCTCAGTTCTAGATAAAAATGACTGATGATTGTTTGGTACCTTGATAAATTATAGATAAGGTGTTATTTTCACTTGGAGTGGAATGCTTTTGGTGTGAAATTTGGCAAATGTTTTAAGGTTATAACAATTCCATGCTATTGTTTGTCCATTGTTTCTTGTGTAAAAGTAATTATTTATGAAAGTTTAAAAAAGCAATGTGAGGGAATGAAAATAAAACTGTTTTTATTACATTTCACTTTCATATATAAGTTGATGTATTTGATTGGAATGGTTGGAACCATGAAATGCGAAATCAACAAGTGAAATAATATC
Source organism: Erynnis tages (assembly GCA_905147235.1). Classification (NCBI taxonomy): domain Eukaryota; kingdom Metazoa; phylum Arthropoda; class Insecta; order Lepidoptera; family Hesperiidae; genus Erynnis; species Erynnis tages. The sequence goes on from LR990074.1 coordinate 11,683,216, forward strand.
TTTATTTATCTAAGATTGTATTTGTAGTTATACATTTAGGTATGCATATTATATATTATATAATTATATGATATAATGTAAGTGAGAATTTAAATTACCTTTAATAATATTATGTTTCTAGTATCCCATATTGTCTGCCCCATCATCAGAATGCAGGTCAAGGTAGAAATGTCATAATTGTTCTTTCTCTAACTTCAGTCCATAATATTTCCATGTGAAGTTGCTATGTTTAAATTACCTACTGCCATTTTTGTTGGCCCATAAGCAATTATGATTTTCTATAGTACATTTGATTTGATGCAAAATTTTTAAAAGCCCCTGAAATAGCATAACTTGTAGCCAACTTTCTTTGACCAAAGAACCAATATCCTTAAAAAAATAGTTAAGGGAAGCCCAATTTAAAACTCTTGGATCATACATAAACATGCTTACATTAACACATGTACACACTTAAACACATAACACTTATTAAACCACTGAGCACAGTTATTTCATTTGTAATCCAAGCAACCTTGAGTTTATAACAAAATGAATGAACTACTGAGTAGGTAACTGCTTATAAAATTGCAAATTAGCAATTCAATTTTTATTCTCATTGCTGATGTTTGAATAATTTAATTCACTTCCTAATATTTTTCTTAAGCTTATTAAGTAGTTATTATTTAAGTTTGTTTGTTTTAAAGTAAAGTGTTTGTTTTAAAAATTAGTAAAGTTGTATGTACATGTTACATTCAATAAGCTTAACAGTTGAACAATAAATAAAATGTGGCAAAAATTAAAAAAAAACTAAAAAGCATCTCATCAAGCTTATGACAGAATGAATCGGTTCATTCAAAAATAAAGCTGCGTCCACATTAAGCGTGAAAGTGTGTCGTGTCGTTTGGCGGGCATCGCGGTACGCAACCGGCTCACGTGTCCGACAAGTTTTCCCGTTGTTGCCGCCATCTTCCTGTGCGGGCGCCGTGTGCGCAGACGCAGGCAAGAGGTGGCCTCTCCTTATAAATACCCCTTGTGCAAAAAAAAACTTAGGGCCTTTAAAAAGGAGCAACATGGAGCCCACCAACTGGTTTCATTGGTGGCCTAATGTTGTAGATTGTTTATGTTGTCGTTAAATATTCCATATTATTATGAAGTGCAATAAAATCTGTGATGTATAATTTTAACAGGAGGCGATACGATTAAACTTGGAATGCAAAAAATCATTTTGTACATGAAAGTATTAGTTACAAAGTATTGAGTAGGTATCATTTATTTCATTTTTATCAGTGGCCTCAGGACCTCAGTGATCGCTATCTGTTTTAATGTCTACAATAAGACTAATAAGTGCATAAATATCTTCGTTTAATAGTGAAGATACACTTTTATTGAATTGCCTGCCCCTTTACTACGGCTTACACAAAGTACGCTGCTTTTTTAAATTGATCATTAACGTCGTCATCGTTAAGTTCATTTTATGATGTTAAATTATACTAAGTTGCGTCGAGCTTTTGGTGGCGCTCTGCATTCGGCCGTTACCTGTTTTTAATGGATGCTTCATCTGATTTATGATTTCGAAAGTAAACATTTTAGCATACTTTGATTCCATTATCATAAATTAGATTCAAAGCATTAAGCATAATTTTTTATATTGTTCCACGGGATCTCATTCTGGCTTCACTTAAATGAAAGTGAAATGCGTCGATAAATCTAGAGGGTTGTTATACGATTGTATCGAATAATCGCTTGTAAATCACCTATACAAAACAATGACTCGAGCTCAGTTTCTAATACGTATTTCGTTCCGTCGGTTGTAAACCGCCGAGTATTTTCATTTGAGTGTTATGTTTCCTTTGAATGGGGTATCGATTTAATGCTATCGACTCTTATCCTGTTTCACTTATTATTGACAACTTCATTTAGAATTAAATTATATTTAATTTTTAAATTCATCCGTTGGGATAATTAGAAGTCGGACATAAACATAAAAATATTTACGCAATAATTACCTAGAAGAGTTCTAATAGCCTGCAGTGAGTGTTCTAGCCTTCGATGACTTATTATTAGAAAACATTCTTGCGACACTTGTCACACGTTTAGTACTCACTATTTCGTAACAGAAGCTGTGCTGTGCCTATTTTCTTTTGTGAAGTATTTAACAGGTATTTAGTGTAGTAATAGTAACAATAAATGATTGATGGGAAGATAAAAATGTTTTTGATAGTTATATGTAGTTAAAAACTATATGCCTCCTTGCATGGAGTTACAGTCTAATGCTAAAAGACAATGCTTATCTTTCATATAAAATGTAACTAACAACTTTAATCTCCAAACCCTTATCAAGTATCAGTAAAAATATTTTGCCTACCTAAAGCCGTAAGCCGTAAATAAAAAGCCGTAATAACTATAATAGATAGATCTTCCATTCATATACTCGCATATTCGCATCCATAAATTACGAGAGATTGAGATGTGTTAACAGCATGTTCCCGTTCTCTACATTACAATGGGCAAGATTCATCTCTGACGGTTACAGGTCGTTTAATTAATGTATTCCTACACGTTTTACATATCGCCGTGTGCATTTCATTATTTTCCGTGTTCTGTGCGGCGGGCTCGCACTCTTGATTGCTTATCTGTGGCCGTTTTAGATAAGTCTCGTTGCGTTGTTTTAATTCTATTACATTATCTGTGTTACTGTTGATAAACGCGGGCTTACGTGTCTTTAGGAATGAAACGGTTGTTTCGAGTTTCGACTTAAAATGTCTAGTTGTTACATATTTTTCTTCAGTGTCGAAAAAGTTTAAATTTTTTAATATAACTGGTAAAAGGTTTAAGTACAGTATCTTTCGCTAAAAACAACAAGTAGTTAAAATTGTAACCATAATGTTATATTCTGAATGAGACCTATATTGTTTAAATTCTTAGTTTTGGTTATGGTTTGGTTAACATAGTAGGCCACAAGAGCAGCACTAGTAGTGTCGATGGTCTGTTGTTTGTGAATTGTACACGCGCCACGCAACAATCAGCTGAATCTTTCCACCGATCGCTCCGTGACGCGCAAGGTCGCGACGTGACGTATCGTTCGATCAGTCAATGCCTGAACGTTAACTAGTGTGGCAACACCACTATATTATTGAACGAAATAAAATTAATATTTCACTTTTTTTGCACTTTTTCAAGTTTTTACGTTATGTAGGTATGTCTTATTGCAACTTTTCGTTCCAAGCTGCGTCAAACAATTTCGGATATTCGTTATAACTGCAACAGTGCAGTAACCACTTGACGGATAGTGTCCGATAGTTTCCATGGATTATATCCATATAAGTATAAGTACAAGTACAAGAAGTATAAGTACTGGCTTAGCAGAGCAAAGTACGGTGGAGTAAACGGTACTTGTCATCTATAAAGAACTTCAACATAAATAACTTCTGTTGATATTGGAGTGCGTTAACATGGGCTTATTTGGATTGCTATAACCAAAAACAGATGCTATGGTATCGTACATTTTTAATCGCAAACTATTAACTGGCTAAAATACATTTAATAATGTATATAGGTACAAAGTACCAAAGTCTGAAAACAGAAAATTCTGACCCTAAGCAGGCCTGGCCCACTCCCCGTGTCGGTATCAAAAATGTACCTACGCACAGCGGCCCCGCATAAACGGCTAGAAAGGAAAGTGGAATAGGTAAGAGTAACGCGCTAGAAAGAGACGCAATAGGTAGCGGGAAAGTGGAAAAGGTAAGTCTTATGCGCTAGCAAGAGACGCAACATTATCGTAAGTGATTATCGTAGCTAGAGTGTATATTTCTTTAAATGATTTTTCGAAGTGGGCCTTCTGTACTTGTACTATTATGTATTCTGTGCCTTAAGTATTAATTTTAGGAAAATTTCTATGGTTACACGTCTGGAAGGTTGGCCTTATAAGATCGATTACCTACTGTTTACAAGTTTAAAAAACCTACATGCGATTGATTAGACGAATCGTTTACCGATCCCAATTCATTTATGTTAACACATCCGGTGCCGACGACCTATATATCCGGAATTCTCACAGGAAAATAATTCGCGTGTTTCAGGAATGTAAAATGGAATTGTTTATGTTGCGTGATAAATTACGACCGGTCCGTTTGCTAGCGGGGCGCGGTGGCATCGCATGACCCATTTTGGGATTTTCTAGGCCGCCGGCGAACAGTTGGGAACATGATTGTAGGATGGGAACATTGTGTTGTTTGTATGTTTTAAACATTGAATGGGTTAGAATAACATTGGAGCGATGTAAAAATATGTAATGAAGTTGAACATTTTGTAGCAATTTGAAACGATACGTTCCGTTAGGGTTAGTTTTTGGTTTTACAGGGCATTCTCATAAATCCATATTCGGTCATGAAAATAAATTGCTCCGGTTTGTGCTGGTTTTGGTCGACCTGCTGTTTATTTTCAAAAAAATTGTTTATGTGAGGTTCCTTTGTTATAAGTATAACTGAAATTTTTTTCATTCTTAATTTGGTTTCTTATTTAAAGACGTTACAGCGCCAACTCATCCTTCTACTGCTTGCGGACAATAATATGAAATAATATAATGTTTATGCAACTTGCATTATGCATAAACAAAGGCGACATTCAATGGTCTAAGCCCTGCCGGCGTAACCTGTACGATCATTAAATGAATAATGCATACGAATGCATTACCTCCACTAGGAAACGTATTCTTAACCCCCTCTGCAGGTGCAATACTGGATATGCAACATTGTATTCGCAAAAGAATGAAACAAAAAAGGATTTTGATGTTCATTTCTTTAGTATCAGATCTTGGAAATTCTGATTAAATTGAGGCTGTGTGTTGTGTCCATAGAGAACGAAAGAGTTAAAAAGAAAAAGGTTGAAACTTTGTTATTAATTGGAGTAGGTTTCTCGGAATTCAAATTCAAATGGATTTGAGACCTAAAATAGGCTAGGCTAAGCTAAAATTGACGACTTTTCAATTGAGATACTGCTGTATCTATGTATGTATACATCAAATAATCGTATAACGTCATTATTTATTAATTCTGACTATTACTAACTGACTTCTAATCACCCTTTCAAAGCCAGCACTGCACTTGCATGTTTTCTTATTAAAAAGCTACTAAGAACAACAAAAACGATGTCATACCGAAATCATTTCACTATAGGAATATTTTCTGTATTAAAAACCTACTAAGAATAACAAGAGCAATACCATTCCAGTTTCATAGGAATAAGTATTTTTGTAGCTCTAACAAAGACTGTCAAAGATGCGTCTACATTCAGCTGACCACCTCGCCACGTTGCCAGACAGTGTGTGTGTTTATGCATGTAAATTTATTTCAATAGAAGTAGGCAAACCGTGCAAGTGCACGGATTTCTTTGAATACTTAATTGTTGGTGCCAGTTAATGAGCTGAGCGCACATAAATTGCGCCTTAACCTCGCAAGGGTTGTAAACATTACGAAATTGCAGGAAGTGGTCATTTATATTGGAGTGAGCAATTAACAGACCGATTCGAACTTTTGTCAAGTTCATTATGAACGTTTTTTTTTTCAACGCAATAATAACAGCACGTTGATTTAAATCACCGGTTCCGAGTAAATATTAACCTAGCGAAGTAGGTAATGGAACTCGGAGCTGTCGTTTAATTTAATTATTATTGTGAATGGACGAACAAATTGACTTTCACAATTCACACGTGTAGGCGATCGTTCCGAATATCTGGATTCAATTTTCGCTAACATTGTCTCCATCAGTTTGTCGAACGGGTCGGCGGGCGCTTTCGCACATCCATTGGATGTGATAAATCCGTAGATTGCGTTACACGCACTGATATGGCTAGTCTAGTGCTAGGTGTGCGTTAGCCTCGGGTCAATCGCAGCTAGTTGAGTGAAATTCAACATTTCAACGTGTAAGTAAATGAAAGGGATCGCGGTAGTAGGGATGCCCAAGCCGTATCGATACTTAACTTGATCGAAACAATGGCATTCGATCCATTCGATTTTTGTATCGATACAACAATATACGATCCGGTGGATGGATATAATTGCATTGATGTTTGGATCGAGGAAATAGTATTTAATTAACCTTAGTTGTTAGCATCAAAATGCAAAAGATCACGCCCACAACCATGGGTAAATGGAATCAAATTTAGGTACTTTAGAGCATTTTTTAGCGCTAGTAACGATCCATTGACGACCTGAGTGGCTCAGTTGGTAATGACGCCAGTGCGCTGCGTGGAGGGCCCTGGTTTCGATTCCCAGTGGCGCAGAGATTTGAATGATGAGTTTAGATTTCTGTTTCTGGTCTGGGTGTGTGTGTATGTTGTTGCCTTGTGTGTGTCAATGGCACCCACGACACAGGGAATCCTAGTGTGGGGCTATGAGTGTGAAGAGTTATTATTATTATTATATTATTGCGATCCAAAATATCGATACAAAACACCTGGTCTACATATATCAAGCATCCCTACGCGATAGGCGAGGGCGTTGGCAATTTCACCGTCGGACGCGGCCCGGGCCCGGGGCGGCTCGTTTCCCGGGAGTGCGCCGGACTGTGGCGTCGAGATATCAGTTTTTGCTCGTCCGGCAACGGCCAGATGTAATCGTTGACTTTCTACAGCTGGTCGGTCGCGGAGCGGTTTCACTTTCAAGCGGCGACGGAATGCGGCCGGACCTCCGACCCGCGCCGTGTCACTGTCGCCGCCCCTCCCTAGGCCCTTGTGTACGATGCACTTTGAACGCGGAAGATCAGTCGATAGGTATAAACAAAAGCTGTACTGGTGAGGGGATCCTTCCTTCTTGTTACGTTTCAAATGTATGGATAGGATAGAAAAGTACTGAGATTACATTTACTGATCTTGGCATTATTCATGACCTTTGCTTGTTTACGTTTGCGATTTAACTCAAACTAAGCAGGCTAAACTATGTTGGACCTGTGGCTGTTTGCAAAACTCGGATATTGTAATTAAGTAATGAGAGTCAAATTGGTACTAATGACAATGTGCAAATTTGTTTTGCATACCATCGTATCTCTGAAAGGTGGCCGGATCGGATCGTTACTCGGAATGGAAATCGAATACACCGCACCAAGGGCACGACGAGACGTCACCAACCGAATCGCTTGATGGTTAATTTTGATTCGACACGCGGCCCGAATACCCGAGTCGGATTCCGTCGGCGGCTATCCGCGCTAATATCTTATTCGTGTCATTAGTGCGAAATGCCAGCCTTTTGGCACCCGCGACGTCAGCCCAGCGTTCCTCGCGGCCGATGCACCGCCCTGGCCCGCACCAGCTAAATTCGGGACCGTTGCATCACACATCACTTTCGGTTTCGTTTGTCACGCGGCTATTTTAGATCGAGTGTCGATTATTAGAACTCTGTTTTTAGCCGGGCGGACCGGTCGGCCGCTTCGTTACCCTCTATGACTAACTACGGTGACACGAGGAAACTTCCACTAATCAATTTAGGTACTACGACCGACCTCGTACTTCCTATTTGAATAGGGCTACGGCTAAAAGAGGACACGATAAGGCTAGTGGCGAGTTTCAAAGTCAGTATGCAAGTATGCAGCGGCTCTCGGTAGCATGCAGTTATCTCGACTTTGCGGAACGAAACACGATCCGTTTGGAGCGGCGCGAGCGAGGCCAGCGCGTCCGCCGCGGCGCCTGCCAATCTGCGGTATATGCTGCTTCGATCGGAACACCTTCTAAGCGACTTCCTCTCTCACGTTTTTCAGTTTCCCTCGCTGCTAACTATCAGGCCCATAATTTTACTTTACTTTCTGCCCTTAATATCCACTACACGGAGCGTGCCCTTGGCTCGCAAGGCCATTTCAGCGAGCGAATGTTCACCTGCTGTAAACCGGGTAGGGTTGAGCAACGAGCGGCGCGCACCGGCGACAATACTCGGCACGTGGGCGATCGCCCGATCGAGAACAATTGCGCCTCTCGTTTAACACAACGAGCGTCGGAATGCGGGCTCCCGATATCGTTACAAAACCGAGTGTAACAGCGGGCCAATGTCAACACGGCTCCCGTGTTGACTTTTGATTGTTTCTATGGTAATGCGCTCGGCGTGCCCGCATCGCGTATTCGCCGCATGCACGCGTAGGCGACTAGATTTTCCGACGCGGGTTGGGCCACTCGCATAATGTAAGAGGTACGACTCGGCTTAGCGAAAGTCTAGTCGACCTTCGGCGCCTAGATATGGGCGGCAGTAGGATCTCGATACACCTGATCGGGAACGGACTCGCAGACCGCTCGCGACGACGCGGTTATGTCAATACGCGGCCGTATACGTTATGTCAACGTTCATCGCACATAATGTGTCATTGACTGGGTATCGCATATCCTAAAGATCTCATCCACGTCGAACGTTTCGAATTACACTCCCAGGTGTTGCCGACGAGCTAACGGATTTATTATTCTTGTCATCTCGATATCACGATTCAAAATCGAACGGCGATAGGTCAAGGTGGGGTTTCTAAGGAGAGACTCGGGTGTAATCGCATCTCCACGCGTTACTCTCTCGATATCATCGCCCCCGACGTGCCGGCCTCGGAGCCTATCTCGTCGACTATATTTTTGTAGTAAACATTCCGAGTATGTGCATTATTGTGCATGCAAGATTGTATTCCTTATCAACTGCGCGTGAGTAACTAATTTTAGAATGCGATCAGATTGTGCGCGTTGAGGCTGTTTTTATTTTATCTCGGCATAAAATATCAGATTTAGCGTTCGCCATCTGAATGCAGTATTTATGTTAGCTCGTGTGTCAGATCGCGGCGATAGTACACGGGGCGTGAATGAGTGACCGGCCCGAGTCGTCGCTCTGGATCCGGAGTTCGCGTGAATCATAAAGTTATGAGACTCATAAATGATGCAACGAGGCCGCGGGCTTTCCCGAAGTTGGAGAAATTCGGCCACGTCCTTTAACGAGATTATCGTCGTTAAATGAAGATTATGTGACGACCAAATCACCCCGTTTATTACAATCGATCATGTTTGTATGCTGCGAGTAAAGCGCGTGACCCAATAGCATTATTTCTTAATTCTCTGCTCTCGGCACAGCGTGACGTTTTCACTGCGCGTGACTGCTATCTATCGGTTTTATAAGAGCTCTTATCAAGGCTGTTATCTTATTTGCGAATTCATTCGAGGCGAAGGGGCCTCGCGGGCTAATATCGGCGTGTCTCGATTTCATTGTTTGCGTGGTGATGGATGCGTCCGCCCGAGATTGAGTTTGCTCTCCCTGGCCACAGTATACAGATTATACAGAAGAGTAACTCAGCCTCAGCCCTGTCCCTGAAAAATTTATCGGTGATACGAATAACGAACGGTTCGGTCGTGGTTCGGTGATACTCGACAGGGCTGCCCGCCTATAGTATTTTAAGTTCATCTTCTACTCATTACCTAAGTATGTACTTGAGTATGTTTCAGGATTAGTAATTTGTAAATATTATATTTTTATAGAAATTCATTGTACATTTGTGAAATAAAAAGTGTTTAATAAAAGTACATTTTGTCCATTTTCATTAGTTAGTATTTTTTTTTTAATTTTAGTCTGACATATATTTGCGCGTCGAAAGAGGTACGAAGAGCTCTACTGTTCAACTTAGTGGTTCTTAAATTTAGTAAAAAACCTTATTAAATTCGTGCGGTACATCCGCGTAAGTTTGTGTACCGAGTGTATACCGAACGCGACGCGGGTAGGCACGACTCGCGGTCCGACCGTTAGTATGAAGATACATTATTGTACAATCTGTATACTGTGTTGAGTTCCGCCCAGGCTAACCTTGAGCGGGGTTCAGTGACCCGAGCCCATCGACACCCATCGGGTTCGCCTCTAATTGCGCGCTTCCGGTGTATTTCCATCCCGCCCAGGACCTAGGACATCGTCCGCCACGTGCGACCACGTACCAACATCGTAAATGTTTACGACTCCCGATCTATATCGGTGTCGATGTTACAAACATTTGTTTAGCGCCGATTGTGACTGAAAGCTTCCGTTGTTGCTATTGTTGTAGTAGTTAGGTACCTATAACAATCAGCACGAGTCGTGAGCACAATCTTTATTGGTCGTTTGATTGCGCTATTGGTTCACGCGATTGGTTCGTCTATGGTCTAGCACGTTTTCGACTGTTGTACATCGGGCGACATTGGCCGAAAATGTACAATAACCCTGCCACTAATCATATGTGTTCTCGACGTCACAATTCATGACGGTTACTGTACACCAGTATTTTATCTGATCAATCTCTGAGTTGTATAAAAAATCTCCCTCACTTAGTATGATGTCGTTTCGTTTTCAGTGTACTTATTTTATTTTAACTTTTACTCAATAAACAGTCGTATACGTCGTCGCGTCGGCTCTCACGAGCGAGACGTATTGGCCATAAACGTGCGCGTTACTCTAGCATGCCATCGGGATTTGTCGGTCGCGAACGGTGCGTAAATATAATAAGATAAATAAGAGAGAGGGCTCATCTGTCAGCGGCGCAAGGGCAAGCCATCGCAGCCGTAAATCGACGCTCAAGAGTACTCAAGACTGCTCAATCCGCGGTACGCAGATATGATAGCGTTGTTAAAATTCTGCGTATGGCTATCTATGGTTTCAAAAATTGTCTATGGATTAAAAAACTAGAAACACATGCCTCGTTTAGCTTACATCTGGACATCTGAACAGTCAGGCCTTTAATTAATTTAATTGGCTGCCGCAATACGGCTCATCCGTACAGCCAATGTAACGTGACAAAATTGAAACGGGTTTTTAAATGGAGCTATCCCAACAGGCAATACGCAATGACAGGCGACAAATGTACGCAAAGACGTTGTACGACAACTTTACGCGAGCGACCGATTTTGTCGTTGTAATAATTAGGAAAAGGGGTCACACGGGATCATAAATCAGACATCTTCACAGCGCCTCAAATTTTAACTCAAATCCAACCAAATAATAGTTCAGACACGTTTACTGTTGTAAACGTTGATCAGTTACGTAGTTCCATTATCTATCTTTCGTCTCCAGTACTCTCCAGCATCAAACCAGCTTCTACTAAAATGGTACTAAAATATTATGTGCCCAATTTCAGGTTAATCACATTAAAAGATTCCGTTACATAGATACGAGTACGTAGGTAGTATGTATATATACACCAAGCGTATAAAACGGTGTTAATGTTAATCACGCTAGGCATTAGCTGTTGATTGGTCGGTGCAGTTTAGTGACATCTAATCTGAAACGAGACTAGAATGTTGTGTGTATTTCTGTGGCATTCCTCTGAGATTTATCGGTCGCGCGGCGCTACGTAAATATAATAATTAGAGAGCCCATCTATCAGTGAAGGAAGGGCGAGCTATCGTCGGCGTAAATCTCTTCGCAAGACTGTTCCATCCGATGAAGATAGCATACGGTAGGGTTGCCATCTCCAAACTTTAAAATCCAGGATTTGAAGGTAGAAATACCAGGACATTTCGGATTAAAGCCAGGACTATATATTGTGAAACGATTGAAAACAGGAGTGGCGCATCAATTTTAAAACATAGGTCCTTAACAGGACTCTTTAAAAACTCAGGATGATGCTTAGAAACTATCCAGGACAGCCCAGGACATCCCAAAAAGCAGGACGTGTCCTGGGAAAACAGGACGGTTGGCAACCCTCGGCATATTCTGTGCTGCGAGCATGAACACTATCGTCAAAGTATTCCTGTAGTTTACATGTGTCATTAGTAAAGGAATGATATAGCATCTGTGTATCTTCCCATACTAATGTCACACGTTAACTATAACGAATATTTTGACGATTGTGCTCGGGGCACTGTAGGCAAAGATGTTTATATGTCAAGATGCAAATTGCAGGATTCCAAAAATGGGACACTTAAAATTAACGTCCTTTTTTAAATTTCTCCTTCTTATGTTACGCTTCCGTCCGACCGGCCACGGGCCCTTTGACACCAACGGTTTCCCGCTGTCTTCTTCTTCTGTCTGTCACATAATTTACTCTAGTTTTGGATAATTTATATTAAAATGCTTAAAAAGGTGAGCCCACTTTTACTCTGTTTAGAAAGAAGTCTTTGTCTGTAAGTCTTAGGTAGGTACCGTATACTTTTCCGTGTTACGCAGATAAGATATCATAGTTGTTTGATTTTGATATCTGCGTAGTCATGGTACTATTTATTATTATAATATCTCATCAAGCAACATGCAACCCCTCATAAAAACTACTCTTCTGCCCATCAATATTTGTGAGAGATGAAATCGCCTTATTCTGTTTTATTTTGTCCAGATATGATGACGTTGTTATCTATCTATCGTTCCAATAGTAAACAACGTCCTAGACAAGAAAAAAATACTTGTTTTAAATCTGTTTATAAATTCTATTAATTTATTACCTCGATTAATAACTAGAAAACTGGCTGGATTCTTGAATGAACTTTATTCAATCTTTGACTATATTTTTTTCTGGCGCTTTTAAAATCCATGCTTTTCGAGATTCGAGAATGAAATTTAAATAGTAAACCTATCTCAATATTCCATTCGACTAGAATTAATTATTATTAATGCAAAAAAGGCGCGTTGTCTCGAATTTTGCATCAAAAAAAGTATTTTTGAGGCATGTGGTGGAGTTCTTTTCATCAATAAGAAATTAGCTATGGTAAGGGATACCTATATCAAAAATAGGAGATCCATTTTTATCCAGGTATTATTATTCTTTGTCCAAAACTAAAAGTGGTTCCTAGGAGGTGGCTGTGAGGTGTTCCACATTACACACACATTAGATGGCCTCAAAGTGGCACTGAAAGGCTATAACAATGGATTATATGCGGATTATTGCGGAATTCATTAATGAAAAAAATTAAATCTGTATTGTAATGTAAATTCTATTAAATGGAATGTGGAAACGCGCGTCTAAACAAATAAAGTATGTGTACCAAAACCTGTGTCGAGAGTTTTTTCCTCCGGCTTTTTCTCTCTTTACCCAGCGATGCCAGCACATAGGCAGCCGATGAGTTCGATTAGGTAAAATTACAACGAATTATAAAAATAATAAATGTAATATGCTAAACTGACAAATGAATTATTATACAAACTTGTCAATTAAATTATGTATTAGTGATAAGTTTTCAATTGTAATTTTAGTACTAACATTAGTTTTTATTTTATTTTTAAATTATTAAAATGTAATATAACTTCATAATTTGCATACCTGAGAAGGTGAATATGGATTGATCAAAATGCCCTGTAAATCCAATAACTAACCCATATTCGTGCAAATAAATGATTTTCATTTCATTTCATTTCATATAACTTCAGACAACCCTTCAGCGACCACCGAACTACTGACAGCCTAGATGCTAAATTGCCAATTCTACATTTAAAAAGATTACAACGCAAACTGAACGTAGGTACAGGATAATGTTGTCCATCCATCCATACGTCACAATCAGCGGGGATTAGAACCCGGTACCTGCTTATTCTTAGGACTTAGACAGACGGGCGTCTCCGGGATTATGTTAATTTATGACGTTCTAAGTCATCGACGTTAAACTTAGATCGGACGCTTTTGTCTATCGGGTGGACGAACTTTAACGATTTTCGCTGTAAATAATAATAATTGTATTGTGGGATTAGTTAGTTCGTTTGTTGACTGCAGTGATAGTTCCAGAATTAAAGTTAGGTACCTATATTGCGAAAATATTACGTTTTATTTTATAAGTATCAACTACTAGTGTGATATTGACTATTAGAGAATGCGCTTATTGCATTAGTCCACCTTTGCTCTGTTTTGTTGCATAAAAATATATTTAAATAAATAAAAATTACGATCTACGATGTGCAAGAAGATCCATAAAGTCCACATAAACGTCGCGAAATTCAATCCTCGAGAGAATAACACTCAATTTCAACGGCCTTTTGAAATACTATCGTAACAGGTACCTACCAGATAGGTTTACTCGGGTTTTATATCTGTTGAGTGAAACTTAAACAAATGATGGTTATATTACGTTACACGTTAAATTGCGACGATCAGATAAAATTGATTGCTTTGAGGTTTTATTAGCAATGAATTAATAAGAGCTAAAGTTTCAGTCTGTAATTAATTGCCGAGTTAATTGTCACTTTATGCTTTTTGTTAATATACCGCCAATCGTGTATAAATTCAAATAAAGTGGCATAAATTTAAAAGTGGTCATTAAAAGAAAAGTCAATGATTGTAGGTTCTTAATATAACGCTCCATAGAAAATACCATTTCATTAAGAATTTTTTCTTTGGTACCACCCTAAGGTATTTTTAGCATTAAGTCCACCTTTATGTAACATAAATTTGCTAACTGTAAAACATCTGCCTATCCAGACTCTCGCGGTATCCTATCTATGATCAAACTTTAATTACGCTACGCCTACTATGCTTAGATTTAACCTCTTTTTAAATGCCAAAAGTACCAAGGAACAGGGAAATGACTCGGACGTGTTTTGCCGTCAGCCCAACGGGGTGGTCAGCGGTCGTCACAGCGCGGTATTAGCATAAACCGTGCGGCACCGCCCAGTCGTTATATCGCTACGTCGATGGTACTCGGAGCGTCTTGGGAATCGATGGGTGTCCATGAGAAACACTCACGAACGAACCTTAGGTCAAGTCATGGGATGTTTGCTTCGATGAAAGGAGATTTTAAATGTCTCCTAATTTATTAGTCTCCTGGTACAATCAACAGATTATTCAGTTGTATGATAATTATAGTACATAATATCCTCCTTAATGTAAAACTATGTTTCCATCTATAGATTAGCTTATTTAGCAGATTTAATACTGATTTTCGACAAAGATAGCTTTAAAAACCATTACCAAATTCAATGAACCGAATTAGTAATAAATGGATTTACTAAAGTTTAATCCGATGTCAGTTCACTGTTACTGTGACTAAACAAAGGCTGTTAGATTATTCATAAAGACAAAAGCTTTATTTAACCGTTTACCCGACGGCTGTATATTTAATGCGGCTTACTTGCAATTACACGAGCCGTTGAACGAAATAACGTGACTTATTGTCTTCAAAACGTCATATCGAACCTTTCAACGAGACAAAGGAACGGCCACGGGCTTTAGTAGGTAGATATTATTAAAATATTAGCATGAAATCTCGTTCGGTTCGAACTTCTTCCATCCGCTCACATTTGCTCAATGTCACCTTACACGGTTTTGCGATATTCGAGGTCTTAAAATACAGGTAAGCTTGTAATTCCTTAAAAGCAAAATACTGCTTCTTAAAACATAGTACTAATATTTTACTTTTAAAAATCAACTGCTTTGTGTGCAAAGAAATGTTATGACGTAAAGAAACGTCGCAATAGCAACCCATGGATTGGATGAATACATTAGCACTTTGTGTTTCAGTAAACAAATCGAATTGCAACATAAAATTGTATTACGCCTTATAAAAAATAACACATTTTGTTTTGTTAATCATAACAAGACAGAAATATTACCACGACGTGTAATAAGAATGTCCAAAGAAAAGAAAAATAACAATTTAATGTACGTTTTAGATAAGACCATTATCTAAAACGTACATTAAATTGTTATTTTGTTTTAGTTATCGTCTATCACAATGTTTTTTACTCTTCTAGTACGTAGTGGCCATCATTTATTTTAAATAACAAATTCAACTTGCATGCAGCGTTTTACGATTATGACGCCTCATACTTTGACGTATTATTACGTCGCCTCGTACATCCTGGGAGGGTTAAAATGTTTTCCTAGACTTATGCGAATAGCAAAGCATGAATATTTAATGAGACATCCGCCTAGCCGTGACCTTTATTTTGGCCTTTCTCTGTGGCCATTGTTCTCGGACAGTCCCGGCTCGGCCTGTGAGATTTATCTAATGTCTGTTTGTTTGTTTCTTGCAGGTAACTATGCAGTCTTGTCGGCGAACTTTATGACGGTATGCGCGCCGCTCAATATTTATCTCACATTATTTAACGATACGAACGATATTTGAGGTGGGGATCTTTATTATAATCCTGAGCTAACATTTTAATGTCCATGTTTATGATAGTTTTTGTGTTATACGTGGTTACATCGCTTTTCGATGTTGCAGTACCTACACATACATACAAGACAGCATAAGTTTTCAATAACATGTTCTTGCTCGCATGTAATTGCACAGTTTCTTATTGACGGGCGCTTATCTCTTCTCTGTGATAGTCTTAAATACAGTTTTTTTACGTCTGCTTTTTATGTATCTATCTATTGTCTGAATAGCAATGCTCTGGCAGCTTACGTCTGTCAATATCTGTCTCGTCGCTTTTTTCCTGTCCCGCCGAGCTCGAGCTGCTCAGGTTCGGAGCAAAAAATAATTTTCATCTCCGAGATGACGCAATCGTGAGCCGATCTAACCGATTATCCTGCGAGCGCTGACTCATTAGTCGGATCGTCGTAGTCGCAAGATCACGGCTGAAATATTCGATTTAATTAACCTTTTTCCTATGAATCACGAGGCGTCGTGATTTGCATGCGCATTCCTTAGATGGCTCGGAAGTGCTGAAGGGGCACAGTCGGCGGGTCGTTGTCCCCGGGGTGTCGACTGAAAACAGCCTCATAGAGCGTTGTTAACGTGTCGCAGTGTAAAAAGGCCATTAGGAAGGAGTGGCGGCGGCGCGGCCGCGTGTCGTCACTCGACGCTCGGTTTTTTGTCACCGAAGTCGACTATCTTCCGTCGGTCGACGCTTTGATTAACGAGTGTAACACGATCTCGTGTGTCTCAGTCTCCACTGTTCGGCCCACATGAATAAATTAATTCCGACGCGGAATCCTGCCCACACAGGAAACAAATAGGGATGCCTGTAATCACTCAAATTAATTATATTGACTAACTGAGTAAGTACGAATCGATTATGCGTCGACGCAAAAAAGCCATTTGAAGACTATTAATCTTACTTTTCAATGTTGTTTAATATTCATAGTTAAAAGATTTAATGACTTCATCACCATCCCGAGATTTTAATATAGTTTGCATCTGAGGATAATAATTTACTAAATTGCATTTAGTGTCTACCTATACTTGATGCACTTCAAAGTAAATAATAATGGTGGATATTGACCGGAAATTATGTTCCCCGCTGAGATTCTTACGCAATGATTCCATAATGATTTCTGAAGTTACGTTGGTTGTAGAATTTTTGTATCCATGTAGGTTAGACGATTTTGTAGTTGGCGTGTGTTTTTTGTGGAGAGCGTTTCATTTCGGCAACGTTGCACGGAATTTGACGAATGCGCGAGATCAAACAAACCGTGAAACGGAGCGCTCGGATGCCGGCACGCCAAATGTGCGACACCAGTGTTCACACACAATGTACTATGCCGGCTCGCTCTGTCCCGCTCGAGATCCGTACGTACGTTCCCTTCGCTCGTCTGTTTGTTCGATTTTGGGCGAGTGTGGTGGATGACAAAGCGTCACTTTCTACGGGCGCACGCGCAGCGGCAAATGAAGTGTGTCGCGTACGCAGACAGCTGCGCGATAGATTCAGAGCTCTAATGTGCGCCGGAAACCATCAATTTAGATAGTGCGCCGGATTGCCGCCGCGATGCTTCTGCTCGTAGGATGCAACTATTACACGAAGGAAACCGTGATTTACGACCTTCATTGTTTTGTGTTCAAGATCTCTCGCATCCTCATTTAATTGAGTGCTCCTTAGATAAGTCCAGTGGTCGCCTCGACTTCGTGTACAGTCTTGACGTGAAAGTATTGTTGGAGTCGCCGACGGCGGCGGGGCCGTCGCCGCGACGATGTCGCTGATTAATGTACGAGATCGAAGGGAAACTAGCCGCTACTGTAACTGCAACGACCAACGACAGTAGAAAGTAAATAAATGTTAAATATCCTGCTGAATATCGCAATAACAATCTCGGACACATGTCATTTCACGTGTTCGGTTTCACATGCCACCGGTGGATTCGCTCGCTATTTGTTATTCGATTTGCGGAATCCGATATGGTTTGGTAATCGATGTGGAAGCGAGGGGCCGTGAGCCCGTGACATGGCATCTGTTCGCCGCGATGCTCCCATTGCATTCTATTTGCGACTACGTACCGAACTCACCCCTCGGAATAGACAATTTGTCTCTATCAAGACCGAGGGAAACGGAGCAGACGTGAATTTGTGGATCTTATTTTGACTGGTCATGAAAGATAACGGTTTTCATTGTTTATGGTCCGAATCTGAACCGTCTCGTCTAGAGGGACTCATGCTCATTATTGCTCATGTCTTTTTTTTTAGAAAATGAGTAGCAAATGACCGTGCGGGCCACCTGATGTTAAGTGTTCACTTCAGCTCAAGGATACCCACATTAAACCTCAAATAGGGAAGGAATCTTGTCTAAGGTTGTATGTGGTGGTGTTTTGCTGCCAAATACAGTAGATATCCTCCGATTTTTCCTTTACGACGGTAAATACCCCGGGCGAGCTGCCACGGCCCTACTGCTTTAACGTATTTGGGTCTTATTATTTTCGGCCATAAATCATAATGATAAGCATTATTAAGCATTGTTTCGGAAATAATATCGCTCACTTTCAATTGTTTACCATAGGTAATGGTTCTCTCGCTGAATTGGAGTGGATTTGCAATCGGATAGTGCTTTTCCGTGGAGAATCTGGTATTGTTGTACTCGTGAAATAGCCGGTTGGGAAATTATTACGCCAAACATCTACAATATCAAGAGTGGGGCTTTGTTATGTTTATTGGTAGTTTCGTTGAACACGTACGTATCGTGTGTGGTAGCTGAACTGTAGTTATGAACGTTTCCCAATACAGTTGCGTGGGCTTTTATATTGTACCTTAAGTTTTTTGCGCCTTTGCTACAGGCAAACCTTTCTATAGAAATTATGAATGTGGTTAGCTGTTTATTTTATTTATCAACGAATGTGATTTAACTAATATTTCACTTACAGTTCATTTTGATAATTACTGCTTTATGGTCCCATCTGACTAGTCTGATGACGAATGAACGTATTTGAAGCATGTTTTTAGTTCGATACTTGAATTATGAAGAACTTTTAAAAACATATAAACGACCGATCCCTACGACGTTATAAATACACTACCTTAATTTTCTTAAAACTTTATCCTTTTTTTTCTTAATGCGTAGGTCCGAGCCGATCGATGATTAGTCATCACTGTTTGCTTAAATCAAAACGTTGCTTTCATATCGAATACTTTCTCGAGTCGCAGCGAGGCGAGCGGGCCGTTGCCGAAGTATTGTTTATGAAAAGGGGGTCAAAAGAAAGCAATGGTGGGGCGCGCCGGTCACTCGATATCTCCCGGTGAAGAGGTCACGGCCATTATAGGTCGAGAGCCGCCGGTGTGAATTTTTCGAGAAGTGTCAGAGACTGAATTTTTTTTGAACTGTGATGTCCGAACGCAGAAGATTGAGACATGGCTAAGTAATCGAATATTAGTCGCCACAAACATGTGTTTTTTTTTTATTAAAAATTATAAAAGTTTCTGAGGCACGCCGATCTTTAACATAATTTTGCGTGCACCTAGTGTAAATTATAATTATAAGTCTTTAAGTGGTTCTTTAATTATTTAGGGTTGCCCTAAATTCCATTAAGTACAAACTCTCCATCTGCGTATTTTGTGTTCAAATATAACAGTGCTATTCGAATAATGTCAACCAGCTCCTGGGCCATTTTACGAGAGCCACTAGTGAACCCCAACTGGACCGTTCGGCCAGGCGGCTACCGTAACCATGGCAACCGTTTTTGTTTGGCCCGCGATCGGCCGATACTGTTTGGCGATTTCTCTTTTCTGGTGCGCATGTCGATCGCTAATTTGTTTGGTTGGTGTCGACTGTGCTTTGTTGCTATGAAGTTGTTTTTATTGTGTGTGTATGAGTAGCAAATGGGCATTCAGGCCAACTGATGTTGACACCCACCCACGTCAAAACTCAAATAGAGACGAAATCCTATCTGAGGTTGTATGTGGGTGACTTGCTACACGTGAAGACTGAAATGTTCGCCTCAAATAAATTGTTGGTTTCCTTTGTCGCAAGGCCTATGTCGTATCAGATAAGTAGTAGGTACTGTTATTGAGTCAAAAAAGTGAGTTTCCTCCCACGTGGCACATCGAATCAGGAATGTGCGTGCTGTCATAACGTTCGCGAATTGCTAATGCGCCTTCGTCGGCTTCGTCTGGTGACCTATCAATATACCCATGCAATAAAACGATGTGAAATATTCTGTTTCAAAGCCTTGTTCTTTATTCCGCGTCATAATGGCGTAAATGCGACAAAGCACAATAGCAATTTGCGAGGGTTCCAAACTTCTAACTCTATAATGTACTCTCATATAAGACGAGTAGGTAGGTCCGAGGAGTCATTTGACGTCCGGTCGCAAGGCCGTCTCAGTGCTAGGTATGCTAGTTGAATGTACCTACGACTAACGGGTTTTGTTACAGGCGTCGTGTTGGGTAGGTATTGTAGGTGATTTGCTCCGTTTGTGAAATAAATAACTTATGTAAATTCGAGCATGTAATATGACAAGGTTCTCCTTTAAGTCTGGTCAGAAAATTAGGGGAACGAACATTATTATGAATGAAATATGTCGGAAGTTTAAAAACCTTAAAGCTTTTTAACTGGCTAAATATCCGCTTACAGTCGATAACAACTGGCGGCGTAACGTGTCCGTTTATGTTCATTATTCGATACACCTAAAACATCCCCTTTTGTGACGAAAATATCTAGAATAACTATACAATTCATATTACACGTCTTCCTACAAAACTTACTCGCTTCATAGTCTGTTTATCACGGTCAATTTCCCACAAGTCTGTGTTTGAGTAGTAACCGCGTGACATATTCACAAGCGTACGGACCGGACGAATCTGTCAAAAAGTTTTACGATTTTACTGCGGGAAACCCTTTGGGGTCACAGCCATGACTCCTTAACAGTAGGATATGGATTTTAAACGTCATTCCGAGTTCCTGTATTGATATCCAAGAGTGCAACATTGTTGCTAGCAGTAAACAGATGTGCAGTTTAAATTCCTACCGTTTTATTTATAGTGGAATGTCACCCTTTCGAGTTTTATCTCTTAATTAATTAAAGTTAATGCATGTTTTCGATGTCCTTAACGCCAGATTGTTTAAATAGAATAGACGTAAATGATTGGTTGAAACGTAATTGGTTGAAAAGTTTTCGTTTTTGTTAACAGTAATGCGGCTATTTAGTGCTGTTAAATTAATTGAATTAATTGTGTCAGTTCTGAAAAATTTAAAGCGGACTTAAAAGTGGCAATAGAATAAGCTTGCAGGTAATAAAAATATTATTTGTGGTTATTTCTAATCTTAACTGTATAAGAAGTAATCTCGACTTTTTCTGATACAAATTTTAATTTTGAACCGAGAATTTATCGTCACTGTAATATTTTCTTTTGTATTTAAACAGCTATGTATTTAAATTGTATCTTTGTAAAATTTTATGGCTCCGCGATATTTTTCCAAAAAAACTTAAAAAGGGCAGGAGATTTTAAAGTGTACGGGCTAGTATTGACACCAAACGACAGTCAAAGAAAAGGTGTTGTTAAAGTTTATAATATTTTGCACACTGTAGGTATGATAATGATGTTGCTATGAGTACGCGCGCGATATGTTAGTTTTCCAAATGCATACAAAATTGAAAATGTGACCGGCGCGTGCTATACGAAAACGAGCCGACGGCGGGTGTACGGTTGCACCGTATTACGCACAAATTGCACTCGAAATGAACAGCTTTCATTTGACACTATCAAGACTAGTAAGTAGTTTGCCGCGAAAGCGAATATCCCAACATTATAATAATAAAGAAAGATGCAACGAAGTTTTTCTCATAACGCGAAAATAAACGGTCGTGTGAATGTTTACGTTGTTGCGACTGAAGTAGGCGGCGACTAGGGATGTGGACGAATACGAATATTATACTCAGATAAGCACCGAAGCTATCACTACCCGCCATTTCGGTTTTGCGGTATTTTGGTATATCAGTAAGCCATAAGACAAAAGGTAACCATTTCTTTTATAAAGAAAAACCGGACAAACAGGCAAAAAGACCATTTCTTTTATAAAGAAAAACCGGTCAAACAGGCAAACAGACCACCTGATGGTAAGTGGTCATTGTTGTCTGTGGACACTGGCAATATTTCCTGTCATCCAAAAATCCATAAAATAGTTTTGAAAAATAGAGAAGCCAGATATTCTTATGAGTGCAGTGTATTAGTTGTATTAGTTGAAAAGCAAAATCGGATCCGTGTCAAAGCAAGCATCACTAGCTGAGCCTTATTTGTGTAAAGTGTCCGCAAAGAGATCGCATCGCGGCATTCCGTTTATTGTCAATAAATTGTATAGATACCGGCGTTTAATTAATATGCAAAAAGGAATGAACAAATAAGCGTATGAATAGTGAGACACAGGCTGTGGCACGTGGGACGCGCCCACTCGCCGTCCGCGCGGCTGTCGATAAATCACCTCGTGTTTTGATATCCGCGATCTTTTTATTGTGTTGCCTGGCGCTAAAAATACTCTAATAATAAAGTGGCAATACAAACCAACCGACCGACCAACGCGACAAAATTCAATCACAGGTTGAGTTGTCCTAACTGGTAATGCGCATACCGATGCGAATGATGTTAAAACAAATGTTAAACGTTTACGCATCTCGCAAAAATCGGCTTTGATAAACTTGAATATATACTGATTGAGCTTCACCCTAAAATTTGTTTAATTTTAAGCGACAATACAGTCGTTTCTCATTTAACGAAAGAATAATAAGTTTTGTAATATGTATTATCCGCTTATTTGATAAAGTCACTCGACAGCGTCCCACGAACGTCTGCATGTTATTGATGTAGGCATATTTAATACATATTCAGTTTATCTTAATTTCATTTGCATTTAAAGGACTTTGTCACTCCGACTTCTATTTCAATTTTTGCAATAGTGAGCTAATAATATAGCGTAGTTATGTAACAGCTAGTACTAACTCGACTTAGCTGTGTTCATTATTCAGGTACATTTATTGTTCATTATACATATTTATACTTTAATTTTCATATTCCTAAATTTAAAGAATAAAGTCCTTCGAAATTACCTCTACCATTGCTTCAGTTCAAAGAACCAAATTACAAAGGAAACACCAAACGAAATTTACAAAAACCTTTATTAGCCTCGACACACGTAGTTAACAGTCCGTCAAGACAGTCACATTTAGTTACAATTATCTGTAGTTATATTCCGATCCGTATAAGCCTACTCCTGTTATAAATTCCATTTGTGGCAGTTCCCATTTATACGGGAATCGAGCCAAGTGTCTCGGAGTCGCGCAGGTATGCGATACCGCTCCTGGGCCCATTCCGAATGGAAATCCCGCCTTGACACTAACTTACTGTCACATTACTAATTCAATACCGTGTTACATTAAGTCGAGCAAATAGGACGCAGTATCGTTAGGTATTTCAAATTGTTGCGCGTTTTAGACGACTGCGTTGGAATTTTGTTGGCTTTGATCTGTCAGCGGTGCTTTTTTTGTACAGGTGGAGTCTGCGTTCGTATTAAGTATTTAGACATCGTATTTATGCTGGTTTCATACTTCATCTTATCTCTCACCTTTGCTTCATGACTATTGTAAACTTTTCTCTCAGGATGATCTTACGTAATGCTGAAATAATTCACCTTATTGGCATGATAATCAGCGTATTGCAAAACATTATACCTTTTTCTTCGTCTAAAACTAATCTGCTGTCTTCTTCACTGTTATGCATTAAATAAATTAAATAATGCTTCACACTCATAGCCCCACACTAGGAATCCCTGTGTCGTGCTACCTTCGTTTTTGTCCTCTTCGCCATCACAGTTTCTTGCATACGGTCAATTGAACCCATACCGCCTCCAGCGTTAGTAGGTACTTTAAATGGTAATGCGTTTCTGGATTATTCCTCGTATTAATCCATTCGCACCAGCCGTGCTCGCGGAAATGAGAGAACGTATTGATTTTATTCATAAGCCTCTAGACCCAAAAAGAAATAAAGATGTAAGCTTAAGCTTCGCCATAGCGAGAACGACTGCCATATTCGTCAACCTTCACTTGGGATTTGCATAATATGACATGTGTAATCCATATCGTCGGATACGAAGCCAAATGTTCTTAAATACTCAACGATGTTTTTAAACGAAAAAGATGTAGCGGTTCTCGGCTTTAATATTAATTACGCGCCATATTTAGTCCGAAACAATTTGTAACGTCTTTTGGTTTTTTGAACTATCTTCGATTGATTTGTTTCGCCATTAATTTCTTCGTTTTAGAAGTCTTTACGGTTTTATATAATCAACAACATTTGTGTTTTAGTTTTATTAATGAGGAAAAAAATTATTCTAATTTTGTATTCAGTTTCCTGATTATAAAAATGTTGAATTAAAACCAATGTAATTCCAATATTACTTATAATAATTGTACTTAAAACCTAAATAAGAATTGATGTAAATTTGTGCATATAAAATGTTCCATCCCATTGTTTCATTGGATTATAGGAACTTTATTGCGCATAAAAAGGAATTTTAGCTTCTGTGAACCTTTTACTTAAAACTTATTAAAACATTATTATTGATATACATGAACTAGCTGTCAGTCATAATGGTACGGGAGGTCCCGTCGAACGGATGTTTGCGATCTGTCCATTCCAGTGTTCAACATCGTGGTCCAAATGAATTTGATCTAAACGCTTCCGCATACTGCCCGCGATCATTTACACGTGTCCCAATACAAATGTGTGGACGGAAAGCCAATTTGGTTTCCATGTGGGTGGTAGCGTGGTGTGCCCGCGAGTTTTTTTATCTATACGCTCCTCAAACACTTATATTCGACCGTATAAGACCTCCTGCGTGGTGTCAAGTGAACGTTTTTAGATGTTTCTTACAATGTTGACGGATCTATTCTCTGTTGAAATCAATTGGTAGCCTTTTGGGTGTCCTCGCGATGAGAAATAATTCTTTTATAATAACAGGTAGCAAAGATTAAGTGTTTTGTTGCTGGCAAATAGCATAATGATTAAAAAAAATATCTGGTAAATAAACAAATCTACACAAGCGATACGGAATCGCAGTAGCGATTGTGTTAATCCTACTTAAGGTCAAATTAATGTTATCCTGTTGAAGAAGATTCATTCGAAAATAACTGCTAATTGCCGTCACATACAGTCTACAATTACATGATTTTATAACACTTGTGTTTGTTGATCAAAATGATGATGATGATGATGATGATGATTTTATATATGATAAAATATTATAATATTGACTAGTCTGTAACGTTAGACCCTCTTGGACTACAATACTTAAACGGAATCATCATCGGCTTTGTATTTTATTATTGAATCTTCCACAACGTTTGCAACGCATCTATAATATGAATAGGCGTACACATTTGTCTGGCTGTCGGTCCGATGATTGTCATGCTTTTTGTGCGTCGGATTATCTGCAGCTACTACGAAACCAGAATTGAAATTAAAGTCAAATATCAGATTACTTAATTGCTTTACCTGATTCAAATGCGGAAGGCTTTATAATATTATTTTACTGACGTCGGTCGTCTCTCGTAAACTCGCTGAGTTATGGGCCGTTGTCGCAGAGTTAATAGCGCAACAAGTGTGACCTCCGGCTGTGTCGCCAGTCAATTCTTTGTGACTTAATTCTGCTGCAACGTGCCTTTCTGTTTGCTTAAACGTTTTATGTAGATTCGCTTTGTTTGTCATAGCGAAACATTCTTCGATATTGTCACCGTTGGTTTTACATATTGACTGTTTGCGCAACTCAACACCAGGCGGTATTGCTACATTTATGTTGTAATGTAACCTACCAAACGTATGAAAGGATTCGTTTTGAAAGGATTCTTAAAGGTATGATTATTAAATTATAAATAATTCATACCTTTTGACTTGTCCGTGCGCATACCTCGGCGTAACATATGGTTAAGTCCGACCGACTCTGGTACCGGTATAATTTGGCATGTAATTTTTAACACTTTTAAGATGTCAGGAAGTGTGTCGACCGTAACCTACCATTAACGCATAATGGATCATACGTTGCGGGTCCTCACCCGCTTTGGGAAATAAGAGGCTGTCAATATTTTCACGGCCCTTTATTTTCCACGGGTCATCAATAACGGCACCGTCTCCGACGGAGCGTATGGGTGCGAGAGGTTAATTGTTAATCTAATAGAGCCTCAAGGAAGCGTCGTAAATAGATGCAGTTGAATCCTTGGTGTCATTTATCATAATGTTGTGCCGATGTGAGTTTTCATCTCGGCCGAACTCCGGCAGGTGGGTGTCTCGGCGTCATTATTAATTGATCCTGCAACGTTTCCGCCACATCCGTATGCAAGGTATGTTGCTCTATAACAGTTAATTACGTGCTTAATTTAGTTTCTCTTACCACAAACGTGTGTGCTTGTTGATGTTACTTTTTGTTCCGATTTATTCTACATGTCTATTCTGTTTGCTGATTGGTTGCGTCTTTGTCGGTACCAGAACTTGATTTGCATAAAAAATCAAGTCGCCCTTGTGAATGTTTACTAACTTTATTGGCACAATAAAACCAACACGTATCACGACAGCGTAAACAGTTTTCGGCGTGCAACGAAATAATTCCAGAAACGGCATTACTTTCTGGGGTCGTCTGGAGGTTTCCTCCATAATTGGCACGGCGCCAATTATGTGGGTACGTTCGCCACAATGCAAATGTATGACCCGACTGAGTACACGGAGATCGACGATAAACTCTGTTTCACATTCTGTGCCTTTAATTTGATGATCATTGCCAATGTTTGTTTAAACAGTTACTCGGCATACATTTCCTTCCAGCATCGTCGAATGAGCATAGACGGCGCAAACTAGCCGCCGTAGTGCTCTCAACCTCTCGACCTTTATTCAAACTGCTGGTGATAGACCGTTACCAGCGAAGGAAGAACTCTGCCTTCCTGTACGATTATTTCGGATGAGCTTGTGGGTAGGGATTATGCATAAATGGATAGTTGGATACATGAAGTGGTGGGGTGCCTGTTAGTCTTGAGGTCATCGACAGGTGGCGATTTGCGATTGACGAGCGTTGTTTGCCTATTTTGGCTGCGCATTGTTAAAGAAATAAACGTGTCCCGTTGCGAACCTGTCGGCTCGGATAGTTCTCATGCCAGTTTCGATATTGACAGCGATAATGCTCGTGAATTCGTATGTTGAATGTTTAACCTGTACCTGTGTCTTGTTAGATGTGGCTATTCAAATATTGATTATTGTGAGATTTTTTTTAATTATTTAGAATAATATGCTGCTGTTGCATGGCCTTGGCTGCACGTAAAGAAGTTATAGAACTAAGAAATTAATTGCATGAAAGTAAAAGTGTTATGTTGATGGCCAGGAATATTTAAATGATAAGACATTCAAAATTGATTTAAGATAGTTAATAATCAATCAAGTGAATTAATTCATGAACGTCGCGACAAAACCATCGCCGTTCATATTTTTCACGAGGCAGGGAACTATGCAACTCATTTTACGCATTTTATGAAACTTAAATTGATTCTTAATCACGCGTTCATCAATAAAATAGCCAAAAACGTACGACGATCGCCGGCGGCGGTTTCCATGCGATTTAATACCCTCTTATTTATAGCTCAAGAGCTGGCAGTCGTTTTTCGAAAAGTGTTTGAAGCAGCATAAAATCATGTTGAATCGGATATTTTGTAATATAGGAACACCATTTTTGCTGGCGAAATTAATTTTAGCCAAATCCGAAATGATGAAAGAACGAATATTTTAGTGCGAAAAAAAGTATTAGTAACGTTTTACAATTTGTAACAATATTTTATTTTTAGTTTAAGATGTTTAAGAATTTAAACAACAATGAAGCTAGAACATTCAGTCGGGTTTATAACTTCGCCAGGCGTCGAATGCGAAAAATTATTTTTTAAAATCGAAAAAAGTCAGACACATATTTTGAAACTTTGATGCCTCTGATGCCTGATTTTATCATGCCAAACACTTCTCGAAAAATGTCTACCAGCTCTTGGACCATTATCCATTTTTAGACGATGGGCCATATTAAAAATGCGTATATTCTGATTACAATATTATTGCCTCAATTTATAGCAGGCTCCGAGTTATTTACGTGGAAATTACGTGCTCACGATCGAGTGGAAAAAAATTATTCATGCAATTGAATTGTGCCTCACTGTGTTGGGTACGCCGCAATGTTTCAATATGTACCGTGCATGTTGTATTTACTTTGACTGAAATTCATTTGCTTTGAACAAATACATATTACCATTGACACAAGAATGCTTTTGTCTCCGCTTTGTTTGAAATATCGACTTCGCCTGCACTGGACATTTCTGCACCTTTTAAAATTTTTGTTTACATTATTTATTAATCGCGTTTGATTTTGAAGTTATTGCTATGTTTCAAGATGTTTTCGACTATAATTTTATTCAAATCTTTATTTTTGCTGATAGGTATTCCTTTGTAATATCCCAAATCAGGTGTAATTCTTCTCTCTAATTTTAATATGTTACGCTAATTATCGCGCCTTCGTTCGTTGAGAACAGTTTTTTTATAAAATCATGGGAATCTAGATTTCGAAACTATACTAGAAAAGAGGCAAAATTTTCTTAATTTTAATAGTTGTTTTGTCGGATTTTCTATTTCATTTATAGTGTAACAAGTTAAGGTATTCGGCTTTATCGTTTTTAATTATGCCGAGTTCGTCACATTAAATGGTATAACGCAATAAGTAATTTAGATAAGAGAATTCTTCGAGCGAGATTTAGGTAATGCAATATGTGTCAAGAATGCGATTGATAACAATGTTCTATTCTAACTTTTATTTTTTCTCTTTTACTCGTTCTTTATGGTATTCTCTCAATATTATCCATATACAATCTGTATTGGAAAGAAAATTATTAACAGCGTGAAATCGGCCTCTTAACTCTATTCACTTCTATTGTCTCTAATGTATTAAATATTTTGTCATAGTCCAAGATAGACTAAAACCTATTTTATTATCAGCCCGGTGCAGGTTGATTTAGGTTCGGATCTTAGACTGTCACGGATCGTCTTACCCTGCATGCCCTTTGCCATATTGCACGCAAATGTTACTAGTACGGCAACGTCATTACATACATTTTGTGGCATGTCAGTGTCTATTTTACTTTGGACAGCTCCATACAAAGCCCTGTGTTGAAATTTTGTCGTGTTGGGTGATCGGTCGGATACGTCAGCCAATTAAGATTAGGCCTTTAGGACGAAAGGAAGACTAATCCAAGGTGTTTACGCGATAATTATGTCACAATATTTTGTCAACGCGCGTTAACCCATTAGTCACAACGTCCAAGTGTTTGCCGTGGCGTTATGGCGTTGTTGTGACGTTTGGTTGTCAGTTCCCACGAAGCTGGCTGCGTCGTGAAATGTGGAATGAAGTGACGGCCCGTTACTTGTGGTCACTGAGTCACATGCGCCACGGCGAGAGATACTATTTGTAGCTTTGAATTAGAAGCTTTTAAAATAAATGTGTGTATGTATAACACTATAGATTTTTGTGTCATAGCCTTGTGTGTCGTGGCGTGTTTATTGGCAAAATTGGAGATAAATTTTAAGCCTTTGAGAATTCGCTGAGACTTTTTTTTACAGTTGCTTGTTTTACTGTTGCAATGTGTCTTGGCAAAGTTGGTGATAAATTGTATGAAAATAATTGGCGTAATTTGTAATTCCGATAATTTGGAGAAGTTATGTTTTCAAAATAAATATTAAAGTACCTAATTATTAAAATAATAGATTTAAATATTTGAACTTTTAAAGTTAGCAATTTTCGAGTCATGTTTGGGTTAATAAAATCGTTATAAAATAAAGTCCTAAGTAAATAATCCTAAAGTTGAAGTTTCTTAAAATCGCTATTGATTTGAATTTTCGTTTTTTTACACACAATGTAAATCGACAGGCCAGTCCTTTATCTACGGGTATGGCATATTAACTTGGGCTTTATTTGATCCTTTCGGTCTCTCGTTCTCTAAGACTTATCTAATATCTAGTATCGCTCTGAGCGCGTTGGAGTGTGTCCCTAACACCACGACACTGTATATGGCTGACATAATAGTACCTAGTTTCCTCATGACGGATTTGCGGGGAGCAATACAGTTAGTTTGCGTTAACGAATTGTGATGGTTTTGCGCCAACGAGGAAGTTATTATTGCTGCTGTTTATGTTTTATGAGATGTGTAACTCGGCTTTTTATGTCCTGACTGGGGTCTTTAAGCCTTTATAAACGGCCCACAACTGGAATTAGGAGCGTCGTATTGTAAATGGGCAAATTTTTTTATTGCACCCTGACTTTAAGCGGTGTTTAAGCCAAAGTTTTCCGTGGGTACGTTAAGTTGCATTTTTACTACAGTGTCTTGTTACAGGTTTATGTCAGTCGTGCTGTACAATAGTATACGATAATCGTGTCTTTACTTAGTTTGGCTATCTTCACGTTGTGCAATAATAAGCTACTTAAGACACACGTATTTTAATGTACTATTTCTTTAAGGTTTTGTACTGCAATTGGAGTTTATATTGGATTCATTGGTTCCAATATCGCTTCTGGGCCTCGATAAATTAAACCTAAAGTATCCTTTGCATGAGGAGGAGTAAAGTAGTTTGACTCAAAAGGCTTTGGATCGGTTTGGATAACTTTTTTTGGATCACACAAATCGCAAAACAACCAAATCTTGACCTTGGTTAATCCTTAACGAGTGGGTTAGGTCTTACAACCAAAATAAGACTAAGACCCTTTTTCCCTTCACAACATCTGCTTGTCGTACATATCCCAACATTCGTATACCTACGCACTATGTGTACATTTACTACACTCACACGCACTACGACTGTGTATTATATTCGTGATACTGTCACACTGACATGCAACCCACATTTTCAGCTACCCAGTTTCAATAATTGACAAGATGCGAATCTCAAGATGCGTACAGACATTGTGGCAATCTATCCGGGCATTAATTGACACATTAGATTTGCATACAGATGTTGGATTTCCGAATAACAGATTCTATTCAATATTCGTAAGAGGTTTGCGCATGTATGACCCATTTTGGAATCTCTTGTATTCTGACGAAAGAAGCGACTGAAAAGACATATTGATTCCCTTAACGGGAATAAATATGTTTTTGATAATACATATATGGCTTCATACTATAGCTCGAATGACACAAGCATTTAGTTTACTATTCCTGGAGATGGCTTTCCCATAACAACCACCATAATTTCAGGACATTCACCACATCGAGTTTTCGATGGATATTAATTTTCTCAAAAAACCCGGATAGTTGCCAACCTGATGGATGCCAATCAATCATTTTGTAATTTACACGACCATGATTGTGTCGGGCCGCAAAATCCAACACAAACTATTGCGTGGTCAATGGATTAATTCTGCGCAAAAACAACTTGTGTTAGCAAGTCAATCGTTCGTCCAATAGATGTCTGCCCAAATCCAATATAACCTATTGCGCGGTAGGTATAGTAACCGCCATGAGTCTTGAGCACAGATTATCGGTGGTAGGGATATTGTATACTTTCGGCCAATGTACAGCAGCCGACAAAACGTGCTGGACCAATAGACTGACGAACTGACGTTTGTCGTGTGCACCGCAGCGCAGTCAATGTCAAACCGACCAATGCAAGTTCTGCTCACCACTCATGACGGCAACTATACAGGATTTAAAGGACACTCGCCAAACCAAGCCTTCAATGGATTGACTATGCGCAAAAAACGAACAGTCGTTCGTCTAATAAGTAATTGACACGGACATAATTAAAGATTGTGCAAACCCAACACAACCTATTGCGCGGTGGGTAAAGGATTTATAGGACACTCGCCAGACCGAGCCTTCAATGGATGGACTCTGCGCAAAAACCAATCTGTGGTCGCCAATCAATCGTTCGTCTAATTGACACGGGCTGCGTATGCGACCGAATTCGGCGCGTTACCGTTAATTCGGACGCGTACGTCCGTCGGCGAGCGATTTATTTGCGACGTAATCGGGTCCCTTACGGTAAACCTGAGCTCGTCTTAGCATGCCATCATGTGTGTCTAGCGTCTAGGTCGCCCGTCTACTGAGATTGGTAGTCGAATTGGTTGGACAGGTTTTATGCTGCCGTAGCGGCGACCGCTGTCTCTGTTAATTAAGATTTGGCTTCTGATGATAGATTTAGTAGTTGTTAGTTCTTCTTGACGGTTACCAAGTGTCATATTATTATGTTTCTGCTCTAAATGTACAGCTTCTTGTTTGTAAAATTACCTATGACACAGAATCCTCGTGTTAACGGGATCGCGAATGTTAAATTGTATTTACATTTATTTCTACTAACTATAGGATTTAGAAGATCTATTACCGTTCTGACGCAGTCAATTCAATTGATTCGCTATTGAGCAATCCTCTATGCCTCCTGTTATACATCCGGATTATTCCACGTATATTAATTAGTTTAATACCTTTAACGCTCACAGTTCTACTCACCTGTAACTTGAATCCGTTTAAATCTCCCCACTTGATACTCATAGGATCAAATGTTCTCGAGTGCTCGCAGCGATGCCACTGATACCTTCCGGATGTTGCAGTGCATTGACAGCTAATGAGATTACGTCGCGAGGAGTTATTGCGATGGACCGAGGCGTAGGGCTGAACTAACCGATTTTATGTAGCGGACGGTTGTCAAAAAAGCGGTAAAGCTCTAATTTTGAGGTACTAGAGCCATGGTAGGTTGTCCGGGTAAAAGGCTGGTGGTGGGGTACCTCTTACATACACATACATGATACATACCTATACAAGTACATTTAGCAGAAACATTGTCACTTGGTAACCGTCAAGAAGAACCGCCTGCATTGGCGCCTGACTTTCGCACAGGCTTTTGAATGACCCAGCGTCTTATGTGATAGCAGAGGACAGATTCTGACGTAATTTTCTTGATTGCTTGGTTGATCATCAATATCGTTTCTCGTTCACGATTACCAGAAAAACATAGGATAGGACTACGACAAATGTCTTATGATATTTCTGTTTCATACCTATGATCAAACAGTATTGTCAACACAACTCAAATGAAATCCTGCCTAGGTCAAGACCCTGTTAAAATTCCTCAGTGGCTAACAATGTGCACAGTGCCCCAGTTACGCGAACGATATAAATTAGTTCCATACATTGTATCACTACACACATGCAGTATGCCGAGACGTTTTCTTGTGGTCGTTGTGGCGAAACAAAACGACAATGGACGATAGAATTTTTATCATATATTTTTTTTAAATCATCACGCGAGCTGCTGAACTCGTTTCGATTGATGCTGTGATTCTGATTATGTTTGGTGTTTGGGTCGTTGTCCTGATAATACTCCAAGGTATACTTATTGATGGTATCTATAACAGTTGCGCTGAAGTCAGGCTTTTTATGGTCCTTAGTAATTTTATTATTAGTTAGTATAAATTTTATGATAGATACCTATGCGTTTCATTTTATACGTAGGTAGGTACCTATACTATGCGACTAGCGTAAATGCGTCACAGAAAATTTGGGACGGTATCATTCTAGCTGAACCCAATGAATAAGTATTTGCCACTCTTTCACGCAAAATTGGCAGATAAATTTGAATTAAGACCCACCTAGGCAGTTTGTAATTCAGGTAGGTATTGGTTTTTTTCTGTTACTAGATCGAATCCTAAATCCCATCCCGATGGAGTCGCGAGCAAGTTAGTGAAATAGATTCGAAGAAAGCAAATGTCTCATCAATAGAACGTACATCAATCTGGTAAACGGAAGACCGCGTTTCTTTCATAACCGTCGCACAACAGAACTACTCGTGTGCGATTGCTCGTCTATCCGCCGTTTCCTCGCTCGCTTCCCATAAACTTTTTTGCCGTTTGAGTAAAAATGCACTTAATGTCGCTAGTTAACCTTTAGCGAGAACAAATGTACCCACCCCTGGCGCCGCGCGAACGCGGAAGAGTACCCCGTCTCGTACATTACATTAACGTGTTATCTTCGTCATCTGCTGCGGTCCGAGTCGTAATGTTTAAGGATGCCCACCGATACCTTTGTTTTCTGTGTTTACACGCGTGCTCCGTTGTTCTCGGAGCCCGCGACCTCGTCTTAATGTCCACTTACACGTAAAGCGTCGCCAGATCGCAATCTCTGCAATTTATTCGGCCCGTACACATTTTTATTGTCCGATTCAATTATGAACGCTCGCCGACTCTTCCCGTTCGCAATTCGTTTAATTGACGGACATTTATCTCGGCGAGCGACACATTTCTATCTAGGCTATTAATTTGGAAAATTAAATTCACGTGCAATCGAAAGTCGGCTGCGATCTCAGAGCGTGAGGATTATCTTAAATTAATTAGTCATGCTTTCGGTGAGCAGAAGCGGCGAAGCGTAGTATCGGGTTCGGGCGCGCTGCACGAGCGGCGGCGCCGGCGCATGCGCGTGCGTCGGGCGTCGAGTGCGTCGGCGACCCAATTCCGCGCTGCGCGGGCGTCGCCTCCCTCGGCCCCGTCGCGCTCACTTTGTTACACTGCAATTTATTATTGTATCATACTGCACTAATCCTAATCCGTGACTCGGCTTACGATTACGATTTACGCTCGGCGATTCTGTTTCTCTTTCGTTCAAATTAAATTTGTCGACAAACAATTATGTCCCGCAAATTACGGCCGGGTGATGTAATCCGCCTTAAATCGATTCCGTTCAAAATAGCTTACGTTTTCATTACTTAGCTGTCCGTTACATGATATTTGAGACGTAAAGGACATAGTAAATTAATTTAGAAAGGTAAATTCGTGAACGCAGTTTAATTGAACGATCACTCCGCGTCTGCGGCGAGATATAATTGACCGTTACAGATATGAGCGATTGCAACACCGGCGGGGTAGCGGTGGTAGTTCAATCATCGGTGGAGTTGTTAGCGCAAGGACGCAAGTGTCACGCCGCGGGTGACGCGGTGGTCACGCTCACGATCGCCTTTCGACTACCGAGCACGACCGGCGCCCGTTTACGAGTCCCGACATACCTGTCCATCATCTGTCGAGGCCCGGGTGATTTGCGCGAGACGCCGACGTGACGACGTACATTTTTGCCTAGCCGTGTCGTAACTTTCCGACCCGATCGAGATAAGAGGCGCCGAAGTGCCATAGTTACGACTGAAGCCCTCATCGAAACAGACGCATCGATGTCGGCCACAAGTCGACGCATAATGAGACAATGCAACTACTTTGGTTATAATTAAAATGCATGTCCCAATTAATACGATACGATCTGTGCTGCTGACGAAATGTGGTTTGGTCCGTTCGTGCACCGAGCGTACCGCACTATTCGCGATAAATGGTATCGATAAGACATCGATACTGTTTGTAATGCCCGGTTTACACGATTGTAGTGAAGTAGCAATATTTATAGGTATTTGGGTAGGTATAGATCGCCCAGGAATATTACGCACTTCGCCATTTGCGGTAAATGTTCGGACTAATTTGTTTTACTTGTATAGCGATAGCGCGAATGATGTAAACATTTGTTGGGTCAATGAGGCTGTTAAACTTGACAACAATATTTAGATTAGAAGATTAATTCGGACCCGGAACTCAGGTAGTACTGATCTGCGGCATTCGCTCTCTGTCAAAACTAAGTAAAACATTCGAGATGGTTTGTCAATGTGCCGGCAAGCATATTATTCCTTATTGAACCATACAAAGTAACACTGGAACCAATATGCACCACCCGTCGAAGACTTTCGATTCACTAGCTTCTCCTGTCTTCGTGCTAGATGTCCACAATTCTGTTATCTCGTTAATTTTGGCCCCAGACTGCATTTTGGACTTGGAAATTGTTTTCAGGGGTAATGACATGGGGTTCTTCAAAATAGAGTAAAAAGAGAGGCGACCCCACTATTTTGTCTCATCTATTGTTTACCTGATTTTTACATGAAAAGAACAAAGGTCGACTTAGTCCTCAAAGCATTCTCTAGTTTACTACGACTCTTACTTACGATTTTAGGGAAGTGGGAAGCCAACGAAAGTTTTTTACTTCTGTAACAAGACTCTGGTATTACTAATCTGCGATTTTCAGTCCCTGCTATGTAAGCCAGGCATAAAGCTGGATTCAAACGCGAATGCTTCTCAAATACTCGTCCCTAGCTCGCGAGTACTTTGCGATAAGAAACGAGAACATGGAATATAACACTACGGTAAATTCAATTGTGTTATGTGTTGCTTCCTGAACGCTGCGTAGGCAAATAAGTTAGGATGTCAGATAAATTCGTTTTATTACTTTGCGTTCAAGATTTCACGAGGAAACTGCACCATGCGAAGGGTTTTTTGGATTGAATGTACTTGATTAAAAACTTCAACTCTTTCTAATTCAATTATTTGTTTACGGTGTTAGCTACCTGGGGTATTTTCGATTGAATACAAAAAGTTAAAATTAGGTTGTCAGTTGTTTCATAGATTTCACTTGTTTTATGAACATTCTAGAGTCAAAAGTTTTACGTCGTGTTGAACTCTTTAAAGAATTTTCAATTTCAAGGTAAGGTTAAGGTTTCAATTGTGCCATACATTTCGTATGTCTCATTACATGTGAAGTTTTTTATTGGACACAAATGTATGAATACGTTTAGAACTTTTAGCAATTGTAAGTTCCATCCATCGGATATTTGTAGCAATATGAAGAGCGTAATTTGAATAATTTCCTCTTTCATGTAATTGAATCATTCCAGAAATTACAGCATATAAACATAATTAACGGGTAAATAACGTTTACCATTTTCCTTCAACGAGAAACGAATGACAAACATAATATTTTATAAATAATTGTTTGATTGCTGTGTTTATGTCCTTTTCAGTCTCTTCATTTTTTTCCAGCTTTAATTCTAATGAATCGTTTTATTTGGTCTTAATAGAGTTAACGTATCCTCAAATGATGTTTTGTAGGTGTTACATAATTATGTAGGTACATTACATTTGTTTGTCATGCACGTATCTTTTTGTATTTTTTACCCAACATGCGCAGATATAGAAAATAAAGATATAGATAAGATCAAAGATCTCTCCTCTATAGGATTCCGATGACATTCTGGTCGCTTCTTTTCAAGTAGCTTAACATTCTTTTGCGACCATGACTTGAAGTTTGTGCATGTTTTTTGTCGACGCAAAAAGTAATGCAGCGAGCACTCAGTTCTGTTTGGCATATCAATCATTCGGATGTAACGCCTGACAAACTCGAGGTATTCTATTCACCAGGTCCAACGCTCCGCGCCTTTTGATATAGTTATTTCTTAGCCTTTTTTCTACAAATAGATTGCTGCTACTCTAGAGGTTGTCATTGTGCAAAGGCTGAAGGAATTCACGCTGACTTGAGCCTAAGAATCTAAGTTGGACAATGTGTTAAAATCATTAATCAAGTCGACATCAGCAGAAATAAATTAGAGTGCATAGAAATGTACGCGTTCTAAAGGAGATGGAATATACTTAAATGTTGAATTTTCTTTCCCGTGTCGATGGCCGTGATAATAAAAGAAGCTATACATAAATACATACTTCTTACACGGTGTTGTAGTAAGTCGTCATCAAAATAAGGTTGTTACGACAATTCAGTTCCAGTTCGTCAATTCGACGGAAAGATGGCCTAGAGCTCAATACAATTTTCGACCACGTCCATGCGTTCCGAGATGTGTACTTTATTATCGGAAGACCGAATACAATTGAACCGTCAATTATGTTATGGATAGAACAGTCCTTGACTGGCATTAACCTACATTGTGCAAACGATCGATATCGCGCCGACTCGAATCAGAATCGAATCGGCCCACTTGGCTTCCCCGTGACAATCGATTCGAGTGGTTGCGAAATTCGGCCCTTCGACAATTATGATTGATTATATTATAGTTCGGCTATTGTTTTGTGGAGGCACGGTAGATCAATTAAACACACTTTGTGCTGATAGCAAACAATGGAGCTCAATCGATTAGGTGAAGATGCGGAGTCAACTGCGCACATTGATGCTGACGAACAAAGGGATGCCAATTATTTGATGTTTGTTGAGGAAATTAATTTGTATTGATGTGTTTACTGTCCGCTTGAATGTATGTTTGACTTTGCATTGTGGCAATCAAGAAATATACATGACATTTCATACGATTGAATACAGAATTAGAACTTCAATTGGCTCTTCTTTTATTTATTTATTATGTGTGCCAATGTCTGATGGAAATTAATATTTATTTTAATTGCCAAATCATTTGTGACTTTCTATCTATATCCCCTCGATTTCGCTGAGTGATTCATCACGCCTTTACTATTTGCCTGCTGTTTCTTATTACCGTTCTAATTTCCAAAGTAAATTCGCGAATGTCTACTTATCTGATCTAATCAATCTCTGTTATTGTAGCCTTTTCAGCTCTTTGTGTGATTGTGCGAATCCGTTATACCTATTGAGCTATGTAATGGAAATTGGTAGTTGGTGCCTTAAAAAAAACTAAACGAATTGTTTGTTAACGCTGATTGCTGGCCTAGTTGTCCACCGCAGTTTCCATCGGCTGTTAATTCGTGTTTATTAGCTGTGATTGGATGGTCAACTTCATGTAGAACTGCTTTTATAGGGTCGTGCGGTGCCAGTGTTTATTTTATAATAACTTTATAATAACTTTGTTCATATTGCTTTGTGTGGTATTCTTGTACTTTGTGAAAACAGTGCCGTGAGCATGAGTCATTACTATGTCATATGTCAGTCTGTCTTGACATCTTCCATACCAATGGCAGCTCGATTCGATTGCCATAAGAAACTGTGTAAATTCATACTCGAGACACAGTTTGTGCTTTGAAAATTCAGTACTTTAAGGGAAGTAGGTTACATATAATTTGTGAAAGTTTATTTGGAATTGGTTTTCAATTTATATAATTTAATGATACAGTGCTGTTTTCTAAAAAACATTGCTATCAGGTGTTATATCTACTTGCATAAGTGAATGTGTTGCGATTTGATTATTTACGATTTAATAAAAAGTGATAATATCTTTCTTTGTTGTTGCAGGTAATTCATGCAGTACATTCTTCCGCTGGGAATCATACAATGGACCATACATTGCGTGCTGTTGGACGGTAAAGGCTTTTTATAGGTGTTTAGTAACACGATTAAATATCTGCATTGATTTGTTGCTAAAAACCACCCTTTTTCTATCTATAAAGTACGCGTAATTCTCGTATTATGGTAATGTTGATATAAAACACGTCGATATTATCATTTCACAAGCTTGCACGTAGTAAGCTCATAACCATTTGAAACCTTTTTGTGTTATTCAACTGTTGATTATAACATTTTTCACACACTAACACTCACATGTTTTTATTCGTCTTCGTTCGTAAAGTTTGTAAGGAATAAGTAGGTAATGTAATTTGTGCGTCATTTAATTTAAATCAGTCATTTTCATAAAAACGTACTTCTTAGGTGGTAGAGCCATAGTAGCTCGCCCTTACTGCCAGCCTCTTATAGTAACCGTCATGAGTCGTGAGCACAGATTTATCAGTGGTAGGGATATTGTATACTTTCGGCCAATGTACAGCAGCCAAAAAAACGTGCTGGACCAATAGACGACGCACACTGACGTTTGTCGAACCAATCGTGTGCACCGCAGCGCAGTCAATGTCAAACCGATCAATGAACGTTGTGCTCACCACTCGTGACGCCAACTATAACCCGTTGTAAAGCAGCATGTTCTTCATGTCTTGTGTTTCAGCTGGGTGTTTTTAGCAACCAGCTAAAGATACTTAATTTAAGGCTAACATCGTCCTTATGAGAAGCAAAGCACCCGCACACAACCTCAGATAGAATTTCTTCTCTATTTTAGGCTGGACGTGGTGTGTATGGGCTGCAGTGACCATTCAAAATCAGGTGGCCCAGGTTTTGGTTACCCAATAAAAAAAACTAAATGCAAAAAATAAGGCACATTTTCAATTAACAGTTTAATGTTCCAAAGAGCAATTAAAGTGTCTTCGTGAAATGAAATCGGCCATTAGTAGTTTCATGAGGCTTGATTGGCCGGTTGACTCAGTTGATTACTGGTGAAGTAATTAATGAATATCACGATGTTGATGAATGGACGTTCCGATTGGTTATCTAATGTTTTGCTCTTCCTGATTTGGCGTGCGTATATTTTTTTTAATTGTTAAGTTAGGTATCTACTTATAGCTTGTCATAATTGCTAAGTCGATCGACGACAAAATCGGACGTCAAGTTTGTCGTACGAAAAAGTCGTTGCGGACATTTGTCGCATGTCAGTGCGTAGTGTCAGTTAGGTTAGGACAACTTCATACAAAAATTCTATTTAAAATATGTTTTATTATGCTATATTATTTTATACGACAATGTCACTATTTGATCAGTTTGGTCTACTTAAAGAATATAGTTCAAAATTAACCCGTTACGTTTTAAAACTAACAATTGCATGCAATGCACAGGTATTTGACATCATAATTTTGAAATGTTTCAATTTCATTCCATAAAATTCCATTCCATTAAAACGTAGAATAACCATTTACCAACATTCTACACCATGAATGACTTAAAGTCTACAAAGGTCTTCTCATAACTATGCCGTAAAATTATTTTATTACATTACAATGCATGATAATTATGCACTTTATTTTATGGCTCTTTTATTTCGATACTTTGATTAAAATTATAGTTATTGAAATTACTTCCTTCCTCTTATGCCTTGGCTTTGCAGAATGCTAGGTATATTAATCGTAATTTAGACCACCCTAGCTTTTCTAATACCTGTCTGTCGCTGCGTTTAACACTTGTAGAACTTAGTTTTCATCAGAATAGTTAGTGGCTCTTGGCTATTTTCATGGTTTGCTATTTACATTCGAACCTTCACCTTTGGAGTAAGAGACTGTATTTTTAGTTTTTAAATCTTTATTACCCATTTTATGCTCATGTTTAAATGTTAGAAAGCTTATTTAGTGTGGTGTTGGAGGTACATATAGTTAGTTGTTTCTTTGTGCGACCACACATCTATCGGTCTTAGTTGATTAACTGTTGTTGTAATTAATGCATGTCACGCGTTTGATCGATGGACGAGATCGCGCCGCGGAGTCCCGTGTTCGTTCCCGGTCAATAAATTAGCTTTTATAAAGTGTCTACCCGACGGCTCTTAGCGGAAGGTATAGGGAATGTTGATCAAGATTTGTGGTTGTTTTGATCTTGCCTTTGAGTATTTAAAATATTCTGTAATCCTTAGTTTGTTGAGGCTGATTCCGAGTAGGTACATTTAAAATACCGTTTAAAAAAAGGTGTGGACAAACTTATGAAACGCAGTCCGCAAAGGACCGTTTAAAAAAATGTAGGTAATACCACTTACTGTGACTAAATTTAAAATTAGTATGTTCTTAAGATGCCGGAAGTATCCGCGACCCCGTACCGACCTTCGGTTGCGTTGAGAGGCGTAAAAATTGCACACGGCCCCGGCCGAAGTGTCAATCACTGCGTTATGTCATAGAGGTGGCCGGGCAGTGACGCCCATCGGCACATGGGGCGACGACCTTGTAGGTACTACGTCACATTGGACGGACGAAAACTTTTTGGTCCAATGTTGCGAAGCTGCGAGAAAATCTGAGATATTTTGGGCAAGTCTACTCCGTTTGAAAATGTGATCGTCATTCGAGGTCTCGAGGACCTTTCCTTTCCACCCCCAACGGTTTTATTACTTCTGAAAAGTTTGTTGCGATAAAATTACAGCTTGATTAGCTTATGTAGAAAACAAGTTCTCGAATGTTCGATGCAATTAACAGTCACAAATAGCTATTCAGTTAATTTACATACATACAATACACTCATACTTTACATACATACACACATAATTTATATACATACGTACATATAATACACGTGTAAATATCAATGAAGCTAGACTTGACCACGTCGCTCGACCTTTGTCTAATGCTTGTTGTGTAGTTACGCACTTATTATGTAACAATACCGTTAACAAACGGTATGTGAGCCATGAGTTCTCCTTGTAGCATTATCCTTGATTGTCAATTCGAAGGGAACATATAATATAATTATGTAGTTGTAAAATAAACTATACCTATAGCTCTAACAGCTGGTTTTCTGACCTGAAAGAATCGTTTTGTTCACATTTCTGTCATGGCTAAGATCCTGCGATTGTTCTTAGTCGCTTATTCTTGACAAGAGTGATGACAGTAAATAACGATTCTTGCCCTTTATTAGAGTTGATCCTTCTCGAGATACATTTCCATTTGTTGCACTACGGAATGTTTGATCAAATTCTCGTTTCCTGCGATGTACTCAAAAATTCTTTAAAATCGTCGATCATTCTCTTTCGATTATATTACGCTCGTGATACTGACACTAGCCACTGCACAACCATGGCGCCATTTCACGATGTCTGGATGTAGTTACAGAGGATCAGACTTGATGCCTTTCGAAATATAATGTCTGGGACTCTCTAGTGCCGCGATCTTGCATTCCACGCAAGTGGGCAGGTGCAGCGGCGCCGCACCCACTTCTGACTGTTATGACGTTGCATGAGTGCTGGCTGGTGATAAGATGCTGGTTTAATATAAGTTATTGGCAGCCGATTTAAATGCTGAACGGAGCCAAGATTCTGAAGTACGTCGAAATCTGGCGAGAGATTAATTTTGCTCACATTGCTTTTATGGAAAAGCAATCCCGCCAGCTTCAGCTTGTTATTTTACATCTGGTAAAATTCCACCCAATTCTGACTTTTATCACGTTGTATGAGAGTTATTGGCAGTCAATATAAATTCTCAGCGGAATCAAGATTCTGACATTAGATTTCAAGATTGCTCAAATTTTGAACCTTCCGATGTCAAGCTAGACACGAATATAATATAAAATGTTATGTCCCAGTTACAACAGTATCTAAAAACATCCTTTTTGTTGCAAGAAACCTGGATCTTAACACATCGAAATGGTTGCCGAAATCTATGTCATAATTGATACTTAGTTCAGCTACAACAGAATATAAAACATCCTTTTTGTCGCAAGAAGCCAAACCAGGATCTAAGAAATCTAACAATTTTTTGCAGAATTTGCATACATCACACGTAACTCGACCATCTGGCTGCCGCAGCCGTCACGATG
Organism: Erynnis tages; assembly: GCA_905147235.1. Classification (NCBI taxonomy): domain Eukaryota; kingdom Metazoa; phylum Arthropoda; class Insecta; order Lepidoptera; family Hesperiidae; genus Erynnis; species Erynnis tages. Next base: position 11,726,440 of record LR990074.1, read on the forward strand.
CTGCCGACATTATCCGGTGCATCGTCTCTTTCCGACGCATTAGTGCTGATATTTTTGAAATCGTCTAGAACATTCTGCGTTCTAACCTTAAGATGTTCTGTTTATTTGAAAGGTAAAACGATAAACTATTACTTAATCGGAGCCATTTAATGACTTTATGAAAGTAACAAGCAATTTATCAGGTCGCTTCATCTATAATATCGCTATTAATCTACAAACATTGTACCCAGTGGAAAAATATAATCTTAACCAATTTAAAATACTGTCGGAAAATCTATGACGTTAACGTAGCCTCTCCCAAAAAAAGAACACTTGGAAAAAATTTCCAAAAAAAAACCTAAAAGGGCTAATCAAACTGATTTTTTTTATCTATTCGATGGTGTGATCATCGGATATCAGATATGATTTGCAAGTTATTTTTTCAATCGTAAATAAAATGGAATAAGATTTGCACACAGAGTGTAGCGTCATTTGCTGCTATTTAACTAACTGCTTAAGTAATCTTGCTTTCGACAATATCTAGAGTAAGTACTTAACATCAATCAAGCACCTATGCACCAATTTGTCTATGCACATGTAACTACGTGTAAGTTGTGCATACTGTATCCGGTTTTAGTATACCTATTACGACGCATCTATACGTAACCTACAAGTTTGTGTGTTTACTTGCAAAACCGCAGGATTTATGTAATTATGATGATGGAAGCTCGAGTCGAAATATCGACTGGCCATTCGATCAACCCTGACCGCAGATTAAGAATGTCATAACTCGTAAAATATTAACAACCGCTTACTACATGTTTCACGTTTTATGGGCGCTTATCGATCACAAATTTATTTATAGACACGCGCAATTCGGTAAATTGGAAACGATAAGATTGTTCCACCGCTTCGAGATCTTTTTTTGTTTTTTTAATAATCTTGTGTCCGAACAAGTGTATGTTTTTTATCGGTACAGTTTGATACGGAAAGTTAATTTTTAGGACAATTCAGGAGCGTTGCATTTCTTGAAATAGCAATATTTTTCTTCCATAATACTCGTAATTATCACAAGTCAAATCACTGTAAAATAATGATTGTATGCGTTGTATGCCTCATAGACTAATAGTTATTGAAAAAATTGAAGTATGACATGTATTTAGTTAGTTAATACAATTTTATGCAATATTCCGAAGAATGCAGTATTGCTGACCATCCTATAATTTGTTATACACTTATACCTTTGTTTTGTGGTGCATGGAACTCATTATCTGCATACTGCAATAAATATTATCAGCACTTAAACACTCGCATTATTACGACATATTAATTTCTATTATGACATCAATAAATTCGACGTTTTACATGCGAACTATTTCGTTTTATATTTAGTTTTCGCAATTTCGCTTGATTATTATATTTATTACGCAAAGCTATTAGACGCCGTCGGGACTTGGTGGTTTTTTGAAATATTTAAATTATGATAATGGTACAGCGTTTATCCTAATAGCATTTACACAACTTTTGTTGTATTTTTTCAATAATATTATATTCTTGCAACAAAAACTAAGGAGCATGTATCGGGTGGCATGCTGAGTATTCACTGCAGCCCTCGGACTATTATTGAACTTCAAATTTAGAGTAGACAAAAATTCCGTCTTGAGGTTGCAAAATATGAAAGCGTCGCTAATTTTATTAGTTATCATAGGTTTCAGATGATCACCTATAAATAATTTGTTTGTCATCTGAAAGAAACGTTAAATCAGCTTCAGTTTTCTGCACTGTAGTGTGATTATCATCTCAGCCCTTCGTAGTCGGCTGGACAAGGTCTTTCCCTAATCGACGCCACTCCGCCCGGTCCTGGACCCTTTGAACCCAACGGTCTCCCGCTATCTTCTTCAGGTCATCAGCTTGTGTGTATCGACTGTAGTGCACCAAACCTAAACCCAGCCAGGTATACGATTTATCTCTCAGTTTCTAACAGATATCGGTAATTGAACGTTGTGACCGGCTTTCCAAATGTTCGCCATCGCGCCTGTGATTTATTTGTCACGGGTCAGGAGGCGGCGTTTACACGAGATGTTATCGACTTTTTCTTCGTCGAAAGTCGTGATTTTGAACTTGGAACTTAGGCTTAGGTGAGTGCGTAGTTGTAAACCAACGAAGTGCGTAAAACAGATCCATAGTAAGTAAATAACAAGTCAAAAGTGTGGTTCTATTTTGGTTTATGTGACGATGACACACTTAAATGTTTATTTTGTTCATTTGTAATTTTTTCTGAAAAAAAAAAGACAAAATATCCAATGGTGTCAAAAGAAAATTTTCACTTTGAGTAACTATGGCTAAATTTAAATACATATGTTACAAACAGGTGTGCCTAGTTAACCTACCTAACTAGGCACATAACTATTATACTGTTATTTTTTAGGTGATTAGTTAGTAATTCTCTCAATCATTTTTCATATTTCTCCTTAATTTTAATCAGTAAATCTTTAACGAAATCAAATGACGAATTTACACTTTTTGACGCCGTTTAGAACAACGGCAATAAAGTGTTCCCGTTAAATTGGAATTAAAATGTTTCTATGGGAACCCCGGTCCGGGCCAACTCTTTCACAGTATCAGCTGTTAATCGAGTCGTGACGTCACGCCGCTTTCTTGCCAACCGGAAATTCGCCGCAAACAACCGCCGAAGAAAGGTGAATGTCAAGGCTCCGATGGTGTTTCGGAGTCGATAATTGAACGATGGAGCTCAAAACATCGTACGTTTTAATTGACTGATGTATATCTTAACTTTCGTGAGTATTTGTACCTACACATTTTATACATAAAGTTACGGTTCAACTCAGGCGCATTTTTCGGGTTAGCCTGACTAGTTTCGAACCATAGCCGAGGTTCTTCTTCATGAAGCGGGAGCTCACGTCATGATGTTATCAATACGATAGCAGTCGTTACACCTTGCTCTATGGGCAATTATTTTCAAACCGCTCGAATCCGCATTGGAGCAGCGTGGTGAATGCTCCAGGACCCCTGTTGTGGGTAGAGACCCGTGCCCAGCAGTGGGCCTAGGTTTGCAGCCACACAAGCGTCATTACACTGACCGCCTTAAGGTCATCGACCCTTAGTATTTCCTTCGTGAATATTAAAATCTATCAATGTGTTGGCCGGTTACCGGGTGCCCGGGGCGACTCATTATCGCCTCGCATGTAACCCGAGATCCCGTCGTTATTACATCGTAATTGCGTAACTGTCTGTACGTCCGCGGCTCAAACGAGCTTCTGATGTGCTTTGAACTGGCCACAGTAGAGGCGGATCAGTAAGTTAGGTTTATTTTATCTATTAATCTTCATGATATCTTGCATCCGTTCCGATTTAATTAAATTAAAATTTATAAATTTTATTTAAATTTGCGGACATATTTTTGATAACTTTAGACAGCCGTATTCAACTTCAAATAGTAGCGTTTGCATGTGGTACTGTATCACGAGCAGATGGTAGAATCCAGAATAATGGTTGCAGCGAAAATTTGAGATGACTCACTTCTCAGGAGTAGCTGGGTCTACTTACGCTTCAATAAGCGTTTTTCTTCTGTTTTGACTTTCAATGCAGTCGTTAAACGGGGCACACTGGGTACTACGTGAAATGGCTCAGGTAATATGGTTATCAAAGATTTTAATATGTTAAGATGGAGTGTCAGGATATCAAAAATGGAAGCCATAAAAATTAGCGTTTTTGGAACTTTATGTCACTTTTTATTTATATAAATCCTCTACTAACAAATCTTCTCTTATTTCTTTCTTTGAGTCATAACCGCTTAGGCCTCTTATTTAATTCTTTAAGATGCTAAAAAGTTCAGGTTACTTCAACTTTTCATCAGTAATCTCTCCATCTTTAATTTTTATAAAAAGAGACCTACAAATTTGTTTGGTTCCGAACAAAATCACAACCATGACATACTATTCATCTCCAACTAGCGTCATCTGGTCGGAAGCGAGGATCGGAGAACCGGAGCGCACTTTCACTGGCATTGACGGTCGGAGAGGTGATCGCCTATCGAACCATCGCTGCTATCTCCGACCGGCTCTTGGACAATATCGATGCGGGTGAAACGATTAGGGAGTTTCCTAAGACCGTAGCAATACATGTCATATTCTATTGATATTTCTAGAAAGGTCTGTCTGTAATTACCAACCACGCTGGCCTGTGCGGGTCTCTTTCTTTTTTTGTGAACTTTCTTTCTCTCTGTCTTAACCGCTTATGCCTCATTTTTATTTTTCAAAAAGAAACCTTTTGTGAATGAAAAGTAAAATGGAAAAAGTGACGAAGAAAAGAGGACGCCATGATACAAAGTCAAGATTGATTGTAGGAACTGTAGAGACTGATGAAAAATCTTGAGAACTACTCATTTTCTTTGCTCAGTTAAACAATGACCAATGATTAATAAGGCGGCTGTCGCAATAGTAATAATAGAAATAATTGTGTGATAAACCATCAACCGTGTTTACATTCCATAGTAATAACGCAGTCTCTTTATCTTCAATGTGTTTTTTTCTATTTGCCAAGGACAAGGAATTTCTTTAGTAGGTATAAGGCCTATTCCTAAATGGCTGACAAACCGACCGAGCAACAGACACGACAAAATTTAAACACAAGGCTCTTTATTGAGCTGTTCCTATTGATCACGTCACTGACACGCAACAAAATGTATTCAATAACTTTGTCGTACGATTAACTTTAGCGCGCGACATGGCAATAAAGACTAGCTCACTTCACGGCGAGTTACAAAGGCGGCGTTAGCCTTCCTTTAACAAAATTTAATTTGTTCTGCTTATTTATATTAGGGGTATCCTAGTGTGAAACAATGAGTGTATAACGTTTATTTATTGTTTGTGTAGTCATAGTCAATTACTGTACCTACAAGTCGGCAATTTATTTACGTAACATACCTTTACCATACGTAAAATACATACCTTTTACAAATTTATCGCCCTATAACAACTTTATGACTGTTACAAAACTATTTTTAAACTATCAAACCGCTATAAAAATTGGATATAACCATAATATTACAAAATTATTTCGTGTTCGTGGACTGCAGTTCGAAATGTTTTAATTTAAACCATTTTATACGAGGACATAATTATGTTTACATTTACGCTATAAAATTAACCGATAAAACTAGGTGATATTAATATAATGAAATTGAAAAATATTTGTATTTTCTTGTAAGCCTGCAAAATAAATTTTAATTTTTTTATTCTATTCTATTCAAAACGCTTACTTACACCCGAAGTTTCTTCTTTCATCTCAAAACGTGCGTCTTGAATGCACTTTCGTAGGCAAAACCCTACAAATAATGACTTAAACAGAAAGTTGTTGAAACTATAAAATGTTTACGTAGCATTTATCGGTCCGTTATTTCATTTAGTGAACGATAATAATATCACTTAGGTCGCCGGCTCACAAATTGAGCTATTACCTTGCGTAAGGTGGAAAGTGTTCAAAGTGCACCGATTTTCCCATAGTTTGATGTCAGTGTGTCGCAGATAAATCACTAGCGTTCACTTTTTCCTGTTTCGATATACCGCACTACTTACTTGCTGCGTGGAGCACTGATTCTCAAACATTGTCACTTATTCCGATTTCAATAAAATCAATGTTCGGATTTGGATAGCCCTATTGGTGTTTGGTTGCCAGGCGACGTCTGTTATTTCAAAGTAATTATAAAAGCATGTTGGCGATCAAACAGCATCTATCTTAATCCATATCCGAAGATTAGTTATTGAAACCCACCGTTAATGGTAGAACTATTGAGGTTTTCCAGAAAAACCCCTCCTCAATCATATGTAGTGTGCATCCTCATATGACTTGTTTAGTGCAACGAAGAATGTTAAGAGCAATTTGCGCTATTTCATGATAAAAATAATTTTAATCAAAATAATGTGCAAATTAACGTTTTGTCTATGGAACTCCATCAGTCTATTCGGAAAATTCTATATTATTATGACTGTATTTGAGTAGAACGTTGCCCCCTGAAAACTGCGAACTGGCGTGCTCCTCTTTGAGAAACTCTGGCATAGAATATTGAGCCCAGAGCCGATAAAGCCGCTTATCTATAATGGGACCCATGTACGACCATTATTCCGTATAATTGCACGATAAATTTGTATTTCAATAATTTCAGTAGCCTATAGGGGTAGGGGACTATATACAAATAAATTAGAGTTTCTGCTTGTAATATAAAAATAACCACGTTTTTTTAAATGCATATGTATGTAATATGTATACACGGTACATATATGTACCAAAGTAATTTTGTTTTAATCTTTGTTTGTCTGTCTGTCTGTTTGTTCTGTTTTAATCTTTGTTTGTCTGTCTGTCTGTTTGTTCTGGCTAATCTCTGGAACGACTGGACCGATTTTGACGGGACTTTCACTGGCAGATAGCTGATTTATTACGGAGTTACTAGGGCTTGTTTTGTTTCAGAATTATATTATATAGATAATTTAATTGCACGTGGACGAAGTCGCGGGCTCAGCTAGTTGTGGTGTATACGAGTAGGTGTGGTACAGTTGAGTCTTGAGTTGGTATATAACTAAAATCGTTTGCGGGCCTTATGCCGCCAGCGTCTAGTGCCCAAGTTAGATGTCATCAAAGGGCTAATAAGCTGTTTCAAAATCTACATAGGTTTACATAAATTCGATCTTATCATCATTATGGCAACACAGTCTGCTTTTAACCTTCCCGTATATAGGTACCAAAAGTTTAAAGAATTAAAAGGCTTCACAATTATGGGCAATTTATACAAGCGAATGTTAAAAATAGTTTAAAATATTCTTTTAATTAGACTATGCAACACTGTAATAAAAATTATTTGGTTTTTTATATGAATATATTGAATATGTAGGTGAGATGGATATCTTGGCAAACAATAAGTGACCGTGTATGTTTCCTTCAGACTGTAGCGAGATATTTATTATACCTATCGTATATACGATCTCACCCAATTATGATAAACGCAACAAAACATGAATAAAGCTAATGTGTTACACTACTTCCATAAATTAACAACGGAACGAGATCTAAACGGGCTTCAAACAAGAGAGGTCCATGCAAATGTCCGGCTTCAGGGCCGGCAATTAAGTAATTTTCATACATTTGCTCCGATAGTACCTAATTGATATCGTAAAATGAGGCGTATCGACATCCCTGACACATTTTGCCTGTTGCCGTTCACTGCTAGTCTTGTGACAATTCACTGCGGAATACGAGGATAAGAACTTATTAAGTAGGTATGTATGTAGTCAGGCGTCTGTGTCTGTCTGTGTGTCTATTATTTGATGATTGACTGGCATAGTTCTAGTTCTTAAAATTAAATAATACATTTTTCATCTATGTAATTGTAGGACATTCAGGTCCAGGGAAGTCGAAATTTTATTTGGACCCCAAATAAAATTTTAATATAAAAATTTACTGCTGCTATTTCAAAAGGAGAGGTGCTAGACCTATATTGGGGGTCGTATTGGGGGTATGCTGTCGATGAAATTGGGTCTGTTTCGTGCCCTTAAAATATCGCTAGTTCGAGACCAAGCACACTGTATAAAAACAATATTATAAGACGCTCAAGATGGAAATAAATAACGTTATTCTCAATATTTGCCCTACTCTAGAAATTTTTCTGTTATGTATGTCAGACACACAATAGCAAGCGAGCAATAACTCAGAATAAAGACTCACAAATAGCCGTTTTTTGTATAACATACCTACGTATATGTAAGTAGCTAACTATATTATGTATAAGTAGCAAAGAATCAAATTACTGTCAGTCTGTCAGTCAGTCAGTCAAAAATCAGTACTGAAATTCTGTCAAAAAGGTTGAGGACCTGGGAAAGTAAAATTCTGTGAGTCTTTTGCTGAAGGAGTGACAAAGAAATTTGCCATTACTCCATCCAAAGACCTTAGTTACTTATGAGTGGATCCACCGCCATTGAATCTGATTATTATTGTTAGTGAAGTAAACAGAGTAACGACTATACATTTCGATGATATTTTTGGCGACTTTAAGTTATATTCCAACTAACGAAATAAAGCGTAGGCGCAGTCACATAGATCACTAGTTTCAACAGTCAGTAGGTACGCATAGTCCGATCAATCGATACAGATTAATTACTAGGCGCCTACTATTATTTATGTCGAGCGATTAATAACCGCCTTGCAAGAAACCTTGCAAACCTTGTCCGGATGTAAAAATGATTATGAATTATAAAGCAGCTAAAAAGTACTATAACCTAATTCTTACTATGTAGATATTTTCGATTCTCTGTCATGAAATTCAACAGAGTAAAAAATATCAGCGAAAAAAAAACATTCAGAAAACCTGTATGCTTGAGAGCACTCCAGTTCTCAAAGACATTTAAAGTCCACCAGCCTGCGTTAGAGTTTTGGTTTAAGATTTTACCACTAACCAAAGTGGTGGTTTAAGATTATACATCCTTCATATTATAGTGCTAGGATGCTAGGATACCCGTCCCTAGAGTAAAAAATAACGGTACAAATTCATAGCCGGCAATGCCCTGACGAAGTATGACCTCTTACTATCAGATGGTCCCTTTGCGTTTTTGTCTGGTGTTCTTTGTATAAAAAATCACGATACCTGTAGTACGGGTACCGCATGTATTTGGGGATTTTAATATGTAAGTCCGCCATTTTTATATCACTCGTGCAAGCCCCGTACCTACATAAAACGACAAACTCAAAAAATCCGAACAGTTTTCTGATAGGACACAAAGGATTTATGCAGCTCAACCGAAGCAAAGCACAGATACTGCTTTTACGAGTAGTATCGAGAATCCATCGGGTTGTAAGGGAACAATAATGCCTCTTCCAACGTTGCTTTTTCGCCGCTAATAATGCGGACCACTGATGTGTATTGTGAATAGCAGAGTGCGAATGTACGATACTCGGTTGCCGCTCGCATTGCGATGTCACAGAATAAAGAGTACAGAAGGGAACTTTCAAACGTCAAGGCGGGTGCGTATTACTGCGTTAGTAGTCCACTTAATAATTATCATTCATAGTAAATAGTAGTAGGGTCAGTAAGTGACTAAAGTAAGAAAGACAAAACCATAGTCCATTAACCCTTGTACATAGATGTCTTGAGAAGGGTGTCAGATTCACCAAGTAAAGGTACCAATTAAGGTGTAATCTACCAAGAAATAGTAGTTCAGTCAGTTAGTTATATTTATCCGTCGTTCAAGCTCCATACGAAGCTTGACTTCTGTACTCCTAGTGTAGTGTGGTGAGGTCGTCGACACCGGCGCGTTTTCAAATATTTTTCAGATAATGAGTTGCGGTATGCGGCCGGGTTGAGACTGTTTCGAGTGTGGTAGGTTTTTGTTGAAGTGGCGTGGTGTTTTGTTGCTTGTTACATTACAGTTTGTTGAAGCACGTATTTCCTTCGATTTGTTTTGAATTAACTTCTAATGAAGTTCTTTTTCAAACGCGCTTTTTTGTTTAGGGTTTTGTGAGTTTGGAGTAGCTTTGACATACTATAAAGGGCTTTGATAGCGCAGTGGCTAAGAACTCGGCCTCTTTCTCGAGGGATACGGGTTCAAATCCCAGTGGCACGTGATCCTGTACTTATAAAAATACTAAATGCAAAGCGCGAAGCCAGCAGATGCTATATGATCATTAGAACTCGAAGAAACCCACGTCCAAATTCATATAGGAAAAAGATCCTAATCTAAAGTCGTGTGTAGAGTAGGTACTGTGGAGTCCAAAGCGTTGCTACTTGTGGGAACTAATGAGAACTCAATGGTCACAACAAATAAAGATTTTGCGGCCATCACAACCGTGACACAAGAAGAATTTGCTCCTTCCCTTCCCTCCATGGCTGGCAATAAGGTTGGCAGTGAGCGACGACTCGACCACCGGTTGCTATTCAAACTACCCATGGTCTTAACACAGTTCTCATGGTCCACTGTCTCGCTGTCTTAAAACAAAAATATCAAATGACAAACGACATATTGTTGCTCAGTGACACAGATAAACATGTCACCTGTCACATCACACTGACATAATGTTCATCGATTGCGTAACCGTTCGCGAATCGACGTGTGTGTCGTTGACGTCAGGCTCAGCTCAATCATAGTCGCTTCGACGCCCGACGGCTCAGTAATGATGTGGTAACACGACGTAACCCGTAATGATAGTGAACTAGCTTCGATCGTTGCATACTGTTATCGCATATGCATATCGCATGCGTTTTCACCGTAAAGACACTTTTCTGCATGTCGCGCATAGCTCCCCTGATTGAGTAGATCGAAAAAGTTAAGCAACGTCGGGCGCGGTCACTATCTGGATGAGTGATCCCCGTTTTTATCGATAATATAACAGCCGGTAATCCTTTATTATGTCTAAATTTGATCTATTCCCTGTCTCTATTACTTCTTAGTATTGAATGTCGGTCTCATTAACCCCAAATTAGCGTGATGGCTGCAGTGCCCCAAAGAATTTCAACCAGGCAAAGAGAAGTACAAGAAAGTATTGTTAACTACTCGTGGCAGACTGTCTCGCGAGCGTCGCCGGCTATAATCCCTAGACTTTAGCCTCTAGACGGTCAATTGCCACTTTACGGGCCGTTTGCCAGATTTATGCGTCTGCAGCCTCAACAGATTCCTTCCTTAATGGCAATATTTGGTGCGTTATTGCCCTTACTGCAATGACTTGCCAAGAATGTGCGCGGGTCATGCATTCCGAGGGGACGGTGTGTTAGGAATAAATTAGGCAAATTCGGTAAATTTATATTGATATCACACCTGTTTTCTTACTAGAATGCTACGATGCTAGGACTACGAAGGGCTGAAAAGAAGATGAGATGATGATGAGATTTTATTAAATTTATCGGTCGGTCTGAATTTCGACGCATCGTTTCAACCGTTTGCCTAAGTACCAACGCCCCCTCATGACGCCAAGATGCTAATAAGCTTTTACATACTCGAGGCGAGAGCTAAATGAGGTGCCAATGTGCGAGCATTAATCAAAGGCTTTGCGGTCTCTACGTTCTTTTGACGCATCAACAGCTCCACGAATTCAATCTTAGTAATGTGTCTCTCGTAGTTTGTGCTTTTATAATACATGTCTCTTTTCAGTTACTATCCTATTTTGCCCGCTGATTAGAGCTATTAATGTAGGAACACAAAAACCCTTTTTATGCCACTGTTTGGCATAGGTCTCTCACAACAGAGCGAGGCCTGGAGCAGCCTTCATCACGCTGCTGCATGCTAATTGGTACATCGTAGGAACACGTCAAAGTCTTCTAAAATATAAATATGTATAACAAAATATTGTGAGACAACTCACACACGAATCTCCGATCCTCATGTAGTCTATGAGCCTTTGTTGTGTTATTAATTTCTATATTTGTCATGTTATGTAATGTTATTTATGATAAACATTATATTCTTAAAGCCTAAACTGTTTAATTGTACCATTTATTGTTTTGAATTGTAAAAAAATAATTCCTAGATTTCAACGACGTTATATTCTGCTAGGTACTCGACAGGAGACGCGCATCAACTACATCTCATTATATTTTCCAAGATTTTTATCACTTGTTTGTACTCGCTGTATTACTCCTCATAAAAGTTTATTACTGACACAGTTACTCGGTTCGCTTCTTCTTCAAACTCACGACGACGCCGCTGAGGTAAAAAACCAGAACACAACGTGCTCATTACCGTGTGAACGTTTTGACTATTATCTAATGTCTACCCGAGGCACAAAACAGAGTATACCACGAGCAACGCACTCATATCGCTCATTGACACGAAATCTCGAAACACCAAAGTTGAATGAAATCTCAGAACAGTGAATTTGTTACATATTTGTTGTACATACAACAAATCCCATTGGATCAGCGTCAGCGTGGTGTATATTTGGTGTATTTTATACCAAGGTGGCATGTAGGCACAAATCTACAAAGGCCACCTACCTCAGACCTAAGAAGAAAATTCAGCTTTAACCTATTGAATGTCCAGTAAATAGACACAATAGTTAAACAATAGCAGTCGAACCACCAGTGGTTCGATGCAAATTAATAGTTTAAAATCAGCGTTATCGACAAAAGAACCGCTTTAGTACGGAGATGCATGCCTTCGTCCTTCGCAGCTATTAACTTTTTGCAGAAAGCTGCATCATAATGTACTTAAACAAAAGTGTAAAGTTTGATTACTTACTCTTTCAAATCTATCTATTGCCTTAGGTACTAATAGCCTCAAGAATAGAAAGATTAAATCTTTTCTTATTCAGACTTTGCTGAATACTATTCATTCCAATCCGGCTGTCTCATCGCAATGGCTTGAGTAGAATCCCACAGTTGGACGTATTTCATAAAGATTCAATACTATGCAACGCCATACTGTTGTCGTGACAGCAGCTGTGTTTGATCAGCTTTGCATTAGTAATGTCAGAAGTATTGTGCAAATTAAACTCTTCACTGTGACGAAGAATGTTCACCACATTGCCGGGCACGTGTCTGAAGGACGTTTGGAGTATTGCAAAATGGAAATACAAAGTCACGAAATGGTTGAAGCTTAGTATTATTTTTAGAATTTTTGCAAATTAAAATAGCAATGAGCTGGTCACATCGTTAGAAGGACCGACAACCGATAAGGAAGAAAGGTCCTCGAATGTCGATGCGTAAAAATAGTACAGTTCGCCCTCTGACCTGCTGGACTAATGATCCGAAGAAGATACCATTGGATTCAAAGAGCTCAGGATCGAGCGGTGTGGCGTCGATTAAGGGAGGCCCGTGTCCAGCAGTGGACTACGAAGATCCGAAAAAGTCGACATAAGAGCCGTTTTAAATAGGTAATCATGTTTGAAGAATTGTGGAGTCACGTGTGAACTACACGTGCAACTAACAGCGTAATAGGTTACTCATTTAACAGTTAATACTGCAAGGATTAAAAAGGACTATGAACTTGTAAGTGTAAGATCCGTTTACCGCCGACCAGCGGCCGCGTCGAACCGCAAATGCCTTTCGCGGGAACCGCAACCACTTGGCTTCCAGTGCACTTTTAATTTGAAGGAAACCCTTCAATCAGGGTCATTTTACCGTAATCTTTACGGTAACAACCTAACAATCCTTTTTATGAATATTTCATGGATTTTTATGTGAAGTAAACGAATTTGCACGCTATCTAAGAACTTTTTAGCTGTAGCTGTAGCTGTAGCAGAAGTAAGCTCAGCTTTAGGACATGACCCCAAAGGCTGAAGGTTTCCATATATGTGATATCAAATGTCTTCGTGTTTGCCTTACAGCGGATTAAAATGGCATGGCTTAATTCAGATTTAATTTCAAATCCAATTCCATCTCTATGCAACTGAATGTTTAACATGTTAGCTAGTATCTATACAAATTACTTATCCTTTATCACTTCATCCGAAGATACCGAACGTTTATGATCATCTAAGTTTCTACCTAACCTTCCATAACAAGTTCTTTGTCAGTAACCCATTAATGTCCCACTACAGGGTCGGGTCTCCTCTCACAATGAGAGGGATGTAGGCCTTAGTCCACCACGCTGGCCTAGTGCGGGTTGTTGGACTTCACATGCCTTTGAGAACTTTTTTTTTCTGAACTCTCAGGCATGCAGGTTTCCTCACGATGTTTTCATTAAACCGTAAGGCAGGTGATATTTAATTTTTATAAAGCGCACATAACTTTTTTTACAAAGTCATTGGTGCACGCCACTGGGATTTGAACCCGGACCCCTCGATTCGAGGTCGAATTCTAAGCCACTGGGCTATCACCGCTACAAGCTCTTTACCCGTCAGTTATCCCACCATCGATGGATAGAATTTTTATCACTTCGTCATAACATAATAACAAGCTAGCCGCTTCTTAACCTAACAAGTTCCTTATGCCTCGCCTATCCCTTCAACGAAGGATAGTAACGTTACCGTAACGACCGCACATTGTAACACGATACTGACTAGAAGTGTGAAACTGTGAACTAAATGACTCCTTGTAAATAGGGTTACCTACCACAACTGTACTGTTAGCTGTAGGTACAGAATTTATATCAGTGCAGTGAGTGCAGTGAACACTATCATTAAAGTATTCGCATAGTAAACGTCAGTCATTAGTATGGCATATGTCAGTCGGTCTGACATCTTCCCATACTAATGGCACACGTTAACTTTACGAATACTTTTACGAAAGTGTTCGAAATGCTCGGGGCACTAAACAATTCCTTATCGTACACTACTAACAAGTAATGCTTAAAAGTAATCTCGCCATTATACTTCCATCCCATTTTTCATTTCATTTCATTTCTTTTGCACTACTTCCTTATTACTCGTTAAAAGTTTTGACATTTAAATGAAGCTCATTTAACAACGATATGTCCAAGTTTATGACAAGTCACAGTCGTTCGTCGCTACCGTTAAGGCAGTCTATCTTTCTGATATACATATTTGGATGAGTAGGAACATATTATTCTTTATAGAGAACAAGGAAACATCGTGATTCATCGAATATTCCTTCTCCTTTCACTAATGGATTATCTGTTTCATTTATTCATAGTGTTATGTCTGCTATTCTCATCGCAATCTTTATGGGCTACTTTGTTCCATTACTTACCTAAGCACTTTTCTACTTTGGCACTACACCAAATGGCCGGTTACTTTATTGCCAAAGACTCAAGTTCCAATAACTTAAAACACACGCCACAAAACAGCTTCCTTTATGTTTCATACAGTTTTTGAGTTCTTTTAACATGAGCATTAAAATTTGCTAATAGAAAGGAAGGAAGCAATATTTAAAAATTAAACTGTGACTTTATTTTGGTACACCTTAATTAAAATTTTGGAATAAGAATGCGAGCCAAAAATTAAGCAAAATTTGAGTAAATATGTAACACACACTTAAAGTATTGTCTTCATAGTACGAATGCATTTTTGGGTAATAAAGCATTACAGCACACACCAAGCGTTGTAGATTCCGTCAGTTAGTAGCGCCATCTCTATTATCACAAAAAAGAATACAAACTCTAATGAACGAAGCATCTACGGACTTCGTAGAATCCAAAGAAAAATCTACAGCACGGACCAGCTACAGACTGTTTAGCACCTAAAAACGATATGCAAGTAATCCTCATCGAGTCACTAACATTCTTCGCCGTGGTATGTCCTTTAAAGCAAGCAGCGCCAATGGCTAAGTGAATGTAACCGCAACTTTGTTGCAAGCTGCTAGTCTACTAGCTGAATGCTAATTAGGTAATGTATGTGCCTATATGGGATCTAATTTCACTGCCCCTACATTTGCAAAGTGTTGGTACGTACTCTGAATGCTTAATTGTTTTAATCATTCACTTTAGTTTACTGCAAAGTGGTTGAATTAGGTGTGTTAATTCTTGTGTTGCTAGGAATATACATTTACTTGCAGTTCTAAGAAAGATTTCCAACCTTTATTATGCTAACTCCTTATCTACTTCTGGTCTGATATTAATGAACGTTGATACTGACAGCTCCTATTGACCTAGGTCATGATAGAGGGTATCCCGCCCAGTAATATTCATACCTATCAAAATAATTGTAGCTTTTATACTTAGATTTTACGCCGAATTTTAACTACTTACTACCACTTGCACCAATTTCAACACCGTCGATGTTTATGCTGAATGCTCTATGTTAAATTTTCAATTTAACGGATTCTATCACGTACCGCAATTGCAGATGAACACCCTATATATTCATCCTATATATCATATATATCAAATTTAACATTGAATAAAGCAAAACGTGTAAGCGCCGAGATATATCATAAATGGAAAGTTATAAGCGACAACTGAACCAGAAATGAAACCTAGACTGATCGCCGTCGCAGAAAAAGAAATGTCTGATCTATATTTAATACATTTCACCAACCGGTGGCTATTTATAGTTATGATGTTATCTATTTGACGGACATGATCAATGTGGTTCTGATAGCGTTGTCGCGTTCGCTTTCTAAGCTTCACCTTCAACAATGGGATAGTGCTTTATGTCTCCTCTACTTCTGAGAAAGAAGTTATATCTATGGAATACGCAGAAGCGTTTAGTCTCAAATAAAGGATTAGTCGCTAGAAAGAGGTTCTATTAACGTCAATTTGTTTTGCATTTAGAGATCTAGACTTGCATCTGCAAAATGTGGAACAATATTTCGTCAGTCTTCATTTGACTAACTCCATAGATAATTTGCAGAAGCGTTTAGTCTCAAATTACGATTTAGACTCTAGAAAGTGATTCTGTTGTCGTCAATTTGTTTTTAGAGAAATCATTTCAGACTTGCACATGCAAAATGTGACATGATATGGGGCTCTCCTGAAAGGCTTTCAAAGAAATGTCTTCTAAGCCAGCATCGTAACGGCAATTACGAGAAATAGCAAATTCTTCTGCTATTTCTCATACAACATATAACGGCAACGGCAACCATCTCCTTTCAGGTGGTATGTTTACGCCTGGTTAATTTATGAAAAAGAAAAACACAATATAAGAAATCGAACTTTTTGATTGCATTAAATTAGCAACAACTTGATACCTTGATGTAGTAATAAAATTATAGTATACAGAAACGGTCCTTTTTTCACGAAGTATAGAACCCTAAAAGAAAGCACGAGCACAAATCCACTCTGTATTGTTGAGTATTAAATGTATAATCTCCACTCTGAATAGTGGTTTATTAAATGCACAATCTCGTATTTAAATGGGTTGGCTATCGACCGTTCCAGGTTATTGCATGGCCGGAGGAACATTAGCTGGCTAACAATGGTGGTGCCTCGAGATAACACCATAAGTACAGAGAGTGCAGAAGTCGAATGAACTTACGCAGTTTCGTATCGTAATCGTATCGAACTGTCATTAGTGGTTAACTGTCACTAGATGCCAAGACAGGCTGACTTATGACATCGTAATGACTGACGTTTACTAAACGAATAATTTTCATTTTCATGCCGGCACTGAAGTCGAGCTCCTTCCATTGTAACGAGCACCCTTGACGTAGAAATTTTTTACGGTCCCGAAATATTGGAATAGTTTGCTTAGGACAATCCTACCACGAATTATGTTTCGATTGCGAATGTATGTTGTCAGATACCCCCATTATTAAGATAACCATCTTTCAATCTTACGAATAGTCTTACGTTACGTTGGTACGAGTAAGTTACCAAAAGGATAAACATATTTAAGGTTAATCGATAGGTTGAAGTCCACTTAAATTCCTGTGCTTGCACGGTTTTTACTCATTAATAATTTGAAAATAATTCACAATCTTCTCTACAGTTCCAAAACTTCAATCAACTGGTTATTTTTCCTGTTTAGAGGAGTTGGGCGGAGTCTACTGAACTTCTGTTCTCTATGTTTTGTGACCATGCAGCTGGATCAGGAAGTGAGCTAGGCGTTCTGTTGATGGATTGAATTATGGAGGGAATTATTTAAGTCTAATTCGTTTATCATCACCATCCATCCATCCAGTCTGCCTCGAAAGTTTTCTGCTTATGACGTTAATTACAAAAAGAAATACGAAATTTTTGCTTATATTCATGAAGAACATTCCAGGGGTTAACCGCCAAGGGGGGTGTTCACACTCGTTTTTACAGTTCATGAAATATAATCGTTGTGTGCAGCGAAGGATTTTTTCTAACTTTTGTAACGTTGTGATAGTATGAATTGTATTTTTCGTAACATTATAACAAACAGCAAAACAGCCCAACTTACAATCTTAATCGGCAAAGCATTCGCGAAGGTGTTGAGGCGGATTCTATGTAGAATTAATGAGTCGAGCTGACAGGAGTTATTCAAAGAGGGCACTCCGTCGGTAGCGTGCGCCGGCGCCGTTCTCTAATAATAGGCGCATTCCGAACTCCGCCCCTCACCTCCTCGCCCTTGGACTCACCTTAATACACCTGCCGCACTTTCCATTTTTCATAGACACCCATGTTTAAGCTATAAATCTTATAACTAAGCCAAAAGAGTTGATAGCCAAGTTGATAGCCTCAATAACATATTTTGGACAATTATAGGTTCTTCCCAAAGCATGCTATTTGGCGTCGGTTGCTAGCGAGCTTCGAGTGGAGTTTGGAACACTCCTCTTATAAGAGGTTTCGGTCGCTCCAAATAACGTATCAGCTAGTTTGCTGGTTAAAAAATTAAAAAAAGAAATTACACCATCACAAGTGTCAGTCATACGAACACGCTCTTCGAGGCGATTTTTGAAGGCATTCCATTAGTTCGTGGTGCCTCCTATAATGGACGCGCCTTCATCCACTAGTCGCACTTTCCATTTCATCCGGCGCACTTTCCCCGCACTGACATAATGTCGCGGATAAACATCTCCCGTGCTGTCGAGCTTCCCCTGTTCCGTGTCAAAGGTGCCAAGAAAGCACCGTCGCGTCTTTTGTGCATGGGAACGAGAACAGACGCCTCTTTCATGCCGATGTTTGTTTCGGAGTGTATGAGAGGTCGTTGACTGCAATTTTGATAGGAAATGAATAGTAAAGTCTGGCCACCAGCCAGTACTTTTCCCAACTCGTCCAATCTTTCTTCCATCCTTCTGACTAGACCTTAGGTCATAAAACTTGAATAACCGCTGTACGACAGTGTCATTGTCGACGGCCAATTAGGATAACCTCCGGCAACCATACTTACCAATCCAACTGAAGCACAAGATACGAATACGTTGTTTCATGTATGATAATGTGGGCGACCGACGATACCTCACCGATTGAAATGGTCCTAGCACTAATAAATTGCTTCCAAAGCATCGGCAGTATGTTATCGTATTGACAGCGAGCAGGAGCCATTGTCCCATTTACCGATGCGATGCCGTTATCACTACATAATTCAAAGGCCATCCACCGGATTTATGTTTGGTTTGTGTAAACGTGAGCTGAGTTGGACGTTAAATTGGACGTTGTCTTATAATTTTCAACGGTTGAAACGAACGCCGTGTTTTTGAATCGTTAGGGCGACAGATATGCACCAGCGCGGAACGAAGGGTCTTGTGGCCCTTAAGACTAGCGTGGATGGCCGTGAGAACTCGCAGGGGACACGGGTCAGCGTGTTCCTACGGTCAAACCTGCTGCCGAACGATTCAAGCGTGGATTACAGATTAGGGGGCGCAGTGAACGAGATATAATCTTATACTCCGATGCAGAATTAGGTGTCTCAAATGTAGGCATAGAAATCTCACTATTAATGGAAATATTGTGTAAATAAACGTTTTCGTTTTTGAATTTTGAGGTAAATTATTTTTTAAATCTAATATATACATAGCGTGCTCTGTATTGACTGAGAATTAAGACTCCTAATTATCCCTTATTATGTCTACGTCCCAAGGCAGGGACGCTGACTGGGCCGTTCCCACCGCATCCATTCTGGAATTGCGGCATTAATTAGCGCCATTGAATATTCACGAAACAGCCCCGCGCCGGAACCTCGCTTCCGTCGCGCCGCCGCCTGTTTCCCCCGGGACGTCCATTTTGCTCCATTCAAATCGTCGAGTCGAAATTGTCAAATGAAAACTTGAAAACTTAAACCTACGTCGCATCCCCTTCATCGTACCAACCGTCGAAGACTATGGGTCCACCCACACCATTTGAGTTGAGTCAAAATTGTCTGGAGGACAACTCACAAACCAACCATTCGTCGCTGTGCTCGTCGATGGACAACGACAACAGTGCCTCGAGCTTGAAATTACGCAGTTTCGTATAATACTAGTATTGAGCTGATATGTAGTGATATGGGAAGATGTCGGACAAATTAACATTTGATATACCAATGACATAACATAATAATGTTCATGCTGTGTACAGAGCCAAATAGATATCAAGTGCTAAGCGAACGCTTTCAGGCAACCTTGTTTAACAGACCTTACTACCTTTTGTATGAAACAGGGCATTCATTAAGCAAGCTTGCCCATTGCCTCGATTTAGCTGTCAAATTCAGAAGCTTTTTTTTGTGGGCAAACCGCATCAAGTGTAATTTCTGTGTGGATAGCTGTTCAGTTTGTCTAGCGGCGAGCACAGCGACGAATGATTAAGTTAGTGAATAGCTCGGCTGAGTGCCAGTGAATACTCCGATTTACCTCTCTATCGCGAAACTGCGTAATTTAATTCCGCCACAATCTTGTTTAACTGTCGGCATTAAAAATTCCCATTGTTACTCTTTATCGGCGAATCGGCGCAGTTCATTTTATTTGCGATCAGCAACTTAATTAAGCTCTCGTTGTACAAGTAAATGCGGAAGAGCCAATCAGTGTGCCCCATTTCGCGTTCGCGGACGAACTTTTTGATTAACCACAAGAAAGCAGTAACCGTAATTGCATCGGCATATTTTCAAGTGATTCATCGCATCTGTACGGACGATGTATTATCTCGGTACGATGCCTCGTGGCTCGTGCTCGAGACTTATGATACGGGCGAACGGAATATTTATACGCGAAACTCATCCAGCTACTTGAATACAAAGTGCGGATGATTTACAATGAAACCGATGACACAATGAGGATTTTAAAATCAATGCCCATTCACGTTGAGCAGCGCACTCGTTAACCGTCCACTTGTTTGTCAAACCGACTTCTCGGCCGATAGATAAGAACCCAGGATTGTATTGCGCACACGCAACCCGCGACGATCATTATCTAAACGTGGCGATCGTTTACACCACATTGGAGGATGCAATTATCACCTACCGTACACCTGTTGGTCGTATGCTAATGACATCGGTACGTCGCAGGTGTCGGAGTCGATATCCAATGCTATCGAACGTTTGATCACGCAACACCATTTCGGGGTCTCCGAAGTTGCGGCCGGCGTGGGATTAACGATACCCTTCCAGTGATCAGTTATTCCGTATTTGGGAGGATCGACGACACGTTCTCCTGGAGCTGACCGCCGTTTTCAGATCGGTCGTCTTCACATACCTATTTGTTTACATCAATCGGCCGCTTTAAGGTAAATCAGATAAAACCATATAAGAGTTGACGACCGTTGAGGAGCTTCGGTGATCGAACTGCGAAACCGATATCTCGACGGCGATTATTTTTTTGCGTGTTTGTGAATTAATCTTTTGGCTGTCACGATCGAAGGTCGCTCATTTATGGCGATGCTCAATTAAAGCTAGCGCTCGTAGCCGAAGTGTGCTGTCAGCAGAACGGCACCAACGCGATGATTTCCTCTTAATGCGATTTGATTTACGCATCGTCGACATCCTTGGCCGATGAGCTTTTAACCTGTGGCCTTCTCCAAAAGGCGTGGTGGCGGTGATTCATAAATATTTATGTGTTGTTTTTCACGTCGATAGATAAGGCAATATGGCTGAGAATTGCGGTGCAGACGCGATTCGGACGGCCTGTCCGCGAGCGTAGGACAATTCTCGATGTATTCGTGTACCCTACGTCTAGGGACGATTCATGCGAGTGATATGCTAAGTCAGCCGTAAGGTTCGCGAACTCGACCTCTGAACCGAGAGGCACTGATGATTTTTTAGCGAAGATAGCTCTAATGTTCTTAACCTGTGCCAAGTTTTCGTTGAAGAAAATCGGATTAAATCCGGTTTCAACTCAGCGAGAACACGTAGATATCAGTTAAGGTACCTCGTGAGCGAGCTTATTATATTACTTGCCTCACCTTAAACACAAGATTATAGATAGGCTAAAACTGGAAGAACATGCTTTATTTGAAAATTCACCTGGACGTAATAAAGTTGCTCATGAATACATTTTAAGACCTTAGAAAGTTAACCATTTTCGCTTCCAAACAGAAAAGATCAGTCATCAGACTGTCATTATCTCAGGAACTACAAACATGAAATTCAGCGTTTACGAAGCTCTTAAGTAATATCAAATTTCTTAAACGTAACCGTTTTTAGTTTGATTACCTAATTTGCTTTTGATCTGATCAATTTTTCGAATTGTTAGTTCCAAAGAATGAACGTATCCTCTCTTAATCCTTCAAAAACTAAAATAGTGCCCAATACGAAAGTGTTGCTCGTATCCAAATACACATAACAATCATAATCGAGTCATAATCGAGTAATAATCGAGCCTTGAGTTGTCTCGATTATTTAATTTTTCGCTCAGTTAGCCCACGGCGGGTCGACGGTCGTTTTTTGTGTTTACAAATTAAGGTAATTACCGTAATACCCCTGTCACAACCTTTTAAGTTCAACGGACGTATAATGCGCTCTGACGGCTAGCGCACAGCATGACTCTTAATGCTTGGGCATAAGGCGTTAGTGAAACTGTCTCGAAGTAAGGACTTGGGAGTGCGAGTTCCATTTGGGAATGTTGGTTCCGTTTACATCTACGAGTATCTATCCACCCATCCCTGCTAACTCTTTTAAGCCATCTGCTTCTATCCATCCACCGCTCCTTGAGCCCTTAAAAATCCTCTGCTTGTATCAATCCATCCTTCCGCTAGTCTTTTGAGCCCTCTGCTTCTATTCATCCATCCCTATATTAGCCCTTAAAACTTCTATCAATCCATCGCTCCGTTACCTAAAGGACAAGGCTGTCGACGCTACTTCCCATTGTTTTCTTCGGGTCAAATTTGGATTTTTGACACACAAGTTTTGGCATACTAACTGCGCGACCGGACTTTCTGAGTACATGAAACTTCTCCTACTTCACTCGTAAAATAAAATGGCGGTTGAGAAGGGATAAACCAGGGTTTCATTTCAATACTTTTTGGAATTGAACCCTAATAGACGTGAGATATGATTTTAATATGTCCTTGAGTGTTCTGTTCCGGACCATTTAAAGTCGATTATGTAAAAATAAACTCATAATCGATTTGCGGTGGGATAATTGCATAGAACCAAGCCGCAATGATTCTTAGTTGAAATCAACTGCAATTACATGTGAATACCTACTGAGCATTGATGTAACGTACACTACTGTAATATTAAGTTCTAGATTTCCGTCTACGGTTAAGAAAATGACAGTTTTAATTGCCCTGTAATCACTCAAAATTTTCAACTCTTTTCACTCAAAACTTTGTCATAAACTTTTGTACCTCTCATAGGCCTTTCATACCTTCGATAAATTTATGCCTGGGAAAACTAAACGAAAAACTCTACAGCTCATATTGCGCCTTGTTTGATCGCACCACTGGCAATAAAGCTATCATAAAGTAATGTGGCGGGCAAAGTTTACGACCATAAACATGGAGCTTGTTTGAATTTCCCATGCTTGACGCATAGAGAGCATACGCATACGTACTCGTTGCCTTAGCCTCGTATATTGTGTGATCGGGTCTGTATAGTATCTCGGCGAAACAGCGATATTATCTTCGAACACGCCTCCCTTTATCTGCTGGGGCTATTTTTACGATTAGAATTCTGAAAAAACGACGGGATTCACAGGATCATTCTGCTGTCTTTCTGTGATAGGTTGGTATTTATAGGCCGTTATTACTGCAACAATATTACCAGGAATTAAGTCTGACAGTAGTCCCTACCATTGGTAGAGTGACGTCGATTAGGGGAGGCCGTTGTCCAGCAGCGGATAAAGAAGGTGTGAAAGGAAGGAAGGAACAATTCCCTATTTCCCTCAACCACCTGCTACTCCATATCGGCTGTTAAGATCTAAGGTTTCGGTATCCATCTAAACTTCATTAAATGCCGATCATTTTATAGATGCCGGTCATTGTCATCGTGATGCAACGCAACCTTGTACGAAATTGTCATGAAATTTGTTATGACCGGCGCACAATTCGATCGGCATCGATGGAACGGGAGTATAGGTGAGGGTCGGCTCAAGTTCAGGCAACAATGCCTCTGACGCCTGACCCCGACGGACGGTCGGCACTAAACATTGGGACAGAAGTCCAGCTTCATAGAATGCGTAGAAACACACTGACATTGCGCACTGATGCAACATTTTTGAACTGTTGTGAATAGTTGCATGAAATCATAAGCCATAGAGAACTAGAAGAGATTATTAAGATCAGCGCAGAGCACGCGCGTCATCGATGGAACGGGGTATAGGGTATAAGTTGAGCTTTGTGAGAATGCTTTCTTGAAATATAAGGAAAAAAATGAAGAATAGCAGAGAAAACCAAAATTCCACACTTCAACAGTGGTCGGACGGGGCGATGGGTAAACTTTCGCATTTAAAATCCTCCGTAATACCGAAATCTTATGTACGTGGTTGCGGTATTAATTAGGACTAAAACTGTAAGTAAATTCATGCCTATACCTAAGAACTTTACTATCTAGGTATATGATGCTTGTGAAATTCCCTTCTGTAACGTCTGTATTCAGTCTCGGGCGCCGTTCAACGGATCACCTCGGGCCGTAATGCGATTACAATGATGGTTGATTCGCAAATCGACAGTGACCTACTTACCGGTCATCGAGAGTGACACGAGTGTGGGCCTCCATTGATTGGAGCTATACGTCAGTTCATCCATCGTGCCTATGAATTGACCGGCGATGTTGCATAAGAATAGGTGATACTCGTATGTTGTTCGTCCGAGGAAGAAGTCACAACTGCCTAATTTAAAAAAGGAATCACTTGGTTTTCGGTATTAAATAGGGGCTAGAAAACACTTTCATGTCCAAGTCGTGGATGTCTCATCATGTGCTCATTTTGAATCCATCTGTCCATCAGTACGTGTCCATAATAAAAGCTGTTGTGTATTAAATTAGGCACGTTTGCTACTACAATAAATGAATTCTTCAAGAATACAGGAATTTCTTGTTTTTTGATTGCATATGTGTCCAACAGAAGGATTCAGAAGGTTCCAGAAGGCTCTCAGCCTCAGATCTTAAGTGCAATTCTGCTGTCCATATGAACGGCTCGTTTGCAACTCAATATAACCAAAACATACCCTCGATCAGTAATGCTGTCATCCATTTGATTGACAACGTTGAATAAGAATGCGACAATATCGCGTTTATACCTGCGCGGTGGTGCCGTTAGAATTGGATCGCCCTCCCGTAACGCGGCGTGAATGTTGTCCGTGAAGTTTCGGTAATAAGGTTTCGATGCATTATTCTAGGTTGCGCAATCCGATCGGCGTATAATCGAATGGGAGGGTCATTGTTTGTAACGGTATAGCTCGTGTGCCTGAACGGAGTGTGAGATGAATTCTATTAGCCAGGTGCTGGTGAGAAGGAAGGCATTGTCTGCGTGCTGGCGGCAAGAGGTCGTTTACACTCGGCTACAGTCGAAGCGAAACTTTCTGCAACCGAAACTCTACGCCTTTACTGTAACTAACTGCCATTCGCTTCGCCCTAAGCGATGCAAGTTTCCGAACATATCAATTCGTGTATCTGCATTTGTTATTAATGCCTTCGAAAGTCGCCTTGACACAATACACTTTACGCTTCTGGCGAGGTTCGCAATCTCGTAATCGAATAAACAAACGTGGGTTTAATATTCCCCGTTCACAATGAGAGCTCGACCGTAATGGAAATGTGCAAACACTCGGCCGCCGTGGCAAGAGCTATCCCTTGTTTGGGTGAATACAGCGATGATTAATCAAGGATGTTACGATGAGCGGTGCAATAATTCAGCGGTTAATATTCCGTTCGCGTGTCGCTCGTCCGTCATTTCGCCGGACTCTTCCTAGAAAGCGAAGTGGCCCACTTGATGATAGGAGACTTGCACCGCCACCGGATATGGTGGCAACGTCATATCCAACTGTTGGTTTTCACTTTTATTATGCGCACCGCCGAAATTTCGAATCGGTTTCCATTGCATATGCGTCGACATTTAAACGATGACTGGTAATTTTTGGTGTCTTTACCTCTAATTAACGTGTGACTTTCGATTTTATGATGTTTTTGGTATCCGTAGAATACTCACATTTTTTTAAACTCTTCAAGATACGCGAAAGATCTTTGTGTTTGATTGTCATTGTGCTTTTTTGTAGTCATCCGAACGTTTAGAAATTTACCTACGATACGAGAGAGCTTCACCTCTTAAATAATATTTACTACCTACCTACGCGTTTCCATGTGGGCTAAATCGAAGGTGACGTGGATAGGGAGCGAGGGGTGGCAAGGTAATTATCTTATCAGTGGGAAGACAGACAATGCCCCCGCTGAGATGCACCGGCCTATCGCGACCACCCGCCGCCACTGCACCGAAGTACCAACAACAACTACAACATTATTATGGGAACATGATTCAGCGGCGCCACGTCCTTATAGTGCATACTATACTACCATGGTGAAAGGAAACATCGGGAGGAAGCCTGCATGCTTGAGTTTAAAAAAAGAATGTTCTCAAAGGCATGTGAACTCCACCACGCACAAAGCCAGCGTGTTAGTCTAAGGCCTACATCGATCTCATTGTGAGAGGAGACTAGACCCTGCAGTGGGTCATTGATAGTAGGGATATTGTACACTTTTAGCTAATGTACAGCATTTTAAGAACATGCGCTAGACCAATAAACGACCTCCACTGCCTGATGAACCAATCGCGTGAACTAACAGCATAATTAACTACGCTTCAAACCAACCAATAAAGATTGCGCTTACGACTCCAGCCGACTACTGTCGTGAAACGAGAGGTGAAACGTCAAACTTCTCGGAACATCCAACGCCTTCCACTCAATTCTCTGGAGAAAAGTTTCTCGCAGAAAATGTTGATCTTACCATTAATCTCGACTGTCAAGTCGACACTATGTCACAATGTCTCGATATTTGAAGCTTATCTGCTAATCAGCATTGCGACCAATTTAAGATAATCGTGGATTATGTAAGTTTTGCTCCATAACCCACTCCGCAATCGTGACAGCTTGATGCGTCATTCATCCGACGTTATTTAATCGTCTTCGCTGATATCGTTTCTACTTCCTCTCGATTGTGGCGGAGAAATAATTGAATGCTCTAGCCTGTTGCGGGGAAACTCTTATCTGGAGCGTAATAAATCGGAGCCTCGGATTGTGATCGTACCGCGAGCCGGCTGATTAATGAGTGAGCATTTTTTAATTAACGACCTCGTCGGCTCCGGAGTTATCGTAGGAAGTGCGCGCGCGCATCGCTTAAGCTTTCGCCTTAAACTGAATTATAAGCTCCGACGAAGAAGTTAATTGCGTGTTTACTATCGACATTAGCTATTCTTCGTTCGATAATGGCGTTCGGGCGGTCGCGTCGTGATGTTACCCCGGGTTATGCAAGCCATTGTCGTCTCGGGTTCACCAGTAGATAGTATACTTATAAGCTGCAATGTAAGTAAGCGTCCTATAAGTTACTGTATAAGGCTGCGTTTCCACCAGAGATGTGCGAGGATGCGTAGCGAGAGATGCGTTTTTGAAGAACCAATAGAATTGCTTCATTTACCTAGCCTCGCTTAGCATAGCAATTCTATTGGTTGTTCAAAAACTCGCACATCTCTGGTGGAAAAGCAGCCTAAGTATGTAAGAAGGACCGTCCGCACATGTGCGAACATTCGAAATGTCATTTTTTACGAGCAATATAAATTTCAATCTGATATTATAAAAAGTGTTATAGACTACGGATGTTCATACTTAATGGCGACAGGCTTATGACTAGGACTATAAACTCAGTGTTGGTTTTGGTAACTGAATCCCTCGGACATCTTCCTCTCCCTTGGAACTCGAAATATTTGACATCATCCGAAAATTGGAACTGGTGCATTTTCGATCATTGCGACTGCTATCACTCTGTAGCTTTACTTATGTACCTACACTCTTAAGTGTTTATCGCTCACACCGCCAAACCGACGCTACGCACTCGTACGTATTACGATCGGTATCGGTTTCGAGTAATGGCGGTTTTGAGTTCATTATTTTTGTCATTGATGTCACGAAGCGCTTCGCAACACTCTCGTCACGATTCCTGACGTAACATCGGTTTCCACGCTCCGGTGATACATCGGTTATGTTGTTTAGTCCATAATGCTTTTTGCGGTTGATTGTGGCGACGGAAAAATTTTACGATGTTTATTTCGGGCCCTGTATGGGTTTTCGTGCGTGCTCGGCGCGTTGATTGCCTATTGTGTGGTAAGGGCGTCTGAAAATAAAGACTCGCGAGTCTTAAATTTTTTGAAGCGTCCTCCATTAAGTCGGTCTTAAGTTCCCGACAACCACTTGATCTACACTTTGGAGTGCAATTGACGTCTTCACAGAATCTTCGATCGCACTCCGAAGAGAGCGATTGGTTATGGATGTCGGTTTATTTAGTGGCAATTGGGCTGGCTGACAGAACGTTGGTTCTGTAGTCCCTGGATGGATATCAAGTCCAACTTCAAATAGCAATGAATTCATGGATATCAATTCCAACTTCAAATAGCAATGAAACCTGTTTAGGATCTTTGCTACTCGTGATGTCTTAAATAAAGCATCTCATCTCCGGCGACCATAATCTATCTCCAACAGAAACAAAAAAGACATGAAGTGCATGCTTTTCACGGCGTGCTTATAGGACAGCAATCAGGTACCGGGAGGGTAACAACGGCTCTATCACTAGTGATTTTCACCACGAATTAAGACGAATTCGCCAATATACCTCTCTGGGAGACCTACCTAGTGTATGTCTCTCGGATTTATCACTTTAAGTATAACGAGCTATCGATAACGCGACCTTCGTGTCGGCCATTACTCTTCGGTGCCTAATGATAGTCGGTTCGAGCAATCAAACTCTATTCGCGAGTGAAACCTCGCTTGGTCTCGCTTGACCCTTGAAGACCATACACCATTGTGCAATCAGACTCTTTAATGCAACAATGATGACCGTGCAATGATAGTCTTTTTGCTGGTACCGTCGAGTGTGATGTCTTTAATGGACGACGTCTTTCAAGTAAATTGATATATTAGAGTTGTTTTTGTTACTTCTGAAGAATTGTGGACCTCCTCACCTCAAATAAACTTGATAATAATGATGGATACCTATTAAACACTCGTGATTAAATACAATTTTAAAGCTGCTCTTTTAATGAACCATATTTCAGTCCACAATCTCACGTAAAGGCTAGAGAAGGTCTAACATACACAGTGGAATTAATACTTGCCAAACGGATTGTAAATGCCACGAGAGTATACCCAGTAACAAATAAAAAGAACGATTTACTAATTAAAGTGTCTTTGTTTTGTATCACGACGAGGTCCGGAGTGAATACGAGGTCTTTTAAATAACTGCTGAAGAGAAACATGGTGTTTTGTACCAAGTAGAAAACGAAGACGGCTGAATATTCATTTCAATTAAGTAGGATAATGTTAGGCATCTAAAGTAACAACAAACACCGCATTGAAAAGTTCAAAATTCAATTTGTTTTACGCTTTTAAAACGTACGCTTTAAAACGCTTTTGGCGTATATTATCTAAAGTTTAAAATTCGAACGATTCAATGCTAGAACAACGTCTCCTTGAGCCGATTCCGCCTCGAACCGTTCGAATCTTGCAAAACGCCGCTCGTTCGGCTCGCTGCTACCGATTCGTCTCGATGTACCTATTCGACTACCGATTCGAGTCGGTAATTCAATTATGGAAACACATGTAATGTAAATGTCACTCGTAATGGAACTATTGCGGAGATAGGCGCGAGTTTGCGCAATTTGCGGCCGAAACTATCTACATTTCGTGTCAGTATCGCTGTCATTTGTTTTGCTTAATGATTGTTGCATTGCCCCTTGGCTTAATTGCGACGACAAATTGCCTGTTTGCGCATTCTATTTATAAAAAAATGTCTGTCGTTCGTGTCATTTGTCGTATGATATTTCGTATTACAAGTAATGACAATACCAATCCGAGATCCGTGTTTGTATTTTGTCGCGTTTGTTCGTCAGTCGGTTGTGCCGTATTGCGACAGCTAATTAGGACAAGGCCTTATTCACTGAACTTTGAAGCTTGATCCGGAGTACATAATCTCTTTTCTTTGCTTGTGATGGGTATTAAATGGTAGATCTATCGCGTCACGTACAGAAAACGCGTTACTCTCCTTATATGCGGCATTCAGCGGCATTAAAATATTTTGTTACAGCCCCTGTTGGTTGTTTGTTAGAAATTGATGCGTTATGAACTTTAAAGTTTATCGTTGTTATTATTTTCCATTTATCTTTTTGGGGACTCGTCCACATTTGTAATTGTAATAAGATTGAAGCAGTAATTGATCGGTGCATAATGATTGATTATGAAAATTACATTCCATTGTTCAATGTTGAACCAAAGTCAATCTATAAATTATTCAAATGTGATCGGCTTATTAAATAGTTTTTTCTCTTTGCAGGTAAGGCGTCGAAGCTTCTGGAAGGTGGTGGACGAATGCGTCATGGGTGATGTAGAAGTAATATTATCAGTAATATTACTGACAACCATCTAACTCAGCGTTCTACTTAAAGGTGTTATTAACCTCGGCAAACACTGTGATTTATGTCAAAACACTGTGATACTATTAGTATGGCAGGGTTTGTGGCACTTTGAAGCGATTTGAGAAATTGGATCGCTTAGAATGTTAACAATCATTATAAATTTGTAATACTAGCTGTATTACAAATTGTTCTATTTAAAATTGACGAGACTAATGATAAAACGCAAAAAAAAATCGGGATATTTACGAGGTCTCTTTACACTGACAGAAGGACGGTGAAAATGTTAACTTTTTCTTGTTTAAGTAAAGCAGTAGCAATTAAACGTTCCCTCTTAACTGTTCCAATTTTAAAAAGTACCGAAGAACTGCCTTTAAATTGTAGAGGATGCGTCACTACACACAGGGAAGAAGATCGTCCCCTCTCATTTTTCTGTTATGACAATACATAGCCGTTAGTCATTTCCAAGGAAAGTCCGGGCCTAAAGTATTCGAAACGCGAGTGCAGGATCATCAGTATGCGCCCGCGCACTCCACGGACGCGATTTGACGAATGATTCACTACCGAAGAGTAGGTATGCAGTTATAAGCGAGAAATAGAGTAAGTGTATGGAAAGACACCGCGTGAGCAGCAGATATCACCAGATTTTACAGATACTGTATTATCCCGTGCCGTGAGCAGGTACACTATCGTCAAAGATTTCGTATAGTAAACATCAGTCATTAGTATGTCATATCAATCAATCTTGACATCTTCCCATACTAATGGCAGCTCGATATGATTACTATACGAAAGTGCGTAAGTTCATCTCGGGGCACAGTTTAATAGACATGCACTACATGTATAACACTTGTCAGTTGATGTGTTTAGATTACCTATTTGAAAAGGAAGTATTAATCAGATCTTGAATCTTACAATAACTCTCTTGATTTTGCTGATGTCTGTAGATGACGATGACCATAGTAATATCAGGCAACCCGTTCATTAGGTTTAATTGTATTTTCGATGGTTCACACAAGTGCGTTCGTTCATACCTGCTTACACGCACACTTGTTTTTGTCTTTATTCTCTAGGATCATTCCCGTTTTCTTGGTACACGCGTCGTAGCTCCCTCACGTGTCGTCACGACTAAGTGTCGCACGCGCCGCGCTCACGAAATTAAATTACGTTAATCTGTTTACATTTCCGTTTCGCATAATTACGTCCAGTATGAAGTGTAGAGGATTTATTGGCATTGTCTCTAACTAAACCACTTCTCACTGCCCGTGACTGTACTCTTACTCATTTAAACTTTATAACTACGTACTGTCGGTATCTCCCGCGACCATCGACTCTGAAAAACGGCTCACAGCGGGCCGGCGCGAAATCGAGATAGAGTAGCATAGCGGTCCCACCGCAGGGCACGCTCAAGTAGGCCACCGATTACCGGCGTTTCCTCAAAGTTATTAGCCGTCCACAAAGGCCGCGGACTGCGGCGATCGCGAGCCCGCCGGCTGCACACTTTTCCGTCATGAAACTTACGCACCGTACTCGGTATGTCAGGGTTTCTCAATCTTAACCCCGGTCACACTTTAGACGATGTCACACATAACAAAACACAATCTATAGTTTCGAAACTTTAAAAAAAACACAGAAGAGCAAAAGTTGTTTGTTCAGAATTAAAACGCATAAAATATTTTTAAGAAAGAAATATTTACCCAGGTTTCTATTGCTCTTTGGTATGTCTTTTAAATAGTTTAAATAACATACTCGTAAATGGGAAAAGTTTGTTTGTTTTTCGTGAATAGTCAATTTTGCTCAATTTCAATTCGACTTTATATTCAACTTATACGCTTAAGAGTCAGCATAGTCGCCGCCATTACATAAATTTTGTCGCGTATCCGCTACGATTCTGCAATACCAAATGGACAGCCTTGCCAAACGGCAATAACAAATGACACCCAACTTTGAGGAACCGTGCCGTAGGTACGCTTTTTCACAGTTCGGGTTACACATCCGCGGTGGTGCCGTTCGCATCGGACACGGACACCCTATACGCCGTAACCCGATACAGTCTTCCGAGCGACTCTCTCCTGCGGAGAAATGCAGAGCGGAACGCTTCCTAGGTACTCCTGGCGGGTTGGTTGCGCCGAGCGCAGAGTTTCGTTTCCATTGTGTGGGACGGTGAGTGTTCGCAGGGCGGTATTAAGCCTTTACGAAGCCCTGGGCACATTATGGGCCCTAGCCTTAACATAGTTTCGTGTTATTTAGGTTTTGATTTTCATAATAAGACAAAGATAATCTCTTGCGCCTCATTTGTATCTCTTATGATGAATATCAAAATTTCTACATACATTTTGTTTCAAGACTTTCATTCATTTTTATGAATTAGCGCTGGTTGACCATCTGGTTTATGAAAGACTTAAAACTACACATATCCCAAATAATTTCTGTTGTTTGTTGTGACTTTTAGGGATTTCATTGTCACCGCAAACGTCCTCAAACGTCGCATTTATATCTCATGATATTTTTAAATTTAAATTATGGTTTTGCTATCTGCTATACGAAAACTAGACAGGTAGAAGAGCACTTCATTCGATCTCAGGGCTCTGGGTGAGTGCCCAAAGTGTTGACTGGGAAAGAGAGGCATATGTGTCGGGATTCGGTGGTGACGCGTGATCTGCAACTCAGATGCTCTGCTCACTAGATCGGGAACGAGGGGCCCTATTCGATCGCAGGGCCCTAGACAAGCTCCTAGGCAACGGCCCTGAGTGTGTCGCGATTCGGTCGTGTCGCAGTTCAGAGGGCAGCCGCCGCCACGGCGCCGGGCTCGCACAATGGAAGCGAGAGTTGGCTCCCGTGTCAGCTTCCGCAGATCGCTATCGCCCGGCTCCTAGGATCATTGATACACGACTTCCGAGATACGGGAACGAGACGACACGATTCGAGTCCATTGTTGCCGCGGTCATAGCTATCAGTGCCCCGAGGATGAACACTATTGAAGTATTCGTACAGTTAACGTGTTCCATTAGTACAGGAAGATGTCGGACTGACATGTGACGTAGTAATGACCGGCGTATACCGTACGAATATGTTCACGATATGACCATGCCATGCTAACGACACTTGATCTGTTATGTGTAGTTATGTAATATGAGGAGTGGTCTTTGTAGTTTTGTTCCAGTAGTGGACTCTCGGGCTGAAAGTAAAAGAGGAAGGACATAATATGAAGCGAATGGAACTTATTTGTCAATTAAGGATGTAAGGAGTGCCGTAGATTATAAACAAATGGTATTTGTTTGAACAGTAGAGCCATTAGAATGATTGCGACGAAATATCTTCGTCATTGAATCCCGTTCGTCCGTGACAAATAACATTAGTATTCAGTGTAAATATAATATTGTAAAAGATTTAGAAATGTTAAAAAAGAACATTCTGAGGTTCTTAAAAAAAAATTTGTAGCAAAATCATCGAGGAGATCTACTCGTAAATGTCTTGTTTATATTAAATATGACTAACTCATCGTTCCTCCTTAACTACCACTATAGACATAGATATAAAGCAGACAGTTCTTGAAAATAATTTCATCCATGTCTTTTGGCAAAATCTCAAGGGACATCAAAATGTCTTATTTGTATAGTTAAATCCGACTTACTCATCGTTCCTCCGCAACCTACTAATCACTAATGGGTCGCTTACAATTGGTCGATGCCTTTTTTGGGTTCGCAAACGAGTGTTTTGTCAAAAGCAGAAGCCACGTACGAATACGATCGTAGGTGCTCAGCCTCGATTATGTCAATTTTCGCAGTGAACAATGGCCGACGTGTCCGTGAGGATCGCAATAATTTATGTAGATAAGTGAATTACGTTTTATTACTTTTATTGCTTGGTTAGACAACCTCCATTAACTTTAATTGGAACATGGTTTTTACTATCTTCAGTTGTCTTTTATAAAGTTAATAAGAAAAGAAGGGAAGAAGAAACCATGACTGATAATAATAAAAAAATTAAATGAAATGATGAAATATATAAGAAATGAGTGATAATAATCTCCAATAGATGATTCCAACCTATGATATTTTAAATTAAGATGCCTTAAATGCGTCTAAATTACTACCAGAAATGTGCCTGTGCAGAAATCAATTCTGACAGCGCTGCCGCTGTTTAGTTACCGTTCACATTCTAGACAGACACCGTTGCCGTTCAAACGATAAAGAAGCAAAGGATACGATTTAAATAGGATCTGATGGATTCACAATTTGCTGGCAGTTGACATAAGCCGAGCTTGACCCTCGAAACGTTCTATGTTGTATGCAATTTGTATTGCCCCGGTGTGTGAAGCTCGCTTAACTATCTAGTTTTCACATCCGATTCTGGGTAATAGGAATAAAGCAACAGCTTAAGGTTCTGTAAAAGGAAAAGTGTGACTATAAATCTTCGCTATAAACCTTGTTAAGACCGTTTTGCAAGCGTATTGTGCTTTTGTGTTGGATACGAAACACGCGTGGTCTAAATCTCCGCGAGCACTAATTCTCCTTTTGTTATTCAAGTCGACAGGTCGTGTACTGCGAGTATCTCGCTCCGCTACCGTCTCCGCCGAATCTCCAACACATTTACAACGTCAGACAGTTCCGTTGCCCACCACTTGCATCACTAAATCTCTTCACCGAACACAATGGGGCCGACCGGCCGCCGATTATTTCCAAGTGTCGGATATTTGCATGAGTTCTGACCCCCTAACCGGGGGCATTGTTTCCCTCGATTTGAATGGTTAATAATAAATGAGCCTTCAGCGAGTTTCGTAAGTGGAACGAACGTAAGGCCCCGATCTTTAGAAATGTTTACCTGATATTTGCGGTTGTTAGACGGTTTCTCCTATGATTTATAGCCGTTGTAGGAAATTTGTGGAGCAGGTAGTGGAAGGTTTATTAGTCGGGCTCTATTTAGGGCAGGCGGGCTCGATGCCGCGTATCCGAGGCGTTTACTGGTTCCGATTTCTCGTCTTTTATTTAGGCATTGTTTCGTTCTGGAAAGTATGGAGGGCGGTCGTTATCTCCGTTCGTAAAGGTCATTATTGGAATATACGTTCGAGTCAAAACAATAGTCTGACCACTTAAACGCATTAAGCTCTATGAAGCGGCACACATTGGGCTCTCACAATGCGCGTACAAAACGAATGCAGTCGGCGCTGTCGGTAGGGAGTGCACTGTCAGTGACCCTCGGTGCCGCGGTCCGATGCCCATTAATTATTCTATTACAGCAATGGCACCAGTGATCGCAGCGCGCACGCACGCCTTTGATCTACGCGTGCGCTTCAATTCACTACATTGCTCGTCATAAGAATTGGAAAAAGATGCTGCGATCCTAGTTCAATTGCATTTTTCAATCTACAAATCATAATATGGTTGTTGCTAAATTGCAACCAGTATTGTGTTCCGATTGAACGGTCAACGGTGGCTAAATGTGAAAGCTTGACGATCGATATCGCAAATTAGTCCAAGTGTTTTAGACTTCCAATCTGTGTCCCAAATCTCGCGCGTCTAGTTCCGATCGCAGGGTTAATTCGCTCTTGTTCAACTTGAAGATACATGCACTAATGACCACGGTCCCGTTCGTGACCCCCGGTTCCCCCTATTGAGGTGAAATGGCGTCGTGAGCTGCGTGCTACATCTGGTACACTTCCCCTCCACCCTACCCGCCTTCCCCTACCTCTACAGTTAAGTTGACTAAAGAGTCAATTGAGATTGAGTCTTTAATGAACTGTCAAAACGGAGTCTTCGTAGATTTTATATGGCAAACACTGGTTATGATGTCATATCAGTAAGTCAACTGACTACGTTTTTATTATGTAGCTTCTCTTCCCGTCTTTTGTCGCGTGGATTTTAAATTTGGAGCAGAGATAAAATAATTTGTAATCTGACACCAGATTTCATTTAAGTCCAGCTGTGCTTGGTCAACATACATTCATCTATCCATCATCACAAACTTGTCAATTTATCAATAGGTATTATAAGTAAGATCAAAAATTAATCATATTATTTTAAAACATTCTTCAGTGACATCAGAAGGAAAGTGTTTTTTTCGACAATCTTAAATGCACTGTGTTTTAGAAATCATGAAAAAATAATAAATGTAAAATATCTTCATCCAAATACATTATAAGTGGCCGCTGATGAATGAGGCTTCCTTTGAAATAGATGGACCAATAGATCCATTCCTATGAGATACCGTGAAATGGTCTTATCACTGAACGGAGAAGTAATTTGTTACTTTATTAGATGCGTTGTCTAATTTTGTTTTAAGTGCTTCGCTCAGGCAGAACGTACCCGCTGTAGCTACCTTTCATTTGATGTTTAATGTCTCATGATAGTAAATAGTGTTATTTAGGCCATGTATTGGAAATACAAAAATATCTACCTTCACCCCTTGTTCTAATTGCAATGTCGCTCGTAACAAGTTGGTCAAAATTCAACGTCATTGTGTACATTAGTAGCATGTCAGTGAGTATTACAATTAGGACAGCTCCATACAGTGCTTTGTTTAAATTTTGTCATGTCAGATAATTTGGACATAGCCCTATAGTAATAATATAGTCCGAAAACAAGTGGGCGACGAAGCAAAAAAAATACTTTTTTTAGCTGTTAGGAAAAATTCCAACATTTTGTAGGCTCTAATATTAGTAGCTCTGAAATTCAAAACAAGTTTGACACTATAATTAATGAAATGCTTAATGTTGAACATTGTTTAGTCGATGTAGGGCTATTAATAACTTAGCATTCGTACAAAGGAAAGAGGGAGGATGTTGATGAAGCATTATTGGCTAATTATGCATGTTTTGGCGGTAATAGATCTGTTTCGGATGTAGGCACTGTTCGTTGTAGAATAGTTTTGTTGCTTGAATGCAAGTAAGTAGGAAGTAAAATACAACTTCTATTCAACAAGATATGATGAAACAGAGACAAGGTATGTGCCTGAAAATAAAACACCATTAGTGACGATTGTTTTAGTCTAGATCAGTGAACAATACAAAAATTGTTCCAGGCACCTCAAAATACAATTTATTTATCGGAAAATAAATTCCAGCGGTGCTTCAATCGCATCCTTGCTTAAAACTTGTTAGTAATCTTTACAAACTGTTCTGTCAAACTGTTTAAGAGATCAATAGACTAAAAAATGACTGTCCAACTACGCTATGGGCTATAAAAACAACATTATGTTCAAAATTTCCAGCTTCCGCGTCGCGTGAGTATGATCGGTAATGACCATACATTTCTTTACATCATTTCGTATTTGGGTTAATATGCCATACTTCATTAGCGTTGTTGTGCTTAGTACCGCTATAAACAACAGTTTTCTGTACACGATCCTTTGAATTCAGGGTCGACGAAATCAGGTTTAATTCCGCATCATTTTTGGGATTATTAAGCATTAAAAGCAATTTTTTTATTGCATCCTATGTTTGCTGTAAATTTTGAGTCGCGACGTTAAAGCACTGTTTTCTTAAGTTTGGTTGCATTTTCATCATTAAGTGCTGTGAATTTTTAGTCTGCTGACTGCTGACTGACTGCTCATGTTTGGTTGCTAAAGAAAATGTTTCAGTTTTGAAATCATATAGTCCTTACAACTTTTGTTCGATAAGGCAAATCCGATCCTAGTATAAAGGAATTCCCGCAGCGCGTAGACATTGAGCAATCTGAAACAAAAAAGCCTTTGATTATCTAAAGAGTCGATTATGCTAGGATAGTTGTTGACTCGTTTAGAAAAGACAAAACTCTTCACCACAATAGCACACGAAGTTTTTCTGGTGATACCGGAAATCTGAAGCTAACCATTTTATAATAGTTTTATAAAGTCTATTATTGGCAGCCCTGTTTGTGGGGTAAACATTTGACTTAATCGAGCGTCGGTTCCAGTGAACGGATAACGCCGAAGCAGCACTGACCCCACAATTAACATCGACCCGCGGTTCCGTTGCGAGTTAATTGCCGTCCCACAATGATCGCACTATGATATATCCCGAGCCACCTCAGGGACATTGGCCTTAGCCGATCGATCAGCTATTAATTGTCTCAATGGATCGCATCCTCTGATACTGTACTGTGTTCTTGAAGACGTACGCGTTTTTGTTGCGTGATCTGCTAATTTTCTGCAATTGTGAACACTTTCTTCATTAAAATTAACTGGTGCCGAAATATCTTTTTTGATTTTTATAGATTTTTGTCTCTCTTCTTTTACCAATATAGTCTGACATACTTACTTTTACAATGATGCTTTCTTAAGATTTTGAATCATTGATTTGCGTATCGTAATCCTTCATCTTAACGAGCTTCCACATTAAATTATGAAATGAGCGAATCGATTCATTTCACCACCGAGACATTTATTTCTATATCTTAGAATTTAAATGTATTACCAAGATTACCAATTATAAATTATCTTTATCTATCGATCGTTCGTGATATCGTGTGTTTAAGCTCTAGAGCATTAAACTCACGTTTAGCGAGTCTGCGTCACTAATTAGTTGCATTAGGTGTCCGATTCGTTCCTGAGTGGAAAATTACCGGGCATCACATATCTTATGAGCAATTGCCGTTTCCACTCACGATTTAACGATAATTGTTGGCAAAATTCTGTTGGTTGTAGTTTATTTGTATTCTTTATAAATTGCGTACGACGCATATTAGTGACGGTATTAACAATAAACATTTGTGCTTTATAGTCATTTGCGTTGTTTACATTGTAAAATAAATGATTATATCATTTACACAGTTCATCTTTTTTAATTCAAGTAACTGAGTTTCAAAACTTGGCGAAAACGTCTCTGTAGACCCAATTTTCTTTATCGTGAAACCAATCAAATTTACAGGTTTCGAGACCGTTTCTTACTGTCGCAGTTGTCTTAAAAAACGAGTTCCAATCTCGTTAAGACTTTTCAATTGGCAGCTATCGGGCTGGTTGGCGAAGTCGCTAATCCAGATACATAATATTGTGTTGCGGCGACGCAACATCTGTCGAAATTATTATTTCGCACCGTGTTCCAAACATCTGCCGTGTCATACAAAGGTGTCATACAAAGGTGTACTAAGTTGTAAGAGTCTTTATCCTCTGTGATTATTGTTATTTCTGAAACTGCATTTTGTCTACCTTGAGACTTTTGAAGGAGAATTGTTGCTTTACTCGTACTAACAACTTTAATTAAAGCTTTCAGCTTTAATATGAATACCCGTCAATTAGATAATCTCTTTAGACCATTCAAAACCCAACGAAGCTTTGTTGAAAGACAAAAATAGATCATAACAAAGCTAAGACCAGTAAATGTCTGCAGAGCCGAGCGGTGATGTAATTTATGTAGACAGGATAATAATATGAAACTGTGCACCAACTATTAGATAAAGCAGTAAAATGTCAAAGTGGGCTCCCGCCAAGAGTAGGTACCTGTCCTCGGCGTGGTGAAGGTACGACACAATGGAATATTTCGCTTGCCATTAGATTATAATGCAATTACAAGGTCGCCGTGATCCAATTTGCCATTACAAATACCAATCGTGCCGAATCGGTTTAATCTCGGGTAATCGCCGGTGTTATTGGTTTCTGATTTAATATTTCTTTGCCCACAAAAATAGTTATTGTTGCTACTTGCTGTCATCTACTTCGCGTTCAGCTTTAACCGCTTTTAATTCTTCAGTAATTTCCTTTAATGTCCATTGTTTGTTATTACTTTTAATTTTGAAATACAAGATGGCGGAATGATTTATTGAATTCTTTGGTAATTTTCAATTTGTTCATTTTCGGGTTGACCATTATGGATTTCGTTCACTGGCTTTTCTATCTACCGACATTTGAAGTGTTTTTAAGATTACCTTATTAACGCTATATTTATCCGAATAAAGCTGTTGATAATAATGTAGCTTCATCCACACAATGTTGTTGATAACACGTCCTGAAGTTATCCAACCTATTCCTCATTCTGTCGTGATGTAGAGGAACAAGCCTGGCACACATAAGTCCCACCCGGGCAGACGGCCGAGTGACTGGCGGACCCGCTGCGAGGCGACACCGCACGCCACTCACGCTCGCAATTAGGCGTGTCAATGTCAACCGTCAACCGTCGACCGCTTCGCGTTTCTGTGCGCCTGGTACTTTCGCTCGAGTCTGCGCTTGTAAAACAAGTTTTTTAAGGTTTTCCGCCATTAATAGATAATAAAAAACTATTGGTGTTTTACAGTTTAATAGGAATCACTACCACTAACCTCATAACTCGCCCAAAAGTATCATATCCTTCGTAGCTCGTGTTTTGGTTGGGAAAGTTTGGTTACCACAGATATTTTATCTGATGACAATCTTAGTCCTCTTCGGTAAAAGCAACATCCAACGAACGTCTTAATGGTTGTGGTACTCAATATCATGTGGTCAACTTACTGTTTTGCTACTCGAATACATTAAAATCTATCGCTAACTTATCTCTGTATATTGTCCAGGTTATAAAACAATGGAATCGCGGAATAAATTCCTGAATCCTGATGTCCAAACCCGGGACAGGCCCGCCTAGATTTACGACGTTGCACGCAACTAGTTGTCATAATAATTAAGGACTTAACGTCAATAGCAGGGTGGTTTATTAAATAGGTGTATTTAATTGATGCTGTTTTGTTTTCTCATTCAAATGACAAAATTCTTTTTTTTTCTTAAAACGGTCTCTTCAAAAGTTTTCATCGTCATCAGAAGGTCGAACAGAATGAGTATGTTAGTGTTGTAAGTTAATTCATTTTAATTTTTGTTCATCGAAGTTGAAAGAATGCCAGTGAAGTCACATAGCATATGAGTATCTTGTGAGTATCTTTACGATAAAAAAGCGGAAAGTTATAAAAACTTTTATAATTCAACTTTCTTGCCAATTTAACTACGGAATCTGAGCCTTTATCGGCATTAATTACGAGGGCTCCGTTCAATAAATATTTTTAATGATGTCGCGTATCTATTGAGGCTGTCCACACACTATTATCTACGGTCGGGCCGCTATAAAACGGTGTCCGGTCGTTACGCTAATTTTTGTTTCGGCTATCGTAAAATGCAAATGGCGCTAACCGATCGCGCGTTCCACTGACATCGATCTCTTGTCTGTGTCAAGAGCGCGATCTTGCAACTCTTCCGAATCCGCTGCGTCAACACGAAACGTCGGATCTCCAACCGGCGTCGTTCTAAAACCGACTCTATCGTCACGTAGCAAATTAGTGTTTCTAACGCCTCGGTTACAGTTAGTATCGTTCGTTATAAAGATTATCTCATAAAAGTTATTACTCGCGTTGAGGATGTTATAATTGCCGCTTCTCACAAGCCGCGCCCCTTTTCTCTGAACGGTTAAACAGCGTGAATGTGATTGCTACTGGCTCTGTGAGTAAAATATGACATGTAGTAAAATGCTGAACGTTTCACGTTTTAACTTGTTAATTAAATGAGTTTACTATCTGTAATATTAATGCGCGAATAGCCCTTAAATGTCATGCCGACTGTACGATGCGATGAAGATATTCAATTGCATTTATAGAATTCATATCGAAGCGTTAAATTATCTTATAATAATAGGATAGTAAAAGAAAGTTTTTGTTGATATGTTATTAAATTGTGATATTTATTATTTAAAATGGACCTTGTGATCATATGTTTTAATTTTTGCCTTTTATAGCTATTCAAGCTATATTCACACTTCCAAGTGTTGCCTGGGAAACTTTACACCCAAACCCATTAATTTCTAGTAACTGCTAACCGTCTGTTCTGAAGAAAGCCATCGATGACCGAGATATTATTTCGTGAAGTTTACCTATAACGTTATGTTAGACCCTATTATGAACAAAATTTTGCTGTTGGATATGTTAAATAAATTGAAACACTAAGCCCACAGTCCACAGCTGTGCGAGATTAAATTTGCTGAATTAGTTCCAAGTGTAAAGGCTGTTTAATGTTTAATTCGCGCGTTGTACATTCACGCCAGCGTTCAAGCGAGCCTGTTGCATATAAATTCTCCAATTAGTGGCCGCGAGCGACCGTTTGTCTGGCGTCTTGTGTCGTATATTTGAACATTTTTACTGTACGCAACGGTTTTGGCGATTAGGAGCCCTCCACTCCAGCGGCCGGTTCGTGAGTCAGCGGGGTCGGCGGACGGAGCTGTCGCGGTTTGGCAAACACGCACTGGCACAAACAACCAATGGGCAAACATCACGCCAAATTCAACTTAGAAGCAATGGTGTTACGCGGATTTTAAATCGAGAATAGCATTACACATGTTAAGCGACAAAATTCTATTGTTACGCGGTTTTCGCCGTTTCTATGTATCCTTGTTTGATATAAGCCAGCTAAGTAGCGTGGAGTTTAATAGTTTATTGTCAATAATGGCCTTTTTGCACGGGTGTACCGAATTACGAATGTGACCGTTGTTTCAAGCGTTCTTATAGCCCAAGAGCTGGCAGACATTTTTCGAGAAGTGTTTGAGGCATCATAATATTATGTTGAATCGATTATTTGCAATATCCGAAGACCAAAAAACGCAGATCTGGCTGGCGGGTGAAAATTCTTTGTCGTTTTGAAATTTTCGTTCAAAATCCCGCCATGTGGACTAAAAAGTAATTTTCAATAACAAATAAATGTTATAATTTCAGCGTGCCTCACAAATGTATAAGCTAGCTAAATACCATAGAGCTATATTAATGTTGGACCTTTTTGACCGGGTGTACCGAATTACGAATGCGACCGTTGTTTGAAACGTTCTTACTTACGCACACCGACGCAACTCGTATCAGATTTATTCAAATTGTTGGTTGATGAATCGACTTCGTCTGTATTGTGACTGATAGCATTTATTTGGATGTTGGCAGTTGGCACCATACATCATTCGGTAACTACTAAGTAATTTATCGTTAATACTGTCAACTGTTTTACTCGTAAAACCGAGGAAGTAATAAAATAAAAATAACTTCCTTATCTTTGTGAATCTAGGGGATTAAAAAATGAAATTTGTAATATATTCATACATATAAATTTTAATATAGG
This sequence comes from Erynnis tages, assembly GCA_905147235.1. Taxonomy (NCBI): domain Eukaryota; kingdom Metazoa; phylum Arthropoda; class Insecta; order Lepidoptera; family Hesperiidae; genus Erynnis; species Erynnis tages. The sequence continues at coordinate 11,769,761 of LR990074.1, forward strand.
TTGGTACTATATTTTATTGCATTATACGTTACTGTAATTACTAAAAGTACGCAGGCGTACAATGGCGTAGCAATATTTCGGTCCCTTTGCTGCTTCTATGTCAAAACATGTTTGAATACTTAAGTTTTCATCCAAAATGTATTAGGACAGTCTTTAGAATGATCTCTATCGTAGGTATTTATGTTTATTTAGCGACGAAGAGGAAAAAATTTCATTCATAACGGACATTTTGTAAGGAAATGTAAATGTATCTCCAAATGGTTATCTCATGTAGCCAATAAATTAAAAGATTGCTCATTGTTTAATTAAGTGAATTTATGTAGATTCGAGATTTAGCAATTGCGTGTTATGCTAACTCGTATTTATATCTTCTTATTTATAAACATATTCTATTATGTTTTATTAACTTAATTTAATATTTGCATATTCACAGTTTCAATGACCCGCATCCAAATGAATCGAAATAAGGACTTTTATTTTGTTTTTTAAGAATTTCTTATCTCGACATATTATTATGTTCCATGTAGAAATTAGCTTCTCGTTCTTACTATTAGGTTTTATTAGAAATACAATTTAGTGACGCAAACGGTTGAAAAGATTTTTATGCAATTTGCTTATATTATCTCTGGCTTATATTGTGTAAATTCTAAAATACACGCCACGAAACGAACGTAAATCTCAAAATTACGAGTATAAGGCGTTTATTGTGACTGCGCCAAATTCTAAAACGAACCCAACTAACAAGTTGCAAGCATAAATTCGATGTGCACCAAAATATGGATTGCAATTCACAAAACTCTAGTGTATTTAGGTTGTATTCACTGCTTTTGGCAATGTTCAGTGCACACTCCATTACCGGGAATAGTGTCATATTTCCTGGTGCCGACGCGCCGGCCCGTCTGGTCGGGTAGGTCCATTGTCTTTTTTCCTCTGTGTAGATACGATAGTGTTTCTGCTTAAATATAAATGCAATTATTATTAGCTATTGTCATTGTATGGAGTACAGTCGATAACTAAGCGCACTGCTTACTTTGCTAACAGATTAAAAAAGTGTACGTACATATTATGTGTTAGTCCACTTAATCAATTTGTTTGGTGACTTTACTGATCGTTACATAAGTTGTTTCTTATCTTAGATAGCTTTAAAATATTCAATAGCTATTTCATATTCACGTCAAATATCAGTCTTGTACTTAAACGAACAATGCAAGGAATTGTTTGAATGTACTTTTAAAACTTTTTATATTGTGTGTATCGAGTTTGCCACTCGATACATTTTATTCCGTTTAAGTTTTTTTTTATTACTGAACATTTTTGAACGAGGACTGCATAAGAATATTTAAGATGTTCTAAATTTTAAGATTCAGCTCGTAAGGTATAATATTTTTACATCTAAACCGGTATAACGGGTATGGAATAAAAATATACCCACTGTTGACAGTGACATCGTGTGAAATGAAATGTAATGGCGTTTTAGTCTGTTTTGCAAAGTTGTTTTGGTGTCTGGTAATTAATCGTAAAATTAGTTTTATTTTTGGACACAGTGCTTGGTCGGTCAGAGCATTTAACTCTAGAATGGAAACATCATGTCTATTAAAAAAAATTCAACCGCAATCGAATACTTATGTTTGAAGTTTTAAAAAAATGACAAAAATTTCGAGACGCTATTTTTAGACCATGGAAGTAGTAACTCACTTTGAGACAGTTCTGGTTATCTTTGAGGTCAACAATACTACTGTTCGTACGTATGTTCCATGATATAGCCAATTGCTACTTCTTCAATTATAAAAAATAGATTCTCGTTTGTGAGAACTAAAACATCATTTAAACCTTCGCGTTTTAAGAATCGATTCTAATTGAGGTTTATTATAGGTGTCAATGGTTGGCAGTGCCCACTTAACGTCGATTGTATTGAGCTGTCAGCCACATTCACACAGTAAAACAACGAACACAGGTTTTAGCACCAAACACCAATGTGAGATACGGTTTGGCCTAAAAAAAGTAGAGATGCTCTACGGTCAAGTATCCAGTAACGCAGTACCGAGTTTGAATCGGTAATTTTGATCTTCGGCATTCGGTACGGCGTGGTATTGTAGACTGGTCGCGCTAAACCATGACCGGTTGATCGATGCTACTGTGAAAACCATGGTTGTTATTGTTACTGCAGCTGAGAATATTTTAATCTATATCGGATAAGGTACTCAGTGCAATGAAGTTTAAATTAAAACAGAATATTCATCGAGATAACAAAATATTCACCCATTTATAAATCCAATTTTATAAAGTAGCACGGCGATCCACATCGAGACAATACCGATTATTACCGATTACCGAAAAATAACCGAACTGGTCTCGTCTCTTTAATAGAGATGCGGACAGTTAACGCTGATGTTAAAGGTGATAATTGTTCGACTGACTCATCTGCTGTTCGCATTTGCACACCACTCTCTCAATTACTACCTACTTGCATTCGTATTCTTCAAAGAACGGTGATACCTGATTCAGAAAAAAAAAGTTTAACGATACTGTAAAATTGGTTGTTGAAAAGCGCTCCTGCGGATTTTTTTACGATATTGAATAATGATTCTGGAGAAGCTATTGTTTTAGCGTTGTATTTTAGTTAGCTATGTTGCCACTATTATTTAGCTAATCTATAGCTAACACAATTAATACCGAACATCGCTTCACACTCATGGTCGAACACTAAGATTCCCTGTATCGTAGACACGAGACAAGAACACTCCCAACCAGACTTAGGAACAGAAATTCATTGAAATTCCCTGCCATCAGAAATCGAACCCAGCAATCAACCCGTGTCTCAACCACTGCGCCACTCAGGCCGTCAGAAAGAATATAAAAAGATATACGTGTCGAATATAAACAGTGTTAAAAGCTCCGTATTTAAATCAAAGTGAAAAAAGGATCCCGTTCTACGAGTTCTCAAAAGCCATTCGTCTATACGCAAGCGGGATTCATTAAACTTCGTTAGTGCGAAGTAATTACAATGCCCCCCATTCTGCCCGATTATCTCCTCTCGAATCTCTTGAGCTCTGAAGACTCTTCTAGACCAAACGGCGTCTGGTGTGCATTGCACTCGGCTGCTGTGAATTGTCTTATTAGCATATTGGAGGTTGAAATGTAGTAAACAGAGTCTGTTTTTAGCCGATTTCAAAAAAGGAGGTTATCAATTCGACTCGTATGTATGTAATACTAACGGAACTGCACAATGTTAACATATGTTGGTCTATTACGGCTTCCAAACAAGTATAAGTACCAAATTTCATAGTGTTTGTATGTATATGTTTGTCCTCGCTTATCTCCGAAACTAATTGATGGATCGTGATCGTTCTTTTTTTGTTTGTTTGTATTTTTTTCAACTTAGGGAATGGTAAAAGTTTCATCAAAATCGGTTCATTAGTTTCCGTAATATGTAAAAGTAAAAACCACCGCTTAAAAGTATTAATATATAGTATTATAAAAGTATTAATTAAAAGTAAAAACCACCTATCTTGTTCAAACAGGAGGAACTGTTCAAAATATCGCAGAAATCGAAAAAGATAAAAAAATAATCAATTTCACTTTACGTACGCGTGAAACCTGGCCGTACAGCTAGTTAGTTGGTAAGTTGTCTTCTAAAGGACAAATTTGGCTTTTTACGTGCAAAAATGCGGACAAAATCTTTTAAACCTGAAGGCTCTTCCGGGTTCAAACCCCGCTAAATGATCGGTGACATACTAACTGAGGTATGTAAGGTAGTTGGCATTGCTATAACAAAAATATGCGCGAGAGTTTAAAACTTTTAGTTTAAAATTCAATACTGGTACGGATTTCCGTTTGGCCAAAAACAAAAAAAAAATCGTGAAATTGCACTCTTGGAAAGACAGATTTTTACTTTATCATTATCTTATGTAAGTTTTTTGGGAAAATATTTCATAAAATCAAAATTTAGTCGTAATTCTATGAAATGATATTTGTTGCCTGCCTATTACATTTTTTTCAAATAAAGAGAGCGTTCTGATGTAATAAATGGCAGTGGTAAGAATTTTTCTTTTATTTCTATTCCCAGGTACAACCAACCAGCCAATAGACGACGTACACCGACTGACCAACCAATCGCGTGAAAGAACATAGCAATCAACGTCAAACCGACCAATAAACACTGTGCTCACGACTCGTGCCGATTGCTATACCACCTTTAAAAACTAAATTGGTAATTGGTGCTATAGATTTTGTTTGTTATGTATAGCAGCATTTGACCAATTTATAGGCATGCGAAAGCTGTTGCGTCGGATCCGTTCGGTTAATTGGCGCTTGTTAATAAAGTACGGGGGCTTGTTAGTCTAATTGAGTGTTTTCATTGTTCGCGGCGAGATCGGAACCGTTATACTTTGGACGTGTAGCGCTTTGCATATTAAGTTTAAGACTTAAGGAAATGCAAAATAAAAAGTATGGATTGTTCGCAAAAGAATATTTGTTTTTGTAGGAGCAATCGCTCGGACACCTGTTGTTAAGTAATCACTGCAACCGGATGGATACCAAAAATATAAAACCTCTAACATACCGTACAGTCACAGCGTCTTTGACGATATCTTGCTTAAAGCAAGACTACCAAACTAGCTATTGTATTGACTTGGCAGAATAGTATTACTGAGATTGATAGTGTTTTTAAAATAAAAAGTTTTTAAAGGTTTCTTGTGTAATCTTAAGCGTCAGTATTAGAATGTTGATAAATTATGATGACTTCTAATTAGCCTTTCTGGTAGCCACACAAAACTGCCTACTGCAAGGTACTAATTTTGTGATTATCAGAATATCTTCTCGTATTCACTTAAAGTTGCTATTTGGACCAAACTAAATTACAATGATGGAGAAAACATGCCTAGCTTTATTCTAAAAATGTCGCGTACATTGCAATATGCTTTCTGTGATTAAAAAACTTCATCGTCTTTACTACTCTTTTTATCGAACAAAGAATTTTATTTTTAAAACGCTATTGTTAGTTCAGAGAAATAGTTTCCGCAATATCGAAAGGAACATCTCCGAGGCAGTAACTGTTTCTGAGTATTTTTTTCCGAGACTCGTGTGCAATAAAAGTGCATTGTTGCATACTTGTAGTACGTTCAGTGGTTCCCACGCGGCGATCGTTTGACGTGCCTGGCCTGTGTGAAGTGTAGTGTAGTATGTGGGTATTTGTAGTATATTGGGTATTGTGAGGTTATTGATTGCGCAATTGTTGCGTTTCGCGATCGGAATTGGTTCGATTAACTTGTGTTTTCGTTTTTTAGGCTGAAACCTCTTTAGGTAAAATCACATTTTAGTAAATGTCAATATCAACTGATTGAAGGAAACACTCAAATGAGCTGTAAATACCCTTATTTATCGTCTGTGTGTCAAATTCGCCGCAACCAATATAGGTGGAGAGTTATGCAAAAAGGTTAACATCTCGACGCAAGAGTGGCGGTCTCAAGGCGACCCTTCTAAACGCCGATACACTCGCAGCTGACATTATCGAAATGTTGAGAACGTGCGGCGCCGGCGCACGCCCCGCGATCACTTAGATCGCTCTCCGCGATTCCCGAATGCGACTAGTTGCGCAAGTCGCATGTCGCAAAGGGTTTCGGTAATAAGGAGGCACGATCTACACACGATGTATACATGCGCTCCCAGACACACATAAATGCTTAAATACCACACAGGCAATGCTAACAATCTGAAAAGTCCCATGTTTCCCGAATGCCTCTGCGAGAGTAGCTAGCGCGGTGGGGTTTTGGACTCAATTAAAAGTCTCTACAGAAACATACGGATGCACGGACGAATACGCACGTTTGCAAGCAGGCACACATTCGTGAAGCTGACACCGAAATAAAGTTATGGAAAGGATTAAAACCATGCGTTCCAAAACTATTTTTGTAAGATCATATAGCACATTACGATACCCGTGGCTTAAGTAACTTCAGACACGGGTATCGTACACTATTTTTTTTAGCACGAGTGATATGAAACCGCGAAAATAACTGTGCAAAAACGTGCAACTTTACACACGGAAATCCCTAACTTAAATGCCGGTTTATGTCACACTGTGCTATAAAAATAGTTAAACGCGCCTTCCGTGACGATGTGATGTATGTATGAAACGTCGCCACAGCGTTTTGTATTGTCGTGCCGCGTCACTTGAACAATTCGAATGTCGGTCTCTGTTTAGTATCTAGTGCATATTATCGTGACACAATTGCACGTAACCAGGTCCCCGTGAGTATTTACTCGTGAGATAGCGCGCCCACCCACTGCACTCGCTTGCGCAAACGTACTCGTATTGCTGTACCACTAGTGAATGCCGTAAACGCGGTTGTAAGATGAATAAATAGTTACCTAATATTATAGAATTATAAGCGGTGATAGCCCAGTGGCTGATAATTCGACCTCGAGGGGTCCGGGGTCGAATCACAGTGGCTTGACCAATGACTTTGTAAACAAGTTATGTGCGCTTTATAAAATTAAATATCACCTGCTGTTACGGTGAAGGAAAACATCGTGAGGTAACTTGCATGCCTGAGAGTTCAAAAAAATGTTCTCAAAGGCATGTGAAGTCCACCAACCCGCATTAGGCCAGCGGATGTAGGCCTTAGTCCACCACTAAGGCCTACATCCCTCACATTGTGAGAAGAGACCCGACCCTGTCGTGGGTCAGAGTTACTGACAATATTATAGAATTATAAGACCATATTTTGTCCATCTTTTGGTAAAGACATATGCACTCCACTAAATCGCAACTGACTAGCCTACATCGTTTTTTTTCTGGGTGGCGACCCGACCTTGGAATGGGTCATGATATGTGTCGTTTCAGATATAGGTGAATGCACGAGAGCTCGGTCTTGCGTAACTTGCGATCTACAATCAACCATCCTGCGATTCGCAAGCCATCTTACAAATTGGTCATTGTCGGAGGTGTTTTAGGCTACCTAACTAATAACTAATAAATAAACCGTGTGTTTTCTCCGCGCTTTATAGCTTAGCGGACACTTTAAAAGAATGATGCTTCCAAAGTTCCAACTCGCTCTACCACAAACATATCAAAATTATTCTTACTATCAAATCCTCTAAGCCCTGGCTTTAGAAGCAGCTATCTCCAGCAGTTTGTCTATGCGTGTTTAATTAACCAACAACTAGACTACACCGGTGTTACCTCACCGCCTCCGACCCACTTTCGCAACGTTTGCTCTCGAGAAGACTCACAGTGCTTATCGCTTCGCCTACAGCGTTTCTCAATCTTATCGTTCCACGTACCCCTGATACCCCGTGTCAGACGAGTAATTGCCATTTCGTACGCAAAAGTTGCTCGTACAAGAACGTCACGCGTACATTTGTCGCATGTTAGTGCCAGCTCCATACAGAGCCCTGTGTTTAGATTTTGTTGTGTTTGTTGGTTGGTCGGTTATGTCACCCAATTAGGAAACGTCCTTAGGCCGCGCTCAGTTGGAATGCGTTGGGTGCGGTCGGGATTTCGTAGGAATTTAATTCCTACGAAATCCCGACCTAGAAGTACTATGGGATCACCTAGACTGCGCGCGAGTTAGTCGTACGTACGAACTTGTCTGAAATAGAGTCAATTTTATTTAATTTTAATTTTAATTCATATTCAGCTAAACCGTTGCTATTACTTAAACTGTATCGCGTACCCCCTTTGACACAATGGAGTACTTACCCTAAAAGGTACGTGTACCCCACTTTGAGAAACCTTGGCTCACGTTACCTTAGCGATAACGCAGCCGTTGTGAAAAGTTAGGCGATTGTGAAAATGGTGCGCCATTAAAAGTAATGGGAGACAGGACGTGAGCCGAATCTGCGATTGTATGCGACATGCGAAGATGAGACTTGGAATGTGTGTAGATTATTTTTTTGTATTTAGAAACGATATGAGGTGTGCTTCTTTTTTTGCCATAACTTGGAGTTAACAGCCGTAGCGCCGAACAGGACCAAAGGACTGATGCTACTCATACCCATAGACCAAATACTACTTAAAATTATGTAGCTATTATTATGTTTTCAAATTTAACGTAGAACGTAAATAATTCATAACGGTTGAAATAAAATCTTTACTGCTTCTTAGGGTTACACAGATGTTCAGGTTGAAAAGGTTCCATTAATTTACATTTAATGAATGAATCAGGTCGCCGCTAATTTATCAATTAAAATGGAAATCCTTATTTTAATAGTTATTACCGATATTCAAGTAGTTCACTGACTGACGAGCGGTTGCAGTGGACAAAAAGGGTTTGCAATCGTAAAAATATTTTGTGTTATAAATTATATTTCGACAGTAACATTTAAATGTATTGACACTAAAAGGCCTATATTTCATCTGTCCCAAGTTGGCATTTACGGAAATACAGCCTCAGTCAAAAATCCAAGTGTCATGGTTAATGACAGCTGTAAACAATATGTGTGATATTAAAAAGTGATAAATTCAATGCTATGTGATCGGCTTAAGGTTAATATACGTTTTATTGTTCTACCGCTTTTAGTCGGTTTATAGGTTTCTTGAGGTCAATATAAGAGTACATAAGCATTTAGATAAGAGATCATTTATATCATAATTTACGATAGAATAAACGACTTCCCTTCTCTATATATTATTTGCAATTTCCATGTCATAAATTTAAATAGCTACACATAGAGTGCAAATGCAAGAAGTAGGTGCAAAAATATAGACATTAGTCCACCACTGTGGACAATGTAAACCTACTTACTACCAATTTTGGTGTGGCATCTCTGAGTGCAGAAAACATTAAGGATTTTCGTACTTAAAGCTATGCAACTTATAGTGAACTGGTGCACTGTTGAACTAATAATAATATATTATTCTTTTTTTCGCAGGTAAGACATTCAACCACACACAATGCTTGAGAGATGATTGGGCGGTGAGTGTTTATAAATCGAATATGTAATAATGTAAGTACTCGTATTTACACATGTATAATAAAAACATTTATAGCTGGCTGGTAGAGCCCGGTAGAGCCGGTAGAGCAGCTCGGCTCTTTCGGACCTAACCGTCATCATAGTGCGATTTGACGGAATATGTTCTTCATGTATTTCGGTAGAGGCGATTTTACTTTAAAAAGATTTCTAGTAGACTGTAGGATTGTAATGTTGAATATGTCACAGTAATCACAAATTTAGGCGAACAGAGAAAACTTTCAAATATGACAATTATGTAATCAAAATGAAGGCATTATGATGCGATAATGACTCAATTGTAACAGTAGACTCGGCCCCCTTTATAATTATTAAACATAACTTTTTCATACAGTTTCATGATGTATCTCCTATCTTTCACTGAAAGCGTACTCTCCCAAACCATTGTCAGATGTTCCCACACCAATAAACCCTCGTTTAACGGTGGGTAAAATAAACCCGACGGCACATCGATCCACTTCCTTTCTTCCCGTTTCGAGGAAGATCACTTCTCCGAACGTAAGTTAAACAATGTGTAACGTACCTTTTGTGCCCTCTTCGTATAACAAGGGGATCGTAATTGATTGTTGATGTGGAACTCAAAGTCAAGGCGCCGTAAACAGACTGAATTTAATATGGATGGGATTTTTCACATTGCTCTACATACGGGAATGTTACTTATAAAGATATAAGTTCATTTTACGATGAAGGTTAGTAGTTGTAGACCGTAAAAAGATATTTGCATTTATAACGTATCTAGGTACGACTTATTTTAAGTAAGCTTAACAGAATTTAATGTCATCTGTTGTTACGGTAAAGAATATTAGTGGTACATTACTGCGCTTATCTAATAGAGTTCATGCCCATGCATATAATGCAGCTCAATATCCGTGTCATGATAATGATATGCGTGCTGGCTTGTTGCCATCTGTATGCGTTAATAACATCGACATGGAGCATTAATGCAAAATACCTACTGTTTCTCGTATTAACACCTAAGAAAGGTTTCGTCTTCCTCAAACATGAAGAACATGCCGCTGTAGGGGGGGGGCTATGATGGCTAAGTGGCTATATGATTCCTTGGTATGAGGAAGGATCTAAAAGGTACCGAACACCTTGGAAGAGTTGGGGGTGAATTTTTACCGTATAAAACCCCCACAGTGGCCTTCCAACTCCTGCAGGGAGATCCTGGAATCTTCGAAGGTCGCACCTTACGATACGATAAATGTCCCGACCCAAACTGAAATGGTAATCGTTTGAAGAATCAATAATCGATTGAGAAGAGGTCCTCGAATGACGACCACGTCTCGGCAAAAGGAGTACGGGCCGCCTTCCGACCAGGTGGACTGATGACCTGAAAAAGACCGCGGGTAGTCGTGGGATTTTCAAGGCCCGGGACCGGATGGAGTGGCGTCGATTAGGGAAGACCCATGTCCAGCAGTGGCCTACGAAGGTGTATAAAGGCAGAAAGTAGATTGTAGCCAAAATTATCGTGCAGTTAGTTTATATTTCTGATCCTTCTTACATTCAGAACAGTGCTTGGTTCAGACAACACAATTAGTTCGTAATTGAAACAACAAACGTCAGGCGTGGCGCCCTTTATCTCGGCACAGGGCTATAATTAGTTGCTCGATAATTGTTTTATTATTAAAACGAACGTTACTTGTACCACGTTGTACCTATACCGAGTACCGACTGACAAGTATCTAATTGCTTGGCTAGGAAATACCACTTTGCATATTTGATTTATACGCTGTGGTGAACTAAAGCCTATATCGTTCTTTGTGAAAGGTGACACGACCCTGCAATGGGTCACTAATGCGTTGCAGAAGGTTATATGTACCATGATAAATCTTAACTCTTACTTCACCGAACGTCACCAAATGTTGCTTCTCCCTTCCGCACTTTTTTAACAGAACTATAATACCACCCGACGAAGATTGAAATTCCATCCGTCCATTCCATGGAATAAAGGAATTAGATGAATTTATCGGTGGACTAAATTTAATTACCTTGACAGCCAAGAATCGCGGAAGTATGTAAATAAGTAAAAGGAGCCGTTTGATGAATCGGCAGTTAGTTATTTCCCAAAAAAACCTAAAATGATAAAACCTTCGAGAAAGCATTAAGCTGCCAATATTATTACAACACTTAACAATGATGCATGAACAATTCGTGCACTCAACGACAAAGAATAGCGCCGTTCTCATTAATTATATCACATAACCTTGAGCTACCAAACATTCAAATGTCAAGCATACCGTAACACAATAATCCCATTAAAAGTGTAACAATTGATTACGAAATTGAATGCCAAAAGCGTAAACATGACCGCGGCGAGGGAACGTGCCCACAGATAGTGATCGCTTTCAATTAGTACAGTATAATCGTATTGCTGCAACAAAACCTATCTAGTACAGAAGTCAGGCTTCATACAATACAACCATGCAAAGCACACATTCATAGAACGCACGCTCGAGCCACACACACAAAGAGTTGTATATAATGTTGTTATATTGTTAGTTGTATATTGCGAAGACAAAGTTATGATCTTTAATAAGTTTCATATTTATTTAATCCTTATGTTTTTAAGTTCTATTCTGTCTTCATAATTAGCATGCGATGATTAGCGGTGATAGCCCAGTGGCTTAGAATTCGACCTCGAATCGAGGGGTCCGGGTTCGAATCCCAGTGGCACGCACCAATGACTTTGTAAAAAAGTTATGTGCGATTTATAAAATTAAATGTCACCTGCTGTTACGGTGAAGGAAAACATCGTGAGGAAACCTGCATGCCTGAGAGTTCACAAAAAAAAATGTTCGCAAAGGCATGTGCAGTCCACCAACCCGCAGTAGGCCAGCGTGGTGGACGGCGGCCTACATCCCTCTCATTGTGAGAGGAGACCCGATCCTGTAGTGGGTCATTAATGGGTTACTGACAATTAGCATGCCATATTGTGGCAAATGTGAGCCACCACATTTTCACAATCAATTGAACGATGCCTCGTAACAGGTGAGAATTAAGTGAGCTTTGCTCGTACGGGCAATCAATGAAACCTCACTTCTGTTCTCTACATTTTGATACATTTTGTACAATAGTAATAACATGCCACCCAAACCACAAGATTTGCACTTAACCCACTTTCTAATTACTAATGTATTTTTTGACTATTGAGTTTTATAATCGTAGGCATTTAATTTGAACGAAAATAAAAGTTAATTGCACACTACGAGTGTGATGTGGGGAGCAGCGGGGTTGCAGACTAATAACGGCAGCGTTCTTACTTCATACTTTTTATTACACTTTATGCACTATACTAAGGGTTTACAATAACTTAGGGCTATCCATTAGAACGATCTCTTAATAACGAATAATGAATCAAGAATCAACCTTATGCTAATTCCCTAACAATATATATACTGATTATGCACGTGAAAGAACGGACGTCAATCAATACGCGTGTCTCACGTATGCACCCGAATCAGGCGTATGTTCTAAATTCTTTCGGTGTTGAGGTAAACGATACGTGAGTTGATTTACGTGCGTGCCATCACACTACATCACCTTTCCTAGAGAAAAAAAAAAGAATAACACAGGTATTTCTTTTTTTGTAACAAATCGCCTGGCCCGACGTAGTACTGTCCTCATCCTCTGCTACCCGAATCGCATCTTTCAAAGAACTTGGGTTCCGCGCGGTTATGATAGTTCCGAGACGCTGACTACGAAGACCGTCTGCGAATTTTTTGATAGCATATTTCTCGTTTAACGTACTCAAAATTTTGTAGGCATCTTGGTCCTCGCCCGCTTGAGAAATAGTTAGATCTACCATTAGTCTTTCTATCTCTGCGCCGAATTCGGAAATAGACCTACCGTCCTGCCTAACCCGAGCAAGCTTAGCTTGGATCGCGACGTCGGATTTAACCGTTAACAGGTGTTTTTTCATGTCGCTTAATAACTCATCAACCGTCGCGTAAGCCGACGACAACCGTAACCTAGCTCCCTTACTAAGACGCGTAGTGAGCACAAATTTAATCAATAAACTACTGTCATCTTTACTTAACATGGAACTATAAAGTTCAACGGCATCCATTAACTCTTGCGTCACCTGCTCGTCACCGTTCATCTTCGGGATCAGGCTGACCGCCGTCTTTAAACAAAATCTCTCGGACGCCATATTTTGAAACGAAAAAATGCTTTCATATAGATCCTACTGTATAGGTCCTTGGCTTCGCTAACCTTAGAACATTACATTATAAAATATATTATAAAACATTACAGTAATTACCCAGGCTAATTATAAATTGACATCATAATATCAATAATTACATAATGAACACTCAATAAATAAAATAAATTGTCTCTATAAACACAAAATTCACAGAACCGGAGCTGCTCTAAACCGAAGTGCAGGTGCATTAGCGCAGTGCCTGCGCGCTTTATTTCTCGTCGAACGATTGCGGCGTCGTCATTGTCCAACTCCTCATATGGTGATCTATCCTTCTATATGCAGATCGCAGTATTTAGTGAAAAAGGTCAACATTACCAACATGCTGCTGCGGGACTGCTGCTCGAACCACCGCGATGATACTCTCGTCATCTTCATCCTCCTCGTCCATCTTCGTTCTTCTCGCTAGTTGTTGTTGGTCTTCTTTAATTAAATTCGTCCAGTCGCCAAGGCATGGGTCGCCATGTGATGTGGGGAGCAGCGGGGTTGCAGACTAATAACGGCAGCGTTCTTACTCCATACTTTTTATTACACTTTATGCACTATACTAAGGGTTTACAATAACTTAGGGCTATCCATTAGAACGATCTCTTAATAACGAATAATGAATCAAGAATCAACCTTATGCTAATTCCCTAACAATATATATACTGATTATGCACGTGAAAGAACGGACGTCAATCAATACGCGTGTCTCACGTATGCACCCGAATCAGGCGTATGTTCTAAATTCTTTCGGTGTTGAGGTAAACGATACGTGAGTTGATTTACGTGCGTGCCATCACACTACACGAGTAGGGTCCGCTAACGAACGAACGGTCATTTTTATCACAGATACAGATCTAAATAGATCACGCAAGTGTCAGTACTCATTGTGTCAAAATAAATATTTGGAAATTTTGTGCAATGCACAAACATTATTGCTGTTTCATTGTTGTTTACAGGGGACGTCAGGTTTATCATTCCATGAATCCAATATTTCTAATAAAATTTGTTCGATAGTCAGCATTATTATGACGAGGTCGAATTGATTCGAATAAAGCGGCACGCTTGGTCTTCATACTAATAGGCTATCTTACGTTATCTATTCAGGTCTATATCTGTGTTTTATACAGTGTCACTTGACCTTACGTTCACCAGTAATTCGTGACACACATGCCTTCAAACCTGTATTATATTGAAAATAGTAATGTATATTTAATATCGATGTGATTACTCAAACGCGTAGGCCGCCGGGTGTCCTTTGCAAATGACGCGTGGCGCTTTTGGCAGGTCAAGATGAATGATTTGTCTCGAGTGTGTAGGAAATATTTTGATTCATTATGTGCTCATGGCATTTAAGCGTACAAAATTTGATTTAAAACTTGCCAATATTAATGTTTCGTTTTATGAATTTAATGTTTCAGAGATTTTGTATAGGTTTACATCCTTAAATTAAGTACATGTATAACCAACCTTTACTTATTTAAATTTGCTTGTCCAAAAGGTAACAATAGTTTAAAAATAAAAAAAAGTGTTGGTAAAAAAAATATCAGAGTCGTAAAATTTTTACAACTTCGCCGAGGTTTGTGACACGGCATAATTCTTCAAGTTGTAAACTTGTCACGGGCGACTTTTGCATTTTTTATTTTTTTGAATGTATTGTCTTGAAAAGTTGTAAATTTTTAATCGCCGTAACAATAAACCACGATGAAGCCTACTTCCAAAATTACAGGCAAACAAACTTAACATATTTATTCTAATAATACTAACTGACGCCCGCGACTTAGTCCACGTATGCTATGCATAAATACATATATGTATGTATGTGTCATTCGTTACACTAGTCTGCCTACATTCACACGTTTATCTATTTTCTGTCTTTCTATAACTCGGCGCTGCTTGCCTACCTTCAGACTGGTGTCGGTACGGAAAAACGTTAAAAATCTATATTTGAACCCATCCTATTCCGGCGAGCGTCGTATAATGTTCTATAGTACGAAAAGAAAGAAGTTATTCCTGTAGCTATTACTTATCTTATGTTCCCGTCTAGAATAATTGTAAATTGCTGTTTTTTAACAATGGAACTTTTTGAATGGTATGTACGAATACGTATGCGAGGAAGCCCCAGTAAACATCGATATTGCAGTACATTGAACCGCCATTGTCTCAGTAGATGATTGATTACACGACAGTAAAGTGATATTGTTTACACACGTCGTTGACTATGAGACGCCATGAGACGCCATGTCTTTAAATAGATGTGAGGTTAACATGTTTAAAGTTTTAGAAGACGATAAACAAGATCCAATATAAATTTAATACAAAAAATCATGTGAAAAATAAACGCAAAATAAATAAATATTGTGGGACAACTCACACATGGCTTTCTGATCCCAAAGTAAGCTGTGAGCTTGTGTTATGGTAACCAGATAGCTGATAAACATACATATATATTTTTAAATACATACTTACACCTAGATAATTTACACCCAGACACAGAATAAACACTTGTGCTCATCACACAAATATTTGTCCTGGGTGGGAATCGAACCCACGACCTCCGGCGTAGTAGTTAGGGTCGCTTACCACTAGACCAACAGGCCAGCAAAATGGTTTGTGGTTGACCAACGCTAGTTATTAACTACATATTTTGAAAAGTTTCACTCAATAAACTTAAAAAGGACTAACGGGCCGTCTGTATAACTCCTGTGACCTCTGTAAATTAACATAAATTTGGAGAAAATTAATTTACTTGTTGATAATTTTTGCAAATGGAGCTGTGATTCCCATACCTTCCCGAAAATTATAAAAACTCTCGTTAGATTCTATCTCTTAACCGTTCTTGGCGTGTTCTAAATTAGTTTACAATGAAATCGAGTTTGTTGTTAAGTTATCTCAAGGTATCTGTAGCAACGGCGATATCCGACTGAAGCCCTTATGAAGTCTGAGGTCGTATAAGTCGCTACTATGAGGAATGGGACGTTCGTGTCCAATTTATGTTCGCAACCTCACATAAAGCGGCATACCACCGCATCGCGTCGCTGCATTCATATAATACTCGTGCGTCGCCACTTTCTAATATCTCGGCCGGTGAAAAAAGGGTATTCGTAGTAGGTATGCGAAGTGTCCTCCGTTACTCCGGTTAGCAGATAATTGAATTAAGCCGACACCGGCCGCCAAGTTCCGCGCGGTGACCGTGTCACACCGCGTCCGAGATCTCCCGCCGGAGTTTTTTGCTTTCCAAGAGCGGACCGACCGACGTCGACTCTGGGAACTCGCGATTGTGTGCACGCGGCGTTTTTGAGCGCTACCACAGTATAGAGATTGTAGACAGCAGTGAGATGTGTCTTACTTCGGTGTATACTAAGGTGACCGGCTAAGGTCTCAACGTTTGAGAATTGAAGTTGCAAGGGCGTTTAAAGTACCGAAAGTACAGGCCACCCTCCGATGAAGTTGACTGATGACTTGAAGAAGACGGGATTACCGTTGGATTCAAGAGACCGAGGACCGAGCGGAGTTGCTCCGATTAGGGAGGCCCATGTCCAGCAGTGGACTACGAAGGGCTGAAAGGAAGGAAAGAAGGAAGATGTCTTTCTACAAACGGTCAGAACGCGAGTCGTGACTACGCGCGTCGCGTTCGGTATACTCTCGGTACACTAACTGACGCGGTTCGGTTACGGTTACGGAGCTCCCTAACATCCCTGCTTTGTACATATGTCATATAGAACTTATTTCAATACTGTCAGTTGCCAACTGATGAACCGCCCCGTCGCGTACCAATGAACCGCAGAAATTTTTTCAAAGACTGGGCCAAGTCACCTTACTGTGTAATGCTTATTCTGTAGCACTTCTTACCACAAGGGGTTCTTAATTAAAGTTTCAACCCTACAACGTTAAACATAAGGTCGGTTTTGGATTTCACCTATGCTTGTTTACCGAGCGCAATTATAGAGTGAAAAGAACTTCTAATTAAGAATGGGATTCTTATGCACTTATCGTTTCCCAGTATGCGTGGCTAGTGTGAACTTTTAGTAGGACGCTAGGACTACTAGGAACCACCCACATTAGCTGATGTGTAGAGATGTGTCGAGTAGATTTACCTATGCACGACTTATATCTAGGCTTACTTTAGCAAATTTCAAAATCATATCCACATAAATGGCTAGTGGCAATATTTTATGACAAATCTTTGACCTGTGCGTCAAGGTCTTAATACAGACCGTTTTAGAGTACAGGCATAAAACACTGTTTAAGAAACCTAACATCAACGCATCCAAATATCACGTGGAATTTCTACAAAAATGACGCAATCCGTTCGGAATGTTCGTCTACAACTCTACATCATATAATACTTCAAAACAATATTGGGTCAAGACTGGATTAAGGCGGCTTTCACACGCTTTTCGTGTAACCTTGCGATAGCGGCCTTACCGGCGCAGGAGTAAATGATTAATCGGAGATTATCTCAAACGATGGAGATACTGTCTGAAGACGTTTGATGGATAATTAAGATTAGAAGGCTCTTCTTAATTATCGAGGCCCTAATTAGATAGCGGGGTTACACGGTGCTACGTCTTCGTCATTACCTCATTAATGGTCCTTGGGTTACTTAGAACTAAACATCTTTGCCGCGGAAGTCGTTGAAAGTTTTAAGGTACGTCGGAGAAATGTCATAATAATATTATGATGTTTTTAATGTAATATTTTAGCTTAATAAAGTGATATATTGAGGGAGGAGGATATTATAAGAAACGAGACCCACATATAAAAACAAAACAACAAATACACAACAAAAAAATATTTTACTAGTTTTCTACAAAAACGTAGTAAACGTAAAGTTTTCGGAGTTTTAGTTTTCCTTGTGTTCTCATAATCTTTGAATTAGCTTCCAATTTTTCGCGGCATACGCCTACACCGACCACGCTTGCGCAGCGCGAGCTATCACCGATCTGTGCGCACGCGCACGCGCACTAATGAGACCAGCCCGTCCTTGTTCTACGGCCTCCACATTCGCAACTTCTTTCAAAGTGATTCTCAACCTGTGGATGAGGTTTACATTCTGTTTTATTAGAGGGCCGACAAGTGTATCCGTCAACAAAGATATCTGTCGGGGTTCACACCATCTCAGCTAGCATACCAAATAAAGGAAGTGAAATATACACTACATGCGGCAGACACATCACGCCTTTACACTACACTACATTAAAATAAAACTGAAATCAGTTTTATTTTAATTGTACCTATGTATATGAGTAGCAAACGAGCATGCATCCACCTGATGTGAGGTGGTCACTGCAGCCGACAGACACCCAAGTCTAAGTTCGAATAGAGAGAAAAATTGAAAATGTTTGCATCAAATAAGTATCTCAGGCAACCACGCTTCCAAAACCAAAACACAAGACATGGAAAGAGGCTTTACGGCGGGCTAATAGCGTCCCGGGCGCTATTGCTCTACCTATCACCTACAAAAAAATGTAACTTCGAAGCCAAATAACTCACACCTGGTCTGCCTGCAGAGGCTGGGAGCCTGCCAAAGGTTGTCGCAATCGTTGTCAGTTTGACACCTGTCAAGTGGAAAATTGCGTGTATCTATGCATCAGCACCTATAACGGCGCCTATTCGCGGTCACGAATTCAAAAAGGTTGAGACACACTGATCTAACGACTAACCCGCGTCCACGTAACACCAATTTCTCGATGACAAAACCCAGGCCGTCCACTTATCCGAGGTGGATCTTGAGGAGATTGGGCATATTATTATGATTTGACCCACGCCCACCATATATGGCGCGATGAAGCTTTATTGCGGTTAGTTCACGGAATAGAGTTGTGGGTCACCGTTTATTGTAATATGTTTATTTTACTGTTTTTGTAGATCTTTCGAAATTGTGGAAGCATTTCTTAAGATGATCTGTGATTGTTGACACGCCCGATTTTCAACAGGGCCGTGCATGAACACTATCGTCAAAGTATTCGTATGGTAAACGTCAGTCATTAGTATGCCATAGTCTGTCTGACATCTTCCAATACTAATGGCAACTTTATACGATTACTATACGAAATTGTGTTAGTTCATGCCCGCGGTATCGATCTGATTTCGAACTTACAATGTCCTGGAAGTGACGGATTGAACATAGATACAAAAACTGACAGGTAAAACGTTTAATCTAGGTATAATCCAAATTTAATAGCAACTTTACCCTTGTGCGCATTTCTCATCTTTCTTGCCACTAATCCGTAAACCTTGATTTATAACCTAGCCAGACCTCACTTGCTCACGATATTTCATATCTATATTCCATATGGGATCGCTCTTTATTTATTTACAATGTTGAACGCAGTTTCACGCTTCCCTTATTAGCGCTTATCGATATCGTGCTATCGATACGAGGGAAACTCGCTTTAAAATCGGTATCGTGTTGCGAGATGGAACCGATCGAACAATCCCACTCGTCGGCCATATGAGATGGTGACCACGAACACCTACCTACATGGCCCTCTACCCATAAACGCAGCTTTCACAGATTTCCGCAAATGGCAAATCGAATTAGTATAGTTCGATTTACCGTTTCCTAGTTGGCGATTTCACTCATAAAACCAATTGCACCCATACACCATTGTTTCGAAATGAAAGCACTGCTTTAACCATTCGGAGCGGGAACTTTGCACCAGGAAAGTGTGATTTGATCGCTATCTGATCGGCCGATCGAGCGAGATTATCGTATGAACGTTGTAAGGGACAAATATGGGCGCATTTGATTCTGTTATGTCCAGTGGTAAAGGAAGAAATCGAATACAATTAACATAATGTCAAGCCGTGAAACACATGAATGGAATTAAAAGTTTTTGTCTTTCTAATGCTCTCGACTGCAAAGGACTTTATTAAAACACTTAAACGGCATAGATCAATTTACTCATAGGGCGTTTTCCTTATTAGCTGTCGCAAACCGACACGACCGACCGACCAACCAACCCAATAAAATACAAACACAGGTCTTTGAATAGAGATGTCCTGACTTGCAATACGCACTGATATGCGACAAATACATTTGTCGGCATTTTTTGCGTACACGCGTTGTCTTAATTAACTTCACGCAAGCTACCGATTGAGTCGTCGCAACAAGGCGTTAAAAGTTTCGTCTATAATTGTTGTTATCTGTACCTATTAAATTTCTTCAGAAAAAAAATACGGATCGCACTAAAGAATTCTTGTTGAACGTGTTCTGCTTCTACTAAGCGCACCGATAGTGCATTTTACTCTAAACACACACGTATGCCATTCTCTTTTTACTGTTACAAAAAACGTGTCAACAGTCGCTTTTGACACCGGTTTCCTTCGTCGTACACGTACTTCTCACGTTCTTGTGCATGCCGTGATTGGAAGTACTTTTCTCCCTAGAGGTAGAAGGGGTTTGCAGAGGTTTACTGCGAAATGGACTGTAAAGTGATTTCCTACAGCTGCCAATTTGGTCGATAATGTTGGAGTCATAAAAAATCCAGCAACCCATCAGTGACCCACTGCAGAGACGCGTCTCTTCTCACAATGAGAAGGATATACCATATAATATGTCATAGGCCACCACGCTAGTCTAACGCAGGTTGGTGGACTTCACATGCCATTGAGAACGTGACGGAGAACTGATACTAAATGACAGTTTCGTAACGAAGTTTTTCTTTACCCATAAAATTCTATCGATCGATCGCCCATTCTATCGACTTCCTATTTCTATAGATGAGGCAGGGCACAGGGTAGCCTTTTGAACCGGCCGCGGGCGTCGAGCGTGGAGGGTGGCTGGTCAAATCCATAAAGCTCGCAATTTAACCGCGCCGTAAACCATAGACTCACCTTTTGTCTTCGAAACCTCGCTGTACCGGGAAACTGCCTTGTTACAGTTTATTGGCGTTGCAACTCAGAACGAATATGGTCAAAACATTTTGCTCGCTCGAATGATTAAATTATACTCGCTGTTGCAACAATGAAACTTATTGAATAAATTGGCCGTATTGTTTGTTATTCATAGGATTGTGGTAATCGTTCTTTTATTCAAACTGCATGTTGTTGTGTTAACGGTCTGCAACGTTGTAAAGTTGCGTCTTTGTGTGTTGTAAATTCTTTTATCTGATCTCTTTGCATTGGCGTATGAAGGTCCGATTATATTGACTAGCTTCTGGCGTCTTCGTCCGCTTGGATCTAGAAAATTTTATTCAAATCCATCTACCGTTCACGGACCTTCATAAAATTTGTCAGTACAAAAGCTTTTTAGCATAGTCTTCTTTTCTGCTTGGATATGGTTACATCATTGGTTTTGGCAGCTGGAAGATCGTGGCTTGTAGATCAGGCTCCTTGGAAAGTCGCCGGCGGATGCGGAATATTGAGCGCCATAAATCTCGCGTCTCCGAGCAACGCCATACCCCGGAATCGGACTCGTTGTTACGAACGTCCTGTGCAATTATGCTACTCGCTCTATATCTGTGCACGCCGGGGCTCATTAGGCGATCGTGTTCATTAATGGTTGGTGAATAACCAAGAGACCGTAAGAAAATTTAAATTACCTCAAACACTTTTATAGTTTATGGACCATTTCGATCACATCGGGTTTAGAAGAAGCCGTATTATAAATTGGACCTTTCGTTTAAAAGATTAGATTGTACAGACAGACACCTGTAACATAACCTAACCCTCGTTAAATGTATAAAACCCCTCTTTTTGCATAAGCAGAGGTAGATAACAGTTGCAGGAGTTAACAATTTTTGGAAACAAAAGAATCCACGGATTTTAGGGTTTCCATCAAATTTTTGAGAAAAGCCAAATATTTCAAACTCACGATGATTCAAATTCCGAAACCTTATGTTTTGCTCAAGCTGAAAAGAAATCATTGACAATTTGTACAAAAATGATAGGATTGAAAGTGGCTTTCCATTTCCAAAGCACCATCACGTACAGCTTCTGAGATGGAGAAATGAAGCGCGAAACCTCAACCTGAATCCATAACGAGAATAAATCGCCTCAAACCGCTAAGAACTTTTCACACCCCAGTCAGACGTGATGGAAATCATCCAGTTCCCAGGAGTCAATTAGGTTCTATTTCGTTTTTTATTGAAACACCTTGTTTGTGGCAATGTGGCAAACGATGTAGCAATCACTGCGCGGAGATAATGACGTCATTTCAACGGCTATAACTTTTATTGCTGCAAATCTTAACTTTATTGCTTTATTAATTGCAATAGCTTTAAGATTCACTGTTGGGTTCTGATTTAAATAGGTGGTAGAGTTATAGCAGCTCGTCCTGGCAGGTACCTTACCGCCAGCCTCTTAACCCGTCGTAAAGCAGCATGTTCTTCATGTCTTGCGTTTCGACTGAAAAGGCATGGTTGTTGGGGATACATTTGAGCCGAACTTCTTAGTCGTTGATTAGCTAAGCACCCACATAATTAGACCCTTGAAAAAATTTGGTTGAAATATTTGTGTGAATAAGTTGTTTGAATCAGGTTTCAAAGATAGAAATCTTGACCCGTTTACGTGTTGAGGAATTAATCAAACACGAACGGTGTTATTTCATATTTGATTAGTTGCCAATTAAGTAATATCGTGAAATCGATACGATCGCGTCAGTGAACGCGGAAGTGGTCAGACTTGTTCATCATCATCAATATTATCATTTTTAAGCCAATCGGGCTCGATATCTATATAATAAAAATGAATCGCTGTTGGTAAGTCTCGCTAAAACTCGAAAACGGCTGGACCGATTTGGCTCATTTGGGTTTTATAAGTTCGTATAAGTCCAAGGAAGGTATATACGGTGAGAAAATCTGGAAAAAAAATTGCGTGGAAAATAGTAGACATTTCTATATTTGGCAGAGCGAAGTGTGCTGGGTCTGCTAGTCTGTTATAATTGTCAGTATAATTGTCAGGCAGTGGTTACAAAGACAGAAAGAGTTTAAACTGGACTTCTTTGAAATCTAAAAACAAAACCAGGATCTTGAGAAGTGGGAAGTATAATGGGATACGCGAAAAATAAATCAAAAGGTATCTCGCATCGGCAATACTGTATGGTCGTTTACAAGTGTTATTGGTATCACAAGAGGCTTCCTCGACGTGGAAACACTCTTATTGTTATTAAGTGAGCATTGTTGCAGTGTGCGGGCAATAGATACCGCCGGATCGGTCCCGTCGCCCATTGTGTTGGCTCCGTGATAGATATTGAATAGCGGAGTTCAGTGGTTAAGTTTCATACAAATTGTCCCTGTTCCAACCTCATTCTGTTCCGGTGTCATCCTCCTTCCCGCCCGTTCTTTTACTGACTGACTCAGGTACCTCAAAAAGTAGGTAAACCTATATGGTTTTAAAATTGGTTAACGCTCCCGCTTTTACTCTTTGGATTCTCTTACTCTTTTCGGATTGGAAACTCAGAAAATATTTAAGAGGATTTTGGGACCCCGTGTCCAAATATACATACTCGTATTAACGATTCAAACATTTCGTTTGTAGAATTGTTCTTGTTCGTAGAATGATTGTTTTATCGTTGTTTTTGATTTCATCATCAAACATGTAAAACGTGACTGAACGTATTTTTGTGTATAATTTTTGTAAACGGTTATTATTCATGACTATTCTTCCACCGCCTTCTGTGCTGTCATCGTTTTCGACGACTTGAGTGGCACAGTGATTAAGATGCTGGTCCTGGGTTCAATTCCCAGCGGCGCAGAGATTTGAATGATGAGTTTAAATTTATGTTTCTGGTCTGGGTGTGTTGTTGTCTCGTGTGTCGTCCTCGTGGATTTTAGAACTTGGCCCAGAGAGGGATACAAACTTGTCAATTAAATTATGTATTAGTTATAAGTTTTCAATTGTAATTAGTACTAACATTAGTTTTTATTTTATTTTTAAATTATTAAAATGTTATATAACTTTATAATTTGCATACCTGAAAAGGTGAATATGGATTGATCAAAATGCCCTGTAAAACCAATAACTAACCCATATTCGTGCAAATAAATGATTTTCATTTCATTTCATTTCATTTCATTTCATAAAAAGTATCCTATACTCGTATGTTAATCCAAGTTATAATCTACCTGTCTACCAAAGCTCATTCAAATCTGTTCAGCCTTTTTTGCGCGAAAGAGTAACAAACACCCAACCATCCAACCGTACAAACTTTCGCATTCGCATCATGTCTTATCGGTCGTCGTTGCCATCGTCATTAATAAAGCACCAACTTTAACCACTAGCTTGCCGCTTGACTATGGCATGTCCCATTGTGTACTGTATAGGTTCCATGATAAAGATTGAATAGGAGCGCGCTGCCCGTGCGCACTGCAGTTTCCGGTATACTTGACCCTATTTGCGCTCATTATATCTGCCTAACTATTGTGTAGTGCTGTGTTAATTGCTGCTCTTTTAAAACAACCGTTTGCATCGAAATTGAAGGTATCATAGTTTTACTGTTTTTTAAAATCTTAATCATTTTTCGTTTATTCTTCGTCCGTATTCTTCTTGTTTAAGAATACGCATTTCCTTATGTTTCAAACTTTTCGTAACGTTTTTAATCGACACAATTACATTCTTTGAAGAATTCGTGTTCCTTGGTACGACTATAATTGTAAATATTAATGGAATACTAGTTAACAATAACTCAACTCGACGTAGTTTATCGACACAATTGCATACCTACATTGAAGAATTTGTCTCCTTTGTCATTAGATTACTAGTAAAAACAGTTAATTCTTTGTACGTCTCATTGTTGTTTAATAGCATTCAATCTATTACACTCTACCACATACGCGAATTGGCGTATATGTCTGTTGCCATTTCGTTCGACAGTAGGTCGCTCGGTAATCACGAGTGCCCCAAATTCAGCATAGATTCAATCTCAGTCGTGTGACCCCACAAATTTGCCGGTATTCATGCGATATGTCGTCTGTCGTCGGGAGACAATGGTTTGCCGCGCTTGCGCAACCGACCGTTTGCCGCGCATTCGAAATACGAAATCGCGAAATTGAATCACGTGCGCGCCTAATTTTGCGCGCGAAATCTCACGTTCCGTCCGCGAATATCTCGGAATCGGCCCGGAGGCGCTTATCGGGCTTCGGGGAACTGAAACCTGAATGCCTATTTAGGCTGGCGGTAAATACGACGCCGCTGTTTGGATCTACCTGTGTAGACTAAATTAGAGAGGTCTCGGTTCAGTCGGCGTAGTTAGCAACGATCGTAATATAACTGTCCGATAGACTCGAGTAAGTATAAAGGGCGTCGTTATTTCGCGCGATAGGATTTATGTCTTCGATTCTATTGTAAATGTAACGCTTGCTGACGGATTTATGATACACTACTGGTTTGTTTACGGAGTTATTTCATTACGCGCTGCCGTGTTATATTACTATTTATGAAACCGTGTTGACATATGTAAATAAGGCAAAAACAAATGCCCCATATTTATAGTTCGTTTGATGACTTGTCCTACACAGAATATGTTGATTTTCTTGGTATTCCGCGGTTTAGCGGTTGTCTTACTCAATAAAGTTCAGACATTCATTTCCCAATAGGTCGATTTTTATTGAACTACAAGTACGTGACAAATGAGACAACGTCCAATGTATGTAGTAGTCGTTTCTAAGTTCTAAGCTCAAGTGCGATGTGTAGTGAACCAGTGAGTCGGCCGTCCGTCTGTCATTCGTCCGACGATATATTAACATACAAACGGCTCGAGATCGTATAGCCACGTTATATGGCGATATGGGTGCCCCCTTCTCGACTAATCGGGAAGACTTGTCTCACAACTGTTGTTTATCACCCCTATTGGGGACGATGCTCTACGGTGGTTATGGTCCGACAAGAAGCACTAGTTAGAGGAATTTATGGAGCTATGGTAGCAAATGGCTGATATAGAAATATATAGCGTTTATTAGAAAACCGTTAGTTCATATTTATCGTATTGCTATCTCGGGAAAATCTATTTCATCTAAGGTTGAGACGTGTGTTCAGTTCATGCGTTTTTCTCGATAGTGTTCTTAGGTTTTCTTCTATGGTATGAGATAATAAGGGATAACCAATTCAGTTCAACTCATCATTCAACAGATCCGTAGAAAATGTACGTTGAATCAGCAAACATTTTCAATTCGGTTTAAATGCGAAAACGAGGATATTTGCGACATTTCACAACTCGTCACGTAGGTATTTATATTTTTAAATATTTTCGCTGCACTACGCCTCTAAATATGCAAATTCGTTGAACAATTTTAAGATCTTGGAAAAAGAAACCCAGAGCAGGCTCGGAGAACTGGGTGTGGCCGCCATTATAAAACTAAAAACATGAAGTTTGCGCCAATTTTGCGCCACATTTAAGAGGCGTTTACCTTAATATGCGCCATTAACGCGTAATTACGACACTAATTGCTTGTACAGTGAAATTTATACCGGATTATTAATACGCAGCGACACATATAGGCTAAATGCTCGAGTTCAAACTTGTTGTACCTTAGGAAATTTGTGAAAAGCCGGCGTTATTGATGATGGAAAGTTATGCTCTGGTGAGACTTTCATCCTGAACGAATATAGGGACGTGGACCTGATTACTGGTTGTTGGCAGTGAAAGGTATAAGGGCAAGCTTAAGTATAGGTACAGTCATGAGGATTCGTTGTTAGGAACCATTAAGAGACGAATCTTTTGCTTTCCCAGATTCCTAACGAATAAGATGAATTCGATTTTTTTGTGTAATTGTACTTCCGTCGAAGGATAATTTTTTTTGCTTAAATTATCTAGAAATGTCTAGGAGTCTAACTTTAAGAAAATGATAATTCTGGTGTAAATAAATACCAGTAGGTATGTCCCAATATTTGGCACCTCGATTTTGTTGGAAAAGTACACGTTTTTGCGCCAAATTCGACATGGCTCTGGTATTTTAACGTTTGTGATTGCCAGGCCGGCTTAATTCCCATAGTGCAGGAAATCCATATTTGGACCGTGTCCACTCCAGCGTGTTATGGTGTCAATTTAAAAGCTTACTTGCTTTAATTTTACATTAGCTTTGTACACTTCAACATAAAATACCTACTAGAAAAATGTTCTATTAGATGCGTCGCGCGAACAGCCTCCATATGCGCACGGTAGTTGTAGATTAGACAGTAGCTGACCCATATGTTTGTATTCCATTAGTGACCCACTGCAGGGTCGGATCTCTTCTTACAATGACAAAAGGGCCTAATTCCACGAAACCAAACCAAAAGTAAAGTAATAAATTTTTACTTTTTTTATAGTAAGTAATTAAGAAGCAAACAAGCGTACAGGCAATGCCTGTGGACGTTCGCGTCCATCCTCATATAAAAAAAACCCAAATCAGAGTTTAAAACATTTTGTTGTGTGGTCGGAGTCATATAATGTGCATGTACCGTCCGCGGGCGGATCGCTCATACATGTCGCGTTGTCCACGCGTCGTGTACGTCGAGCCACGCTACGATAGCTACACCTGACCATAAACAACGAGCCTGTGCCCAGTGTACACGGTGTTGCGAGTACACGGCTATTAATCTCGACTGTGGCTCGACAATGCATCATTGCGGTGCGCGTGTGGCCGACCCGCCTAGGCCTTTCCCGTTAGAAGAATCAACAATCAATGAAATACACAAACGCAGAATGAGAAGTATTGTAAATGAGGGATATAAGAAACATTGATTTCCTCTTGATCCAATGCACATAAGTAGGTAAACCTTTTAAGGGTAGGTCACGTTTTAAGAATTAAGCTTTCTTTCTACGTTTGTCCTCTAATTCTCTCATCATTTATTACAGGTAAGCCTCGGCACGGTACTCCTCCAAAGAACCATCCCATAAGTACGTAGATACCTACAGAGTACAGGTATGTTTTTAAAGGTAAGTTTTTAATCGATTTAATCGTTGTCGAATCCCGATCATCGACATCTATTGTAATTTTTATACATGTTCAAATAGCACTAGTTCAATGTTATTCTTCGTCCCTCATTTTTTGTCTGTGGTGTAAACCACCCAAATTGCTGTAGGTATGTTTGGTCAATATGTTTCTATTCACAGACTAAGTATGTATAAGACGTAAGACCATGGTACGCGATACGGGAACTTGATGGATTTCTCTACGTACCTTCTAATCTGTGACGCCGTGACGTTAGAGGATGATCCGCGGATAATCCGACGACGGGAAATGGTTCGCTAGTTTAATTCGAACACTTGATAGGATGGCAAATCCTAGCTAGTTCCTTACGTTGGTACGGGGTTTAGTGAAATAGTGGAGTTTGTTTACAAAAGGTTCGTTGTAAGTAATTAAATCAGTTGACCGCGTTAGCACACCTCCGCCGCGAAAACGGGAACTAGCAAAACCGCTGAAGTTTGCCACCGTTTGTCCGTTGTAATACCGGTGGTGGTGGTGTGCTAGCGCGCTGAAGGTTGTGTATAGATTGTCTGTCTGTAAGTCATTGCCTACTGCATGGACGGGTCTCACAATGAGAAGAATGAGAAGAATATAAGCCTTAGTCCATCACGCTGGGCCCGGGTTGGTGGGTTTCACATGCCTTTCATATTTTCAAGACAGCGAGAGACGCGTTGTCTTCTATATAATTTCTTCCTTTCAGTCCTGTGTATTCAACTGATGGATATGGCCTCCCCTTATCGACGTCATGCCGCCCGGATCTGGACCATTTGCATCCAACGGTTTAGCGATTTATTCTTCAGGTCTTCCGTCCACTTGGCGGCTTATGTTCGTTTTGCCTAGATGTGGTCGCTGGTCACTATTCATTGACCTTTCTTCCCCATCGATTGTCAGTCCTGCGAACGGTGTGGCCAACCCATGACCACTTTCACCACCTTCGGTCTTCTACGGATTTCGTCATTGCTGACGTCTGTGGTTTTCTATATAAAGACACTAAAATAACCCGAATAAAAGTAACCAATGTGGACAAACAATATTCCTTAACACTGCCCGTGTACACTCAACTTGCATAACTCCAGTTCATTAACCCAAATATTTGTTTGACAAACGGAAACACGCACTGTTTGCTCTTGGCACAAATACATAATACATATCTGATCATACATAACTTGTTTTTATTTGACTAATTATGTTTGTTACACACGATAAGAAACGAAATACCGAGGGTGAATGGGCTCGCCTGTCATTCACGTGTGTAACTTTGATTCGGTTTTGCGAAATTGGTCGTGATTGATTGACTCGAGTGAGTACGCGCAGTAATACGTAATAGTTTGTTACATTACAGTTGTCCGATTCTGATCGAAACACAAAATTTTGATTTTTTTATAGATAGGATCTTTTGAAAAGACCAACGGACCATCCGATGGTGAGTCATCTATTCACAACACCAACACCAGTGCAATCGCCAATTCAATAATTATTCACATTAGTCCAGGTCCTGCATAAGAGAATAGAATTCAAACTTACTTAAAATATTCGAGGAATATTAAGAATCATAGAGAAATATTTATGGACCAAACATTGGCCAATGTTGGCCGACTAATAATTTCCATGTCGCTGCCGCGAATGTCTCAATGCAGAACGGTAATTGGCAACTGTCATCTCGAGCGCTGGCGCCTCATTTCTTGCAACAGTGTCGCAATAAGTATAGCTTTCGGAAATAGTCGCCGCTTAATTGCCAATATTCCTTGTCGACAATACAATGATGGTCTGTATACATTGTTCTGCCAACGAATCTACGAGTGCGTAGTCAATAGTCGTCGAAATGTCGCAAAGCTTCTGACAGCCTAATTTATTAGCATGGTCCTGGTGTACGTTATTATTAAATTAGGTACAAAATTAGGTATTATGATAATGGGTTTCAAAAAGGTTGACGTCCTTTTTTGTATCCCATTATTCGACACGGGTCTCTTCTCTCAATCTAGAGGGTTCTAGAGCTTCCACCTTGCTCTACTATGTTCCTCCAATGACCCAGGTCATAAATACGATCTGAATATTAATGAAATCCTAGGAAGTGTAGTGTTTAATCCGCAAGAAACATTTCCACACTAGTGAGGTTGAGGAAAACGTTGCGGTTCGAGCACAACTCCACATTCTGAGGCGTAGTTTTTGTGACGGTGGAATTCGTTGATGCAACAGACCAGTGTGCTGTGGAGCTGATGAGCGAAGGTTTCTTAAGCCTCAGTAGAGATTTGGATGCCACGTGTAGTCGTCAAGGTTTTGGTTCGATTCAGCTGCGAGTTACGCATGTGAATTGATGACGATTGGCGTCATCAATTCATATGCGTAAGCCCGTTTTCTGTGAAGAAACTTATAAATGTATAGAAACCTTGACAGTGCCTATAATGTGAATTATAGGAGTTGTGTGGCGTGAATAGGTTTTGGTAAATCAATACAAAAATGAATGTTATACATACGCATAGAACACAAAGCACATATAAGATACGGACTATGTGGCTTGTACGCAGTACAAGTAAAATTTTAAGTTAGACTCGAGTGGCAATGATCACTTAACATCAGGTCGCTTGCATGCTCGTTTGCTACTCATTAAGAACCTCCGGACGACGTGGCCAATGTTGCAAATTTTGAGAGCTCTGTCGGTAACACGTAAAGAACACAAAAAACTTAATAAATACATGGTAATTGTGGTATTATTGAAGTTTCCAAAGCTTTGCAGGCTATTGAACGCCCTGTGAACTATGCGATGTACCTACTGTAAAGATGAGCGATAAACGCAACACGGGCGCGTTGCGTTAACTGCTTGGTTTTGTTCTGTTTTCATTCCGTCGTGGACGCGCACCGTAGACGCGCGATGCTCGATTGGTTTTGGTCAGTAAAAGTACGCACTACTATGGTTTCATGGTGGATATTTCTTGAAATTGCTTTAGCCTTGTCCTAACAGCATTCTTATTTGCACAGTCAATTAATAGGCTATTACGGCCTATGTCAAAAAGTTTTTTATATGAATTCTTAAGTCATAAAAACCCATAAAAAATTGGAAAAAAAAATTTGCAAACAAATATTATGTAAAAAAAAAGACTTTTCAATTTAAATTTCAAAGCTTGCATGGCGTATAGCGTTTTTGACATTTGAAAAACAGATTAAAAAACCTGAATTTTAAAATTGAAATAATAAATGTATACTACATTTTTTAGAACAGAAATCACCATTTTTCACTTGCTTTTAACAAAATCTATCAATATTACATAATTTTGAATTTTTCCTTGCATGGTGCGAAATACCCTATTGTATGACGACTATCAATTATAATCTCTTTTTGGTATTCAAAAGTCGTTTTAAACATTTTTCACGAGATTGACTGTGCGCAAGGGCCACTCTTAGCTACTATACCACTTGCATAGTTGACAACCAGTGAATTTCGACGAATTTTTACGGGATCTGAAAATCAGGGAGAATTTTTCTCTTTTCTTCCCTTTTTCTTCAAATAGGCAGTACTTGACCAATTCCTGACCAATTTCCAAAAAAGAAATAATTGACAACTCAAGGGTGCATTTAAAACAATTCCTCAAGTAGAAGTTTAATGTTTTACTTTGCATACCCTACAGATTAGGACTTAGGTATTGTACGATGTCATCTAATCTCATCTTATCCTGCAAATTAATAGTTGTATTGAAACCTTTCCCAAGATTAGTCAAAGTTGACTGATCATGTATTACCCACCCCCCTCGTCACATTCACTGTACCAGCGAGCAGCGATACGGTATCTGTTGCGTGCGACGCGTTATGCAACGCGGTGCGTCCTTGCGCGGGGCGGAGGGGCGGAGGGCGGGGGGCGAAGGCCGCGCGAGGGCACCGACCCCGCCGACCCGGGGTGCTGGGTTTTTATCACCCGCCCAGAACCAGTCCCACCGTGTACGACGCGCAGTGGTCGGTATAGCGTGGTTTTTATAAGGGAACCTAGTCAACGTAGCGACATCCAGCCTCCGCCTATGTTACGAGTAGTTGGGCCGCGCAATCTTTAAGTTATACTTTGGTTAAGAAGCCGATGGGTCTAATGTTAGTAGAATATTTTATTGGCCTTACAGCTTGTGTTTTTGGTGTAGAGTCCACCTGGAACATGCTGTTTGAAATGGTCAAAATTTCGAGTTGAGATCATAAATCTCCAATACTTTACTTAGCTATCTTATTGAAAAAACATGACGTCGTAAGGCGTGCTACATTGGTGGTACTTTTACCTCAGAGGGACAATTTGGTAGCTTTGAGGATCAATATTTTCATAAAGAGAATGTAAAAACACTTGAACAATCACCAAGTTGTTGCATGTTAACGGCGTAAACAAATTAATTCAGAGATAATTTATCGCGACAATTAATGGATTAAAATTAAATCGGTATCATCATACAATTACGTCTGTAACAAAGTATTCGCAGTCATAAATAAAGACGTTTTCTTATCTTCAACCTAACAATCGCCAGGGTTAATATATTGTATCAGGCGTTACTTTGCGGAAATCCATTGTTATAAGTTGTATTTATATTTCTTTGCAACAATCCGCACACGTGGAACTTGTTTTGGTATGGACCCACCACCCTCCCTTATCTCTCTGAGTAGGTATATACCATAACAACTTATTCCAATAGTACACGACACGTGTTTCGCCCCAAAACGGAGCATCATCAGGTGATGTGGACTCTACAACGGTTGGTTGCTGAGTGAGGTCGCCGTTCGAGTGAGCTGCTTATATACCTTTTCTCCCTGCCATTATGACACATCGAGTGTAATCAAAAATCGAATAAAACGTCACTTGTCAGTGTTTTGACGTTTGATATTAGTGACTTATGTCTTTTTTACGTCACATGTGATTTTGGTGGAAAAATATGCAGCAAAGGAGAATTAGATACGTCTATTTGTTCATTCAGCAAAGTAACACTATTGTTTTTACTATATTGAATAATTTGTAGCTGTTCTAGCAAACTGAGCCTAATTCCTTTATCGCATCTATTTAAAATGTTATACGTATGGCCAGTAGGTACCGAATGGCCTGATTCTATCAAATGTTTTGCGAAATTGGACCTGTCTGCGCGACCATTTCTATACGCTGCTAGGTGTTCTCGATACCTTGTGTCAAAATTTCTACCAGTCTGACCCACATATATACCGTTACATTCTGGACAAGCGATACTATAAACTCCTGATTGTTTACGTTTGTCCATTTTTTCTTTGCCATTACAGATAGATCCTATGTTATTATCCGTTCTGAATGCAACATTGATATTGTGACGACGTAGGATTTTAGCGATTCGCTCCGAAATCGGTCCTATATAGGTCAAACTAGATTTACATCTGACTATAGTTTCATTTGATGGCCCCGCATACAGTTGATTCCGCATAATTAATTTTTGTTTATTACGAATAAGACAGTCAATCATCCTCCTGCTATATCCGTTCGTAACTGTTCTATCTACCGTAAGCCTACGTATACGGATACAGTCATTCCGGCTTCCTCCTGTCATCCTTGGCAACATAAAATGGCAGCATTTCGTTGTTATATTCATAGATTACTATCAATTCCATTATCACCTTCGAATTATAAAGAGGAAATGAACACCATATATAAAATAGCAGTTACGAACGGATATAGCAGGAGGATGATTGACTGTCTTATTCGTAATAAACAAAAATTAATTATGCGGAATCAACTGTATGCGGGGCCATCAAATGAAACTATAGTCAGATGTAAATCTAGTTTGACCTATATAGGACCGATTTCGGAGCGAATCGCTAAAATCCTACGTCGTCACAATATCAATGTTGCATTCAGAACGGATAATAACATAGGATCTATCTGTAATGGCAAAGAAAAAATGGACAAACGTAAACAATCAGGAGTTTATAGTATCGCTTGTCCAGAATGTAACGGTATATATGTGGGTCAGACTGGTAGAAATTTTGACACAAGGTATCGAGAACACCTAGCAGCGTATAGAAATGGTCGCGCAGACAGGTCCAATTTCGCAAAACATTTGATAGAATCAGGCCATTCGGTACCTACTGGCCATACGTATAACATTTTAAATAGATGCGATAAAGGAATTAGGCTCAGTTTGCTAGAACAGCTACAAATTATTCAATATAGTAAAAACAATAGTGTTACTTTGCTGAATGAACAAATAGACGTATCTAATTCTCCTTTGCTGCATATTTTTCCACCAAAATCACATGTGACGTAAAAAAGACATAAGTCACTAATATCAAACGTCAAAACACTGACAAGTGACGTTTTATTCGATTTTTGATTACACTCGATGTGTCATAATGGC
The DNA here is from genome assembly GCA_905147235.1 of Erynnis tages. NCBI lineage: Eukaryota > Metazoa > Arthropoda > Insecta > Lepidoptera > Hesperiidae > Erynnis > Erynnis tages. The sequence continues at coordinate 11,804,155 of LR990074.1, forward strand.
AGGGAGAAAAGGTATATAAGCAGCTCACTCGAACGGCGACCTCACTCAGCAACCAACCGTTGTAGAGTCCACATCACCTGATGATGCTCCGTTTTGGGGCGAAACACGTGTCGTGTACTATTGGAATAAGTTGTTATGGTATATACCTACTCAGAGAGATAAGGGAGGGTGGTGGGTCCATACCAAAACAAGTTCCACGTGTGCGGATTGTTGCAAAGAAATATAAATACAACTTATAAATCGCCAGGGTTGTCCAAGTGACTTGTCATGTCGCGAAACATACATCAAAGAGATGGCCATTAAAGGTGCTTAAAGCACTTACTCGAACCAAGATAGGAGATCACATTTACGCCTCACTCAGACGGACAATTTAATAGGAATATTTAAAGGACACATTTATTTTTTCGTTCAACGATTTATAACTGACACGAAAGACGAAAATATAGTCGTTTATCACTAGAAATGAAGTGTTTTTTTATTTTATTATTATTAACTAATTTTATTAACTAATGCGATCAACTTTTGGTTTACTTCGACTTGCCGAGAAAAAAATTGGTGGTAGTACGATAGTCGTCTTACAATTGACTGTGCAAATAAGAATGCGGTTAGGACAGGGCTAAAGCAATTTCAAGAAATATCCACCATGAAACCATGGTGCCTACTTTTACTGACCGCTGGAATTTTAATTCCAGAGTACATACAACCACTCATTTTATTTTAAAATACAATATACAATATAATACACAATACACCATAAAATACAGTTTTCGGTACAGAAAAAACAGTAGGTAACAAAGTTACAGTTTTTGTTTCTTGTGCGCAACACTACTCAACACCAGTATATTGTGGTCGGTAATTGCGACTTGTGAAGCTTGAGAGCTAGTGCGGTGCCAAAATTGTGTGCAATATCCGCCATCTATTTGAGTAGCAGTAATTTTACCACGCAATTGTTATATCTTGGATACGAGAAGGCAATGACAGTTTGGCAATAGACATTCTTTACCCTACTTTTCAAATAGTGTAGAGTTTGCTAACTATTAGGTAATTCATTATAAGATTCCTTTCTTCCTCGTTAAACCGTTCAGATTTTTATTGAAACATGAAGTCTTTAAAATGATTAAATCTTAAGACACAAACATGTATTATAAATTATGTTTCTTCCTTCCTATATAATCCGTTGTAATTAAAAATAATAAATTAATGACAAAGGTATAATACATATTTAAAAAAATCATTTTATGTAAGCCTCTATTTCGACTATAGGTTTACAAAATACATTACCTAAAAATTAACGTCTGTTCTCCGTGTAATTTCGGGCAATCCAATCCAAGCGCTCATTAATCGCGTTTTGTACGCCTCAATCGTTTTTTACACAATTAACATGAACACAAAATCTCATAATGGCCGATAAAACATTATCGCCGGTGTTCCTGCGTTGCCAGCAACAATTGTCTGCGAAATGGGAGCAATTACGCGAGCATTGTTCTTGTCCTCGTTTTTAATATTTCGATATGGGAACCCGAAGCGCGCATTGTTCAACGATAATGTACCAGCCGTGACATAATGTTGCACTTCTATTACACTCCCGGCCGAAATATTTGAGCAGCCAGTTATAGCAGCCAATGTGATTGTGTGCATCGAAAGTCATTTTGTGAAAAAGTTTCGTACTGCTGCTGCGGCTGCTACAAGGACGCTGAGCCTCTTTTGAGCGAGTGAGCAAGTGAGCTGAGATTTTCTGTGCCGTAACATTGCAGAACCATATTATTACGGGAAGCATAAAAAGAACGCAATTAAATGTCGCCATTGTTATGTCCCGTGTAATATTGTGGGCATTTCTTTCACGCATTGTCCGTTTCGCTGGCCCAGTTTGCGATGAAACTGGTGAATGAGTTTGCGGACCCGGGAGATTTGGGTCAGGAATAATGGAGTGAGTGAGCTTAAAGGATCTTTATAGTACGTTAAACGATTATTCTCAGCCTATTTCCAAGATTTTTATTCAGTACCAGTGGTCTTACTGCTTTCATGTTTTATTTATTACTTTGAAAACCGTATAAGCAAATAATAACCGATTATGGATCGTCTAAATTATATTTGGTTGCCAGGTAACATTTGTTATATCAGCGAAATTATATAGAGTATTTTAAAGTAAGTGCCCAAATAGTATCAATTTCAATTTGTATCTAAAGATTGGTTATTAATTTCGGGCGTAAATTTTAGCATAAATAAATGAAAGAGCAAACATTTTCTAAAATCTGATATTGACCTGATTTTGATGACGTACTTATTGGTGTTTACTTTTCCTTATTATTTATTGTTTTACACTGATGATACCTACAATAATAGCACACGGATAATTCGATAAAAGTCGTATTTCATCGAATCGACTTCATTATCAATGCCACGTAGGGAGTTTCCATATTTATCTATAAGGAATCAGTTTGACTCGGTGTTTAACAGCTTTTAAAATAGTTTTTATTACGATTGCAAAAAAGTTATGTTTGCTAATCATTCAATGCGACAGACGTTCGTATGAATGATCAAAAACGATCAAACTTGTTTATGAAAAACAACCATTATACATAATATACATGAACAACATGCAATTTGTTCAACAAGTAACTTATCCGCTTTGGAGTGTGTGTTCCAGGTCTTCGCTTGTTCCTGCTACTTTGGATACTTTGCAGCTATTCTTTAGGAGTACAAATCATCAACAGAATCCATGATTCCAATCAATCCACCATTCTATTATCATATGCGTCGATCGAAAACCAAGTACTACGCTAATACTAAATATAAGCGAATAGTTTGCTAACATGTTCTGTTATACGATTCTGCGCCGACAGGTGTAGAAACACCCTCGTCCGATAAAAGTCGTATTCCAGCGAATCGAAGTCATTATCACTGTTACACTGAGTCGTTATGCGTTCCTGGAAGTGTCGTGTTTAGTTGTGGTGTGTCGAGTTTTTCCACCGTCGCCGCGTCGTGTCTAATCGTACCGTTGTCACTGGCGCCGTCGGCGTCGGTGGTGACTGGTGTAGGGTTACCGATGTGATACATTATAAGCGACCGACATTATATTATGTAGCATTTTCAAACTTGAACTTTTTGATCTAGAAGGTATCGTGATATAGTTGCCGTCGCGAGTGGTGAGCACAACTTTCATTGGTCGGTTTGATATTGACTGCGCTGCGGTGCACACGATTGGTTCGATAGTCGTCGGTGTGCGTCGTCTATTGGTCCAGCACGTTTTTTCGGCCGTACATTGGCCGAAAGTATACAATATCCCTACCACTATAACCTGTGCTCACGACTCATGACGGTTACTATTTTTAGCTCTGAAACGAATGAGAATTCAGAAAGTTCTTTGTAAAATATTGAATCATCGCTCTCGTTATCAACTTTCTTAGTTTCTCTTGCATGCGTCTTTCTTTAAACTCATCAGTTTCAGGGTCGTGATTCCTCTTCTCTAAACTCTTGAGATCTGTACAAAGCTAATTACATCTCAAATCGCTAATCAGGTTTTGATCTTTCCTGTTGCATATTCTGTAATGTATAGGTAATGTCAGTTCTTAGATGTGTAGTTTTCAAACCGGATAAATATTAAAGCACAGATTTTTTATGGGTGTTATTCGAACGCCCTATTAAGGAAGGATTAAGGAACACACCGTTTAGCAACCCTAGCCTATATAGTTCACTAGACGTGCATAAACGTAGATATGTACCTATGTGTTTGTGTTGACTTTTTGCATAGTTCTAGGACTTAACGTAGGAAATTAAGTATTTTAATACTGTACAAAATTACGCGTAAGCTGAAGTTGTTTGACTGATTGAACTAAGAACTAAATACTTACATTAATTCGACGTGATTTAACGTTTTGGAAAAAGTGAACTTTTGTGTGTTTATATTGAGTCGCATAAACTTACTCTACCCATGTCCTGACTTTCTTTGTAACTCTTTTGAGCTCGTTAGCATTTAATTCGTATAAAATGCTTACGAGTTGTTCTCAATGGCATGTAAATGTAGAGATCAACAATCTGAATTAAGCCAGCGTGGTGGACTAAGGCCTGCATGCTTTTCATTGTGGAAGAAGAACGACCCTGCAGTGTGTCAATAATGGGTTCAAACAAACAGACATTATCGATATAAGTCTTACATTTACATCTTACATTATCGATATAAGTCTTACATTTACATCTTACATTATCGATATAAATTAAGTTTTACTTGTAATTTAATGTGTATCTGGGAGCATGTACCTACTTATTCCAAACTGCTGCCTTTTTTAAGCGGCAGAATTTTATAAATCGAATTCTACCTGCATTTCAAGACAACAATAAGTCGGCGCGCTTTGCCCTGAATTCGCAGAAACGCATTAAAATTCATTCACCCGAACAAACAGCCGCCACGTTCATTACCAATTCGAAAATCCGTGCAATGCTCGAATGTTTGGCATCTAACTTTGAACATAATATGTTGCCATTTACATTAGATACTATACTAGTTTCATCCGAAGTAGTTAAACAGGCACTCGGCAGGTTCAAAGTTATTCTGCCAATGACTTATGTTTATATGTAAGTATGGGTTAGAAGCCTCGTCCGGAGCTGTACCTAAGTTAGACTTCCGCTATGCATCTAAATGTCTTACTCACTATTCCATTGCGCGCTGTTAGTGCGAGTTACGTTGAATGTTAGTTGAGCAAGCAGCAATGTATGTGAAAGTGGCGATGTTGTCGTGCGTTCTGCGATTATGTGGGCTCTGGTATTCGGGTTTAGGGATGCCCATTACGATACAATATATCGAAACAGCACAATGCAATATATCGATATTGAATACTATTTTTGACCATACGTATACGTATAACTTTAAAATGTTTCATCATGTATCGTATTAATCTTCAACAATTTTTAACTTTTATAACTTGATAATTCCTATTATTTATCATCATAGTGAAATGATGACAAATAGAGCCATTGAACATTTTGACATTCTTAATTTTTAATAAGAGGAGAATTTCATGTACCGATCCATTAATTAAATTGTTCATAGAACGCCAGCAGCTGTTGTTCAATATTGTACCTTGAATTCGTATGAAATCGCGTCCAAACTGAGCCAATCGATAAAGCTACGATGCGTTATATCGATAAAACAAAGGTTTCGTGCATCCCTTTGCGAGGTTCGTCCTTCGAGCCGGGAAGAGCGGCCTTCGTCCCGAGTCCCGACCGAGCTAATTTTAGACCAGCGCCCTTGAGGGAAACGTCGTCGAACAGGATTCATCGTCCGCCTCTGGAGTGCGGACCGGCCGCTTCTCTTGTGAAATGTATTCACTATTGCCATTCTAATGTCCTGCGTCGTTGTATCCGAATGATGTATGCGCTTTTTGTTTTATTTATAAGGGTTTGCGTGGTGACTTGTCCTATACGTTTCGTGTGGTAAGTCAATTTTTGAAGTTGAAAGTTTTATTATAATGTAATATATGTAAACAGATAGACAGGAACAGGTTTATCTCACTGAAGTTGGAAGTATTTTCGAATGATATATTTGTCAGTCATATAAATACGCCACCTAATGGTTTTAGCACAAGCGTTGCCATCTTGTGGTAAAAACGTCACATGCAATAAGCTTCGTGCGGCCGCATCGATCGCTTCAGAAGCTCGGGATTTATTCAGTAAAATATGACCTAAAATAGAAATTATGGAATGCACGTACATTTAAACTGCATTATGGCCCCGAGTGCATCACATCTCCTCGAGTAATGGGCCACGTGCGTTGATATCGAGTATCACGCGCATAGCACACGAAAATGCCTCTTAAATAGTCTAACTTACGGTATGGTATTGGAATACGAGCCAGTGTTTAGTTTCACTATTTTTATATAACTGCGGCGTCACATCAGGATAGGAAGGTAGCACTAATGCATTTTATAAGCGGCAACTATAAATATGATATATCGCGGGACGTGCGTGTCTCGGTTTAATGGCGGTTGCGGAGTCGCGGCTCAACCATAGAGATATTATAGTAGAGCAGGGAAGCCAGGCTTCCAACTGTTCTTCGGTTAAAAAGAGAGAGAAGATTGCCGTACCGCAAGTGCAATTAGCGAGAAACAAGGTATAGGTATTGAAAGTGTTTAATACGCATGCGTGAAGCGCGCGAATCCACTAAGTTCTTTAATGTGTACGCGTTAGTAGAGAGACAGATAGGGCACCATAATCTTATATCTCTTTCCAAGTGTTGGACATTTCCACTTACAGGCAGCCATATGTCTCCCCTGCTCTACTATAATATCTCTATGGGCTCAACCCTAATAGGGCCCGCCATCTTGGATTCATAAACTAAAAGCGCGCGCAACACTAAAAATAGTTTTATACTTTCATAAAATACAAAGAGAAATTAAGTGTAGTTTTGTGTAAATGTGATCCAAATTAATAAGATTCTCTCGCTTTTATGGATCTTAAATTTGATTAAGATACAACATTAACGTGTAATATGATTTTACGATTTGTGTGTACATACATACATCCACGACACGTGTAATGTCCCCCTTTATAGCATTCGTATGGCGATTATTCTGGTACGGTGACTTTCTCTTTCAAATTATAGTTATCCTTGCCGGCACGTGTCTTACACGTTTTCAACCAACGTTTTAATAGCTAGGGGCGTCCAGCGTGTGAGTAGTACGTAGTTACTGCTCAGTGAGTTGCGAAATATAAACATGGGAACAGTAGTATTAAGGTTTAAGTAGGACTAGGGGTGTCGATTCGCACGTGCGCTACTCTGTGGACTGGCGGCCAACGTGGGGTCGCCGGTCGGTTGTTTGATTGTTTGCCTGTTTGGCTACTGCATTACGCACAAATGTTTATTCTCCTAAACATTCCCTTTGTTTAGCAGAGATAAGCATCATTTGCTTCGACAGTCTAGCCGATGAGGTTTATTTTGTTATGTTAATCGCGGCGGCATCGAGACGCCGGACTATTGTTTCCGAAATATCCGAGCCCACTGAGGTAACGGTGATCTAAACACGTATAATGGTACGGAAGCCAGAGGCAGGTTTTAGTGACCAATTTTCTGCTGTCAATAATTTGTAGAATGTTTAAGAGAGTAGAACTAAGAAGCCTGGTGATCATCAGCTACGGCACTGTGGGTGGATTGGGTAGCAGAAACTGCAGCTATGAAGTATGTATTGAAATTATACCTACCTTTCCAACCGATACTGACATTTTCCGAGGCTTCTAGTTTCTACTCTCTTAAGCATTCCACAAATTATTGGCTGGGAGGAAATGGTTGACGAAATTTGCTCCTGGCTCAGGGACCATAACATTTAAACATACGGCTAACGGTCTTTTGTCATGTTACTACACTGAGCCAACATACTATGCAATATTGTAAGCAGTATATCGTCACCCACGCGACCACAATCGATAATAATTATAATTAATACATTGGATAGGACAGTATCTTAACGTGAGCGCTTTGAGTTGTCTGTCTAATCGACCATCGGTTTGATTGCGAGGTCTTTATTTATTAGTGTTTATGTTAATGGAAGTATGAGACATGATCTCAATACTGTCGCGGTATTAACTGTCTAACCTATTAATGACCCACTACAGGATCGGGTCTCCTCTCACAATGAGAATGATAATAAATTATATATTATAGGCCTTAGTACACCACGCTGGCCTAATGCAAGCTGCTGGACTTTCACATGCCTTTGAGAACATTTTTTTTTTGTGAACTGTAAGACATGCAGGTTCCACTACTAAGAGTAGTGGATCGTTAATGGGTTACTGACATGGTTTCATAGTGACAAATTAGTAGATTCACCTAGAAAGTGTCTATTGAAAATCCAGGTTTGCACGTTTGCAGCGCCTTGGCATGTTGAAAAATTTGTAGATTCGCCTCTCTGGAAGAAGTCTATTTAAGACCCAGGTTTTCTGCAAATTGAATTTTCTGCAATATTTACGAATAAATCAAACGCTGCAATTATGGCCCTGCGAACACCGTTGACACATCGGGCCGCGAGACACGTAACTCACCGTGTCTAACATAAATCGATCAGCGTTTAATTTCGTGTGGGCGGCACGGCATTCGCTACTGTCGGAAGTGAGACAATGGACGAGGCTTTAATAGTGTAGTCTGCCTGGAAGTGTCCTTGTTTACCCGCCTTTGAAGCTTGGTGTTTGCATATTTATTGGTATCTAGATTTAGCGAAACATGCTATATTATTCCTCACTAGCTTCTGGCCGCGAATTTGACCCAGAGAGAGATGAAAAGTATCTTATATGTTAATCCTAGTTATAATACACCTGTGTACCAAATTTCATCTAAATCTGTTCAGCCGTTTTTGCGTGAAAGACTAACAAATATCCATACATCCATCCATCTCACAATTTCGCATATATATTAGTAGTAGGATAGTAGGATATCGCGATATACGAGGTCTTGCGACTATGTCGATTTTAATTCACCTTTTGACGATGGCCTGAAGATTTGATGAAGATTTGAAGAAGAGAAAAACGTTTAAATAGTAGGTAATGGATTTCATGTCCCGTTCAAAGTTAACGATTTCGGTTGTCTCCAATGTCAACTAGACTAGGAACCAGTTGCGTTAATAAGAAATGCAGTTCTAATCTGGCCGTCGCTTCTTAATGACTGAATTTATCTCAACGAGTTCGACTTTTGCCCTACAATGGCGGGTCGATGGCTGCATAAATCTCGAATCGAAATGTCGCCGATTGAGTAGGAAAAGGGTTCTCAAACTGGAACATCAATACCTACTTTATAATTTATTGTATCAGGCGTTACTTTGCGGAAATCCATACAACGGTTGGTTGTTGAGTCACGTTATAGAGTCCACATCACCTGATGATGGTCTGTTTTGGAGCGAAACGCGTGTCGTGTGCTATTGGAATAAGTTGTGATGGTATATGTCAGTAACCCATTAATGACCCACTACAGGGTCGGGTCTCCTCTCACAATGAGAGGGATGTAGGCCTTAGTCCACCACGCACCACTACTGCGGGTTGGTGGACTTCACATGCCTTTGAGAACATTTTTTTTTTGAACTCTCAGGCATGCAGGTTTCCTCACGATGTTTTCCTTCACCGTAACAGCATGTGATATTTAATTTTTATAAAGCGCACATAACTTTTTTACAAAGTCATTGGTGCGTGCCACTGGGATTCGAACCCGGACCCCTCGATTCGAGGTCGAATTCTAAGCCACTGGGCTATCACCGCTTCATGGTATATAATAATATGTAACTACCTAGGTCCTGCAGTTCACACAATCAAATGTAGTGATCGGTTTCTGTATTAAGTTTGTTAAAGTAAAAAATTGGCTAAAAATAGGGCCCTAATTTTAAAAAGATGATATTTCTGTTTCTGATCTGGGTGTGTGTTTTTGTCTTGTGTGTGTCCATGGCAGTCACGACATACAGAATCCTCGTGAGGGGCTGTGAATTAAGCGTTTTTTATATAGGGCTTGAAACTATTGGACCGCATGGAGTAACTTTGGGAAGCCCATTCATAGGGCGCGTCGAGTAGGGCGTCGCGTAGGTGACGTTTGCGACATTCGGACGCGACACTCGAGATTCCTAACTGTACGCTCGCACGGTTTACTGCCGCGACACCGATGCCAGTGGAGCGTCGACAATAAAAATTCAATTCGCCCATTCACCGCCGCCGTTTCTTATTTTATGTATACCTAAAACGCCATAGGATTGCGCAAGGTTTAGGTAGGCGACGCGTCTTATGAAATTAGTGCATCTCGCTTACCTATTTAGTTCTTTTTGTTAATAATTTTTGGGCAAAATTAAATTGAAATGAAAAATGACCGATATGATAGACGTGTTCTGACTGCTTAGATTTTATGCCCATTTTTTTTTGTTATTTATAGTATTTTGGTAACAACATATGCAGGCTTCTTTTAATATAAAACAGTCTAAACTTAAACAGTCTTCTTGTAGTAAGTCTGTTAAAGATTAGACTATTTTAGATCAGTAGATGTGTAGTTTTTAAAAATGTACCTACTTAGGTCGATGTTATCAGTCAACGACCTTTAGGTACTAATGTCTGTTACACCTTTGTCACTGCACCTCTGTCGATCTTACCAAACAATCGTTTAACTGATTGATTTAATGTCAGCTGCGGCTATCACAGGTCTTCTACTGACGTCAGTTTGTACTGCTGATTTGGTATTCAATTCACCCGTTCGCGGTCGTTTTTATGTAAAACGCCATAGATTGCGCAAGCCCTCATTAGAAGGCGCCGCGTCTTATGAAATTAGTGCATTCGGCATACCTACCTACCTATGCAAATTGGACTCGTGGCGCAAGCGGCGGCAAGGTAGTCACGACCTATGGAATGGATGGCATGGACGAACGAATCGGTGCGGTTACCCGTGTTATGCTAGTCAAAGTTATTTAATTTGTATTTATATTCCTTTGCAACAATCCGAACACGTGCGACTATAATTATATATTTTGATTGTTGCAAAGAAATATAAATACATATTAAATAACAATGGATTTCCGCAAAGTGACGCCAGATAAAATAAACAAGTCAAAGTGTTAAGTGAAAACGAAATTGTTAATAGAACTAAGTATTCTTTTAGTTATTGTTTAATAATATTCTATTTATAAAATCGTAAAGCCATAGTTTTTTTTAACAATAAAAGCAGGCAAACAGCCAGACGGACCACGTAAGTGGTCACCGTCGTCTACTGACACGTGCAACACGAAGGGAGTTGCCATTGCCAAGAGAACACGCATTTTCTTCGTCAGATAGAGCTTTGGACCTGTCTCATGTCTGAGGTTTTGTTGGCATAATGACCATTGTCATAGTGGGCCATGTCAACTTAAAACATTGAAGTATCTAGTGACGTTTCCTAGCGGTTAACAGTTTTTGTGTTCTTGCTGTACCTCAGCTGTACATTCAAAGTCTCCAAAGGTTCAAAAGTTCAAACTTGTATCGCCTTTCCTAGTTTCGAGACCACATATTTGGTCTAGGAACGGCAAAAACGTAAGCGTCCGATCACGAGTGTTTATTCAGTACACACAGCGCGCTTGCCCTTGTGGTTCATGAACCGGGTGCAAATTTCGTCAATCATTTGGTCCCGGCCGATAACTCGTAGAATTCTTAAGAGAGTGGAACTGAGAACCCTCGTAGTGATCTGCTCTATGGGTGGGTTGCGCAGCGGCAGCGTCCAAAGTATGTAGAAAAATAATTTATGAATAGAGCTAGCAGACGGTAACATATAAATAAAGTTAATTTTACAAATTTTCAATTCGGAGGAAATCACTGATAAAATATTTTTGTCGTATTGGTAAAACAAGCTGACATTATAATTTAGCTGTATTTAAATCAGCTGACAATTTTTTCTCGTTACTACATATGACTACATATGACATATGACTATAATTTTTTTGTGTTCCTACTACTTACTGAACCGAGCAAATCATGTTTTACGATCACCAGCGTATGACTGACTATGTCCAACAGTGAACTGATGTAGGCAGAAATGATTGCTAAAAAACAGAATGCTTCGTATTCTACGAATTATTGGCCGGTAGGAAATTGGTCACGAAATCCTGTCGCCGGCTCACGTACCACAAGCCGGTATCGCTCCCGTGGGAAGAATGAGCCTTTCTTTGCCCACAATCACGCGGAACTCCACTCTTGGACTTGGATCTGGAAACATTTGACGAGCGATACGTACGATGCGTTTTTGTTTTGTTTTATTGCCTTGTTGCGATCGTGTTTTGTTTTTGTTTTGTTGCCTTGTTTGAAACAAGATGCTATGGCTTATTATTGTTTTATTGATAAGAGAAGAGATAATGCAATTACTTGTTTATGATATAAATACCTTGTTAAACTAATCTTTGTAAACTTATGATTGTACCGCTGTCAATTATGAAACAGACAACATGAACATAAAATCCAATTGGTTCTATGGATTATTTAATAACTGTTTGGATCCTATAATAAGGTTTTATTTATTTAAAAGTAGAACTACCTAATGAAAGCCCTCCAGTATTTAATATAAAAATTTGAAAGAATATTCACAATATTTACATTCACTTGTAAAAAGTTTAAACGCTTGAATTTAAAATCAATATTATTTTGTTTCAGGTAATGCAGTCTTGAAAAGTGTTCAGTTGTTTATGGATAAACGCTGAAAAGAGTTGAGTCAGTCAGAGTAAATACAGAAAAGCCTTAATACATATCTTCATAGAATAAACATCTTTCAATTTTTCTAGTCTTATCTGATCATGTGACTACTAAACAGAAGTTAAGAAACTAAAGATAAAGCACTGATATTTGAGTACAAAGGCATGAAAAACTTGCCTACGAGTACGATCCTTAAAGACACTCCACGATACCGTAAGTGCCCCGCAACCCTTCGCCTGTCACTCGAGATGTTAATAATAACAGACATTTCTACCGCACACACTCGTACGCATTCGTACACCCCATCCCTCTTGATACGAGATCCCCGGGGAACAAGCGAACACATCTCGAGTCTAGACAAAACGCTAAACATTCGCCTAAAAGCTGCCAGCCCCCCTCGCTAAGCTGAGGCCCTAGACTCTCGGCCGCGATGCTTTGCGCTACTAAAGCTCTAGTCACATCTAGCGTGTCACATTCGCTACATAGCCACATTTACCGACACAGGTACGTTCGGCAGTGACAGTCGTTAGGAAAGCTAGATCAAGCCAAATAAAGCTGAGGGGTTAGACCCTCGGACGCGGATGCTTTGCGCTACTAAAGCTCTAGTCACATCTAGCGTGTCACATACGCTACAAACGTCACATCTACCGGCACAGGCACGCCTGGCATAGAAATATGTTCCTAGGAAAACAAACATGACCCAAACAAAAATGAGCACAATGGGGAATTCAGGTGGTAGAGCTCATCCGGGAAGGTTACCTTACCGCCAGGTTCTTAAAGTTGTAAAGCAACATGTTCTTTATGTTTCAGTCCCGGGAGGTATGGTTAATTCTCCCCTATGTATTGTATGAAATAAGATTTTTTTATGTCTGCCAAGGCACGTGTCTGACACGCTCAATGTCTGTAGATGTGAATAGAGCTTTACTCAGGCTTAGTTTTGACGGGGGGTGCTTTTTAATTTTTTTTGCAAAACGCGCTTTAATGATTGCGAGCGTTTTTAGTAGTTTTGTGCCATAATTCTCCACTTGACGTTCAAAGAATGTTGACCCTTTGAAGTAGTGAAATTGTACACGTGGAAAAATTAAAAATGTGCTTTGAAAATGGTTTGTAACATTACAGCACTAGTCAAAGGGGTATGCAAGGACTGGATGACGTCAGACGTGATTAAAAGGGCTTAAAAGGTCAAAAGGGTAAAAGAAAGAGGACCGAGTGATATTGTTTACATTTATAACCAAAAATGTTGATAAAATATAACTTTGTAGAGAATACTCGTGTAATTCAGAAGCCCTGGGTCGTGATAAAATTGCGTCGATAAGGCCACGTATTTTGAGCTGCTTATTATAGTCCGGACCTGTACAAATACTTAGATAACTTTTACAATCAAAACAGTAATTCTCCTGAACGATATCTGGCAGGAAGCTAGAAATTTTCCCAAAATTTTATAGCCAGGCGTTCACAACAGTTGCCACGGAGCCACCGTGCAAATATTGTGACAGTGTGCACTAAGTGGCAGTAGTTTATGAAGAGCTCGCGCCCCTTGCCAACCCCTGTCTGACTGTTCCGACTGTCGCCGGCAATATGTGTGTGATTATGAACATGGCGTGTGTGACGTGGACGGGAAGAGGAACGTAAGGGCGCTGATGGACTGGTTAGCTGCGACGTCACGACAATACAGCGATTTTTTAATCGTGACGATTCGTGTCGACAACCGACAGGCCAATCTGCGTGACGTGCGTTCCTTCAAAAAAGTCTTTAAAACTTTGTAATACTTAAATAAGTGTAGGACATTTAATGGAAAAAATAAAGTAACGAGATTGGTTTTTTTAAAGTTTTTTTTAATAAGCTCTAGTAGCCGCAGTACCTTACTTGCATAGCTGTGCTCCTTAATACTTTTAACTACTCGTAAAAACTCCTAAGAATTTAATTGGCCCACAAGATCTTCTATTTCGATATGATATTGTTTATGGTTTATCGTGTCAATGTATTATTAAAAAATCGGGTTGTCGCATCAAAATCCGATCACCAATGCAGCCTTGTCCTTAGAGCTTGATATAGGACTTACAACCACCAGATTGTTGTAGGCACAATAGGTTTTCTACATTTTTGAGGGCGATGTCTATTGTTTGTTTGCGGATAGCAGAACAGGAGAGCGGCAGAAACGTTGCGGGTTTTCACTTTTGTATCTAGAGATTGTTGGATGAATTGCGAGGGTTGGTGGGTGTGTTGTTTATGTTCTTCGAGTGTGTATACAAGTTTTTAGTCTGGAGTGCCTTTACTTAGAGTTTTTGTGTGAGCTTGGAGAATAACAAGTATTTTCACTAAACGAGATTATGTTGTCAGTAACGCATTAATGGCCCACTGCAGGGTCCTCTCACAATGAGAGGGATGTAGGCCATAGTCCTAATGCAACCTTGGTGGACTTCACATGCCTTTGAAAACATTTTTTGGTGAACTCAGGCATGCAGGCTTCCCCACGATGTTTTCCTTGTTACAGTGAAGTTTGAAATGTAACATGGGAGACTAAAAAAGCGTTAATATTTTGTCACTGTGGACTCGTCCGATTGTTTTCATATTATTTACGAGTATGTAATAAAATTCACGCTTCAATAATCTACTCCATCGAGAGTAGTGCCGTGAGGGGTTAATTTGGACAAGTGGCATATTTAATCATGAGAGTGCAGCACAAAAGTGTCTACGGTGTGATATTGATATCGATTGCAACCCAGTAACAGCAATTGATTCACCGAAAATTGGAATATTGTCAGATGCGATATTTCTGACCGTCGAATCCAATGAAATAATGTGGTAAGTTTCTACTGCTAGTGCCGCCGGAGAAGGGTAGAGCTATCGTACCTTGGCCGAGGAACTTACTGTCACCTTCATAACCCGTGAAGTAACATGTTCTTCATGTCTTTGGTTTCGTTTGGAGAGTTGTGGCTGTCATAGATAGGGACAGAGGAGACAATCCCCGGGTAGCCTTGTAGCTGATGTCGCTATGATGTCGATGCAGGATGTCGTTATGGATAGACACGCGTATCCTATCTCAGTATTTCTATTATTTTTGAGGTCGGTTGTGCGAGTATTTGGGTTCGAACCCCCCAAAACCGGTTGACTCATGTCTGGTTGCTAAAAATATCACTAGTTTTAATAGTATCAAATATATTCGACAACAATTTTGTTCTCAACGACATCTCAACTTTGTTACCACATTTCGTCGCTCCCATTCAGTGCGAGCGTGCGTTCGTGTATTAATAGCGTTTTTGCTGTTTTTACCATCTCGGCACGCCTGAATGGCTCGTTTAAGCGCAATTAGCCTCTCATTATACGTTTGTTTCGCCCACGTCCGCTCAATCGAGCCCCGTTTTTCACGTAATTTAGTTGTAGGCACCGTTTTGAATGGGGCACTGTGTGTGTTTTATATGTGTGATGGTAATGCGTGGTCATTCGAGAATGAAGAGCGATCCTTTGATGGTACGCCGCGGTATCTGAAGGATTGTGCTGTCCCGTTGGTGATTTTCTTGTTACCAGTCAACATGGTCAGCATGTGTTTGTTACTGACTGGATGACTTTATAATGGTTAATGTTAAAGCGGTGATAGCCCAGTGGCTTAGAATTCGGCCTCGAATCGAGGGGTCCGGGTTCGAATCCCAGTGGCACACACCAATGACTTTATAAAAACGTTATGTGCGCTTTATAAAATTAAGTATCACCTGCTGTTACGGTGAAGGAAAACATCGTGAGGAAACCTACATGCCTGAGAGTTCACAAAAAAAATATTCTCAAAGGTATGTGAAGTCCACCAACCCGGAGTAGGCCAGCGTGGTGGACTAAGGCCTACATCCCTCTCATTACAAGAAGGAGACCCGACCCTGTAGTGGGTCATTAATGGGTTACTGGCAATGTTATTTACAGCTGAAATGTACACCTCGGCTTCATGTGCTGGTTTACAAGTAAGGTTTTGTTTTTTGACTTAAAGACTTGTGAAATCTTTTATCATTTCACAACAAGCACCAATTTACTATGAATCTGACAGCACATGTGATCATAAACGTTAGTATTGGCTGCGGGCAGCTCCGAAAGACGAAGAAGGAAATGGGTTTTCTTCTATTGCTTTTTATTAAATTTCTCTCATAAAAACCCAATTGCAACACAGTAATTTGAAACCATAGAAACACTACGACATCTACGATTCCTTCAGATGTTTAATTACACAGTTTAAAGTCCCGGTCGACAACACATGAACTTGAAAACCACGTTATCCGCTCCCAGTCAACAAAAGACAGATGTTCCACGTCATCTATAAATCTATACATGTCGATTTGTTTTGTTTTGCATGCGTCCGACCGGTTTGCCCCGTCGCGTTGTGTTGACAGCCGATATTCAAGGATATTCATGATATACACCCCGTGCAGAGGGTTGCGGCGACATTAATCATATATACGTCATGTGTGGACAGCCACGTCGTGAGTCATTCGAAAATCTTTAGTGTCGGTGTCGGGTGATTGATGCGATTGTTTCTAGGGTAATTTTAGGGAGAGAATAATGGTAAGGTGTTACTACTTAACGGAAGCTTTGTTGCTGTCAAGGTTTGTTAAGGTTTTCCTAGTCTTACAGTTGGTACGACTGTATTCTACTTCGCAAGGAGATAATGACGTCACTCCCAAACACGCTGGATGGTTTTCATGTCGAGATTCGTTTATTGACTGTATGATATGATCCTTTGCTCATCCTATCTACCGATAAAAACCTCGTCCTTTGCTTTGCAATCGCTTAAATATGGTGGATTTCACCATCGTTAGTCATTTCTATTTCGTAAAAAATTCCTCGTCAGTTGCATAATTTTCCTCCGAGTTGCAAAGCTTTCTCTGAACCCGTCCAATAACACTATCGGGTCCACAAATGAAGCGGTCACGCCGACCGTCCGTGCAACAATGGCGGCGGACACGGCCGATAAATCCGCCAGAGCGCCGGCGCCGGCCATTGTTGCCCACGAGAGCCCACGGTCGAGATTGTGCACCAAGACAACTAACATGCCTTTGTTTCCCGCCTAGCGCGGGCCTCGTGCTATATGTATTGTAAATTTGGAGAGACATAACCTTTAAGAAAGTCATTGGTGCGTATCACTGGCGTCAAACCCGAACCCCTACGAGTATATCTCAATATTTAAATAGGAGATTTAGCAACACCATCCATAACATAACGTACAAACGTGAGCCCGTTTTGATCGTACAGTACCAAGCACACGACGCCCTCCACAAATACTCGTGGTGTGTCGTAATGGCGCCAAGCGGCGGCTGAACCGACGATTAGCGACGTTTAAATGCGACCCTCCCTTCCCTTAACCGTTTCTCCGGAACTATAAAATTATAGAAGCATACCGCACCGAACGCTTCGGGAGCAAAAACTGTTGCTAGCGGCCGGGATGGCTAAAAATAAGCGCTGTGACCGTAAGATGCGTATCACACACGCAATTTTTGATGAAAAACTTAACAAGAACCTGATTTGCTTTAGTTGCTACGAGATCTTCTAAGCTCTGCCTGTGGTTGAGAAAACGTTGTTACCTTGGTCCAAGATCTAGCCTCAAATCTGCCTTAAATCTGTTTCTCCTTTTACCACGTCTTGGGGTTCCATTTTGGGACAGCCGAAAACCGTTCTCGACCGAGAAACATAATGATAAAACTGCTTTACGGGATTAGATGATTTTGGCAGCTCCACTCCAGAGTATTCAATGGTTCTTTCAGTTGTAGTTATGCAGTATTGCATTTGGAACTTACTTTGCGATTGTGACTGCTACTAAAGATCGTTCGTGTGTTCGTTGCCTTAATGAAGTTGTGGTCGACAGCCGGTCTTCGTCCGATGGGTTATGGTGGGGTCGAGCGACCGTAACGTTACTGAGTGACGTTATCTCCAAAGCTTTTGTTGATCTGTAAACATTGGGTTTGATGGTTTGTGTGCGTCCTCCTGATGGGAACCATCTGTTGACCTCGTGGAGAAGTAAAGACATGGTTCTATTTATATTGATGTAATGATAACTGATAACATAAGATGTTAACTGAACCAAATCTTCAGAAAAGTATTGAGTGATTGTTTGTGAGTGAGTGAATGTAGACATTAAGTTACTCTTTAAGTTCTAATACTTATTCTGTCCTGCCGGACAGTATCAAACAAGACCTAGCACTGATACAGTTTCGTTCCACTCTCTCCGCTCAGCCATTGTGCAAGCCGAACGTATGGCATGCAGCCGGCAAAACAATCGTTACCGATCACGACTCCTTTCGCAAAGGTGAAAAATGCTCTGGGAATGCCACGATTTGTCATTTCGCAGTCACGACCGCGAAATGTCATCTCGGGTGTAGCGCAACGCATGCGGATGGCGTTTTCCGATTGCGGCGGGCGCGTGCGATTTGCGACATGGCGTGTGTCATAATATGGATGAGATGGCTGCATGCCGATTGTCGATTGTCACTGCGCTCGAGCCGGATATGTGCAGAGAAATAATGCAGTGTGCAGAGAATTTTATACGTCGAGATGGCTGCAGTGCAACCCATTTATGGCGCACTGTTAGACACGGGTCCCACAACAGTGGTGCATACTCCCACCACGCTGCTCAATGTGGATTGGCGGAGAAACGGTCTAGTGGCCAACCCGTGTCGGATGTTTTCAAACCGCCCATAGGGCCTCCAAAGGTTTAACGATCGCTATCGTATCGATAACAACCGGGATCGATTTAATTCGCAACTAGCGGTCACACATCACCAACACGTATTATGATGTGATCGAATCGAATTCTTGTTTGAAATCTTAAATATTATATTATAAATGAAAAAAATATATAATTCCGCTTCCGCGCAATTATGTTAACTTTTAAGTGTGATCACAGCATCTTCACCGCGGGGCTACTTACCTATATTACTAAGTTAATATCATTCATAAATATGTATAAAATTGTAGATTCGCATAAATGTTTACTGAACACGTTACACGGACATTACGCAACACACGTGCGAGTATGTTACAAAGAAATGCACAGTACGTTTGTCATAGGGGCTCACGATTGACCCCGTTAAAACTGGTGGCTTTAAGAAATCATAGGAGAAATCGTACTGTTTCGATAAATGACCATTTTAAGCCTTAGACGTGATAGGTCCATTACAGTTCGATAAAGATTTCTTTATAACAACCTTTGATTCTTCATGTACCTATTGTGTTTCGATCGGAAAGATGGGATTGTTTTATTTTAGAGTTGCAATAATTTAATTATTTAATAATTACATTGCAACATTATATAGATACGACCCATGTACAATAAGAAAGTAAGTACCTACATAATTAATTGTTTGTATTAACCTACTGTTACTTCAATCGATGTTGTAGTACGATACGACTCGTATAGTACAATTGGGCTGCATTCAGCATTACACTATTGATTCCATGACTAACCAATTGTTCTGTTTCTCATATTCGACCATATTATAGCACCCATGTTCTCATTTAAGGGAATAATACCCTCCAGACTGGAACAATGCGGCCATAAATCTCGAACTCACTTTCGTTGCAAACTGTTTATGTAAAAGTTTTAAAGGATTATACTGTAGCGCCGGTCAAGGTTTCCCAAGGGGACGAAATAAAAGTAAATCGAAAGGTTTGTGTTCAGTAACATTATAATACTTTTCGTTGAAGTAATATCCGATGGTGTTGATGCTGCAGTATTATAATAATTATAGGTTAATAGAATAGCGTGTTTTCCTATTTTCATCCTAATAAGAGCAGTCGTTGGTCTGTAAACAGTAAACACTTTACATTCGAACACCACATAAATTATGACCGTACTTCTTTACAAACAGATCAATTTGCGTTTTAAAATTTGACACCATTTACCCATCAGTTGGGGATTGGTGGTTGAAACACTAAATGTACCATTCTGATCTAATATCCATTCGTCCATTCCGCGCCAAACTTTGTAAGTATAACGATTTCAATCCCTTACCACTTAATTGAATACTTTTACAAATACGTTTTGCTTGAGCTAACCAAAGAAAGTGTCTTACAAAACGTTACTTAAAAACGATAGGCAGCGATCCAACGATCCATTAACAATGCCTTAATCCTATTGCGTAAAGACTTAGCATAAAACAGTAATAAACGAAAAGGTTGGCCCACTTTATACAGAGATAAATCAAGACAATACGATCGGAGTTTACTCGAATAACGCTTGCATAACCCTCCAAATGTCACAAGACACCTCTCATTTGCGGATAATTGAATAGAAAATATTGTGAACGGTTAGATAATCGGCTACTTAATATGTTGGGTTAAGTGCATTTATATCGCCGTATTAGAAAAAAGAACGTCGAATTCGAATGTCGATGTCGGTGGTACATAGTACATTGCTGAGAGACATATTATAGTCTGTCGCCTTCATAAACTTCCGTGAAGAAAGTCCATATGTGGAACTCCCAAGAGTTGTCGGTTGTCGGACATTTGGACATTATTTAAGCAAAACAAAAAAAAAGCAGCAACGAATTCACTCGTTCCAACAATCCCAAGTCAGTTAGGATATGTCATGTCATGTCAGTAACCCATTAATGACCCACTACAGGGTCGGGTCTCCTCTCACAATGAGAAGGATGTTGGCCGCCGTCCACCACGCTGGCCTAATGCGGGTTGGTGGATTTCACATGCCTTTGAGAACATTTTTGTGAACTCTCAGGCATGCAGGTTTCCTCACGATGTTTTCCTTCACCGTAACAGCAGGTGATATTTAATTTTATAAATCGCACATAACTTTTTTACAAAGTCATTGGTGCGTGCCACTGGGATTCGAACCCGGACCCCTCGATTCGAGGTCGAATTCTAAGCCACTGAGCTATCACCGCTTAGTTAGGATATAGATCTGAGTAAATGCAATATCCCCTAAAATCTCGTCGCTGTTAGTCCTCAAAACCAGCATTGAATCCCTTTAGACGTAATCTCAAGTCAGTTTGGAAAAGATGAAGCGAGCTAAGTAAATGAAATAACCCCTTACTACCTCGTCAATCTCAACAGACTAGTGTAAATTAATACTAACGAGAGGTTACGATACTACGATGGATAATATTAGAAAATATGATCAAAAGCTTTCATCTGCTGTCACTGCTTTACAAAACGTCCTCTTAAACCTTCATATGAGTATTTTTCTCATATGAGTTCATTTTCTCGTCTGTCTCACGACAAAGACTCGAATTTAAATCATCACCTTGACAATGACGAAGGTGTTTGTCGACTGCGACAGTCATCTCCGATACATTCAATGTAATGGCATTAACTTTTTCGAAGCGACCGACTCAATTCATTATCGAATCGCGCATTTTACTGACATTTATTTCAGCGGTAATTGAAGGAGCCCGTTCGTTTAACGTATATCTGACATTCAAAATGGATTAGGGTTGCCACTCTGAGTGAGACGTTGGGTAAGCTTTGAGCTTTACGGGTTGGTGGTAAAAGGAGGTAAAGAAAAGTCTGTCTATATCTTAATTATGTATTCTGTTTGGCCTGTAGCACTTTATTTATACTTAGTTGTAATTTGCCAATTTTTTGTGTTAAATCAACATACTCAATTACTAATATTCAAAATTTTTGAAAACTCAAATAAATGATTCTGAACCTTACTTCAGAATCAGAATCATTCAAGTCTTCCGTCTTTTCTTAATTTTGAGTGTGGCAACCCTGCATAGGAGTGAACGTAATAAATAAAGGCCACACCCGTCTAGGCCAGGGATCGGCAACTCGATATTCTTTATAATAAAATTGGTCGCATGTCAGTAAGGGTTATTTATTAAGTCGTCTTTGTACTTACGGGTAAGCTGGTGGAATGATCGCTACTGGGATTGAAAGGATTGAAAGAAGAAATGTGTTTGTGTGTTGAAGTGGAGATTGATGTCTACAAACAAAGTTATGTAACAAAAGTTAACATAGCTTATATGTCTCAACAAAAAAAAAATTACAGTGAATTTTGTAAGTTATGTGCGTTTTACAAAATGTCACCTGCTGTAACGGAGGAACCATCACGAGGAAACTTATATGGTTGATATTTTTTCATTATGTTCTCATGGGCATGTGAAGTCCATAAACCCACAATAGGTCACCGTGTTGCACTAGAGCCTACACCCTTCTCATTGTACGAGGACACCCGGCTCATACATACCCGGCTCATATGTTATGAACGATGTACATAGGTGATGACCAGTTATCCTTATTACGAGTAATTATAACACTCTAATTGTAGGTACAATTCACCACGCAAAAGCTCAAAAAGGCATAAAAATATTGAATTTGAACAATACCGCAAATGTTACAGAATCCTGGTTATGTGGCGTAGGCGTCGCAATTTCTGTTTGGCAGGTAAAGTATACCCGACATTGTGGTGGGGTATAATCACCTGCGTAACGCGGGAGCTATTCGTTAGTGTTTTCAAAGCACTATCATTAACTGTAGTGGATTTTTATTTAATCTGTCAAGTCTTGCTTAAGAAGACAGGTGCCGTGCAACTGATAGGTTGTACTAAAATCTTTTTTCTTTCTTTAACTTAAAAACATAATCTATATGTAAACTAGTTAATTATAAAGCTCATATTAAAGATATGGAGTAAGATGTTAAGTAATAAGAATCGTTAATCAAAGTAGAAAACACTAATGTGTATTATATCCCATTTATAAATAAAAATCGCAATTACAACTATAATATTATTATGGGAGATAGAGATATAGAGAGCGTTTTTATCTTAAACCTTTAAAACATCCGTTTTATAAAAAATACGAGTAAATCGCAATTTAGCACTTTTGGTAGTATTCAAGCAAAAAAGCTAAACTCATTGGTTTTCGCTTTCCATTGCGTTTTGGCTGCAATCCTTGATGACATTATAACATGGTGTATCTCTCCATAATTTGTTGGTAATTAATCATCTTACAAGCGACGGGACAAAAACTGATAGCCCGTGACAAATACTCGTCATATTTACAACGGCATAAAAACCTGTGTAGTTTATATTAACACCACAATTAAAAAGTTGTAATGGTATGCTGTACGTAATTAAATCCGGACTCCCGCTTCCCGCTTCAAATAGAATATTTAATTGGTCTCGGATAATTTTAATTAGTTATTGAATTTGTCTGATGACGCATCGAATATGGTTCTAATCTTCGATCCGGCTCGAAGGACCATTAAGGGTTTTATAAGATACCACTTTTTTGTATTTTCTTTGCAATTTGCAAATTCAAAATCACTTTACTCAGATATAGGAAGTGAATAGAACTACATTTTCTAGAGTTTTTTTTACTCTAGTCCACTGTAGCTATGTCTCTCATGTGCGCTCTCTCTTTTATTCTAGCATAATCTATAGAACGCCTGCCCCATCAACATCACCGTTCTAAAATTTCCTGTTTCTTTGTTTAGTGCTTTCCTTACAAACTAAGAATTTTCGCTTTAAGTTTTAAGCCTTTTCAAGAGTATGCCTTACGTATTGAATGAAGCCCCAGTTTATTGAGGTCGGTATTTCGGCCACTGGACCTCAAAGGCATACCGCTTGTAATTGCAGAATAGCTAGGACATTCCCCACTAGGTCAACTTCGTTCATAAAATGTGATGCATCAGCAAAACCGTATAAGTCCGTTTTATTAAATTCCTGCAGACATTTCTTTCAGAATGACGTCGGCATTCTTTTAAAACTGGAATTTTATTTATTTGAAATGCCGTTATCCAGCTCTTACTCTAAAATGCTGATATTTTCATGGTCTAGGTCGGGCACGTCAATCTTCGGATAACCTCTTACCTAATTGCTGAGGCAGAGATTAGCACCTACTTTTTTAATCGCAGGTACACTACCTATTTTTGTATCGTAAATATTCGTCAGAAACCAGAATGAGACATCATGTACCTACTTATTCAAGTAGCACTAAACTCCATAAAAATTTTCCTCTATGAACTTCAGGACTGATAGTCCAGTATCGTTCCACATCGTCCACATACTAATGAGACTGCCCACTTATCAGGTTGGCGGCATCTTTCACTTGACGAATTCCACAAAAAAGACCGCGGCTCGTTTCATACAAGCGTGCTTCCTTACAAGAGTTTCTTAGAATAGAAATGCGACCATAGATAAACGAAGCAAATAGAACGGTTGTATCACATGTATTGACGACCCGAGTGGCTCAGTTGGTAAAGACGCCAGTGCGCTACGCGGAGGTTCCTGGGTTCGATTTCCAGCGGAGAAGAGATTTGAATGATGAGTTTAAATTTCTGTTTCTGGTCTGGGTGTGGAGTGTTCTTGTCTTGTGTGTGTCCATGGCGCCCACGACACAGGGAATCCTAGTGTGGGGCTGTGAGTGTGAAGCGTTATTTATTATTTATTTATTACTCAAACTAAATCCACAATATAAGAATCCATGTAGCTAACTCAGATAGCGGCATACGTGCTCCAAACTCCATCTATCTTTCACACTGACACACGCAATAAAATGAGCTAATATGCGCTCAGTTGAGCAGAAGCCAGAGAACGCCTGCCTCGCCTACACACCCGTTCTATCTCCTTCCTATTTCTATGGTCGCGACCTTGCTCATGCTCAGCCACCGTAATTACCCCCCGGCCCTCTTAATAGTCGCTAATGACATCTCGAACGCTTCCTACTCGAACGAACGTGACGCCACGGCGAGCGATTACTGTTGGAGTAGTGAGTAGTTGTTCGAAGATT
Organism: Erynnis tages; assembly: GCA_905147235.1. NCBI lineage: Eukaryota > Metazoa > Arthropoda > Insecta > Lepidoptera > Hesperiidae > Erynnis > Erynnis tages. Next base: position 11,829,045 of record LR990074.1, read on the forward strand.
GATCCCTTTCATTGTGAGAGGAGACCCAACCCTGTAGTGGGTCATTAATGGGTTTACTGACATGTATGTATGTATGTATGTTATTGGCCTGTGTACACGATGCGTCTCGGAGGCACCTACCGCAGTGCTCTGCCTCCGTCGCTACGATCGATACCATCGTCGATCGACACGGGCCAATAAATTTAATTAAACTACCTGTCGCTTGCGTTTTCAGGGTTCCGTACGCAAAAAGTGACAGTAGAACCCTCTTATATAGGCCTTGTCCTAATTGGCTGACATAATCGACCGAATTGTCCAAATTTAACATGACACAGTACCCGTCTGGCCTTCTGATCCAAATTTTCTTTAAATAAGGAAAAGAAGAAAATACTATGGTGTGGTATGTCCGTATGCCATACTAACTGTGACAGGAAATCCGAGTCTGTAATAGGTCATTGATGGGTTACAGACATACCATAGCAAATAAAATCACACTGTGATTTAGGCAAAAAGAATCAATATAATTTTGATTTTGATTGTTTTGTTACCGTTCTAAGCAATTTATTTAGAGTTTACAAATAATTAACGCCAATATTCGAAGTAATATTTTGCGTGGATTCGGAACCCTTCAAATGCGAATCCGATACGAACATGACAGATTTTTTATCTGCCGCGAAATACGCGAACCGAGGGAAAAAATAATGAGAAAGTACCTACACGGATAAGATAGCAACGTGAACACAGCGCCACTAACGAGGCAATATCAAATTAAATCTGTATATAGCCAGAGAATATGTGTTTTTGCGTGGTTTTATAAGCAAAAAGCGAACAAGGTATGCGACGGCGAAGGAAAGAACGGAGTGTGTTAGAACTGGTTTAGAATGCCCCAAGGCACCGTTTGGGACCCCTTCTTTTCGCTTTACCTTGATACAAGAGCTATAAGAAAGAATTGGATAAAGGAATAATAACGAGTATTAACAGGAGTAACTATTTCAGTAAAAATTATAACTTTAACAGCAACAAAACTGCTTCCATACTTTGAAGAACCGAAGTAGGAACAAATTATGATAAAGAGGTGTTTAGCTAATGTCTTCCTTCATTAAGCCACAAATTACACACGAGGCGTTGGTTCGGCATTCGCCACGCTCGTTGCATGCTTGGGATTTTTTATCTGTCTAAAAAAGACATTAGGCGGGCACTTGACCTACAAACGAGGTAAAGCGCATCATTCTGAATTCGAAACTAAACAATAAGTGCGTCATTAAGAGCTCGTTACGTTGTCTATGGGCACGTCTTGATTTGGTTTCCGGTACGCGCTGATGACTCTGTTATGCATATGCACATATGCAATGGACAAAAAAAATTATGCTTCAGTATTTTTTTAATGTTTGCGCTTTTGTTGGCAGCCTATTCTTGTACCTTTGTGACTATTTCACGTTATGGTGTCATTGTCCTGATATAAAAACTATTCTTATTCTGATTTGTTTATTACTCTGTGACATTTATAAACACAGAGCAGTTTTTAGTTTCTTCAATTATTTTTTATTTGCCCTCATTCAATATTTTGGGCTTCAGTTACCTTTGTGACTATTTCACGTTATGGTGTCATTGTCCTGATATAAAAACTATTCTTATTCTGATTTGTTTATTACTCTGTGACATTTATAAACACAGAGCAGTTTTTAGTTTCTTCAATTATTTTTTTGCCCTCATTCAATGTTTTGGGCTTCAGTAAATAAAGTAAACTTGGCTCTGGGCGGGCGTCCAACCGCGCCCTACCCCAACGCGTGCCAACTTGTGCAATCACCCCACAGCCGACCGCATCACAACACCGATTAAAATTGCAATCCGAAACCGTCATTCACAAAGCTTTGTTTATTATGTGAATAGACAGAGCGACAGATCAGTGCTGTGAACATTTTTTAAGAATGAAAACATTATGAAGAGAATTGAAGAAATATCTGAACCTAACAAAATAAACTTGTCAGTTTAATACATGTCAATGTGCTTGTAATGTAACTGTAAACCCTATTGAGTAAGAGAATTCAGCTCTCGATGGTGTCTTGCCACAGATTCTGAAGAAGGAAAGAAAGTTTTATTTGTCACAAAAATTCCATGACTGAATAAATCTCAATTTACATTTTAATTACAACTTCACATACCAGGTTTGTGGAACAAATCAACAACTTTTTTTTGTATCTCAACACTACACGAGAAAGCACCAAAGTTGCGGTAATTTGAAGTCAACAACTCTACCTACATCATTTTTAATTTTAAAGACTCATTGCAGGTATTTTTTTTTGCATCTTTCTTAGTAAAGTTCAGCGTAAAATAAAATAAACTGCAATAATAAAGTACCTAAGGACGTCTACTCGCAAAAAGTGTACATAGATCCTGTCCTGGCATTATAGTTCAGGGCCAGAGCACAAATATTAGAGACATATTTTCTTCCGTGTTCTTATTTCAAAAGACCGTTCAACAAAAAGCAAAAATAAAGTCATATTTAACGTCCATTGATATATCACGCGAGATATGTTGTTTATAATAAATTTCAGGCCATTACTCATAGCTCGCGATTCCTTATCTGTGCAATAGATCTGCTGTCAAACAGCGCCGTTCGAATTTCCACGTGACCCCCGACCTTTGGGTCCAATGTTCCCGAGTCACGGAGGACCTTGGGCTCTGTTCTGTTCTTCGGGCGGTTGGTGGCTCTCTCTAAACGTGACCAGAATTAGCCTTCGCCACTCCCTTTCTTATAGAGGCACTTCACTTCGCTATTTAATTTTGTATTAGCCTATTCGGCATATTTGGTAAACAATCGCCATGTGTGGATACTTCTTACGACAAATTATGTGCCTTATTGACACTTGTCTGTTTTTTGACGCAACGCTGACATTGCCTTTCACTGTCAAACGTTTTTGTCAAGCGTATATCTGTGGGCACGGCACTTAATGTACTACCTTACATTAAGCAAGTATAAGTATCGTATCGTCGTTTCGAGGATAATTTTTGCACGCACGCCCGACATTATTTACGATAATTAAGATAGTAGTCGACGGACATTCATCTTCTTCAGCTATTTTAACAGCAACAATTTAAGCGGTGGGGTCATTTTAATACGGTCTATCCGTAAACGGGTTTGTCTTAATGTCCCTCCATATATCCACAAAGGCAGTGTTTATACTGTGACGTATAGAGCGATTGCTGATTGTCGTTTTTTACGCGTTTTTCGTCCGTTTTGGCAATGCGCCCCTTTGCGCTGATAACTTGACACGTGCACTTATTTGGGCGGGTTTGACGTTACCGAATATGGATTTTGACGAAAACCACAAATTTCACGTTGTTTTAATAAGATTTTAGAAAGTTACTGGATGTACCCAATGTGTACATGGTTGTCTCAAGGCTTATAACGCTTAAATTTTCTTTTTTGAATAGTACCTATTATGTAATTTTCTTAACTTAAAGCATTCTCTACCAGTCATGTCTTTGGGAGTCGAAGTTCAATAAAGAATTATTCAGAAGATGATGCATAATAGTACATCTATGCACTATTGCAAGAGGTGGATAGGCGCGAGCAAAAACTGTCGCGCAAACGCAACAAAAACGCCAACCTGCAACCGTTGTTAACTGGAGACGGACGTGCGGCGCGCGATTGTCGTGTGTGCAGATTTATAGGCGATGGCATTCGTTTAATGGAATGTTTTTGCGTGTCGGTCACTTGTGCGTCTTGTTTACAGGGGACGGGAATGGACGGGCGACTTAAAGGTCGAATGGATACCGTTTTTGAGCCGCCATTTTGTTTGGTTTTATTGCCCGCTGTTTAATTGTTTTGGTGCTGTTGCAGACTAGCGATGTCACGACCTAGCGAGTTTATCCACGAAGTTAACTCCTATGTTAAGTGGACTGAACGGAGGTCAAATCTCGTGATTATTTTTAAGATAAGGATGGAAGAAAGTAATTTCTTTGGATTTTTATTTAGGACCACTCCTTTGTTTCCTACATGCTGCGACAAGCATTAATCTCAACCGAAACCCTCAAACACGTCTGTCAATATGTCTGTGACCCATTCCTGACCTACTGCAGGGTCGGAGATAATGAGAAGTATGTAGACTATAGTCCACAAAGAGTGATCTCAAGATTATGAAGAACTCTTGCATGCGGGTTTCTTCAATGTTTTCATTCAGCGTAAAATCAAATTTTGTAAAGCGCTCATGTGTTTCAAGTCATTGGTGCTGCCACTGGGACTCGAGTCCTGACCTCTTGACCTTATTCTTAGACACCGCAAATCCTTTTAATGGAAATAAAGCTATATTTGCATACAGGTTTAGGCTTAGCATCTCAGTGTCGAATGCCATGCAAATGGCATGCATTGAAAAGGAAAACGTAGTAGTGTCGCGTGTCTGTCGGCAAAACACGGAAGTAGATGTTATGTAAAACTATATAGGGATATCGGTATTGACGAGTTATTTTTACAACTCGATTGCGGGGCAAGGTTAGGTTAGGTTATGTGTTTTGGTGTTTTGGTCTTATTGCTTCTTAGTCATGCTGTAGGAATCGTTAAGATCTAACTTACCATCAGTGGTATCCTGTCTGTCCTGTGGAGTTTGCCTGCTTTTATCAAAAATAAAATAAAGCTTCGCATTCCACTTACGGGTATCTGCCAAACGCGTCATAAGGCTCCGGTGAGAAAACGTTTGCGATTACACATTCGTTTCGCATTCGAACATAATAAAACACAAATAATCCGACAGATTACACGCAAACGTGTCGCTGAAGACATAATGTGATCTGAATCGAGCTTACATTGTTGCGTCTGACGAAAGAGCGATTGCATATTATTATCGGCTCGCTTCCACATGGGTTTTGCCGTGAATCACTTGTAATGCCTTTGTATTTCGACGTTTTAGACTTGAAAACGTTACAAACGTTCATAGAGATAGTTACCTACATTTGCATTTTTAATTTTATTATTACGACAGGACCAGTCAGGAATGCCTAAATTGTTTAAACCTTCCAACACTCATTCGGACAACGTGTTATTGCATTTATTTCGGTTTTTTCTAATATTTTATGCGTATTATGTAGGTACATAACGTTCCGTTGCGTTGTTGTTGAAAAATCGAAGCGTACAAACGGTGGAAAGCTATTTTTTTAACCTATCTTATAGAAGTCTGTTAGTATTTGTATATTAAGTAGTTTAGTATCTAAGGAGACCTGAATTGTGCCTACTTAGTCGGCCCATATCGGCTCGTCTCGTGTGCGTGAGTCACTCGGGTTGCCCGCAACATGGCCATGTTGACTCTAAACTCTGTCTATTTACTGTTATTGAACGCGTGTACCCACATTTTTATCGCAGAATTAATTATAAAATGGAACGCTCGCAACTAGGCTGAGCGTAGCTGAGATTGGCGGGGGCGGGAGCGGTAGCGGATAAATCAAATTATTAAAAGTTTTAACACTGCCTTTCTGAGAAACATAAGATTATCTGCAATCCATTAGTAGGTAAGTAGAGTCGTATTTCCTCACAGAATCAGAAAGCTTTAGCTCAAACTATGGCATGTCTGTCTTAAGATAAACTGGGAGTCTCACTTCAATGCTTTGTAAATAATGCAATTTTAACATTAAGAATGCACGTTGTAAAGATTAAAAGAATTATTTGAATTATTTGATGTAAACATCTAATATAAAGCGAGTGTAATAGTCACGCAAGGACTCGTCCCGCCACCAAATATTAAGCTTCTGTCAAGCGGTAACTAAGGAAGACGCTCGCTGCCCGCTTCGCTCCCCGCATTATTTTCCACCAAAATCTCAACCTATATTCGACATCGCCAATAATGTAACTACGCCGATGCGAATCTACGGCGATGGGACAAGATCTCGGAGAAATAATTGCGCCGGAATCCTCGGACGTTGTACAGCGCGCAATGTTATGACGAATGCCCGTAATGTGCAAAGATGATTGGGATCGCGACTAATAGCCCAAGAGCTGGTGGACGTTTTCCGGGAAGAATTTGAGGCATCATAAAATCATGTCGAATCAATTATTTGTTATCCGAACACCAAAAATGGCTGGCGGGATAGATTTAGCGAAACTAAAAAAAGTGTTTGAGGCGTTTGGAAATTCTTGTTTTAATTCCGCCAAATGACCTGAAAATAGCTATTTTCTTGTATGTTATAAGTGCCTCAAACACTGTTTTTGGATTATTTTTTATAACTTTCGCAGCGCTTGGCGAGTTTATAAACCCGGCATTTTTAAATTTCATAAAAAAATTTAAAAACGCCTCAAACACTTTATTTCGCAAAAAAAGCCTGTTTTCATCATATAGGGTTTGGTTCTATTACCCAAGGTCTGGTGTTCGGATATTAAAAATATTTCAACATGATATTATGATGACTCAAACACTTTACGAAAAATGTCTGCCAGCTCTTGTGCTATAAGAAACTAGAAATATCTCGAGAGCGGTCACGGAAAGACAATGGAGTTGAAATGAACACGGAAACGCGATTGAGACTTTGTATTGTTGGTTTTATATTTTATTTTGCTCGGTTTGTAACCCTGACATTCATTTAAGAGCTGATCGTGGACTGTCCTGTTTAAACGTCCAATATTTCTGTGTGGTACTGTGTATGTTTGCAGTTTTACAAGTCCCGTTCTAAGCAGTTGCAAATGTGTGGATCTAGCCAAAATATTTTCTTATTTCACGTTACTTACTCGTATCACGTAATTTGTTCGAAACTCCAAAACCTTTCAAAACTCTTCAAAACGTTGCAATTTTCAAATATAAGCACAATGCGAAGACGCCTAAAGGTTCATTAAGTAATAACAGTATGTCTGAAAAATTATTTATTTTATTATTATTTATTTTTCATTTGCAATAAGATTCATTTTGGCAATGAAATATCTGGTCATAATTATTTATAGTTAGAATTTGTGAACATGCCGAATGTGGAAAAAACATCGATAGCGCGTTTCAGGGAACCGACAACGCCATCTCTTGACGAATTGCGGAAGCAGTTCCCTTTTATAATCAAGAAAGGAATATAGGTTGCATATTATAACATTTATAGGTAATACCGATAACATTATAAGCGCACGATCAGAGGCAAATGACGCTGGTGTTAGTCATAAGCTCATAACGCTGGGCCAAATGTCTCGTCGGTTCCCACGGTTCCGGGCCGGGTTATTAATGATTTGCACCATCGGATCCGACGTTCTCTCGCTATCTCATCAGAATATGATCGGAATCAATTTCCAGAGGCACGAAATTCACAATCAATGTGGTGGTGAGCTTGGTAACAAATGGACTGGAGTTCGTTAGGTTGGTGGGATCCATTGAAAAGGGAAGTGACTAGAACGGCAATAATAGCGTATTTCTTCTGAGATCCAAAATCATTCTCTCTTACTCACTGTATTAGCGAATACAGTCGCAATCAGAGTAATAGAATGAGTTTAGTTTAGCAGAATCTAATTTAGATAGCCGTTCTATTTTTACGGTGGGTACTTTTTCCTTTATACTATAGTACCCCCAAATTAGCGCATAAATCCTTATAATTAAATTAAAAAAAATTTAACCGAGATCCAAATAGTACAAAACAAAATTTGTCACATATTTTAGGCTTTTATACGCCATTTTGCGAGCAAAAAGTAATACAAGCCAGATTGTACAAATCAATTTTTTACACGTTGGGATCTGGGTGTACTATACGAGATATGTGTGACTAATGTGAGTGATTTGCATTTAATAATATAATTTGTTTAAAAAAGAGGTCCGCATGCTGTGAGGTCATTTCAAATTTAAGGTGAATATTATACCAATACTTATGTACGTAGATACGTCAGTTCCAACGTACGTCTAACGCGTTACAGTCACAGTTCGCGTATATCTTATGCGTATGTCTTAGTAATCCTGGGGTGTATTTTTAATCCTTCCAGCCTTACCTCTTGAGTTGAATTCATTGACAGTACTGCATTTGCGGGCAGTAACTGGATGCGAAGAGCTGAAGATCGAGCTCAGTGACGCGTGGGAGAGGACTATGTCCAGCAGTCGACGAAGTTTGGCTAAAGTAAGAGAGGAAGGAAGGCCTTGGAATTAGGTTTTCAAATGCCTCGTGGATTTGCTGTTAAGGTTGTAACATATTATACAAATGGTGTGAAATAAGAAATATATTGACTTATGAACGGCGCGGCGGTTAACTCGTTTAGATAGTAGTACCTATAACATAGGTACCTACTCATAAATAGCGTCGCCATTAAACTGCGCCCTTTGTTTCCTAAACGTTGATGCCAAAAAAGGTTTTTAATGTTTTCGGCCATAAAAGTTGGCCTTGTTCTCTGATGATCACGAGCGATTCCTGCGTAAAATCCATTAGTAACGTTTCGCGAGGCGGACATTTTTAAACGTATTTGAACACGACACAGCGTTTCGGTCTCACGGTTTTGTTGGTTGTCATGTCTTTTGTGGTTCTTTTGTTCTATGTGGTAGTATAGGGCATCGGGCCTTATAAAATTATTCCACACTGAAGTAAGACTAGCTAGGTAATGGTAGGTAGGTTGGCAGTGCTGATGAACGCATAACATCAGTAAACCAGTAGCTTTTATAAACATATTTTAACGTTTCGTTGCGCGAAGCCTCTGATCTCTGAATTAGTTTATGACCCGACACTTAAAATTACCCACAAAATTGAAAATTACAGCCGCCTAAACAATTCTACTCGCAACACATTCTGGTCTAGAATACTCGACAATCGATCAATATCCATCACGACAAAGGATCCGACTGACGCCGCTCATATTTTATCTGTTACCATAAAAGCTGCCATCAATCTCAATTTGCACGGCAATTATTCGTCGCTTACCACTTTGTGGTGGTGCGTTACCATCGCTGGTATTTTTAGAGAGTTTGATGGGTCACTGGTGGACCGGTACGCCACAGAATTGTCCGAGTATGTGAGTTGTCCCCTGTCAGTAACCCATTAATGACCCACTACAGGGACGAATCTCCTCTCACAATGAGAGGGATGTAGGCCTTAGTCTACCACCGCCTACTGTTAAGTCCACCTAACTTCACATACTTTTAGGCCTGATACTGTATCTCTGAAATAATAGATGTTGCCTGGTAGCAAAAAATTCAAAATCCAAAAATTGATTACTGAAACCGGCCATAAAAGCCTTTAAGTCCACAGTCCTGAGATTGGTTGGCAAATGATAATGGTGCATTCCATTTAAATTGGGACTCAGTCACGTTTGTTTGCAAACAACGTAAATGCCGCTTTAGACTCGATTCCGAGATTCAGATATCCTTGACACGCTTGCGATAGTCTTGTGTCGGTATTGTCGGTCGGTTCACAATGCGGTTGTTCTATAGGTCCTGTATTGAAGCCTTTTGATGTAACGCAAACGGTAAAAGATTAAGCTGTTAAGCGAAATGAGGCATTAGGAGGTGATAAGTCGTGTGTTAAGGCCTCTTGGCGTTCCACAAACGGCTAAGCGGTAAGCAGAATGGGCTCAAAGTGAAAAGATTAAAAAAATCATTAAAAGAAGAAGGAAGTATTTACAGCCACATCACGTAACTCACAGATATTTCAGTTTAGAAAAACCCCTCCTACGTAAACATACGAGATTTAGATAATCGAATTGTAGAAGTATAACTTTCAACTGGGCGGTTGGGATTGGCATACGTATTGCTCTCTTCGAAACGATTCTATCAATGTTTGCTTGACATTCCTTCCTTCCTTTTAGCCTTTAGTAGTCAACTGTTGGTCATCGGCCTCCCCTAAGCGACGCCATTCCGCCCGGTCCTGGGTCCTTTGAATCCAACGGTTTTCCGCTGTCTTCTTCAGGTCGTCACTCACCGGTCGGAGGGCGGCCTGTGCTCCTTTCAAACTCAAACTCAAAAGCTTTTATTCATTATTAGGTAAAATTTGTGCACAATTAATGAAAGTCGTACAGATAAATTATACATTCTACATTCATCCGCTTTGATCGCCCCTCAGGCAAAACGTAGACTGGGAGAAAAAAGCGGGCGGAAAAAAACTCCCAGCACTCTTCGCCTGGACATTCGTTTTTCGCTTGACATTAGTCGCTTGGTATCAAACCAGCGTCTAACGAGCTCCAACGAAATGTAAGGAATGTCAAGGCTCTCGCAAACTTAGATAATGAGGTATTAATATTTTTCACAGATAATGATCGGCGCTAACGAAGCTTTTGTTCGCGCGGCGATGTGGCAAGAGTGTGACAAATCTATTAATCATGTCGGTATGTGTGGAGTTGGAGTTCATTATCCACTGTTGGGCAAGCCTCTACAAATGTGGGTGGCGCCTTACTCATAACGAAGAGCGAACGGGGATTAGTGTAGAGTTTTACATGAATCGATTAAGGAATGTTGAACCTTGGAGAAGGTCAAGACGGGCGGCAGATTATGAAATCTTCCGTCCTTATAATCCACTGAAAACGTACAAGACCTACCAAGATAGTTCTACCATGACCCACCAAGATAGATACCTATATACCATCGTACTTATCTATTGATTTAATTACTAATCAGCAAACAATACCACAAAGGCGGAGGGAAATCCTCGGACCGTCCACATTGTTGAGATCACTGTGCAAATGAGGAAAGTTTCTGTCACTAAACAGGAATTTGGAATATGACACAATCATAAAATGGGATTTCATCGTCATTGTCATCAAGCTCCAACGACCGCTTACGCCGAAAATTAATAACCGATCTTCAGATGATGTATCGCCTAAATGACATATCCAGACAACATTTGTTATTTCAAAGAAGTTATATGGAGTATTTCAGTATCTTGGCAACCAAACACTATCAATCTCAATCCACAATCTGAAAATCGTTTATTAATTTCAGACGTTAATGACTTAACGTGGGAGTTCTGAAAAAGATCACAAGATGGTAACATTTCCTAAAGCTTGACAAATAAACAGTACGAGTACGTAAAGAAAGCACCAACCAGCTGAACGTATGACAATCTGTTTATACAGGACTAACACTAACTCGGTCCAGGACCACCGGTGTAGTCCCAAATGTCTAAAACGGTCGGTCGTAACTTCGTAAGGAGCTCTTTATGTAAACAGGTGACTCGTGGAACAAAGACGTTAGTTCGCGGGAACGGTGCCGTGAGCGTGAACACTATCGTCAAAGTATTCGTACGGTAAATATCAGTAACTAATATGTTATATGTGTGTCTGTCTGACATCTTCCCGTACTAATGGCACACGTTAACTATGCGAATACTTTGGTGATAGTGTACATGCTTAAGGAACCGTGCCTCGCGTATGAACTTACCCAGTTTCGTATAGTAATCGTATCGAGCTGCCATTAGTATGGGGAGGTGTCACGACATACTGACATATGACATACTATTGACTGACGTTAACTATACGAATACTTTGACGATTATAGTGTTCATGTTCACGGCACAGTACGCGGTACGCGCGTGTGGTCCGGTACTTCTGGGGGGACGAGGGGAGGGAAGCCCGGGTAGGGTTACCGTTCGGAGAAATCGTCCCGGACTGGTTGTGGAGCTGGTTGAAAGGTGATGAGCCTGCAGTATTTGTGAGGCTTCGCTTGGGGATTTTGCGACGTAAAGAGTGAAATAAGTGTAAAGAGTGTAAAGTTTCCCTTTGGCGTGGTGTGAAAGTAAAATTTGCTTAAAGAATCTGAACGTGACCTAATGTAAACGTTTGATTTTCGGTGTTTTCTGTTAAGTGAACATGTAATTAAACCGTATCTACTTGAGTTACTTTTTAAATTGTAATATTTTCGTTAGAACTCTATTATTCAGTCAGAATTTCGTCATAGGTACGAGTATGTAGGGAGTGTTACGTTTGTAACGTAAATATTATGTACGTTAAGACATGGTTTGACTCTTTTGTTTCCGTCTTTTCAGCTGACATTGGTCCTCTGCTGGACATGGGCCTCTCCCAACGCGCGCTACTCCGCCCGATCTTTGGCTCTCCCCACCTCATTCTCTTCACCCTTTTGTTAGTCTGTTATAAACTTATAACTTTTGCATAGTTCCAGTCAAATAGTGATCTTGGTTTGTAAAATTTCATCATGGTGAACCTACGGCAATTGGTGGTGTTTAGAGAAAAACCAACAAAGTGTGACCGCACCAGCTTATGGGCGCCACCGCCGTGCGCCATATGGCGGAAACAGGCCGCATTCCGACGGTCGCTAACCAATGCACTGCTAGACGACTTCGGATTGGTCTAGACTTGGTGCTGTACCTGAAATTGAGCAATTGGATTTGAAGTTTGGATGATAGTTGGATTTGAAAGCAAAAAAACAAAATATAAAATGTCACAAACTATGATACCATCTATTATTGGTTTTGGCATAAAATACTGAACAACTGACGTTACATTATTTCCATTTGATCATTTTTTTTGGTGTGAAATATGCGGATAAATTATCCGCATCTTTTGAAAAGTTGTTTCGAAAGTTTCGAAAAGAAAAGTTCGTTTAATCTAAAACTACTAACCGCTGGTATTAACAAACTAACTTCAGGATACAGGATAGTTTTGCGAGTAGTTTATATCCTATTGAATTCATCGCTGCAGTAGCAAAGGTCGGCATTTCATTAAATTTCACTCAAAGTAAAAAGCAAGTAAAAAGCTAGATGATATATACACTTCGCATTTAACCACAAAATCGTAGAGTCGAGAGGCCCAAACATCGAATCGATTATAAAAATAGGATAGTTTAGTCAAGCTTTGTGAAGCTATCCTATATTTATATTTTCATTCGTATTTTTAAAAATATTGTCAAGCCAACCCTCTAGTCGTAAAATCGTAAACAGTTGTAAAACCAACACGATCAGACGTATATTGCCTCTATAAATGGGCCTCGGTTATTGAAAGCGAACTTATTGAAATAATATCTACCATATAGCGCTATATAGCGGGTGGGGTCGGCGATCGAAATGACAATAATAAAGTGCCCTTTAAGGATGCAGCGGTGATAGCCCAGTGGCTTAGAATTCGACCTCGAATCGAGGGGTCCGGGTTCGAATCCCAGTGGCACGCACCAATGACTTTGTAATAAAAGTTATGTGCAATTTATAAAATTAAATATCACCTGCCGTTACGGTGAAGGAAAACATCGTGAGGAAACCTGCATGCCTGAGAGTTAATAAAAAAAAATGTTCTCAAAGGCATGTGAAGTCCACCAACCCGCAGTAGGCCAGCGTGGTGGACTAAGGCCTACATCCCTCTCATTGTGAGAGGAGACCCGACCCTGTAGTGGGTCATTAATGGGTACTGACTGAAGGGTGTTTTTATTAAAACATGTACTGAATTATTGTATGTATTGAATTATGTTTGTAATGATCTACGTAAAGTAAAATAGTAGTAGAGTTTTGTTTACGTGAATGTTCAGTCGATTTACTGACGATTCGATGTGATTCGAAATGTTATAAATTTTGCAATTTAACTTATATGCATTTTGTTAATCACTTCCGCTTTCGTTTTTTATTTTGTTAAAATATGGATACCTAACCACCTATATTTATACTTAGTAACAATTCTTCTTTTATTATCTCGGGCAGATTCTATAATATTTTGTATTTTACATCAAGCAAAGTCCTAACAATGAACTGGTAAAGTATAGAACTTGTTATCAAGTCAAGTATTTCTTTCTTTTCACAGGTAAGACACTATTATTCAACCGTAAACAACATTGGGAACGGCGGCGGTGAGTGTCGAAATTGTTTATTGGTTTTAGTTTGAAATAACTAGAGTTATTTAACAACTATGAATTAATTATGTGAAGGATCTTCTGTTTACTACGCGCCTTCGGTGGGCATTGCGTAACCTATTTACGAAACCTGCCCTCAATTCTTTCGTAACTAGCGATTGAGTTACATTTTTTAAATACTGTTCTATTATCTGGAATAGTATGAAAATATTGAAGAATAAGTAAGTACTCCTCTCCTCCTCTAATAAAGTAAGTACAGAGAAAAGCAAAAACTTAAACTTTCAGAGTTGTCAGTAACCCATTAATGACCCACTACAGGGTCGGGTCTCCTCTCACAATGAGAGGGATGTAGGCCTTAGTCCATCACGCTGGCCTACTGCGGGTTGGTGGACTTCACATGCATTTGAGAACATTTTTTTTTGTGAACTCTCAGGCATACAGCTTTCCTCACGATGTTTTCCTTCACCGTAACAGCAGGTGATATTTAATTTTTATAAATCGCACATAACTTTTTTACAAAGTCATTGGTGCGTGCCACTGGGATTCGAACCCGGACTCCTTCGAGTAAGAGGCCAAGTTCTTAGCCACTGGGCTATCACCGCTTTTAGAGTAACACAGAGTTTAACTTTCAGAGTAACACGACCGAAACACAAAACACGAAGAACATGTTACCATACGGTCCGTGGGTGATGAGGGTGACAAGGGAACCGTCCCCCAGTGCGAGTTGCTATGACTATGTCTATACCACCTAGACTAGCAGATGCTATATCGAGATGTGTCCAATGTTTAGGATAATGTATAATTGTAACGTATGGTTGGCAATTTCAAGATCTCTGAATTATTAAAATATCAGAGGGTTTTTGTTAAAATTTCAACAAAAAAATAACACCAAGACTTGTTTCAAGCAATTAGTGTGTGAATAAACAAATAATATGGAGCCGCCGTGGTGGTGAACCAACAATGGCCCACGTCCCCACCGCCTTGACCCCGGTCACCAGCCACCTGTAGCCGCGCGCTGGGGAACAATGGCGCTTAATGCCGCCACACACAATGCCTGCTGAGTGCTGATGTACTCACATAGAGGTACCCACAGTACCCACATGTGTGTGTGTGGCTTGGGAATGAGTGCTCAAATCTTGTACCTTACAACAAACAAATATAGGTATATTCAGGAAGTGCGTAACTTATGTTAAACTTGTATGAAGTTTTGTGAAAAAGTCAATTTTTTTTAATCCTCCCCCGATATCAAAATACAATGAAGAAGTCGGTAATGAAGCTAGATTTCTGTACTATGGCCCGAGCATGAACACTGTCGTTAAACTATTCCTATAGTTTCCTATATTGACGACCCGAGTGGCGCAGTGGTTAAGACACCGGTGCGCTACGCGGAGGGTCCTGGGTTCGATTCCCAGCAGAGCAGAGGTTCGAATGATGAATTTGAATTTCTGTTTCTGGTCTTGGTGTGTTGTGTTGTTGTCTTGTGTGTGTCCATGGCACCCACGACACAGGGAATCCTAGTGTGGGGCTATGAGTGTGAAGTGTTATTTATTTATTTAGTTAACGTGTGCTATTAGTATGGTAAGATGTCAGACAGACTCACATATGACATACTAATGCCTGACGTTCACCGTACGAATACTTTGACGATACTCGCAGTGTAAACTGTGCACTTCACTGTTTCTATTTTATGACTTAGCAAAATAATTATGTATGAGCTCATTACACCTGACAAGGCAATAAAATCCAATGATTATGCCAACTGGAGAGGCCAGGACATCAACCTGTGATGTTATGAGGTGCTGGAGTCGTACCAATAACGGTTTAGTGTTCTGTCAGGCGCGTCTGTCATTTATGTACTCAAGTTAAATGCGTCGCATGCTTAGGTCTGACTATCTTTTGCCCGCGACTTCGCCCACAGACTTGAGAATTTGTCCCAGAGAGAGATAAAAGTATTCTATATGTTAATCCAGGCTATAATCAGGTCCAAAATTTGCGTGAAAGAGTCACAAACATCCCTCCCCAGCAATTAAATGCGACCAACATCGTGAAAAGAACTGCGACCATCATTTAATTACGCAAAGTGGGACGCGAGCTCGACCAGGGGCGCTCGCGTGAGGCCGCCACTTTCACCTTGATTGCTACATTTGCTACCCGATCGCCCTTTCGGAACTGTCACTCCGTTAAATATGAACGCGGGCGAAATACGAAACATCCGATTCGTATTTTGATCCTACAGGAAAGGGTCACGTTGCTTCCGAGGAACGTTTAACGGAGATTTTATTTATGAACAATTTAAAAAATCCTATTGATCATTATGATTGTTAACAGCGTCGGTTTATACTAATAAACTGTGTTTTACGTAGATGTACGTGTACTGTAGAAATTGCGATTTGAAGTCGTTAATATTTCAATAACCATTTTACTTGTACTTATGCAATTTTGGTATCGTATTCATTTAAAGGGTTTCAGCAAATAAACCAATTTTATGTTCATACGTTAAATAGATTTTGAGTTGCATACCTACCTGAAAAGGTGGATATGGCTTTATCATGCCCCGTAAAACCCAAAAACTGACCCATATTTTCGTTCAAATAAATGTTTTTCATTTTCCTTTAAATAGTTCCTCCAAATTATTCGTGCAATATAACTCTAGACAGCTTGTACTTGGCTGTAATCGCTGCCGTGTGTCTAGATTTGTTTTCGTCTCTTTTTTGCATATATTCGCAAGACGACGCCACTTTCACCTTGATTGCTCCGCAATCGCCCTTTCGGAGCTGTCGTTCTGTTAAATATGTATGAACGCGAGCCAAAATCGAAACATCCGTACGAGACCGTCCCGTTATTATAGTATCGCTTCGCAAGAAACGATTAGCGGTTTTATTAAAGTTATAAAGTATCCTTAATTACTATTGTATTGTTTTTGTTTATGAGGTATATACATACGATTGAGTGCTATATTGATCTTTGATTTAGGTATTATAATATACATATTTCTATAATATTGTCGTTGGTAAAATTTTGCATGCTGTTGCTTCACAATTAATATTGTAACATTGATATTATGCAAACTATTGCCGGTAAAATAATTGAATTCATATTATTTCAAATGACAGCTTTCTGAAACGGAGGCTGATCATATTTGCCGTCGTAATTTTTTACAAAATAATCCCCAAAATGTTTTATGGTTGGATAACCTACTGCAGGGGTTCGTAATTTGGCAATAAGTCAACGGCCAATTCGATGCAGATTGCCCCATACATTTATTATTTTTCATCAGAAAGCGATGAATGAGGCGAAAATGAAATATGTCCGATTAACCCCGAGATCGCTGATTGAGGTCGTTTTAAGTTTAAAGAGTCATTTAAAATTCATCATTCGTTGTGAAGAAACGTGAAATTATCTCAGTTTTTAATAGTATGTTGCTGGTATTTTTACAGTAAATTTAAGATTTACGGAGTGCCCCATTTGCGAACCGTTAAGGGAATACAGACATATTATATATGACTCTTCTTCGTTACCAGTTAGTATAGGTCCCTTCCGCTCTCATTCAATATAATATTACGCCTTTTGACAAGTTTAATCGACAGAAAATGTCTTCTATTAAAAAAGAATGGCTGTTTTTAAATTGTATTTTTGGCCATTGTGTTTGTCGAGTGAGTGTCCATGGCTTCCCCGACAAAGGGATTCCTAGTGTAGGGTGTAATGTGAAGCGTTTGTTTTATTTTTAGTCTCTTTAAATTTGAAATTTTGTAATCCTTTTACAAGCTAACACTCGATCTTGCATAAATTTAGTCAACGCAGATCTAATTGTATTACGTAATCGGTAAACAATGAGCCTCGGTATTGTTTCGACAGGATCACCCGAAATACGGGGTAATTGTACCCAGTGGGGCGTGTAAATTGCTAATTTGCGGGTACTATTGGGTGTAATTGGTGTCGCGATAGTCCGTATTGCCCCAATAATTGCGGTAAAGCACTTTCATTATTTTTTATTTACTGAGTACTATATTGATTTTTTAGTTTGATATTTCTATCAATAGCTTTATATCGCGATATCTATTTGTTTAGTAACTTGCAAAATTTAGGAACGTTTTTTGTATACCTTTGTATACAATCCATCAAAGTAAAACTAGCTTCTCCCCGCGACATCGCCCGCGCATTGTCTTTTAAATTGGGTTCGCAGATAAATATTAACCATGTTTTACGTAAAGGCCAAGTATACAAATCTTTCTTGAAATATACTACTTTGTATTGCATGTAAAACTTCTGATCTTATCAATACATAACAGTTATAAGATGTGAATTGTATAATAAATAAACAGATAATAAAGATGTCAGTCCAACATTCTTCAATTCCGTAACCAAATAAAGTAACCAAATACAAATGTTTTTTCACTCAGGTACAGTTATAAAATAAGATTTAATATACTGTTACTTACAAAAACGTGCATAACATGTGTTTCGTTGACGTGAGAATATGTATCATGTGTTATCAAACAAACGTACAAGTTAAATTTAATGAACGGTGTCGCGACAGTATGTAAAACATCGTCGCGGTGAAATATTAATCTTATTAACGTTTGTGACCGTTAGGGAGTCATCAAACTTTAATCCGCCTAATCGGCTTATTTCGTGCGGACATAGATTTGTAGCACTTGTATTTATTAATTAAAGCTGAATGTCTGTTTGTTCATCTTTTTTCCTTAAATTTGCTGATGTGTGTTTTATTTTAAAAAATGGAATCTAATTTGAACGAAAGTTGGCTAGTTGTCGTAACATTAATAACCTGGGATATTATTCTTTATACTTGTTTATTTGCTCCCTTTGACAATTATACAAAAAAAGCACCAGATTACGGTAAAACTGCTATATCAAGCATAACTACTTCCGCGTCCCGTGAATAACATGTGATACATACACGTCTTTCTTCTATTGTGTCTGCGTACTTATTGGACAAACATAAGTGTTAGTACCTAAATGAAAGTTCTCAGTATCGTGTCGATAAGTCACAAAACTCCCTCGCTCCTGTCGACATTAGTCAGTGTCGTCGTCCAATCAGCAAATCAGCAACGACACAGTGCCCAGCGGAACGCAATAACCCAAGAATGAGTTAACTATTGCTACAACCCGAGAATGGGTTAGTTTATTTAACTGAGTGCGCGAAATAACTCAACGTCCGCTGAAATGACGCGCTCACGACATTATAATGTGCTCGTGTAAGGTAATTGAATCTAGCCCACCGTGGTAGAAATTGGACGTTTTTGTGGCAGGAAGTTATGTGCGCTTTATAAAAAATTAAATATCACCTGCTGTTACGGTGAAGGAAAACATCGCGAGGAAACCTGCATGCCTGAAAGTTCAGAAAAAAAAGGTTCTCAAAGGCATGTGAAATCCACCAACCCGAACTAGGCCAGCGTGGTGGACTAAGGCCTACATCCTTCTCATTGTGAGAGGAGACCCGGCCCTGTAGTGGGTCATTAATGGGTTACTGACAGTAAGTAGAGTTGGTTGCCTTGCAGTCACTGACGAATTGCAGAAGAGGAAAAAACATGAACAGCTGGTTAAATATCCATTACGAGTCTATGAATGGCTAGAGCCTAATCATTAGACCAAACAGAAATACGTTTTCAGAACAACGTACCCATCAATTTAAAGTAATATATTCCAACGTACACGAACTATTCGGATCACTCTCATTGATAGATAGCAACCGTTTGCCCTCTCAATTTGAGTGTATCGTAAATATTCGGTGCGATTCGCAAATATTTTTATTGGAGCGAACAACTGGGTCAACTAGTTCTGTGACCGGTAACCCGATTTGTTGTGATCGATTAATTATGATCTGCCGTTCAGATGGTGAATCAATTGATTGGTGTTATATTTCGGTTTTTTGTTTATACAATTTTGGGTAACGTAACGGAGCTTGAAGTCATGTTTTGGCGTCGATATCCATTTTGTTTTTATACGAATATGTTGTCCCTTCTCCAAAGAGCGCTTCATTCGCTGTTCAAGAAACGCAGTCGCTTTCAAAACTCTAGTGTGACTGCCTTACGCGGTCTGTTCCACGCCTCATTAGGGTCAGCTTGCACTATCGCGGATAAACAAAGATCGTCCCGCGTCATGATCGATGGCGCGACGTGTAACGGGCCTCTTCCGGTCGCCGCGTCCAGTGTGGGTAATCCCTGTAAACACCTCGACTTGACACGTACGGTGTCGACGACCTTATGTGTAAGAAGATAAGGGTGAAAATCGTTTGGCGTGTCTTTCAAAATGACATGAAACAGCTGGGGTCGTAATGATGTGTGCAGTCAGTAGAGTAGAAAGAATCAGTGCCCGGACACATTTGGACCGACGTCTATGGTGATAGACTGTTATGTATTCTGAGGCCATTCATAGAGATTTGTTGTTGGGGATCGTAAGTCATTGAGTAACATGACGATATTGTTCGTTTGTTTGTGTTTATGAGGTTCTTGCCTGTTAACGGTGCTTTGAGATGTCGTGGTTCTGGTTTGTGTATGGTAAGTGTGTCTGTTACAGTGTGTGTACATGTAAGGGGGTTCCTACCTAATTGGTGCCAGACATTAACTGACATATTTTTGTTGATCAAAAGCTACATTAACGTAATGGCTTAAAAGAAAGATACATTTTTCGTTGGTATATCCATTCTACTCGCAAATTTGTAAAAATAGGCTCGTATCAACAAATATGCAAATCATTCAAACTCATAAGCATATTATTATAGAAATGTAACCGAGTCCTGAAAACGTGACTTTTTCGAACGTTGTATAAAGATGCAACTTATGCCATCGCCAGTCTCGCTGTTGTTAGTTCATTTCATTGTTAGTTTATGTCATTGACCGTGCGCGTTTGCAAATAATCCAATTACGAAGTTTGTTTTAAACTTCACCAGTATTTGAATAGAGTTGCAGTGTATGACAAACTTTACGTAAAGTTAGCATAATTTAGGTATAGTTTGATAAAAGTATTGTTCGTTTGAATACTGATTCAAGTTTATATGTGCGGATTTGTTACGATAGTTTAAAAAAAAAAGGGTTCATGTTTGTTTGTAGTGGTGACTGTCCATAACGTTTGATACAGTATGATAAGAATCAGCTATCCAGTGGCAGATAATAGAAATAAAAGGGGTTGAAGCCAGACATATAAAGAGCATTAATCACATTTTTGTATTTAAACTAATCACCCTATAAACGGAGGCAGTTGTTTCCCGAGAGGATGATTGGTATTAAATTGTTCATTCCTCACGCGTTTACTTCCCACCCTATAAGTTTCTAAGTGTACGAGTATTTCTTCCCCTCCGCTACTCATAATCCTTTGATCGGGGTCGTTCTAAGACTTGCTTTTCAGTCAATCATATTAGTACTGTGCATACATGTCGCTCAGAGGGCAATGGAGAGAGCTATGCTTGGTATTTCTCTACGGGACAGAATCAGAAATGATGAAATCCGTAGAAAAACGAAGGTGACCGACATAGGTCTCAAAGTTTGCAAATTAAAGCGGCAATGGGCTGGCCACACCGTTCGCAGGACTGACAACCGATGGGGAAAAAAGGATGGGGAAAAATGGCGACCACGTTTAGGCAAAAGGAGCATAGGCCGCTCTCCTACCAGGTGGACTGAAGAAGGCAGCGGGAAACCGTTGGATTCAGAGATACCCATGTTACTATGAGCCAAGACCAATTATTCCTTCGCACAAACAAGCGAATGTTGCCCATTACCAGTAGTCCGGGTTTAGTCACCGCATTAGACACTCAAAGATCGCACAGTGAACAGTTGTGACAACATGCTAACCAACCATCGGACACTAAGCGAATTCCCGAACAATTACTCATGACTAGGGCTGCGGCTTGCAAACTGAATGTCGGACGCGTCATAGATTTGTAGTCGAAATAACGTCATGTTAACCCTGGTATTTAGTCCGCAAAGACAAAGTTGGGGATATGCGATCTTGATAGCCGACGACGAGCTGTCTGCTAATTTTGGAATATACACTTCTACAATTTAGAGCTAAAGTTTGTTTGACAATCTCTGAAATTCATCTCATATTGAAAATTCTTTAATATTATTTTATTTAATCCCTATATTTGACATGGTTTATAATGCTTATCATCCTGACCACATAGCCATTCTAATGATAGCTAATGTTTAAATATCCGGCATAAATAATTTGTATTAATCGTATTTCAGTTATTGTCTCGATTATCGATACCAGATCAGATGCTAGCAGAACTGTTGCTACCAATCGCGAGTTATTTTGCTTGGTATCTGGACAAAACCCAGCATGGCACAACCCTACGGAGACAAAGAGCTGTGCCAACAAACGCGTCGGCGCTTAGTCAAGTGCCGTGGCCGTAACGAGAATACATACTCGTGGCACATGCAAGAAATATGCCTGAGGAGGAAATAAGTCAAGGTTAAATAGAAATGGAAGCGGTGATATCTCAGTGGCTTCTGAATGTCACCTGCTATTTCGGTAAAAGAAAAGTGTGGCGCCAATACTTTGTCTTAGAAGGAGTGCTCTTTTTACGCGTCTCCTGGAGGAGTATGTCATAGTCCTGTGGAAACGCCTCGGGCGGAAGATTGTCTATTATTGGACTTATTTGTCCTATAATCGCAGAATCAGAATACTCACACACATACACGTAACACAAGACATGAAGAACATGCTTACACATGGCGAGTTTGAGGACCGCGGTTGGTTGGTACCTTGAGTTGTCTTGTCAGTAACCCATTAATGACCCACTACAGGGTCGGGTCTCCTCTCGCAATGAGAGGGATGTAGGCCTTAGTCCACCACGCTGGCCTACTGCGGGTTGGTGGACTTCACATGCCTTTGAGAACATTTTTTTTTGTGAACTCACAGGCATGCAGGTTTCCTCACGATGTTATCCTTCACCGTAACAGCAGGTGATATTTAATTTTATAAAGCGCACATAACTTTTTCACAAAGTCATTGGTGCGTGCCACTGGGATTCGAACCCGGACCCCTCGATTTGAGGTCGAATTCTAAGCCACTGGGCTATCACCGCTTATAGTCCTTATCACCTTGAGTTACTCGCAAGTGAATTTCTATGCTACCATTAAACACCAATCTTTCTAACAATCCGTCCGGTACAGGGCATTTTCATCCATAATTGCTACTATTTGCCGCATCTTCGAATACGTAGTGATACGTACTGCGCGCACGCACGCAAACCGTCAATTTACGAATTTCACTCGGCAATTATACGGAAATGATAAAGTCTTGTCCGATTTTCACCGGATGAACCTCGCCTTTTGACACGTTTCGTTACCTGATGTCATGTAGCAAGAGATGAGCGATGAGCGATGCGCGATTGATAAATAAATGTGGATAAATGTAAGGTTGATATTGCAATTAAAGTATTCATGGTTTTCGCGTCTTCAGCCAGTCGTTTATGACAGCACGACGGGGCCATGCATGCCATCAGCCTTCCTTGAGCCGCTAGCTGGATGGTTAAAGCTCCCGTCCTTTCCGTCCCCCACCCATCTTTATGGGGACGGGGACTAAAAGGGACTAAAAGGACTCTTCCTTTTAGTCCCTTTTAGTCGCCTTTTAGGAAATATTTTAATCTTATCTGATTTATGCACTATGATCATAAGATGTCAACCTTTCATATTTTGTTATTTTATTTTCCGAGAAGATTTTAACTAGAATAGCAGGCAGACGGGCCACTTGATGATAAGTGGTTCCCGTCACATACGACACGAGCAACACCAGGGGTTACGCCAGTGCGTTGACAGCTTTTGCCATTGCTTTTGCATTTACTCGCACATCTGTGCCAGTCAGACTTTTCTTGCAATAAAGCTGGTTGTTATCAATCAACCTATGGGGAATCTCGCGCCATTGTTAATTGCTAAGCTTCGCTAATCGCCGATCAACAAAGCTTCCTAAGCTTCGTTAACAACACCCGCGGCTTGGGACTTAATTGCTGGGCCTTTTTAGATACAAAACTTTTCTTTTGTTCGTCTGGGTACTGCCCAAACTTGACCTACGCTAAAGTTAAGGTGACCCGGGTGATTTAAAAGTCATTCCAACAACCATTTTACGTGTATTTAAATATCGAACTATATAACTTCTATATAATATTTCTAAGTTAAAAGAATCACTTAAATTTTCCAATTAAAAAATTTTCCCCTTAAAAAAAGTCCTAGTTAGTGAAGGCTTACGATATGAATCAAATTTATATTCGTAGTTTCAGTCTTTTAGATTCAGTTTGTTGAAAGGCTGTGCATGCATTGGTAGAGTTAATAAAAATAGAAGTTTCTATAACTTCAGTATACATACATAGTTATTTATGATCACTGCCAGATTCCATTAAAATTACGAAGCACACAATTATATTTTTAAATCGTTTTCCAAATAAAATATTACAAACTTTGGCCTGCATTATTCATATTTCGTCGTGACAACATAAAGTATGGACGGTTTGTATAAAGCACCACACGCTTCATTAAGATCTTAAAATAAATACAAAATTGGGTAAAAATATTAATACGACGCACGACATCCGCCGTAGAGCCGCGGGTGGTCGGTAGTGTATAGTGTCGTGACATTTTAGTAATATTTCACTTATATTGGATGGAAATGATGAATAGAAATACCCGTATATTGTAATGGTAATTGATTCAAAAAAGGTCCGTTCCCCGACGGAGGTAAAGGGTCTTCAAATGGCGACTAGGACTTGATAGAAGGAGTACAGGACATCTTCTGACCCGGTGGACTGATGACCTAAAGACAGCGTTGAATTCAAAGGGCTCGGAACCGGGAATAATATAAACCGCAGGAATAAAAGGGCCCAATGGTGTGTCGTAAATTAAGGAAGACGCAGTGGACTACAAGGAACTCAATGAGAAAGATATGATATTAACAAAGAGCTTATCACTAATTTATCTTCACACCGCGATTGCAATACTTCAGTAATAAGTTCTATTACCTATCTGATACCATTCCAGATGGTTCAAGTGTGACCGCACTCAGTAGTCCAGGTGCACGGTACTGTATAATTAGTTTGATTTAGTATGCCGCCCCTTACATCCCGGTCTTTCGAATGCTATAAACGTAAACAAATAATTACGTAGAATTCGCCGTACACGATGATGTAACGAAAAAAACATTCCCGGCTCGTGTTCTGCACGTCTCTTTGTCTAACTGTTCCTTTTGAGTCTATCGTCCTCTATGTAAAGGATAATAGCTCTTATTGTGAGTAGCTTAATAGTAAAATAGTGTAACATGACTATAATACCATAAGTGTCGTGTGAGTTGGGCATGAGACTGCATGGCTGTCGGCAAACAAAATGCATTCACATCACAACGTCGTACGTTTGCGGTGGAAACACCTACAAATATTACGTGTTGAGCATATTTATTGGCCGTGTAACAATTTTCTTTGTCCTTAATTTTAATGGAATTCTTGAATGCTTCACAAGTTCAATATTTGAAAATTTCTGAAGGTTTTTCGACATCACTGCTGTGAGTATGAAGACTATTGTCCAAGTATTCGTACGGTAAACGTCAGTAATTAGTATGTCATGTGTCAGTCCGTCTGACATCTTGCCATACTAATTGTGTATAGGCAAGATGTAAAGGAAATCTAAATCAATCCTCAAACTTCACACATTTCACTAGTCCTCTTTATCTTTATCCCGACCACGTTATTAGAGTCAAGGGCACGTGCAGGTTCTAATTCTACCCCTGTTTCTGTCGTGCCTTCGTAGGTGGGAACCTTTTTATTTGTCCCGTGTAATAGCCTCAGCGAGATAACGAAACGGCGTAGATACTACTCCATTGTCTTATTTGTTTTATTTATCGTTATACATACCTTGTAATTTAGTGTAGTCTCCGTTTTTTGTCCGTTCCTCTCCAATTAACACAATGGCTGGCAAACTCGTCTTTTTTCGTCTACGCGCGTGATTTGTTGGACCATCTCGGTTCGTCGATAGCGTAAGTGATGACGGCCACGTTGTTTTGATTTGTTTTACCGCATGCCTTTTGTTTGTTTTTACGTGTCTCCTCGAAATTGACTTTGTTTGATTTAGATGGGCTGTTTTTTTGGTTCGTTCCTTTTAGATGCTTTAGATTTAGTGGAATTTTGTTTTTGTTTTCATCTTAATCCTACTTGCATGCTTACAGATTTTTGTGGTTATTTGCCGTTTATATTTCACCTATTGAAATTGACTACAAACTGTAATGTATCCGTCAATAATACCTTATTACAAAACCTCTTACGCCGCGATGACTTCAGTCCAGTAACCGTAATTGGCTTAATAAAGCTCTGTTACCGTATCGAGACAGATTTCGTCATATACATAAGTGCATCGTATTGTCGGTTGCTAATGGAGTTTTCGTGTAAAAATAACTTTCTCCGATGCTCCTTGCGGCCGCTCCAATAAAGGTTCATTCACGTGCGTGAGACGTTAATGTCGTGGTGGGCCGTGGGCGATGGACATGGACACCCATGGCCTTGTTGTGTAAACGTGCGTTCTTCTTTATATCTTTATTTGAAGAGTTCGATTTCTAAGAATGTGAATAAATTGCTTTTCCATCGTTACCTCTACTTCATTTAGATTTTTAGTGTCCATTGGTAATATTTGTTACATTTTCCAAATCATTACTGAAGCTGCCCTTAACACCTGCCTGCTATCTTGCTAAATCAGCAATAGGCATAGCAATAACGACTATTAAATTTTCATCGTCCCACGACACTAAACTCTTAAGCAAAGTAAGAGCTTTATTATATAATTACAATATCGTTTTACATCAAAACGACCTGCGAATAACTGCTTGTTTTATAATGTACCATAACTTGAGGTAAATGACTGACGATATAATTACATTACTTGTTATAATTACAAAGTCGAATATAATTACATTATATCAGTTACTGCTCGATCGTTAACTCCTCGCAGTGTCGTAACTTCTGTAGACGCTGGGATTGAATTGAATTTAAATACTGTTTTCGATCGTAGTGCAGTATATTCATTGTAATTGAATCTAACGATACTAATAACTGTCTTCTGGTTAATATCAAAATAGTTAGCTACTACACGACACTGGTACAGGAGGCTACATAATTTTACAATTATACAATATCCGACTATTCCCACTTCTCGGTTTAACTGCACTGCACCAGTAACACCACTTTCGAATGGCGTTTGCAACACGTGGGGAATATCCTCATCCTTGTATCACGATTAATGGCGACAATAATTTGTAAATGATATAATGTATATGTACGTATATGCATGAGTACAGACCTCGAGTATGAACTTGCGCAGTTAGGTACGTATAGTAATCGTATCGAGCTGCCATCATTATGGGAAGATGTCAAGACAGACTGACAATGATATCCTAGGGACTGACGAATACTTTGACGATTGTTGAACAGCAAGCTACGAAGTTGGTAATGGTGGTATTTTCAAGTTTCAAGTTTTCAATTGTGTCATGAAATTTTAGTGTTCATCAAAAATATTTGAAGTTCATATTTTAATAATTTTATTGTTATATTTGTCTCTATCTTCTTCTGTGGATCCTACTCTCATTTTCTCTCTATTAGACTCTTGCATTTATTGAATTTGACCCAGAGAGCCTCTTACCGATATTTTCTGTGCATTATTGCCTGTGTTTCAAATTTCATCCAAATCTTTTCAGCGGATTTTGCCTGAAAAGTTAACAAACATCCATCCATCCTCGCAAACTTTTTTATAATTGTAGGTAGTAGGATTTTGGTGTCTCGTTTATTTAGGTTCCGTTGTCAGATCTACTAGTGATAGCTGACTAGAAAGCGCGGGTGACCGAAAGCGCATAAAATGACCAGATAGCTGAAGTGGCCAGACTCAGATAGCTTAATGCGACAACAATGTTCCCGACGCCGTTACTGCTGTAATGTTGCTGGTCGGGTGTTGGTACCTATTTTATTCATTATCGTCTTATGGTGCTGAATTGCTAGGTTAATCTGGCGAGGGGCTTCAGTGAAAGACCTGCCTTTGGTATCATATTGTTGTTTTTTGGTATAATTAAAAATAATTTGATTAGTAAATAACTAAATATGATTTCGTTTTTCTGGTACAGATAAAACAATGGAATTGCAGGCACGCTTTTTGCTGTGAAATGTTAATTGAATAGATTTTAATCTTTATCTCTCTCTCTTTAGACGACATTGGTCCACAGCTAGACATAGGCCTCTCTCAAGGCGTGCCACTGAGCCCGATCTTCGTCTCTTCTCATCCAGTTGCTTCCCGCCGCCTCAAGCATATCGTAGCTCGATCGAGCAGGCGTGGTCTCCACTGTAATAGCCGTTTGCTCCAACGCTTTATTTAGGCTTTATAAAGCTTTCAAATTTAATGTACGAAATGACGTCGTTCGACCAACGTTTGCGTGCGACATAGCAATATAAAGGACACGAGGTTATACTACGATCCATCCATGATGGTCTCTTGTACACCAACATTAAACTGTTCACAAATGGCAGAAAATGTGATACAGTTGGCAGACTTACACACGACACTTCTGTGCTCCTTTTCTATTCGGCTTTAGTCTTATCTATCTCATTTCGCCGTTCTCTCGATATTCGCCGTTGAGACGAGGCTCGATACAGCGGCATTGTCATCTAACGGCGAGAATTATATCTGTCCGTCCCAATCCCAATACACGGCCGATTCGCTTTTATGTTTATTGGTCCCCGGCCGGCGTGTTGCATCGGTTTCCAATGTCTATCTGAGCCCTTTCCAAACTTTCTCCCTATTCGCGCCTACGATAATATTATTTTATTCGGCCATTACCACAGATATAGATTTATATAAATAACGCAAGTTAGAAGTAGCCCATCAGTAAAGACCAAGCTTGCCGCTTTTTTACTACCATCTAAACCAAAAAAGAAGTTTTTTGTTATGGGAATCTTACATCGACACGAAGCTGCATTTAAAGGCTAGTAAGAATAATATGAATTATTCGATTATTAATTCATCATTGTCACAATAATGACGAGTATCAAACGAATCTATGTTATTTGAGTTATTGTAGTGTAGGCATGAAAAATGGAAAATGACGTCTTGTGTGAACAACAGTAGAGTTCGAATGAAGCGATGACAATGGTTGCGCATAGCCTTTTCAAATATTTTGACACGTGAAGTACCTGCTTACATTTGCGTGATCTATTTAGATCTTTATCTGTGACCCTTACATTCCCATGCCTTCGTATATTTCGAGCGCGTGTCTCGGAATAAATTATTATTGCAACCGAAGCGTCCTCTCCTCCGCCGCCCACGTGACTTACCTTCAGGAGCAACGGTGCCTATGTCCGTTTGGAATATTCCAAATTTTTGAGCAACAATGACGATCGTATCGAGGCGCGACGTTTCGAACGGAGGACACAAATCTTGGTGTCAAGATAAGGAGCCAATGAAAGGATTATTGTCACAGAAAAGTGCATCTCTTACAAAGTTTTTTTTGTAGTGCCTGCTTTCTAAACATTCTTCACTTTCTATTGTTTACATGCGTTAACTTTGAGTAGCAAAAGAGGATAAAGGCCGCGTGATGTTAAGTGGTCTCTGCAGCCCATGGCCTTCCGCCTCAAATAGAGAAAAAATATCTTGTCTGAGGTTATATACGGGTGCTTTGTTAGTACTCAAATACTCAAATAAAGTATCCATACCTCTCCAGCCGATACGCAATACATGAAGAACATGTTGCTTTTCGACGGATTAAGAGGCGGGCGATAAGGGACCTAGCTAAAAAAAATATTTTAGATGACACAGAAATGCGTCAGGAACACAAAGACGCGTCACCATCAACGTTCCCGCGATTGGGGTCAGTCGTACGGCCTCTTTTTTGCCGACACCGCTACCAACGAACCGGTATCCGAAACCGAATATGTATAAAGCCGGACCGTTAAATCCCCATTAATTTACGACGTCTCCCTGAAAAATGGCTCCCAAATACCCAAACCCATAACCCGCCCACGCACCCATAACGCGAGTGTAAACGAACACCGCCGCACGTTCAGAAAACGTATCAATTCGAAAGAATCGAACATAAATCGGTCTCCCGTTGGTTTCGACAATCATAGGAAATATTTACGTAAATGGTTCCGTGTCGGTTTGTGAATTATGGTAGGTCTACTATATTGATACATTCGGAATGTTATGCGTTAGAAAAATGACTAAAATGCCTTGAAAAGAATGTAAAGTTACGTGCGAGTTAAGTATACAATAAGGACAGATAGCGTTCACACATGAACACTAGCGCACGAAGTTAATAACCTATCTTCACATTATAGATTGAGATTGATAATTTTTGGTTGCAAAGATACTCAAAATACTCTACTACAATTTCCTTTGATAAAACACATGTTGCCTAGCAACAAAAAGTCATTGAGGCGGTTCATAATCTGAACATCGGTTATCAATTTCCGACGTGGGTTTTTCAGAATCTTTTTAGCATTTGCATTTGTACACTGCTTTCCAAATATAAATCCCCAGATAGAAATGTCAATATTTTGCATGTCAGGCTTTCCATAGGATTCAGACATATAAAAGTTTAGCGCAACGTTATGCTATAAGTAATATTCTTACCATCAACATACATTCTCATAACTGTTGTGATCTTATTTCGAAGTGACAACCTCCGGCTGTCTAAAGGCCCTTGTTTACATTGGCGACGCATATTTTACCCGAGAATTATCCTGTTTAGACGCATGTTAAGTACGATGATAGTCTAATGAAACGCTAATCTAGTCTAGTCTTGGCTACTAGTGTCGACGTAAACAACACGCGAATGCCTGCTGCTAGCTGGTCGCGTATTAACTTCGTTTAGGGACTTTATCTTATACTAATGAAGTTTCTAATAACTTCTTCTTTCCGTCTTTTACTTATAATTTTACGAGAAGTGGCTACATGAGAACAAGCTACCCTCTTTGAAGATATACTAATGAGTTGACCTAAAGGACCCGGAACTGGCGGTGTGTAATAAGCGTAATAAAACTATTTGTAAACTATATTTTTATAACAATCTTTATCTTCACCTTTACTGTTTATTTAATAAAAGCAATTTTCGGTCATTACCAAAATGAATTAGCACAAAAGTCTAAAATTTAAAGTGGACCCAAAGGTCAACTGTCTCATTCTTTACGCATAAGGCCCGTCTCTGTAACGATGGGATCGATTTTGACGGGACTTTCACTGGCAGCAAGCTGATGTAATGAGGAGTAATTTAGACTATTTTTAATTTAGAATTCCACGCGCACGAAGTCGGGGGCACAGCTAGTATAAGTATCAAAAAATTTAAAAAAGGAATCTTCTTCCTTTACAGAAGCGCAACATCGTCGGCTTCCTCGTACTTCAAAGACTCGAAAATAAAAAAATCCCTACAGGAATTCAGCGCATCCTGTTGCGATCGCAATCGAACATGTTTAGGGAGTCGGTCTGCGCACCCCAAAAGGCCTTATCGGCGATGCGAAATCGCGTGCGCACGCGCATATGCGCGACGGCAATGAACTTGCGCGCACTGATTGGTAGGGCTGTCAGAAACTGTTATGTGTGGGATATTTTCTTCCTTCCTTTTGGCTCTTCGTAGTCCATTTCTGGATATGGGCCGTCGACGCCAATCCGCTCCTGCACTCTTTGAATCCAATGGTTTCCCGCTGTCTTCTTCAAGTCGTCATTACACCTAGGTGGAGGACGGCCTGTTCTCCTTTTGCTTAGAGGTGACACAAACAATTATTAGAATCATTGAAAGAAGGAAAAAAAGGCATTTATTCGCAACAAATTAGATACATACTGATGGCTAACGACCCAGCACAGTATCGTATGTGTAGATTCTGGAACCCAACGAGAAAGAATGTGTTATTGACACATTCTGCAATGCTTGAAAATGCTTTTTCTGTGTCTGGGTGTAAATCGTCTTTCTTGATATAGTAATAGAGGCTTATCTTCTTGTGTGGGATGGGATCAGATAGCCGTCTCTGTCTCTTCACAAAACTTAGAGAAAAAACAATACAATCCACCAATTGCACCAATTGTGGAGATTTGGCAACCCTACCGAGGCGGCATGCTGCCTTTGATGTCATTTGCATCTGCGTTATATATTATTTGTAACGAAACTCTTTCCCTCAAAGACCGCCTGGGAGGCCAGTGTCGTGTTTAGATTGTGACTTTTTTGTGTTGTGCCCTCCCGATATGGTGATCGAGATCGTGACCTCATGTGAATTTTGTGACCTGGGACGGGTTCACATCGTAATGTTATGGGAAATTTTTAATCGTACGATCGTAAGTCTGCAAAAAATATTAATATTACTGTGACATTGTAAAAAACCATATGCAGAACGCCAGACTGTTTGGAGAGTTGAGAAATTCATGGATGGCCCCACCCCTTGTCCTCATTGCGACGACAAAATCGTTCGCTCGCATCAAGTTTGTCGTATGACAACGTCAATATGTTTGAGTACATTTGTCTTTTATGTCATTTTACGACAGCCAAATAATGAGGACAAGGTCTTATCAGGTCTTAATTAGTTCATAATTGATTTTAAAAGAGCGCCGGGAGTTTTGTTCCGCCCGCTTTTTTCTCCTGGTCTACGTTAGCCTGAGGGGCACCCAAAGCGGATGTTAGATGTAAGATAATATTCTATCATGTATGACGTTCATTAACTGTACACAACTCGTACCTGACAATGAATAAAAGACTTTGATTTTGATTTTTTGATTTTCAGTTTTCATAACGGTATGGTTTCGCAAAGGATGAATGAATCCTCGACCTCAAAAAGAAAATTAGCAGACAGAATATAACAAACGATTACGTCGTATTACAACTGTTAAAAATATTTACTGTTACAGAATTAGTTCGACTCTTGATGTGACCCAAAACTGAATGTTTTCGATATTTGTGCGGCAAACAAACCGGAAGAACGCAAACAAACGCGCAGCGGTACCTCGAATTCTCGAAATAACTCCAAATAACTCGAAAGGGCGCATTCCACGAACGGCCAGAATCCATTCCGTACGCAAATGTTTTTCA
Organism: Erynnis tages; assembly: GCA_905147235.1. NCBI lineage: Eukaryota > Metazoa > Arthropoda > Insecta > Lepidoptera > Hesperiidae > Erynnis > Erynnis tages. The sequence continues at coordinate 11,861,789 of LR990074.1, forward strand.
GTAGGGTTACCATTCTAAAACGGAGGGGTGGCTGTAAGTTTTAGAAAACTCTAAAAATATCGATGTTTTCTGTAACAGCAATTGAGGAGCTACTGTGCCGATGGACGAGACTAGAAGATGGACTAGGAGGCTTGTTTGACGAGTATGTGTTATATTCTTCCGTAAGCAAATACCCATACGCCGATTTAGTTAGTAGGTACGAGTATATTGAGATTGCCATTGAACTTCCTTAAACTTTATTGGTAATATTTACCAATTACAAATTGTATTAAAAGTTACGAAAAGGCAGTCTCTCAGTTTCAATTATAGCCTTATGCTCTTCCATGTAAACATTTTTCATCAGGCAGTTAAAATGTACCCGTTGTACAAGATCCTGTGCCGGCATGAATCCGTCACAAAATTAGCCAATTCCTGACCGATCCCTAACCGTACAGAGTCCTTAAAACTCCTGTCAATTGAGACAAATACCCACTTGTCACGTGGTTATGGTAATCCTATTCGCGAACCAACATTTCACTCGTCGGAGACTGCGTCCCGTCGACCCGTCGGCCCGTCGGTCGGCAGGTGACACGTCGCATCTGGCGCTAATGACATTCCCCGCGGGTGACTCCGCGCGATTCGTCTCTCGAATTTTCGACACAAATAACTGAAAAGGTCGCATTCTTCAGCATTTGAAATTCGAATGGTTCTGCCACCTATTTTTCTTTTTTTTCTTTTCCCCTGAGTGACGAATGCGGCCGGAAGTCAAGTGACAGTGGCTAGTGGTGATATTTTCTGCACTCTATTCGGCGTTCTAGGGTTCGTTGAGAATTCGAATTTCAAAATGACTGCTTGGCGGGTGACTCCACACGATTCGTCTCTTAAATATTCGACACAAATAAATAAAAGTTTGCATTCTTCAGCTTTTGAAATTCGAATGCGTTTTTGTTCCCTTCGCAACAGATATCACGTGCGGTTAGAAAATAGTGATTGCTACTAGTGATGACATTATTTGCAGTTCACCTGTTTTACCTTGTTTTGTCTTCAGCTTTTGAAATTCAGATGCTTCTAAAGATGGACGCGTGCTCAGTAGAACGTCAATTGTTTAGCACCACTGCAAAGATACAAGTATCTTTTTAACTTATTTCATATAATTTGAAATTATTAACTTGAAATTTTTTTTTAAGGCCAACAATTTTCTGATGTTGATTGATGGTTACACAATGCCGTCGTCACCTCGGCGTGACGGCACCGTCTCGCGGTACCGGTCACCCACCACTTTATTACTTAAAGAAAAGTACGTAATCTTTCATTTGGAGTGTGTATTAATGTGTACTTTTTGTCTTTTCAGGTAAGGCATCAGTGGATTCAATCAGAGTGAAGATAGAAAAGATTACTTACAGACAGAGGAGGCTTGGTTGAGACCACTATTTTGGCATCTGTGATTGTAACGCATCCAATCCCAACCATAAAATATTTGTTATCATCGGTCCCGCTTATATTGCATGGATTAGATACTACACGTCAATATCTATCGATCTATCCAACCACTATGTTATACATACGTGGTCTTACATATAGCTAGTAACACACGAACGAACGTGTGGGAACACACAAACCCACCCGACAGTTACTCCGTAGACCGTTTTCACGCTCATTAACCCGACTATCAAAACCTCGCCGGTGTGAAATTTCATCCGTAACGATGTGATTTTTTTTTCACCCGTCAGAAGAGTGGTCGTGTTTGATTCGAGTGCGTTGACCCGCCGAACTCGAGTCCCAGGTTCATGACCGTCACGGAGACTTGATGCAAAAAATACACGTGCCAGATGGTAACGCGGTATGCGTTTGATGTAATAAACGTAAACCACCGCCGGTGGTGATGTGCATACTGCGAGTTGAGCGATGGTCGCGCTATATAAGGTTTATAAAGCATCCTGCGTGGCGTAGTGGTTAAGACGCCGGTGCATCGCGTAGAGGGCCCTGGATTCGATTTTTAGCAAAGCGAAGATTTGAATGATGAGTCTAAATTTCTGCTTCTGGTCTAGGTGTGTGTTCATGGCAACCATGACGCAGGTAATCCTAATGTGGGCTACGAGTATGAATCGTTATTTATTTGTAGATTCACAATATTTTCATTTTCTTGACAAGCAAGTTAAATTCAGCTTCTTTTTTAAAGAAGCAGAAATCTTCAAAAACTTAGTGGTCAGATGTTTGGCAAAAGTAGCGTTATGACAAATGCATTAAAACGCATTAAAAGTTAGCGTAGCGAAAAGTTTGCGATAAACGTATCGCATCGACATACCAGTGGTGGACCGGCTCGACTCATTTGCCAAATAAACTCCCGCGAATCGACGTGGCGTGTCGTAATCCCGTAATCGCGATCCCGTTGCGCTCTCCCGACGTCTGTTGTCGATTTATGACCGCCCCTGACACTCTGGTACGCGGACCCGCCGTGGTGTTTGAAAGCAGAGTTCGTCAATCTTGGAATGTGTTATAAAACGTTAAAAATTAGTGTTCATGAATAAAAATTGGACTGACAACTGGGGCCTGATTCTGTATGACCATTCACACTCGTATCGCGGCAATGTCGAGGACATTTCTTCCCCATCCCTTATCAGTATCGCTTATTGTGGTTCGCCTGATAGTCCTTTTCTTTCAATAGCTACCGCCGTCATTGCTCGGCCGGCAGCAAATAAGATTATTAGTGTCTCGAGTGGAAAGATGTAGTTGTTAGACCAAGTAATTAAATGCAATCATCTTAGCCCCCAAGAGTAACAATGTATCACTTTACAACTTCAGACATTGTTTCTGTTGTTGTCTATTTGAAACCTCGATTGGGACATTCCAAGTGGATTTAATTATCCATTGGTAAGGGTGCATCCACATTAGGGGCCTAAAGCTTTAAGCTACACGTTAAAAACTAATGTGGACAAGGTTAACGTTCAAAATAACGAAGGATTTTAGCAAATAATGTTTAACGTGTCGTTTAACGCGCTAAGTAACTTGCTAATGTGGACGCACCCTAACAGTGTAAACTTTACATCAGGTTTACTGCACTTGCAACTTCTGTTCGACGTATAAAGGTTTATTATTATTAAGGTTTGGGGCCCTCGGTGCCAGATTTATCGCACTTCAGCGGCTACAAATACGAACGGAACCGTTAACCGTTCGAATTATTTTTATTAAATTTTGATTTACGATACCACCACGGTTATAAATTAAAATGCTGCGAACGCGTTGGCGGCCAATATGCATGCATGCTTAATTATTTTGTGATTTACGCTTTGAATTTTATTTACATAGCTTTCAATATGTTTGAATGATTTAACACGCAAACTATCCAATAAGAAGACACAATAGTTAAATAGTGGGTATGAATGTTTGACATGTACGAATGTATCAAATGTGACTCATGGGACAGTAAAGAGGACATATATAAAGGACATAGGGCAGTTTCATGGTTCAGATTTAAGGCGAACATCCTCCCCTTAATAGTAGAAATCCACCCACTTTAGATCACAAACAATACGTCAGTTCTATTTAGGAGTTTCAGAAGGGCTGAGAAGGCACATGTCCATGTGGGCTGCAGTTACCACTAACCACCGAGAAGCCCGCAAGCTTGTCTTCTATATTTCCTATATTTAAAAAGTAAAATTTGTCAGAAAAAATCAGTAGGTAGGTACTCCGTTTCTTTCTCGCATCAATTCGTCGAAAGCGTTCCAACACACGTCGCGTCGATTTAACTCGGTTTCTGTTGAAATCCAACCGCGTTTTTTGTCCCTAAGCTGGACTGGATAGGTATTTAATTGATCGCACAACGAGTACTACAGTACTAATCGGCGTCGGAAGAACATTAATATTGTATGAGACCAAGGCGCCGGCGGGACGCACGCGCCGCCAACCGACCGATGCGTAGTGTAAGATGTAAGCGTTAGAGGGAAATCAATTTTATTTCAATGCAGAGCATGAACTTACGCAGTTTCGTATAGTAATCGTACCGAGTTGCCATTAGTAGTACCGAGTTGCCATTAGTAGTACCGAGTTGCCATTAGTAGTACCGAGTTGCCATAAGGGAAGATGTCAAGACAGACTGACATATGACGTGTTAATGACTGACGTTTTCTAGACGAATAATTTGACGATATAATAGTGTTCATGCTGACGGCACAGTTGTTAATTACTTATGCTGATGCTTATGATGAACACTATAGTCAAAGTAATCGTATAGAACGTCATTCGTATAATGTCAGTCATTAGTATATCATACGTCAATCTGTCTTGGAATCTCAGGAATGGTGAGGGAAGGAAACACAGGAAGGCATCACAGCTGAAGGAAGCTTTTTGATTAACCTTTACTGTGTTATGATAGTTTATGTAATTGCGTTAATATAGGTAGGTATATTACTTCACTTCCGTTATCTCTCCTAAACTCCTGGGTGTCCACGTCTAACGTTAAGATAGGATAGGAATCCACTCGTGTATTGGTGAATTGCTACTCATGGGGTTATACCCAGATTCTCATGGTTTAAATACAGTATTCCCGGCAAACATGAAGAAAAGTAGCATATGCGCGGATTATTGCAAAGCAAACTGAATAACCATCAGTTTGAATATTTATAAGTTCTTAAAGTACAAATTACAAAAAACGCCCAAAGCTTAGCACTTGACACTCGATGGTTAGTTGGACTCACTAGCCAACTTTGCCACAAAACTATGTGGCATCGCCCATCAGTCGACGCGTTATTAAAATGTTTACACTGAGGCTATGGTCGGAGACTAAATTTAACCCAAAAACGCTGATGTTTTTTTATATCCTAATCCTAAAGGGATATTTTCAAAGCATATTTATTGACCGGTGCATTGCACTCATATTCATATCAAGTAAAATATTAATGTAGTGAGCCAACGATGCATGTAGACGCATGTAGTCTACTTTTCTCATTCAGTATATAAAACAGGCAATCGCATTATATTACTCGTGTATGAAATTAAATATTAACAAATTACCAAAAGTCGTAGTACACAAGTTGTTGCTTATGGTGTTCGCTACCTAGTGATGCGAGGTTGCTCATGTTTTACGGGTAATCCTGTATATCTCAGTATCATTCGATTCATGGAATTATTTACGCGTTGTTTTATATTATTCCTATATTATTTCCAAGTATTCTTTTTTTATTTATAGGTTTATCTAGTTTTGCTAATTGATCGATATTTTTTTCGTAGAATAAAATTGTTATGTTCTTGGTATTAACATGAACTTCATTTGCATATCCATGCATAAAAATATAAGTACCTACTACTAAAATCGAAAACGTAAAGCTACAGGGCAGTGTTACCAGCCTTCATATCAAATCAAAGAAATATCCTGACTAACTGGTGCAACCTTTTTATGGCCCACTGTTGGGAACGAGTCTCTCCCCACAATAGGGCCTCCGACAAGGTTTAACGACTGCTGTCGTATCGATATCAACCGATCAAGCAATTAAATTCGCCACTAGCGGTCACCCGTCCAGGTACTGACCGCGCCCGACGTCGCGATCTTTTTCGATCGCTTGCGATCTATTCAAGAGCGAGGCTATGCGCGCTTCACTGAATACTTAGTGCGTAATGAGTGCGCGATAAGTATCGCGAGTTGTCCTTAATACCGCGTCGTATGTCGTCCACTTTCTTGCCAACAATCTGTGCGGAGGCGTCTGTCCTTATGTTTGAGCTGACGGCTGACACACATCCTATTGGTTTAGTGTCGACATACAACAATTTGCTTAGTGATATTGTTATAGAGTTTGATGTCTGTTTCCCAGTTTGCTACAGGATTGTATACGGAAGAATTTGTGGAGATTTCTCGCACTTAAGAGTTACCGGTTTAGCTTCGATACTATCCATGCAACCAACCGAAGCGCCTATATTCCAAAAACGGACGACTTTGAGCGCCGTAGCACACCTCATCCGCGAAATCGCGAAGTCGCGAAATGCTTGAATGGTTCACCCAAGTTTCACCCATATTACATTACAACGGACAAACGGTGGCAAACTTCAGCGGTTTCGCTAGTTCGCGGTTTCGCGGCGGATGTGTGCCAACGCGGTGAAAGGTCTTAACGTCAAATAAATGAACGCGTGCTTGCCTCCCTTTTTTTGTATTGAACCCTAAATTTCTTCTTCTTCTTCTTTCTTCTTTTTCTCCTCTTTCTTCTCCTCTATGCTCCGGCCTTAGCCTGTTACGAAGCCTTCTTCCGTTTCCTAATTGCCACGTTGCACACGAAAGTTCGTACGAGAACGCGGACGTCACTGCACACATTTTCATGCATGTCAATGTCACGTTCAATTAGGACAGGAGCCTGATTCTGTGTGACCATTCACACTCGTATCATGGCAATTTCGTGTCTTACCCGTGATAAAAAGTCAAAAAAAGGATTAAGTCAAATATCGTGACAATCTATTGTGTGCCTTATAGAATAGACATTTGAGATTCCTTGTCGTGCCGAGTTCATGAAATGACGTACGGTTTGATGTCATACGATATTGGCATGAATTCTTTTGGGGCTTAGTGAATCAGGGCCCAGGTCTACACAGAGCCCTGTGTTGAAATTTTTTCATGTTGGTCTCTCAGTCGATTATGTCAGCCAATTAGGCCTTAGCTTGGAAACTTGCCCGGTAACATGAAATGAAAAGTATTCCAGCTTATACCAAAGCAAAAGAGCCCTGGCAGCTACTCGTTATACCAAAGCAAAACAGTCCTGGCAACAACAAAGCAACTCGTTCTGTACCGCGATGTACTCACAACAAAGTAGTGTAGTCGACTCAACTAACGCGAAGGTTAATCACGACGGCTCTAATTACACAAGGTTTATATGCAAATGCGGACTGTTCTTCGCAGATCGAGTTTTTTCACCAAGCCCCGGTCCATAACAGGCGATATAACTTTATCCCTACTGTTAAACGAGCAATATTTATATCTATACAAATAAATAAAATTGGATTGTCTGTTTGTAATAATTTTTTTTACTAAATGCACATATTATAATTGTGTTCACGGTACATATTATACCAAAATAACATTTTTATACTAGTTTTGTCTGTCTGTCTGCCTGTTTGTTCCGGCTAATCATTGGAACGGCTGGAGGGATTTTTACGGGACTTTCACTGGCAGATTAGCTAATGTAATAAGGAACTTGGGCTACTTAGGCTTTTATTTTAGTATTCCACGCGGACGAAGGCGCGGGCACAGCATTTGTATATCCATATTATTATATTTGTCGGCTAATCTGGAAAGTTACGGAATTGATTTCGATTAACTTGCACGGTAGGGGTTTTCGGGGGCGAAAAATCGATCTAAATAGGTTTCATGCCTGGAAATAATCATTGTCTCCACTGTTTCACACAATAAATTTATCCTATCTAGTTCATTGCTCTTTGAAGTAAAGTGTAGCAAATTAAAACTGTCAAATAGAGATTTTCTTTTTAATTTCTCGAATACGACGCTATGGCGTTATGCCTATGTGGCACGGCTCGACGAATTTTAATTGGAATGAAGATTATGAAAAACTACTTTGTTTACTGTATATTTATCCGAAGTAAAGCTAGGTTGCCCAGGTATGGTTTCTAACTGATATGGAAATTGCATCGTTTCGTGGTGAGTCGGCGGCCAATTAAATATATTGATAGCAATAACTCCCGATTTGGCATAAGTATCATCGCGCATTCCTATGACACCTCTTTAGGCGCACGGTTTTTAGCGTGATAGCCCGAGAGCTGTCGGACGTTTTTCGGGAGACAGTTGATGCATCGTAAAATCATCTTGTAACGTGGGCGGTGATAGCCCAGTGGCTTAGAATTCGACCTCGAATCGAGGGGTCCGGGTTCGAATCCCAGTGGCACGCACCAATGACTTTGTAAAAAAAGTTCTGTGCGCTTTATAAAAATTAAATATCACCTGCTGTTACGGTGAAGGAAAACATCGTGAGGAAACCTGCATGCCTGAGAGTTCAGAAAAAAAAGTTCTCAAAGGCATGTGAAATCCACCAACCCGCACTAGGCCAGCGTGGTGGACTAAGGCCTACATCCTTCTCATTGTGAGAGGAGACCCGACCCTGTAGTGGGTCATTAATGGGTTACTTGTAACTATCTGAACACAAAAGGCAAACTGGTTAATGTAATATATCGAGCTGTCAAATATATTTGGTATTGTGTTATTTGTAATATCCATAGCTTATTTGTAATATCCAAACACAAAAGTGCAGACCTGGCTGGCGGGTAATGAAAAATTTATCTTTTTGACATTTTTCGAAAGGTGTTATGAGGTATCTTAAAGGCATGTTGAATAGCTAATTTGTAATATTCGAACACGAAGATGCAGTCCTGGATGGCGGGTAATGGAATATACTATTCAATAAGTGTTCAGGAGAACAAATGCTGCCAGGCGCGGTGCGGGCGTGCAGCCTCCTTGCGCCGCGCGCGTAGTCGTGGCCGCATAGATTTTCTGTTTTGTTTTTTATTATTATTGATGCGCTTTTGTTATTTTTCTTTCGATCTTTAATATTTTTTCAATGACTACGATTTTCAATGTATTTTAATGTTTTCAATGTTCAAAGATATGTTTAATGTTTAATTGTTTATTACAAGTTGGATTATTATTTTAAATATTCTATGTACATACTAAAATTATATATATTCACAAGATTACAACGAAGTTTTTATGTAAAACCGTACAATAAGCTTTTATGATGCCTCAAACACTTCTCGAAAAAAGTCCGTCAGCTCTTGGGCTATGAGACTACTTAAGGCGCACAGTTTTAAGCGTGGCATGAATTCTCATTGTCAATTAAGCAATTTACGAGCGACTTATGGTAATATCTCTCATTGTGCCCTATCGGTAATGAAGACTTATTGTATTGCTATGACATAATTACGAAATTGCCGTAAAATTAAACGTTTGTCGTAAAAATAAACGTTTATTGGCAGTTTCTCAGCTCATTATGTTGGTTTATGGTGTGATTTTCTAAATTTATTGACGTGACGCGAACGTTATTCTATCAATTATTTCATATTTAATACGAGTCGGTAGTAGGTCATTATCGTCAAATCAATCAATAAGTATATCAGCTAAGCGTAGGTCTCTGTGGGAATTAGATTTGAACTAAACAAATGAAGGTATAACTCGAAAAGACAAAGAAGATTACGGTCAACCAATTTTCTGATTAATAAAATGTATGAATTTAAGCGATTGTAGAAAATTCAGTTAATCTTTACATTTACCTGCACAAACAAAATTTAATTAAAAATCATATTAAGGAGTTCTGATTGAATTACTTTTAAATTATCCTTAATGATCCAGAATTGCCGTAAAACTTGGATACATCTGCTAGATTGCATCAATATAGTATACTTAATGGGACCTTGCGTTATGTGTTCGTACTTCGTTCCCATAGTTGCTTACATAAGGAAATGCGCAACTTTAATTAGTGACATATAATTTTATTTAGCACTCATGTGCTGCAATCTTTACCTTTACGATGTACAATTACTGGTTGCATGGGAAATGACATGTTATTCTCGAGTACTCTGTTGATATTGCTGTCTTGGTTTCTTTTCGTAAAAAAAATCGTCTTTTGTTTTTTTTTAGATGGAAACATCAGGTTTGATTTTCAGTTGTTTTATGTATTAGTGTTTTAACTTTTTTTTGCCTAACACTCACAGTCATACATTGGGAATCTTAGCTTCGTTTGCGCCAAAGTCACAAACTATTCAAAACACATTACCCATACACAAAATTTTAATTCCGCATTCAAATCCTTGTAAATCACGCAACTCGCCAAACATTAGCCGTTTTGATTCTTTATTTTTATTTAATCATTGGTGCTATCATTCCCATCCTCAACCGCTATCAGTATGTAAGAAGGGACAAATGCAACCATTTATTTTTTTTTAATTGCTTTTAATACAATCAAAATAGCCATCAATTCCCATCCTCAATCGCGATCAATATGTAAGAAAGGACAAATGCAACCGTTTATTTTTTTTAATTGCCTTTGAAACAATCACCATAGCCAATAATTATAGCCATCAGTTCCCATCCTCAATCTCTATCAATATGTAATAAGAGACAAAGGTGTATCGGACTTCGATCCTCGGGTCTCACAGGCCCGCAACAGTCGTCTTGTCTCGTCTGCCGTCCATTCATGGGCCGGTCGCATTAAAGGCATCCATTCACGTGCCGACCATTCACGTCCCACTCGGATCATGCGCTGTTTGACCTGCGCTTTAACGACAATGCTCAGCCTTATACGAAACGTTATCCATAGATCTTGGAGTTATTTGAACGGTGACATAAATATTTCGTTCGGAAGAGATTTTGCTTTGGCGCTTTTACGTGCTAGCCAGCTTTATGTATGTTTTAAAACTTTCTTACGAGGAATTCTTTTTGCTATCTCTTATAATTTACAAACGAAAATATTGGCGTAATATGCCTTCCGATTATATCATCATAAACAAAAATTTTGCCATTAGTTTCTTAGTTGGTTACATAAAAATAGGCTATGCACTTTATCAAATATCAATTTTGAGACCCACTCCTGACCTAAGGTTTCCCCTCAATACATCTCCACAGAATACGAAATACCCATTCATCGAGTTACATTATTCGCAATGAAAACGAAACCAAGCAACCGTTACCACTTACTAATTGCACTGTCTAGTGCCTACTCATATGAAACACTTTACTGCTTATTCGCAACTTGTTTTTGTTCTAAAATTAATTTCCTGTCGGATTTCTATGGCGTGCAACTCGAGACGGTAAATAGCCCTCGGTGCTGGCGAGGGCCGAGACGCTCTCGACTGAAGGGCCGCACTCCTCCGACTTGCGCTTCAGGTGACGTGACTTCACGTGACGTGACTCGACGCGAGTGCATGAGTGACGTGACGGTGCGAGAATGGCGCGCCTTGAGGATCTTGAGTTAGTTGCAAATGTTGTGTGTATTTTGTGTGTATATTATATGAAACCCTCCAGGTTTAGGTACCTACTGTTTATCTTTTGGTTTTTAGTTATGATTAATTGAAACAAACCCGGAATAAAGTTCCTTCCTTCCTTTCAGCACTTCGCATTGCATTGCTGGTAGTGTGGGTACGTGAACATTGGCCAAGATATAACTGTTACCTACTGTGGTATGCATTATAATCAATTATTGTTTAAATTATTTATTTTAATGTTCGGCATTTCAAAAATAAACATTTTTAATAATGAGCCCCACTTTTTTTCATAGTAATTTTAATTTGCGTAAAACGATGCGACCTTCAATACTTACTCTCAAGTCACAACCCAAATAGACGGAAACCAAACGGTAACTAATTTTTTCCCATAATCCAATTCGACTGTACAAAAGGTAAACCTTTCCCATAAAGCAATTCCGCCGTTTCCATTACGTACGTGTCCGACAAAAGTCGTAAAAAGGCCGCTGGCTCGAGGAAATTGCTTTTCTTTAAGTGGAACGGTCGCGGGTCATGGGAAACCCCGACCTGGTGCAGCGTGGGGAACAATGGCCAGCGAGAACTGTCGAACGCTGGTTATGTGCGGTGTTAAGATGAATTAAAATGTACCCATTATTCCGGCATACATACCATAGGCGAAAAGGTACCTACTTGCATCAATGTGTAGTTTAGTAGGTACTTACATGCGCAGTGTAGTTAGCTACTACATATATGTAGGAAATAAAAAAAAAGATGGCGGATTGTGTCAATTGTGTGACTGTGTAATGGTTCTCGGGTGCTCTAAAAAAAATAAAAAAAAATTTAGGAGATGGAATCTTTTATTTGGACCCCTTCCTACATATTATATATATAAATAAAAAAAATATTCAACGAATAAATAATCCCAACACTCACAATACGGCAACATGTCAAACATTGACAAATAACGCGAAAAGGCGTAGCATTCGCACATGTCACTCATAACAGCCGTATCATTCATATCACATCGGCGACGTGTGACAATGTAGGTACCAACCAGTAGTGGTGCTGCCATTGTGATTGACCTTCGGAGGCAGCCACCTTCCATCGACAGGCCAAGGTTCCCGTCAAAGATTACGATATGTCAAGAAGGAGTGTCAGGATATTAAAAACGGGACACCTAAAATTGGGAGACTTATGGTTAGGTCGCTTTTATTTTGGCGGGAACTGCTGCTTGTCACCCAAGCTGTTGTTTCCCCAAGTGATAAGGTTCTTTTTTCTAATGTGTTTAAATTTTGTTTTATTGGTTGATTGGTCGGTTATGACAGCCAATTAGGACAAGCCCTTAATCGCTTTGACTTTTTTGTTGCGTATAAGAAGTTACAAAAGTTGAACCCGCTTTTACTTTTTCTCCAGTATAGAATCGCTCCGTCTGGTCATATAGAAGTCTTTGGTTCCAGTCTCTTCAGACCCGTCAGGACACAAGTTTAGTGTCTGTCTTAATGTTAAAATACAATGTAAAAGATTCGTGGACTTGTTTGACTTTTTGCGAGACCTTTGTATCTCTTTTTTCTTTTTTTATGTGTTGAAAAAAGAACGTGTAATATTTTTCGTATGTCATGTTTGATTTCGTATGCGAAAGGAACATGGAATGACCGTTTAGTTTTTTTCCAAACTAGTGTCTTCGGCCATATTAAAGAAAAAAAAGGTTCTTATTTCACTTTTCTCAATATTACGTTAGTGCACATAGAAAATGTTTAAAAAAAATCTCACTTACTCTTACACTTTTTCAATATTAAATATCTTCATAGTTCAATTCAAACTTGGAAATAAAACGTTGGTGTATGTAACGATTAAAAACAAAACTTTAATTGAATTTGGAATGCCGGAAAAGTCCTCGAAACTCGCAAATTTATTCAGAAACTTAAAGCTCGATTAATCAGACAGTGAGTCATTAAACCTCAGATTAATTAATCCTCATTTTTATTTCAATTCCAAATTTGTTCACAATACAAAATAAATTGAAATGAACCGTATTTGTAATGGGATAAAATTGAAAATTGCTTGGCATTCGAAATCAGCTGGGTCACGTCCGACAATTGGTCGGAATGCGACGAAAAATCCGTCGAAATTTAAGTAAACAGACAACCTTGCGATCAATCTGGATACGTCGGGTGTTGCAGTGGCGCCGGCGAGAGTCGAAGGCTGCATTTATCACAATAACCGTCGATAAACGACGACAATGCAGTTTAATGCGTTTTAATGCTGCGCTACACCGAGTGCGAACGATGGTCCTGCGATTTTCCATATGTGTCAGTAACTCATTAATGACCCACTACAGGTTCAAGTCTCCGATCACAATGAGAAGGATGTAGGCCTTAGTCCACCACGCTGGCCTACTGCGGGTTGGTGGATTTCACATACCTTTGAGTATTTTTTTTGTAAACTCTCAGGCATGCAGGTTTCCTCACGCGCTCGGTGTAGTCCAGACCGTCAATGAAACGAAGACAGGTAGCCTTACTTATTGACAAGTGATACTTCGTTCTGATTGTGTTATTGAAAGAAATGAGAATGAATACTTTTTTTATAAGGACGTCTTGGTGGTATTTACTTTAAGGAGTAGCCTACCCAGTAGTGTTGGGTACGTTTAAACTGAATTTTTGTTTTATAGTTTATTTATGTTATTACTAGACTGTGCCTGCGGCTTCGTTCGCGTGCATTGTAGATCGCGTGCATTGTAGATCGCGCGCGTTCGTGTGCTTTTCATCCAGAGAGGGATGAAAAGTATCCTATATTGTATTCCAGGTAATAAACTATCTGTGTACCAAAAAACCGATATTCCTCACTTCTTCTAGGTATAACAGTACCTACTGTAGTAGTATCATAAATGTGAGATTTGTATGTTTGGATGGTTGTAATAGCAATTGAAGCAATGAACGCAGAAGCTGAACGTTTTTGAATGTCAATGTAGGTACGACAATTTCAACATCACGTCTCTAGTTTTCAATCTGGAATTTCACGCGAACGTAACCACGGGCACTTATACATATCGAGAGCCCAAATCGATTCACTATCGAGTACTATCGACTATACAATTCGCGACCATCATCGATTACCATAATTCACGTTGCAGCCAGGAGTCATAACGGGTACTGGGGGAAGGGAGGGGTAAACGGGCCCCAGAACCACCATTGTTAGAGGCGTGAGAAAGGGGCCCGCAACGGACCATGCCCAATTGACCCCCTGACGGCTAGCTCATAAAGCCACGCCGGAAAGTGAACGGACTATATAATGGTTCCACGGACGTTTAAACGGAAAGAGATGAAAAGCATGGTACTATTTGCACCAAGATGTGCAAATAGTACCTTGCTTAATGTCAAGTGACCAAGGCAATTACCTGTGGGAGATATATTTAGAAGTAGAATATAGCGGTATTTTTTAAGAATTTGACGTATCTAGTAGTCAGAGTCAGTGAAAAGGTATACCTTTTGTTCACGTGTTAACTAATAGCCCCACACCAGAATTCCCTGTGTCGTGGGTGCCAGGAACACACGCCCAGAGCAGAAACAAAGATTTCAACTCATTCAAATCTCTGCACCACTGGGTATCGAACCGAGGACTCTTCGTGCAACGCACGTCTTAACCGCTGCGCCATTCAGGTCATCGTCAAAAGTCAAATGAACGTGCTATAGTGCAAAATGGAGACGGCTCTACATCCGTCATTCTGAGATCCGTTTTTTCAGTCGGCTAACGACATCCGCGTCGAGCTCTTTCATGATGTGTCTGACAAAACGTTGCTTTTTATAGTATTTTCTAAAATTGCGTTACTTTATATGAAAAAAAAAACTGAAAAATGGATGTGGGTGTCCATGGGTTGCAGTGACCAGTTAAAATCAGGTGACCTGAATGCCCATTCGCTACTCAGTTACTTTAAAAAAAGGCACAGCAGGACATTCTCATCACTCAGAGGAGACCCGATGTCATTAGAACTCCAGGTTCCAGACTGACCGCATTCGCGTCCATATTCCATGCGCGTATTCCATGGCAGCGATTATAATAATTAATGCATAGGATATTAATATACGCGCGTACCGTTTTGTAAACGTCTAGATTAGATACCGCAGATATTGAACTCGCTCGCAATAACATTTGTATGTAAACGCGGAATATGAATTCCGTGAGTAATAATAAAATAGATTGAGCGCTTTTAGAAACTATGATGAGAGAGTGGAAACAATTTCATTAGAATTTAAACGACCTAAACGTTTGAAGGACGGATAACCAACCGATGCGGAAGATGTATTGATGATGATTATTATAACAATTACCCATTAATGACCCACTACAGGGTCGGGTCTCCTCTCACAATGAGAAGGATGTAGGCCTTAGTCCACCACGCTGGCCTACTGCGGGTTGGTGGACTTCGCATGCCTTTGAGAACATTTTTTTTTGTGAACTCTCAGGCATGCAGGTTTCCTCACGATGTTTTCCTTCACCGCAACAGCAGGTGATATTTAATTTCATAAATCGCACATAACTTATATTACAAAGCCATTGGTGCGTGCCACTGGGATTCGAACCCGGACCCCTCGATTCGAGGTCGAATTCTAAGCCACTGGGCTATCACCGCAAGTAGCGAGTATCCTATAAAAATCCCCGATGATAGTCGTTCAACACCTATTCCATGTCGCAAAATGTCAGCTCTGATGGATGGTTGGAGTGCCGTTGACGCAATCTTATCATCGTGTGGTATTTCATCACGAGTGTCGCCTGACGCCTAAACGCGATATAGATCAAGTCAGCGGAAGTTACAGCGGTATTACGTAATTGACGGTGGATCCTTTCTGCGACATATTCTTTGATAGTTTGGCCCATCTGAGTTCGTCTTGTGTGTAGATACTATTCCTACCTACTCGTATTATCCGCTAAAGAAATTCTTGTGCTGTAGAGGAGGCGTGGTTTGCTTCACAAGTTGATATTTTTGGCGAAAAGTCGATGTAACCTCTCAGCATCTCTCTCTATCTCTCTTCAGCCGCCGTACTCGTCTCGACAACAGATGTAGCCAGCTTATTGCTACTTCAGCTTGCTAGCCTTCAGAAGTATGTCGGTGACTTCGGTCCTCACACGAATTTAATGAAGAGACAAGTAGTTATAGTTAAAGGAATAATAGAATTTAAGTTGGCACCTTAGTCTTTTGGTGTAGCAGCGTTACTTACTTACGTTACGTTACCTACATACCACTGCGTATGATATTTTGAATTTGTTTGTCAAGTGGCATTAAACTGTGCCTCATTCAATTGAAAACAACTTCGTAAAATTGAATAATTCAAATTCCAAAGAGTTTAAATTCTATATTTATTTTGATACATTCCCCACCCAATAGATCCTAAATATCCTTCGAAACTGTACTTCAAGATTAAAACAAAGTGGTTATTATATTAATACGTTTGCAGAAGGGAAAAATTAGCCTGTAGGTAGTTATTACGCGTTGTCCCTGAAATACTCAATACAAAGACGGTGGTCGTGAATATATTTATCCCTGTCTCCCGGTGTCGTCTAGACGTCTGACAGCAACAAGACCAAACAGATGTCTGCTCTGAACGCCGAGTAAATGAACGTTTATGGAATTTTCAGTTCGCTGCCTGTGAAATGGGTGTGAAATCTATCATCGCTGTAAAGCAAATTTTACGAACTTTTAAACTTTAGCGAATGTAGAGCGTTTTGGTAGCGGGAAATTGTATTTGGCGCAAGTTTTTTTTATAGGCTGTAACGTGTGATAGCTTCATGGCTAAAAGTTCAGCCTCTTAATCGACAGTTCTGGGTTTGAATCCCAGCCCAATCTGATATGCCAAATCCAATCACGATTCAATCAATCTTAACTCTTGGGCAATTCTTGCCTAAAATTTGGATCAGAAATGCTAATTTCCGATTCAAAATTTTAATTAATAAGAATTGCAATTCGGTTTCATTGTTGAACGTTTTATATGCAACCTTATAGCGCTACGATGCATAGAATCATGATAGAGCTTAGTATGAGAGATACCTATCTATTCAGCTTCGTTAACTTGATAATAATATCGTTAAGAGTTGTGTTTGATAATTTTACAGCTAATGATTTGTTGTGTTAAATGGAGCTTAATTAATACGTTCAAAAACAGTCAGACACAGACAGACGGCGATTAATAAAATTCTTGGATAGCAATCAAACATTTTTTCGCAACAACCATTGGTCGCCAGTACCAGTTGAACCGTTTGGCAAAACTTCATAAAAATGTCGCAAGCCGTCCCTGCGCTAAATTATTGTGTCGCACACAGTAGTTATATGACGACAAATAATTATTGTCTGTTGTTATTACAAACATTAGTTAAGGTTATGTACACCTATAATATAATCAACGACTACACAGCCAAAAAGACGCCTCATGCTAGCTAGACTAACGCTTTCAGACAACACATTAGACTTAAAAGTTATACTTATAACGAGCGCGAATTCTGTGCTAGTATCAACCATTTCCTTGACCCGTGTATATCTTCGATCGGAACTGATTCGAATAAATAATATGTCAGCAGGAACTTGGCTGTTATCAAATTTGTTTGGAGCACATCTTACAGTTGTCTGGTCACTAGTTCAAAACAAAGCGATTTTGAACTGATCAAAACCGTGTTTTGTGTTGAATTTCAGGTATTTCTAATGCATTTTATGTATAAATATTTGAATTTGTGCATTCTACTCCATGTAAACTTTAATTGTGCAAATTTCAAACGGCTCCGTTCGCGTAGTGTGCTGTAAATTGTACCCAGAATTTTCGCTTCACGTATTAATATATGTATAAGAATCTATTTTAATATGATTCTAAATTTTCTATTGACGATGTGTCCCAAGCTGTAAGACGAGCACATTAATCGCTGACAACAATTTTCTCAATTATCGTTGAGTAATCCGCCGTAAGAGTAAGCTTTTGAGGCATTAATCTCAAATAGAGACGTTAATGACGAGCCGATCATTAAAAAATAACGATTCAATGCAATAATGCGCGACGTGTAATCAACAAATGATGTAAATTACGCTGTAATTATGGTGCGCATAATTTGAGGCGAAGAAAACAAACTGGTTGATGCAACGAAAGCGTATTCAGAGACGAGTAGACACACATGCTACATAATACATCAATATAATAAATAATAATAAAAATAATATAAAAACTGTAATTGTGAAGTCAAATGATTCGATATCAATTCCGTAACTTATTATCCGAGTAAAGGTAAGTAATACAAATTAAGAAGAAATCGAAAACTGTCAATTCGCATAGACTCCAGACAAAAAAATCCATAAATATTCGTGTCAATGAGATGTACAAATCGAGGACCTCATTAGAAGTTATTTCTCAATCTTAATTTGTGTCACAACAACACAAATGTAACATCAATAAATAACAACATCACAAAGGATTATAAAAATCTTGAACGTTTCGAATGGAGCTCTACAAATGGTAGGCGCATATTCCCGTCATATTCCACAGGTTATTGTGTACACGCGGTTAAGCTGTCATGTGTGAGACGTACGAGTATGTATGAGACGTGATATTCAATTGTGGGCGTAATGAGATGGAGTTTCAACCTTTAATGATTGCGTTTATCGAGTAATCGGTGGACAATTTTGTTGCTGATAATCAACTATGTATGTATCGTATGTATGTACGAGGAATCTTGACCCTTCGGATTAGGTATGTTTGTTAGCCAATTATGAAAATGCAGGATCCCACGCTTATCGTTGTGAAAGGAATGTATTGTGTTGACTCTGCTCTTACAATGTCGTGTTGTAGTTAGATGTAAGTAACTTGTAAAGTTTTTGTAGGAATTATAGTTTTTTTTGTTGTTATGAAAATATCTTCGTAATTCAAAACATCTTTTATAAGCTCATTCTTTATAATGGTTAGTGTAAGTTATGAATTAATATTTTTAGTTTTTTGGTTATTAAGAGACTCGTAATTTATTTCTTTTGGTTGGTACTTTATGACTAACATTCGGTTTCCCAATTTAGACAAATATAACAGCCGCATACAATCTCAAAACTACCATTCAAAATTTTATTTTAGTTCTTCAGTGTTATGCTTTCAATTTGTTTGTTCACTGATACTCACTCACTATACCTTTCGTTCTTTATAAAACGACTATTTCAATATGTGTAATAAGGGATTCGAAAATAGACCCTTAGGGCACATCATCGACCTTTTATCATTCATCAAACCCTAACGTGGAGCTAACAAAATTGGAAGAGGTTTTATTTTGTTTTTGTGAATTAAGTTTGACCTTACATTATTACTTGATCAAGATCACATTTTTATTAGCAGGGTTCAGAAAAGTTGAATTAATATCGGCGTGATCAATAGCCATATTTTTAGTGGAGGTAAACGAGATGCCATTAGTATTACATTTATAGGATAGTGAGTAGAGCAGTGATTTCAGTTTTTGATACTATCCTACTTACCGTTATACATCTGAAAGTTTCTGAGGACGATGGATGGACGTTTGTTACTCTTTCACACAAAAACGGATGAACAAATTTGAATGAAATTTTGTATGCACATACATAGTTTACAAAAAGGACACGTTTTATCCCTCTTTAGATCACTTTCTAAAACCCACACGGTCGAATTTCGTTACGCTCAGCAGCAAATAAAATTGTGAGCGTAACGAAATTATGTTTTTAGTTTTAAAAATATTACAATTCTATTACATGATGTAAACTTCATACTTTACTCCGTGTTGATCATCATCGTTGTGTTCAGTGGAGTATCTGCCCGCAAGTCCAGTGTTGCTTCAGTAGTCATTACTCCGCCAACAATTTCGTCAGCCCGGCCGGCGGCGGTGGGAAGCGGTCGGCGTGGGCGCGGTGTAGTGACCGTTGCCCACGCCCACGCTGCCCAACGTTGCGACACCACGCCGCTAAGTGGTTTGGCGTGAGCAGTACTGCTAAATGAAGACTCAATACCGTCTACTGTTGTTTCTTGGGCAATTTCTATGTTTGGATTAAAAGTGCTTTGAAAGGCTTTTGATTTTGTCAGAGGCTGTATGAATGATCTTACGTTAGTGGGAGTGTATTCGAGAGCAGATCTGACTGCTTAATGCGGACTCAAACCCCTTTCCTTTGTTTCAAGCAGTTGTAGTGGTGGTTATTTCAAGCAATTCTATATGTGGAATAACAGTTCTGAGATAGGTTTATGATTACGATATTTGTTTACATTCGCAAATGTAAAGACATTACTCAGACGCTCTATCAATCAATCAATCTCATGTTACCGCTCTCGCCTTTTAAAGAATCTTTAGTAGAAAGATTAACACCAAGATTACTTATTTTGAACCCCGTCTCAGATAACAGCGACAGCAAAAAAATACGTTTATAGTATAAAAGAGCGCAAAGCAAAAGGCGAATGCGCCGCAGAATAGATCGGTAGATTTATATCGGGGCAATTTATTCCCCATTCGTAACAACAATGTTGCAACAGAATCAAACAGATGCGGTATCTTATACGCCATTAATGAAATGATAAAAAAGCCTAGAAACAGAATACTTTTGTACGGTAACTGTCAACCTATCAGTATTATACTCGTAGTATGTATCGAATGTATTCTGTGGTATCGATATAGGCGTACCTCCCACACGACATTTGATTTATCCGCTCGATTCTTTTATTTCTAACGATCGATCCATAAAATTTATTTTCTCATCGATAAAATTGTGCTAATCTTCTTTTTTGCTTGTTACAGGTGAGTCATCGAATCGGCGGACGGGCGACATTTTTAAAATGGATGTTAGGTTTTTTTTGGTGTACGTAAACTGAACAGGCTTTGCAGCTTTTGCGAGTTCAAGGTTAGTGTTCAAAATTTGATCATGTTGTCGGAAGAAAAGCAAAAAGACACTACGATGAGTCATAGGTATTCACCTTTTGTGCCGTCTTTGATTGTAAGGGGTTGGATATAATATCCTTTACGTTAAAATGACCTTATCATGTATTAAATTTTAGAAGTTTGTTGCTGCTTTCGAATTGTTAGATTTACTCGTAAATACTTATCAACTACAATATACCTTAATTTATCTCATTCCATATTACAGTGATAAAAGAATTCCCATATAAAGTTCTGTCACTCTTATACTTATACGCCACTGTATCTCCAATTCCTTCCACGGTTGATTCACCAAGACGGCAATGAGGCTACACTTATGGATCATACATACGTTCGCAACATTGAATTATCTCATTTATTAATTACAGCCGATACAAACGAGCAATCAGACGCACCAGCGAACTGTGGACGCGTAATTAATGGTGTATTGTATCAACAAAGAGCGCAATTTATAGGCGGAACGGGGTTGTCAGGGTTGTGGACGTTGTGGTGCTCGGCTGGAACAATGTGGAAATGTATGGGGAACTGACAATAGATGTAATGAGGACTTCTTCAGGTGCTGACGGGAAAAACGGATCTGTAATTGCTCATTGTTCTGCTGCTCTAAGAGACTAAGGAGTAACGGCAAATGGCGCGTCATCTTCTGTATTGTTGAAGATTTTATGTCTTTAGACTTGTTTGATTCTTAGTTGATAGTGAGTATTTAGTGGATTGCTTGTGTGTTTTAGAATGGTCCACTTATTTTCTCGTCACCCAAGTTTTTGCTCTTTTTAGTGATTTATTTATTAATTTTATTCTGGAGGTTTTCCACTACATCTTAGCATGATTTTCAAAGTTCGGAAAGGAATGAATTGGCTGTATCAATAGTAGATTCTTTTAGCTTATTTCATAATTATATGATTGTTTTGTAGAAGACGAGTTTCATTGACAATCTAAGCATGATTTCAAGTGTTCAAAAAGAATGTCGTATCTACGTCACTAGTAGATTCTTCGTTAATATATTCAGATTGAAAATGTACTTAAAGATCCACATTCGTCGTAGTTTTCACTTCTTTCTTGACAGCCCTGTTCGGTCTGCGCATATTGAACACCAGCGTGATAATTGCATTGGAGGATTCATTACACGTCGTAATTAGTGAGCCGACACCCATAATGTCATGGTCGACTGTTTATCTGTCGTTCTGTGTAATCGTGTGTTTACCGAGTTATTTGGTGATGGTGGTGTTTATAGTCGAAATTACTCTTTTAAGACAATTATTTCTTCTTTATAGGTAAAGACTGAAAACCATCGCTTATTTTGGTGTTAATTGCCCAGTAATTTTTATGAAGGGTGCTGGAACTTTAATGGCATTGCTGTATTTGATAGCAACAGAGAAAGAATGAAAGGTTATAGGTATTTGAATGTCTATCAAGTTATCTTCCATTTCAAATAAATTACATTCAATTGAATTAATTTAAATCATTTACGAGTATTAGTGATCAGACCCTGAAACCCGATATCGTCTTGTAAACTAAAGTTTTATATCAATGCAACTTATGCTTTTATTTCCTAATGATTATAATATATTCAGCTTTAATATCGATTTTAATGTAAAAACAGCTACCGCTCTTGAATTTTCTTGAAATCCATCACAAATATTAAAACGCTGAATTCATGTCAAACCACCTGTTAAAGCCAGGGCCCTTTCAACTCGGACGTGTAGCGGATCTGTTTACAAACGGAACAAAAACAAACATTACAGCAAAACACACTCCACCTCGAAGGTCTTTCTTCGGTGTTTTGTCCAAACGGTCCAGTCTCTGAGTCACATACAGAGACGTGGGCGAGAATATATATAACCTTCGCCCGATGTGCCAATTTGTGCGTGATTAGAAACGAAAAAAAAACTTTACAGCCCACTTTTTTGTTACGGACGTAAACAAGTATACTTTTGTGTGTTTGTTTTTGTTTTGAGCTTTTAATTTAACTTTTGTGCCTTTTGTTGTTTTAAACGGCTTATCTTCTCATGCTTTAGAATGCTGAGGATTCCATTTGGAATGTTGTCCACCAAATGAATTAATTTGTTTTTGCATATCCATGGTTTGATGTGTTATTGAAAAGTTTAGATTTAGTATGAAGAAGTAGAAGAAATAAAATAGGGATAGGTAAATATTTAATAAATCAATGGTCCTTGATCGACCAATAACTTGGAAATCCAGCAACACAACTCACTAATATCTCTTCTGCAGTAGCTAATAGCACAAAAATATCTAGAGCACATATTTTATTGTTTTAAAAACACACGAAATTTTGAAAAAACATTTCTGAATCTTTGTTAAAAGACACTTCATCTTAACGTCCTCATCTAAACTTTCTAAACTTTAAGTAAAATATTGCCGAGAAGATAATATAAAATAATACACTGTCGAGATTGTGGAATTCCGTAAAGATTAATTAGTTGCAAGATAAACCTTAGCTATCGTCCTAGACATTAGAATAAAGTTGGACGCTTAACGGCCGATTCTGTAGTTAACTTACTACGCGACTCCACTATAAATATGTCGTTTTATGAACCCTGTCCGTATATTTGAAGTATACACCCAATATTGCGAAGAACCGTGTGAAATGAGAAGTGCGAAACTATTACAATGTTGATTTGAACGTAGAAGTCGACAGCGATTTTAAAGGAGAAAATATTTTAGGAGTACGTTAGTGATGTACTCGTATATGACCGGTAAAAGTATGAAATAGGAAAAACATTTTGTAGAAATGATAAATAAAGAAGTGAAATGAATCGACAAATAAAATACAAATAGATATGATTTGTTAGCTCCTTTGTCGGATGTACTTACATTTATGTATTTATGTTATTTATAAGTGCAGAAAGATTGAGTGCTAGTGATTTAAAGCAGTCCATTATTTAAATAGACCCGCTATGTACACTGTCACATATATGAATAACAAATTAATTAAATTAATTTATTATAGGGTTATTTGCGTTGTATGTTGATAGGGTGTTATCCTGTGTGCACGCCGCTTGCCTTTTAGGTTAATTGGTTTAGTGTTTATTTATAACTAGACTGTGCCCGCGGCTTCGTCCGCGTGTATTGTGGACCTTGGTCCAGAGACGGATAAAAAGTATCCTATATGTTAATTCAGGTTCTGATCTATCTGTGTACCAAATTTCATTCAAATCTGTTCAGCCGTTTTTGCGTGAAAGAGTAACAAACATCCATCCATACTCACAACATTCGCATTTATAATAAATAGTGTAAAGTACGAATAGGATTGACACTAGGCATGCCCGATTATGGTTCAAATGTGTTTATGTTACCCCGTGTTCTAATTGTCATGTCGCACGCAAAATTTGCTCGTGCGACATTTCATACATTTTGTTGGTTGTCAGTGTCGTGTTCAATTAGGACAGTTTAATATTAAAATAGCCTTTGTTTAAATTTTTTCGTGTTGGTTGCTCGGGCGATTATGTCAGCCGGCGTTCTTAGCTGCTTTGAGGCAAGAAAATTCTTGTGTTAGATCTCAGATAGTAGGTATTTTGGGGCCCTTGGAGGCGGAAGTTGATAGGATAAAGTTACCACTCGACATTCATTGGTACACCTAAAAAGGTCCTAATAAGGTTTGCAATGCTTATTTAATTTATTGTATTTTATTTATTGCGGTAATACAATTTTACTTGTAGCTACTGTGGCTACTGTGGCTGGTAAGCGTCCAATGAGCTTTCCCTTAATTCTCTTTAAAACGTGTCAATTTTAATTAAATTATAAATTACATTCGCTTGTTAACGCCTCCTCTGGGTGGTGCGTCTCAAAATTTATCAAAAGCGAGCAACGAGCCGTGTAATCGTACGTACTCGTACTTCCCATTGTTCACGTTATCTCCGCTCTTTCTGATGTTCACCGATTGTACCTGTCTCATTCTGTACCGACGTTATCGGACAACGTGTAGCCTGGTGGACAGATTAGATTCCGATCTGCCGATAACATTGAACCGATGCTGGGAAAATCAGAAATGCCAATAAATACGTCGATGGTGGGTAGATACAAATTAGATATAGGTACCATTAGAACTGCGGTGACTGAAACTTATGCTGTGTTTATGATGGTATTGAAAAAGAAACGAATACTGTCAATACTAGAATGGGAGGATGCAATTGCGAATTTTAAACAGATTGTTCCGGTTGTTATCGATATAAGTTAAACTTCGTCGTAGACATTTTGGTGTTATTACCTCTATCTTCTTCTTCTATCATCTTTTCGCTTTCTGTGTTCGGTATTGCAGTAACGTTTTTTGGTATGTTTAAAACCTCCACTAATTGTTTAGATACACATGCATGTAACACAAAACGGCTTAAAAAAATGCATCCCTTTATCCATCCAGGTATTGTTTCACTTATCTCTAGCCGCACACATTGACCAATAATAAGCTTCGACTATTTTGTTCCTTGGGTGTTTGATTCGTGAAACGGAGTCAATATTCTAAAGTTAATATCATAACCGCCATGAGTCCTGAGCGCAAATGATTTGTACATTTTCGGCCAATGTAAAGCAGTCTAACAACCGGCGTTAGACCAATAGACGACGTGCACTGACTGGCGAACCAATCGCGTGAACCAACAGCGCAGTCAACGTCAAATCGACCAATAAAGATTGAGCTAACGATTATTTATTCTGTGCCAAAGGTATGTAGAACTGTAAATCTCGACGCATCATTAGAGTTATTTGGACGTGCATACTTAACAGCGCAACGGGAATAGAACCGCCACTCCGCACGTTTAATGAGCAATAACTCCTTTAGATGTTATTGAGCTATAAGTCCGCTTGGTATTATTGAGCCATATTCGTTTGTACGGGTGTAAACTCATCGAGTATTATAGGATGCGTGCTGACCGCTTGGCGTCTCGTTGACGCTGAAGAAGAGTGGAGAAGTTCTATTCATATCTGCAATAGGAATGTATTTTATGAATTTCTAGAACTTTCACTTTTATTTTTAGGAACTTTGCAGGAACTTTGTGATATCTAAAATATATAAAACATGTTATTTATGCCGCGTTACAGGAATAAATTTCAAGGACGTTTACAATAATTCTGTTGATCTGAGCCGCAAGATTTGCGTTATGTTTCGAGCTAGACAATTCTCTCTAAAACAATCAAACTGGAACTATATTCAGTTACGATGAAAATGAAAGTACACTCATATTGAAATGAAAGAGAATAAAACGGAGCACTGTATATTGTGTCTTCATTGTTCTAATTTTACAACCAAACATTATAACGTCTAGAGCAGACATTTGTTTATTGCACTCAAAGTATAATGAACTTTGGTTGCATAAATTAAGGCTTAATTTAGATTACGTACGTCATTAGATGACCGGACAGCAGAAGAAAGATTACGCCGGGATTTTAGAGTAAGCAAATTATAAAACAATCATGCATAAGATTGTATGCTTACCAAATGATCTGTGGAAGGTTGTTGTCATACTTAGTCGTAAGATTTTCATGGTAGAAAAAGTTTGTATGGGAAATAACAAGTAAGCAAGTAAAGCGCAAATTAGGCAGCAATTTATAATGCTTATTACAGCCACCCACGTTCCAGTATACTTGCGCGGGACTTGCACAAGTATACTATGCCTAAGGATGGTTGGAAGATAATTGCGCAAATTTCTTATAACTGACGTTCAAATGTCTTAATATGTTTGGCTACCATTTGAGATGAACAACGTCGGTTCGTACACGTGTCATCGGTTCATAGCTCGTTGCGCTCTTGATGGTGTAGGTACTCTAAGAACGGGCTCGTCATCAGAATACGCGTTTCTATTCCAGAATCTCGTTATTCACGGCCAGAGTCATTGTCGGACGCACGACAGACGGGCTTGAATGTGGGAATTTTGATATTTTGCCAATTTACGTTTCGCAAGACGCGATTATCGTAAAATCCCGGAGCGGGCAGCGACCTACATTGGGATAGGTCAGGGTCGGGTGCCACTAAAAATAGAACGCGGCAATTATTCAGTCGCTTTTGATATGATCCATATAGAATTAAAGCGTGCATTGATCCACTGCTGAAAGAAGCAATCGAAGAGTGCTATCCGATCTCGGGTGGATGAAACTGACTGATAGAGCGTAGAGGCGTATTATATTCGCGATTCCGTGTTCGTTAAGCCCTCGGATTGCCAGATGTTGCCCAAATCATTCCTTAAACCTCGTCAGGAGTCCAATGGGGCCAGCGTGAAAACATTTAATACCGGTTGGCATATAACCCGTATCTTCACCATTCTGCATTGAAATAGCGTGGTAGAGTATGTATGTTTAAGGTGACTTTTTGTTGCTCAATCCCAATATCTTCATCGGTGGGACTTGAAAAGAATGGATTTGTTACTTCTAGGCGGGGTTGATGAGTGTTTTTCTGTCATCTCTCTATTGCCGAATATCTGGCTATCATTGGGTCGTCAAAGGAAAAGAATTGTTGCTTGTTCTGAGAGTAACAAATAGACGTCGCTAATTCGTCAACTGATCAGTGAACTGCATTTTCGAAAATACCTAATACATGTTTAATACCTAGTTAATTAAAATACCTAATTATTATAATATCTTTACTGTTTAGCAGTGTGTTCGTCGTAGTGTTTTATAGGGAAGAAAAGTTGGTTATAGCTGTTTCGCAACAGGCGATTATCGTGAAATCCCGGCGCCGGCAGTGACCTACATTGTGGCAGGTCAGGGCCGGGTGCCACTGCAAATAGACCGCGCTAATCGGTCGCCCGCCGGCTTGACGGTCAATGGCACTCGGGAACTTTGTCAAGGAACTATGGATCTGTGCCTCGAGCTGCCATTAGTATGGGAAAATGTGAGGACATACTGACATATGACATACTAATAACGGACGTTTACTATACGAATACCTTTACGATAGTGTTCATGCTCACGGTACTGTTACATCCCCTTTCTGGAATCTCCATGGTACCTTATGTCCAACTTTAAATGGGATGGACGAGGATGGGATTAAAGTTCGTATGTCGGTTTGTTGCTACTCATAAGGGCTAAGATGGTAGCCTAAAATAAAGTAAGTATCCCCGAAAACCACATACCCCCAACCGAAACGCAAGACATGACAAACACGATGCTTTCCGTCGAGTTGCGAGGCTGGCGGTAATGGTACCATGACAGAGCGGTAGAAAACCCCTGACATAATATGACACCCTCATTAACTTGGCCCTAATCAAATCCCTTAATAACAGCGCGGAACGGAAGCAAGCGTTCACGTTTCGTGTGACAGCTAATAAATAACAAAAATAATAACCGCGACACGTTTCGAGCGGAACTTTTCCATCAAATCCATCAGAAGCGTCGGCGGAGCGGTTTCTAAACGATGGGTTTGGCTGCGCGGCCGGGGGGCGCAATTAGCCGTTGGACACATATTGCCACTCCCTCTGTCAAGGTACCTACCTACGAGTACCTTGAACCTTTTCACTGGGTGCTTCGTTTTTCTGATTTCCTAATGACGACCTGAACGAAGGGTCCTGGGTTCAATTCCCAGCAGAGCTGTGATTTGAATGGTCAATTTGAAATATTTGAATTTCTGTTTCTGGTCTGGGTGTGTTGTGTTCTTGTCTTGTGTGTGTCCATGGCACCCACGACACAGGGAATCCTAGTGTGGGGCTATGAATGTGAAGCGTTATCGATTTATTGCAAATTAGTCTTGATAAACGTCCCTTTTAATTTCAACCCTGAGAAGACCAACCTAAGAGGTTACATAAATAAATATACCGCTTCACCAGTCACCTAATGATAAGAGTAAAAGTTGTTATTATTAAACATTATTATTAATAATTTCGCAATCCATTCCGATCCTCAAGTGGGCAGTGATCGATGTGAGTCGTTAATTGGCCATCGTGTATCTGCGTATCCATCGGCGCGCTTATCGCCGTAATTGAGTTTCATCGGAATCGAGATAGCCGCGGTTATCTAATGCGGAGTGATGATGCGGTGCAATAAATCATGCAGGATTGACGGTCTGGAGGATTGATCATATATAAGAGGGGTGCGTTCCACTGACATTCGAACCCAGACCTCTCGAGTGTTCTTAGCCACTGGGCTACACTGCTTTTAACAAAAAGGGGTCTAAGCTGGTTTAAGACCGTAGCCGTGGCTAAGTGAGATACCTTGTAGCGGCGACATAATGGCGCGGAAGTGCGCACAAAGTGATGCGCGGCGCCAACGCACTTTCTCCTCGCTCGGCCCTTCCGGGAATCGAAGCCGCGACCCGAGATCCGAACCAGCTGATGCGAGACTGGGGACACAGAGTATACTTGCAAAGATGGTTAGGATCACAATTCAGTGAACTAGTGAACTAATATTCTTATGAGAAATTAAGATTTCTTAAACGTTTAATGTACAGCAAGATTAAACCATTGACATTTATATGACCACGGAGTGATTCCATAGGTACTAGAGAAAAGTAAAAGTGGACTCAACTTTTTAGCGTCCTTAAAACAGAGGCCCCAAGCTGTTTAGGGAGACCGCAGTAAGAAAATTACCTAAACACTTGAGAAAAATAATTGTTAGTGGAGGTGATGTTTCACTAAAAAGTGACTTTACTGCTGTTCTTGCGAGTGTAAAAGCGTGGTAAAAGCGCTCTTTAAAATAAAAGGCTGTAATTGAAGGACGAAAAATTTTAGGTGTCCCATTTTTGTTATCCAGACACTCCATCTTGACACATGTGTGTAAAAATCTTTGGAAAGGTGTAACTTTACCGTGTAAAGTCATTCTGGTCGTCACTTACCTCTAAGAGAGAACTACATTGTTTCTATAGTTTACAGATACATTTCAAATGTCTAATTTAAACCATTAAAATATGTATTATTATTATTATTATAGATGTAGATGATACACACAATACATCTGTAGGTATGTACGTACATACGTGCAATCGCGAACCAATAACAATGGGAGGGTTATGATGACACTAGAATGTAAGGCCAATAACAGACAGGGCGACTAATAGACCAATTGTAATTTTATTTGCTCTATAAAATTATGATTATACGGCTATGAAACTTTTTAGAAAAGCATATCAAACTTAATGTTCCTGGATTACTTGGCATAGAATTGTCGATATTGGCATCGTTTGCGTTTGCGTCTTCGTTTTATTATGTAGTTAACGATGCATATGTCGCAATCTTATATGCATGCGTTTGTCATCTAAATTTATAATGTTGAATAAAATAATTTTGAACACTTAGCTTTGATTTATTCCTTAAAAAGGAAGATACTTAAAACATAGGCCCCAACCACTATACGTAAATGCCGCTTGTGTATAAACAATAAATGTCTGTTTTATAAATTTTAATAGATTTGTAGGCAACTGACCGATACCGGGCTTACATTGAGTTTTATGCAAAATTTCGACGATTTGCAGGTAAAATTACGATAAGTGTCGTTCAGTTAGCAACTCGCCTTAGTCAAAGGAGCGCAAGGTCGCATGTGTTCTTCTCCGTAAACAATGTCGAATGTTATTACAATATTCGTCACCAAGGACGCGGCGTATTGGTTACGCTAAAAATAATAACAGCCACGTACCAACCAATATAGGTCAGTATCGTTACTGTAGGTGAGTGGGGACACGTAAGAGCCTTGTGATAGCATCTTGTCGGTAACCCATTAATGACCCACTACAGGATAGCATCTTACCATGGCAGAAGTCGTTCGTGAATTATATAGATACTTATGTCTTGTGATCGACTCTTTCCACCGCAGAAATCTGGTCCTGAATTATATACATAAAAATATAATTGTGTATGGTACCCCTTGTCCTAATTTCGACGACAAAGCCGGTCCCTCGCATCAAGATTGTCGTGCGACAACGTCATTGCTTACATTTGTCGCGTGTCAGTGTGTAATGCCCGTTAGGACAGCTTTATTCAATTTGTTTTATTTATTACTAGCTGACCCAGCAGGCTTTGCTCTGCCAATGAAGTTTTTTTATTTTTTTATTTTTATTTAATAGCCTATGTTATTCAGGCTGAATGTAGATTTCCAATGGTGAAAGAATTTTTGAAATCGGCCCAGTAGTTTTTGAGTTTATTCGTTACAAACATACAAAAATACAAATGTTTCCTCTTTATAATATTATTTATTTTATTATTGCTGAGGTACAGTATTGCAGTTGATTTTCCTCTACTTCTCGGTGAGACAAGCGCATGTGAATCAAGCGCAACCAGCGCTAATTAAGAAAACGTGACGCTGTTAGTACACAAATTACAGCGTAGAAAGCGCTGCTCCTCGGCATTCGTATTCAGCGTCGGTTTCTACAGCGGCCGGTTGATAGGTCACTCACTGCACGCTAATTGATGAAGTGTGAAACTCAGCAAACTCTACAGGTATCTCTATCAGTATCTCTATCTCTATCAGTATCTCTACAGGTAGGTAGTGGAAGGTTCCTTACCGCCAGCCTCCTAACCCGCCGTAAAGCAGCTTGTTTTTCGTGTCTAGTGTTTCGGCATGGTAAGTATGATAGATATGTAGATTCTCAAATGCAAACGATATCTAATCCCGTTATCCCGGAAGGATCAGTATCGCGTCCATCTGCAATGATACTCTATCAGGGCACTTCCTGATGACGCATTAGCCCATTAGGAAGACGAGGCCTTGGTAAAAGGCATGCTTTTATGTCATTGTTTGTCAGACAGGTATTATGTCGAAAGCAAAGATATTTATATTTTATGATCAGACAAAGTGGTAAAGTAAAATGTAAAAGAGGCCTCAACTTTTTAAAAGAAAGAGACCAAAGCGCTTTGGGGACACTTAAGTAGGAAAATTGAGTTTGCGTTTGAAAAGTAACATTTCAACAGCTCCCGTCCAAAAACAGGGACCTTCCAATAAAAATTTAAACAAAGTAACATTACGTTAATGAAATAAATAACGCTTCGTACTCATAGCCCCACACTGGGATCCCTGTGTCGTGGGTGCCATGGACACACAAGACAAGAACACAATACACCCAGACCAGAAACTACGTCGTCTAATACTTGATTGTCAGTAACCCATTAATGACCCACTACAGGGTCGGGTCTCCTCTCACAATGACAGGGATGTAGGCCTTAGTCCACCACGCTGGCCTACTGCGGGTTGGTGGACTTCACATGCCTTTGAGAACATTTTTTTTGTGAACTCTCAGCCATGCAGGTTTCCTCACGATGTTTTCCTTCACCGTAACAGCAGGTGATATTTAATTTTATAAATCGCACATAACTTTTTTACAAGTCGTTGGTGCGTGCCACTGGGATTTGAACCCGGACCCCTCGATTCGAGGTCAAATTCTAAGCCACTGGGCTATCACCGCAATACTTGATTAATTTATCAAAATATGCTAAAGGTTGGCCAATTCAATATTCAAACTTAAACGCGCACGTTAGACCTCCATATTAGTCCTCTCGACCTTTTTCGCGAGACCAGCAGTAGGTAGACAACTGCTCGTATAATAAATTCAAATTCACAAGTCCGTCGGTGTGTCCTAACTAGGCAACGGCTCGCTCACTTAATTAACGAACATGCAAATTGATCTCGATATCTTTTATAGGGTACCGTCGTGTGTACGGTACCGTGTAAGCCTCCGAGCCTGTACGAGTATATGTTATGAGTTTTGTTTTAATAAAAGCGATGCCATCAAAAACATTGTCAGTAACCCATTAATGACCCACTACAGGATCGGGTCTCCTCTCACAATGAGAGGGATGTAGGCCTTAGTCCACCACGCTGGCCTAATGCGGGTTGGTGGACTTCACATGCCTTTGAGAACATTTTTTTTTGAACTCTCAGGCATGCAGGTTTCCTCACGATGTTTTCCTTCACCGTAACAGCAGGTGATATTTAATTTTATAAAGCGCACATAACTTTTTTACAAAGTCATTGGTGCGTGCCACAGGGATTCGAACCCGGACCCCTCGATTTGAGGTCGAATTCTAAGCCACTGGGCTATCAACGCTTTCACTAGGCTATCAAAAACATAACTTGTTAAAAATCCAAAGTCTCGCAATCGCAACTCAGTTCTTCTACCGTTAAAAGTTCTGAGATCCATGTAATACCAAGTCTGTTAATTTATTTAGTCCCTACTACCCCACTTAAGGGTCCTTGCGTCTTAAGTTATTACGTAACTAACTAACCATCTAACAGTGATTATATTAATTGATACTAAAATCTTTTGTTTTAATTTATTGGCAATTTCGGAACCCATCTCGGGAATCCGGATCGCAATTATGTATATTGTTTTTTACATTATTAAATTGATGCAAATAGTCGGTTTGTTTATAAATATGGGATCGTCGGCGGCTCTGAAGCGGCGGTGCGTGGGCGAACTATTAATTGCTCCAGGCTTTACTTCCGCGCCTTGGTTTTAATTAAGTACCAACCTCACTTCGTGCGAAATTGAATAATTTGACGGTCGTGGTGTTTTGATGTGTATAGCTGTAGGTAATTGGTTTGTTAGTCAGTGTCTTACCAGACGTATATTGGTGGGTTATAAATAGGATAAATAAAGAAGCGGTGATAGCCCAGTGGCTTAGAATTCGACCTCGAATCGAGGGGTCCGGGTTCGAATCCCAGTGGCACGCACCAATGACTTTGTAAAAAAATTATGTACGCTTTATGAAATTAAATATCTAACCTGCTGTTACGGTGAAGGAAAACATTGTGAGGAAACCTGCATGCCTGAGAGTTCACAAAAAAATGTTCTCAAAGGTATGTGAAGTCTACCAATCCGCAGTAGGCCAGCGTGGTGGACTAAGGCCTGCATCCCTCTCATTGTGAGAGGAGACCCGACCCTGTAGTTAGTGGGTCATTAATGGGTTACAGACATGTACATAGATCAAGCCATATATGGAGACGTAACACAAGTTCGACACTCGATTCTGTCAATAATTTTTGACCGTTCAATGTTATTGTTTGTCTGTTTTGACATAAATCTTTATTTGGAGTGTCTTGTAAGGTTATACGTGTTGATTTTTTTGCTAGGTTATTTCCGTACATAAGATTTTTTGTAGCAACTCCCAAATACGACCATTGTTATATTACATTAGTTGACATGGCACGTATTGTTTAGGTTTTTCTACAGGTATCCCTTAAATACTTCTACTGATCAATAAAGGGTTAATTAAAACATTAATAGTGACCTATATTTACCATCACTCACCATCAGTTCAACAGTTGGTGTCTAACCCCTTGTTCTTATTGCGACAGCAAAATCGGTCGCCTGCAAAAAGTTGGTCGAACGATATCGACATCCACTCGACATCATTGCGTTTATTTGTCAGATGCCTGTGTATGAATTAAGTCGCGTCAGTTGGCTTGTCGGTCGGTTGTGTCGTGTAACAACAGCCAAATGCCGCAGTGGTTAAGACACCAGGTGCGCTGTTTGGAAGGTCCTGGGTTCGATTTTCAGCAGAGCAGAAATTTGAATGATGAATTTGAATTTCTGTTTCTGGTCTGGGTGTGTGTGTGTCCATGGCACCCACGACACAGGGAATCCTAGTGTGGGGCTATGACTCAAAGCCTATGAGCGTGATGCGTTAAATAAACATAAACTAATCAATAGGTACCTGCATAATTTAAGATATTGATGTTAATATTCAGCGAGCCCGGATATTTTTTGCTTATATTATTATGTACTGTAATAATTATACTGTAGTATATTGTACCTATGCATAATACGATGGCTTTGTTTTAACTGTATGCTAATCGATGTACGCACATCGACGGATGAGTAAGTTGACGGGAGCGTGGTGGCGCGCTGATGCATAATCACCCATTGTCTTCTTATCGCCGTCAACAGTTTCCGTGGTCTGTTCATCTGTGGTAGTGTGGTGGTGTGGTAGTACCGCACCACCGCGACTTTTGGTATTTAAAGTTCATTTTTATTGATCTAAGCTTTTGACCCAGAGGTCGCATATCTAATACCTCTAGGTAAGTCTAGATCAGTGAGAAGAATGTTAAATATAGCTTTATTAACTCGCTCACTTCATTCACTTTGTTAGTCAAACAAAAGCCTTATATAAACAAAGGATTCAAGTCGGTATGTATGTATAATCATCATAATTTGTTATTTGTCGTTGTCACCAAAGTTATGCACCGTGTCTTGCTTGATAATCGTGTTCTCACTGATTTACAGATATCAATACATTCGAGATCTAAAAAATAGCTATCGTCCAAATTTATCTCAACCCAAAAATGTTAAGTTACACGAATTTGACATGTCAAATTCACCTACCTACCACTCAACCAATATTACGCAAGACACTGCATCACACATTAATCTCTGGCTGTCGATTGAACAAATTATTGATGATATCGAAATTCGCCATCGACGCGCGACGATAAATTAATAACGTTCATATCTCGCGACGACGACTGCGCACGCGCATGCGACAGGTGCGCGCTCTTCAGGGCTGTTGCCGATCAATAAGTATTTAAAGTTCAGGTTAAGTGTGAGATTTAATATTCTTCAAATTTTGAATTTTTCTAACAAAATCTTAGCTGGTTTTAAACGACGTTCGTTATCGACGATCGTTTATTGGATTCGGGTGCCTTAATAGTATGTATTAACGCAATTTACAAATAAATTATCCCATAGGGACCATATGAAAGTTTATAAATTTATATATAAAATATCTTTGTAGTATCATTAAAAGCTATACAATTTAGTGTCAACACTGGCAACCCTGTCTGATTCGGGCGACCGGAATTACCAATCAATTGACCCTAAAGTAATTTCTACGGCGCTTATTATAAAATAGTAAACGCGAAAGTTTGTGAGGATGGATGTGTGGATGGATAAATGTTTGTTACTCTTTCACGCGAAAACGGCTGAACTGATTTGGATGAAATTTGGTATACACTTCGATTATAACCTGGATTGAGATCAGGATAGGATACTTTTTATCCCTCTGTGGACCAAGTTCTAAAATCCGCGGACGAAGCCACGGGCAAAGTCTAGTTAGCTATAAATTAGCCTCAACCTTGATCTCGCGCACCACGCGTCCCGCCGCAGTTTTATCCATTAGCGTTTTTGTTTTTGTTATTGAACTTTTAATTAATAATATTGAAAGACATCGCTAAAACAGATGCAAGCTATTACCGAGACAACCCACATGCCCGAGTTAATTTAGAGATAACTCGAAGGCCGCCTATATTCACGGTCAAGAAGATCGGCTAATTATTGTAGGTAGTGGAAGTTATGACGGGTCCATCGAGGCGGTATCGGTAGCAATAATACGATACCTACCTGTTGGTTTTATTTTTTATTAAAGGTCACTAGCTCGCTCAGGCAGGTAGTACACAGTGGTGGTTGTGTGGCTTAAAATTCGGAACGAAGCAGCATATTTCTGTCTTATGTTTCGGTTATAAGAGGAGATACTCAACTAACCCAGTTCTCATAAATTGCAACGCACTCAGATAGTCTATTGGTTGTAGAAATGCTATAAGAAAGATCGCTTTTTTACACAATATAGATAAATATACAGTCATCACAAATTATTTTGATGAATCTGTATGCAAATGTTGTAAGTAGATACCAAAAATAATAAAAATATGAATAAATTACTGAACGAAATAAGATTATTTTATATAACTTTATTTCTTTAGTGTTTAGGAAGCGTAGCGGTGATAGCCCAGTGGCTTAGAATTCGACCTCGAATCTTGGGGTCCGGGTTCGAATCCCAGTGACACGCACCAATGACTTTGTAAAAAAGTTAAATATCACCTGCTGTTACGGTGAAGGAAAACATCGTGAGGAAACCTGCATGCCTGAGAGTTCACAAAAAAATGTTCTCAAAGGCATGTGAAGTCCACCAACCCGCAGTTGGCCAGCGTGGTGGACTACGGCCTACATCCCTCCCATTGTGAGAGGAGACCCGACCCTGTAGTGGGTCATTAATGGGTCGCTGACAAGTAAGAAACACTATTCTATTAAAATATTCTATTCTGGGTGGATGGATATGTCATAGCACTGCACTACCTTAATACATAGTCTAGTCAGGTAGCCCAACACTTATTTGCCGTTCAAAAAAATTAATAGGTACACCAGATCTCGAGGCGTCGGAAACCAGAATAACTCCGATTGTTACATAGTTTCGTGTTAAGATTATTAAGTCTATTAAGGGCGATCGCGAGAACAGATGTAAGTTATAATTTAGCGGGCCCACGCAAATACTATCCAGATCCCATCTAGCCGTAAATAACAACCCTGCGGCATGACAACGAATTAATTAATAACTGCGGCCGAGACAAATAAAGATCGATTCGATCGAAATTCTGTTCATATTGTAAGTGAATCCTGTGGATAATCAGATATCAGTATGATAATGAATTTAACATTTTGCCTGTCCCATAGGTAGACAGTAGACACAATAATTTCAGTAGGTATGTAGGTATTACATGTGATTTAACGGACAGCTTAGTGGGCAAATAGAAAATTGCACATATAAACACCTTATAGATATGTAATTCTATTATTTCAAAGTTATTTAATCCTTTCTTATTATTCGCCTATAACTGCGTATTGGCCGAAAACCAAAGGTGGCCGGCAAACCAGCTAAATTACCCTATTACATGCGATTTAACGGACAGCTTAGGGTCCGTTCACACAGACCGGCTCGGAGAGGAGAGCAGATTTTTATCACGTTGGAAACAGTGTTTTGAGTGATTGTGGTAAAGTTTATTTTTGCATTTGCACCTTTTTTGTCATTAAAAATGCCTGAACGCGCTTCGTGTGAAGTAATAAAAGGAGCCGACCGGCTCCGCTTGCGTGCTCTTTCTCGCTCGCGCAGCCGATCGGCTCTGATTGCGTGCTCTTTCTCGCTTGCGCAGCCTGTCGGCTCCGATTGCGTGCTCTTTCTCGCTCGCGCAGCCGATGGGCTCCGATTGCGTGCTCTTTCTCTATCGCGTAGCCGATCGGCTCCGATTGCGTGCCCGCTGCGGCCGCGCCGACCGCCATTTTGATAGCAACATTTGAACGTAATAGTTGTGCGTACTTGTACGAAAAGATGAATGATGAAAAATTAATAATACTCGTGTCAAAATATGAGTGTTTATTTGACATAACCAAGCCATCATATAGCGATCGGATAATGAAAGACAATGCATGGGAGGAAATTAGCAAATGTCTCGGAATAAGTGGTAAGTAAGGTTTTCATTGTTTTACACCTACCCCCAGATACTCAAACGAATTTTAAAGCAAGGGCTTCTTAAACTCGTGCTGCGACGTGTTAGATTCAAAGTCAAAATAGGAATAACATGAGTTTAAATGCGCCCTTACTTTAAAAACTCGTTTGAGTATCTGATCGTTAGAATATACTTATGTAGTAGACAATTTTTATTAAATATAACTTAAGAAACTCGCGTAGCCACTTGATCTTGCCAATCTAAAGCACCACTTGATGAAAAATAATCCTTAAATTTATTCCTTGTGGTTAGAACTGCGTCGCTATTAGAACTGTTTTCATTATTATTGTCTGTTATTGCTGTTAATAAATTTATATTGCTGTGAAATTCATTCTCTTGTCCTGGCGTCCGATTTTCTATTAAAAAATTATGTAAACATGTAGTTGCTAATATAATTAAATCACAGTACTTCGGCTGAATTTTCATTCGTTTTTGATAAATTTCAAATCTTTGAGTTAGCATTCCAAATGCACATTCTACGACTTTTCTTGCCCTGCTTAAACGCAGATTAAATACTTTTTTTGATAATTCTGTTCTTGCTTGTTCTCTTGGATACGGCCGCAATATATTATTGCTCAAAGGAAATGCCTCGTCTCCTATAAAAACATGTGGTAAGCTTTCAGTGGTACTAGGTAGAGGTTTATTTGGGGGCAGCTTTAACTTATTGGTGTTGAGTTTTTTCCAAAATTTTGAATTCTGTAAAATTCCGCCGTCGCTATTTTTACCATATGATCCGACATCAACAATTAAAAAACTGTATTTCGCGTCGACCACAGCTAGTAACACTGTACTGAAAAAGTTTTTATAATTATAGTATAAGCTTCCACTATTATCTGGTGCCTGTATATTGACATGCTTTCCGTCTATAGCGCCCAAACAGTTAGGAAAATTCCAAATATTAAAGAAATCACGTGAAACCTTTTCCCACATTTCTTCATCTGGCATCTGCATAACTATGGGCATCAAAACATCACAAATTACTCTGATTGTCTCATGAATAATTGAATGAACTGTAGAAATTCCCATTCGAAAATTAAATGACAAGTTTTTGAAACTGCAACCAGTGATGAGGAATCTGTAAAAATAAAACAAACACACAAAATAGAAATATAAGACTGCCGTACCAAAACGAACTATAAAATAAAAAAGAGTTATGTTATTAATTTTTCATTTCTGTTCTTTCCAGTGACGCAGTGCCAGGATCGTTGGAAGAAACTGCGAGATAACTTCAGAAAAGCCTATTATAACCGAAAAGGC
Source organism: Erynnis tages (assembly GCA_905147235.1). Lineage (NCBI taxonomy): Eukaryota > Metazoa > Arthropoda > Insecta > Lepidoptera > Hesperiidae > Erynnis > Erynnis tages. The sequence continues at coordinate 11,901,074 of LR990074.1, forward strand.
AAGAGTGGCGATGGTGCAACTACGTCCAAATTGATAAAATTTGAAAAAGAACTTTCTTTTATAATACCATTTTTTCGCAATCGAAACCAAATATCTAATGTAACATTATCATCGGATGATTCAGAGCCTGGCACACCAATACCACCACCATCGACATCATCTAAACGTTCTGACCATTCTGAAGTTGAATCGCTTGCAAGTACTTCTGGCTCGAAAAAGAGACCACGCTTAAGCAAAGATGTTGCTACGGTTTTCGAAGAGTATCTTGAAGAAAAAAGAAATACTACACCCCGTGACAAGGCATTACGTAATTTTTTTTTGTCTATGTCAGATACAGTGGAAACATTCCCAAAAGAAGTCCAAGCACGAATTAAAAGGCGCGTGTTTAACATTGTTAATGAAGCTGAATTAAGTCTGTATGAAAATAGTACAGATTTGAATTATTCTTTGTCTATAAATTCACCGCCATCGACTAATCAATCTACTTACCTAGTGTCAAACGAAACCTATATTCCTCAAAACTATCCAGATCAGACTACTTACGGGTACAATACCAGCACACAAAATACAAAATAATAAAAAATCAAAAACAATAATAATTATAATAATAATAATTAAACACACACAAATCTGTACTATTTAATTACATTTCATTAACGTAAATAATGCTTAATAAATGGAGGGCTGTGATTTTGTGATCTATTTAGATGTTTGTGTTATTTAACATGATTAGTATAAGTAATTTACATTTCATTAACGTAAACAATGCTTAATAAATGGAGGGCTGTGATTTTGTGATCTAAATAACATGATTAGTATAAATAATTGTTTTTTATTTACCTTAAAGTTACCGTTAACCTTTCTTCGGCTGTAATGGTGCAACGATAATTTGTAGTCTTTTTTGTTATATGTACTCTTAACAAATCTGTCAATTTCAAAAATTGCCAATATTCCATACGATAATACTCATAAAATTTTAGGCTATCTCTCTTCAATTCCTCGAAAATGGTGTGAAACTCCCCATGGATTAGTCTGTTTTTCCAAATATGTTTTACCCATATTTGTTTCCGCTTGCGCTTACTTCCTATGTTCTATTTCAAGTAATCTTGCTAACAAATATATTTCTTCGTCGGAGCTATCTAAATCCATGTTTCGAAAAGCACACGTTAACACACCGAAAACAAAACTTAGACTGCGCGGAATACTGGCACTGCCTTTGTAGTGTATCCACCCGACTCCGAGCGCATCCGACCGGCTCCGAGCACATCCAACCGCACCCGCTTTCAGATCTCTTCCAGCCGGTCGATGTGAAATAGTTGGCGGCTCCGCTCCGGCCAATTCCAAGCGTATACGACCCGGTCTGTGTGAAAAGAAAAAAGCAGGCCGATGCTCTCCGAGCCGGTCTGTGTGAACGGACCCTTAGAGTGCAAATAGAAAATTGCACATATAAACACCTTATAGATATGTGATTCTATTATTTCAAAGTTATTTAAAAGAGTATCTTGTTTAATCCAAATCCCCGAAGATCGGTTATTAAAACCCACCGTAGGTAAATGATTTTTAGTAATTTGACGAAACATTTACACACAGGAAATTTGTTTTTTATATTAAGAAGTTCAGATGTGTAATATGTTTAGGCTATTGTCTTTACAGTTTCATGTCCTTACCATAAGTTGATTGTCCTTTCCACAAGTTATATTTTTTTCTTGTTTATTCTGCGATCGATATGAGAAATGACTGAATGAATTGTTTGACAAATGACTGAATGAGTTGTTTTGGTGCACTACAAATTAAAAAACACAACCACGCTTGTCAAACTATTACTTTGTCGAACAAGTTGCTATTATAAACTTCGATAAACGATTCAAAACAAACCGCAAATCACATTTTTGCACACCGTTCTGTTTACAGTAAGGCTGAGTCACCGAATATAGCTTGTTTTGTTGTTTTACTTAATTTGTTTCTACACTACGATGTTAGTATAGGTTCTATGTAATAGCTAGTAATACATATTTTATAAGCCTTAAGATATTTCAACCTATCATTCGTATACCTACATTAATAGTAACAATTTTTATTGCTTTTTAAACTACATCGATTTTTGGAACGAAGTCCATTTATGCGGATTACTATAGTGTTTAAGTAGGTGGCAGAAATTTTCATGTAAGAAAAAAATGTTACATTTGCTATAGGCATCCTAGGCATAAAATAAATTAATAAAAATCAAGGTGTAATTAAAAAAAAATATATGTCTTAATAACGCCAGGCACATTCAATTAAAAAAAAATAGACATAATAAATCAAGCCTGGGCTACAAAATAAAGTACTTGTAAAAATAAAGCATTAAAAGTTTAGCAACCAAGTACCTTATAAAATACTTAACTAATTTACTCCATCAATATGAATATTAACATAACACATTAATATCAATGGTTTAATTAAAAACAACTAAGTCAGTCGCATGTACGACATTAACCAAATCAAAACAAATCAGTTATCAAACTTTTGCACTCCACTCTGTTTTGTCATTGACTGGAACGATCATTTTTCTCGGTTAATTCGATTATTTTCACGTCGCGTTGCCAAATAGGGCGCTGTACACAAAACTATTACGAGTCGACGCTTGTAAAAACCACACATCCAAGTGTAATACTCGAAAGGTTCTGTACCAAAAGAAAGAGGATAGTTCACGTCTATTCTGGGAGGGATATGGATGAAAAGTTGTTTGTCAAAAAATTTCAATATGAGTCTGATACGTCACTTAACTACACACCGCAAACATTTCAAGTGTTTTCCTGCCACGGATCAAAAGATACAGACAGACAGGAAACAATAGCAGGTTTAAAAGGTGGTAGAATCGTTGTAGCTCCCCCTGGAGAGAAACCTAGCGCCACTTTCATAAACGGCCGTGAAGCAAACATATTCATCGTTTCCGGTGGATCAGCGACCAGATTTTTATCCTTCTCTGCACGCAATACTAAAATCCACGGGCGAAGCCGCGGGCACAGTCTAGTATTATTATAACAAAATACTGTCTTAAGTGCTTGTCTTAAGAACTTAAGTAAGGTAACCTGGTCATGTGTAAGGGTTCGCGTTGGCGCCTTATGGGCACGGACCTCTAAAAACCACACGTGAAGTGACCAGTGACCACTCCATCTGCGGCGCTCCACCCACACTGGGCGCCGCGGTCCACTGCTCTGAATTAATATCCTTGGATTTATCTTAATAGCTCCCAGAAGACGACGCAAAAGTTATTGTGTGTTGGTCGAGCGTTTTGGTTTTATCGGTTGTTTTACGTGGTCTTTATTGCAGGTTCGCTTTGAAATCTCAATGTGTTCGTGTTATGAATCTTTAATGTATCAGGTTAATTGAATCTGTTAGTCGTTTGTAATTATGATTTGCTTAGATCACAACGTGTGTTAAGTGTTTTTAGCCAGAGGTCCTCAAGCTTACAGTATGTAGAAGGTTATTTCTTTGGTTTATTTTTACAATGTTTCAGATTAACATGATGCTTACTTCAAGCATATGTATTATTTTCAATTACAATCCCTTTACCAATCTTGGCAAAAATGTAAGGAAACAATGAATCCTACCCCATAGGTGTCGGCGTCTACGTTTTGACCAAATGACGATCGCACTCGAATTACAACATTAATATACGAGCGACGCCTAAAATGGATATACAAGTGCAAATAACTCCTCGCCTTGACTCATCAATCAAATGTTAATTTATCATACCTACGTTTCCGCAAAGCAAATCATGTCAACAAGCCCAGATTGTATCGCTCAATACGATCATGACAGCGTTGGTTTTTTACTAGCAAATATAGCGACTATACTCTCGGCTAAAATCTGTTTATTTCCACAACAGGAGAAGGACTAGAGCATTATCCACCATGCTGTTCATAGAGATATTATAGTAGAGTTGGGGAGACATACGGCTGCCTGCAAGTGGAAATGTCCGACACTCTCTTTCTATCTGTCTCTCTACAAACGCAAGCGCATTAAAGCGCTTCACGCATGAACATTTAACAATTTCAATACCTACAATTTTTTTTTTTAAAGTAAAATTAATAATTTATTGAAAATATTTTTAAGAAAATTAAAACGCCTGGACATTTACAATACAATGCTTAGGATAATTAAAATAATAATAATAAAACAATATATAATATACCTAAAATTGTTTCTCGCTAATTGCACATGCGCGAGAAGAGAAGGTACGGGTAATCTTCTCTCTCTTTTTAACCGAAGGACACTTGGAATGGAAACCTGGCTTCATTTTGTTGCAGTGCGGATTGGTGAAGATATTATGCCCTAGTTAGGTGTCTGGGGTTGGATGTTCTTAATACTTTTTAAACCGCCCTTCCGACTAGATTAACGGGCCCTTCGAACCGCGCCCGACAATACTTATTTATTTCGATCGCCTACAATGGATAAAAGTATATCTACACTATCTTCTTTTATCATCGTTGAAATTAATCTTTGCGTATTGCGTATTTGAGTCCCTACATTGAATAAAGGTCTTATTTCAGAAATGTTCACTGATAATTTTATTCCGAATAGTAGGATCTCCGTTCCGAATACTCGTACATGATTATCGTGATTACTTGATTACGCGAACATCGAAAACGTATCGTAATTGTATTAAAAACGATTTCTTTTTCTAAATTCAAATTCACAAATTAATTCCCAACCAGCTCTAGTTTTAAATCTTAGTCAACCAACTAGGTATTGCAGTTTTTTAGCGTTAGGTTCAGTTAGTTAGCAATACTGGCCGGTGTCCTAACTGTTTCGCATTCCAAACGTAATTGAATTTGTATTAATTATCTGCGCGCTAAACTCTGTTTCGTTTTTCTCATTCTATTTTATTACAGTCATTGTTAGTTAATGTACCCAACAATGACTAATAAAATACACCTTATCGGATATCGCAACAAAAACTGTTATGCCAATATAACTAAATACCGTTATAATATAAGGAAACGATACGAAGTATTACCAACGGTGTTGTCAGAGCCCATTAATGACCCACTACAGGGTCGGGTGTCCTGTCACAATGAGAAGGAGCCTAGCGGGTTTGTGGACTTCACATGCCTTTGAGGACAATTTTTGTGCTATCACCGCTGCACCAACGGTGTTAGGCACTACAAAACCAATTTATTACTATCCTGTGACGTAATCGCCATGTCGCTAACAAAAGTTGTCACAACTTTCAGCGAAATGGGGGGACGCTTTTTGGCTGACAACAGCATTACTAGGGGTTGGGAATGCTACAATCAAAAAGTAATTAACTCTGTTCTACTAGGGGAAGCACAAAAAAAACTGTAAAATCAATGATGGCAGAGAATACAGAAGTCATGCTACGAATGTGTGTTGTTTTCGATTGATAAATGCACACATACCTACACACAGATATCTTTCATCGATTCACACATTACCATGTCGCAAACAAAAGTTGCTCGTATGACAACATCATAGCATACATTTTGTCGTCAGGCTATTAGGAAAAGGCCTCAGTCTCCGTAATTGCCGACGCGATCTCGATACCGATGCGAGCTTATGAAGAAACATCAGATAAGTTTGAAATTAGTCGAGTTGGCCAGAAAAATACGCGACACTTCTCACTCTCTCTAGCCTCTTACTCTAGTCTACGCTTCCGAGATTTTGTTCAATTGTTCGCTACTGTCCCGTCGAGACCTGTCGTCACGGAACGATGTTTATGCGTGTTTCGCATTCTATTTACCTTGACTTCTGTACCGTCTATGTTCTCTGGGGTAAGGGCGTAACTCATTCGGGCCGACGACGCGCGAACAATGTGATTGTTTCGATTGTCGCAGCTTCTAATTTAAAACTTGATTGCGACTCGCCCTCGCAACCGTTCTGTTGTGGCATAGTGCTGCTACAGATTAGTTAGCATTCCGAGAATACTGAATTTGAGCACGATTTTCTTCTTTTTGTCTGGAACTTACGATCATTTTAATTTGTTAGCCACGGTTATTACTTCACGTACGAAAGACGTGTAGGTAAATCGCTCCATTCTAGATTGGGCACTGTCAGACTTTGTCGGATGTTTTAAACATTCCATTGATCTTACGACCAACGAGATTAACTTGTATCTACTGCTGTCTTATCGATATCAACCTAAACTGTTTGACAGAGGCATTTAACATTCCTCCCAAAGCCACTGCCATGTTTTACTCATCTAAATATAGCGGTGATAGCCCAGTAGCTTAGAATTCGACCTCGAATCGAGGGGTCCGGGTTCGAATCCCAGTGGCACGCAATGACTTTGTAAAAAAGTTATGTGCGATTTATAAAAATTAAATGTCACCTGCTGTTACGGTGAAGGAAAACATCGTGAGGAAACCTGCATGCCTGAGAGTTCAGAAAAAAAAGTTCTCAAAGGCATGTGAAGTCCACCAACCCGCACTAGGCCAGCGTGGTGGACTAAGGCCTACATCCTTCTCATTGTGAGAGGAGACCCGACCCTGTAGTGGGTCATTAATGGGTTACTGACAAATATAGACTGCGTCTTATATTGTACAAAGTTGTCCATACTATGCAACGTAATTAAGATACTCTACCTTATTCAGCCTGTTAAAATTAAATGTACCGTTTGTAGTGTTGATAATAAAGGTCGACAAGCGTAGAAGTATTAACCAGAACATTAAAACTGTTTTGTCAATTTTCGCCAACGAAAGCGACATTACTTTGCCTTATTCGGTCTGGCAACTGTACCGTTTGTGGTGTTGACAATAAAGCTCAATAAGCGCACAGTAACACGAGAGATAGCGGCGATAAAGTTTAACGACTTCCGACGCGAACCACAGCATCGTCCGCTGGTGCCCACCAACTGCCTGACTGTTTTGATCGTTTGCTTTCATCGACTCTGAGTCAATGTCCATTCAAATACTGGAGGAGTTTGGTAAATAAATATTTAGTTGGTAGATTCATTGTAGAGTATTTTGTTGGTAAATCAGTGGCTAGAAGTATTTGGATGTTGTTAATGTTATCGTTGTCTCGTAAAGCGAGTCCTGGCCAGTTGAGAAGATCTTAGCTTCAGAAACAATCATCTGGATTATTAGACTTTTTCCATATTAAATAGTTGGTAAACGATTTTTTTCGTAGTAATAGTAGGTCAGCGTTCAGTAGCTTATCTTCGTATAGTCTTAGTCTCACATTTACTCTCTAGCTCTCCTAAACTTCTGTCTAAAGTTGTTGTAGAATCTCTTGAAAGTAAAAATGTGCGCTTCTAAATATTAAAAAAAAAAATTAAAACGCTTCACACTCATAGCCCCACACTAGGATTCCCTGTGTCGTGGGTGCCATGGACAAACACAAGACAAGAACACAGCACACCCAGACCAGAAACAGAAATTCAAATTCATCATTCAAATCACTGCTCTGCTGGGAATCGAACCCAGGACCCTCCGTGCAGCGCACCGGTGTCTTAACCACTGCGCCACTTGGGTCGTCAAATATTACCTTCATGAAACCCTTTGCACAAGATTCGCTTGCATAACAGCTAGCTGCTAGGGCAGCGGTAGGTTCCTGAGTAAACTGCCACCTATTAACTTATAATATTAACGTCTATTACAAACTTTGTATCGCAATCATCGATCTATTTTAATGGCTATGTAAGACTCGATCCTGCAGTTGTTGTAGGCACATTTAAATGGTCCATTTATAGAAGGCACTTGTCGTTAAATGGTACCACCGTCGACATTACCGGTAATTGCCGGGATTGCGATAATCACCCGCATACTTTTCCGGCTTTTTCCATCGCAAAATGTTACATAATGACCGGTTCTTATCTGAAAAATCCCGATCGGTTGTTTAATAGTTAGTAGTTTTTGTAATATACGTACCGCGATTGATGCGACATATCCCGTTTCGACGTGTACACTTTGTGTGACAGCCCTTGGAAGAGCAAGAAGTCTTATTGAATCTGTATTGATAAGTTATTGGTTACGTGACATTTGTTTGATAGACGAGGGTTATGTTACAATAGGATTTTGTTGCCACAAAATATGTTTTCGTTCATGTCAACAATCTTGAGGGAAGAGAAGCAAAGGAAGTGGGAAATTTGACCAGACACGTCGTTAAATCTATTTATTTGGACTACTTTGGAAACATGAGATTAATATCTAAAACAATAGATGGTACTTACCAGTATATCCTTGATCCTTTGCTCGATCGATTCATCCATAGGTCACGTAAGACGCAGTTGACGTGAATTAACGTCAAAAGGACCCGCATTGCGAGTCATCAGTTCTGCGTTATACCAAGTCACGATTACTCGCGGATTCGAATCTTTATAAATAACTTCATTAGTCTGACGAGGGTACGACGCAGCATGGGATGGGCACATCATCACCTCGTTGTTGTCGCTTTGTGAAAAGTTGCCATTCCATTTTGTGGCTCTGTTTTGTTTTCAAAGTTGTTGTGAATATGATATTTAAAATTTCAGTTACATTCTTTTTAGTAATTTTTCGTTTGTATGTTTCGAAGAATCGTTTTCTTTTGTTCTGTTCCAACATTAAGTCGTATATTCTGTGGTCTTACGTAAGCTGTTGAAACGATCACCATCCTAAGCACAGAGTTTGATCGCATGAGTCACCGACTGACGGAGCGGTCGTGTATCAAACACGATTATTCTATATCGATGCGTCCGCCATAATCACTGGATAACTCCTTTTTTGTACCACTGACGCCGGCGCTACGAAGTTATTTATAGGCCCTGCCGAGATTGCAGGGCTTTCAAAGGCAAATAGTTTTGTATCATTTGGTTCAACTAGATCTGTTTATGGGCTAAAACTCTCGATCTGCGCGTTCGGATCGTTGTAATGAATGTGAATAAAAACGGTGCTGTGATGCTCCCTGAGGTACTCCCATAAACTGTTTGTAAATAGTAAAGGTTAAGTGTGTTGTTTTAGAAACTAATGTTATAAAACCGGCTAAGAAAATCGTGTTCATAATTTTAGTTGATATCGTCAAAGAAAGGGTGTTATTCTGGACATATTATATACGTAGGTGTGTCCGTGATTTTGATAGTGAATTAGTGAATGTACAGCCCTGTATCACCCCGAGATCTAATACTTTTATGACATACGCGTCCCGTCTCCGCTATGCATCGGATGCATTGAACTCCCTAGTTTCGATATCAACTAGTTATCTGTATATACCTACTCGTACGTGAGATTAAGAAATATCCACTGAATGATAGATCGAGGAAGACTGGGCCGTGTCGCGGACCAATCGATAATATCGATAACGATCGTAAACGAGATATCGTTAGCTTGTCGTCGAGATAGAAATATCGTGAATTTATCGACAGTTCAAGAACCGAGTAATGTTTTAGAGATTTGTCTCGCGCGATCGTTGAATCGACGTGTTTACTGATTAGATGTGAATACATCGAAGATGGAGTGATAAAAGTGAAAAGCAATAAATTTGCCGAGCACTGGTGTTACTGAAGGTGGTGATTTGAGGTGAGTTACTTAAGTAGATAATTCCTAATTGAACAAAATTGCAATGATAGGCATCACATAGGCACACATTTGTATCCTACATCTGAATCCTACAAACAATTCTTGTTGGTTGTTCGCATCCTTCTATCCATCAACATTTCGATGTCCACTTCTAGGCGTGGACCACTCTTTGTTATTGCAACTTGACCTGGGTTTTCTGAATTCAACGGTTTCTTGCCGTCACTTTAAGAGTCTGTAAACACCTGGTTGGAGGGTGGCAACTCCTTTTGCCGAAACGTGGTTGCCATTCGAGGACTCTTCTTCCCTATCGATTAGGGTATACCCCTCCGTATTCTAAGTCAAAGTAGCAGCGCTCAAGAAGAAAGCAGCAGGTGGTAGAGCCGTAGTAGCTTGTCCGGGCAGGTACCTTACCGCCAGCCTCTTGATCCGTCGTAAAGCAGCATGTTCTCCATGTCTTGTGTTTCGGCTAGACATAGTTGCCAGGGAGACTTATTTGTGATGAATATCTTCTCCTTTCTTCTCCCATCTTTCTCCTCATGAATGGCAAAGCATGTGGGTGTCCAAGGGCTGCAGTGACCACTTTACATCAGGTGGCCTGCACGGTCTTTTGCTACTCAATTACTACACAAAGAAAGTGATCATATTGATACGATAACGTAGGATGTGGAGCAAAAATGAGAGATACGAGTATGTTTAATTGTCCATGGCGAAAGTGGTCGCAATGTTGTGCGCACGTGCGCGTACACTGTCAATGCCAACGACACTGTTTCGACGAGCCGAACCGTGGGTCTGTTTTGCGTAATGTTTGGTTCATAGTTGCCTCTTGTTGCTCGTAAACATTCGGCTTTGTGCTTTGGATTCATTTGTCCGAATACTTACTTAGTAGAAGGCAATCTAATGGACCTTGATTTTACTTTAAGTCCTACATACATGATAGCTATCGATAATATTGGAAATTAAAATTGCATTTCAGAGAAAAATTATGTTGCTCGAACTCATTCGGCTATGTGCTTTGAATTCTTTACAAGCCGTAAACTTGACCTAGCAGAAAGTAATAGAACCTCGTTTTACTTTAACTCTTTTATATGTAGGTAATTTTTAAATTGCGTTTCAGATAAATATCAATCGATGTGATCAATGTTTTGTAATGTCTGATCAACGTTCTGTTATTTGCTAGGTTTCTTTATATCATCATTTCATAATGCGATGGTGATGATTGTGACCTATATGATCATTCATTTTTCTTTGTTTTCATTGATCTGTTTGTAATTTCCATTCTAATGTCATACAGCTAACGACTTAGTTATTCAAAGTATTCACTTTTCTCGTCCGTTTAATGGTTTCATTATGATTCGTGGAATAGAACAGCGAACAGTATTGCTATTGTAATGGATTGTAATTAATTCAAGGTGAAAGTGATCGCGTTCATACCGGGCAAGCACGTACGTACCCGTGGTCTCGTGTGCTGTTCCATTGCCAAGGACGCGATATTGCTGCTGTTGTCAGCGGCCGTTCCGTCCGGCTTGCGTCATTCCCCTGTAGTTCTAGTTTGATTCACTGGTTCACTGTGTGCATCCGCAGTCGGGAATTCGTAATTTTTGTACTTTTGATATGTCTTTAACCTTTTTCTTTAACGTTTGCTTTCAATAATATTCTTTTCTTGTGTTCTAGACAGCTCTAATACAGTTTGGCTGCGTAAATATTCTTATTTACGCAGCCAAACCGTAGTTCGATTCCACTGTGTGCGTCTGCAGTCGGGAATTCATTATTATTGTTGTATGATTTAACGTTTGCATTTTTGATATTTTCACCTTTATCTTTTATTTCTAACGGTTGGTAAAATTTTCTTAATAACTTAGAAATAAATGATGCCTGGTAAATCAATTGTAGTACGGTCATTCATTCTCAACGGTATTTTCACTGTTCGCTTCTAAATATCTAGTACATTATTGAATTAATTATCATTAATAACGTTTTTACACCACGTACATACATTTTGACTGTCTATATCGTTTTCACAAATCATGAAAATGTTTGAAGTTATCCCTTTTAGTAAGCCATAAGCCTCTTCCAGAGAACATAATAGTTGCAGTCCTTAAAATATTATTGCATCTGATACGTTATTGCAATTCGCTCGTGGCTATTGCCTTGTATTCTTGGTTTGTTGTACAAATTATGACATTGTCTGCCCAAGGCGGTTAGTTAGGCGGCGTGCTGATCATTGGGAAAAATAAGCGTTTGATCGGTAAATTATTAGAAATATTAAAGAGCAAATAAACTCGTCTGCGAATGTTAAATGTTACATTGTTAGTTTGTGCCCTTCCAACCGTGATACTAATCACCACGACGGTGCCTGGGGCGAAGCGCTAGGATTGCTCATTTGCCGTACCTTATTGCTTGAGTTTATTGTTTAATGTTTAATGAGGTTATTATAATATAATTTGTGTTATTGCTTTGCCAAAAACCCGGATATGGTGTCATCGAAAATAATAACAGTAATGTTTCATATTATCATCATCATGTTACGATTAACTACCGAAAGACAGCTTTGTATTTCAATTTCTTTATATTCTGTTAAATTTAGGATTTCTGTTGACTACGCAAATACTTATGCATTAACGCATTAATTATGTTGTTAATATCTTCCAGAGTCGGCATATCTAAACAGGCTTGTTAGCAATGCCGATGCCCCCGCGGTTATATGGAAAAATGATCATTTTATCAGGGCACTCAGTACCCGGGGCTCGCATATTCATAAAAGTGACGGCCGACCATAAATACTTGTTGTGACCAACCAATTGCCGTCGAGTGGTCATTGTGTTGTCTGCACTGCTCGCAACGGATTTGCTGTAAGTGGTTTCACTGTTGCCGTGTCGTTTATTACGACTGTTTTATCATTTGTAGTTAGTTTCTTGAATGTATGTAGTCTGTCAATACTATATGAAGTGTTTGTCTTACATGCAGTTACTAAAATTGAGAACTTGAAGCGAAAGCTTTAAACAATTCCCATAAATTATGGAAATTGGTGGTTATGTGCAAAATTTCTCACTCATTGGTGTCAAATTTTTCTGCGACGGTTACAAAGCTTTAGCTGTTCAAGACCGGTTTTAATCTGCTTTTAATTTGGTTTTTATTGCTTCCATCCTGTGCTTTAAAAACTCGTTAATTACGAATCCGTATTTCTTTAAGTTTGTTTTTTAAATGTTCGTTAAATGCTTTTAATCTTTTGATTGTTAGTGTTTCTTTTAAGAAATGTTTCTTTGCAACATTGTATTCGTCGTTATCCCAATCTTAGCTGTTATACTTTCCGTTGTGCGTTTGTCGGTCGATTGTCGGCCATCTGTCGGGGCAGGTGCATTCCCTTCGCCGAAAATCCCTCGTTACTACCCAGCCGCATCTGCAGACTGCTCGAAACGACGATTACAACGATTACAGTATTTATAACCAATCTCGGACCCTTACGGGATTCTTTCCACGAATTACGCGGAATTATTGGGCCGGTGATCTGATTTAAATGGTTTTTGTGCGAAATATCTTACCGATCGGCTTGTTAGTGTTTTATTAAGGAAATCCTTGCTCTTTTTGTTTGGTCAACGTAATTACTATCCATTCTTTTAGTATTCATATTTCGGTCATAATTTATTCCGATCCATTTCGTGATATTATGCAAAATATTCGTGTATTCATCTTTAAATTAAAATTTCCTAAAATATCCTTATCTTTTTTGTGGGTATTTCGCACCAAAGGAAGCAAATTAATCAATTTATATTCTTCAAAGGTTTGACCTAGTTTAGGGTGTGTGTCTGTAGGGCACCCGGTATTGATCCCTGCTCGCCCTTCGTCCGGGTTCACCCTCACCTTTTGAATTTTGCGCAATCTGTTTGTTTTGCCCCGTTTGCCTAATTTCAAAATCTGGGAGCGGCAATCTTGTAGGGTCGGTTAAATATCCTGCATTGAATGATAATGTGAAAATTATGAAGGGGCGGTTAACAATGACGACAGACGGTACGATCTGCGATCCAACAACTCCGATTAATGAGTTACGCATGTCAACTAGTTATCCGTTTGGGTAACAAAATTGTTACTCTTGCTTTTTTGTAATTCAGTTTATAATAATTATCAAGCAAAATATTTTCAATCCGCACCAAGTTCATTTCATGCAATTTATTGCACAAATGCGGCGGTTTTCCGATTCGTTCAACTTTGCCAGAATACATCTCGTGCCTAAGCACGCGTCTTTCATGTTCTAGAACATTCCATGTTGTTTTCACAAGGATATGTGTTAGTTTTGTTATGATGTTTCATTAGATCGGCTGCATTCCCGCTTAGGTAATAAAATTCGCTACGATACATCAAGATGCACTCTCGCCGTGTTTAGAATATGGTTACCAAACGTTCAAAATTCAAAATTGGGATATCTGATTTTTTTATGCTAAAGTAGTTATTGTAAATTTAAAAGGGTGTAGTTGAAGACGAAATGAAAACTATAGGTATCTCATTAGATAAGGGAAGATAATCTCATTAGATAAGCTGCACTTAGGGAAGTGCTGCTTTAATGACAGATCAAGAAGACAATGATATTTCTCCTTGAACACCGTTTTACTTTGGTGCTCTCAGTTCTCAATAGTTAGTAACCCAACGATATTTATAGCAAGCAGCACTGTTTCGGTTGCTTTGAGTCCGTTGGTACTAAAAGACAACGATATTATTTTGTCGTTGGAACCGTTGTAGTCTGGTGCTCTCAGTTTTCAATAATTATCTTAAGAGTTAGTAAGAGTTATCTTAGGTTCGTGTCTCCAGGAAACCGCACTGTTCTGTTTCCTTAAGGATTTCGGCCCTGGGTGATACATGAGCAGGAGTGTCTTAGCTGTTTGTAGCCCGTCAGCCTTCGACGATATTTGTCCAGCAATGTTATTTATCCTAGGAAGCGATTGTAGTGCAGTGTTCTGAGTCTTCAATCGTTGACAGTGCGTTTACCGGGCGCTGGCGCCGGGTGAGCTCCCGCTAATTGCGAGCTCACCGTGAAAACATTGAATACGCGTGCGCGTGGAATTAGACGCGTATTGCTATTGCTGATAGATTGTTATGCCGTTCATGTGAAAGCTTATGTACAAGTTTTCAATTTTTCAAATGTACAAGTTCAAATTTCTGTACCTAATTACCTTGTGTGTCTAATTCTGAGTAATGGTAGAGACCCAAATTTCGGCACGGATAGTAACATACATACATACTTTCAAGTTTTTATTTTTCTCTTTAAGAATTATCATCATCATTTCAGCCCTTCGTAGTCCACAGCTGGGCATGGGGCCTCCCCAAATCAACGCCACACCGCCCGGCCCTGGGCCCTTTGAATTCAACGGTTTCCCGCTGTCTTCTTCAGGTCGTAAGTCCGCCTGGTCGGAGAGTACTCCAGGACAATCAGCTGAAACGAAAGTTTTACTATCATAAGCCAATGAGGTATTCACCGGTCACTAATATTAAGATGATTTGGCGGTAGAAATCCGACGCGAAGGTGGTGACCGCTCGTTCGCGTATTTCATGCGCGGGTGCAATTATAATGACTAATGCCCCGCTAACGGCCGCTCCCCGAGATGTTTATCGCACGCATTTGTCGGCCCCAAATTGCCCAATTACGAGACTCCACAAATTATGTTCACATGTGTCACATCAGCTCATCGCCAAGGAGCTGGGTACTTGGTTTAACTCTTGGTTTGTTACGTAATGCTCTTAGCGCCAGAAATTTGGGGACAATTTTGGCACTGTATGATGTTTTAGATTGATGGGTTCAGTGCTCTATGTTTGTTTTTATGATTTTAGAAATAGTTTGGTCTGGTATGCGTAGGCGTTGGCTGGTTAAATTGCACTTCACAACACTAAGTGTTTCTTTTATATAGCCGTAGTAGTGACTGATGATCCACATACCGCATAATTAGAGTTAGGCCAAAATCGTATCAAAACTTAAAAATAAACTAAAATTGGAGGAAGGTAAAACTCATCCAAAAGTTTGTTGCAATTTTTTTCGTGGGGAAATCTATCACCATTGGCATCCAGTTGCAGGTTAGGAGCCGACAGAAGTTGTTTCTTCTGCCGGTTAAAATCCCACAGTGTTCCGCTCGGCGTTATGTGTCGGGGCTTCGGGCACAATATCGAATCCCGACAGCTGCTGCATAATCTGCCCAAACCTCATTCAACAAAGGATCCAACTGAACCTAACCTAACCTAACCAATGATTTTCTTCTCGTCCACAGAGGAAAGTTCGCGTCGGTCCGCAAGATCCGGCACCTGGTCTCGGGCGAGGAGTACGCGGCCAAGTTCATCAGGAAGCGGCGGCGCGCGGCCGACACCACGCGCGAGATCCAGCACGAAGTCGCCGTGCTCGCCCTCTGCTCAGAGTGCACGCGAGTCGTGCGCTTGCACGAGGTACATTTCTTTATTTAAAAGAATAAACTCACACTCATAGCCGCCTACTAGGCTCCACTCTGTCGTGGGTGCCAGGGAAACGCACAAGACAATAAAAACACACACTCCTAGACCATAAACAGAGATTTTAACTCATCATTCAAACTCAAATCAAAACTAGGACTCCGCAGCGGAACCTAGGAGCCATTGCGCCACGAAGTTATAACCAGCGTGTGCCATCTGACGACAAATGCCACGGAAGCTAACAGGACAGTGCGCCGTCAGCTGCTTAGTGACCCACTCTAGGGTCTCACACATTGGGAGGATGTAGGTTGTAGGCCCTAGTCCACCACATTGGCCTTATGCAAGAAGGAAAAGAGACTCACTGCATAACATTAAGTCTTTGCCTTGAACTGTTTCCAATATCCATATGGATATACCTACACGACTCGGTTGTCGAATCTTCAACAGATGTAGGACATTTTGATTATCACTATTCATCCAACATAGAATTTAGTCCAAATTAAGAATTTGATAAATTAAAAAATGTAGAGACTTTAAACAATTTAGGAGCATTCTACACGTGGTTTATTGCTCTGAATAAATGAATGGGCTACAAATTAGCTACATTGTAAACAAGCTGTAACGAGGAAGCGTCTACTCATAGGTGTGAAATATTATTGTAATTAAGTCCAAGATTAAAGTCTCGAGATATTCATACGTTATGCTAATTAGTTGTGTGATGTAAACACGCAAAAACAACAGATTTAGACGTAGAATGTTAATGGAGGTATTTGATTCTCTATTTTTGGGTCTTTTCAGTGGGAAGTAGTTAACTTTGTACATTTATTGTTCGGAAGCATTTAACTGTTTTATTAAGAGCTTTTGTATGTTTATTTAAGTTTTACTGTTTCTTCTTTGGGTTAATCAATAGGGGTTTATATGTTTGATGATTAAGTTAAATATAATAGGTGGCTCTATAAAGAATTTAATTACTTGTGAAATTTTTAATTATTGGGCACAGACTAGTAACTGAAGAATAGGTCACTGTTTTCGAATATTAGATCGATATTCTTATATTTCCTGTGTATATGGCAATTACGAGTACGTATCCCCCTTTATAAATCACACTGTATTCATATAATAATGTCTTCTTGTAGCTTATAAACTACAAGAAACGAGCTATTCGTTGAACGTTTAGCAACCAAGACATGTCCCACATAATTTGACCTTTGCGGTCAACGATCGTACGTTTTCCACTTAACGAAAGACGTCTTTTCGTACGTTCCAGGTTTACGAGACCCGATCAGAAGTTGCCATAGTGTTGGAGCTGTGCGCCGGCGGGGAGCTTCAGCGTCTGCTCGACGAGGAGGAGAGGTTGACGGAGGGCGCGGCGAGGCGGGCCCTGCGCCACGTACTGGAGGGCCTAGCTCACCTCCACGCGAAAAGGGTCGCTCACTTGGACCTCAAGCCGCAGAACTTGTTGCTCTCTGCCGGTGGAGAGGAGCTGCTGATATGCGACTTCGGCATCAGCCGCGCGATACAGCCCGGCGCGCACGTCAGGGAGATACTCGGCACACGGGACTATGTTGGTGAGCGTTCTTTGCTCTGCTTTTGCTTTGCCTGATTATTGTCTGCTAGTGACACACTTCTGGGTCGGATCTCTTCAGACTGAGAAGGGTGTAGTCCTTAATCTCGGTGCTAGACATTAGGGACTATGTTGGTGAGCATTCTTCAATTTTCTTTTGGATAATGTTGTGGTTGGCGGAATTGGCATGCCTTTGACAGCATTATGAACGAGTATAAAGCATGCAGGTTTCTTCACAATCTTTTAAAGGAAATTGTTTCCTTCACCGTTGCAGCCGATAGTTTTTATTAAAAAAAATACCTAGTTCAACGCGCCGGCTAGTTTGACACTCGATTTTGGGTATTTCCATTTGCAAACCTTAATGTTAAAGAAAGTACCTAGGTATCGTCATTCGTCAAATTAGGTAGGTAGATCTGTAGCGTGAAGATTTTAGGATTTAGAAAATTCCGTAATTCAACGGCCAATTTATTCTATAATAAAGTTATTTTTAACTTGAATTATCTTCCAAATCTCACATTAAAAACTATTAGTATTATAGTATAACTTATTAGTATTTTCGCAAACGAAACTAGCAGACGAAGACGATTTCAACAATCTCGCACCATTAATCATTATTATATCTGCCGAGATGAATCACTGAACACATTAAATTACACATCCCATAATGGCATTACCGTGTCATGGGCTTGCGTAATTGCGGGCAATGCATCACTCCAATGCGTGATCCACTTTCCTCGCTTCGACAATGGCTAATACCATGCCAGATAACATTACTACGGCGATTACGTAGCTCATAACACGAGCATAATAGATAATCCGTTCTGCCCGAAATAACGGCAATAACTCTAAGGTCGGGCTTGGTGAGGTGAATTGAAAATTTCTACAGCTAAGCTAAGCTTCTAAGCTCGTGTTGCGTTTGGAGATGTTTAAAGTGGGCATTAAATTTAGTTAGAGCAATACGGTGCAACTGTGGCTACGTCCGCCACTTGTTAAAAGATAGCATCATCGGTATCCTCAATCACGCTTTCGATGTTTTCAATATCGCCGGGATATATAGAAAACTTCGAAATGACGCAATCGCCTGAGTCCACTTTGAAAATTACCGTTTTAAATGTACGACTCCTTGCTAGCCAGTAGTGGTTGAGACACTATTTCTGTCCACTTCGTTTTTCTTTTTGCATCATTGAGGTAGTGCTCTTATTTCTAATTCTACGACTATTACTCTATATAAAATACGTGGTAATATATCATTCTTCTCATATTATGTGTCAGTTACCCATTAATGACCCACAGGGTCGGGTCTCCTCTCACATTGAGAAGATTGTAGGTCTTAGTCCACCACGCTGGCCTACTGCGGGTTGGTGGACTTCACATACCTTTGAGAACATATTTTTTTCTGAATTCTCAGGCATGCAGATTTCCGAACGATATTTTCCTTCACGGTGATATTTTAATTTTACAAAGCGCACATAACTTTTTTTTACAAAGTCATTGGTCAAAGCCACTGGGATTCGATCCCGGATCCCCCTAGTAAGAGGCCGGATTCTCAGCCACGGGGCTATCACCGCTTATAATTATGTATGTTCTAATTAGACCCGTCTGCCTTCCAGCGCCCGAGATCCTGTCGTACGAGCCGCTGTCCCTCGCGGCGGACATCTGGTCGGTGGGCGTGCTGGCGTACGTGCTGCTCAGCGGCTACTCGCCGTTCGCGGGCGACACCAAGCAGGAGACGTACCTGAACATCGCGCAGTGCCAGCTGTCCTTCCCGCGGGACCTGTTCCGGGGCGTGTCGCAGCGCGCCATACAGTTCATCAAGGAGACGCTGGTTGTGGATCCAAAGTGAGTTCGCTTTTGACATGGTTCAGTCTTTGGGAGCGTTCTCGGAACAGTTTGCGCTGAACATCAAGTGAGAAGACATATCCAACATCGCCCAGTTTGCGCGCTGTTCAGTTCATAAAGGAGACGTTTGTTGTGGATCCAAAGTGAGTTTTAGTTCAGTTTCTGCAGGTATTCTCACGTAGATCCCTGACGATACCAAGGCATACTTCAGTGTCACACAATGTTGCCTTTTCTGAGTGAGCTGTTCATAAAGGAGACGTTTGTTGTGGATCCAAAGTGAGTGTTGGTTCCTTTGGATATTTTTGATACTTTTTGCCGCATATATCACCGCAGCCTTTAAACAATAACAAAGAGCAATGCTAGATTGTCTGATACCTATGCTGCTCTTATAGACAACCAAGCCGATCATCATGTAAGACTGATGAAATATATGGGCTTGTCAGATGCGTTGCTAGCTTAGTTTCGTGTCAAAACAGCAATGACATCTTTTTAAGTAAATTACTGGAACTTGCGTGGTTCACGACGGTTTAAATGAATGACAAAGGGTATGACATTCATTCAGTTTAAATGAATGACAAAGGGTATGACAACATTTGGGGACGAAAACTTAAAAGCATCACTGAAACACCCATCGAAGCATCAAAATGCTCAATTTCAAATGTTTTTTAGTTTTTTTTTCTTATAATATGGTTTGTTTGTTTCCAGGGGTCGTCTCACAGTGGAAGAGTGCCTGGAGCACCCCTGGTTGAAAGACGAGTCGGACATCCCCAGCGCGATAGTGGGCGTCGGCTTCGGCGCCACCGAGCTGGGCAGCGACGACGACGACGCGGATCACATCGTCGTTAACGGCGTCAACGGAGCCGGCGTTAACGGCGTCAACGGAGCGAGCGTTAACGGCGTCAACGGAGTTAATGGAGTCAATGGTGTCACGGAGGTGAATGGACACAACGGAGTGAACGGTTGCAACGGACACGAGACGCACAACGGATGCAACGGCACTAATGGAACACATGATGAAACAGGTGAGAGGGTATTGCTTAAGGTTAAATGAAGCCTTTAGGAAATGGCCTATGGCCTAGCCTAGTGTGGGTTAGTGGACTTCACGTGCCATTGAAATCATTGTGGAGAACTTTTACGCATGTAGGTTTCTTCGCGATGAATTTTTGTGTGTGCATTGTGCTATTTAATTGTATTAAGAGCACATAACTTTTAAGAAAGTTATGGGTGTACGCCACCCGGCTCGAGTTCGGATCCCAGTGAGTGACAGACCCACTTACTAATGATATACACTGCATGAAACATTTGTTTACCCACCCCAGCACGTGTCTGACAAGCCCAACGTGTTGGACATCAAGTTAATCTAGATGTTAATTGTCAGACACAGAGGGGCGGTGCAGTTCGCCGGCGCCGACGGAGGCGGAGGAGCGCGACAAGCCGCTGAAGCACGCGCACGCGCGGGACTTCTCCCCGCCCTTTCCCGATGCGCCCTCCACACCAAAGGTACAGCTTTTACTTTGAATACGATCGATTTTTGTTAATCATGTAGCTGGTTTTTACAACACTAGTCCGAAATACACATGGAAGTAGGTCATATACTGAAATCCAGCAGCTATGGCTCGCCATCTTACAGTCTGGATTGATGGAATTCTTTCATACTTTGCATTTCTAGTATTGGTTTACTGAATACTGATAAAATTAAAAAAAAATTCAATAGCTGCTAAAATCTTTGCGAACAGATCGGGGGGAAGATCTATGAAGTGTTATGGAAAAATATTTAGTTCCAAAACTCTTTGCTAAATAATTACAATAATAAAATTATAATTGTCATTGTGTTTTGTCCACCAAATCCACCAATTGGATGTCAACAAATTAATCTTTTCCAGTCCACACTTAAACCTTAATTGTTATTCTCCATCGCAGGTATCGCGCAAATCGCACCCGCACCCGCCATCAGTCTTAGCACTGTGCAAGAAGTTCCAGCCGGACTACGAGAAGCCCGCCAAGCTGACCCACGGGGGACAGCTGACCCACGCGACCCACGCGGGCGAGTGTGCGTGCGGCGGGTGCACGGGGGCCGCGTGCCGGCGCCTGCGAGCGCGCCCGCCGCCGCCCGACCGCGCCGTGCTGTGCTAGCGCTGGCCGCGAGCCGAGCTGCGAGCCGAGCCGCGGACCGAACCGCGAGCCGCGCCGCTCGCGGACCTGCTCGCGCGCCTCGTGCCGAGCTGCTGCGCCGCCGTCGATGGACCACAGTGATAGTGGCGTGTGATAGTGCGTAGATAGACCCGAGATCGTCGCGGTATCTGGGTGCCAGGAAGCCGGTAGTGACGTTTAGTAAATAATAGATGTAGAGATTTGTGAATTTTGTAAGAGTTTTCATAGAAATAGGAAGTAGATACGACGGCTATGTGGCTGGGGCAGGCGTTCCCTAGAATTTCCTAAACTGTGTATTAGCTCATTCTATCACTCTCATCGCGATTGAGTGACAGTGATAAAATGAGTTTGGGGTGTAATGTCGCTAGCTGTGCTAACTATAGTTATTATTGCCGTTCTGTTTACTTCGTTTTTCTATGAAAGTGACTATAGATTCGATTCACTGCAGGAGATAGAAGTCTAAAAAATAATAGATCCGATGTGTGTTCTTGCCTAAATGGGTGTTCTAAGAATACATTCCAATTTATGTGAAAAATAAAACAGGGTTTAAGAGTCTTTAAACTAAATGTCTTCAGACTTTCTTCATAATTAATTTAGTAAATACATATACATATTTTAATATTATGTATGTAATATTGTAAACACAGCGTTCGGCTTATATATTACTGGCATCCATTTACCACTGATAATTGTGTATCTTCAGTGAACTAGATTTATAGATGAAATCTTTTCATGAGTATCGTTAGCGCAATGAATTGCGATCGCGTCGGGTCTCCCGCAGGCCCCAACCTGTTGTATATTGCTTCCCGCTGCGCTCGGAGCGCCGTCGCAAGCGCGTGTAAATATTTAGCGTTAGTTGTCTTGTATATTCTTTTCGTAGGGACCCGATTACGCGAACTCGCCTCGGCAAGCGCGGCCGTCCGGTAAATACCCTTTATAGTGAATCTCCGCTAGGGAGAATGTGCCAAGTTTATTTAAAAAATAGTTCACATAAGTATTTTTATACGTCTACGAGATAATGGGATTGAGCTTAAAATTTTTGGCGACCGCGTTAGCTTCGTCGAGACGTTCAGTTCGAGGGTAATCGCGCTCCTACAGCGACGGTACAAAAGCATAATGTGCGGGCGCGGCGGCGTGGAGCTCCGGTTGTACATAGAGAGAGAGAGAGAGAGAGAGAGAGAGAGCGAGAGAGGAGAGGGAGATGTCGCGGTTAAGTTATTGTCCGGAGTGCGGCCGCCGACGCCCCGCCCCGCACTCGTTAGATGATAAAATTAAATTGTTAACGTGTCCAATCACATCGCGTGAAAGTTATATTTGCTAGCCTATAAGTGTTTAGATGATTTTAACAGAGTACGTTACGTATGTAGTTCGGTACGGTAGAACGATGCCGCCGGCGTGTCGACCCAAAACGGTGGGACCAAAATTTGTGTAGTCGCAGAGGATTCCATATTATTATCGATATCGGTGTAACTTGTTGTGGTTGATATATGACTTGAAATTTTATCACTAAGAGTGACCACTTCCGGGTTGTTGAGTAGATAGATAGGTAAATTGTTACGTAGTGGAATGTTACGGTGAGCTCAAATCTTGCGACTTAATTTCTTCGTCTCTAGTTAAATGGAATCGCCGCGTGCCTTGGGATTCCCGTTTCTCACGAGTTCCCATTTTTAAACGGTTTTTACTGTATTGTATTATTTTCATTTCATTTACTACGATGATTTTTTTCATTTTAACATTTTCTCGATTAAACTCGAAGATTTATTACCTTGTGAGAACTGTTGTGATCCATAACTCATTTGTAAAAATAAATTATTGTGATACAAAATGCTTTTTGTTTCCTTTCCTTTTCCTGTTTAAACCAAGATTAAAAAAAAACGTTTTATAATATTTAAGGAACAGTTAAATAGTGCATAGATGTAATAAAAGATAAGTAGTTTATTTATTTACTCTATATTTCATGAATGTTTCATAAATGTTTAAAAACACGTATGTATAACTATAGATACAGTCTGCAGTCATCAAGATGCATTTTCAAATTATAATTACACAGAAATTTCAAATCAAACTCGCACAAATTTTCTTTTGGACGTAAATTTTGAAAAAGCTAAAACTTGGCGAAAGTAAAATTTTAGTTCTATATTACAATGAGAATAAAAAAGAAATCGCCAATTAAAGCCTATTTTAATTATTTATTATCACAAAATTTCACTCGTAATTTTTATTTAAGTCTGCAATAAGCTACACAGCTACAGTACAAGAATCAAAGCATTTACCGCAATATGGGAAGGTGCTGAGTATTTTTGGTTAATATGTACTTATATGTGATATTAACCAAACTATCTTCGTATTTTTCTATTCAACACATTTCATGTAAGATATTAAAATTTCTTTTATGATTGATAAATGATTCTGAATGAAATAATACTGGTTATAAGCAAAAAAATATGTAACAATAACAACACAAAATTTTAATTTAAATAAAGCACATTATGTATGTACCTTTGAAATTTTTAATATCAATTCATTATTCATTAAAATTATAAAAACACACTTATCAACTAATTATAATTATTCAGTTCAATTAGCTATCAATTTCCTTCCGATAACTTCTGACTATGTATTTTTTAAAATTTCACAACACAATTACAAATGTAATACCTAAAAATGTCTTCTAGCATATTATTATTTCTACTTTTAATAATACTCTGGGATTGAATATGCTGAAACTGGTTTAATGCAGAATATATAAAAATAGTTCTTAAAAGGCTTTTCGACTTATTTTTATTCTGATGTCAGCCACTCCAAAGCCTGAGTTCACATTAGGCGAGTAATTCAGTGGAGTGGCAAGTCCCGACTAAATCACGTCCTCAACTACTCTACCAAAATACTTGCGACTCTAATAAATTTCTAATGCTGCCAAGATGAGTACAACCTAAATGGGCTATCTTTTTATTTGTAGTCACAACTCAATATAGATCTATATTACACACATATTGGAATTATTAATGATTTTTACATCGATTCGTATTTATATAACCAAAATGTAAACAAAATAAAAAGTTCATTTTGAGTATACGTCATTAGTATGCCATAAATATTATGTCTCTATCTGACATCTTCCCATACTAATGGCACTCGTTAACTATACGAATACTCGGATAGTGTTCAAGCTCGGGGCACTGTTTTCCTTTTGGACATGTTACGAATAGTAGAGTACAGTAGAGCAGGTGTCAGTGACCGTTGACGAGGCTGGCCGTGGACGCCTTGATCTCCTGGACCTGGTCGTTGTACTCGGTGTAGAGGCGCTGCCAGCGCAGCTGACTGACGAGCAGCGAGAGCAGCTCTTCCAGGATGTCGTGCTTTTTTATTCCCTGGAATGGGAGAATATTGATTTAATGACAATTTTACGATTTAATTACTGGCTTGTAAGAAGTTTCTGAAAACTATTATACAACATAAAAATATGAATAAAAAGTTAGAATTAGCGGTCATAAGACGATTTTGGCTCTACCATCTAAAATATGGGTCCATAGTGAGGTTGATGAGGACATATTCATGAGGAAGAGGAATGGTTTGAGTAAAGGGAAAGAGTCTGTCTGTCAGTACCCATTAATGACCTACTACAGGGTCGGGTCTCCTCTCACAATGAGAAGGATGTAGGCCATAGTCCACCACGCTGGCATACTGCGGGTTGGTGGACTTCACATGCCTTTGAGAACATTTTTTTTGTGAACTCTCAGGCATGCAGGTTTCCTCACGATGTTTTCCTTCACCGTAACAGCAGGTGATATTTAATTTCATAAGGAAAGGGGTAAAAAGTATAAATAAATAAATAGGCTAGCTAGGGAATCCTAGTGATTTAGAGACTAGGAATTAAGAGGAAGCGGAAGAATTTGAGGAAATTTTCAACTTACTACCGGAAGTGTATGTGAAAGTACCAAATATGCGTAACTTCCTCATTAAGAGGAAGAGGAAGAGGTATCCTCATCAACACTAGTCCATAGTTACCATCTAACACGTTCAGTTCCTTATACGACATATTATTACGTCAATACTATTATGTCAACTCATTACCTGTGTTTTGGACACGCCAGACGGGTCGCGGACACTGTCAAAGAGCCTTGCAAGAACCCGCTAGGCGTGTCGAGTCAGTATTTATAGTCCCAGCGAAGAAAGGAATTTACTTACCAGTATAAAGCGTGCGAAGCACAGCCAGCACGCAGTCAGGTAACCGCGAGCGGGTATATACATGCGCGCTACGTGAACCGTGCACGTCAGCCAGCCGTCTCCGTTTGGTATTAATAAGATAAGCAGTCGTTAAAACTCGTCGGAGGGCCCATAAGCGTCGGCCACTTCGACTCTTCTCTCTACGGTGGAGGTAGCGGTCATAAAACCCTGTCGGAGAGCCTATAGGCGTTTCGAAGACATCGCGCTTTGGTCGGCCACCGTGAGCCATCTGTCCCGGCCTAGCTGTGGGGCGGGGCTTTGGTCGGCCACTGTGAGCCATCTGTCCCGTTCTAGCTGTGGGGCGGTGGGGTGCACTGACCAGCACGGTGGGCTGCCAGGCGGCGGGCGCGGAGGTGCAGTGGCTGGGCCCCAGCAGGTCGTCGAGCACGGCGCGCAGCTGCTGCTCGGCGCCGCGCGCGCTGAGGTGCGTGAACAGCGCGCTGAGCCAGTGCCGGTAGTCGCGCGCCAGCCGCAGGTGCAGGCACGCGGCCACCTGCGCCTCCAGCCAGCTGGTGGCCGCGATCGGGTCGTACGACCTGCAATACGATCGTGCTATTCATACAAACGAACGGCTACATTTTTAACCGACTTCAAAAAAGGAGGAGGTTCTCAATTTGTTTGTTTTTTTTATTTTTATTTGCCCAAAACGTACTAAAGGAAACAAGCGTAACATGTTTACTTATTGATGTCGTTGACTAAATTACAAGTTATTATGTAAGTAACTGAACGCCTTACGATAATGACGTCGTGATCGGTACCTGGAAGGGTTACCGTTAGTT
The DNA here is from genome assembly GCA_905147235.1 of Erynnis tages. Taxonomy (NCBI): domain Eukaryota; kingdom Metazoa; phylum Arthropoda; class Insecta; order Lepidoptera; family Hesperiidae; genus Erynnis; species Erynnis tages. Next base: position 11,927,551 of record LR990074.1, read on the forward strand.
AGCGGCGAATTACATGCGAGCGTCCGTGCTTCGGAGGGCACGTTAGGCCGTCTGTCGCGGTTGTTATCGATAAAGAAGCAGTCGTTAAACCTTGTCGGGGGCGTGGTGGATGCGATCAAGATCAAAATAAGTCTTTAATTGTCAGGTACAAGTTGTGTACACTTAATGAACGTCATATAGGATATTATAAAATATCCTATCATACATACATGATAGGATATTATAAAATATCCTATCATGTATGTATCCCTCAGGCTATCGTAGACCAAGAGAAAAAAGCGGGCGGAAAAAAATTCCCAGTATGCTCCGGGCCTCCCCCTGTTGTGAGAGACCCGTGGCCAACACAGGAGGGTTGCAGCCATGTATCGTGTACATACCCGCGTCCGAGGGTGGGCGGCGCGGGCGCGGCGGCGGCGCTGGCGTGCAGCGGGCGGGCGGCCCGGGGGGCGGCGGTGCTGGTGCCGCCGCCCGCGCGACGCACCGGGTCGCGGGTGTCCGACCAGATCACCCTGTCAACACAAACATTCAACAGATCAACACTTCGTTAACCTTATACGGGGTGAATTTCTCAAGTGTGCGCGAATGGGGAAATCCGAAACTATGAGCAATAGCGAAAAATGCTGAAAGGAGTCTGGGGACCGATTTTGACGAAAACAAACGGCATCATTTGATTTTCGAAAAATTAATATGCCTAGCCAGGAATCCAACCCATTGATTTTGAAAAAATAATCACACCTGTATTATTAGCTTATTCGATAGTGTCACTAATAAGGAACGTATTCTGGAAAGTAATGACAGGGCAAACTTAACGATAGAGCTCATTTTTAACAAAATATGTTTTTTTCCATACAAACCTTAACTGTCATTTTTTTATAACTAAAAATACAGTGAAAGCACTTACCAAGAACATAGTTTTTGACTATAAATATAACTCTTTCCGTTGCTCAGCGTCATCAACGGATTGCCATCTTCTAACAGTGTACAATGTGTGACGGTAGCTGAAAATAAATAACATAAAAATACTGATCTATTTATTTACAAACTTTAAGGGAAACTAACAGCTGTGTAATACTTAAGGCTATATCCCTAATTAATATATAAGACCAATAGGCATGATGACAGTAATCAAGTATCGCCAAAATATTTATGTGATCTAATGAAATAGGATTCAAAGACTTTGAAATATGTATTTATTCTCTTATTAATGTCGAGATTAATAATTTATTTGTTAAAATAAATCTACAAAATACAACAATCCACCATGATAGCTAAAACACCCAATCGAATTACGTCAAATTACGTCACGTCTTAGTTAACGTCATTTTTTTCGTAAGCATATTATACGCGATCTGTCATTTTTTACTGAGCCGTGTCGTAATGACAGACGCCATGACACGGGCGAGCGTTTTGGAATGAATTTGAAACTTAAAATTTAAATGTACTTTTATTACACATAAACCTTAATTTTCTACAAAAATATGATATATTTTAGACATAATAGAAACTTCTGAATATCATAGAAGAGTTTTTGAAAATTAGTCATCATGCCTATTCATGCAATACTGCACGCATGCTATATAAGCGGCAAAGCATGCTGTGATCATCTATAAGTAAGAGTAATTGTAAGTTTTTGATTTATTTATGTATTATCTCTGTAAGAGCCTTTGTTACATGTACTGAAGTTGATGATCCTAAATAAATAAATAATAATAATAACTCACCGCCAGGCGTCAGTAGGCCCTTGAAACACAGCGGGCGCAGCACGCAGGCGGCGCTGGCGAGGTCCCATATCGCCAGCTCGGCGGCCGTGGTCACCACTACCAGTGTGTCCCCCGATAGGGTCAGTTTGGCCGCTTGGGACGTTAGTGCTGTAAATATAATTTATTTTTGCTTTAAATTTTTGCTTTGGAACAACTGATTTATTTTCTGTTAGAGTGATTTATTGTATTAGTAAAGACTATCGTCTGACTATAGTCCGATTCATGATTAGATTGAATAGATTTGGAAGAAATTTCGTATGCAAGTGGTTTCTACTCTGGATTATAACATATAAGATACTTTTTATCCCACACTGGACCGGATTCATCATTCAATTAAACCGACATCATCGACAGTCGCTCCATCGACGGAGTAGCAAATTAATCTTGATAAAACAAATGTGATGATATTTAGAAACAAACATAATACAAACGTAAAATCATATGAACAGTCGTTAAACATAAACTTTGAAGGGAAGATAATAAGCGAAACCGAAACCACAAAATTTTTAGGCATATATGTCGATTATAAATTAACCTGGACATCACACATGGAACATGTTTGTAAAAATTTAAACAAATTTTCCTTTGCGTTATATAAATTATCAAAAATAGTTAATACACAAGCGGTACTAAGTGCTTATTATGCATATGTTGAATCAACCTTAAGATACGGATTGATTTTCTGGGGTAACGCGACGGGAATAGAAACGGTATTTAAGGCCCAAAAGAAATGTATCAGAGCGATATGCCAGTTACGACAAACAGATACGTGTAAGCCGCACTTTAAAAAACTAAATTTAATGACCCTTCCCTCTTTGTACATATACGAGATAGCGGTGATGGTAAGAAATAACATTGACAAATATGACACCCTTAAAACAAAAAGACATAATAATAAGCTATGCGCAATACCCTCTAAAACTAAGCAATATAATAAAAGCGTATTTTGTATGGGTCCAAAAATATATAATAACTTGCCTAACTTACTGAAAAGTAACACATTTGATTTTAAACGGAAATTAAAAATGTTTCTAACCGAAAAAGCATACTATTCGGTTGCGGAATTCATTAATGAAAAAAATTAAATCAGTATTGTAATGTAAATTCTATTAAATGGAATGTGGAAACGCGCGTCTAAACAAATAAAGTATGTGTACCAAAACCTGTGTCGAGAGTTTTTTCCTCCGGCTTTTTCTCTCTTTACCCAGCGATGGGTGGCACATAGGCAGCCGATGAGTTCGATTAGGTAAAATTACAACTAATTATAAAAATAATAAATGTAATATGCTAAACTGACAAATGAATTATTATACTGGACAAACTTGTCAATTAAATTATGTATTAGTTATAAGTTTTCAATTGTAATTAGTACTAACATTAGTCTTTATTTTATTTTTAAATTATTAAAATGTAACATAACTTTATAACTTTATAATTTGCATACCTGAGAAGGTGAATATGGATTGATCAAAATGCCCTGTAAAACCAATAACTAACCCATATTCGTGCAAATAAATGATTTTCATTTCATTTCATTTCATTTCATAGTTTTGTATGTAAGCTGTAAACAGGCGTACACTAAGCGTATAACGACGAATACTTAATTTCACTTTCACTCACTCACGTAGTTTGAGTCGCCTTATTATGTCACTCATCACTTATTTCTTTATCTATTACACTTTGCCTGCGGCTTCGTCCGCATAGACTGTAACAGAGTCTTACGGCCTCACTCAGAGACGTCATTTAACGTAATGTTCATAAACAAATTCAATCGTCTTTCTTCGTATTGACATAGTGTCATCTTCAGTTTCGTAAGTAACCGTTAAGGTGAATGAATGTTAATGAATGTCTGTGAGTGCGGCCGTTAGCCCGTTAGTGCAGTCGCGGTGGCGAATGAATGTGTGTGAGTGCGGCCGTTAGCCCGTTAGTGCAGTCGCAGTGGCGAATGAATGTGTGTGAGTGCGGCCGTTAGCCCGTTAGTGCAGTCGCGGTGGCGAATGAATGTGTGTGAGTGCGGCCGTTAGCCCGTTAGTGCAGTCGCGATGGCGAATGAATGTGTGTGAGTGCGGCCGTCAGCCCGTTAGTGCAGTCGCGGTGGCGAATGAATGTGTGTGAGTGCGGCCGTCAGCCCGTTAGCGCAGTCGCGGTGGACGAGGGCGGTTACCGATGGGCGGCAGCGCGCGCGCGGTGCGGCGGCGGGCGAGGCGCCAGGCGTGCAGCGAGCCGTCGCCGCACGCCGCCGCCGCCCAGCGCGCGTCGCACGCCACGCACGTCACCACCGACCCTGCAACATACATACCATACATATACATCAAACATTATAGTATAGTAACCATCATGAGTCGTGAGCACAGATTATCAGTGGTAGGGATATTGTATATTCCGAACAGCTCCGAAGTTCAAGTCGACGTATTAACACGTTTATTGTGTTGAAAGAGATGTCATTTATTAAGGTTTGCATTTAATTTGAGTTATTACACGTTATAACTACTAAGTAACAATAATATTTCAACTCATTTTATACTAAATTATTTTACTGTAAATACATCATAAAGGCAGCCATTGTTGCCATCTCACGGTCTCTTTACTATATAGATATTGACCTATAGCGTTACTTCTTTGATTGAAAGCTTGTTGGGCGAAAGTCAATGTATAGACGTCTTACTGCCTTAATTAGTTTACGATTCATTGGAAATCCACACCTGAATGAATTTGCAACATAAATTTAGTTATCAGTAAAAATTACCAATATTATAATCTATTTTGCGTGCTTGTTATTTTATTAGGTATGTAAGCCTAAGTTCTACAAAACATTCTCCTTTTCCATACCTAAATATGTCTCCCACACGAGATCGTTGGACGCCGAGTTGTTCTGAATGAGCTGAAGTCTCGACAGCGCACCGTAGAACGTACTGCACGCCTTATTCATCACCTGGAACATTTTAACGTATTTTAATATGCTTATAATAATATAATTGTAATAGTTCGTCTCTTTTTGGAAATCAACCAGTTGGTCCAATTACAGGATACTTAGTCTTGGTGACGCTTATAATAACGACAGGGTTGGAAGCGTGTGTGTGTGCCTTACTTCTTCTTGCTCACATACACATTTGTTGCTGGTCTCTCTCTCTCTCTCTCTCTCTCTCTCTGTGTGTGTGAGTGTGTGTTGTATATGTGTCTGACATAACATGTTCCTTGTATTACCTGCAGTCTCAAGGGTCCAGTAACTATAACTGATTAATTCGACTGTAGGGTTGGCCCGGGCAGTGGCTTGGATCCTTATACCTTTGTTATAGCTTATATTTAAGGCTAATGTAGGGTACCCGAAGTCTCAGTAGTGCAGAAGTTCTTATGTGTATATTATACGTACGAGTATGTGTGGCTTACTTCTTCTAGCTCGCACACATATTAGTTGCTGGTCTCTGTGTGTATTTGTGCGTGCGTACGTGCGTGCTTGCGTGCGTGTGCGTGTGTGCGTGTGTGTATGAGTGTACGTGTTATCTCGCTGCGTACATGTTACATACTCATGTATTACCCGCAGTCTCAGTGGGCCAGCGGCTATGGCCACAGGTCCAGCTGTACCCAAGGCAGGAGCGGGCAGTGTTTAGTTCTTTATGCTCGCAGACACATTTGTTATCGGCCTGGGTGTACGTGTGTGGGGAGGGGCAGGGTCGCGTGGAGGTGGGTTACGCCCCGTTCACACGGAGAATGTCGAATCCGACTTTTCGTAAGACCCGGTTTAGTGGCAAAAGTGTTTCAATGACAGAGATCACACGAGCATTCGGTTTTAAGATCCGACAAAAAACCGAATCTTACTGAAGTTGACATCCGATTGTGCGAGCAGAAACCGATCCGACCGTATAAGATCCGGTTTGATGGTATAGCGCATTCAATACATGCGTTCATACGATACACGCAGGGTACATTCGGTTATTTGTCGGATCTTGAAACCGAACGTCGCACGAGCGGTGAGGAACTGTGCGCGCTCTTGCCTTCACACGGGATCTCGATACGAAGCTGTCGGATACGACAGTACAAGATGTGCCGTGTGGATACAACATTCGGACCAGATCCGATTAAAATAAGATTCGGGAAATCGCGTCTCCGTGTTAACCTAGGGTTATACCTTCCTTACAGCTCATATTTAAGGTTGATGTAGGTCACCTGCAGTCTCAATGTTCCAGCGGCCCTCACCACCGGGCCGGCCGTGCCCAGCGCGGGGGCGGGCAGCGTGAGGGCGGCGGCGGCGGCGGGCGGCGGGGAGGCGCAGGGCCGCGCGGCGGGCGGCTCCGGCGCGTGCGGCCCGGGGAGCGGTGCCGCGGGCCGCTTCTTCAGTCTGCCGTCTAACCCGCTGAGAAGGAGGTTAATTTAGAAAATTATGTTCCATGAATTAGAATTGTAGGACAGCTAATGGAAGGTTACGACAACCTGTCGTCTGATATGGATTGCTCTGTTACAGTTTAGTTCAGATATTTTTATAATTTGCTTATAAATAACAGACGTTTCATATTAAATAAATTGTAATCCGAATCCAAATAGTATGGCTATTTGGATATCATTACAGGTTGTTTAATAGCCCTACTATTTGGATAGATTCACAGCAGTTCATAACAGTGTGCCTCTCTCAAATTTTCAATAGAGCTAAAGGGAATATACAAAAAAAACTATTCTCAATGGTCACAACCCCTGAACATGAGAAAACGAAAAAGAAAATGGCAATGGAAATAGAAGTATCTTGCCTTTCTACTTACTTAATTTTACTAGGAAGAAGACGCTTAGCAATAAATTTAAAAAGCTTTTTGTTAAATTTTGCTATTAAACACACCTTCAAAAACTAGATTTAACATGAAAATTCTGAATGAGAACTCACTTATCGTTCCCCTTGCAGTGCTGGCTGGTGGTGGCGTGGTTGCTCACGTTGGGGTGTATGACGATGTCGTCGCGCCGCTCCACTATGATGCGCGACTTGTTCTGGGAGGAGCTGCTGAAGCAGTTCTCGGCGCCGCCCGGCTGAGAGCCGAGGGACTCGCTGGGAAAAGGTAAAGTTAGAATTTATTAAAATAAAATAAGCAATGAGTCCCTTTTTTTATTGAAATTGAGTAGCGAGTGCAGGCCACCTGATCTTAAGTAGTCTTGGAAATAACCGGTCATCACGGAGAGCGCTCAATTTAGTTCATAATCCAATCAGGAATTCGCTCTATTAGTTCATTAGTTCTTTTTTTGAAATAATTTAGTAAGAACAATAAATAAAGAAAAACATATAGTTATGTTTATTGCAAGTTCTGTTAATTATTATTTGAAAAGTATAAAGTATTACACGAAAAGTTCACACTCTCAAAATGCCATCTCACTTATTTACCCCTAAATCTGGGGAAAAAAACCCTTTTACACGAAAAGTTCACACTCAAAATACCATCTCACTTATTTACCCCCTAAATCTGGGGGAAAACCCTAAGTTGGGAACCGTGGCGCCACAGCCATAGTGGCGTGACGTCTATAGAAGATGGCTTCTTTTGATTGCGAGAGGAACCTGAAAAAGCCGATCTTAACATAATATTAAATGTGTATGTATTTGTATGTATGTATCCCTTTATTTATATAAATGCATTACTGTTACTGTTGTGTTTTACTGTTATGTTTTTGTTTGTGTCACAGATCTTAAGGAGACAAACATCTTTCTTTCTTTCCTTCTAATAATGTGTACTCACTTGGCATCGGCGTGCGTGAGCGGTATGAACACGGGGGTGATTCGTCGCTTGCCGTCCGAGGTCCTGGTTTCAATCTGGCGGTCCATCGGCCTGCTGGGCGCGCCCGCGCTCGACTGCGACACCGGGGACGGCGTGAGCGCTGGCTTTGACTGAAAACAGTGTTCTCTCAGTCAATTGAAATGCTTTTAATCCATAATGAAATCATTTGAAAGTTTACATTAAATTCATCATTATTTACTGCATTAAAATAGGGTATTACGGCCTATGTCAAAAAGCTTTTTATATGAATTCGTAAGTCATAAAAACCCATAAAAATTGGAAAAAAAACATTTGCAAACAAATATTATGTAAAAAAAAGACTTTTCAATTTGAATTTCAAAAATCCCCGCGAAAGCACGGTCTCGGCCGTCTCGGCGCTGCCGCCATGCTTGTGACGTCACTCGCAGTGTAAACAAACAGTGTTCTTTCAGTCAATTGAAATGCTTTTAATCCATAATGAAATCATTTGAAAGATTAGATTAAATTCATCATTGTTTACTGCAATTTTAATCCACGAGTAAGGAAACTGATTGATTGGATTGTATCAGACACATATTGAATACATTTAACAAACAATAAATAAATGAAATATTATCAAGGTAGCAGAAGAGACTAGATTGTAATCGAACATTGCTAATTAATTGATTTTACCTGTGACTTATCACCCTTGGGGGTGGAGTCCTCCTTGGGCGGCTCCTTCTTTGCTTCCTGCTTCTCCCGCGCTTGCATGATCTCGGGACACTCGATCAGAAGGTTGGAGGACAGATCCGACTCATTCCCTAAGCACTTGCCGTAGATCTTCTCGTAGAGCGAGTTCTGCACAGACAATGTTGTTTCATTTTACTTTTTCTTTCAACTATGATGAAATCAAAACCTTAAACTAAACCAATTTTGGGCCAATAACCTTTTTCACTTTTGATTCAAATTTGGATAAATTCAAATTTCAATCTAAAATCTAATTTCAAATCATTCTTAGATATTTATAATCTATTACTAACCAATCAATTAGACTAAAATGAAATAAATAAAAATCAGAGCAAAGATGCCAAGTAGTTGTAATAAACGAACTATTATTGTATTGTCTTGATTAATTTTTGAGGTTCATCTTCATTATCATATTTAAGATTTATTAATCATAGTGGTATAGCGATGCTTTAGAATTCGACCTCGAATCGAGGGGTCCGGGTTCGAATCCCAGTGGCACGCACCAATGACTTTGTACAAAAAAGTTATGTGCGCTTTATAAAATTAAATATCACCTGCTGTTACGGTGAAGGAAAACATCGTGAGGAAACCTGCATGCCTGAGAGCTCACAAAAAAAAATGTTCTCAAAGGTATGTGAAGTCCACCAACCCGCAGTAGGCCAGCGTGGTAGACTAAGGCCTACATCCCTCTCATTACGAGAACGAGACCTGATCCTGTAGTGGGTCATTAATGGGTTACTGGCAAACATAGTGAATGTTTTTACTTATATTGGGTTGATGTAACTGTACCTTTTCATCAACTGTGAGTGGTGTGCCGATCTCCTTATTTGTAAACTGAATGCAAGCGACTGTGCCGTCCGAACTGCACGCCAAGAGGTTTAAACCTGCAAAGATTATGTATGAAATAACTAATAGTCCAAAAAATCCAAACTAAATAACACTTTTTCGATTTCTAAAGTAGCAACATTGATATAGAGAGTGCTTGGTTCAGTTTCAGGTAGGTTACGAGTATAATATCGGCTTCAACAAGCATACCAACAGACTAATGCCTTGAGAAGGAAGCAAGATATCATGACATCCTGACATGCTCACAGCACAGGAGGCCTTTCCTGCCCGATCACTTCCTTTCTTTCAACTAAATAGGGTATTACGGCCTATGTCAAAAAGCTTTTTATATGCATTCGTAAGTCATAAAAACCCATAAAAATTGGTAAAATTTTTTTGCAAACAAATATTATGTTAAAAAAAGACTTTTCAATTTAAATTTAAAAAATCCCCGCGAAAACACGGACTCGGCCGTCTCGGCGCTGCCGCCATGCTTGTGACGTCACTCGCAGTGTAAACAATACATGTCAGTAAAGGAAGAATGTTATAGTCCATTGTTTATTTACACGGCTAATGACGTCACGCCGATAGCTTGCATGGCGTATAGCGTTTTTGACATTTGAAAAACAGATTAAAAAACCTGAATTTTAAAATTGAAATAATAAATGTACACTACATTTTTTAGAACAGAAATCACCATTTTTCACTTGCTTTTAACAAAATCTATCAATATTACATAATTTTGTATTTTTCCTTGCATGGCGCGAAATACCCTATTGATCTCTCACCGTCCGAGCTCCAAGAGAGGTCCAGCACGCTGTCGCTGAACAGGTCGTGCACCACGACCAGCGGCCGCTTGAGCGACGTCAGCCAGATGGACAGCGCGCGGTCGCGGGACCCCACCGCCGCGCAGCAGCACTTCTTGCCCTCCTTCACGAATATGTTGCTGTTGAATCTCTAGAGAAAGATACGTAGGATTGTTTAAAAATTTTGCCTTTTCTATTAAAAAAAAAAATACGTGTGGCACTCGGGGACGGTTTACGGTGAAGGAAAACATCGTGAGAAAACCTGCATGCCTGAGAGTTCACAAAAAAATTGTTCTCAAAGGTATGTGAAGTCCACCAACCCGCATTAGGCCAGCGTGGTGGACTAAGGCCTACATCCCTCTCACATTGTGAGAGGAGACCCGACCCTGTAGTGGGTCATTAATGGGTAACTGACACTCGGGGACTGCCGCGGTAAAGCAATAGCTTTGCAATAGCATAGCATTTTTTATCAACTTAAGGCTCAATAGTCGCGAGCTCGAACTCACTCGTGGACGCGGCCAAAAAGCACGCCGTCTCACCTAGCATTGTGTCTAAAAGAGATAGAATCAGTTATGAGCAGTTGGCAGCTAGTCTACACGCATACGTCTAGTGGCACGCACACTAACACCGCGCCGAGGCCTGCCGAACTAAAACGACGTTAGACGATGCACGGCTTTCAACGCCGCACCGCTGTGCCGGTCGGAGTGGGGGGAGTTAGGTTAATTTTCTTTACGGAATTTCTTGATTCGGTCGCCGCGCTCAAAGCCCGCGATAAAAGCTATGCAATAGCTTAATAAGTCCTAGACTGAAGATGTTGACTTCCACCACTAGTGAAGAGATAACACAAAAGGTAACCTGAATCATGTTATATGTTTTCAACATTCTTTGCGAATAGCATAGACAACACTCCGACTTGACGTGACCCAACTTACAGGCCTGTATTACTTACGTGCCACTGTGCAGGCTGGGCCCAATTCATCTAAACTGACTCTTATGTTTGCCCACATAGGGTAACCGTTCTTAACTTACTATAATTATTGTAACATCTTTCTCGTGTAACAGTCAACAATAAATGCATTCTTTTCTTTTCTTTTCTTATAACAATTGCAACAACTCTTGTAATGATTCGTAACAGCAGGAGTCGACTCTTGTACTCACGGCGCATGTCACGGCCTTCCTATGGCCTACGAAGTCCTTGTCGGTCCGCCAGCCCTCTCTCTCCACCACCTGCGCCGTGGGCCCGCCACCGTTCATCGCGTGAGCCGACAACACGTACTGACCGTCAGGGGACCACGACAGCCGCAACACGTGCGTTGTGCCTGCGAAATGTGGATGTTTGTTAGTGATTTATTTCGCGCCCAAATACAGTATCGTGTTGCGCGTGCAAAAGTCGCTATGTGTTTTTTACAAACTTTACAGCAGACAAAAAAACATGGTTCAAATTTTCGTTGCAGTTTCGTTGTATGAATGTCACATGGCTACATTCCGTAACCCTTGTAACTTTTGAAATACTTAATTTATCACATAGCTGTTTTTACAGTACATGTATATTGAAATAACGTAATAACAGCTTAAAAACCGAAAATGACTAAATAACACATAGCAACTTTTGCACACGCAACAACGGTATGAAAGTTTAACAGTAGATGGCACTGGAAGTATTTAAATTTTGTCAAATTTCAGAAAGTGAATGATCATAGCAGGAGTTTCAAATGAACCAGTAAAGTATAATAAAAGTAAAAATAGTGTCATTCAATGTAATAGTCAATGCAGTTAAAATGTTAAAAGTTTAGATAAACACAAGAATTCTATGGAAATTAAAAAAATGATTCAATTATTACCTCCACACTCTTCAAAGGGTTCAGTGATGACTTTCTCTTCGGCCCAATCGGCAGTCTTCCAAACTCTGAGCGATTTGTCATCAGATTGTGATGCCAAGTATTTGCCAACCTGCAATATTAGAAATGCATATAATAAACCTAAGTTTTAAGTCTAATTACAAAAAAATGGACTTAAGTTAATTAATTCTGAAATGTATATCAGATCATTCAATGACATGACATTATTATTATTACAGAATTAAATAAATGCTTAAAATTGCAAACAGCTGAAATTCAACATGTTTACAATTAGTTCGAGGTTTTGCAATCATTGTATTCCAGTTGAAGCAGCAACATCATACTAGCTTTATGGGTCGCAATATTGACACGTCACTTATTTTGCTTCTAAAAAAGGGTTTTGACAGTTCTTATTTCTTGCCTACACACAAACATTACAAGACAAATAGTTTAAACTTGAAATTCTACTTACAGGATCCCAAGCAACACCTTTCACGAGACCTGTGTGGCCGTTGAGCACACAGATGATCTCCGGAAACTTCTCCGCGTTCCAGATTATGATGGTGTTGTCTACACTGCAGCTAGCCAGCCACTTGTCCGATGGAGACCATGCCAGGTCCAGAACATCACCTGTAAAACACATTCTTTTCAATTGGTAGGAGCTATTATTGTTGTACAGCTAATCACCTATAGTAGCACATAAGAGAGCTATTTTGGTAAGTATGTTTATGGTAAGAATGTTAAAAAATAAGAGATAAAAATGATAAAGACCTAAGAAAAGGATGATCTAAAGAAAAAACTATTTTTGTCCCGTACCTACTATAATTAATCATATTATTAATGCATTGATTTATAATAATAAAGCATTTTCATGCCACATACTTTGTGTTATAGTTATGATATTCTACTAAAAACCTTGATTTTACTCAAGTAATATGTCTATGTCTATAAAGACTTATGATTTTGAGTCTGTGTCTTATTTTTTTATCACTATAAATTGCAATCAAAAAAACACAAAAATTTACTTATATTGTTTACCAAATTGGAAAAGTATAAAAGAATGGACTATAAAATAAATGTAGAAATATAAAAATCTTTCTCATTACATACCAGCGTGGCCCCGTAAGGTGGACAGGCACCTCCAAGTCTCCCCCTTTTGTTTGCCGACCACCCCAACAGCAACACTTAGGCACCACACCATCACTAGTTTGTCATCACCTCCAGATGCCAAATATTTGCCATTGTTACTCCATCTTACGCAGTTCACGCAAGCTGAAATTAGTTTGGAATATATATAACCTAAATACTACATAGGACCATGTTTTAATGACTGTGATGTCATTAAAACATGGTCTTATGGCGTTGGACCATATAAATATATTATGTAGAACTCTAAGCCTTTTAATACCTTTACAAAGTAACTTATAACATCTTTGTACAGTGAGCAATCTGTAAAGTAAGACATTCAAGCACAAGTTGTTACATCATTACGTTTATCTTGCAATTGAGCCTTTTGCACACTCGAAATCATGCACATAATGCTTGAAATTGAATCATAAATGTTACAGACAAATGCTATTAGAAGCCACCTTTAATACAAATAAAGTAATGTTTATTAAGAATATTAGGCCACATTCAGATGACCCACACCGAGCACGCACACACATGGAGCTCGTCTTAGACCTGCGTTCGGTACACTCAAACCAGCGTAATTATTTTTCTGTTTCCAATATTTCTGTAATTGCATGAGAAGTTGACTTGGTTACGCCAACATAAAGCATGGAAAGAAAGGCATGATTAATCTGATGCTATACAATTTTGTAGTTGTGATCTGATGGTATGTGATGATGCCTACATTACTACACAACACTAATAAAAACACAAACTTTTGAAAAAATCAACAACTCACCCAAATGGTTGTCCATTTGGCATAGCATTCTAGGCACATTGGAATCTAGTTCAGCTGCTTCATATAACACAGGATTCAAGTTCCACACCACAACTCTACCAGAGTCCCCTCCTTGCCCCCCAGTGGCAAATCTCTTTCCCGTAGGGTGAATGTCAACAGAAAATATTGGTTTTTCTGGAAAAAAATATTCATTACAAGCGTAGGAGCTGAAAAATAGCTATTGTAGGCCATGAACATTCAGTCTCAAAAGTGCCTGTAGTTATAAAGCTGTAGGTGGATTGCAATGTGCTTCACCAAATATTTATGTCTAAAAGTGTCGATCTTTAAACTTAGAAAGTCCTCGAAATACGAATAATTATACAGGCAGCGGTATTTTTCAGTGAAAACTTTAAAAGTTCCGTCTAAAGTTAAGTCAGTAAAGTTTTGTCAAAAAAGTTCTTATATTTATATTTCTTACCATCATGATTAACCCAGCAGGGCTTTAAAAGCTTCATTTAGCAAATATGGAAGATCTGAAAGCCGAAGAAACGGTTTTATAAATTGTTTATTTTACTTAATGAATTGAAAATATAAATAAAGAAAGAAAATGAATTTCCGATTCTAATCTGACTTGACATTGGCACTTGGCAAGTTGGCAGAAAAATGAGTAAATGACAAAATTGACAAATCAAATCAACATTCAACAACACTCAATAACCGCAATGGCGGCGGCACAGCGCCGGTAAAATGATGTTGACTTCTGAAGTCTAATTTTAAGTTCTTACAAAATATTTTATTTCACACAAATGTCAGGAAATTGAAAATTATATATTATTTAAGAAATAGTTATATAATTTTTGTTTAAATGAAATGTTTATGACGAAATTTTATTATTATACTAAAACATAGAGTAATGTTAGTAAGTAGTTTGGTGGTATTGAATCCGGTTTTTGAATGTGCAAAACTGTTAGTAATTTAGTAAGGTAAGCATAATGTGGATAGCGCATTATTGTGCTTTTAAATAAACTGCTTTGAGATAAAATTGCTTAAATATATGTATCTATGTACTGTTACTGTAGAAATAGTTTTCAGTCCTCTTAATTTTGTTTGCGAACTCTACTCTTTGGAATTTTATGATGTTTAGTTTGGCGTAAAGAATAGAATCTAACAATCTGTGAAAAAAAGTCATGTTCAACAGCAGCAACTTGACATGTGAAGTAAAAACTGAAAACTGTCAAAGTGGCAGGCAGGCATTCAAGTTGGAAATTCAAATTGTTCAAATTTGATAAATTTGAGTCCGAGTGTGAACTGTGTGAATATCGGCGAACTGAACAAATTGAAGGGGTGCCGCTGATTCTGTAAACTTGAAGGTTTTCTGTTTAACGGCATGAGAGGAGCCGGCACACTGATTCCGGCCCGTTTTCTTACGTTACTGGGCCATTTGTGTGTCCTCATTACATTATTATGGGAGACGAAACAGAGCGTGCGACATTGTTTGCCCAGCCAACACCACGACAGTCACTTCCAGATATATCACAGTCGGTAAGTAACATCACCATATGTTAAGTTTCTGTCATGAGTTTCTTTTTAGTTCCAATTCTCAGTCATGTATTTAGCGCTGTTGTGACGTCTATGCGGATATTGATGTGTGCATATGCGGAAGTTGCGGTATATATTTTGTAGGTAAACTCAACATCTACGAAGGACGTTTTTTTCCATTAAGTAACGTGCTTTATGTGCTATGTGAAGCTAAAGGTTCAAGTAATGATAATATTTCCACATAATAACATAAATAAATTATACATAATTTATTATTTTATGATGACCTGAGTGGCGCAGTGGTTAAACACAGGTGCGCTGCGCGGAAGGTCCTGGGTTCGATTCCCAGCAGAACAGAGATTTGAATGATGAATTTGAATTTCTGTTCTTGTCTTGTTTGTGTCCATGGCACCCACGACACAGGGAATCCTAGTGTGGGGCTATGAGTGTGAAGTGTTATTATTAAATTTAATAATAGACCCGGAGTACAGGGAGACCCGGTGAAATGGCAGACTGCTGGCTGGCTGGAATCTTTCCATACATTTAACCATTAATAATAATAAATATTGTGGGACAACTCACACATGGCTTTCTGATCCCAAAGTAAGCTGTGAGCTTGTGATATAGCTGATATGAGATAGCTGATAAACCTACATATATATTTTTAAATAAATACTTATATATATAGATAATTTACATTCTCACAAACTTATGATATAACATATTATTATGATAGTAGTCTGTTTGTAACCTATTAATGACCCACTGCAGGGTTGGGTCACCTCTCACAATGAGGGATGTAGGCCTTAGTCCACCAGACTGGACCACGCTGGCCTAGTGCAGGTTGGTGGACTTCACATGCCTGTGGCAACATTATTTTTTGTGAACTCTCAGGCATGCAGGTTTCCTCAGGATGTTTTACTTAACTGTTACAGCAAGTGATATTTAATTTTATAAACAGCACATAACTTTTTAAGAAAGTTATTGGTGCATGCCACTGGAATTCAAACCCGAACCCCTCAATTCTTAGCCTGTGCAATCACAGCTATATGATAGTTATGATAGTAGTAAGATATTAAAAATTGAGCAAAACTACAAAAAATGTGGCTTCAGGTGCACACTTCAACAAATAATAAATAATAATGAATAACGCTTCACACTCACAGCCCCAAACTAGGATTCCCTGTGTCATGGGTGCCATGGACACACACAAGACAAGAACACACACACCCAGACCAGAAACAGAAATTTAAACTCATCATTCAAATCTCTGCACCGCTGGGAATCGAACCCAGGACCCTCCGCGCAGCGCACCGGCGTCTTAACCACTGCACCAATCAGTTCAAATCCTGTTATTTACATGCACCTATTGCACTTAGGTAATAAGATGTTATTCATCATCTGTGTATACTGCAGGTGAAACTTAGATGCAATTGTATGATATCAGTTTCTCTATTTTATTGTGTTTGCCTTTCTTAGTATAATTGTTTTACAATAGGAAGATAAAACAATCATGCTCTATAAGTATTGCAACAAAGATTGGTGTTAGTTCTTTTGTTAAGGGATTGTGAATTGAATTGTAAATCAAAAACAGTCTTTTAGTCATTGTCAATTTCTTGTTTTTCAAGTTGTGGGTTTTTTCATTATTTTATCCTTTTTCAATTATAATTTAACTGTTGTGGGTTTTTTGAAATGTTTAATTTTGCTTTTTTATTTATTATAATGGATGTGTTTTTCTGAGTTATTTATATTTTTCATAAATGAGTTAAATATTCATGACTTGTTTATAAATTCCATTCATCATATGATATGAATATGTATTTACTTATTTCGTCATTGTTAATTATGTCCATGCCTTAAGCGCTAGATGATAATAGATATTTGAACAACCAGTTGGTCCTGTATATTACTGACTTATATACTATTGTTTGCTATACATAACATGGGATTTATCAGTGTAGCCAATGCAATCTTATTCACTCATGAAAGACCTTGAAATTTTATTAAAGTAAGAAAATAAGTAAGTTATGAGTGGCTGACTAGCCAAATTTCGTTTTAAAAAGACAAATGTACACTAAGCCCAAAAAATTAATATTTCAAGGGACTACGGGAAAAAGCAGCTAATACTACAAAGTATGAACCACCATATTACATTTTCATTTATTGAGAAACACATACAAAGCAAGTGGTGGACTAAGGCCTAATCTACATCCTTCTCACTGTGAGAAGGGATCCAACGTTGTCACCATCAGCAAACTGGTTTGATTCAGTTATTCATAGTCAGACGAAGTGCGGTTTACAAAACACAAGGTGATGTTGGCTACTGTCTCCTGTAGAGTATTGCAGTCTCGTGTGTCGCACGCTGTCGCCTCCCGGTCGGCCGACTCACATAACTAGTGAATATTGGATTTGTTGTGAGAACTCTGAACTTTTTACTAGTGTTGTACGGTATTTGGTGTTAGAACTCGCGATATGCTGTCTCGTTTTTTTGAATGCGGAACACGGGATGAGGTATGTGGGATTATTGAGTCTATATAATTTTCTTATACTCATCAAACTTACCAAGTGAATTTGATGACTATTCTGTCAACAGCCTTAGGCCGCGCTCAGTTTAGACGCGATTTGCAACTCGTGCGCTCCCACAGTATTTTAAAGTTCGGGATTGTTCGTGCGTGAACGCACGTATAGGCATTCGTATGAAATCGCGTTCAAACTGAGCGCGTCCTTAAGCAAATTAATGATTCCTTGAAGTAGTAGTCATTCACGGGGGATACCTAAAACTGCTATGTGAGGGAACTCGTACAGAAGTTTATTGTTGCTGCTTTTAAAAGCTTTTATTTAGCTTACAATGTTTGCAGGTATGTGTTTTTATGATATGCGCGAATCGTGAGACCCTGTATTTCTTAGCCATTGTTACTACTTTCAGACCGGTTCAATCCAGTATTCATAGTCAGGCGAGGTGTGGTTTACAAAACACAAGGTGTTGTTACTGTCTCGTGAAGTGCATTACAGTCTCGTGAGTCGTCCAATCGACTCGGCTGGTCGGTCCACTCATGTACCCATGTGTTTTGGTAAAACTTAAGTTTTGGTAGAATAAAAGACTTTAAGGTTCGTTGTAAGAACTTTGTGTGAGATGTCAAAATATGCCGTGCCGATTGGTTGGTTGTGGGGATGAAGAGGTTTGTGGAATTTTGATGCTCTGTTTGTATAGAAATAGTATTACGTTTACCTACATACAAGTTTTTATGAATAAAATAGTAGGAATGTTTTAAAGGTAGGTGGAAGTAATTTTCATAAGAAAGAAGTAGCTAATAAGCAAACAAGCTGTTTGTGATTTAGTGGTCATTGCAGCCCATGGAGAGGACACTAAAATGGTCAGCAACCAGCTTCCACTTGCAGTAAACTAGCCAAATGCTTCATGGGTGCAGTCGTGGGAACGGCTAGTAATAAATTTTAATAATTTTAATGTCGCACGAATCACTCACCAGCACAAGGGGAGGCGTATGACGTTTAATTTGTCAGGCCTCGCCCTGTAAACAATTTTATAAATTGGTTATAAATTAGTCCAATAGCATTTCTCACCTTTTCAAGCCTAAATGAAATAAAAAGATTTTTTAATAAGTGATCGCCGTCAACCAGTTCAAACACATCAGACATATCGGGTTATGTTAAATGAAAAAATCTTTCGTTGCCAATAAAAAATGTTAATGCGATTTTTTACCAGTCTTTGGTGGGGGCAATGACGTTTGGGCCAGAGTTTGCTCTGTATTATTGATCTACGTTGATATGAATATCTTGTTTACAAAAAAATCCGTGGGAATTTCGAGTCGGACCAGGACTACCTGAAGCAAATGTAGTAGTATACGCCATTAATTGAGTCGTTCTTCGATTCGTTAGATTCGTCTATACCAGAGATTTAATAAATCTGTGGTCTTTACAGTAAGAGCAAATGTTATAAAAAATCATGTTTCGTGCAGTCAGGTTATATTTTAAATAACTAATACTTATTAGTTTCTACTATTTATTTTTAATTTTTTGTATTGTCAAGGTCATAACTAATAAGCTTTCGAAGTTTCCTTTACTTTTTTTCATTTATTTTAGTTTTAAAGAGGGTGAAAATCATGTTCAAAGATATGTTAAAGTATGTTAAAAAGAGTGAAAATATAATATTGTATACCAAGCGAATCCACGGACTATCGCGTGTTTGCCCGGGGAGACGTATTTCGTATTAATATGCGTTTTAAAGTCGCGCGACCGTCATTCGTTCGCATCGTACGTGCGCGTTCGGCGTCGCGGTATTTATAATCCAGTGAAAACGTCGGTTCTAACGTGCAGTGTGCGTGAGTTACATTGACGATGGTTACTGAAAATGAAATGGCGAAGCAGGTCTGTTTTTAATTTTTTAATTTTTGGACCTGGCCTTAAGCTAAATCAGAAAATATACCATATAAATATAAATATATTATAATATATATATAATATACTTACCATCAGGTGGCCCGTCTGTCTGTTTGCTTGCTCTATTTATATAAAAAAAAATATGTTACAAGTTCAATATAGGAAGAAGTTAGAAGTATTGGTAAAAATGGTTGATATGAAAATGGACAAGCTTTTTATATTTCAACTTACAGAAAGTTTTTGTCGTAATTTGTGCGTATTAAAATAAATTAAAACATTTGGACAATTTTGTCCGAGAATGTGAAATTAATAGGTAAATTTTCCTTGTTGTAAAAAGAAGCCGGTTTTCGTGATCGTAAGTTTGCGTTGTGATTATACTTAAAATTTATTATAATGTTGGTTTTATTATGGTTAGGTTATATTTAAAAAAAATATGGCGCTAAAAATCACGCAATATTACTCAGCGTATTTTTTAATTTTATTTGATTATATTATTTATATTTTTAAACAATTTTAAAAATATTGTGCTTAATATCCGTCACATTTTTGCAGTTTTTAATTCCCAAGAAGAAAAGAGTTACGAAAGTTACGAAAGTAAAAAAGTTACGAAGAAAAAAGTACGAAAATATTTTTTTAAAGATTTTTTTGGTGTAACTTTTTTAGCTCTATAGGTAAATGATGACCACCCTACTAAATACTGTTAAGAAAATTTTACTTTAATAAACACAATAAAACATAACAAACCAACATAGATGGGGAAGTTTGTGAAGATCCATGCATGTGTGTTACCTTAATAAGACCTTATGACGTTTGGCTTATGCTTTCCGATAAATACAGTTTATTTATAATGGTGTAATGTTAACGTATACGACCTACCTAAACTGATAAACAGTAGGTACATTATTGTTTTATTTTTATTATCTCATAACAATACCTATTCAATATAAAAATATTAAGAGCCCAATTGAGGTCATAAATCGTAGAGTATCATAGTACCTAACTAGTAAGTCGTAACAATTTTGGTTCAAACTGTTTCCGTTAAATGGCGAAGTTTCAAAAATTCGGATCAGCCTACACGATAGAAATTGATATTTTCAGAGTAACAACGAACTTTTTAACTTCGTTATTTGTATATACTGTGGATGTGTTGTATCTTGTGTACACATAATACAGGTGGATGAACTGTATTCCAGTTACATAATAATATACTCCTCCAGCCTGATTACATTCAATTACAATCTAATTTTATAAATTTTTGTTTTTGGTCTAGACACTACCCGCGACATGTTATTTCTTATCCTTTGGATTAGGTTAATATGTTACTTCTCTTTTGTATGTAAATAAGAGTCTTGTTGAAGTGAAATCTTCTTTAGCGGCGCTGAGCACTCTTTGGTATAGGCAAAAAATGTTATACTCGCGACAGGACACGTGACCCTGATCGTAAGGGAAAATGCGTAAGATGGTAACTGTCTAAATGAAACATTCATAAATAATAATGAAATAAACGTTACCACATGGACGCGCGCGTAAACGCACGCAACTTTGCAAGGTGTAAGTAAGTGCGAGAAAATCAATGATAAATAACTTTAAATTACCTTTAATATGGGTACTCTATTGTAAGTTCGAATACTAACAAATTTTTTACTTTAGTTCGGCATTGTAAAAATAATAAATTGTGTTAGTCATCTATACATTTGAATGAATACTTGAATAGTAATGAGACATTAAGTTTTACGATTGAATATAATGTAGAATAGGTTGGAATGCAAATCATTGTGGACTGGTGTTTGTTACGCTGTGCTATGCTATTTATTAACTGGTTGGCTGCAACCCTCTTAAGTCCCACTGTTGGGACGGATTTGTCGCCGTAATAGGGGAAGGCTTGGGACACTCTCAATGCCGATTGGCAGTAAACGGGCTAAAGTCTAATCTATGTCGGGTTTTTGAGGGGCTAGGGCCTCCTACAAGGTTTAACGACTGCTATCTTATCGGTAACAACCGTGCCCTCCAAAGCACGGAAGCGCTCATAAAATTCGCCACTAGTCCGGCGTTGCTCAATCTTTCGATCGGCTGCGATCTACTCAAGCAAGACTATGCGCGCTTCAACTGGTTGCTGCAACCACATCTCCCCAATCGAAACACAAGACATGCTGGGTACTGCAGGCTGGGCTTCATTAGCTACCATCTAGTACTGTTTATCAATGCAGGGTTCAGTGCCCCGAGTATGAACTTACGCAGTTTCACATAGTAATCGTATCGAGCTGCAATTAGTTTAGGGATATGTCAAGACGGACTGACAGTGACAGATGACATGTTAATGACTGACGTTTGCTGTACAAACTCTTCGACGATAGTGTTTATAGTGGTCGGGGGATCATGAAACTAAACGGGTGGTGTCATTGCAGGTTGGTGGCGGGTCTCACGACGTCGGTGGTGCTCATAGTGGTTGAGCTGACCACCTTCATCCTCGGGCTAACCATGTTCTCACCAACCGTGTCGCTCACTTGTATCCTTTATTAACGTCTCGTGCCTTACATTTTACATTTACATTTCGCTCTTCAAAATTGATTTTTCTAATCGACGTTCATTTCATTTTCAAATTTCTAGCTAGCCATTGAAATGTTGCATTTTTTGAGTGTATTTTCAATATTTAGCCGTAAAAACCATCTGCTTTCTTATTTGTAAGATGGCGGCCGTGGGACAAGGGTCACGACCCCACAAATTTGGATTTAACTTCACTTAACATCTATAAAATAATATTGCAACCTATGACAAACGCAACCGAAAATGTAACTTTTCAATGGGCTGTACCTAAGCTTTTTTTAAATGTGCATTGTAAAATCATCTTTAAATAACGTCAAAATCATGCCTGGTTTCTAGCAACTGATTAGAGTAGGTACTATAACTATTATGTGTTTAAGTACCTAGATAAGATGGGCTATTGAGACAAATTATTAAATTCTTATTGAAGGTTCCATTGAATTATTAAAATTTGGCTTTTTCTAGTTTTTCATGTGCTCAATCTAAGAACAAAATTTTTCATTGTCTCTTCAAGTGAGCTTTACAAAATTCCATTTTGGTCTTCAAAATCGTCTTTTAACATTCCGTTTATTTTTTTCTTATTTTCCATTTTCATTTTTTCAAAATACAAAAATACGTAGCGACCTTTACTATTTGCAAAGTTATTTAGATGAAGTAATTAGCTATCGTTTAAATAGCTGTCATGGAAATTAATATCGTGCGACGTATAGTAACTATAGGCC
Organism: Erynnis tages; assembly: GCA_905147235.1. Lineage (NCBI taxonomy): Eukaryota > Metazoa > Arthropoda > Insecta > Lepidoptera > Hesperiidae > Erynnis > Erynnis tages. Next base: position 11,950,320 of record LR990074.1, read on the forward strand.
GCCCATTGTTTACATGCAATTATTATAATTCCGTCTTTATCTTATGTTTAAATAACATAACATTACATAACAACAATAATATTCATAGTGTGTCTTTAGTTTGGTACATTTTTATATTTACCGAGAAATAAAACGTAAAATAAAAATTTATCAAACTTGAGATATGTACATACGTAAATATCTCAAGCTTTTAAAAGCTTTAAACTTAAAGTACTTGACTTATGTTTTTAGTCATAAATTTAAGGAATATTGAGGAGTAAGTATATAAAAGCTGCTTTTGTGTTCAGTTGTTAAATCCCCATCAGCATTATCAATCATATTTAAAAGATAAAATTAGGTACACAAAAATATCGATCCCAAGAACAAACCAATCGCTATCTAAAATTAGTTTACTTGTAATATTGATGACGTCACAATTCGGTATTCTGAAACAAAAAATATCTACATTTGTCATTTTTGACAGTTCTATGAAAAGTATATCAATTGACTCTGAGTGAGTTGACATCCTTGTTCTACAATCCTTGACTCCACACCAGCGATCGGAGCCCACGGTTCAGCGGCGATGGTCCTCACGTACTTCATGCTGGACGGCTGGACCTGCGACTGGTTCTGGGTGATATTCTTCTTCACCTCCGTGGTGCCGTTCCTGGCGGACGTCGCGACGGCGGCCGTCACCCTCTGCTCCACGAAGTTCTGAAGATATATGCAGTTTAAGTCTAGGTTTAGGGATAGCTGTAAGGAGATATGGAGGGGTGGGAGAGTGCCTTATGTTCTGTTGTAAGTTTTGGAGTTTATGTCGTGTAGTGCTTAGTTTTTTGTTGGCTAGTATTGCGTTGTTAGTACTTGCTTAATTTGATCTTAGTTCGGTCGTAGTGTAGACTCGGCTTAATAGAAGAAATAAATGCGAAATTATATATGTAATACATACTTGCGAAACAACCTACCTACATTATATGTATATAAAAGTCATCGTAATATCTAAAATAATTCCATTGAAACGATTATTTAATTATTGATTAACCCATTAATGGTATCTTGTTCTATAATGTAAAGTCTTAATTAATTAACCGAAATCCAAAAAAATTCGCTATTACTGATAGTTCCCAATTTCGCCATCCATGCACACTTAAAAAATTCACCTGTATAAGTATCAATCTCCGAAGTGAATATGCCATCCAATAGCTCCGCTTGTAGCATGGTGCCCAAAAAGCTGGCAGCATTATGCATTATCGCGTTGAATGCAGCAAATTTTTTTGGGCAAATTAGCTGCCAGCCTTCACCGCTCGAAGCGAAAATAAGCCTGGCAGACATATCCTTCATAAATGGGAGTTTTAACTGTTAATGTTGTTTGTTGCAGGTAGCGAACGAGCACCAATTGTTGACCCGTCCGCAGGAGTACAAAGCGGGGTGGTCCTTCTACCTGGTGCTGGCCGGAGTGGTCACCACTGTCGGCTCCTCTCTGCCCGTCGGGTACAACATCGGCGTTGTGAACACCCCAGCTGAGGTGAGGAATACACTACAGTATGACAGCAAATTAGCTCATAGTGTGACTGTATAAATAATAATAATAACACTCAAAGCCCCACACTAGGATTCCCTGTGTCGTGGGTGCCATGGACACACACAAAACAAGAACTCACACACCCAGACCAGAAACAGAAATTTAAACTCATCATTCAAATCTCTGCACCGCTGCACCGCCGCACCCAGGACCCTCCGCGCAGCGCACCAGCGTCTTAACCACTGCGCCACTCAGGTCGTCGATAGAAGTAGGTCGTATAGAGAAGAGAAGTGATTAAAGAGAGACAAGTGATTTGCTCAAAGGTGCAAATCTTCAATGAATCGTTAGTGGTCGACTAGATATTTTAAAGTTTAAACGATAAGTTAAAGTATCAAAACGTATTAATATGCAAGACTACGTATGAAAATAACCGACATGGTTAACCGACCCGTTAATTAATTCGTCGCCGACGTCCGAGCGGTGTTAGCCCAGTGGCTTAGAATTTAGTGTCGAAGGGTCCGAATGCCAGTGGCACGCACCAATGAGTTGACTTTGTAAAAAAAGTTATATGCGCTTTATAAAATTAAATATCACCTGCTGTTACAGTGAAGCAAAACATCGTGAGGAAACCTGCGGTACCCGGAGTTCACAAAAAAAAATCTCAAAGTCCACCAACCCGTAGTAGGCCGGCGTGGTGGACTACGGCCTACATCCCTCTCATTGTGACAGGAGACTCGATCCTGTAGTGGGTCATTAATGGGTTACTGACTCTGATAGGGGGGACAATTTGGAGGAGACTCGTTCAAAAATAATAAGTTTTAGAGCCAAACATAAAATCAGTCAATGAAGCTAGCAATTTCGTGGGTTTTCTTAAGTAGTTAATAACAAATATTTCAGCACATTCCTTGTAAGTCTACCCTGAAAGAAATTAAAGTTATTTCTGCACAATTTCCTAACAAATACCTACTTATAGTTTGTAAACAATAGGTCTTTGTGACACAATCGTACGCTGTACTGTAAGCGATCAGTATTTTTATTGCTTCGAGCGACCCACTTGCTGTCTTGTCATGCAATTAATTAACTTTATAATTCAGTTCCTTGACAATACCGAATTGATTTCTTAGGTAACTTAGGAATTTTTGAATAGAGAACTGGCAGCAAATTGATTTTAGTAGTCAAGGCTTCTAACACTCTTTTTATGCTTAAAGTATGTCTTAAGTTGGGTTTTAAATTAAGGTTCTGATATTAATATCGACACGGTACATTTCTTTTGGGATGTTATACATACATTACAGGTGTCACCATATTTTTACAAGAGTTAAATATATAAATATAGTGCTATAATTATTTTGTATTGATCGCATGCTATTGTTTAGTAATTGTGTCATATTTGCTATACGATGGTATTTAAAATTTAACAATAAAAAGAATACAAACAAAAGTGTACCTAATGTTCTTGGTGTCAGTCAACCTTAAAGTGGTATGAAAAGGTAATGACACGGAAAAGAAAGATATAAAGATCTGTTTTTCTTTTTCTTAAAAGGAGAAAAAAGTGCCCCTATTACAGCAATTTATTAAATTCTTTTAACTGCCTACTTATCTATGTTTTCATTATAAAATGTTTTATAGTTTTTACAGCTATCAACTTATCAAATTTTATAAATTATTATTATTGTTTTATAACAAAAGGAATATTAAAATTTTGTTAGTACAATCCGCTTTCCGCTCCTATACATATGTACGTGTATCCATAATTGGCTTTTTCTAGAATTTGGATATAAACATACGGAGTTCGGGAAAATGAAAATTTAATTGATAGTATCTAGTGTTTTTTACAATATAGTTTATAGTTGTTATTAAGAAAAATAAAACAAAAAGTTAAGTAGTCGAAAAATAGGACCAAGGGTTATCGATCACACGTTATAATAAAATTATCGTCCAAGGCTGCGTATCAAGGCAATAAAATAATAATGTTTATTTTGACAAATCCACTGGAAATATCGAACTTATCGTGGTTATATTATAACTACAATGTGTTATTATTTTTAGTGTTAAGTACTTATGATATCCGTCACCGTTTTCATACCGTAATGAGTTATCTTAATTCGAATGGTTATCGATGGACGCATTTCAGTCGTTAAGTCTTGTCGAAGGCCATCGATTATTCGAATGATGTTGACTACAAACGTCGACATACGAAAAAGGGGATAATACGAGTATATCAAAATCCACCATGCTGCCAATAAATAAAATAACAAACCAAAATCAATGATCTAAACACCGGATGATGGATTCAATGTAGCGTATGATTTGTTATCTATAACGTGTAATATTGTTTGACAACTGTATTGATCTGAGAAGATGTCGCCGTTCTTTTAACCGGTCATGAATTAGTTTACTACTTGTTATTCGGTTGGAGTGAAATGGGGTTATTTCTGGTGTAGGTATTGTTGATTCTATTCGAAATACTATCTTCTTTACCCCTAGGTCTTGTAGGGAAGTTAAAGTGCTTTTGAATTTTTAATTAATTGTCATTTTCTAATCCAATCTATCTGTCAACCATACTTTCCCAACCTGAGAACCTAAAGAAATAGTTACTGTTAGGGTGTTAGGGTAAGGCATACTAGAGCCACCTAGTTACTCGGGACTTAAGGCCAAGATTTTGTAATCAATTTCGAACTCTAACCCCCAGGTAATAAAGCGGTTCTGCAACGAGAGCTTCATCAGCAGATACAACCTGCCCCTCAGCGAGACTGGCCTGAACGTGCTCTGGTCTTCCGTCGTGTCCATCTTCATTGTGGGAGGATGTACCGGCTCCATCATCGGCTCCGTCCTGGCGGACAAGATTGGCAGGTATTCCTAGTACTGACTGAAACGGGCTAGTGAACGTTCAATTCACAGAGTTATATGGACTAGAGCAGGGTTTCTCAAACTTTCAGCTCCACGTAGCCTTGTTAAAGTTTCCAGGAGACAGCGAACCCCTTAACTAACTAGTTAAATCCCTCTCCCCTCATACTCCCCCAAAGAAAACAATAAAGTTAACTGTTAAAGAAAATAAGGTTTTTATTTCAATAAAAGGTAACAAATTAAGTGCCAAAAGAAATATATTTTTTATTAAGATTAATGTGATGAGTCAATTTTAGGAGTAATTTTGGACAATTTTAACCTTAATTCTGACTCGTCATCAAGTCGATTTCTGTATTTAGTTTTTATCATGACCAGTGTCGCCATTACGTAAATCTTGTCGCGAACCCCCTGCCGTCGAATGGCGAACCCCACTTTGCGAAACCGTGGAGTCTCGTTACCTGTATAGAACCAAGCGTGCCATTATTTATATGGAAACCAATTAATGTCTATGTCTAGGTTTAAAAGAAATGAAATATGTAGTTATGTCGAAAACATTGTAAAACTATTTGAGCCAAGAACAATATACAGCCGTGACGCGAACTCTTTGTTAACTCCAGTTGGTATGCCCTTTTAAGCTGTTATAATAAATATCTTAAATAAATAACAGTGACAATAGTATCATTGATTGAATACCATTACAAATAGACGGTTGACTTGTGGTAATTCATTTATTCAATACAATAGTATCCTTTGCTTTTAAAATTTTCATATTATTTTTAAAGGGCATTAGAATTGCAATTACAAAAAAGGAACCTCATTATGATTTTCTTATATATAAAATTCTCGTGTCACAATGTTAGTTACCATACTCCTCTGAAACGGCTTGACCGATTTTTATGAAACTTTATATGCATATTCATTGACGACCCGAGTGGCGCAGTGGTTAAGACACCGCTGCGCTATGCGGAGGGTTCGATTCCCAGCAGAGCAGAGGTTCGAATGATGAATTTGAATTTCTGTTTCTGGTCTGGGTGTGTTGTGTTGTTGTCTTGTGTGTGTCCATGGCGCCCACGACACAGGGAATCCTAGTGTGGGGCTATGAGTGTGAAGCGTTATTTAAGCGTTATTTATATTTTTCATACCCCTAAGTGATTAGGGTTGATCACCCCGAGATTTTATTTTATTTTTTGGACTATTTTTTTAATTTTTTTTTAATCATGTGGCATTAAAAATACACACCTACAACCCTAAATTTTCACCCTTTTGTCACAAACCCTATTTTTTAATAGTCATTAATTCAGCAATTTAAGAATTTTTCATCCCGCTGCATAACCTATATGGAAAAACAACGTTTGCGGGGTCAGCTAGTATTATTTATATAAAAAGGAACCTTATTATTCATAACACATACAATCTCCAGTTTGTTCAAGCAATGAGTTTGAATGATCTTCTTTTTTTGTTTCAGGAAACGGGCTACAATACTAACTAACCTGTTATCCATAGCCGGCGCCCTGTTGTTCTTGCTCTGCCGGTCGGCAAACTCGGTGGAGATGCTGGTATTGGGCAGACTGCTCGTCGGATTGTCCGGCGGTAAGAGCTCAGCTTTATGGGTTGGCTGCGACCATTTTCCGGCCCACTGTTGGACACAGGTCTCGCCCCACAACCAAACCTCAACCGAAACCTGATTGTTCTAGTGAATAGAGTTGTTCTAGTGTTAGTGTATAGTCCATTTTTATTCTCTTGTCATGTTTGGTAAAAAATCTTAGCATGTCTTTTTATTTTAATTTGCGATTAAACGACAGTGCAGACACTAAATTATAAAAACAAATCGTCATTTAATACAGAAACGGATTTCTGGAAACTATAATTAATTTTTTTAAAGCAACTTTCAACTTATTTTCAATAAAAATTAGTTGCCAGGATAGTGTTTACCAAATAAGGGAATAAAAATGAACTGTAAAGATACATAGCTAGCTAGAGGTGTGTCAGACATTGGAAAACTTTGATAGCGTGATTCAGGCTACTCGTGCCGCCATCTATTGACGAGTTGCGATATTTAACACGTTCTATCTTTAAAAAGCACCTGTTGGGTACTCCATTGCTCCTCCGTCAGATTAATGAAACGATAACACATCGTTCCGACTTGATCTCTTCTAAACGGTGCCGAAAACGTGTCATTATCTTATCTCCGACAATAATGCGGTATTTATCCACTTACCGGATGTCTATTGATATTGGCATTGAACGTTCGTGTAAAAGAATAATATTGAGGAAAGTTTTATCGCATGAAATTTGGGTTATCAGTCGTAAATATTATAGATTGCAGATATATGAAATGAAATGAAATGAAATGAAATGAAATGAAATGAAATGAAATGAAAATCATTTATTTGCACGAATATGGGTTAGTTATTGGTTTTACAGGGCATTTTGATCAATCCATATTCACCTTTTCAGTTATATAACATTTTAATAATTTAAAAATAAAATAAAAACTAATGTTAGTACTAATTACAATTGAAAACTTATAACTAATACATAATTTAATTGACAAGTTTGTACAATAATTCATTTGTCAGTTTAGCATATTTCATTTATTATTTTTATAATTAGTTGTAATTTTACGTAATCGAACTCATCGGCTGCCTATGTGCCAGCCTATGAGTTCGATTATATAGTTCTTCCTCGTTGTTTTGATCGGTTTTTGATAAAGCCCTAGCTGAAAATTGAGACTTGAGAGGCGATAAAACTGACAGCCCACTTTGATAATAAACAAACAACGTGATATAAAATAACATTTCCCTAACAAACTAATGTTTCAATAATAATAGAAGAGAGGTATGTCATGTTTTTCTATGTGTGCATGTCAAAGTTACTCAAAGTTATGGTAGTGTGCGTGGAGCGTTGTTTGATGAATTTCATGTATTTCTTATGGATTTTATTTAAAAATATTAATATTCATGCATTCTACTCCATATAAACTTTATTCGTGCCTTTCAAACTGCTCCGTTCGCGTTGAGCTGTAAAATGTACCCAAAATGTTGGCTCCACGTATTGATATACAGGTTACATGTCAAACACTAGCAACCTCGCAGCACTTGGTAACTAACACCACAAGCAACAACTTTTGTTCTATGAGTTCGAACATAATTCAAAAAATACTTAAAAAATAAATGGTTCAACAAGTTTTTGTTGCACTGTTGTGACATTTGTAAGTCTACGAAAGTATATATGTATATAGACTACAAGCCCATGAGCAAAATTTACCTGTGAAATGAACCAACGTGAATAACGCTTAGAAGGCTGTTACTATATCAGAAAATAACTCTGAGCACTATGCGGTCATTTCTGAGCGGTTCACCTGGTACAGCGGTGATAGCCCAGTGGCTTAGAATTCGACCTCGAATCGAGGGGTCCGGGTTCGAATCCCAGTGGCACGCACCAATGACTTTGTAATAAAAGTTATGTGCGATTTATGAAATGAAATATCACCTGCTGGTACGGTGAAGGAAAACATCGTGAGGAAACCTGCATGCCTGAGAGTTCACAAAAAAATGCTCTCAAAGGCATGTGAAGTCCACCAACCCGCAGTAGGCCAGCGTGGTGGACTAAGGCCTACATCCCTCTCATTGTGAGAGGAGACCCGACCCTGTAGTGGGTCATTAATGGGTACTGACATGACATGACACACACCTGGTACCATGATCAGATATAAGGGTTGCGACCCTTGGCTTTCGAGCCCTCCCTTGGAAGTATGTACGGCGTTCATGGATAAAGCATCTGTGTATGTATACAAAAGGAATTACACAAGCGTTATTCACGTTGGTTCATTTCACAGGTAAATTTTGTTCATGGTCTTGTAAAGAAAAGAAAAGAAATTATATTTATTTATTATTTTGTTCAGCAGTTCAAATTATTTGTTTATTTTAATATTTTACCTATTTGAACTCATCGGCTATGCAATGTGCCACCCATTACTGGGCAAAGAGAGAAAAAGCCGGAGGAAAAAACTCTCGACACAGTAGTTGTAGTCTAATAGTGCTAGTGTTTTACAGGTAACCTGTACAAGAAAGCTGAAGCTGATTAAGCTTATGTGATATCTTTCCAGGTCTTGTAACAAGCATAGTGCCCATGTACCTGACGGAGCTGTCGCCGCCGGCGCTGACGGGCGCCATGGGGGTCGCGTGCCCCATGGGGGTCAACGTGGGCGTGCTCGTCGGCCAGCTCATGGGATTGGATTTCATATTGGGTAAGCTCTGTCATCCGGGCTCGAAGCCCAGTGGCACGCACCGATCACTTTATTTGAAAGAATTGCGACGATGAAGTGACATGAACCTTTATCGACCAAAACACAATTTTACAGGTAACGAAGCCAGCTCGCGCAAACAATTATTTAAAGTTCATCTAGGTACCTACCTACCTAGAAAAAATCGCCAAAATGTCAGTTCATGTCACTTCATCGTCGATGTAAGCCTGTTAGCTGATGTAAGTTTGTTTGTAACAAATTTTATTTCAAACTTGTTTTTTTGACGTTGGTTTAATTTTCATAATTTTTTTAAATTATTAATTTTCAATAATTTTACCAAATACCTATTTAAAATTGCAAAAGCTAATCATTTAATTTATTATCAAATCATTCCATCTACACTAATATTATAAAGAGGAAAAAAATTGTATTTTTGTGTGTGTGTATGTTTGTAATGAAAAAATTCAAAAACTACTGAGCCGATTTTAAAAATTCTTTCACCATTGGAAAGCATATTCAGCCTGAGTAACATAGGCTATATTTATTGCTAAAACAGATTAGGGATCCTTACTAAAACTTAAGTAACGTAACCCAAGGTGTAAAAAATATTAGTCAAATTAATTAATTTGACTAATATTAATAGCGAAGCGTGCCGGGTCAGTTAGTTACAAATATATTTAAGTTTTATAATAACTCATTTGAACTGTTCTCTGCGATTATTTTTTAATAACTATTTAATAATCACCTTTTTTCTGTTCTTTCCAGGCCACCCAGACGACTGGCCCTACCTCCTGTCCGTGTTCGCGTTGCTAGTCATTATATCTTTACCGATTCTATTCATTTTACCAGAAAGCCCCAAGTTCTTGTATGTAGTCAAGAGGAATGAAAGTGCTACTTTGAGAGGTGAGTTGATATTATTGTAACATGTAATATTATCGATAACTAAGTGTATATCATAAGAGCTGACGTGTCGACGTGACGACCCGAGTGGCACAGTGTTTAAAACGCCGGTGTACTGCGGGTCCTGGGTTCGATTCCCAGCGGAGCAGAGATTTGACAGCTTAAACACCCATCAGATCGAATTACGTCAATTTACGTCAGGTCTCAGTAAACGTCATTTTTTTCGTTTAAGCGTATACGCGATCTCTGCATTTTTTTAGCCTTGACGTAATGACAGACGCCATGACACGGGCGAGCGTTTTGGAATGAATTTGAAACTTAAAATTTAAATGTACTTTTATTGCACAAAAACCTTAATTTTCTACAAACATATGATATATTTTAGACATAATAGAAACTTCTGAATATCATAGAAGAGTTTTTGAAAATTAGTCATCATGCCTATTAAGGTGTAATAAATTGGTAAGAACCAAAATCTATTGAAATTTAGTACCTACCACTAATTCTAATAACTATTAAAACACTTCCAGCGTTAAGTCGTCTCCGTGGTGTGTCACCGAGCGTGCTGACCGATGACCTGGAGCTCTTGAAAGGCGAGGGCCGCGCCGACATGTCTTCTCGTGGCGGGAAGTGGACCATGATGCGAGTGCTGAGGGACCCGGCGCTGAGACTGCCTCTACTGCTCACTGTCTCGATGCAGGCCGGACAGCAGACTAGTGGGATTAATGCGGTGAGTGGTTGTTTGTTACTAAAACTAAAGGCTTTACAGCTCACACACACAGGTGCGTTATTATCGGTCGATAGTATCGCATGCGTTCTTGCGATATCTGTTTTCGCTATATTTTGTATTAGGATGGCCATTGAGTTACACACTGCTGCGATAATAACGCCGCAATGGAAGTGGGACGCTGCGTTTCTCCGTCCTGCGATATTCCGATATGAGTTCTAGAACGTTTTGTATCAGAACGCAAACAACCGACGAACGACACACACCGGCGATAATAACGACCGGTTTTATCGCAGGTCTCGTAAGAAATATCTGACGATAAAAACGCAGCTGTGTGTAGGAGAACGGGACGCATCATCGCAATAACGCATGCGATATTATCGACCGATAACGCAATACCTGTGTGTGGGAGCCTTAATTCTTTTCAGCAACTCGCAGTCTTCTGATGGACTTGGGCGAAACTAATCGACAGAACGCCAGCCGGTCCTGGGCCCTTTTGTATCCAACGGTTTCCCGCTGACCACTTCAGTCCACCTGGGCGGAAGACAGCCTGTGTATAAATTGTTAATTAGTTCATGTTAGTTAATTCTTCAAACATTAAGTTAAACAACAATTAAACATTAAGTTTTAAGAATTTACGTTTTCTCAGAAACGTGAATTGCCAACGCCGCTTCCGAAGCCGCGCGCGTTAGTCGCGGGGACTTCGGAAGCGGCGCCATACATTTCATAGTGTTTAGTATTGTCGCATCAGCCGCGGCGCGACCGTCGCGCGCGTCTGTCGCGTCGGCCGCTACCCACAGCCATAAAAGGAAACGTTAATTTTTCAGGTGTTCTACTACTCCCAAACGATCTTCATGCAAGCGGGCCTCGCGGTGAAGAGCGCCCAGTACGCGACCATCGGGTGCGGCGCCATCAACGTGTGCACGGCCGTCGCGATGCTGTACTTGCTGCCGCGCTGCGGCCGCCGCCCGCTGCTGCTGGGCTCCGTCTCCTGCGCCGCGCTGCTGCTGGCGGCGTTGGCGGTCTGCATGATCTTCATTGTGAGTAGTTCATACTGAAGCTACGTGAAACCACCCCTCCGCGCCAGATATATTATATAGAACGCAACGTAAGCCAACGTAAACATCTCCGTATAAGATTTATAGAACGCAGCGTAAACCTCTCCGTGTAAGATTTATAGAACGCAACGTAACCCAACGTAAACCTCTCCGTGTAAGATTTATAGAACGCAGCGTAAACCTCTCCGTGTAAGATTTATAGAACGCAGCGTAAACCTCTCCGTGTAAGATTTATAGAACGCAGCGTTAACCTCTCCGTGTAAGATTTATAGAACGCAGCGTAAACCTCTCCGTGTAAGATTTATAGAACGCAGCGTAAACCTCTCCGTGTAAGATTTATAGAACGCAGCGTTAACCTCTCCGTGTAAGATTTATAGAACGCAGCGTAAACCTCTCCGTGTAAGATTTATAGAACGCAGCGTTAACCTCTCCGTGTAAGATTTATAGAACGCAGCGTAAACCTCTCCGTGTAAGATTTATAGAACGCAGCGTAAACCTCTCCGTGTAAGATTTATAGAACGCAGCGTAAACCTCTCCGTGTAAGATTTATAGAACGCAGCGTAAACCTCTCCGTGTAAGATTTATAGAACGCAGCGTAAACCTCTCCGTGTAAGATTTATAGAACGCAGCGTAAACCTCTCCGTGTAAGATTTATAGAACGCAGCGTAAACCTCTCCGTGTAAGATTTATAGAACGCAACGTAACCCAACGTAAACCTCTCCGTGTAAGATTTATAGAAAGGGTGTAGAACGTCTTTTCTCACCTCTCCGTACAAGGCCTTTTGGCCTTACCGCTGAAGATAGACGTCAAAAACGTGGCAATGTTATAATGGCTTCATTGCCCATTTGACTGGAGGGATTGGAATTGGAAGGTTGGCATTTGGAAAGAGAGTTTAGTAAAATATCAGTTGCTCAGGTTTTCTCACAGTAAATCCCATATCGTCTCATATACACTCACCCGTCATACCGGCTGCTTAAGCTGCATTCGCCGTTTTCTTCTACTGAAGAATGCAGGTCCCCCAGATATGTACAGGTCCTTCTGTCTGTTTGACTCGAAGGAGACTGGAGAGCTATAAAACTTTTTCATTTCAAGAAGCGATCCGAAGCATGTTTAATGCCCTGTGCTGTGAGAATAAATGAATAGTGAATAATGATAGTGTCATTACTTTAAAGTATTCATACGGTAAACTTTAGTCATTAGTATGACACATGTCAGTCTGTTTGACATCTTACCATACTAATGTCTCACGTTAATTATACGAATACTTTGACATGATAATTAAATAATTATCGATAAAATGTGATTCCTTGTATGTGATTTCTGAATTGTAACTTTGCACCCACAGGACGTGGTGTCGTGGATGCCGTATCTCTGCATGGCGGCGGTGCTGGCCTACGTTCTGGTCTATGGCTTCGGTCTCGGGCCTATTCCATACTTCATCGCTTCTGGTAAGTCTTATCTTTAACGTGAATCTTATTATCTAGTCAATAAGAATTGTTTTGGCTTAAATTTTTAAATTTTATATATGTCGGAGAAGGATTCAAGCCAAGTTGATTGCTGGCCATACAATGCAAGAATGTTTGGAACCTTATTTTGAACTTGTTTTTAAAAAAAAAGAGTAATCTGTCAAATCTTGTTTGGAATGTCATTGATTGTCAATAGATTTTTCTACTACATCTTGTTGTTGTATTGTGAATAATAATTGTGATAATTACTCGTATTGTAATCGAATGTTTACGAAATAAGCTGAAAGTAGAGGATAACTCAGAGCGTGGTCGGTACACGTTCTAGTTCGCCATGTATTGTGTGGAGTTGTTGGAGATTAGAGGGATTATGGGGTCGTGGTGGACCAGTTGTGAGTTAAGGATCTGGTGGAGTAAGAACGGTGTCACGAACTCGCTGCTCTTTCTCAAGAGTTTGAGGCCATCCATGTACCTAGATGTTAAACTAACTTGTACGTGTGTGAATATTGTGATACCTTGAATAAATACTGTGTAAACCTGAAGTACTCGTACTTTGTTTGTGCTTGCATTATACCCAAATGACGCCCACTGTTGAACACGTAACCACTAATGATGATGTCGAGTAGAATGGTCTTTCTCCGACATATATATTTATTTGTAACGTGAGTTCATACTACTTGATTAATGAAGTGGGTGACGGCATAATTGGCAAATCATTCGGAATTAATTTTGTATTGTAGTTTATTATTATAATTAAAAAATAAAATCTCCATAAAAAAGTGATTTCAGAAACATCTGAACACACAGCACAACCTAAATAAATGATTTTTTACTTGTGAAAACCTTAATAAGTAAGGCCGTTGAATATATTGATGACTTTACAAGCTAGATGGGTTTTTTCAAACAGAAAATAGATTTTGTATGAATAACAAATTATTTCATCGCGTTTGATAAAAACATGTCAATTGAATCTTGGCCAACATCCCTATTGCATTTCCTATTTTTTTCAGCTCATTGCATAATTACCCAATTTCATCAGTGATTTTTGCCAGATTTCTTGTCACGCCATCCGATGTGCTCTTGCACTGATCTAAATTCTGTTTTGTTCTGATTCCACATTTCTTCTCACGTCTTTAGGTGTGTTCTTGAAGTAGATCTAAATTCTGTTTTGTGCTGATTCCAGATTTCTTCTCGCGTCTTTAGGTGTGTTCATGAAGTAGATCTAAATTCTGTTTTGTGCTGATTCCAGATTTCTTCTCGCGTCTTTAGGTGTGTTCTTGAAGTAGATCTAAATTCTGTTTTGTGCTGATTCCAGATTTCTTCTTGCGTCTTTAGGTGTGTTCTTGAAGTAGATCTAAATTCTGTTTTGTGCTGATTCCAGATTTCTTCTCGCGTCTTTAGGTGTGTTCTTGAAGTAGATCTAAATTCTGTTTTGTGCTTATTCCAGATTTCTTCTCGCGTCTTTAGGTGTGTTCATGAAGTAGATCTAAATTCTGTTTTGTGCTGATTCCAGATTTCTTCTCGCGTCTTTGGGTGTGTTCTTGAAGTAGATCTAAATTCTGTTTTGTGCTGATTCCAGATTTCTTCTCACATCTTTGGGTGTGTTCTTGAAGTAGATCTTAATTCTGTTTTGTTCTGATTCCAGATTTCTTCTCACATCTTTGGGTGTGTTCTTGAAGTAGATCTTAATTCTGTTTTGTTCTGATTCCAGATTTCTTCTCACGTCTTTAGGTGTGTTCATGAAGTAGATCTAAATTCTGTTTCGTGCTGATTCCAGATTTCTTCTCGCGTCTTTAGGTGTGTTCTTGAAGTAGATCTAAATTCTGTTTTGTGCTGATTCCAGATTTCTTCTCGCGTCTTTAGGTGTGTTCTTCAAGTAGATCTAAATTCTGTTTTGTGCTGATTCCAGATTTCTTCTCACGTCTTTAGGTATGTTCTTGAAGTAGATCTAAATTCTGTTTTGTGCTGATTCCAGATTTCTTCTCACGTCTTTAGTTGTGTTCATGAAGTAGATCTAAATTCTGTTTTGTGCTGATTCCAGATTTCTTCTCACGTCTTTAGGTGTGTTTATGAAGTAGATCTAAATGCTGTTTCGTTCTGGTTCCAGAGCTGTTCGAGGTGTCCCCGCGCGCGGCGGGCATGGCGTGGGGCTCGCTGGGCAACTGGGGCGGCAACTTCCTCGTGGGCATGGCCTTCCCCACCATGCGCGCCGCCATCGGCGCCTACTCCTTCCTCGTCTTCTCCGCCATCACCGCCGCCCTCTTCCTGTTCCAACGGTGAGTACATACATACCTTCCTCACCACGCGCACTACTGTGCGTCCAACCCCGTAGGTTCTATGTGGTTCTGAAAGATAAGCAACGTTGGGCGTGGTCAGGACCTAGACTGGTGATCGCTATACTTGGGCCATTACAAACGTGCGAACTGAGTCATAAAACGTTACGTCAAAGGAATGTGACAATGCTGGGCAACTCGTTATCGATAAAGGGATGCCGCTCGGGTTCAGGTAGTCAGATGACGTGGTCGTTGATAAGTACTGGTACATGCAAATTGTAGGTTGTAGGTGTATGTAAAAATAGTGTTAGTTATCATTAGACCTTCCTACGCGAACCATGGAAGCATTATTCGATAACTTAACTTTGTTAAAATTATAGGGCGATATTAACGCCCAAACTCGTTCGGTTATTCATAATGTGTTAACAGTGTTTAATATTACAGATTAATATTCTAAACTGATTAATAATTGTTTAAAATTATTGTACTTAACCTTTCCCTTATTACCTGCTACTAACTATCGACAAATTCCTGTTTATTGTTACACACAACATTAGAAGTGTGAGCGAGAGATCTGATATGCCTCTAAGTGTGAGCGAGAGGTCTGATTAAAATGATTTATGACTCAGTTCGCACGTTTGTAATGGCCCAAGTATAGTGACGAATGAAATACTTCCGCGCTTCAGAGGGCTCGTTTATCTTTAACGCAAAAAAATATATCGATAAGATAGCAGTCGTTGAACCTTCACGTGTTGGTCGCTAGCCCGTTTTTCGATCAATCCGCATTGGAAGCAGCGCGGTGGAGTATGTTCTAGATCTCCCTGTTGTGGGGAGAGACCCGTGCCCAAAGTGGGCCAAGTGGGCCACGCCACAAAAAGTATTGCAGCCAAAATAATGTCATTTTTTCATAAAAAATTTGTTACACACTTTAGAATACTATTTTTTGAGGTTCCGTTAATATTACATACATACATACAAGTCGAATTGATAACTTCCATTTTGGAAGTCGGTTGAAAATTGTGTCGAAAATTTTATCACTGGCGAATTGTTTCCAGAAAATACTTCCCGGAGACCCGCGGCAAGGGAGCCGCTCAGGTGGCGGCGCTGTGCAGCCGCGGCCTGCGCTCGCGGCCGCTCGTCAACCCTAATTTGTAACGTACGAGTATCTAAATAAATAAATAACGCCTCACACTCATAGCCCCACACTAGGATTCCCTGTGTCGTGGGTGCCATGGACACACACAAGACAACAACACAACACGCCCAGACCAGAAACAGGAATTCAAATTCATCATTCGAACCTCTGCTCTGCTGGGAATCGAACCCAGGACCCTCCGCGTAGCGCACCGGCGTCTTAACCACTGCGCCACTCGGGTCGTCAGCTTATTCGGACGGCTGGTGATGTTGGATGGATTCGGATTTAAGCGTTTATATGAGGCGTGTACGTTTTGTAACGTCAATGTTGTAAATCGAATCGTTTGTATGTTAGAATCTGTACTTAGAGATATTTGCGTGATTGACTGCACTAGAAGTTGCCAAGTAGTCGAAATACGACTGTAATTTATTGAAATTTGAATTTGACACGTAACGGCATGTACGTACACGTCATGTTTGTCCATGTGTGCATGTCAAAGTAGTCAAAATTATGGCAGTGTGCGTGGCTGGGGTATGGGTTACTGATAGTTTCCGATATGGAAGTGCAAATTCTCGAGAGTCAAAGGACACGTTGAATCGTAGTCGTAAATATCCCAAAGTACGGGTTCTATTGATAAAAATCATGAAGGATCAAATAACCGTTTGTATCTGGCATCGCATCGTTTAAAAAATTGTTTTTAACTTTCGAATACACAACTCTAAAAGAGTTGCAAACAATTGCTGATCCCGCTTGAATCACTGAAGATTTTTATGTTGTAGGTACTATTATGTACTCTGAAAACTTAATTACGACGTTCGCCGGCTCCAAATACGAGTAGGTGACAAAGTTTTGTTACTACACCTGTGCATATAAATATTGTAGGTATGTAAAGTTCTCAGGGAATGGACTATAGAGAGATCCCGCTTGCTCAAATTAAAACATTCCTCGAAAAATAAGGTACTTATATAATAATATAAATTTAATATAAACCAACGCCAAATTAGTGTTAAATTTTGCGAGTAACCCGTTAATGACCCACTACAGGGTCGGGTCTCCTTCTCGTTATGAGAGGGATGTAGGCCTTAGTCCACCACGCTGGCCTACTGCGGATTGGCGGACTTCACATACCTTTGAGAACATTTTTTTGTGAACTCTCAGGCATGCAGGTTTCCTCACGATGTTTTCCTTCACCGTAACAGCAGGTGATATTTAATTTTATAAAGCGCACATAACTTTTTTACAAAGTCATTGGTGCGTGCCACTGGGATTCGAACCCGGACCCCTCGATTCGAGGTCGAATTCCAAGCCACTGGGCTATCACCGCTTTAAAGTGTGTAGTAGTGTTAAGTTACTATTGCCTTAATTCCTTCGAAACATATTGAAAAGAACATTGCCTTCCAAGATTTTATCTGTATTACCGTTTATTAGGTAAATACTCTTAATAATAATATATGTAGTATGGATTTAGGATTTATTATAATAATATGGAACTTATTACGGTACCAGTGATGTGATGTTTTTAAATATTGAAATAATTTTAAAGATAGATACCATTTAACTAGTTTTAAACTTTTTTCCAATAAAAAGTAATGTTTACCAAGATTGTCAAAATAATAAGATATCTGTAAGAAGACAGACTTTAGATGTAAAGTCTTTAAATTACTAGAATTGCAACACTACGTGGTAGCCATATAAGCATTCTTTATTGGTCGATTTGACATTGACTGCGCTGCGGTGCACACGATTGGTTCGTCAGCCGTCAGTTTGTCAGTGTGCGTCGTCTATTGGTCCAGCGCGTTTTCTGGCTGCTGTACATTGGCCGAAAGTGTACAATATCCTACCACCGATTGTCTGTGCTCGCGACTCATGACGGTAACTATACCTTACTGACACTTCCTAAACCCGTCATTAAGCAGCATGTTCTTCATATCATGTGTTGCTGGGGAAGTGGTTGCCATGGATACCATCTTGGTCCTCATAGCTGGCAACGCTCCCATTCGACCTCAGATAGGAATTCTATCCTATTTGAGACCTGTGACCAAGTAAAATCAAAATGGCCTGCTTGTCTGTTTCCTACTCATTTCTAACAAAAAAAACTATGAAAACTTCGCTTTACTGTATGTACCTGTAGATAACACCATATTGCCTTTATTAAGCTGAAGCTCACAGCATGAACCGTTTTATAGCTAAGCTGGTTATAGGTAGGTAAGGTATTTTAGGCTTTAATGAATTTTACCGGAACAAAATCCTAGTCTGTAATATGGAACCGTTATCGCTGGAATCAAAGTAGTAAATTCACTAAGAAATAAACTATATGTATGTCTTTCCACTAAAATGTTTAGAATATGATAAATGATTAGTGAGAATGTCATCGCACAATAGTCAATATAATTATTATGTAATGATACACTCTAACTATTTGCAGTTGTTAGAAATTCATAGCATAGGATATTTTGTCGTGAGTGCCATTCAAAGATACTATTAAAATTTTCATTTATCTTAATTTCTATCTCTCTCTACATGTTATACTCGAATCGAATGAATTTTCTTTAATTGCAGTAATGCTATAATAATTATTATCATTTTAGTCATTAACTGATTTTTTCAAAAATGTCCTCGATTTCATGAACTATAATTACCTTAGTTATTAAAAAAATCGGCTTATACTAACTATTACGGCTACTTAAACTATACAGAATTACGTCGAAATGGTGCCTAAAATTGTGTAATATCTGCCTTAAGCAATATAATATCTTTGCCATCTTTAAGTCATTCTGCCTTGCAGCTAGTGACGCTAGTCGAATAGGATATATTTAAGATCAACAATACGTTTTTAAGTGATATTCAAACACATGCCTTAAGAATTTTACAATAAATTTAGTTAAGATTGATAATAATGTACTGTATTTTCAAATTTCCGGGCACGAAATCTATCGATGTGTGTGTGCCTGACCAAAAACCAGAATTACTATTTTTTCTTTAGTATTGTTAAAAGTAAACTAGGGTTTTACAGGCTTATTGGCTCAAAAACGCCGTTAATTATTCACTGTCTCCGATGAAAAATAATGTGTATAAATGCGATCACTGCCGTCTCACGCCAATACGAAGGCTGGATAGGTTAGAATAGGTTATAAATAGGTGGTGTCGATTATTATGTAGCTAGGAGAAGAAGTATTGCATATTTCGAATAGATTTTTTACGTACCTTGCCGCCAGCCTCTGGAGCCGTCGTAAAGCAGCATGTTCTTCATGGGGATACTTCATTTGAGGCGTCTTAGCCCTCATGAGTAGCAAAGCACCCGCTTGCAACCTCAGATATGTAGGTGTTTTCTTTGTATGAGGTTGGTTGCGGGCGTCCATGAGCTGCAGTGGCCACTGCACGACCCCTTAGGTCGTCCATTAATCACGTGAGGCTTGAAAGGGGGGGGGGAGGAATCTGACAAAAATCACGAAATGTCACAAGGGGAGGGGGGTGTACAAAGATATCACGCGTATTTATTTTTTCAAACGCGGCGTTTTTTTATCATTTTGATTTTTATCATGGTCCTTAATTTCAAAATAAAATAAGATTATACTTTATTTAAGGTAATAATCTAAAAAAAAAAAGATGTTTTGTAGATACTAAAAATACACATGATGTTGGGTGGGGGGTGGTCTTAAACCTCACCAAGAGGGAGGGGGGTTAAAAATGCTTAAAAACTTCACGTGATTAATGGACGGCCCCTAACATCAGGTCTGCATGCCCGCTTGCTACTCAATTACTGTTTAAAAAAAAGATGTGGCTAGAAAGAATCGTTCTCGTGTTCCTTTGGGGCTCAATAATAAACAAATCTGAATTCGGAGCAGTGTAATGTATGACACACTTCTTATTCCATTTCTATGTATATGTTTAAAAAATTTTCGGAGGAAAAGAGGAGATCTCCCGCGAGCCGACGTCACTGCCTGGAGACCGTTGTGAATGCTAACTTCGGACCATTTGTATATATGCAGATATTCTATGGAACTTTGATAGCGCGTTCGAGGATACGTCTTCCGATTGGGCAGTTTAAAGTAAAGCTTATTTATTTCGTTGCTCACATGAAAGTACAAATTTACTATAAATTGGTAATTTTATTTTTTTGCTCAATTGAGTGTAAACGTCGATATTATTATATTTTACGTTTTGTTGTACCTATATTTTTTGTTTTTAAAATGAATTTTATGATTACTTGTGTTTTCAATTTTTTTTATTATTTATATATTTTAACCAAAGGCTTCTATTAACTCTTTAGTGAACAATTATTGATTGCTTTAAATCTTTAAAACGGTGTAAACTTTAGTTCTATGAACAATTGGCAGTGTTTTAGTTATAAGATATTAATATATTTTTCGTCTTGGCAAGACTTGAAAAGCGCTTTTTAGAACATTACCTTTGCATCACGAATAATGCATAATTTATGTTATTTTAGAATTATATCCACTTTGGTTTGAATGAAATATATTGTAGGGTCTATCGTAGAAATGGCTTAGGGTTTTTGCTAAACAAAATGTAATTTTTATGTTCTACAGTTTGATTTTGAAGTGGAATTAGCCAATGTTGACAAGTTTTGTTTTGCATATTATAATTATTATACGCGACTATAACATTATGTTGTTTAACCGCGGAATTAGTGAACAAAATCCATTTCATTTCTTTACCATGTCATTTACCTTAAGTCTAAAATATAACGTTTAATTTAATCCAATCACAGTCCATGTCGCGACGTCATTTCAAATTTAGCCAATCTCGAAGACGTTGGAACTTACTAAGTTTCGTGTCGAACAAATGTACTGTGTCTCCCATTGGTTAATTCCACTAAGACGTTATAATCAGAACAGCAAAGTATATTGTGTTCGCCTACAGTAAACTTAGGTTATAGATAAGATGTAAACATCCACATTTTTTATATAAATAAAAGTCTTTTTAAATAAAAATATTGTTTCATTAATTTAATAACAATAGCATAAAAACATACTTTACTTGTGTTTAACAGACAATATAAAAAGTATAGCAGGAACCTGTGTATAATTCGTATTTTATCGCAAATCATTCAATCTTAATTGTTTCTGAATGACTTGAGACCTTTGTTATTAGAAAAAGATATAATATGGTATAATTATTTTCAAACGATACACAAACTAATAAATAAAGACTTATGAAATAAAAAAATAACACGTTGCTTTGGAACACACATTTTAAACTTACATACATGATGTTAATATGCATATTATTAAGTATTTCATATTTATTCATCCTGAAACGTTAGTGCGGAATGCGAGGTTTTATTTGTCGTAATTACACGTTATTTTTAAAACAACTCCATTCATTCATTCGCTCCTATTACTCTTATAATGAAATAAATAATAAAAAATGAAAAAATGACGTAAATAATTATACATGAAAGGTATAATTATTTACGTATCTTTTTTTGTTCTATTGGTTTGTCTATAAAGAGTTATTGTATTGTATTATATCTGATCATATTTTTCCACATTATTCATTCATTCACTCCTATTATTCCTACTATTATTCTCGTCTTTTGTACAACCACTATTATTTCTGTTATATTTCTGTTATGACGATTTTCAACTCTGTTATCCTTTGTCTAAAGATTCATTGAATCTCATCTCCTTTTAAGCCTACCACCCTCATCACTGTCAGCTCCTCAGATACTCCTCCAAGACCTTGAGCTGGTCCCAACACACGAGCAGCAGCACGGTGTGGGGGCCCAGCCGCAGGTAGTTGGCCCCCACGCCCTTGTAGAGGGCCCCGCCGCCCTCCGCCCTCAGCATCTTGATGAAGCAGTCCACCATGCCGGCGTACAACTTGCCACGGTTCTGGGCGTCCACGGCTGGGGATGGAAGAACATACTAGACACTGTCTATGCTTACAGTTTCACCTGCTCTTATAACGAAATCAAAAATTAAAAGCAAAGCAAAAATTAAAGTGCTGGCATCATATTTCATGTGGGCAATATACTTATATAATTTGATTAATATTAATGATAGGGTGCATAAAAATTGCCAGCCCTGGGGGGTTACTACAAACTCCTAAAACCATCATAAAGCAATGATGTTTTGTTTTAATTTAAAACAAAACAAAATTGCTTAATGATGGTTTCAGGAGTTTGTAGTAACCCTCCCGGTCAACAGGCACGGATCACTTGATGAGTGATCATCTGAGACGGCGGCAGGCGCATTAGCAATTTACGGGGTTATATCGACGTGTCTTAAATATCGTAAGTAATTCGCACAATCATACTCGTATCTGTGTAATTTTGTTATGTAGATGATCCATACACCATTTTGTTAACTAAGTCGGATTACAAGGCGTTTTTGACTGAAAAGTATTGATCCATAGAGGTCGTGGTAGTATTGTATAATCCGATAAATAGGGTATTTCGCACCATGCAAGGAAAAATCCAAAATTATGTAATATTGATAGATTTTGTTAAAAGCAAGTGAAAATGGTGATTTCTGTTCTAAAAAATGTAGTATATATTCAGGTTTTTTAATCTGTTTTTCAAATGTCAAAAACGCTATACGCCATGCAAGCTATCGGCGTGACGTCATTAGCAGTGTAAATAAACAATGGAGTATACCTTTCTTCCTTTACTGAGATGTATTGTTTACACTGCGAGTGACGTCACAAGCATGGCGGCATCGTCGAAACGGCCGAGACCGTGTTTTCGCGGGGATTTTTGAAATTTAAATTGAAAAGTCTTTTTTTACAAAATATTTGTTTGCACTTTTTGACATAGGCCGTAATTCAGGCAGTCCATCGCCATAGCAAAACGTTTTGTTTTGAACTTGTCAAAAGCTATTAGTGGTGAAGGATAAAAATGCGTATACCATACTCACGTTGATTGGACAATCGAGTGGCGATCACATCAAAGGGGTTCAAGCAGAGAGTCATGACGACTCCGCCCAAGTTGGCGCCCAAAAACGACAGGAGCAGCGGCGACTGGCACACGTCGTAGTCCCGGAGCCACTCCTTGGCGCACGCGAAGCTCACCATCTGCGAACTGCTGCCCACCGACCCGCGGGGGATTTGGGGACCCACGCCACGGAATAGACCTGGAGAAATAGAATTATAAAAGAAAATGCGAACAATTTTAAGTTTTAGACAATGTACAGAGTACTTACTATCTCGCGTACTCTGTACACAGTCTAAAACGAACATTTAGATTTAGTTCGTTTTCATCGAATACGTACCTATTCAAGATGGTTTCGATAATGTTCAAGAGAATACTAGTTAAACCAACCTTTAACCCCTTCCTTGCGGTAAATCTCAGCCAAGGCGTGAAACGTTCCGGCATGTTTGTGCTGGTGGCCGACCGCGATCGCCTGAGCGGCTTGCGCTTGGAGCCTAGTCTTCACGAGGAAGAACGGTGTGCCCGCGACGGAGCCGAGCCCGCCGCCCGCGCCGGCCGCCGCAGCGCCGTAGATAACAGAGGTGTGGCCGTCGGCGGCCGTGGTGAAACCGCGCCGCTCTGCGATGCGGTATACTCCTAGCCTGGAAGTCGACAGTGTGGGGAAATTAGGAAGATATTGCGGTTTTTAGGGGGAAACCTTCAAAGGGTATCGAAAATAGTTGAACCGATTTTTGGTTGTATGGTTTCTACCCACTAAAACTATTGTTGCCTTCTTCAACACTTATAAGAGGACTCTTGGATCTCTCTCTCTCTCTGCGCTGAATGTCCTTGGTTAAAGGGTAGTTTTAAGTAAGCAAGGTCCTCTCAAGGCTGCCAGGCAATTGATTCCCATTCCGATAAATATAGCCCCGTATAGCCCCGTAGGCATTTTACACTTGGAGATTCATCACATCTTACACGTATGATTATGTTTCGTGTTACAACATAGGTAGGTTATAAGTAGGTATTATTACCTAAAAGTGTTCAAACAGAACTGAAAGCCGAGCATCGCCGGCAGACCGCTCTGCAAGGCAACCAGGCCCTCGGTCCTGGCGATCACATACAGTCCGTGGGGCACGTTCCTGTAGAACACCGCGTGTTCCCCCTTCGCTGCCAACTCCCCCTGCAGCTGGAGGCGAGTCTTCACCACCTCTATAGGGTTGGTGAAGAGCGTCGCAAACATCGCCGAAACCCCGCCCATCGACATGTCGGTGACGTCACGCGCCACGCCATCTTGGTTCTTGGCGGCCATCTTTGAATGAAAATTCTGGAGATAAGTGATGTGTCTGAGTTCAGTGCCGTGAGCGACTATCGTCAAAGCATTCGTATGGTAATCGTCAGTCATTAGTATGTGAAATGTCAGTGTATCTGACCTTCTTATACTAATAACACACGGTCACTATACGAATACTTAGACAATAAGTTCATTCTCGACGCACTGTTGTGGTTATTGCGTTAAAATTAATGAAAAACAACTTTATTAGTCTTAATCTAATATTCTATGATCTGATAAATAATTGTGAATGTCCAAGATCCATCTGCAGTTACATATAAGTACCACAAATTTGATGACCTGAAAGAAGACCTTTTGACCTTTTAAAAAATTAAGTTGATAAAAATATAATATAAACACAATGGTTTAGTAAGACGTATAGACTGCTTTCTAACTTGATTTCAATCTGGCAGAGGACTCAGGTATTTTAGTTTTTATAAATTATGATTTATTTAATTCAATAAATTCAAAAATCAATAAATGCACAACATAAATGTATACTTATAAAGGATTTCTTCCTACATATCATGGGAGTATTAAAATAAAACCGTTTAAATCTCATCGAAATTCAATTTATTAAAATTTTCCTAATTAACACTACTCAACGATAACAATAATTCACTAATTACATAAATAAATTATACAATACAATATCTACAGCTTATTTGCTGAGGTAGGTACCAACATACAAATTATCAGTTTGTGTAAAAATATATACTTAATGATATATTAAATACCATCTTATATAAGTGTTCCAGAAGCTAAAATTATATCACAATGTCATAAGATAAAATATTTGCGTTCATCGATTTGGCACCGTACGTCATATAGTCATAATAATATGTACAACAACAAACCATTCAGTTTAATTTAAAAAATGATAATTTATAAATTAAACAAAGATCCATAAGTTATGGATATAATACTGAATTTGCAGGGATAATGGTACATTAAATGGATAAAATTGTCATTTTTATTATTTGCTAGCTTATAAATAGGAGCTTAGTAATAATACTGTACACAAGATTTGTAGACTACTGGTTTTTCTTTTATTTAGCCATACAACAAAAATGTGGGTATAAAGTATCTCCGGCAACCACTCTCCCCAACGACTCCTTCGGAAGCACAAAACATGAAAAACATTGTTTCAAGGTGGGTTACAAGGATGGCGTTAAGGCACCTCCCCGGGCAAGTTTAAATGACTGTACCTACCTGTCTATAATATATTAGTTGTTAAAGATCTATATATTAACTAAGACAAACATTGGGTGGGATTGTTGAGATACAATAATACACAGGCTTTCTCGGAGTCCTTTCACTGTATGTAAATATTTATTTTGACTATACTTAATATATAGATTATTAAATATATAGATAAATGTAATAAATATCGTGAGACAACTCATACACGGTTTTCTGATCCCAAAGAGGGCTGTGAGCCTGTGTTACGGTATTCAGATAGCTGATATAAACATACATTTATATATATATATATTTTTAAATATATACCTATATAACATACAGATTGTTATTACATAATTACATTATAATGGACTCTCTTCATTTTATATTAATGTGTACTTTTAAAATATAAATACATAATACATATATGCATAGATAAAATTACTAACAAACTATAATATTGCTTAGAAAATTAATTTGTACTACAATAAGTCCGACAATAAGTTATTCAGGTACCTACGTCAAAAATAACGCGAAAAAATTTTGTTCTACAAAGCTTGTAAATTGTAAATAGCACTTAAAATTATATTGCACAAAACAGATCTAATTTAATGATAATAGCCGTTAATTTTAATTAACTAATCTGAGTATGAAGTTATTGATTCATTTAACACTGTAGCAATTTTAAATTAACGAAAAATACTTTAGCGAGAGATTCGCAAAAGGAACATCTTTCAAATATTTCCTATGCTTCGTTTACATCTTTCTATTAGGAAAAAATCCTTCAAATAATCAAAAATAGTAGTCAAATGGGCTATACGATAGACAAGTGATAATTACTTGTTTCAAACTAGTTCAAACTGCAACGATATTGGTCTTCCTTTTATCGTTGTTTTAAGCCTTGTTCGACTTAGAACTAGAATGCGAACTAGATGTGAACAATTAGAGTTCACATAAAATCTCACATCACATCTGTCGCCCAAATTATACTTAATTTGTAGACGATTATCTATTCGTGTAGTAGTTGCTAAATTAACGATTTCGATTCCTGGCTAGGAATATTGACGATTCAAAAATACAATGACGTAGTTTCAGTTTCCATCAAAATCGTACCCCAGACTCCTTTGACTATCGTTCGCCATTCCTCGTAGTTTCGAATATAGCCATCCACGGACACTTGAAAAATTTATCCTGTGTGTAAAAAACCGTTACCGTTAGGTAATACACTGGTATTAAGCAGGTAATACACTGGTATTAAGTAGGTAATACACTGGTATTAAGTAGGTAATACACTGGTATTAAGTAGGTAATACACTGGTATTAAGTAGTTAATACACTGGTATTAAGTAGGTAATACACTGGTATTAAGTAGGTAATACACTGGTATTAAGTAGGTAATACACTGGTATTAAGTAGGTAATACACTGGTATTAAGCAGGTAATACACTGGTATTAAGTAGGTAATACACTGTTATTAAGTAGGCATATTATCACGCCTGTAGCTCAACACCCTTCCATAGATCCTTGAGCACGTCCCAGAACACTAGCAGCAGGACGGTGTGCGGCGCCTGGCGCAGGTAGGACGGGCCCATGCCCTTGTAGAAGGCCAGCAGCCCTTCCGTCTTCGTGATCTTGCGGGCGCAGTCCACAATTCCTGAGTATAGCACGCCCTGGCCGTTTGCGTCTACGGCTGTAAAAAAGTAAAAAAAAAATGGTAAATATTGGGTCTCAAGTAGGAAATAGCGTAATCATAATAAAAATTAGACGGTGAAGCCATAGTATCAGCTCTTCCGGGAAGGAATTTGACAGCCACCCACTTAACCAGCCGTGAAGCAACATATTCTTTATGACTTGTTTTTGGAGGTATCATTCCGGAGATTTTTAATTGAGGTAAATATCTTAGTCTTCATGGGTAGCAAGCAACACATTCACATTCAATCTCAAACTACAAATAATCTAAAACGTATGTCCCACGCTTGGGCAACCGCAACAGGGGGAGCTGGAGCATACTCCACCGCGCTGCACCAAGCCGATCCGGCCTAGTAGCCAACCGGTTTTTATCAACCGTCCATAGGGTCTCCATCAAAGTTTTAATTACTAAGTGCTATCTATAAAAACCGGAACCAACGGCTTAACGTGCTATCCAAAGCACGCCACTAGCAATCACCGATCTGATAGCGACCGACTGACCGCGCCCGACGTTGCTTTGGTTTTTCGATCGCTTTCGGTCTACTCAAGTCAAGCTATATAATTATAATAATAAAACAACCATCTTGTATGCACTGACCTTGGTTATAAAGTCGCGTCATAATCACATCCATGGGCGTTAGAGCTAAAGTCTTAACCACCGCGCCGAGGTTGCTGGCCACGAACGCTGACAGGTACTTCGACTGCTGGCAGAGGTTGTTGTTGTCCATCCACTCTTTACAGCTGGAAATAAAAATTATACTCATTAGTGATAGCAAAATAAAGTGGACCAAGGCCTATTGTTTCCATTCTAAGAGGGGACCCCATCATTGGGTCACTACCTATTGATATCTATTGGGTGACTAATTCGCGCGCAGTCTGAACCCTCCCATAGTACTTTAAAGGTCGGGATTGTTAGTGCGTGTACACGTATACGCACGAGATAAATACCTTTGAAAAGGCGTTCCTGCGCGCGGCCTAATGTAAAAAATTATATTTCAATGCTATTTAAAAATATTTCAATGTGATAGTGAAAAAACGTCGCAATTAAATTCAACTCTCTTTTATGGGACAAAACAATGCACCAGGCGTTTTATCTTGTTAAATAAAAATGTACATAATTATAATAGCTCTATGGTTATAGGTTTCCGCGTATCTCTGTAAAACAATGAAAACAAATTTGTTTTATACGTAAATAATTATCGAAAATATATCCTGCCACATTAATATATTGTAAATAGCGTATAATACTCTTGCACATAAAACTTTTACTTACACTGCATACGAAGCGATCTGAGAGGCGGAACCGATCGAGTTCCTTATCATCATTCCGTGGGCGCCCCTCCATAGACCACTCAAGCCATTTTCCTTGTAAATTTTCAAGATTGCATACGACAACCCAGTGTGCGCGTGTTGAGTGCCCACTGCTATCTGCCTCGAGGAGTGTGACATTAGTTGCGTCTTCACCAGCTGAAGGGGGCTGCCGAAGAAGGCGCCTGCCATCCCAGCAATGGACCCGAAGAACAGACTATTCACAAACTTAGTATTCTTCTTCTCATCTCTCAGTAATCCGTAGTTGTCTGCGTGCTGGTATATTCCGAGCCTGAAAACGACTTTTTAAATAATGATAGCTGAACAAAATGAACTAAAAAATTAAATACATAAGCGCTTTAAGGCATACTGATTATGAAGTTATCTCTAGAATTAAGCTGTAAAATTAATATTCATATTTAGTCATATTAATAATTATATATTATCGTGACAGTTTACTTAAAAAAAAATTAAATGTTACCATTAAATTGTATGGTGTAAACCAACATTATTAATATGTCTCGATGTATCGAGAAGTATAGAGCCTTATTCTAGAAATTAATCTACCGTTATTAAATCTAGGTGTTATAAATTTCTTAAAAGCTATTATTAATAAATCATGCATTGCATGATGATAGATTTGTTAGCAACAAAGCTAGCTCATTACTCTATAGTATAAAACTACAAGTATAAGTGTTTGAATTTTATAAGGTGTGGTTAAAAGTATTCAAGGAAGATTTAAAAACAAAGTTTGCAAATAACATTAATGTAAACAAAATTACTAAGCAGAAATTACATAATACTTCGATATTTATTAATTTGCACTCAAGTTTACTTTATCTCCTCCAGAATTAAAAATGAACAAGTTATATGTGCCTCACAATACTAATGCATCTTGATACTTGTACACGATACTGTTTTAAAATTTATCAGAGAATCCAAAAATTATTAAACAAGTGGTATGTAAACTCACAATATTTCAAATTGAAATACATCTTTGGGTTGCAATATTTTCACATAAACATTAGGATTATTTATTATTGTGTACTATAATTTTGGCCTGATAAAACGAAAAGAACACACACAATTAAACAATAAGAAGCAACACATTCTTAAATACCCATGCAAAAAAAACTTACCTTACCCCATTCACCACCAGCTGAAACCACAGTGCGGGGACCAGACCTTTCTGCAACGCTGCCAAGCCGTCATGCTTCACGATAGTGTACATCGCATGGGGTATATTCCTATAGTGCACTGCATGCTGCCCTCTGGCTCGGAGCTCTCCTTGCAACTGCATCCGGGTCTTCACAACGTCAAAGGGGTTACTGAAGAACCCCGCGCCCACTCCCGCCAAACCTCCCACAAGGAAATCCATTGTGCTATGGAGGACATGGTTTTCTGAACTTCTTTGTAACTGAGAGTCGTTAGTTTTGGATGTTTTTGGGTAAGCTTGTTATTTCAGTTCACACTTTTAACACAGCACTTCACATTATGATGTTGGTTTTACAGTAACACAAAATTTGGTGTGAAAATTGTCTTATGATTGAAAGCATTAGTCTTTGTCATGGGATATCTACTAAAGGAATGCTAAAAGCCTTTAAAATATTTGAATGTTTACTGCGACACCGTTTAGATGAGAACAACATGCCGGTTATATTAACCTAGAACAAAGGTCTCGTCTGAATGCTATATGACCGCCTTATCAAAAACATTGCTTTTTACGACATACCTATGTCATTAAACGATCACATTTAAGTAATATTTGGGAGAATTACATCCGTTAGAACGACCGCTAAGCTGTATTGTAAAGAATTTGAAATTTTGTCTTCAATGGCTATTATAATGAGAAAAGAAGACAAGGAAGAAAAATCACGTATCATCCAAGCTAGAGAGCGGAATTCCAAAGATCAGATAGGTTGTTATGACTGAATATGAGCAGTCGCTTCAATGTCGTTATAACAGATTTTGACTGTATATAATTTTCCTTTTTTTCAAGTGGCTTGTTGAAATGATATAGCTAGTAATGAGCTACTACTAAGGAACGACGACAGTGTTTCTGTGTAACAGGCATGATAGTTTTTTTTAGAAGTGACAGTTGACACATAGACACACACACATTAAATGTTTTTTAAGTTAAGTACACAAATACCTACTTAAATCTCTAGTTCATAAAAATGTTTGCATTTATTTAAAGATAGGAACAACACTGACCTTAATACCAGTTTTTTTTACTACCTACCTAAAATGCCAATTATAGAATAAAAAAACTGAAACTTACATATTATACCTACATGAACCATAAATGCCATAAACCACAAATCGTAAATCTCAAATTGGAATTATAAAATAGGTACCAAACCACAATAAAATAAAAATCGTACGTTTTGGGTTTATTTTTTACTGATGTCTCGTTTACTGTGCCATTGATCTTGGCTCATCTTTGCAGTGGCGTAATAGGCCTAAATTTTATATCACTCCGTCATGATAGCGTGTGACAAACGCACGAAATTACGAATGATACTTCCTTAAAGTTCCTTATACTTATCAGTATATCTACAACTTTAGAGAGTACTTTTTATAGCTTTTTGAAGGAGATATTAAATGAAATTTTTACCTGTTGCCTGCATGAAAGGCCTCTTCAAACCTTCGTACCGTTCTCCAGACTTCGTCGTATTAAGTTCACATAATGTGCCGCGTGCAATTTCAAACTCCACCAACATCGAGTAAAATTGAGAAAAACGAGAAATTCTTTCAGGAAAAATTGTCGTCTAGGGATGTGGCTTGGATCGAGAAAATTACAAAGAAAATCGATTTTTGAAAATCGATTCTTACGTTAGTTAACTGTAATAATGTTAATTTGAAAGTAAAGTTCATCAAAAGTCAGTTAGCACCGGCTTTTTACACCAATTCTATTATATCATTTATTATTGTGTTTATGATTTAAATATATTTTGTACTAGAATTATCTTGCCTATAACAAGAAAGATATTATGATAAGATTGATAAGTTTATTAAAAAATAACAATAATAAAAACTTAAAAAACGCTGTCAAATTTTCCAAATGAGGAACAACTTCCACCTCTAATAACTTCAATGTTATTAAAATCAGCTTCTAAAATATAGAATTGATTTCAATCGATTTAAAAAAGAGCTTCATGCCTAATGGGCATTGCCTATTATTGTTTCGTAATCGGCTGTCATGACAATGTCGACCGACACTTGACATTGACAGTAATCAGCTGATTGTGAACTTTAAAATAACGTTCGGAAATTCTTAGTGGTTGACCTTATAAAATAAAATTTCTTAGAAATATTTTCACGGTTAATTCTTTCATCATTTATTTAGCGGGAAATTAAGTAAAGGTCATTTCTGTTTTGTGTTTCGTTATTGTCCCCCTTTAAGGTAGGTATTGATTCTATAAAGTTGTCTAATATTAATATTTGATACAACATATATTATTATAGAAAACTCAAATTAGGTATTTAATTTATTTATTATCAACAATGTCTGGCTGGTTGTATAATTTAACGCCGGACTCTAAGAAACTAATTATGACATTATATTGTGTATATATTAGTATTTATCTATGGTATGATCTTAAATGATATAAAATGGCGAAATAAGTCGGTCATAAAAATTATGTGTGTATAAAAGTGATTTTATCTATTTCAACAGACATTAAAAACGTATAATCTGAAAAAAATTGAAAAATGGCGGTCTCTAATGCTATGTTTCTCTTTGAAGTAGTCGTCGAAAGTGTTAAAAGTATGGTTGAGAGTCGACAACTTATCATAAGAAGTGATTTTGCAGATATATTCTCTCTTGAATTGAAAGATCCAAAGCAAATGCACATTGTGATTCCCGAACCTCCACCGTTACCTCCAGATCCACCTGGAAAAAAAGGAAAAAAGCCGCCGAAACCAAAAAAGGGTAAAAAAGGAAAAGTAGAGGTGCCTCCTCCAGAGCCCGCGATACAATCAGGCCAGTCAGTTTTGTTTACAAGTAGCGCTGAATTCTTGATTCAAAGTATGAAGAAATTTCCGATGGAACTATCACTTTGGAGCAAAGAAGATCATCTTACTTGTATAGGCAGTACCGGGGTACCCTGGGATCCTGTTTTTCTTAAATATTTAGAGAAGATTTGTAATTGTGAAGAACCCCCGCCAGTAACTTTAAAAGAAGATTACAACATATTTGAAGAAGGCACCGCTAAAATCATGGCACTGATAGGCATACAAGTTAAATTAACCTACTTAACGGATAAAGTAACGACAGCCTTTCGTACTCTTTCTGAAGATCCAGCGGTGAAAAAAGTATTATACACAGGAATTAACTCCAAAACAACTTCGTATATTTGCACTTTAAAAACTACTGATGAAGTATTTGAAGAAAATTGTAATAAAATAGAAAACAATTTCATAAAAGACAAACCGAAACCTAATAAGATTGCTTTCGCTGATTATAAAAACGCTCCCGGTGCTAACCTCACCTTCTTTAATGAAGGCGCTTACTGTTGTATGAGTAATGCTGACAAACCTCCTGAATCAATATACAAGGCACCAGAAACATGCCCTGACGTTGATTTTATTGTAGATTATGTCAGAAAAATCATAGTTTCATGTAACGATAATATGAGAATGCTGACACCACGGCCAACGATAAGACCAAGAGTAAAAGCGACCGACATAGACAAATTATGCCATTGTAAAGAAACCAGTTGGCCTGCTGGTAAATTTGCAGAGCGATTCAAAAACGAAGCTCAATCTGAACCTTGCCCCATATGTATCAATGCAGGCAAGAAGCCCGAAGGCTCTCGGGCAGCTACATTTGATATCGCTAATATAAGAGGTCCTTGCGGTAGACCTGATTGCAGAATAGCAAGGGATCTAAGAGCATATATTGAAAATCTAGTCGAAGAAGATAATAAAGAAATCGATATTAACGAAATAATTGGACCATGTGGAAGTAAAGAATGTACACTTGCTGAAAAAATTCAGGAATTTTTGCGTCATGAAGGAATATTTAGTGAGGGGACTAATTTGGAAGGTCTATCCACACAATGTGCTTGCGTGAAACAAATGCAGGATGCACTTAAAAAAAAAGAATCTTGCAATTCTTCTTGCCCTAAAGAATGTGATGACAGCGATAGTGAAGCAAGTAAGTGTGAAGGCAAAGGCTGTCCTTTTAGCAAGAAAGGTGAAGAAAAACGGGTTTACAATGTTTATTACTTTACTGTGGAACATGATATAGACAAACAAAAATCTGGGTCCAGTTCACCAACTGACACAGATCAATCTTCCAAGTTCAAATACTGCTCTACAGAATGCCCCTCCATGCGAGCTTCAGAAAAAACTTCCTGTTCTAAAACCGTGTGTTCTTCATCGACTGTCAAAAAGGAAACCGGAGAAGATTCTGATGCTACGAAATGCAAAGATCCAGTTTGTCCCAGCGCCAATGACGTTCCTGCTAGTCCAGCAGATAGTAACATAGTAATAGGCTTTGACGAAATTCATAATCAATGTTGCGTGAAATCTTGTGACGTGGCCGAAAAAGTTAAAGATTTTATTGTCGATGGAGTTATTAGTAAGCAAAAAAAGACCGTTGAACCGGATGATCCCTGTTATTGTGATTGTGTTTGCACTTTTAAATTTACGAAAAAAACAGCATATTGCGCGGTATGTGGCGGATACGAATGTTTGGGAGATGATGTTAATGAGATGCCAGAGTTTGCCAAACCGCATCCGTGTCCAGTTTATCATAAACTGTATGACAAGAAGTACATAAAGGTTCCAAGCCCATGGCCAGAAGAGACTGAAACAAAGAAACAATCTGATACAGTCAGTACGAAAAGTTCAAGAACTGTCGGATCGAAGCTTGGCGCGGATAAAAGATTAACCAGTAATCGATCTGCCAAAAGCTTATCCGAAAGAAAGGATAAAAGTGTAGAGAAAGTGAAAAAGCCAAAAGAGGAAAAGAAGAAGGTTGGAAAATTTACAGCTAACGTCGAAACCCATCGTGTGTATTTTTCTATTTTTTTTATCGTAGAATTTAATTTTCTTCATAAAATTCCAATGTAATTAAGTTTGGAACGATTTAACTTATTAGTTAACTTTCTTTTTAGTTCCACCTGTAGTTAAAAAGCCAATTGTATCAAAGTATCCATACCCTCCTGTTCCAAAACATATGGGATGGAACTGGACTGCCGAAGATACACCTGGATTAAAGGTATTAAATTGGTATTTTTTTCATATTATCATACTAATGAATTAGTTTACCCTTAAAAATAAATTTATTATTTTTCAGCCTAGACCCAAATGGAGACCTGGAGCAGCAAATAAAATTTTAGTGAGGAGATACAGAGCTATACGAGAAGGCGTGGATATAATAGCAAAGAAAAAACGGGCCATGATGCAGCGAAAGAAGAAAATAGAAATGAAACCAACATTAGTTGTAAAAAAACTTGATGGTGAATATACTGTACAAATGGAAGTATTCAAAAAATATTCCAAAGACAGACTGCTTTTCCAATATCCTTATGATGAAAAACCACCATTAGTTTACACAATTGGTAAAACAGAAGAAGAAAAAACGAAGATTAGAAAGCAACGCGAGAGAAGGGAACGAAGGGAAACAAGAAGAAAAAGTCGTTTATTACAATCTACATTTAAAGATAGATGCCAGGAGATTTGTGTTAAAGCATACAATCAAGCTATTGGTTTGCTACCGTTGCCAAATCCGAACAGTCCAGACTGTCCATGTCATACTGAAGCGGTTAACAATATAAGCCCGCCAATAGATTCTTGTTCTTGCTCTGAAGAAGGAAGTATATCAAGTAGTGACACCGATGGAGATGACTGGATCATAGAATTTACACCACCTGCCGCTCGTTGGGATATGAAAGCAAAACATCCTCCAGTACTAGCAGATAATGAAAGCCAGTACAACTACTTGGATTATAAAGTTAAATTATTCGATAAATACGGCAATCCTGTACCTAGGTTCTTTAAAGGTCCCGATGGAAAAACGGAGTGTAGTGATCTCGGTGGATTTTGGGGCCCCGGTCATATTTGGCTGGAAATTACTAAAGATGGATATATAGGTCCCGACAATCGTTGGGTACCAATGAATTTCATTGGCCCTGATGGGATGTTCTATTCAGCTGAAGAAGGTTTCTTTACTGATAACAGTGGGCAAAATTTGAAAATTGGTGTAGATGGCTATATTGATAAGGAGGGTAAATGGGCTTGGTATTCAAAGAGATTGAGGAGCCCTAAGTCAAAATCCTCAGCTACTGGTGCTACTTTTGCTTCGAAACGAAGTGCAAAACCAGAGCCGCCAGGAAAACAAAAAGTACAAATTAAAGGAGGACAGGTTTCTCCCACTAAAGACAAAAAAGGAGCTGGGCCAGGTACACCCGATAAAAATCAAAAAGTAAATAAGACCGTTTCTTCTGCATCAAAAAAGGGTAAAAATGCAATTGTGATGAATATATCGCCATACTATGAGAGGTCTTACTCACCACAATGTTACAAAGAGCGCATGCAGTGTAATATTGACTTGAAAACACTCGCGAAATACAGAGAAATAATGCAGGGACTACAAAAATATGACGATATATGTGAAATTAAACCCGCCACTATGACAAATAGGGCTTCAAATACGCCTAATAAGAAAATATCACCCTTTACAATTCGTGATAGTCTGTATAAATATGCACAGGTAAAAAATTCACGATCTGTTTCTCCTGTCTAGCTATAATAGATGAATTTTATAAGCCAGTTTTGTTTTTGTAATAAAATATTTTTTTAAAATTGATAAATCCTTTCTTTTAATTTATTTATTGAGTATTTAACTAACATCACAAGTTTTACAAAATTAATTCATGCAGATCTCATTGTTTAAAAAATACAGCAGACAAGTAGTTTTTAAGGAACATTCTCGAAACAGAATTAAAATGAGTAAAAACTTTCCTTAATATCATTTTTCATTATTTGACATTAAAAAGACAACTAAATGCCATTGATTGACGTTATCAATAATTTTTCGGATTCACAATAAATTACAAGTTTGTTTTTCATGTTTTCAATAAATAGTAGGTTTTAAATGTAGATTTATATTTTCCGTCCATTTAGAAGACAATTATTATGGCTCTTTCGGATTCAATGTTTTTATTTGAGATCACTGTAGAAGAACTGGAAAGTTTTATTAGCTGCAAAGAGTTTTGTATAAAGAGTGAATTTAAAGATGTTTTTACTCTTTATTTAAGAGAACCAAACAATTGGGCTAAACAGGAAGCGAAAAAAATATTTTCATCAAAACGAAAGTCTAAGCTTAGACATTCGTCAAGTTTTCAAAGCAACTCCTCAAAGACAAGGCTTCAAGCAGGTCAATCGATATTACTGGCTAATACCGTTGAATGGCTTGTTACAAATATGAACAGACATCAACTAGAATTATCTCTTTGGAGCAAAAAATACCCAAAAAAGAAGTTGGGTAGAACTTATGTTCCCTGGAGTAAGTCATTCTTTAACTATTTAAAGCAAATAGATCGAAAACAGCAACTGTCGTCCGTTAAAATTAAAGGAACTTACAATATTGACAATGGATCTTCGACCAAATGCATTGCTTTAATAACGTTGAGTATGAAATTGACGCATCTTAGAGAGGTTAATAAGATAGGTTTACTGGGTAGCCTAGAGAATAACGCTCCTAAACAAAGTAATATACAGATAACAGACGATAATAATGAAAACAAATTTGTGGAATCGAATATTGATAAAGGACCAGAAATGTTTTCCAAAGATGATAATAGTAGAAATGATCGTATTAATATTGTCATAAGTGACACAAAAATTTATAAAAGCTGTTCAAATAATATTTTCACATCAAAATCATTATCATCAATACATAAAAACGAAAATTTAAATCTCTTAACATACATATTTGGATGTCCTAAAGGCCACTACGGGAATCGGGTATATTGTGTCAATTATTTTACTGTTGACAACGGTTCATTGGGCCAGTCAGATTCTCCTAAGGCTCATGAAGGTGAGGAGCCGAAAGGAAGGTATCATTTAAAATTATGTCACAGCAATTGCCCAATGAAAGAAGACGGGACAGGGTCCTGTACTCAAAGTGTTTGCTCCTTGGATTTACCAGAAGATGCTGACAATTTAGTAAATTTTACGAAATGCGATAAAATTATTTGTGAAAACAAAAAATACAGGGAGCCCATGCCTCCACCCGATGACCGTATTCTTTTACATTTAACCAATACGAGTAAAGAATGCTGTCATTATACTGAGAAAATAGAAGAGGTTGTTGGAGGGGTTTCAGGAAGAATAAAAATTGGCGATGACCCTTGTTTTTGCACTTGTGAATGTAGATTTGGTTTTACAAAGAAGACAACTTATTGCAAAGTTTGTGGTGGCTACGAAAAAATCGGAGAAGAAATGGTACCCAAACTTGGGAATCAAATGCCATTTCCATGTCCAATATTTCACAAGCTTGTTGACAAAAGTAAATTGAAGAACTGGAGCACTTCGGGCAGTGAGAGTAAAAAGAAAGGCGATGATAGTCTAAAAAGTATGAAGGTAGCCTCGGGTCAGAAAGCCGCATCAACAACCAAGCGACCTACACCAACAAAAAGCGTTGAATCCGAAAAAGAGTCAAAAAAGGGAACAAAGAAAAAGAAAGACGATAGATTCAAATTTAATTACGGCTACAAAGGTATACGTACGTATTTATGTTAATTTTTTTTTACAAATTTCTTTAATTTTATTTTAATTGTAATTAAATGCAGTCTACACTACTATAAACTGTATTTGCTGTATTTACTGTTGATAATAAAATATTTATTCCAAATTTTACGCATTACAGCTCCCCAAATTGGACACAGTGAATGCGCTATGCCATGCACAGGGACTCTTGGTTCAGTCCCAAAGAGCATGGGTTGGTTATGGACCGCCGAAAATAGTCCTGGAATGAAAGTAAGTACACAAAAAGAAATCATACATTTGTCTACCACCTAGGCCGAACTGGTTTTTTTATTGACTTTTTTTATTATTTTTTTAGTTTCGTCCCATGTGGAAACCTGGTGCTATAAACAAACATGTGCTAAGGTTGCTTAGAATGGCAAAGAATCCTGGTGAAGTTATCACTAAAAAGAGGCGAAAGGATACTGGTAAAAAGAGACCATTAAAGAGACCATTGCTCATTGTTCACAAGAAAGATGGTGAATATACTGTTACCATGGAAACAATGAAAACATATTCTAAACCTAGAGCACCCAATCAACACCCCTACGAAGACAAACCGGTACTCACATATACAATAGGTAGAACAGACGAAGAGAATCGTGATAGACGGAAGAGAAAAGAACGCCAACAAAGGCGGTTGGAAAGAGAACAACGGCAATTTATACAAAGTGCTTTCAGAGACGTTTGTAAAGATATATGTCTTAAGACTTACCAACAGGCACTGGGTATCCTTCCCGATGCCGAGGATCCTGAATGCCCTTGCTTCACGCCGCAACCGGATAAAGTCAACATGGACGTCTCGTGCTCTTGCTCCGAAGACAAAACATCAATTGGTTCCGATACAGATTCTGATGAATGGATTGTCGAGTTTACTCCACCTAATGCAACATTCGATCCAACTTATAAAGGCAAGAAAGTTTTGAAAGCGGACATGGGAACGCAATACACGTATTTAGACTACAGAGTGAAACTTGTGGATCGATTCGGAAATCCTGTGCCTCGGTTCTTTAAAGGGCCAGATGGAAAGCAACAGTGTAGTGACTTGGGCGGCTTTTGGAGTCCCGATCATAAGTGGTTGGAAATAAATGTGGACGGCTTTATAGCTCCGGATGGAAGGTGGGCACCCAATATGTTTATAGGACCCAACGGTGAACAGGTGGAAGCAGAATCTGGGAAATTCCAGGCTACAAATGGCAAATGGTTAGTAGTCGGAGTGGACGGGTATGTAGACTGTGTAGGAAAATGGCGCTTTTATTCTAGACCGAGAGGTACGACGACGCAACAAAAACGACGTACAGCTCGAGGCGGAAAGGGCGGCACTGGAGACAAAAGAGACCGTAAAGATGTTCACAAGCCATCTGAAGCTAGTTGGAGTTGTTTCGGTGATGTCAGTCCTAAGCATTTGTCGGAAATGGGCATCGTCGGTCACGGACATGATAGAAAATTACTGTTGTCTGCCCTACGGGACCTGGTAGCACACGGGGAGCGAGTTAAAATACCGCAACCATCAACGGTGTATCAACTTCCAGCATCGAAAAAGGCTAAGAGAACTCGATTCGCGCCACGCTATGCTAGAAGTTACGACGATAAATACAGGTGCCATCATCCAGTGCCTTCTGACAAGGGGATAGTAGCAACAGACGAACATGGGAATAAAACATATTTTAAGTTAAGAGATGCTAAAAATATAAGGCCTAAACAGAGATTAGCTCATTTAGCGGGTCAGGGAATTAGCTTGAGTTCGTTCCACGTGCCATGTTTCCACTCGTTTATTAATTCGGAAATTATGAAAAAACAACAGCGTGAGCGGCTTATTGCTCTCGCTAATAAAAGTGTAGGCACACAAGCGCAACATGAAGCCTATAAGTATGTCATATAGTGGTGGTCAGAAATGTCCTTTGATGCGTCCTGTGTCCAATGACTTCGGTAGTTTTTGGTATAAGAATTTGTGGTGTATCTTTAAGCGTAAATTTAGTAACGTCTCTAATGTATTATTTATTTGGTTCTGTGCTAAGTTAAATCATGTAACGTTTTGGTAGGGTTAACTGTAAGTAAATTAAAATATTTATGGTTTGTATTTGATGTTTTTTTTATTTATTTATTCTATTTGATTTTTTCGAAAAGAAATAATATATAAATAGATGTAGGTACTGAGCCCCAGAATTTAGATACAACATTGTAACATCAAGTAAGTTTTTTTTTGTTTATTTGGTTTGTTTTTCTTATTCGCCACTTTGTAAACTGAAATTATACGACTAAACATTTGAAATTTTACAGGTTAAATATGGCTGGAGGCCTGGTGCGATATCTAAGCGCCTTCTAAAAGCGCTCAATAAAGCAAAACTTCAACGATCAGTTGTCAAACTGATGGAACGAAAAAAAGTCAAGAAACGCCCGGAAGAGAAACCAGCACTAATCGTCAGTAAGAAAGATGGCGAATATCGTATCGAAATGAACGCGACACGAAATTCAAATGGACAAGAATATTCCCCTCTTATATACCGAATTGCGCCGGCTAATAATGAGGCCAAAATTAAGAAGAGAGATAAAAAACAAAGACGTTTGATGAAGACAATCCAAGAAACGTGGAGTGATCCATACCATCCTGATGTTTGTAATGACGTTTGTCGGTCCCTCTACGAGCGTGTTGTTGGTATTACACCGGAAAATAGATTGCAAGAAGATGAATCGTTCAGTAGTTCGTGTTCAGACGACGAAGTCAGCTCCACTTGTAGTTCAAATTTTGACTGGGAATTGCATTTTTCGCCCCCTAAGAAACAAATTGCTCCAGAAAATGCTAATGACACGTTCTTTGTTTCGTAGTATTAATGTGCTATTTTGTTTTCAATTTTATCTCGTAATTTTGAAGTTGTAGGCTGCTGTACTCAGATTGTTTCTCGGTAAATAAATAATTCGATATCGCCTGTATTTTTTTCCTTTAATAAATCCGAAACAACGACGTGAGAGCGTATAAAATAAAGTAGGTTTCCAATGTCTGCAATAACTACCTATCTTCTTTAGATCTTTCAAACTCTAAAACTACGCAATGGATTACTATAATACGGTTTTCATCAATAGATAGCAGACATCATATTATTGTACAGAAAAGCTGAAATTAATATAACATTGGCGAATAAATCTCGAAATACCCAAAAAAATAGGAATGTTTTTGTAAGGTGTAAAAAAAAGACATTTTATTTATAACATTTTCTTGTTCAGTAGTAAGTTTAACATGTCCCATATAACAAGTGATAACGTCGTATGGGGTGCTATTCTCAGGTACAAAGGGCCCAATCCCTTGTAGAAGCCGTATAGGCCTTCAGTTCTGTAGATCTTGCTTAGACAGTCAAACATGCCGTTGTATAGTCGATCACCTGGGCCTGAAAAAAATAATAATTGATATCATCTCGTCACATCTATTCTAAGTGCGCTTGAACGTGAATAACCATTGGCGGCAGCGTGATCCTCTGTGGCCGGACCACTCACTAATATCAGGTGGCCTACGAAGCGTATCTAGGTACTCACGCATGATGCGAACATAAAAACACTTCATTCAATAGAATAATTGCGAGGGAGAAAAAGCAAAGAAAAATACCACTAGGCCGGCTATTCATAGCCGCGCGGCACCGGGAATTCTTAGTCTTTCCGGTGTCGCGCGGTCGTGAGAACCAATTAAGCCTTAAGCCTGGTGTGTTTGTGGTGTTCTATAAATGAATAAATTTAAATATTCCATGCCTTTAAAACTATTCGTTACAATTACAAAATAAATACAATCCCTGCATACACCAAAGCGTGTGACAATTTTCTAGTCTAGGCAGTATTAAGCTGATGGGATCTAAGACGCGTAGTCTGTCTGTAACCCAGTAATGACCCACAAAAGGGTGTAGGCGTTAGTCCATCTTAGACATGTAATAATTACGGGTAATTGTAACCCTGTATAGTAACCACCTTGATTAAACATTCGAACGGCGACCACGTCAAGCGGGCACATGGCGAGGGCGATCACCACACCGCTGAGAGCGCTCGCCGCGAACGCAAGGCCCAGGGGAGAACAGTCGCAAATGCCGCGCGTGAGCAGTAGATCTTTTGAACTGCCAAAAAAATCGCGTTAAGTGCCTATACTTCTAGTCGGAAGGTTTTCTTTACCTTGGAAACCAACCTCCAATTATTATGCCAAAATGGCATTTAGTGATATATTTGAAATTGTTTAATTAAAATCGGTTTAGAGTTTTAAACGGGCGCTAATCTGTTTATCAGATGTCTGGTAACCCTATGGTAACAAGAGCATAGTATTTTTCTTACTGCCAAAATTTAATATTGTCCACTTGCTCAAGATAGCAATTCTCAAACCAGTGTTCGATATTTTCAAATCGTCTATGGGACTGATTGAAGGGAAAATTAATAGTGAGGGAAGGAAGAAAGGTAATGAAATATACCTTACTTATAAGGTAACTTTTATAAAAATCTATCTTATACAACATTTCAAAAGTGCAACTTACGC
This sequence comes from Erynnis tages, assembly GCA_905147235.1. Classification (NCBI taxonomy): domain Eukaryota; kingdom Metazoa; phylum Arthropoda; class Insecta; order Lepidoptera; family Hesperiidae; genus Erynnis; species Erynnis tages. The sequence continues at coordinate 11,993,116 of LR990074.1, forward strand.
AGAGAATGTAGTCAACTGCGCAGCACTGCCTATCGCCAGCCTGGTGCAGGCCGGAGACACGCCGGCGAAGAAACCTCGCATGCCCTCCGTCCTGTATATTGTGAGGAATCCATCTACCATTCCTGAAACATATAAAAGAGATGTTTAAGAAATAAAGACGCAAGTAGCACCGGTGTTGGAACCATTAGCGATTACCCATGGGGGTACATAGGCCTTTTTGTCTGATCTTTTTATGAAAAATCCTTCAATAGTGGCACTACATTCATCCTTAATTTGGCCACACTAATAATATCTATCTATACTTCTATACCGTTGTCGATATAAGTGTTTGCATGCTTATTGGCATCTTTTGACTCGTTTCTACGTAATCCGTACCCTTATAACCATGCTGTCTTCCAACAGCTATACTGGGGTGCGCGGTGGCCTGGATCCTGGTCTTCACCACCGATGCAGGGTTGCCAGCCAGGCCGCCCATCACGCCGCTGGCAGACGACCAGAATATGGACTTTTTAATACTGATATCGCCTTTCGGCGTTCGAGTCCAGCCGGAGGCCTCGGCTTTGTGGAACATTCCTAACCTGTAAACCAACGAAAATTAGTGGAGGATTTTTACATTAGCATTAAAAAACATGATTTCTTATGTCAATACTTGACGGTGATCACAACTTTATTCGTAAGCGGGTTAAGTTAAGGAAATGATAGGTTAAGTATTTACGCACCTAACAGAGTTCATACTGAACCCAAACACCATTGCGGGGGCTAACCCTTTCTGCAGTGCCATGACTCCATCGGCCTTCGCGATAACATATAGGGCGTGGAAGATCCCCCTGTATCGAGTGGTCTGTTCGCTCCGAGGGCGCAGTTCCCCTTGCAACTGCATTCTCGTCTTCACCACGTCCATTGGGTTCGAGAAGATAGTGGCTGTGGCGCCAGCCAGACCACCGACCATGAAGTCCATGGGCAGTTTGGGCTAACTGTGGAGACGTGATTAAGGTTCACAAACATGGTTTATTGGCTACAGCAAGAAGTAGTGAACCGACCGTGCAATGGCATCGGCTTCTTATTAAATCGTGGAGCAAGTCTGTTCTGTGTATCGGTTGGGGATGTCAATACCCAAGATAGTTTATCTAGATACTGTATATTATGAGTAGTAGGGATTTAACTTCCTTATAACTATAGGAACTAAAACTATAACTAGGAACTAGAACTATAATTCAAGCAAATTAGGTATTTACCTTAGAAACACCTAAAACACATGGAGGCTACCTTCACAAGTTATGAATCCCACCACAACGCCTCCACATTATTATGTATAGTTGAAATATTCACTGTAAGTATTGAGATAAAACATTCAATAAATTATCTTAAAATTTTAAGACATATATATTAATAATATTATTCAAAAGGAAATTGTAGAGCTTATGAGTTATTTTAAATTAGAATTGACATGCACTGTAATGTTTTTTTATATTAATTGCTATCATTATAATATATTATTTTTATTTTTTAAGTTTTTAAATTATCTATGAAATTTATACCGCTATTTAGACATCACATGTAGAACAATATAATATTCTGTAAAATAGTCTAACCAGGGTTTTAGCGCGCCTCGCCATGTTGATGAAAACTGAAATAATTTTGGTTTAGTGGCAATTGCGCGAATAATGACAATGTCAAGCTTTTGTGCCAATGAGCTTGCAAAAACTTGTAATTGACAATGTAACTTAAACAGGATGTAGCCCCTTAACAGCTCTAATAGAAAAATAAAAAAAGGTTTTGTATTTTTTCTTTATAACACATTAAAATTTTTTGCTAGGTATCACATTAAAAAAAATTAAACTGCAAATAAATGCTCATGATTATTATGGTTACAAGTTAATAATATAAAGTTATTTTTGTTTATACTATAGGTACACAACAGAGGTGCACGCGTTAGACTTATATCCCCTATATTTGAGACGAAATTCAATCGAGTCGGATATGAAGATAGCCTTTTATCTGCTCGCTTAAGAGCGGTAATTTACAGTTTTAAGTGTAATAAAAGACATTTCATTCATAACTTTTTTTTATTGTTAAATAGTAAGTTTAACATGTCCCATATAACAAGTGATAATGTCGTATGGGGCGCTATTCTCAGATACAAAGGGCCTATTCCCTTGTAGAAGCCGTGCAGGCCTTCAGTTCTGTAGATCTTGCGTAGACAGTCAAATACGCCGTTGTACAGTCGTTCACCCGGGCCTGGAAACAAAAAAATCGATAATAGACTCTATAATCGATATCATAAGATCATCACGTGTCCAATCTATGGTCGGTCGCTGGACATCCATGGGCGGTACATAGAGGCATAGCCTGCATCATTAAATAGATAAAAATAAAAAACAAAAGAGACATAAAACCAGATATTTAAATAGGGTTCTCATAATCTAACAATTGTAGCTTTTATTAAAAAAAAAACTAAAAAAACATTATTCTAATGAAAATTTGTGTAGAGAAAATCAATGATTGTTTAAAACTCCGCTTTACTTTTAAAATACACAAGAAATAACTCAATGAACTTTTACTTAAATTGTACTATTACTTAATTGTTTTTATTATGAGGATACATAAATAATTATGAAATAATAATTACAATTACATAACATACACCCATGAGACACAAGTAGATGAACCGAGAAATGAATAATCATCATAAACGAACGAACTTGAACGAACGAATTTCTTGCGGTGCGGTAATTTCAAAAACTAAAAAAAATTAAATCGTTACTCAAGTACTAAATTAAAAATGACAGAAAACTGGTATAAAACCAACTACGAACTACAAATACTCGATGTATTAACAATATATTTAGGCTTACTTTTTGGCACCTCAACTAAAGGAGATAGCGTAGCAATTCAAGAGCTCACGGAAAAGAATGAAAGAAATCTAGCATTAAAACTAAATAAAAAACTAAGAAACGGTAGTTTAACCACGAACACCAAAGCTAAGCTGACGTGAATTAAGCTGTCACGAATTACCCTGATTGTACAGGCGCGTATTGATAACGTCCAGGGGCGTTTCCAAGCACACACACACCACACCGCTGACGAGGCTTGCCGCGAACGCGAGCGCCGCGGGCGAACGTTCGAACACACCGCGCGATACCAGATGCTGTTTCACTCTGTAATAACGGTTCGAGGCGAACTGTTAGGGTGGATTGTGGGTTGGGAATGGTGGACTAGAAAATTGTACATATTCCTGGTACATTCAATATGAATAAATGAGATGAGAGAAATATTTCACGTCTTTAAAGCTTTACGTTGAAAATACCATTCTCCTTTTCTTATTAAAAATGCATCAGCGACAATGTTCTGATCCAACCATTCTGTTATAAGCTGCTGAATGGAACACAAGACATTCATATAGTCATTACGGGCAATTGATCAATTTACCCTGATTATATAGTCGTACGGCGACCACATCAAAGGGGCATACGGCGAGGGCGACCATCACACCGCTGAGAGCGCTTGCCGCGAACGCAAGGCCGAGGGGCGAACGCTCGCAAATGCCGTTCGTTAGCAGTATGTCTTTTGCACTGCAGAAAAGTTATCTGTTAATATTCTTATTAACCCCTTTATTAAGTGTTATAAGTTTAACGTGTCTGTCTCTCTGTTTTTCTGTCTGTGGCACCGTAGCTCGCGAACGGATGAAGCTATTTCAATTTAGTTTTTGTGAAGGTTTTTACTAACCTACTCTTACTTATCTTAGTTCAAGATAAGAAGGCACTATCTTATTTATGCCCATTGATTAAATACGAGACTGTTAGGAGAGACTACTCAGAAATCAAAATCACAATAGTAGTAAATAATTTTCATTATCATGCGTATCATAAGGTACTTAGATATAAAACACCAATGATCGATAAACATATCAGTAATTTTTAATATAATTGGGTTATCTTCAGAACTAGTTACTTTGGTAAGGATTTGGCCATCAGGGTAACCAAACAGTACTAAAATTTTCTTGAGACAAAATTTGAAAAGTGTAACTTACGCAGAGAATGTAGTCAACTGCGCAGCACTGCCTATCGCCAGCCTGGTGCAGGTCGCAGACACGCCGGCGAAGAAACCTCGCATGCCCTCCGTCCTGTATATTGTGAGGAAGCCATCTACCATTCCTGAAATAACAAAGATTTAAGAGAAAAGTGCTAGAGTATTTTATTCCTAAGATATACCTACTATGTAGTCAGCGCAAATCGTGAGCAACTTATTGGTCGGTTTGACGTTGACGACGCTGTAGTTTATGCAATTGAAAATGCAATGCAAATGCAATTGAAAAAAAAAGAACTATTACTACTTTAAGTACTTTAACTACTATTTTACTACCTTAGAATCGATGACACTTGTTACAAAAACAAACCGGTTTCGCGCCTGTTTTTAGACTGCTGCACGTTAGCCGAAAATGTGCAATATCCGTACCGACCACTAATCATTGCAAACAAGTCGTGACGTTTATAACCTTCGATCAACAATACACTAGATATCGGGTCACGTACAAAATCAAAACTTATACTGTCCGCGTGAATACATACTTATACATCTTCATTTCTTTACTTACGAAATAAGACAAACGTTTTAAAACAGTTGTAAGTTCAACCTAATTACAACCATGACGCCTAGCAATAAGGTAGCAATTCTTCAAAATATTCTTTTTCTTACAATCATTCGTCACGAAAAACGAGCAAAGCAATAAATTACTCCCGTCACTTAGAAATGAAAAGACATAAGTTAAACAACATTTTATGTGAAATCAACCTTAATTAACTATAAATAAAGTACTTTTTCCCGTTATTACCTTACGAGTTACATCCTTTGGTTTCGTTTCAGTTTGCTTCCTCAAATTTAACTACAGAAGGTATGGAGTCGCGTTGAACACAAAAATAATTTAGTATATTATTATGCACGAAAGTTTAGTTAAAATTATTTATATTTTGGGCATCTACGAGTATGTTTGATAGTATACATACATATATGTTATTTTGTAACCGTTTTGTTGTGTGTATGTTTATTTATGTGTATGTATAATATGTTTTTGGCCAAGGTGTCTATCGCTGTTGTAGCTAGTAGGTACCTTAGCATTGTAGTCGTATTTAGGCATACTGTGTACAGATGTGGATGAATGTGAACAAAGGGATTCTTCTGGGTTTTAGGGTATCACAAACCGTTATATTGAAAGTACGGTCGTGTTTAGACATACTGTGTGCAGATGTGGATGAATGGTAACAAAGGGTGGTAAAAGTGCGAATCGACAATAGTTTTTTGCCACAAATAAAAATATGACTAAATTCCACAATATCTTTATATTCATGTTTACAATCTTCATAATACATGTACAGTTTAGTGCAATACTTAGATCAAAATAATAATTAAATATCGGTAGCTTTTTTACATATATAATGTAACCTGACGTCAATAAATTTTTGAACCACTGATTTGAGTAAATTAATTTCGTGATTGTGTTTATCTCCTCCAAGAAACACATTCTTGTCAATATATAATTTTAAAACTGCTGTCCATAGAAAGTCGAGATCCATTCTGCACACGTAAACGGATTGCTCGGAAAGCTAAAATAAAAAAAGGAAAGCTAAGTATCTTATGAAAGTCCAACAAAAAGACACAAAGTTTGTATTAACCAATTTTAAAGATCTCGTAACAAATAAATTATTACAATACAAATCTACTCCATGCATCTATTGTTCTGTTACACACAATTTTGCGCCAACGTTGGTCAAACATTTGTAGCGGTGATATAAAATCGGTAATTTTGATTTAAATTTGATATTATTTGTTAGTTTAAAGCATAAAATACAACTTATTCTATATGTACTTACCGAAAGTAAGACACTCCGGCCGTTAAATTGTTCCTTCGGGCATTATTTTTGCAACTTTTGAATGCACATTGCGGCATTGTGACACGTGTTTACATTGGCTCTTTTACAAGCGAACTAAATAAAATTAGAGCTCACATTTCAAGTGAGCTGTTATTCACCGAGACGTATTTTTTGCGCCGACCCGAAATCTAGTGTATTGTTGATCGAAGTTTATAACCCTTTAATTTGTAACATGTTTACATTTTTCATCATTTCAAAAACAGTAGTCATTACGCCACAAATAGATACTGGCAAGTGAAGTCTGCGCATTCGCGATATCGGTGTTCGGCAGTAGTAGGATTTTGCAAATAGCTTTCGTTTGCCACTAGCTCTATGTGATAAGCCGTACCATTATAACTATGCTGCCTCCCAACAGCTATACTGGGGTGCGCGGAGGCCTGGATTCTGGTCTTCAGCACTGACGCAGGGTTGGCTGCCAGACCGCTCATCACGCCGCTGGCGGATGACCAGAATATGGTCTTATTAATACTGATGTCGCCGTCCGCCATCCGGGTCCAGCCGGAGGCTTCGGCTTTGTGGTACATCCCTAACCTGAAAACAAACGAAAAATGTTATTTATTTATTATTTTTTATTATTTATTTATTTATTCAAATTAAACCCTAACACTAACATTACAGGTTGCCCCAATGCGTTAGTGAAGGCATGCCAATATTATATTCGTCAATATAATTTTGAAACAATTAAGTGCATAATTTAACACAAAGTTCCTTCAGCAATGCATGAAATTACCTTCGTAAACTCGCTCAAGGTGCAGGTAAAATATTAGAATATGATCGCCACTTGCGTTTGAACAATCTAGACTGTGGTACGGTCTGCTAATTATTTTCGATTGGATTGGGGAGAAAAGGGGTAAAAGGAGCTTTCTTTTAATGTCCGCAAAGATCTGGCAAATCCTTGGTGTTTCTTATACCAGTAGGCGACGGTGATCACTTAGGTTTTTTACGCACCTAACAGCGTTCATACTAAACCCCAACACCATTGCTGGGGCTAGCCCCTTCTGCAGCGCCAGGGCTCCGTCGGCCCTCGCGATCACGTACAGGGCGTGGAAGATCCCCCTATATCGGGCGGTGTGTTCGTTCCGAGCGCGCAGTTCTCCTTGCAACTGCATTCTCGTCTTCACCACGTCCATTGGGTTTGTGAATATGGTGGCCCCCGCGCCGGCTAGACCACCGATTATGTAGTCCATGACTTATTTAGGTTATCTGTGACACGGAGAAAATACACAATTTTGGTTACAGTAAACAGTAGAGGCGGTGTGCAAATTATTCAATACGCCTCCATAATAAATATTGCCTTCTTAAACAACCGAGAACCAAGTTAATTCCTGTGTATCGGTTGGAAAGGTGTGAACCGAATACGTCATCTAGATACTCTACTAGTGCGCAAATAAATGATAACAGTTAGTTAGTTTTAATGTTAATAAAATTTAACGTTAGACCTACGAGTATATCCCCTATTTTTGCGTCGGAGTTAGTCGGAGGTTAATAGAGATGGATATGAAGGTAGCAATCAACCAGTAAGTAGAGAGCCTTATAAGTTTAGGGGTATGTTAAATAAAAATGTGTTTAGTTCATAAGGTCAATGTCTAACAACGAACAAAATCAAAAGACCTCCATGATACGATATCACTGTAAATTCGACGAACCAATATGCCGATATTGTAAAACTAGCGATAAAAATGCTTCAGCTTTTGTTGTGATGATCGGCTAAATATACCAATCACTCTGTTTATAGATGACACAGGTCCAACCGGTAGCGCTAATAGTCTAGTGTCAAGACTTCGACATTGTAACAACTATGACGTCACGACGACACGACAATGACCAAGATGACGTCATACGTGACATATCAGCCGATGTTTTTCGCACGCTAACATGGCGTTGTTACGTGATCGAAGAAACAATAAAATTGTACCTACTACAGTCATGTTTGTCACATGTGTTGTTTACCGAACTCTACACTGAAATTGCGTAAATGTAGCGTTGCGTAAATGTTGTTCCACTTTGTGTATTTATTGAAAAAAGCGAAATAAATTTATTCAAGTTTTGTTTATTTTTAATAAAAATTTGGGTCATTTGAAACCGATTACAAAATTCAATCGGAAGAGCTAAGATTTCAACCGTCAAAAATCAGCATTTGAAGATTATTTTTTAAGTTTTTTTCTCAAAAAAAAAAACGATCTAAATATTTAATATAGGCACAATATGGAAGAATTTGTGGGTCTATTTTATTTTGTTGAATTGACAATAATTATGTAAATTTAAGATTACCGCAAAATAAGATACTTACTTTAGAACGTGCGATGGCGATGGAATTATTACAACATTTATACATAATATATCTCCTTATAAAATCCTATAAATAGATCCTATATATAGATCCTACATAAGAAGACGTCTTACATAATAATAGGAAACCATAGGTTGTGCCTCATTTATCGTTAATTAAATAAAATAATCTAAAACAAGTTACGAATAGATTCTCGTATTTTATCATAAATTATCACAGATAGGAACATCAAATCTCGAACTCTATACCTACGCAGTTCTGTAGTACCTTACTTCCGGGAACGATCGACGGCTTAACATAACATGCCATGTTAAACCTCATCGGAGCGATTTTTAAACATCGTTGTTGTTAAAATTGACGTAGGTAAGTAGATTGTAGAAAAAAATGCAAACAAAAGTAATAATATCAGGTAGGACGGACGACACTAGTCATTTACTGTTCTTTTCCACTACTAATCAATAAAAAATTGTAAGTGACTAGTGTAGGTACTGCATTAATGGGAACTAACTTATTTAGTTAGTCTAGTTTATGTGGATGTCCACTTATCTACTTTTTTCAAAGAAGTAAAAGAGTGTGTATGCCTTTGATATTAATGATCAGTGTAGCCGATTCGCCACATCCTGAGTACTACTACGTTACGTATATTGTAGAGACGTTTGTAAAAATCTTGGTTCAAGGCGGATAAGGCGGGCTATAAGAGCGGCGGATGAGCGGAAGTAACGGGAGGAGTTTTACCACATTGGCACACACCTTAACGTAACACACTAAACGGTAAATGCCCGTTTACTAAAATTAAATATTATTAAATAAAAATAATATCACCTTCTGTAACGGTGAAGGATACCATCGCGAGGAAATCTACATGCATGAGACTTCTTCATAATGTTGTCAAAGGCACGTGTAACTCCAGCAAGACCTACAACCTTCTCATTGCGATAGGAAACCCTACCCTGCCGTGGGTTAATTAGTGTTTAAAGACAAACTTCGTACTGTACACACAATATATCTACTTACGTTATCTTCTAATAACCATATTATTCTCACTACCTAGGAAACTACACACAAAATTTTCCCACTAATCACAAAACACCTCTCAAACTTGATCAAAACGCACACACATTATCTTTATTGCCGTGTAAATTTAAGTAAAACAATATTATTTACACACGATACAAGTCTATTCAACAGCACATGACATACGCACTGATAGTGTGACACTGAATACTGAATGAATAATATCTGACGTGAATGGCATGGAAACAAGAATTCGCTTAGCGTGATTATGCGATATATGGCCATGAAGAAAAATTGAATTTATCAACTAGGTCGCTTTATTTTTATGTTCTTTTTTTATTGTTTTTAATTGTTCCAATTTAATAATAGAAAGGAGAGCCTTAAATTTATATGAGTTCTTATTTATTTATACTACAATGAGCTGGATATTTAGATAATATGTAAGTTTAATTATATTTTCAAGTTGGTATTTAACCTAATATATTCATATTATGATTATTTATAAACGTTAAGCGTATCAATTGAATAATTGAAAAAATAAAATAATAAACCATCATAGAACTACAGAACTACTACGAAACTTCATAGCTTGACAATGTTGTACTTATAAGTATAGGTAATATTTTTAGGAAGTAAGAGTACTTTTATTTTTATTATAGCTATTTCATGAACTGAAATCACCCGATCTTTCAGTTTTATACACAAATAAATGAATGGTTCCTTTTTACAATCGATGGTCTGATGTAGTGAGTTAGTGACGTCACCAAACGAGATTTGGCGAGGCGCACGCGGAAAAGGAGAGTACGACGATACGAAGGTTGCTAACTTGTTACTCTACAATTCTACATAGAGCTGAATGGACACAATCGATACTCATACGAGCTCTCGAGAAAAGCCGAGAGATTCTCTTCTTGGTTTAGGTCTATTATTGGGGAATGGATTTTTACAATCATTCAAAATATATCAAGATTTTTACAATGCTGAGGTTCCGCGTTCAAAATGATAGCAACAAAGAAAGACGGACTTACCTTTTTTTAAATTAGAGCTTATAAATTTAATGTTGACTGAATGATTACAATATTCACAAATTATATATTACAAGAATGACATATTTTTTTAAACATTTTGATTAGGTAATGTTTAAATGCAAATATTGAATTTAATTTAATTTTATAGGTACTTTTAGTAAGTCTACATTACATAGTAATAGGTAGTTTAATTAACCTTGGCGCTTTATCATTTTTATCGTGACATAACACGGACTGTTTGTTACTAATGTTTTACGTCACAATTCGTTAATTCAGTTAAAACGTTCGTCTATCGAAATAGTACCTATATATGCAAAATAAAACATGAAAATTAATTACTTTTTATGTCAGTGTCGGATACACTGGTTAACCTGATGGCCTGAGGCCTGGGTGCGCTGATTCAGGTTTTGGTGGCCGATAGTCTCTGCGTCCTGAGTCTGATGCTGGGCAGGCGGTAGCTGGAGTGTTCAGGGTCTGATAGGGCGGGTGGACGCTGGGTCGTCGAGGGTCTAATGTTGGGCGGGCGAAATCCTTGGTGCACAGGGTCAGGTTCTGGGTGGTCGTTATCTGCTCCCATTGGCTGATGCAGGGCGGCTGATACTGCTATCAGCCGCTATCAGGGTCTATTCTGGGCGGGATAGCTAGGGCGCCAGGGTGCCAATTAGATAACAGCAATAAAACTATAAATATGCGTTGATGGAAGCTAAGGGCAACTACATGGCAACTAGAATAAAAATAAGCGTTACATGCAATACAGTAATAGTAAACAAACAATAAACTGCGACTCAAGAAAGCTGGTCCCATTATCGTGAATTTACCTAACGTTCGTGATCTTGACATTCAACTACTTGACCTTGCGATGGTTGCCCTGCTTCAAATAAATTAATGGGTGTAACTATGAGTCATTGTTTTCTAGGAACTAGGTGATTCGCCATATTTTAGGCCGGTTGACATTTGGGGGCTCTCAATCTCTCATTCATCTCTCCATTATAATAAATAAATAAGTAATAACGCTTCATACTCATAGCACTCTAGTGGGCACTAGGATTCTGTGTCGTGGGTGCCATGGACACACACAAGATAAGAACACAACACACCCAGACCAGAAACAGAAATTCAAATTCATCATTCAAATCTCTGCTCTGCTGGTAATCGAACCCAGGACCCTCCGCGCGCCGCACCAGTGTTAACCAAGGCGCCACTCAGGTCGTCATTGGATGAAGTATCTTAGCTACCGTCGTCTAGACTCTAGAGGCCAGCGGTGTGATCACAGAACACTATTCTTAACTGTTCTGTGGGTGTAATACTCAGCTTGTTGTGGTTGTGGAAAAAAATATTTGAGACGACCTTAGTCCCGTAATTCGTACTATAATTACCTACTATTAAAAAATGTGAAAGTTTGTGAGGATGGATTGATGAATGTTTGTTACTCTTTCACGCAAAAACGGCTGAACAGATTTAGATGAAATTTGGTATGCACAAAGTTTTTAACATATAGGATACTTTTTATTCCTCTCGACCTCTTAAATCCACGTAGACGTAAGTCTAGTAAAGAAATAAAGCATTAACATTTGATTCGACTTGATCCAAACATGATAACCTTATCAAGCAGCTGTCTTAGGTTAGATGTGTGTACAACCCCAATGGGCTCCAAGGACAGACTAACATTTAGTAGCCTACACGCTTTTTAGTTATGTATTGAAAATTAGGAAATCATTGATAAATTCTCACAAAGTAATATTCCTTAACGAGTACTTCTAATACCTTTTATAAAGGTATTAGAAGTACTCGTGATATCTACCTACATACTTACATAGATACATACAAAATGTCTTCAGCAGTTACAATGTTTGTAAAGGGTGATTCATGACCTTCAAGGGTGAACGGACAACACTTTGACCTTCCAAATAATGGACTTTCCTAAATGAGCTGTATTTTCGTTTGTTACAATCATTATCTATATAGAAAGGAATTCTGACTGTCAAACAGTCTAAGTATCTTTTACTCTGTACAAGGATTGGATTAAGAGCTATACATTGAAAACTTTTTTATTAAAAAGTTAAAAACTGACAGTTCAGTGAGCTCTACTCTACTCTACGTAGAGTGCTATGGATCACAAATGCGCACAAATCGAAATCAAATAGGTACGATTATTAAAACTCATTCTTCCAATTTCGAATTCGGTTGGAATCGAATCCATGATCCTATGCATTGCAAATATTTCACATGCTAGGATATGAACCACACTACAACGCAACGTAATTCCCTCAATGAAATAAAATCCAAAGGCAGATGCTGAATACTGGAAAAATTCGAATTTTGCAATCAAATTTTTTGGGGGTTTCCCCTAATTTTCAAGTTTTTTATCGCGTAGATAGGTATTATGGCATTGTCAGTAACCCAGTCTCCTTCTCACAATGAGAGGGATGTACCTAGGCCTTAGTCCACCACGCTGGCCTACTGCGGGTTGGTGGGCTTCACATACCATTGAGAACATTTTTTTTTGTGGACTCTCAGGCATGCCGGTTTCCTCACGATGTTTTCCTACACCGCCACAGCAGGTGATATTCAATTTTACTTCACTTTAACTTCAAAAATATTAAATAACATTTATAAACATATTAAAAATATTTAATATTCTAACATTTTCCTATCGTTACTCTGTCACTACATTTCCCTCGTCCACCGAAGGCCACAGCGATCGATGATAATAATGACGGCTATTATCCGGAAAGCATGCCCACACCAACTGTCCAGTCGATGCGCTGTGAAAAATTACCATTACCAGTACCCACCTACAACTGAAAGCTTAGAGTTGGTGGTCGGAAAATCTAAAGCATTGTTGTAATAAGGAGTGCTCGAATTCAAAGAATGCACGATAAGTGTATTAAATGTGGCGTTTTCATGTTTATAGTAGAGTTTTAAATGTTAAAATTGAAAAAAAAAACCGTTTTGTGGAGTCGTTAGTCAGGTAATTCAAAATATGATGGAAAAATGCTCAAAATGGTATGCAAGTTAAGTGTATTACTATATTATTTAGAAATTTTAGGGTTTAAGAGGTTTACCGAAAACAACTTTTATAACTTGATCAAAAACGTGCGATTAACTATTAGGTACCTATATATTAACCTATTTAAGATTAACATATTTTGTTTGTGATATAATTTTTATGTAGCTATAAACAATTTTAAAACGAAATCGTTTCAATACCAACCTTTTTGGTATGGTATATAAGAAAATGTGACATTGACAAGTGCGTGTTGCGAAATTATCGAATCTCTTTTGTGTGGGGGCTTCGTCACGCTTGGTCACGCTTTTTTCAGTCGTGACGTTGTGTGGGTATCGGTCAGGTGTCCGGCGGCTATCGTGCGTGGGCAGTTCGATTATCCGCGAGGAGGGGACCACGGCGCCCAAGGTCAGCGCCTGTAGGCGGGCGGGCACCATGCTGCCCGGACCACTCGCCCACACCGACGCGAGCAAAACACGCGCCCTCACCACTATTTACGCGCCGCGCAAAAACAAGCCCCGAAAACATAAAACAGCTCAATTCAGAATGCTGGAAAACGACATTCCTATCAAGCCTAGCTTATCACCATTCCACCCGTTACCCGCGATCGGGCAGAAACCCCAGGAAACTAAAACAAAAGTAATAGTTTTTGACCTAAACAACTCGAACGACAATCAAAGTCTGAAGTTACGCGAAGTTTTGAAACCTCTCACGCCGCTTAACATCCACGGCTACACGAGGAAGAATTCGTTGGACCGCATCGACAGAAGACCCCAGCAGCTGCTCCGTGAAAACACCTATGAGGTAATCGAGCCGATATTCGTGAACGCAGGAAAGATAAAGAAAGCAGACACGCCGGATACATCCCGTACTGTAGGCGGTACTGAGTCGAAGATGTCTCCGAAAACGAGGTTCAAGAACGCAGCTTTGCAGGTCGCCAAGCTTTCCTCGATGCCTGAGACGGGAAAATTATTGTGCTTGCGGGAACGGCAGACCTTGGCTGTATGTCGGGAAGACAACGCTTCCTGTCGGTTGCAAAAGCTGCCCCAGAGTCCCGCGCAAAAATTGACTAAACTGTCTGAAATATTTCAAAGCCTAGACATGAAGGGGCGACACAGAGATAAGATGAAAAAAGAAAACAGTTGGTTTTGAATAGATTAAGCATGGGTTTGTTACGAATTAAAATACAGGAAAGGTGTTTGTTGTAAAGCGTTAAGTGATAAAGCGAGTTTATTTTTGTTATAACTAAAGTGTTTACGTATACGGAATTATAATATACTTAGATACTTACTATACTACTAATTTTTGCTCAAAGTTTCGGTGTTACGAGTTCTTCATATTTTAATAAAGTGCGTGTGATATTTGCTTTCCTGGCTTTCAGTTTATTACCTTTGTTATTAGGATCAAAAAAAGGCAAAACTTAAGGACCTTATTCTACGTTTGTTTACCAAATTAATCTAAATATTCTATCAAATTTTGGGTACCTTTTTTAATTAATTAATTGTAAATATACGTTTATCTTGAATTTTTCAACTTTTCTATATTAATTAATTTACTTCAATGATTGTTTCATCTATGAAGCTACATAGAATCTTTTGAATAAGCTTTTATACTTCTCTCTTAGAGAGTATTTTCACGTCACGCAAATCATCTTCCGTATTCAATCTTGGAGAACATTCACTCAGGTCGATGATAACTAGGTACCAATAGGCGTAAGTAAATTTATGACAAATTATTATAGCAAGGACCAACTTTAACTATTATTCTAAAATAACTACGTAACATTACGGTACCTTACCGTCTTAACGAGCCTTGACGCGGGGTTGAATAATAAATCACGAGCCAACCTTTCATAATAATACAGTTAGTTATGAAGGCTATACCGGACAGTTAAAACTACAATGTCGTAAAGTCTTTGGTTTTCCAACGATTGGATATCGATTTATAAATTAAGATATAATATGTACCTTGTTATATTAAGTTGACAAATTAATTTCTTAAAATTTTTATATTATTCATCCGCGTGGACTTCAAGAAAGAAGCATGTAGGCTTTAGTCCTACACGCTGGCCTAATGCGGGTTGGTAGACTTCACATGCTTTTGAGAACATTTATTTATTTATTTATCACAAAATCACACACAGCTCTTAAATTCTAAATACGTAGCTTATAAATAATACTACTTACATAATTAATAATAATAATACTTACAGCCAATTTAAGATTTACATTTTTTTAATATATCATGGTGAACAGTCAGGCATGCCTATTTCTTCGAGATGTTTTTCTTTACCGTTACAGCAGGTGATTTTTAATATTATAAAGCGCACATAACTTTAAAGAAAGTCATTGGTTCGTGGCATCTCGATTCAAACCCGGATCCCTTGGAGTCGAATTTAAAGCCACTGGGCTATCACCGCTATATACTTAGGTAGGTTAAGTTATGTTATATGAAATAAATATCTAACCAGAAGTAGTAAAGCAAAATTTACGAGTTAATTTTGGATAAGCTGATCACAAACAGTCAACCCGGCGGAATTAGGTCGAACAAATCTGTCGTGTTCGACAGCTCGCGTGTGCAGGGACTATAGGGTAGATAGACTGCGGCTACATTACACGTACTCAGCGATCTGTAGATACATTTTTATCAAAATTACCAATAAAATAGATTAAGTACGTTTAAAATATGTAAAATATGAGAGAGATCAAACATGAAGAATTTAGTCGAATAGCGACAGGAGGATCCTGAATTTGGCTGCCCTCCCTGGACTAAGTCTGATCGGGATCTATTTTAACCTCAATTAAAAAGGGGTATAATAAGTTCAAGTGCCTCTATTTCAATTCAACTCCAAAGGAAAGGGGTATGATAAGATTCAGGTTTATAGTTTTTTTTATTTTTTAACGTTTATCAGCACTCATTTTCGTCAATTTAAAAATGTAGAGGCCTCAGAATCATAATAATTATTAATTTCTGCTCCTTCGGTTGAATTGAAATTTGGTATTTAATCCGTGTCAGTTTATTGTAACTTAGGTAAGAAAATAAAAACGCAAAAATGTTTATTTATTTTTGCTCTTCCCATATAATCGCCAACTGCTGCGCACTGTAATCTCGGCCTTAATGACCGTGTAAACTGCAGGAAGGTACCAAAAGAGGGGTTATGCAGGTTTACGCTACAAGGGCTTATGCAAAGGTCACCTGATGGTAAGTGGTCACCGCTGACTATGGACTTACAAGGATAATGATGGATTCTTTAGTACTAAACTACTACAGTACCTATCTACGTTGTCCAACCCCAAAAAGTTGGTGATTTGGTGAAAGGAAATATTATCAAATCGCTTCAAATAATGTCTAGCCATTGATCTAGCCACAGAATTATAACTACTTGTATCTTATCAAATTAATTTTCTGTATTATAAATTAGCAGTTCGTAGGTATCTAACACATTACACACAGTTAACACTACGCACAGCTTATTTTTAAACAATTGATCATTTTGAAAGCGTGCCTATAATATATTTTGATCGATCTTTCGAACATCAACAAGAATACCATACAAGTTCATAGAACCACGTATGACAATTAAATAAATGTAACACACCAATGTGTCACTTATTGACTCGCAAATAAGAACGAAAATAGCGTGTGTTATTTACTATTCAATATTACAGTGTAATTGCCTGACTATCTCCATTTGTCTTTGTTAGAGGTGTACACGTGGCTTTCAAATATTAATTTTAATAGTTATCATCAACGTACCCCTAAATTACCGATAAATAATAAATACAGCCGATAGCCGATATCAAAACTTTTTATGACGTAATATGCACCAACAAAATTTCTCTTTTTTATTGTGAGTTAACATGCATCCAGACCACCTCATGTTGCCTAGTCACTGCAGCTCATGGACACGTCAAACCTCAAATAGGGACGAAATTGAGGTAAAGTTCATCGCTACTCATGAGATGACCACAAACCACACCATCAAGAAAGGAAAAATAAATTCAAAGAAAAAGTACTTATTCTTCACTTTTATTTACAAATTCATCTTATGTTACATTACACTACATGACTAACTTAAAATATTAATTGGCAGTATACAATGAAGTTGAGTTCCAGTCAAACAAATTGGCACCTCAATGAAAAAACTGTATGATATTATATTATTTTATTTGTTTATTAATTATGCTGCTTATGGGTATGAGTTTGGTGTTTATTTTATTATAAAAAGTACAAAAATTACAATGATCCAAGTCATACACCAGATAAAATTCCTGATGCGGAATTATTCTGCACCTTTGCTATTTCGTCTTTAAATTTTGATATTGTCTCCTTGGCAAGGTGTAACTTTTCTTTCAGATCCGATATTTCCATTCTAACTTTTGCTTGTGCTGATATTATCCTCTCCAAGGTCTTCTCTTTCTTTTCTTCAACTGTAATAATCATAAATATTTTATTTTAAACATAATTTAAAGAAACTCAGGGAAGTTAGCAAGCCTAGGCACTATGTTCAAAAACCATTGTTTGAAGGCCTGATAATGAATGGGAATGAATGTCCCTTAATTGAACTGAAGAAATAATAATATATAACGTAATAAATAATAAATAACGCTTCTGACTCATAGCCCCACACTAGGATTCCCTGTGTCGTGGGCGCCTTGGACACACACGAGACAAGAACACAACACACCCAGACCAGAAACAGGAATTCAAATTCATCATTCAAATCTCTGCTCTGCTGGGAATCGAACCCAGGACCTTCCGCGCAGCGCACCTGCCTTAACCACTGCGCCACTTGAGTCGTCAAGAAATATTAGTATAAGAGGCTACAAACTAGTAACATCAGTGGGTAAGCATTGTGTATCCATCTGTGAACTAGTCATGTCGCGAAAGGCGGCTGCAGAGAGGGAAAGGAATAAAAACAACAACCCTCCCATTTCAGGAGAAAAATAAATAGCACACCTCCTGTGCTATTTATTTTGGGAGGCCTCAGATCGAAAAGCAAACTTACAATTAGTGTCATGTGCCCACGTTCCATTGGTGATGGGCTTCAAGTTATTCAGTAGGTGCTGCATGAGCTGTGTGGGCTCCTGGAAGACTATTTCCTCGTAAGACTCGCTCACCAGCGCCCGACCCACTGGGGGTGTGCCCTCGCTCACTGGTGACTGGAACAGCTTGAGGATGTGGTATAGAGTTACCTTGAAAGAGACATTATACTTTTTTATAAGTGTGACAATGTACCTCAGAAATTGAATACAAAATTGATCAAATTAAATAAGAAAATTAATCAATTTCCTATTTTGACAAATTTCTTGGTCAGACTTAGTGTTTTGGCTTAATTTTAATAATAAATAAATAACGCTTCACACTCATAGTCCCACACTAGGATTCCTTGTGTTGTGGGCGCCATGGACACACACAAGACAAGAACACACACACCCAGACCAGAAACAGAAATTCAAATTCATCATTCAAATCTCTGCTCTGCTGAGAATCGAACACCGGTGTCTTAACCACTGCGCCACTTGGGTCGTCAATTTAAAATAAAACTTTACTCACTGGCCTCTCATTAGGATCGTGGAAGTACAACTTGATAACAATTTCAAATTCTCCCCATCCTGTCTCTGTCAACTCGTAAGGCGGCTTAGTCACTATTCTGTTGGGGTTTGCGTAGCTCTCGTGCAGTTTGAAGTGGACCTTCTTGATGTAACCAGACATGTCCTCGTTGGCATAGGGCTTCACGTAGACTGTCCATTGATGTGTGTGTCCGTCCTCTTCTCGCTTCTTGCCAAAGTACCTTGCTATGTTGCCGTAGACTATTGGTTTTACTATTACTAGGCCCTGGAAGCATTTTTAGTAATTACTACAGTCTATTATTTTTATTTGTGGTTATTGTTATTGTTATTTGCTAGAATACATTTTCTAGATTAGTCAACTAGTATTCCACCAGTGATAGCCCCGTTGAGGATTGGCTGATGACTTTTTCTAAATGTTTCGTTTTAATGGCGAAGAAAACATTACGATGAAATTCGCATGTCTGCGTTCTCTATAATATTCTAAAAGGCATGACGTGATGTCCTCCAACCTGCCAGTGTGGTGGACTAAGGCCAATAGCATCGTTATTGCAGGAGACTCTACCCTGACTAATGGGTTACAGACGATTCGACTACTTTCATTCTTTATCATGGGCTCGATACAAATCAATCTCGGGAAATTATGACGGTGACTGACCGCGCTGCTGTTCATACCGGTAAATCTACCAGAAACAGAAATGCTACTGCATTAAACACTCGGAATTCTTCTATGATTAAATCTTTTAACTATCATTATTCTTTATTACTAGAACTTTCTGTAGTGAGTGTTTTACCTTGATTCTGCCGCCGGAATCTGGTCCAAAATCCGTAGGCAAACTCATTTCACGCTATGTGTGCTTAGATTTAGAACTCTGGCAGGAATAGTTTTTCTGTGACTCAGGCGTACACAACTTAAAAAGTAACTCAACTCAAAATGGTAAATAACAATTATATTATTGTAATAATTCTTGTTTGTAAATAATAAAAATAAAATTTTAATGTCTTTTTGCTTGCTCTGACAGTTTAAGTGTCAAACTCAACATTGAAAATGACAATGACAAAATTGACAATCGGATGTTGCGCGTGGCATAGGGACCGTGCGTGGCGACATGCCATCTAGTGTCATTTATCGGAACTGCATATTGCTTTATGGGTAGGATTACTACCGTATGTTAACTTTTTGAAAAGTGTATCACAAATAATTTTGTATATTAAAAGGCTCATTAAAAGTGTATTCTTGTATTGATGGATGCTCCAATACTTCCAAGAATAAAATATATAAATATATTAGTGTAAATTCTCGTAATTTTCCACTAATAGTACCATCATGCTCTGGCTAAAAACTATACGAAATGTTGGATAAATGCAGTTAAAAATACACGTGACATGAATTCAAACGGTTAAAAAGGTTTTTTAAATGAAACTAATATATAATTTGTTTTGAGATTAATTTAAAATTCAAGTTATTTTTATTTTCAATGAAAAGGAGGAATTTGTTCTATTTAAACATTTTTATTTATCACACAATATCAAAATACCTGGCATTTATCTTAAAATAGATACTGCTTTATGCGTTGCTCACTTTATTTAAACAATGTTATCTGAAAATCCTCTACACCTTTTAATATACCAACAAATTTTCTATTGAAAAACACTTGGACCAAATATCAACGTTCGCACGACACACACTATTCTTGATATCACTAAAATCGCATTTTATACATTTTACGTAATTTAATCCGTAATTTATAGTGAAATATTGAGTTATTCCTCGTTAAGCGACATTATGAAAACATATGAAAAACAAAGGGACAATATTGCACTTTAGTTGTGGCAGTTTCGTTTTAATCCGCTAGGTGGCGTTTTGTAGTTGCAGAAACGCATAAAGCAGTATCTATTTTAAGATGAATGCCAGGTATTTTGATATTGTGTGATAAATAAAAATGTTTAAATAGAACATATTCCTCCTTTTCATTGAAAATAAAAATAACTTGAATTTTAAATAAATCTCAAAACAAATTATAATTATATTAGTTTCATTTAAAAAACCTTGATAGTTCTTTTGAACCGTTTGAATTCATGTCACGTGTATTTTTAACTGCATTTATCCAATTTTTCGTATAGTTTTTAGCCAGAGCATGTTGGTACTGTCAGTGGAAAATTACGAGAATTTACACTACTATATTTATATATTTTATTCTTGGAAGTATTGGAGCATCCATCAATACAAGAATACACTTTTAATATACAAAATTATTTGTGATACACTTTTCAAAAAGTTAACATACGGTAGTAATCCTACCCATAAAGCAATATGCAGTTCCGATAAAAAATGACACTAGATGGCATAGGTGTCGCCACGCACGGTCCCTATCGAGACTAATTTAGCCGTATTCTTTTTTAAAATTACAATCTGCAAAGATTGAAATGAAAGAAACAAATAAAAATACACTCATACATTACACGAAATTAATTTTTGTGCTGTTTTTTCTCTTTTGTCATGTAGGTATCGTGTACCACAGCACCTACATAGGTACCTAGTGCATAATTTCGCAGGAGTCAGGACTATTCATTAATTTATATACTTCCCAGTCAGGTGAACGGCACACAATATTCCCGGGGATAGGTATTGTAGCAATTTTTATTAACAAGCAAGTATTAGCAAGTATTAGCAAGTTTTTTAAAGAAAATAATATGTTAGTGCATGAGCGGTAGCTTAGGTAATCAAAGTAAGGCACTCTGATTACTCGCTTTTTAATAGCTGGTTTGCTAACTAGGTTTATAGGAGAATAAAAGTCATAAATAAATTCCTCAGAGATATATTACAAGTGTAGATCGCATGTGAACAAAGGTCCAGCAAGCTCTGTTCCTTACATCTAGAGTAATAATATAATTGATTAACATTAATTAACTAACTATGTCGCAGTAATAGACTTATTATGAGCATACGTTGAACAATCACAACATTCAGAATATGACATTTCACCACGAAAGTCTAGTAGGCCGGGGTATAATTAAAGTAGGCCTCTTAGAGAATAGATCCACAAGTAAACATCTATTCTAAAACACTCATCTATGGGATCACGTAGGTAATTGGCTCATCAAAGAACACAATAGGAAATTAAGCTCGGCCTCCTTTCGTGTATTAAAATTTGTGATCAATGCGCGGGTTTTCTATGTCTGCCAGGAGTGGGTCGTTTTCTTCTTCAAGCCTCGACGACTTCGAGCTATGCCTCGAAGCAGAAACCCTCTGAGAGAACGAAAAGAGATTCGGGACGCCGCAGGGCGTGGCCGGGGCGGAGCGCGACGACACTCTAGTCCCGGGGGATATCCGCGAGCACCTCCCGGTGTACCCGGCGGACAGCGGCATGTACAGGCTGGATTTTCTGGCCTTGTACGCTTTGCGGACGTTGTCGAGGTGTTTCTGGCGTCTTTCGTCGCTGGGTCGACGTAGAGTCGATTCGTTCGACGTTTGCGTCGGGCTCGTCGGTTGCGGCGGCGATTGGCACGTGCCTTGCGGCTCGTGGTCCGACTCGAACAAGTGGCGGAGCACCGACTCGTAGGGCTCGTTCTCATAGATCCGGTTGCGGTTGGAATGCGGCGGCGGAGAATTGCCGACCCGCGGCTTGCAAGCGCCGTCGCAATATCGCTCGATGTCAATGAGCTCCATTTCGAGGTCATACGCTGAATCCTGCAAAAGATAATGGCGTTATTTAGAGCAACTGTTATTGGCTATACCCCCTGATGATCTTGCACATCTAGATACGTAGCCAGTAGTTGCATCAATTCGTCTGGAGAAACTGGACAATACCGGACATGTTATAATAACTTGTTCTGTAATCCATTGATGTTGACCAGGGTGACCTATCGGTTCGGTAGACTTTACATGCCTTTCAGACGTGAAGGTTTCGTCACGATGGTTTCCTTCACAATTGCAGCAGGTGATATTATGTTCTTATTACATGCCATTGGGAATCGAACTCTTGCGTAAAATACTGAACTTTTAGCATCGCCTGATATCATTTTACTAACTAACAAATCTAAAAAGGAGACCTTATATTTAACGAACTGTGTTCAATCAAAGAAATCTTTTTGGCTTAATTATACAGCCTTTCGTAAATTCTTCCATGAAACATTCTTCCCTGGATGTACTTAATAACTGTCACTGCTGGTTCCTTAGCGGCCTTTACACCTTTACCGGGCTTCTGGGTGAGCTTTATGATGCCTTTCTATAAGGATCGGATTGGGATGATGGTTTTCCTATTCTATTCTATTGTAGGTAATACTAACCATGGGTTGTATGGGGGAGTTGAGGAGGTTGTCGCGGAAGAGCGGGTGGCGCTCCCGCCGGGGCTCCGTCAGAGAGGACAGCGAGCGTAGGACGCACCGACCGCGCCCGTAGCCCGCGCACTCCTCGTAGTTACCCGCGCAAGAGTAGGGCGGAGGGACGACCGAATTCGCCTACAAAATAACGCCAGCGATTATAGGAGTTACTGGCGCAAAACTATTGGCGAATTCGCCTTCAGGTCAAAATACGACATCGTAGGACGCAGTTTGGACGAACGATGGAATGTGGGCTGAATTTTAGTAGAGTCAAAAAGGAAGGTTAAACAAGGATGCAGTCTACGCGTAGCCTACACAATGCAGAAATGTTTGTCTTCTTCTTTGTAACAAAACATGTACGTAGACTACGTAGCACCTATGCCCGAAGCGTAGCATGTGCTGCTACGGGATGAATTGCATTACTCAATACGTAGCGCGTCTACGCGCGCTCGTAGCAATCGCTCCTAGAATAAGATAGGTTTGTTGAACGAATCCTTTCATCAAAAATGAAATAAGGTTTCAACATAATATTATTAATAATGTCAAGATATTTAACGGTTAATAGCCCCAAAAACTATCCAACACTATACCATAATAATCTTGAACGACACTGCATTGAAAACAACATTACGATTCATACTCTAAATCTGTAGCTCAGGTCCATAACATTCAATACAAAATGTAAGATAATCTTGTTTACCTCATTTGCCGCGTTGCATAAGTAGCTGGAGCTGAGAGATTCTGCAGTACTTGCCGCTGATAAAGAGCCTGAAATTAGATGAAAACAATTGAGTAAAATGAGAAAATGTTTCTTTCCCCCTTGTAAGGTTTATTTTTTCCTGAACAAGAATCTGAATACGGGAAGACGCAATACGCAAAGTAAACTCCTATGGCAGTAGCCAAATCTTTGATGAAGACGGTGACCTACAAAACCCTGCAATGCAATTAGGTATAAGAAAATACAACAGGTTATGTAAAAAAAGAAACGTAGAAATTTAATTAAAGAATAAGTGGAGTATATTGTTTATTTTTGTTTCAGAAACAAGACGTAACGAATAATGAGTTTTATTTTAAATGGATAAAATGACTGAAATTTAATGTAAACCGATAAAAATGCGAAAATTACTGTAGTAATGCTCAGCTTCGCCAGTCCGAGGGCTCCCTTGTGTTTATCCCAAATCTCTTTCAGAGTTGCTAGCATTTTGGTTTTTTGATGCACTACAATTTCAAACTACTTCAGAGAGGTCCCTCGCGTTCCAAGACACTTCACGACTGGCCGCGACTGCGGTCTTTATTGGTAAGTTGGGTGTAATTGAATTAGTGTACACGAATACATCTGTAACCCGATTACGAAGTCGTGACGTGTTATGATAATTTAATGATTGATACATTGATATTGGATTAAGCTTATAGAAAATAGACAGAACGTAATCAATCTGAAGCAAATTAATTATTTTGAAAAGGTTGTAGAGCGGCCTATACTACTTTCTATTACTATCCGAAGACCAAAAAGGCATTTCTTTCCCAACCATTTGGTAAGCTAATGCTATATTCGGAGTTGCCGTTGCTAATTTAACTTGTCGATTCGGATTTCGATTTTCAGGCTGCTTAGTGCAGTTACGTGCATACTTTTTAATGTGATGATATTAGGTGATGGGCTGTGTTAGAGGTTGACTGCACTTAAAATAGACTCGAATTTTAGTAATAAGTAAGTCATTGAAGAGATCTAAGGAAAAGAAAATGTTTCGTGAATATTACTAAGAATGTCAAGTATTTTTACTTACGATAGGTTCATTTACCTGGTGCGCGTATAACGTAGTTTCTGAAGTACTGGACCATGAGGTAATTGCCGCTGGGCTTGCCGTCTCCCTCGGCACATGTGATTACCAGTGGATACATATCAGGCTTGGATGTCACCTGTGAAGGAAGACACGTCAAACATAGCGTTACAGACTGTATGGATAAATGTTCAAGGACTCTTTAAGGAAATCCCTTTTTTCTGAAACATCATCAGTATTGTCGGTCGTTGACGTAGAAAAAAGCACTTTGGCTCCTCCAGGTGGTCTTTTTACCAAGTTGTAAAAGTAGCAACAACTTCCAAAATTCACCAAGAGATAGCGCCTACTTTATCCTGAATCACGCTATTAAAGTTTTCAAAGCATCTGGCATGTCTAATAGGAAACCACAAGTTAGACAACTGCAGCGTCGCCCTTTAGATATGATCATTTTTTGTTCAAATTCAGAGATCAGAGCTCTTGCTTACCGATCGTAAGTCACAGGGATAAAAAAAAGGTCCGGATCTCTATAATAGGGGCTTGAAGCGCTTTACTTCACCGCGCTGATTTGTCCTTGTAGGTAAAATAAGGGAGATACAAGTAGCAACAGAGGTTATCACTTCGGAGTAGGGCGGCGGCGCCTGGTGGATGGAGCCGCAGCGGCTGTACCGCGGCGGCGGGTACACGGAGCCGGCGGAGTCGCGCTCGGAGCGCTGCCGGCGCACGCAGCATGACAGCGAGCACATGTACACCCCCTGGCCTCGCTTGAAGAACAGGCTCCAGGTGCAGCACACCAGGATCCCGCCCAGCAGGCCGAGAAGGAACAGCACTGGCCTGGGCGAATCAATGTTTTCACTATAAATTCTCGGAAACCCGTTAGAGATCCACATCAGGGTTGGGTGGAGATCCGTGGACTAAGGCCTATACTTCTCATTGTGAGAGGAGTCGGGATTGTTCGTGCGTGTACGTACGTAACGCATAAGTTAATATGGCTACTTCAGTCCACCGCGCTTGTTTGGGTGGCACGTGGATTGGTGGATTTCACATGCCTTTGAGAACAGTACTTATAAAGAATTCCTGCAAGTTTCTTAACGATATTTTCTTTCATGGTTACAGCAGATATTAATTAAAATTCATGAAGCGCACATAACTTTCAAGAAAGTCTACCAATGTACCTAACTATTTGTGTAGGTAATTATTATAATTCGATTTAATATTATTGAACTTTTATTGAGCGCTGTATATCATATCATACCAAAGTTAAACATACAAGAATAATTGGTATTCTTGTATTGGTATTCTCTAAAAATACCAACAATGTTCATAAAATAGTAAATGTCGTGAGGTTGGGGGATGAGTGTTCTTAGGGTGGAGAGGCTATTGACCTTGATCTGAGTTATCGAGTGTACTCAATCAGCTCATGGCTACCTTGTGATGTTTATTAGCATTAATTGGATTTACAGATGTTAAGATTTCTTTCATCTCATTCCAAAGATAAGAAACAAACAAAAACTTTACTTAACTAGATTAGATGAATACCTACTTAGTAAAAAATGTTTTGTTTCTATTTAGTATCTAGGTATTCGGTTTAAAGTATCAACTTTACATTAATCTACAAAAAATATAAATGTATATAAGCAGAAACGCACGGCTATAATAATATACCACCCTAATTAATTTGGATACCTAACAGGCGAACATGGACCAATTCTAATTTCTGTTCTGGAGGATCATTCAAATATCTGTTAATCGACGGGCTAGCATCCTAATGCTGCTCTAAAGGGTGCTCCTGTCATGTCCCATAATATCCATACTGTTTTGTCTGCTCTGCTGGGAATCGAACCCAGAACCCTCTGCGCAGCGCACCGGTGTCTTAACCAACAGCTGTTACAATGACTGTTAAACAATAAGTGGGCTACGCCCGTTTACTACACACAAAAACACACCTTAACCTGCCTTGTCAAATCTTCGTCTTGCAACTCACCACTGGTAATACCAAGCGTAGGATCCATGGGAGTCATCAGTCGTGGACCTCGGGGGGCCGGTGGTGGGCGCGCAGCAGCCTAGCTCGCAGCACTGCCAATGCGCTGGGCACAGCCGACCATCGGGGCAGGAGATCTCTTCAGCAGACTGTAACAACAATGTTTTTAATACAGTAAATGATTAGCAAAAGGGCAGGCCGGGGGCTACCATAACTCCCCAGCCGAAATATATGACATGTAGAACATAATAAGGATACGAGGAATTAAGTAAATTGTTTTCGGTAATTTACCAATTTCTACTATGGCGCCAAATATTTTACGTATTGGCGCCAATATTAAGTAAGCAGTCTAGACTCAAACGGCACAAAGAGAAAGCGAAGGTTAAATTGGCTGGTGAGTAATTTAATTGTGTTCCAGGGAATATAGACTAGGCGCAGTGCCAATATTATTTTCTCCTAAGGTCGAGTGTCTCCCCGGGGCGTAGACATACTCGTAAAAGTTACAGTAGGCTCCATACACGTCTAATACTGACTTCGGCGGCCCATCGTAAAAAGATATTGCTAAAGATGAGAATTAGCTGCTGTATTTATATTTTATTTGGAGCATGCTTTTGCATTTTATTTGGAGACATTGCCAATGCCTCATCTTGTTGAGACTTTCAATTTTCATATTTACAGAAAAACTAGAATTAGCATATAAATTAGAATTAGCATTTGGGTAAAGTTAAAAATTTTTGTACAGTTACCAAAAAGAAACAAAAATAAAGTCCGCCACAAAGAGGACAAGTGTTACAAAAAGGAAACAAAAAGGACTTATTAGGATTATTTCACACAAACAAACAAAACAGTATAGTTGTTAATTTTTTTTTTATTTAATTGAATTTCTAGTTTCTCTTTGTGTTTTATTAATCTTTTTTAATTTATAGTACTGACGTAAATAATATTTTTTTGATCGAGTTTTAGTTTCGTTTTCTTTGTTTTCCTGTTTCTGATATTTTATTAGCCTTCTCCAATCTCTTCTTCTTTTATTTTTTTCGCTTTCCGATTATTTTAATATTTTTACATATTTTCTCTTTATTCTTTCTAGATATTTTTTCGGATTTCTTCGTATTTCTCTGGGTTATTTTCTTTAAGCCTTTTTCTGTACCTGCACTGTCTTTCAGCGGGTGTCAGCAGTATTTTGTCTAAAACAAAATATATTTTATGAAACATTTGACAACGCATTATTGCGCAGGTACATATCTAAAAAATCTGAGGAGAGAAGATACCCACATTACTTACCAAAAGAGCGATGAATATGAATGTTGATGGATGGAAGGGAAGAGGAAAACCTAGGAAAAGATGAATGGATTCTGTGAAGGATAATATGAATAAAAAGGGAGTGGAAGTGGTGACAGACGGACAGACTGACAGTGGATTCTCAGTAATAGGGTCCCGATTTTACCTTCTTGGCACATAACCCTTAAAAATAGCCACTCAAATGCGACTGAACGTACTATGACAGCACCCTTACTTCTTTTTTGTAACCTCATTTTTGTAACATTACAAAAAATGTGACAAATCGTCACAAAAAAGAAAATAAATCACGTGTTGAAATAACCTTAGCATATAAAGTACACTAAAAAAGCTTCTTGCTTCCAAATGTCGTTTACACTTTAGTTTAAGAAATAAATATACAATAATAAAATAGCCATATGGTTCAAAAACAACTTACCGTGTAAGTAATAATCCAGCCAACAAATGGAATATTAAAAAGTTGAAAAAATACACCAAACATTGAAGCCACAGCAACTCAAAAAACTCACGCCGCACAAAATGACCGAATGTCACTCTTGATGCTGCCTGATTGGCTGTTCATAAAAACGTAGTGTTGCCAGTTAATTATTGCGAAATCTACCAATTTTTGTCGTTACAAAATAGAATAACAAATTTGAAACAATTTATGGACGCGTATTTACCTTAACGTAATTTATTGCTTTCTTAATTTATTTTAATATTAATCCAAGATTGAAGAGTCATAATTATACTGAAACTAATTCTAAGCTTGAATTAAAGAAATATGTACAATTAACAAAAATAACCACCCCTTTATAACGTATGAACGTTCGAGGACAAAGATTGCTCCATAGAAAAAAATTTGCTTCAATAGCAAAAACGCGCCAGTTTAGAAACTGCATGGTTATATATACTAAAAATTGTATGTTATTATAATGAAGACACTGTAATAAGGCCAGTAATATGATTTTGAAGTAGAATGCACCAATAAATTCAGACAAAACCTAGCATGGACATTTCACCATGTTGAAATGTACAAAAATTTTTAATATTACCCATTTATTGATTCAGGACATATGAATCAGGATACTGACTGAGATATGATCGCAGTTTTCGCGGGAAAACACCAGCGTTGCACGGCGCATGCTTTCTCCACCCAATCGATCTCCGTCAAATGGAACAGTGACACAATGCCCGACAATACTTAACACGTATATCACATAATTATTATGTATTTAACCTAATTGAATAGTCCTTTGTGCCTTCGTCGAAGACAGCAGTTTGACTTGCTGTAATATCTTTTGAAACTCATCTTATCTTAGGCTAAATTCGGAATTATAACCTAACCGTATGTTGGTGCTATTTTTGCAAAATTCGCGATACAGTATGTCATGCACTCGTATATTGTTCTAGCTAGAAGATAATTTGTAATTGTCTGAAATTCTTAAGGTTTTATATGCAATATTACGTCTTATCTGCTAGGCATAGGTTACAAAGTAAATAAATAACTTACTGTCGGCTCAACGATAATGAATCCGATCACAGAAATGGCAAGACGGAAGAAAAACATTGTGAGTATCGCGAGCGGCCGGGGGCACGGCATGGGTCCGTGTTCACATCATTTTGACACTAAACCTAAGACAAAGTGCACCAGCACTCCGCTACCCTCCACGTGAACCGCGATATTATTCGGGGGATGACATCCCCGCAGTATGCGTCTCCCCCGCGGGGCAACGCAACACTGATATTCCTTTTACAGCCGCCCCGAACGACCAGTCTAGGAGACACCCCCCGCCCCCCAATCTACCCCCGACCTACCCCTCTCGATCACCAGAGCCTCCGCAAATAACCGGAGCTCTTGTTACGTTGGTTGTTCGCACTCTCGGCAAATAAATTTGCTATTGCAGCAAGTGATAGCAATGTGTTGTAAAACCACGTGCCTTGGTGATAAAGATTAAAATAGGATGCGTTCGAATTGCGAAATTGTTTTTGCTTCAGGATTCACCGGAACCTAATTATAGCATATCGTAGATACTATAGTATCTGCATAGATTGCTGACCTGCCCCAGGAATCATGATATAGGTCAATTTCTATGAATTGGTTATCTCTATTCTGTTACCTTCTGTACAAAATACAATATACGTGTACCTGTCTTTATCGTTTTGGCAAGTACCTAAATCAAGCAGCAATTATTAATTCAAGTTGAGTTGGATTCTATTAATAGAATGACCGATGGATTATTAAGTCAAGCGGTAAATGTTTTAATTGCGTTTTAAGGGATATTTTTAATTATTTTGAATAGCTCTTTTGTGGATTTTTTAAATAATTTATTGTAAGGATTGCTATAACTCGTAGCACTGCTACGCTGAATGTGTAGGCTTGCTACGATAAGTAAGTATTAGGTCAGACAAAATAACGAAAATAAATTACCTATATAGTTTATAAATCGTTTGAGATCTATAATTATAAATGCCGATCTTACGCGATCTAAGTGAACAAAAAATTACAAATGTCATTAATCATTGATATTATGATAAATAATTATGTATTATTATTTGATTATTTATAAGATTTTTAATAAGAAGCCTTGACACTCCACTTACTAAAAGAGTTTTGTATTTTAAAACTTGGATTGCACCCTAAATAATGTGACGCTCATCCTTGGCATTTCAATGGCATCATGCCAATATCCAGTATGTTAAGCGAAACGTGTAGAATGTATTTAAAAGTGATTGATTTAATAATTATTTTTAACACCTGCAATGGTGTTTATAATTAATAGATACGATTCAAAGCAGGATGTAAATCATCCCAGCTCAATACCAGTAACAGAACTGCTTATCTTTAAAAAAATATCTAAGCATTATTGCCCTGTTAGAGAGTCAACCTGAAATTCAACAAGATGCGCTAGGTCTGGCTAGTCGACAGCAGTCTAACGACTCTAACGAGTGTCATTTGATTAGCGTCTTCATTAATGCTAGAAATATTTAAGGAGAAATATTTGAAAAGACGATGGAAAAAATGAACGTTTGTGTTGATTGTGTAATAAAAATAAAAAAACACTTATACAATGTTAATTTCTATCGAATCGAAACTGATGTAATGCAAATTTGCTTGATGCTATACGTAGCAAAAAAAAAAGCAATTACTTGTGTATTGTTGATCGAAGTCGTAGGGTCATGTTATAACGTTTTGTATATTTTCTCTATGGTCATGTCACTGTCAGAGTTGTTTAACATTTAAACAATGCTGTCACTTTTTTTTCAGTTTATTAAATTTACAATGCTGTCACGTAGTTATATCGTGTTGTAAAAATATGGTTTGAGGATATTTATTTTATAAATTAATATTTTATTTATATGAACACAAAAATGCGTTTTTGCGTGGTGTTGTTAATGTGGTTAGCTGTGGGTGTCTCGGCGTGGGACGACGACGATTTGGAAGTATTTGACGTGGTAGAAGAAGTGAACCAGAATTTCTATGAAGTTTTAGGAGTATCACAGGTAAAGTACCAAGAATAATAATTTTATCTTGACCTTTATTTGAAATGTTTTCGAAAGTCTTTTGGACTCTTGCAAGTTCCATTGAAAAATTAAGGAATTTCAAAAATGTAATCACATCGTAAGCGAAAAGGACTAAGTACATTCTTAATCACTTCAAATCGTTTGCCTACAAAAAGCAACACTTTGAATTTTGCATAATTTAAGCTTTTCTTTTATTAAATAATGAGCACGAACACTACCATGGAAATAATATGTGGATGTCCAAACTGATATAAAATTATTACATTTATTACATTAAGTAGTTTCTTTAAGTACCACCTATTAAAATAACCTCCAAACCTCCAATATAATTAGTAGTCTTTATTCCTCGTAGTTTAAAAAATAATGGCACATTAATTTTTAATATCGTGTTTGTTTCACAGGATGCTACTCCAGCTGAAATTAAATCAGCATTCAAAAAATTGACACTAAAATTGCATCCTGACAAGAATGATTCACCTGATGCTGATGTACAGTTTAGGAATCTAGTGTCTGTACATAATGTACTGAAGGATCCAGGAAAAAGAGAAAAGTAAGAATATCTATCAATTCATCTATTTTTTGATATGAAGTTTCAATGTTTATTTAAAACTAGACTTTGCCCACAACTTGACCCACATGTGATTTAGAATTTCAACCAGAGAGAGTTAAAAATAATCCAATATGCCAATCCAGGTTAAAAACTATGTGTATTCCGAATTTCATCCGAACAAGTTCAGCTGTTTTTGTGTGAAAGAGAAACAAAAATCCATCCATCAATAGTTATAAACTTTTGCATTGATAATAGTAGTAGGATTTTGTGTTTATATTCTTGCATTCTTGTAGGTAGTTCATTTTTCTTTCTTTCTTTCTGTCAATAGAGTGTATAAATAAATAATAAATACCTTAAATATTTTCACAGGTACAATGAAGTGCTCAAGAATGGTCTTCCGAACTGGCGCTCCGCTGTGTACTATTACAGGCACGTCAGGAAAATGGGCTTGTTTGAGGGCTCTGTTATATTATTTATAATTGTCACGTTTTGTCAGTACCTGGTCGGATGGGCTGCGTATGCAGAGAAGAGGTTTACTGCTGTGAGTATGTTTCTTTTAGTTTAATAATATGAATGCCCAATCAATGAGAAGAAAATACTTTAAAGAAAGGAGCACAACTGCACTACTTCTATTTAGAAATCTTCCAGGAGACCTGTAAAAGTTGAAGAGACTCGGGTTGGTCTCTAGTTTTGGCTGAATAAATAATAATAATGCTTCACTCTCGTAAGCTAGGTTGTGAGCCCCAACAACACACAAAAAAACAATTTTAAACTCCTTAATCAAATATCTGTTCTATTGGGAACTAATCCTAGATCCATGTGCCAGCACTAGAATGGCACTAGTTTATCAATTGGCCTATAACTGATATTTCTAGATAATTTTAGTGCAACAAATCACTCCAAAATGTAAACACCTAGAAAAATTAGGCAATTGTTTTTTGATTTATGCATAAACTTTTTTCATTTTCAAATCATTGTCTGCAAATCTCTCTTCTATAGTGTTAAAGTTCTATAGAATGTTAGTTAATGTTAAAAATGCATTATTTCATAACATTTTATTACAGGAACAAATTCTAAACAGCAGAGGAAAGAAGCATGCAAAGAAATCCGGTATCGACACTGGCATAGCTGAAGTGTTGGATCAGTTGCCCAAGCCTAGTGTCAAAGACACATTGCCATTTCAAATACCGAGGATGATCTGGTGGTCCATAACGGCCATACCTCGCCTAATAGTGGAAATCAATAAGAGAAAAAAAGAACTGGAGGAAGAAGCAAGGAGACAGAAAAAGAAGTAAGTGTAGAAATGATAATATTGTTTTGATGTTCACTTGGTGTGTGAGTAACTGTCTGAGGTCTGCATTATCTGTTTATACCAGGCAGTTGATATTCATGTAGGAAATCCAATATTGGGTTATTTACAAAGGAAGGGTTGCGGTCGGTAGTGATGGGCGGGATAAAATTAATTGAATCTAAATGATAAAATTTAGAATACGAATATAGACATAAAAGCTAGCGAGATCTAATGTGGGCAAATATCATAGACTCAAAATCAAAAAATCAAAATCAATTAAAAAATCTGAAAGTGATTGATGTTCATGGAACTAGAAAAGTGCAATGCGCACAACCATAATATTTTGATTTTAAATGTGAGAGAAATTGTTTGTCCTTCGGGGCCCTCTGAGGAGGGGGATCCTGGGCACTGGCCCCGAGTGCCCTTATAGTTAAAACGGTATTGTGTCTTGTTATTAACTGAAGTAAAATGTACAATCGGCTATCTGGTTGCCGTAACACAGGCTTGCAGCCTACTTTGGGATCAGAAAGCCATGTGTAAGCAGTAAGTGGTCCTTCAATATTTATTTATTTGTATTGGTCCACATCACCTTCATCACCATCGTCACCAGGGAGGAGGAGGAGGAGCGGCAGCGGCTGGAGCGCGAGGCCTTCGCGGAGGCGCGGCTGGCGGCCGGCGGCGGGGCGGCGCGGCGCCGGCGCGGCTTCGTGCCGCCCGCGCGCGACCACACTCACTGCCTACTGGACGCCGCCGACGAGCCGCAGCAGACCGCCGCACCCGTTGTCGCCGCACCGGTCAGTATCCTTTAACGTTTCTTAAAAGCGTAAAACGATGACCGTAGCTAAATAAATCGTATTGTAATAGTGATAACAAACAAGATGCATAAATCATGACATTAAAAATATTTTCCGAAATGTTTAAGCATATTTGGATATTAATCAATCTGATTTTCCTGAAGTCACGTGTGATGTTAAATGCTTAATAATATTACCAGGCCCCACCACCCATATCGGGCGGGCTGTGGACGGACGAGGACCTGTCGGAGCTGATCCGGCTGGTGAAGAAGTACCCCAGCGGCGTGGCGGAGCGCTGGGAGCGCGTGGCGGAGGCCATGGGGCGCGGCGTGCCCGAGGTGACGCACATGGCCGCCAAGCTCAAAGACAACTGCTACAAGCTGCCCGGCCAAGAAGCGCCTGAACCCGTGTATGAGGCGCCTAAGAAGGTGTGTTCTTTATTTTTATCTTGAAAGTCAAATCTTCAAAGATACTATAAGAAAAATATGGTCACAAACTGTTGTCATTTTAATATTATTAATTTTATTGTTTTTTTTTATTTGAACAAAAGAAATCAAAGAATCGTTGCAAAAATATTGCTACAAAAATGTATACTTAAAAATTTGGACTTTCAAATTTGAAGTCGTAAAAACGATAAGTATATAGTATGTATAAATATTTCAAACAAATTTTAAATGTAAAAACGTACGAAAAAAAAACCAAAAGGCAGGTTCCACCGAGATTTGAACTCGGATCGCTGGATTCAGAGTCCAGAGTGCTAACCATTACACCATGGAACCGCTTGGGCGATTGCGCGAAAATATTGAATGTTTGTCGCTGTTAGCTTACGACATACAATGTCTGCTTAAAAGTAAATAAAAATTTTAGTTAATTCTATTTTATTATTCAACTCTGAGCTTTTTTACATTTCCCCAGACCACAGTGGCGCAGTGGTTAAGACACCGGTGCACTGCGCGGAAGGTCCTGGGTTCGATTCCCAGCAGAGCAGAGATTTGAATGATGAATTTGAATTTCTGTTTCTGGTCTGGGTGTGTTGTGTTCATGTCTTGTGTGTGTCCATGGCACCCACGACACAGGGAATCCTAGTGTGGGGCTATGAGTGTGAAGCGTTATTTATTTATTGGAACGAAGTTCCTTATCGCGCGTTGTGAAAGGGGGCTAGACGGAAAAAAATCTTACGAAAAGTTGTCACGACACTTTTTGCTGTCATGACGTAAGTCATGACGTAAATGACAATGACTGAAGTTCATGACTACGTCAGTTACGTCAATGACATTGTCATTTACGTCATGAACTTCGTTCCTTCCGGGTGTCCCTTGACAACTCTCAAGTTTTTATTATTTCCAGGTGAAAACCCGCAAGAACGAGGAGGTGAGCGGCGGCACCTGGTCGCAGAGCCAGCAGCAGGCGCTCGAAGCGGCGCTGGCCAGGCACCCCAAGGGCGGCGCCGGCGACCGCTGGCAGAAGATCGCCGCCGCCGTGCCCGGGAAGACCAAAGTGAGTTGTTTGTGACGTGTTGCCGCATGTCAGTAACCCATTATGATCCACTCTGTGGTCGGGGGGGTTACTACAAACTCCTAAAACCATTTTGTTTTGTTTTAAATTAAAACGAAGCATCATTGCCTTATGACGATTTAAGGAATTTGTAGTAACCCCCAGGCCTCCTCTCACAATGAGAGGGATGTAGGCCGCCGTCCACCACGCTGGCCTACTGCGGGTTGGTGGACGAACATACCTTTGAGAACATTTTTTTTCTCTCAGGCATGCAGGTTTCCTCACGATGTTTTCCTTCACCGTGACAGCAAGTGATATTTAATTTTATAAAGCGCACAACTTTTTTTACAATAATTGGTGCGTGCCACTGGGATTCGAACCCGAACCCCTCGATTCGAGGTCCAATTCTAAGCCACTAAGCTGTCACCGCATATTGCACTATAAAGTTAGAATTATTTAGGATTGTTCAGTACACAATTCTAATTTTTTCTTGGATATTCAAGTACGGGAAGGAGTTTCGCAATAGTTGGATAGCAATATCTGAAAAGACAAAAAAATCACATCTTATGCCGCGCTCATTTTTGACGTAGTTTTCAATACGGATTGTTCGTGCGTGAACACATACGCACGTATACGCATGAGTTGAGTTCGTACGAAACTTCAAATCACTTCAAACTATAGTCCTCAAAACAAGGTTTTGTCTGAGGGTTTGTGTAATAAGTTCATCAAATATTGATTAAAAAATAAAATAATTCGAACCTTATAACATTTTAAATTCACCGTAACATAGTGCTCGCGTTTTCGTGGGATATTTTTAAATACAATGAAGTTATTATGTAATGTTAGGTAATCCATTGCGAGATGTTTTTGTGCTCAAGATGTTTGAAAGAAGTGAAAGTTTGGTCGCTGTAACCGCCGCGCCGTTCCGTTTGATTGAGCATTATATAATTTTAACAAATTTTATGTGACCGTTCAGTGGTCAATTTTAATAAAATACTGGCGCCATTACATAACAATATCTTGGCATCCAAGAATTATGTTAGTGATTATAATGGCATACATTGACTATAAACGATAGTGTTTATGCTCAGGGTGGCACCAGGACCATTTACTCGCAGTTACCTTTTCAGTCATAATTGTCTGTGCAGATTGATAGTAAAGCTAATCTGCTGAGCGAGTTAGATATGTCGATATTACTAAATAATTAAAATAAAATAAGCCTTTACTGCTGTTTTTACAGTAATGGCTTTTAACATTTTTTTAACACATTATCATAATAGTTGACTATTTCCAACTTCTCCTTCGACAAAGGACACGCCTCCACTAATGAATTCCGCTTTTCTCTGTCCCTCATCTATTATCAAATCATCTTCTCATCTATTTCCCCGGATACCACTCTGACATTATGATAGTCATTTTTTGCCTCTTGTCTCTTAACCATTTTAACTCATTTTAACCTCTTACATGTTTGTTTTGCATTTTTAATTGTCAGTCGTAAATCTTAAAAAGATATGTCGATATTAAACTTTAAATTCCCCTTACAGGAGGAGTGTATGCAGAGGTGTAAATATTTATCAGAAATGCTAAGAAAACAGAAACAGAAAGAAGAAGAGGAACAACAGAAGCAAGAGAACGGAGAAGTCGTGAGTGAAGACAACACACAAGACGAATAGTGATATTATACTAGTTTCAATGAATTTGTTAACGGAATTAAGACGTCAGTAAACGTAACTGAAATCTCTATGACATGAATTTTTTTATTACACTATTTATTACGTTTTCAGTATTTTGTTTTCTTTTTTTAATGGTAATAGAGTACGGATATAACTTTTTTAGTAAATATAAAATTATTTTGTCGCCTGATCTGGTTACATGATAGGGTCACATTCTGAACACTTTTGATATGAATGTCAAGATTATCGGTCAAATACATTTTGCTAGTAAAATATACTTGT
Organism: Erynnis tages; assembly: GCA_905147235.1. Lineage (NCBI taxonomy): Eukaryota > Metazoa > Arthropoda > Insecta > Lepidoptera > Hesperiidae > Erynnis > Erynnis tages. Next base: position 12,030,915 of record LR990074.1, read on the forward strand.
AAAGTGAACATTATTTTATGAACTTTACAGTACACTTACTTTTGGCTTGTCTACAATGTCAGTTAAGATTATAGCCGTGATCCTCCGCTCACCTCTTGCTCAGGTCGCTTTTTACAATAATATGTGACAACAAAATAAAAAAAATGTTTTTCTTTTGGTGCTGAATTTCAATGAAATAACAAATAAAAGACAATGCATTTAATAAATTTATTGTTAATAAAATAGAAAATGTCACAAAATATAATAATGAAATTATTACCTCATTTTCTTCTAAGTCTACATAATACTTATGCCTTAATACCATTCAGCCTTCACTCTGAGAGCATTCCGTTGCAATATAATACACAATCCTAACTATTTGTTAAATACACAAACAAAATATACACAAATATTGTTAATCCGGTTGCTTATAGTAGATTTAATTCGACTTATTACTTAAAACCACATATGGCACTTCCAAATCACTGGTCAAAAGTGTCAGTCGATAGTATATTTATGAGACTGTGTCAATGATTCAGACTTAATTAAAGCTAATTGAATAATTTATTGTTTGAGATTAACTTATATTCAAATTTTCCAGCCCAAAATTAGTGAGTAACTACTAATTTAAGAAAGGTTTGATGACAAAAAATAACGTTTCCTATTTCTGACCTCAAAATCAATTCTTATTTCTTTATTCTTATGAAATCTTCATAAAAATTATTGTTTTTGTTTTTCTGTTACCAAAATTGTTGACTGGATTTTACACATTTTTGGGCACTAAAAATATGTTACATTCACTCCATAAAAACCTTAGTTAAACGTTGGGTCACAAAGGTTCAGCGTTGCGGCGTGGTGCCGAACCTCTGCGCGAGAGCCGGTATGGTGTATTCGTCGGGCTCGGGCGTGCCGGGGAAGCTGTACGGCGGACGGCTCGAGCCTCCTGTGATATCAAAGTACATATACGTTAAAAAAAGAAAAAAACAGTCTGAAATCGCTACGATATATCATATCATATATTACATGTGTAGCGGGCATAAGTCGCACGTGCCACGCACGTTTCGATTAATCGGTGCAGTTTAAACGGTACAGTGCGATCGTAACGATTCCTCCTGAGACTTACCGCTCTTGACCCCCCAGAAGTAGGGCGAGTCGGAGGCGCACCGCGAGCAGCGGCACACGGCGGCGGAGGCCACGCGGTGCGGCCGCGCGGTGCCGTCCTCGCACTGCAGCGTCGCCATGAGCGCCACGTAGCGGGACGGCTTGCAGCACTCGCAGGGCACCTCTAGTGCACTCGTTTCTGGAATGGAAAAAACGGAAAATTTGATCTCAAAAACACTGTGACATCACTATATAGTGTAAAACAAAGTCACTTTCCGCTCTCTGTCCCTTTATGATTAGGTCTTTAAAATTATTTAACGGCTTTTGATGTGGTTTTTTTTAATAGATAGAGTAATGGTAAAAACTTAACTGTAGCTCATAGACCTTGATAAATTCAATTAATAAATAATAAATAAATAACGCTTCACACTCACAGCCCCACACTGGGATTCTCTGTGTCGTGTGTGCCATGGACACACACAAGACAAGAACATACACACCCAGACCAAAAACAGAAATATAAACTCATCATTCAAATCTCTGCTCCGCTGGGAATCGAACCCAGGATCCTCCACGCAGCCCACTGGCGTACTTATCAACGGAGCCATTCGAGTCGTCGTTGAACAAGGACGGAATGCAACAATTTCTCTATTTTCTTTGGGTCGCTCTGGCCTCTCAGGAAACGTAGACTGGGAGAAAAAGGCAGGCGGAAAAAAACTCTCTGGTACACTATTTATACAGGGAATAGGGACCGTGCACGGCGACACCTATGCCATCTAGTGTCATTTATCGGAACTGCCATATTGCTTTATGGGTAGGATTACTACCGTATGTTAACTTTTTGAAAAGTGTATCACAAATAATTTTGTATATTAAAAGGCTCATTAAAAGTGTATTCTTGTATTGATGGATGCTCCAATACTTCCAAGAATAAAATATATAAGTATATTAGTGTAAATTCTCGTAATTTTCCACTGATAGTACCGACATGCTCTGGCTAAAAACTATACGAAAAGTTGGATAAATGCAGTTAAAAATACACGTGACATGAATTCAAACGGTAAAAAAGAACTATCAAGGTTTTTTAAATGAAACTAATATATAATTTGTTTTGAGATTAATTTAAAATTCAAGTTATTTTTATTTTCAATGAAAAGGACAAATTTGTTCTATTTAAACATTTTTATTTATCACACAATATCAAAATACCTGGCATTCATCTTAAAATAGATACTGCTTTATGCGTTGCTCACTTTATTTAAACAATGTTATCTGAAAATCCTCTACACCCTTATAATACACCAACAAATTTTCTATTGAAAAACACTTGGACCAAATACTTTTAGAATTTGAAAAATATCAACGTTCGCACGACACACACTATTCTTGATATCACTAAAATCGCATTTTATACATTTTACGTAATTTAATCCGTAATTTATAGTGAAATACTGAGTTATTCCTCGCTAAGCGACATTATGAAAACATATGAAAAACAAAGGGACAATATTGCACTTTGTGACAGTTTGTTTCGTTTTAATCCGCTAGGTGGCGTTTTGTAGTTTCTGCACGGTCCCTATACTATTAATAAAGGAGTTGCTCACGCGTATTGAACTCGGTGGGCGCGTTGCAAGTGCCGCGACACTCCTTGAGGCCGGCGACGGGCTTGCGGTTGACGCACAGCCCGTGTGGGTACAGGTGCACTCGGACCACGCCCACCGTCTCCGAGGGAACCACCGCGGTGGGGGTGCACGTCGCTGTGGATGGAAAGGAAGTGAGGTTTTAACATCATCATTTGGTACCTGACCTGGCCACTGCCATCGGCCGCAGAGACGCGACAGTCATTGCAGAAACCCTGAAGGAACGCCCGGGACGATCCAAGGAGACACCGGGCCAAAATTGACAAAGAACTTTTTATGGAGCAATAATATTACTAGTAACGTGATGCAAAAAAAGGCACGGACCTAGAGTCTGTGGATAGCAATTAAAGATTAAAAAAAAAAACATCATCATTTAAGCGGAAAATATCAAATTGGAGCTCGCCCGGGGACTCCGTATCTTCAGCTGACATATATCCACTGATAGATAGAGGCGTCTTCCGAGGTGAAATTGAGGCCGATCTTCGGCTCTCCTGATCCAGTGGCTTCCCGCCGCCCGAAGTGGACTATGGCGCCATCTACGAGGACGCTCACACTACGTTTGGCGAAGCGTGGCCTCCACTCTCGAAGCCATTTGTTCCATCGTCAATCTGATCGACGGCAGAAGTGGCCAGCCCATTGCCACTTCAGCTTGCTAGCAGCTTGCTGCCCAAGGTTAGCAAGGCTACCAAGGCTAGGCTAGGCCAAGGTTACCAAAAGGCTAGCAAGTTGTGTCGTTGACTTTGATCCTTTTACGAAAACGCACGTTTTCGTTCCAGAGTTAATGCACCCGGGGACGCTACTCTCATAATTATTTTCTTAGACAATCATCTTACTCTTAATGAGCAGTAAAACACATGCACACCCGGTATTTGGATGTGTGCGTAGGTGCGTAGTCATCATAACTCGCAGTGTTTTTAAAGTCTACCGTTTTCTTAGACGATCATCTTACTCTTAATGAGCAGTAAAACATGCGTTTTACACAACCTGTATTTAGATATGTGCCGCATACAGTGTGCGTAGTCATAGAGGAAAATTGTACCGTTTGGGATTGTGAGTTTCGTGACTCTTTGTCCGGTGTTAACTCACCGAGGCTCTCCGGCTTCTCCTTGCAGACCTGGCAGCAGGTTTCGTTGACGCGGTCCTCCGGTTTACACTTGGACACGTCCGGGCAGACCGGCCGCGCTGACGTCACGTACAGCTCCCCGCTGCTGTCGTCGCACGTGTACGTCGTGCAGTTGTCCTCTGACTTCCATTCTTTGCCTGCACGCGAAAGAGTAAGGATTAGTTGGCCGTCACACTTTGTTCCCGTTCGATTGATAGGCGAAAAACAGTTTGAAAATTTCACCCTGAAAGCAAAACCTTTATTTTTTTGAGTGCTTCGAAAAACGACAATGCAACAGTTGATCATGCTGTAATCTTACCCACACTGTCTGCATTTAATTTTGTCCCCTACAAACTGCTCCGCGATTCGGTTTTTTCTACAGGATGTATGCAAACATCGTTCACAGCCTCGGCCTCCTAGTGAACGAAGCTGGTATGATGTGTTGTCTGGACATCACGGGACCCATGTAATATCCAGACTTGGCGGCTCCGATCACTCCCATAATAGTTTTTTGTGTGGTACGCTGATCTTACCTTAGCCGGAAGTATATTATATGGAGGATGATGCAGACCATAGAAAAAGGAAGTAAATAGATCGACCATAACAACAATCCACTGAGGGAACACTAGGGAACGGAGTTCACGCCCCCAACTCGTTTCATCATTCTCACTCACACCAGCGTTCAGAGTAATAGAATGAACTAATGTACGCTTAGTTGCGCCGAATCTAGAGTTTCACTGCCTTGCCCGCTTAGCCGTTCTTCAGAGATCTTCGCGAAAAGTTTGAGTCTTGCTTCCGCCCAATATCTTGTTACGCGAAACAAGCACAACAGTTGAGGTCACACACGTAGTTGCACAATGATGGCTAGATTCGCCCACCCTGTATCAGTTACCGGTGTAAAAGCTTACCCAGTGGCACGAGCTTCCCTCCGACGACGCAGGCCACCTGCACGCAGCTGCCGCAGCAGACTCCCGGCGCGGGCTCCTGGTACACGAAGCCGGGGCGGCAGTCGCGGTCGCAAGTCTGCGTGTTGGCGGCGTGGGCCAGCGTGGCCGCGGCGTCGCGGGCGCACGTGTAGTTCTTGCACGGGTCGGGGGAGGACCAGGTTTGACCCTCCTGTAAAGATCAAATTATTGAAGTGAAAACTTGTTATGGGAGGGTGAACCGTTTCGTAACGTAACGCGTTACGGCGCCACTCTGTCTGGTAACTATGGAAACTGACAAAAGGAAACATTCATAAATAATAAGTGTATTTTGTTATAGAAAAAAGCTAAATATTCTAATTATTGTGATTTTGGATTCGACATTGCGATTATTAAACGACATTTAATGCTTTAATTGTCGCTTCTTTTCTTACAGAGAAATTCAATTGTGTTTTAATTGAACTGTCGTCCAAATCACCAAGAAAACACATCTTATAAGTTTTCACTTCTGCCGGCACTCCCGGAGTGCAACCCGTTGTTTTTATTATCGCGTTACGGCGCCACTCTGTCTGGTAACTATGGAAACTGACAAAAGGAAACATTCATAAATAATAAGTGTATTTTGTTATAGAAAAAAGCTAAATATTCTAATTATTGTGATTTTGGATTCGACATTGCGATTATTAAACGACATTTAATGCCTTAATTGTCGTTTCTTTTCTTACAGAGAAAGTCAATTGTGTTTTAATTGAACTGTCGTCCAAATCACCAAGAAAACACATCTATAAGTTTTCACTTCTGCCGGCACTCCCGGAGTGCAACCCGTTGTTTTTATTATACTTGTATGTAAGGAGAGCTTTTTATGCCCTTCTTGAAGAACCCCATGTCACAGTCCTGTGAAAACCTCGCCTCTCCCCCCACATTTACCGTCGCTCCTTCCCTAACACCCGGTACGGCAGCGCACCACTCACCTGGTATATCGTATTGTTGACGCGGCAGGCGACCGGCTCTCTCTTGGGGCAGCACTTGCCGGGGACCTTGTCTTCGCTCAGCACAAACTGTTTCCTCACCGCCTCCGATATTTCTGGACAGGTCTCGTTTGCACTTTGTATTTGGAGCTGCAATTGTAAGAAATGTGAATAAGTGATCTATGATAATAAAATATAATCTGTAAGATAAGAATGTAGTCCTATAAATAGAAAACTACGAGTCGGATTAAAAAGAATCTATTTTCGATTATGTAATAGACTATGCTTGTATATTTTATACCTTCTGGAGCTAACGGTTGCTCACTGTCTTTAATGGATTTATAGGTATATCTTTAGCATATTATTATGATATGCCGGTATTTATCTGCCTTTTTAAATGTGTAACCTCTTAAAAATCTAATCGACTTTTGTACCCGAAACCCCTTTTTGAGTTGAGCTCAACACTCATAGTAAAAAAAGGAAATTTACGGTTGATTTTGTCATTTCTCAACCACTATTAGTAAATTTTTACTTAAAAACCTGAAAACTAGCTTAAACTATAGGAACTATTGTGTTCTATCAAAACTACATTTACATTTGGAATTTGTAAAATAAAACAAATAAATAAATAACGCCTCACACTCATAGGATTCCCTGTGTCGTGTGTGCCATGGACACACACAAGACAACAACACAACACACCCAGACCAGAAACAGAAATTCAAATTCATCATTCAAATCTCTGCTCCGCTGGGAATCGAATCCAGGGCCCTCCGCGCAGCGCACCGGCGTCCCGACCACTGCGCCACTCTTTTCTTAAAGGTCATTTATAAAGTTGCAGCTCACAGTGCCGTCGAGGTCGACGCAGGTGTAGTTGGCGCAGAAGTCAGGGGACACCCACGAAGTACCGATGGGACGTTCCACGCCGTCCACCACACAGGCGACCGCCGCGCACTTGCCGCAGCACTTGCCGCTCTCGGGACCAGCCGCCACGTACGACCAGCCCTGGAGTTTATTCATTTATTTATTTGATTATAATATAATCAAAAATATGACAACAGTGTTTAACTAAACGCATATGTGAATATATTGAAAAAAAAAAAACATACAGACGAAATGAGAACCTCCTCCTTTTTTGAAGTCGGTAAAAAAGGTAAAAAATTTACAAGTCGGTATTACACGTTTCTAGATATAATCATGCAAAATTAACAGTGTCTAACTTGGCGACCACATACTGTGATCGTTTTTCCATCTTAGATTTAGTGTCCAACTTAAGAGGACTAATTACAATTTTAATTAAGGTATTCGGATCTTGGGTACAATATGATACAAAGCGCCAGAGATGTGCGGGAGATGTGGTCTGATGAGATCTGTAATAAGCCAAATTGGCTTCAAAGAACCTGTGTCTCCTCAATAGAAAGAAGCAGTATTTCACTATAGTTGCCGTCACGAGTAGCGAGCACAACTTTCATTGGTCGATTTGACATTGACTGCGCTGCGGTGCACACGATTGGTTCGTCAGTTCGTCAGTGTGCGTCGTCTATTGGTCCAGCGCGTTTTTTCGGCTGCTGTACATTGGCCGAAAGTATACAATATCCCTGCCACTGATATTGCTCACGACTCATGACGGTTATTATACAATGTGTGCTTGCTAGGTATCAGCCATCTGCCATCACTTACCGGCTGACAGTCAGTGTCGCACATCTGTTTGGCAGTAACCTTCTCCAGTTTGCCGTCAGCGAGCTGAGAGCACTGGTATGAGATGCAGGGGTTCTCAGCCGACGTCCAGTTCTCGCCCACCTTAGATAAATTCATCACATTAGTATAATTAGGTATTTAGTATAGTTGAAAAACTTGATATGCGTTGTAGAATTCTGATACCTGTTCGCCTTTAAAAAGAGTGTAGGTACTATGAATCATAATAAGCTGTCTGCAACTTGTTTTATATTGCACTGTTTGTTAACTGGCCTGTGCTAGATATTTTGATGAATGATTGTGCGGTTTAAAATTTTAAGAGGAATGCGATTCCACTGCGACCAAACGTCAAGATAAAGTACTTCGCATAGGCTCGAAACAAGTCGGGCTATCCCAAACAAAACCTGCGAGGTGAGCCGTAAATTCAATAAAAAATATCCTTAATCATTGGCTATTCTCTGCCGTACCTTATACACGTCGTTTCCGTCCCTACAAGCGACGTACACAGGCGCAGGGCAGCAAGCGAAGGGCACGGGGCGGGGCTCCACCACGAACTGCTCGTCCGACAGTATCGCGGGGCACTCGGTGACCCTGCACTCCGGCGCGGGGGCCCCGGTGGCCGCGGCCGCACAGCGACACGACCTGCACGGCCCGTCGGACCAGGTACCGTCCAGCTACAAGGGGACACCGTCAAATATTAAAGCCATGAATTTTAGCTTTGAGTGTGAAGAGTTATATGTATTATGAAATTCATAATAGGGTATTACGGCCTATAACAAAAAGCTTTTTATATGAATTCGTAAGTCAGAAAAACCCATAAAAAATTGGAAAAAAAATTTTGCAAACAAATATTATGTAAAAAAAGACTTTTCAATTTAAATTTCAAAAATCCCCGCGAAAACACGGTCTCCGCCGTCTCGGCGCTGCCGCCATGCTTGTGACGTCACTCGCAGTGTAAACAATACATGTCAGTAAAGGAAGAAAGTTATAGTCCATTGTTTATTTACACTGCTAATGACGTCACGCCGATAGCTTGCATGGCGTATAGCGTTTTTGTCATTTGAAAAAACAGATTAAAAAACCTGAATTTTAAAATTGTAATAATAAATGTGTACTACATTTTTCAGAACAGAAATCACTATTTTTCACTTGCTTTTTACAAAATCTATCAATATTACATAATTTTGGATTTTTCCTTGCATGGTGCGAAATACCCTATTATGGTCATTGATAATTATAGGATACCTCTTTCAATACGAGCTGTGGGGTGGTTCGCGCCTTCTCTCCGCCGCTCGGCGCCGCCTCCCATTCCAACGGCACCACGCACTTGTCTTTGGGAAGTTCTGTAAAATGGCGGTAACATCTTTTAATGCTTTAGTTTTACACGTTCAATACGTGCCACCTTTTAATATCGGAAAACGTTGACTGGTTGGGGACGTCACTAGGCATTAAGTCTCCCTTTAGTTTAAAACAATAATAGGTAAAAAAATATCTAAAACCAGATTGAAATCTGCTTCACTGGGAGCTCACCAGAACTGTTCACGCAGCGGATACAATATGGGTGTTCAATTGGTGTCAGAAGACTCACCACACTTGTACTCTGGGCAACACTTTCCGCTGACGTTCTTGGTCTCCAAGGTGTGGAACTCCTGGCAGGCGGGTTGTTTCGGGCAGGCGAGGGGGTTGCAGACGAGCTGCGCCCTGGGGCAGCAGCCGCTGGCGTCCACCACGCGCACCACGCCGGCCTCCATGATGTCCACCTCGCTGTCGTCCGGGACCTTCTCGCACTCGCTCGCTGGCTTGCATTCTGGTGTGAACGTAACAAACATTTTAGAAACTTTGAAAATTAAACTTAATATGTCGAATTGTCCGAGACACTGAACGTGTTAACTGTATACAGCAAATAAATGTTGAAACTAAAAACTCTTAAAAAACAAAAATTCTAAGAAGAACGTGTTTGAGTTTCTGTTGAATATTTTTTCTGTATTAAAACTTCATTCATTTCATTTTTTCTTAATTCATGGAGAAAAAAATATATGCACATAATTTGAATAGGCATTTTATTAATAGTTTAATTGCATACTGACCACAGGCGAACTCCTTGCATCCATTGGCCGTGGTCTTTTGTTTCAGAACTTGTCCGAAGCCGCATTCCATCTTCTTAGGTTCTTCACACGTGTTGTTTTGAGGTTTCGGTACTGTCGAATAAAAAAAAACCGTTTAAAAATATTAATTAAATATGCATACGGTCGCACAAAAAAAAAACATTAAAAAAAAAACATTGATGCTTTTTAAAATAACCTTGAAAGTAGTTTCACTTCTAACTCATGCCCTAGACACATTAGAAGATAAAACAGTTACCAGTGATCATCATTTTTTTAAATGGGGCATAACTGGAAGAGTTGCCAGTGCTGAAATGCTATCTATTTTATTAATAAAATTTCAAAATTATAAATACTGACAACGCCTTTAAAAAGATATCACATTCCAATGACAATTTTTATGCCAAACTTCGGCTAACATGGATCACGTTACGATGGTAATTGAGTCACCGCCGCCACCTATGTACATCTACTTCACTCCAGGCATCACTAACGCATAGCCGATCACATAAATTAAAAGAGAAACATTAAAATTTTCGGTAAAACACCTGAAACTTACCGCACATGTAGTCAGGACAGCAAGCGCCCAGCTTCGCGGGCTTGGTGATCCTGTCTTCGGTCTCCGAACATATCGGCACGGTGCAAGACATCGTCGTGCACACAACGTCCGCGCCCGCCTTGTCCGGGAGCTCGATGCACGAACACTTCTTGCACGCGTCCACCTGGCACACAGAAAAGGAAGGTTTTTATTATATGTCAGTAACCCAGTAATGACCCACTACAGGGTCGGGTCTCCTCTCACAATGAGAGGGTTGTAGGCCGCCGTCCACCACGCTGGCCTACTGCGGGTTGGTGGACTTCACATACCTTTGAGGACATTTTTTTTGTGAACTCTCAGACATGCAGGTTTCCTCACGATGTTTTCCTTCACCGTAACAGCAGGTGACATTTAATTTTATAAAGCGCACATAACTTTATTTTACAAAGTCATTGGTGCGTCCCACTGGGATTCGAACCCGGACCCCTCGATAGTAAGAGGCCGAATTCTTAGCCACTGGGCTATCACCGCTCTATTATAATTGGCTATTATATATTTAAATTAAATTAAATGACAGGAGTCGACTGTCAAACAACATAGCCAGTTGGACACTGATTTATTCACATTTTTAAAATGACATAGAATGCGACTGCACGCACACAAACAAACAATTTAAACCCTACATCAGACACAACAGTTGAACTATTAGTCGGTTTGATACCGGTGTCATCTGAGGATTTAAAGTGACTACAGTTAGTAAACGTAACAGTCTTGAGACTATTTAAGACTATCAAAGAGTATTTAATTGTACTCAATTACTCATAATATGAGTATACAAATATGTATGAATTTTATTTGATTTAAGCTGAATTCCTTCCCTTCCATTTTTTTAAGGATCAACAAGCATCGTTAACGTTCTCACCTGCCACTCGTCTCCGGCGAAATGCTCGTTATTGCTGCCACACGGGAAGCATTTCTTTGGCTCTATGCATGTGTTGTTCACTCGGACCTGTAGAAGAATTGAATTGGGATTTAGAAAGATTTCATGAAATTAACAGGTACTGTGGGTGCCATGAACAAATACACTAATATACTGAGAACACATAACAGGTAAATAACAATACCATTGGGAATTGGGAACAGAACTTAAGATATAAGTACATTTTATCGATACTGTCCATAGCTTTAGTAATAGCATTACATAGTTTATAGCACAGACCTGCTGCCTACTTTTGATTCAGAGGCTCTGTGTGATATTAATTAAAACTTTTTAGTGTTATGTTAGAAATCCGTAAGTATACTCACTTTGCCCCGAGGACAGAAGCAGCCCTCAACGGGTTGCTGGTCACATATCTCGGGGTTCTTCTCCAGCTCCTTGTTGTTCTCACACGTGCGTTCGCAGTCAACACACGCTCGGTACTCGAGAGGGGCATCACTGAAATTTTATAATTATAATAGTTTGTGAAAGGTTCGGTTGTGAAAGCAAATATTCGACAAATCAGCCGCTTACTTTTTACTACTACTAGGATACACCTAGGCATCAGATTGCAGTAAATAAATGATGGCGTTAAAGAAATTCAGTCATTTCAGCATCAAAATATCTGCTTAGAAATCTGATGACATGTCAATTATAGACACAGTACAGCGGTTTTTAATCAACACATAAAAAATTATATCTTTGGTGTATTAATGCAGAGTTCCGCAGGGTGCTATTTCAGGTCCTTTCTTATTTATTAAATATTGACTAAATTATATTTCTTGCAGAGCGGAGAAAATAAGCTAGAATCGTTGGAAGAATGTAGTTAAATATTGAATGAAACTCACCACGGGTATGGGCACAGATCAGTGCGCCACTCGAGGCAAACTCCTAGACGGCGGCACTCGGCGGCGTAGCGCGCCAGCACCGCGCACGCGTCCGTACTGTTCAGCTCGCACAGCTCCGCCTCGCACTGCTCTGTGTACGCGTGCGGATCCACTAGCGCGTGGCACTGTACGATACAATTAATAGAACATTAGCTTCTTATATTCAAAGCTAATAACGCCAAGCCAACAACGATTATTATGGATTTAACTTTAAATTTAGCAGCGGTGATAGCCCAGTGGCTTAGAATTCGACCTCGAATCGAGGGGTCCGGGTTCGAATCTCAGTGGCACGCACCAATGACTTTGTAATAAAAGTTATGTGCGATTTATAATATTAAATATCACCTGCTGTTACGGTGAAGGAGAACATCGTGAGGAAACCTGCGTGCCTGAGAGTTCACAAAAAAAAATGTTCTCAAAGGCATGTGAAGTCCACCAACCCGCAGTGGGCCAGCGTCGTGGACGGCGACCTACATCCCTCTCGTTGCGAGAGAAGACCCGACCCTCTAGTGGGTCATTAATGCCACACTGGCATCGACTACACTCAAATATTCTCGGAGCAATAGGCTTACCCCTTTACGCTGAGCTGAGCGTTTTGATTGACAATTCCGTCACTCAGATACTTGTTAAATTTGTGTTGTAAATGCATGTTATAAATGCTGTCAGCAAGTGCATGATTGACGCAAGCACAGGACAGAGTAGTCATATTTATGCGGAGAATATAAAGTGTGCCCTCCCCTCCACACAACACGTATATTTTGACTGATCGCTCAAAATATACGCTTGTTGACTTAAAGATGGCGTGCGAGCACGCACATAATTAAAGTATTACAATAAACATGTCCTGTCACTAGTTGTACATGAACAATAGGGTATTTCGCACCATGCAAGGAAAAATCCAAAATTATGTAATATTGATAGATTTTGTTAAAAGCAAGTGAAAAATGGTGATTTCTGTTCTAAAAAATGTAGTATACATTTATTATTTCAATTTTAAAATTCAGGTTTGTTACTCTGTTTTTCAAATGTCAAAAACGCTATACGCCATGAAAGCTATCGGCGTGACGTCATTAGCAGTGTAAATAAACAATGGAGTATAACTTTCTTCCTTTACTGAGATGTATTGTTTACACTGCGAGTGACGTCAAGCATGGCGGTAGAGCCGAGACGGCCGAGATCGTGTTTTCGCGGGGATTTTTGAAATTTAAATTGAAAAGTTTTTTTTTTTACATAATATTTGTTTGCAAAAATTTATTTCCAATTTTTTATGGGATTTTATGACTTACGAATTCATATAAAAAGCTTTTTGACATACGCCGTAATACCCTATTGGTGAAGGGGCGTTCATTCTAGAACGAGACGGACGATACTTTGTATTATAAACAGAGCTTCACTCACAGCACCGAACTTGTCGACATCGTTGATGCGGTAGCAGGGGTTGGCCTCGGGCGGCGGCAGCACGCAGGGCGGCGGCGGCGGCGCCTCCACGCACTGCTCTTGCGGCGGCACCGACAGTGTGCTCAGAGTCTCGGGTGGCGCTTGCCAGCTCTTGCCGTACTGGGAAATAACATTATCATTGTAGTTATTATTTTCATTACCTTTATCATCGTAGTCATGTCATTTTTATCTTTCATCATGAAGTTCGCAGTGTCTATAAGAAACTACCCTCAATTTCTGTCTGATTCAGTGAATGTACGAATATATCAGATTGTAGTCAGAACAAATTCACTCAGATAGAATGGCCAGTTTCAATAACATACTATAGTATAGAATAGAGATAGCCCAGTGGCTTTGGGAAAAGAATTTCGTCAGCGTGGTGGACTAAGGCCTACGTCCTTCTCATCGTGAACGGAGACTGGCAGCTCTGGTCACCAGACGAAGTCATTTGGTGGCCAGGCGTATTACCAATTCAGGAGGGTAGTCCAGCGTGGTGGACTAAGGCCTACGTCTTTCTCAATGTAAACGGAGACTGGCAGCTCTGGTCACCAGACGAAGTCATTTGGTGGCCAGGCGTATTACCAATTCGGGAGGGTAGTCCAGCGTGGTGGACTATGGCCTACGTCCTTCTCATAGTGAACGGAGACTGGCAGCTCTGGTCACCAGACGACGTCATTTGGTGGCCAGGCGTATTACCAATTCAGGAGGGTAGTCCAGCGTGGTGGACTGCGACCTACATCCCTCTCATTATGAGACGAGACCCGACCCTGCAGTGGGTCACAGACGTTCAGCGAATACTCACCGCATCAAAGTCGTCGGTGATGGTACCATTGCTAGTCACCAGGTGCTCCTGGTACCCCGCGCACACGCCGCACATGCCTTCGGTGTGGTTCGCGTATAACGACGACGGCACGCGCATCGTGAATTGCATGTTCGCTTGCAGTACTGTTAGCTGTAAGGCACAGATGTCATGTCTCAATATGCTTAGTTATAGCTATAGCGGTGATGGCCCAGTGGCTTAGAATTCGACCTCGAATCGAGGGGTCCGGGTTCGAATCCCAGTGGCACGCACCAATGACTTTGTGAAAAAGTTATGTGCGCTTTATAAAATTAAACCTGCATGCCTGAGAGTTCACAAAAAAAATGTTCTCAAAGGTATGTGAAGTCCACCAACCCGCAGTAGTGGTGCGTGGTGGACTAAGGCCTACATCCCTCTCATTACGAGAAGGAGACCCGACCCTGTTGTGGGTTATTAATGGGTTACTGGCATGCTTAGGTATCTCAAAGAAAAAATATTAGACACACACACCATACAATATTAGGTACGACCGACCAACAGAACTACCAAACAACGCGATCTAATGTAAACTAAGGTGTCGGAATGAAGCTGACAATGCGCGACATACGACAAATAGACTTAATGACATTGTCGTACGACACACGCGAGCGACCGATTTTGTCGTTGAACGACATGGCAATTACGGCGAGGGGTTAGACCGGTCTCTTAGCGGGTCGTGTAAACGTGATCCATCGTCATGCGAATCATGTTGGAAATTGTCGGCCGAACTGGTCTGATCATATTTAAAAACGCCATATTCGTATAATTCGATATTAATTTTACCTCCACGTGTAAGTCCGGTAGAGTCACGACCACGTCTTGTCCCTTTTCGACACTGATGGTTGCCCAGTCGTTCTTCGTTGGATTCTTGAAAACCGGCGTACCATTCACAGTGGTGATTAACTGCGAAAAAAAAACTGTTCTTTATTGGGTAGCAAGAATTTTTAAAAGTAACTTATCAGACACTTTCATTCATTCACTATTATAATTCATGGTTGCCGTGGTGTGAGTTGAGAGACTAAAGCCATTCTGTAGGTGGACAGATTTAGAAAACGTAAAATACCTTTTGAGTTTCGTTGTCTTTGCTGATGGATATCACATTCTTCTCGTGGATTAGATGAACGATCTTCGTGCAGGTGGAGGCTTTGTTCCCTTCACACGGTCCGTTCGTTGTGTACACCTGAGGAAAATTATACTCGTATTTTTAGTATATAATGCACTAGTATAGTAGTAGTATAGTTATAAAAAAAAATATCACCTGCTGTTACGGTGAAGGAAAACATCGTGAGGAAACCTGCATACCTGAGAGTTAAAAAAAAAGTTCTCAAAGGCATGTGAAGTCCACCAACCCGCACTAGGCCAGCGTGGAGGACTAAGGCCTACATTCTCATTGTGAGAGGAGACCCGACCCTGTAGTGGGTCATTAATGGGTTACTGACAATGCACTAGTAAGATTATCGCAACAATGCCGCTTCACCTTTCTATCAATTTGGAATGTTTTCAATTTGTTAAAAATGTTGTAAATAATAATTGTATGTTCCATAAAAATGACACGTTACAATTCGTTTATGTTTCGGTGGAAGTATGAGTAATCCTTAATGTTGTAAATAATAATTGTATGTTCCATAAAAATGACACGTTACAATTTGTTTATGTTTCGGTGAAAGTGTGAATAGTCTAATATCCTAAATGTTGTAAATAATAATTGTATATTCCATAAATATGACACGTGACAATTTGTTGTTTCGGTGGCAGTGTGAATAGTCTAATATCCTAAATGTTGTAAATAATAATTGTATGTTCCATAAAAATGACACGTTACAATTTGTATATGTTTCGGTGGAAGTGTGAATAGTCTAATATCCTAAATGTTGTAAATAATAATTGTATGTTCCATAAAAATGACACGTTACAATTTGTATATTTTTCGGTGGAAGTGAGAATAGTCTAATATCCTAAATGTTGTAAATAATAATTGTATGTTCCATAAAAATGACACGTTACAATTCGTTTATGTTTCGGTGGAAGTATGAGTAATCCTTAATGTTGTAAATAATAATTGTATGTTCCATAAAAATGACACGTTACAATTTGTTTATGTTTCGGTGGCAGTGTGAATAGTCTAATATCGTATTTTGAATACCTGATACTTGTGTTGTCCAGTGCTGTTGCGGTCGCGCGAGGCGAGGTAGGTGCAGTTGCCGAGGAAGGGTAGGTCGTCGCCCTCGAACGTGCCGTACTTGGCTGGTGTGCCTACCCCCGTACATGTGCCTGTATATCAAGTTAAAGATTATTTACAGAACCGCGTAAACACAATTTCTATCTTTATCTAACAGCTACAGGTACGTGTAAAGTATGTATCCAACCAATCCTGCTTTATCATTATAAAAGTTTTTGAGAATGGATGAATGGAGTTTGTTTTTCAACGCCTGGGACTATTAAATAAAACATATTAAAATCACTCACAATCGAGACAGTCAGCCGGGTACACACACTGGTCGCCCTTCCTCAGCTTGCCCTCGGGACAGTAGCAGCCTGGCGCACACTGGCCCTCCTCCACTGGGCAGTGGCGCCCAGCCGACGTGATGGACGAGCAGGTGGGCTCGCAGCGCTTGCGGTAGCAGTCGTAGTGCACCAGCGGTGGGGGGCACTCCGCCGCTGTGGGTACAACGTTAATTTAATAACTTATGATTTGATGGATCAGAGCAGACAAGAGAAAGAGAGGGAAGGAGATCACAATTTTTTGTGCTTATCACCTTATCACCTTTATGTACATTATTTCTACAATGCGAAATTTTCGTTTCTGGAGCACATGGACCATGTTTTTGGGGACATTGGGTCAGAGAAGCTGAAAACAGGATAGTCCCGATTAATACGAGAAAAAGAGTCCCCTCACATCTCAGCCCTTAGCCCATTGCTTGACATGGACTCCGCCTGGTCCTGGGCCCTTTGAATCCAACGTTTTCCCGCTGTTTTCACGAGACGTGTTCGCAACTCAAGACTAGTTGGACATTAGTCTCGTGTTAAAGCCATTTCAGACTTGTCGGAGAATAGTTTTTTTTTTATATGTAGAACAAGCAAACGGACAGACGGGCCACCTGATGGTAAGTGGTCACCATCGCCTTCTGACACGCGCAACACCAGGGGGCGCCAGGGCGTTGCCGGCTATGAAGGAGAGCTTTATGCCCTTCTTGCAGAACCCCATATGTTATATTGTCATAGTCCTGTGGGAATACATCAGCGAGAAGAACATTCCAAAGTTTGCATGTACCTACGAGGCAAAAACATATGTGAAAAACGGACTGTGGAGGAACGCCACATATCCAGGTGACGAGGGTGGAATTTCAGTCTCCGGCGGGTGGTGTAGTGAAGAAAGGGTGATGTCGGCATCATCCCGTATAGCTCCACGGAGCACTTATCGAAGTAAAGTCGGTCAAACACACAGAGGGAGCTATATAGTCTCGTGTTCACGCCATTCAAGCACAATGAGTAAAGTGGTTTTCTACATACGGCAGTCCATCTGCGCCCTCCACGACTCGAGATCCACGTCCTTGTCCCCAGCCAGGCACTCCGCCACCAGCTGCTCCAGCAATAGACACCGGCACTCCCTGTCCGTCATCCTGGTTCCATTGATCACCAGCTCCGTGCACTCGCAGATCTTCTCCAGGCAGATGCTTCGCCACTTGTGCAGGTTCAGGACGCTCGCGCACTGGGACAGGGGCTCCTTGCTGGAAATCGAATGGACCGGTTGAGGCTAATAGTCAAGCAGAATGTATTCTTTAACATAACACAATATTGGACATATTATTTCCGTTTAGATACTAAAATGATATTTTTAAGACACTGGTTTTTGAGCCTGCCGTGCCTCGTGTAAGCTTGAAGTCCCATAGTTTTTTTGGTAAGCATAGTAACTTAAAATTAACCAAGAGGTTAAGTTTAAGTTAAGCATAGTAACTTAAAATTAACCAAGAGGTTAAGTTTAAGTTAAGCATAGTAACTTAAAATTAACCAAGAGGTTAAGTTAAAAAATCCTTTATATGCAACTTACACCGTTTGACACCTGAGATTCCTTACCTTACACCTTCTCGTATTCTTAAGCGCTTTAGAACACAAATTTTGAGCCAGCTGCGACCACAGCTCAGACTGACAGACTCATCTTCCAGGGGAAGGGCGGCCAAGCTCGTTAATGGAGGTGAGGTCAGCGTACTCACGTGATGACGTCACACAGTTCCCACACGTGTCGTTGCTTCTCGGGGTCGATGACCTTGGTCTTGCAGGCGCTGGGCGGTAAGCCGGGCTTGAGCCAACTGCGGCCGAACTCGTCGATGGAGGTGGCTAGACGGCCATTGGGCATCGCGCGATCGTTGCGCCAGTCGCCGTCGAACGTGCCGCAGAGGCCGTCCACTTGGCCCATGTAGCTCTTGAACACCTGGTGAACATTCATTAAGAACAGGCTTTGTAGGTACATGTTTGCAAACGTTGCAATGTACTCATTCAACACTGGAGAACAAGAATGTCTGACTACAACTAGCGCGAAAAGCAGCGTATTTTCTTACACAACAGACACACAGTAATTATCTACGCTAGTATGTGTCTGTACCCTGAGATTTCTGTACCAGAGAATCTAATTGCACCCAATTCGTTCGTGTTTTTAGTGTTCCGAATTTATATGTTTTGAATGTTGAGAGCAAACTGCAGACAGAAAAACTTAAAAACGTGATTCAGGCTCCCAGTGCCGTCTCTAGATGGTTGAAAGTCACTACAGATACCAGCATAGATCATTCCGATACTGTTCACAAAGATCTCGCCCCAATTATGACGTCACTTCTTTAAAGAATATATAGAAAAAACGAGATACCAAAGATAATCTTAACACCATTCTGAATTACAATACATTCATCCGCTTTAATCGTCTCTCTGGCTAAACACAGACTAGGAGAAAAAGGCGGGCGGAAAAAACTCCCGGCACAAAAATCTCACCCCGATTTTGACGTCGCCGTCCTTGTTATAGAGCACCGTGAAGTTGTACTGCCTGGACTTGATGTAGAGCGCGTTGCCCAGCCGGCCCACGTCGAAGCTGTTCTTCTGGAAGCAGATCTTGCTCGTCTGCTCCACGGTGTACTCGAAGTTGTCGTACTCGATCGTGAAGTCCGGCTTCACGAGGATCAGCTGGTCGTCCTGGTTCACCAGCAGCTCGTTGCGGCAGCCCTCCACGCGGCACTTGCGGCGGACTGCGGCGGCGGCAAAATTGACGTTCGTTTAACACGTGAATCTAAAGTACTCGTATGTCCTTAGATTCTACATGATGTAAATTTTTCTACATGATAGTCTTTATGGAAGAACTAAATAAATATACTGTTTTGTGGTCCTGGGTCGTTACTACAAACTCCTAAAATCATCATAAAGCAATGATGTTTTGTTTTAATTTAAAGCATCATGTTTTGTTTTAATGATTGATGATTGATGGAATGAATGGATGAATGATTGATGGAATGGCATCTTTGGGTCCTTTATGAAGCGAGGCCATCATTATCACCTTGGCCGGTAAGTCACGGTGTCAACCATCAGTGACATGACATCTCTGATTTTGTCGCCTTGAAAAAGTCGTCATGTACGAGTTTAAAAATATGGAAATGATTTGTAGATGAGTTGACCACTGGCAGGGAACATCTTTCATTAGCTGAACCGAGAAGCTCATGAAGCTCGTTTATTGGCCCATTATTTGGCGAACAAAAGTGTCCACTCACCCATAACGCTCCAGGAGTTGAGGCGGTTCTCGCGCGCCAGCATGTGGAAGCACACGTCCAGCTTGTACTCGCTACCGTCGAACGTGTTGAACGTGCGCCCCGTCACGTTGCAGAATACCGTCCGCTCAGGGGGCGGGACGCATGCGTATCTATGGACAAACAAATGGTTAAAAATTAGAAAAACACACTTTTTTTCTTTTTGCGTTCTCATGACTTAACCAGTAAGACGTCCATCAAATCGCATCAGGCCAGCGCGGTGGACTTGGTCCGTCCTTGGTGCGATGCGATGCCTACATCCTTCTCATTGTGAGAGGAGTCCCAGTCAGACCTTTAAATAGTCATAGTTTAACTAAACTAGGCTAAAAACAAACGCCCGGGGCGAAACAAGGAGACACCGGGCCAAGATCGAACGTAGAACTTTTTCTGGAGCAAATTTGGGAAAGGCAGACGTGTGATCATGGCTGGGGAGGACTCCTGCTCTGATTACGTTACCTAGGAGTTTCGTTCATATGTGTACCTACCAGCAATCAGAAAACTTCAATGGCGTGATTGAGGACCCGTGGAGTTATATTTTGACCTGATTACGGCGTACTGACCTGATAAGACCGCATCGCATTTTCCAATAAGCGACTGCTCTCACTTCGCTCAACGACCATAGAGATGGGACGCAAGACAAGCAGTAGCACTATATTATAGTATTTGATCTACTGATGGCGTGGTTGTACCACTACGCCAAGCGTGCACGAATAAAAAGGAGAACTTACTGCGGGCACTTGTTCACTTCAGCGTGCACCTTCTCCAGTTTGAGGCTGTACTTGGGCGGACACTCGGGCGTGGAGCACACGACGGGCGGCGGCGTGACGCCGGGCCTGAAGGGCGGCGGCAGCTTGGGGATGCAGATAAACTGGGTGCACTCCTCCTTCTCCATGTTGGCTGACGTGTTCAGCGTGGGCTTCTCCAGCGAGAACGCCTGGTTCTGTTTCGG
This sequence comes from Erynnis tages, assembly GCA_905147235.1. Lineage (NCBI taxonomy): Eukaryota > Metazoa > Arthropoda > Insecta > Lepidoptera > Hesperiidae > Erynnis > Erynnis tages. The sequence continues at coordinate 12,051,833 of LR990074.1, forward strand.
AGGCGCTTGCGGTCCTGTGATGATGATAGTTTAATATTAAAAGGACTACTTTTAAAAATAAAATACATACTTTTCATTACTTTAAAAATACCTACTTCAGTTTTAATTACAACTGACAGTGGGAAGTAACTGTAGATCGTAGAGATTGATACTAGTACAGTTTATTGCAATAGCAATAACTTTATAATGCTTAAGTACAAAGTGCAAAACAGCGTCAAGATTTTTTCAACAACCTATATAATTTATAATGAAAATTTCCAACAAATTTAAAAGACCATTAAAGAAAACTAATCATATAAAGGGCGGATTATCGAAAGGATAGATAGGAAAGATCGCCTTTGATCGCCCTTAGTGTATCCTCCATTCCCCCGCACCGCTGGTAGCTGGTAACTGGTAGCTAGTAGTAACACATTAAAAAACATGAAACGATACTTACCATACAGTCCTCCTTTCGAGAAGCCACTCTTCGGGAAACCGCTTTTGGAGAACCCGCCCTTAGGGTGCCCACCCTTCGTACCCCTGTACCGATTATAAGAATACCGGGGCCTCGGGGGCGGGAGGTTCGATGTGTAGGTGGGCGAGTAGGTCGGCGTTCCCTTTATGATCTTCACCGTGTATCCACGGGAGCATTCCACTTTAGGACAGGTCTTGGCTGCGGAAAAAAATAATTGTATTTAAAAAAAATTATATAAAGTTAGTTATGCACAGGAACCTTATCCCTCCGATAAGGTTCCTGTCTGTCCCGCTGTTGACGAGAAGTGTAAATAACGACAGTTTATGAGTTATTTAAAAGAAGGCTCTCGTTTATACTAGTACTGAATATTTCAAGTCTCATCAAATTCATTGTTTATATTTAACTTTCATGTCGCTTCAAAGATAAAGCCCATGACAGACGGGCGGATACGCAGCAACGGTTCCGTATACACAAAAGCCCTCACAACATTCCTACTTACGTGCAGCGGTGGTCGCAGCAGCCGACACGGTGGTCACCTCGGTGGTGGGCTTGGTCACACCGACGGTGGGCGCCACAGTGGTCACCGCTGTTTCCGTGACGGTCGTCTTGGTGGTGCACTCCCTCTCGTCGTCGGGACAGTCCTGCAGACCGTCGCACCACTTGTCCAGCGGCAGACAGAGCTTGCTGGTGGGACATATCTTGGTGCCCGGCGGACAGGGCTCGCAGAGACACTCGCAGGTGGATGGCGATAGCTTCGGGACTAGATCCTGGAAAAAATGCAATCATAAGGATTTCGAAATTCTATTTACTTATACACAGGGTAGCCTTCGTCATATTTTAGAAGCAATAAAACAGTTAATTTAGGCCTGCGCTCTCCATATTCAAGTTCTAAGTGGAATGATTTCGATGTGCATAATTTTTTTTATTGTTTTTGAGTAGTAAATAGGCATGCCATCTGATGTTAGGTCGTCACTGCAGCGACCCAGGAAGAACGTAGAATAGAGTAGAAATCTTATCCGAGGTTGTATGTGGATGCAGTGCTTTTAATGATGACATCAAATCAAGTACCTATCTCCAGCAACCACGCCGCTCAGCCGAGACACAAAGCACGAAGCTGTCTTCACGAAGGGACCAAGCGGGTAGCTGGAGGTACCTTACCGCGCTGTTCTATAGCTCCACTACCTTTGTAATTCTTGTGTATTTTTATAATTTTAAAATTTGAATAAAAGTTTAATATCAAGTGGTATATTACCGGTGCACAGACGCATTGCTGCACGGGCTTGCAGGAAGTGACGCCGCCCAGCTTGCACATGCACTCGTCGCAGTCCGTGCCGCGGAACACGGAACCCACTGGATACCTTCAATATACAGAATGACAATGTAAGTTAAATTTAAGAAACAAATGCATTAAATTTTTATTTAATATAGAATAGATATGTTATCTCGGACAAACACCAGGATAGTCTCCAATGTATTGCCGGCTTACACGGGTGCTCTTTTACGCCACAATAATACAATATACTCTCAAAGGAAGCTGATGGAAGAGAGACATCGATCCCCGAACCGGAAAGAACTCGGAATTTCAAAAACACTAGGAGAAATGTAACATGTTCTCACGTTGTGAACCCCACGACGCAGGGGCACTGGTCCCGCGTCACGCAGTTCTCGCCGTCGTAGAACTGGCCCGCGGCACAGGTGCAGCCCAAAGCCATCTCGGGCAAGATGCCCGGGCACACCTCGCACGCCAGCGGAGACGACGGGGTGATCGCTTCTGGGGGAGCGGTCGTTGCTGGCCAGAAAAAACGAGTAAAATGAATTAAAGTTTGGACCACCAGAGTGGCGCAGCGGTTAAGACACGTGTGCACTGCGCGGAGGGTCCTGGGTTAGACTCCCAGCAGAGATGATGTTTGAATGATGAATCTGAATTTCTGTTTCTGGTCAGAGCGTGTTGTGTTCTTGTCGTGTGTGTGTCTATGGCACTCACGACACAAAAATCCTACTGTGGGGCTACGAATGTTAAGCGTTCGTTATTCATTAATTTAAAGTGACGACCTCGGTCATAAAATGAACCAAGAATGAAGCTCTATTTATATCTACAGATACTGAGCTTGTCAGGTGTCAGATGTGCCATCTTGGCCATTTGCTGGAGCCGCTACATGGTGTTAGACGTGAAAACAGTTGCATACTTCTGTACTTGATAACAACTATCATGGCTAACAGCCTTTTTTGAGAATTGTCAGTAACCCATTAATAACTCACTACAGGGTCGGGTCTCCTCTCACAATGAGAGGGATGTAGACCGCCGTCCACCACGCACCACTACTGCGGGTTGGTGGACTTCACATGCCTTTGAGAACATTTTTTTTTTTGAACTCTCAGCCATGCAGGTTTCCTCTTACTTTTGAGAATTAGGATCTAAAGAATCCGAAGTAACGTAAACAGAAAGCAAAAACAAACCAAAAGCAAACTCACGATAAGGCTCAAAGCAGCCGATCGGCTCGATCCTCATCTCCAGGTTCTTGTTCCACTTGGCGGGCAACACCTTGAGGTACTGCGCGTGTATCGGCGGGCGGAACGCGTTCACGACCGCCGTGTGCCGGTCGAAGTTGCCGGCGAACAGCCGCGTCTTGCCCGCGCCGTCCACCACCGGGTTGAAGGTCGACAGGTCGGTGGTGTACATCACGGTGTAGGCGGTCACCCAGCCGCTCGCTCCACCCTTGGTCTTTATGCCCGTTATGTTGCGAGGGGACGTGAAGTTGAACTGTGGGAGGAGACACATTTACAGACTTAAGCGTCGTGATGAAAGGACCTGGGGGCTTATTCTGTATGACCATTCAGATTTCGTGCCGATATCGTGTGTCATCCAACCGTATGTACTGTATAGACTGTCACAATATTTGACTTTTAAGTTTTTTTTTACTTTTTATCACGGGCAAGACACGATATTGCCGCGATACGAGTGTGAATGGTCATACAGAATCGGGCCCCTGTAAGATTTAAGAGCATGCAGGAACATCAGTAAGTCAGTCCTCTACTTCTACTTCACTTATGTATTTCTTTAACCTTCTACCCAAAGTCAAAGTAGTCAAACTACTCAATTTTAACTTAACCACTTCGCTGTCCCGTGAGTCACATGTGACTCATAACCATTGTAATCCCTTCTTCAGAATAGTAATATTTTATTTTGATTTCAGTATCATTGGCCTTACTTCCGTCCAGAATGTCATCTAACCTTAATCGATGGATGAGTGGGTGTGATTACCACGGATTCGTAAGCCAAATACCGCCGAACTTATTTGGATGAAATTTGGTATACAAGTAGAAAAAACCTGAATTAAAATATTGGACACTTTCAACTCCTTTCTAAAAAAATGAAAACCCTTTAAAAAATTAAGAAGAAGATTACCATGATCCACTCCCCCGGCGTGCTGTAGAGAGGCGTCCAGCCGCGGTCGCCGTCCAGGCTGAAGAACTTGCGCGCTTCGCTGTTGGAGCTCACTTCGATGCTGTCCACCGGCAGGTCGGCGGCCAGGCCGAGCGGCTCCGTGCATTGCATAGGTTCAGGCTGGAAGTCAACCATTAATTGTTATGCAGGTTTCATGAGGGTTTAGATCTCAGTCTATTGAGATAGTTTTACTGGACTGCCAAAATGCCACTACTAGATTTACACGGATATAGTCACTTGCGACCTAGCCGAATTGCCATTTAGACGGTCGATTTTAGACGTGCGGCTTTAGTCACCCGTGTGAATCCGCCCTTAGATCATTCAAATTATAAAAAAATCATCATATCAGTATTATCAAAGTTATTGAAGTCAGATTTACACGGGTATAGTCACTTGCGACATAGCCGAATTGCCATTTAGACGGTCGATTGTAGACGTGCGGCTTTAGTCACCCGTGTGAATCCGCCCTTAGATCATTCTAATTATAAAAAAAAAAATCATCATATCAGTATTATCAAAGGTATTGAAGTCTTCTGACTATTCAAATAATATTCATTTAACCAATCAATTTAAAGTTTAAACAACGAGTCAGCGACAGGTTACTTACCTTATAAATGTTTCGTTATTCATGTGACCATGCATTACTTACAGTAGTGACAGTGGGGGCGGTGGTGGTCGCCGGCTCCTGGCAGCCGATGAGCTCGAAGCGCACGGCGGCCCCGTCGTGCCACGTGCGCGGGCGGATGCGGATGTACTTGGCCTCGATGGGCGGCTCGAACATCTGCTTCATCGGGTTCTGGTTGTCCACCGGGCCGCGGAATATCTGGGTGACGGTTTAGGTTAATGAGTGGAAAAATTCAAGTCACATGACGCATCTGTTACATAATTAGTCAGGTTCATAAATTGGTTTGAAAACTGAATTATTTTGTCATCGGGCGTTAATTTGCATGAATCTATTGTCTTCGTTTTGCAACAAACCGTTGCAAACGTCTTTGCAACGTAACGACGAGTTAAAAATTTTGGGTCGAAACACGCGTTACATGTATTGGAGTAAAATCTGTAATGTTTACAATAGTGTGTTGTATAAATAAATAAATCGAACAAGAAAAAATTAAATCCTCCAATAGCGGCACCATCATTGTTGTGGACACGCCAATATCTGCCTTTTATTAACGTTACTGATGTCAAGTTTTTGTATGCTTATTGGCTCAAATATCAATACCTACTTAACCTTATCAGGTTATGTAGAATTCCTGCCCACTGAAACCCACTGACCTAACGCAACACTCATTGAGGGCTCTTATACCTCCAGTGAGACACACCGGTACCGGTAGCTCCACCTGGATGTGCTGGATCTGGACCTGGCTGCTGGCGTTCCAGATGTCGGTTACAATTTTTATTCCACTACATACCTTGAGCTTTCCATCAGGCCCCACTACATGCAAGAACAGCTTGCCGTGTACGGGTTTTGGTCCTGGCTGCTGGCGTTCTAGCTGCTGACTGAAACCTTTAATATATTTACTAAACAGCCCACCTTAGGCTTGTTATCGGGCCCCTCGACATGCGAGAACACGTTACATTGGACGTCGCCTTGGACGTCATAGCTGCAGCTCTTCCTGGATGTACTGGATCTGATCCTGACTGTTGGAGTACCAGGCTAAATAGTTGAATATTTCGATGAATCTGCCCACCTTAGGCTTGTTATCGGGCCCCTCGACATGCGAGAACACGTTACCTTGGACGTCATAGCTGCAGCTCTTCCTGGATGTACTGGATCTGATCCTGACTGTTGGAGTACCAGGCTAAATAGTTGAATATTTCGATGAATCTGCCCACCTTAGGCTTGTTATCGGGCCCCTCGACATGCGAGAACACGTTACCTTGGACGTCGCCTTGGACGTCATAGCTGCAGCTCTTCCTGGATGTACTGGATCTGATCCTGACTGTTGGAGTACCAGGCTAGATAGTTCAATATTTCGATCAATCTGCCCACCTTAGGCTTGTTATCAGGCCCGACATGCGAGAACACGTTACCTTGGACGTCGCCTTGGACGTCATAGCTGCAGCTCTTCCTGGATGTACTGGATCTGATCCTGGCTGTTGGAGTACCAGGCTAAATAGTTGAATATTTCGATGAATCTGCCCACCTTAGGCTTGTTATCGGGCCCCTCGACATGCGAGAACACGTGGCCGTCGTCGCCGTACATGACGTCGTAGCTGGTGACGTACTGGTCGAAGAGCGGACTGCCCTGCAGCAGCACGCCGTACACCGGCTCCCGGCGCGGCAGCTCCACCTGGATGTACGGGTTCTGGTCCTGGCTGCTGGGGTTCCAGCTGCCGGCTGGAAGTTCAATGTAACTGTCGATTTCTATGGCTTTGATAAAATTCTGATTATCTTCTGACAGCTTATATAGCCAAGATAGTGTTAGTAATTAGACAGACTTAGTAACCAATGGAACTATAATGTCGTCATTATGATTGTGCCATCAGCTGCCATCATCTTTGAATTTGTTAGTTTTAAATGAAATCAATAGAACTAAATTGGAATGACTTCGTAGTGAAGCCATATTGTCAAATTAGTAGACTCGCCCTACTCATACGATTGTTATTTATTCGGTAAAAGCGTTTGGAACTTAGCAACATCAGCCTTTGCGTCTCAAAAATTTTACCTTAACAACTCACCTCACTTCAAACCATAGACGGTTTAAACTCAGTGAAAAATTGCATAAATACACACATACATAATAATAATAAGAACTTTTTAATAGTAAAAACTTGTCAAAAAAGCCGTCATATACCAGTAATGTCCAGCGGATGTCCATTAAGCACGGCGAATTGCGGTTCAAAGAGCGCGTTGGCGACCGAACTGGCTTTGAAGGCGGCGTCCGGCAGTGGCTCTTCACCTTCCCACAGCAAGTACTTGTACCTGAAAATTAGAATGGGTTGAATACTAAAGAACAGAAGCACTTGCACAAAATGACGTTGGTCCATGATGTGTTTGTATACAAAATACATAAATTTTGCTTTCTTTGTACAGATATTTGATCTTACTTTTCATTCTTACTCTTTTTGTTTAATCGTACTTTTATCAAAATGGGAAAAAGTCGCCAAGCAAGTTAATCATGCTTAGCAACCATGCTTCGATTTTGTAAAAATAATAAATTGTAACAAATAATACATTCAGATAGTAATAGATTCAGCAGCGGTGATAGCCCAGTGGCTTACAATTCGACCTCGAATCGAGGGGTCTGGGTTCGAATCCCAGTGGCACGCACCGATGACTTTGTAATAAAAATTATGTGCGATTTATGAAATTAAATATCACCTGCTGTTACGGTGAAGGAAAACATCGTGAGGAAACCTGCATGCCTGAGAGTTCACAAAAAAATGTTCTCAAAGGCATGTGAAGTCCACCAACCCGCAGTAGGCCAGCGTGGTGGACGGCGGCCTACATCCTTCTCATTGTGAGAGGAGACCCGACCCTGTAGTGGGTCATTAATGGGTACTGACACGACAATATATTCAGAAAACTTAGATAGCGTGATTCAGCATACCCGTGGCGCCATCTCTTATCAAGTGGCGGAAGTCATAAAATCGATCGAAGAAAACATAAAATCGATCACGTTCCACTCACCGATCCGGTTTGCACTCCGGCGGCGGCGACACCGTCGTGGGCACCACAATGGTCGTGATCGGCAAAGGCGTGGTCACCGTCACAGTAGTCGCCGGTGTTCCCGTGGTCACCGTTTCTAAACTCGGCGTGTGCGTGGTCGGCAGTTCCGTCGCGTTCGTAGCGACCGAGCTCTCAACGCGAGACACTGGGCGTTCCGCGCTATGCGTGGTCTCGATGGTAGGAATGGTGATAGTGGTAGGGAATGTGGATTTGGTCGTTACCGGAGTGGGGGCTATGGTTGTTTTCAGAGTTTCAGGGGACGTGTAGTTGGGTGTGTGTGTTTGGGTGGATAGCGTGGACGAGGGCGTGGATGGTGTTCGGATAGGTTCCACGGATAGCATCGGCAGGTGGGAGGACTGCTCGATGGTGTAGCTGACGCACTCGCTGGTGTCGCAGTGCATCGCGTTCTCGAGGCATTGGCATTTCTCACAGCCGTTCATCGTCACGCCTCCGGGCTGAAAATAGATGGATTAGTTTATTAATGTCTATCCTTTTTCTTTTTCAAATCGTAAATCAATGGGCAAAGATTTTGCGTTCTTAAAAGTAATTATTTAAAACAAAGTACAAATTAAATTGGAAAAGAGTATTCTGGAGCAAGTAAATCATTCGTAATCAACGGATTGATCAAATACTGACATTTTGTACTTAAGCACAATGGGATTTTAAATTTAAATGAGATTTTTATGAAATCTCATCCCAATCGGACCAGTTCTTTCATTATTTGTCCATGAAAGAATCACAGATCAATTTAGAATCAATTTACGATGGATTTCAATAAGTTATAAGCTACCAACTTTGACAACAGTGCCGAGGTAATCGCAAGTGCAGTCCTGAGGCGGCACGCATGTCTTCTCGTCGCGCCACATCCAGCCGGGCTCGCATTTGATGTCCGACAGCAACACGTCAATGCAGGGGCTCGCACATGTCTGGATACAGTAATATTCGTTCAATTATTGACAACAGCCAAAGGGTCAACCTTTGCTCAATATCTAACCGATCGATATCTGTTATTAGTATGACAATCGATCATCCGACAGCCCATATGTGGACATTGGTAACATCAGCTTTGCAAGGCCTTTTTATAACCCAGCAGCGATAAAACAATAAAGTGATATGAAAATGAGACTACTGTAGAATTTTATTGCTAATCGTTGTTGACAAAAATTACATGAACAATGTTTTCGGCGTTTAGCCTCACTGATTTTTTTTCAGTTCAGTTGTCACCGACGTCTAGCATCGCCACTAGATGTCAGTTTAACAAGTGGATATAGTGGATAGTGGATGCCAGGATGAACATTAGAGTTCCAATGAGTACATTCGAGGTTCCATTCCCCGCGGAATGTGTCACTTGTCAGACTGTGCTAAGTAGCACAGTAGGAAGTTTGAATTAATAAGGCTAAGGAAGGTTCCTTAGCCTTATTAATTCAAACTATCAACCATTTCAGTATCATTTCCTATGTATATGTTGTAAAATTGCAGTATCTTAGCCGTATTTATGTAAATAATCTTCACACCTTCCTTCCTTCCTTCCTTTCAGCCCTTAGTAGTCCACTGCTGGACATGGGCCTCCCCTAATCGACGCCACTCCGCCCGGTCCTGGGCCCTCTTCACACATTCAGCACCATTTCCTCACCTGTCCTCTCACACACTTGCCCTTGGCTTGCAGCTCCACTCTGAAGTGTTCGCACAGCTGGTCGCAGGGGTAAGCACACGAGTCCACCTGTCCCGGAGGACATGAGCTCGTCGCTGGGGTGAACACTGTTAACAAAATACTGCCGTTAGAAATTTGTAGTTGTTCACTATACGTGAAGTAGATCTGCCAAGTCGTGCAAAAAAGTGGCACGGCCGTACTATACTTTTCTCGAAGCAACTCAGGCCATTTTCAACGCCCTGTATAGTTGTACAGCAGTATAATATGTATATGTATAACCGTAATAAATGTATAATGTCGGCTTTAACGTTGACACCGTACTAGGTATGTTTCCTGAGTCAAAAAGGAACAGATTAATATTCCATCTTCAAAACATTTGCTGGAAGAACCAAACATTTTTGGAGCTGGAGTACTCGTGACTCATTTCAAACAAGCCTTGTTAAACTAATTTAACTGGATGGTAACTTCATTGAGATCTTTTGAGGTCATAAAATCTTCTTATCTCAACTAGCAGATGATGTAAGTAAAGCTAAGAATGTTTTCAGAATAACTTATTTGTATTTTATGGTTGAAAGTTAAATGCTTCAGAAAATTAATAGGGTGAAAAAACAGTAAAAAAGGGTCTTACTTCCACTTGGCGAGGATCCTTCTGTCTCGTAATCTGAAATTTATAACATATTTTTTAATTTTCCAAATCAGATTTTATGTACCTACAGCAATTTTTCACTCCCAACATATTTAAATCCTATTTACTGTAAGACCGCCGATTGCACTGTACCTGTATAATAATAGTCTTTGTATTTTATATAGATTATATTATATTATATTTATATTTTATATAGACTTTGATGTGCAATAAAGTGTATTATTAAAAATATTTGTCACGTACCCAGGTTTATGTCACACTTGCTATAAAATAGTATATTTTCGCGTTCACGCCGTGTAATAATAGGCTACTTAGGTCACGCGTATCGTAATGTACTATTATAAATAGTGAATAAAGCATTTGCCACATACCTTGACTACTGCTGATGGACAAGGTAGTGACGCTGCCGCACTCCGGCCTGAGCGCGATGACGTCGACGGGCCAGTCGCAGACCATGAGCGAGGGGTTTCCGCTCTCGTGTTTGGCTTGTCCGGTGTGTAATTAATTTTATAGCACAGTGTGACCTAAACCCGCAATTCACGCATGCTTTTTTGTGACCTAAGTTGCTTATTTATACACGGTGCCTAAATTATTTGTGTGACCTAAACCCGCAATTTACGCACGCTTTTACGTGACCTAAGTTGCCTATGTCTCTTTCCGCTCGCTCCAGTCCGCGGCGGGTTTATGTCACACTCGCTATAAAATAGTATACGATACTTGTGACCAAAGTTGTCTATTAATGCACGGCGTGAAGTTAGCACCCGAGCAGAGGTCACGCGTATCGTAATGTACTATTATACATAGTAAATAAGCATTTGTCTCGTACTTTGACTACTGCTGATGGACAAGGTGGTGACGCTGCCGCACTCCGGCCTGAGCGCGATGACGTCAACGGGCCAGTCGCAGACCATGAGCGAGGGGTTGTACATGAGCCCTTCCGCTCTCGGGTTTGGCTTGTCCGGTGTGTAATTAATTTTATAACACAGTGTGACCTAAACCCGCAATTCACGCATGCTTCTTCGTGACCTAAGTTGCTCATTTCTACACGGTGCCTAAATGATTTGTGTGACCTAAACCCGCAATTTACGCACGCTTTTACGTGACCTAAGTTGCCTATGTCCCTTTCCGCCCGCTCCAGTCCGCGGCGGGTTTATGTCACACTTGCTATAAAATAGTATACGATATTTGTGACCAAAGTTGTCTATTATTGCACGGCGTGAAGCGAGCAGAGGTCACGCGTATCGTAATGTACGAGTACTATTATAAATAGTGAATAAATCATTTGCCACGTACCTTGACTACTGCTGATGGACAAGGTGACGCTGCCGCACTCCGGCCTGAGCGCGATGACGTCAACGGGCCAGTCGCAGACCATGAGCGAGGGGTTGTACATGAGCCCCTCCGCGCAGCTCTTGAGCACCGAGTGTGGCTTGTCCGGGTTCGTCAGGTCGGGCGTGCACTCGTAGAACTTGCTGCAGTCCGTCGGGTGCGGGCGGCTCGGGTGGGCCGCGTCCAGGCATTGGAACGGCTCTGGACGACGGAGAAACCAATAAACACTCGTAGTAACTAAGCGAAATATATTTCGTTGCATATAATGAACAATTTTGGACAGGTTCATTCTTTTGAACGGTGACTTGGCAGAAAATTGGCAGAAAAGTCTCAAATTGTTTACGTTATTGGGTGGTTGCGCTAATTAATCTACCGGCGACCCAGATATAGGAAGTAGAAAGAACAAGTACATAGGCAAGCCAGGCGTACCCTAGATTCTCTTTAACTGAGCGCAATATTAGCTCCTGCTATCAAGTACATCACGACAAAATGATAAAATGGGTTTAAGGCGTGAAAAACGTATGCGTGAAACTAACTGAGCTAGCTACAGTGGATTTGGAACAAATATATGTTATTATTGCCTTTCTACTTTTCTCTATCACAAAAGTAGTCCATTAAACGTCTAAAACTATTCTTATAGACGTTTCCCATCAGTGTGTGACGAACAAACACCTCATGAATTCAGAACAGGCTCCCAGATTATACTTGACTTCCAGCTAGATACCCTAGTATATCCGCTGGTGGCACACCTCCGCCGCGAAAACGCGAAATGCGAAACCGGAACTGAACTAAATGGCGGTACGTAAGCGGTGATGTGAGCGGCGGGCATCTGCGTCGATCGCGCGATACTCCGCGGAGAAGAGACAGAATTATAGCCGTTGAACGCGTTAGAACAGGCAGTTTCGCGAACGTTTCGCCCGTCGTACAACGGACGAACGGTGGCGAAACTTCAGCGGTTACGCTATTTCAATTTCGCGACGGAGATGTGCTACAGCTAACGCGGTCACCTCACCTTCAGTGCAGTTGCAGTACACGCGTATCTCGAAGTCAGGGCAGGCCTTCCCCTTGTCCGTCTGTCTGCATACAAGCCCGTGCTCCAGACTGCACTCCACGTCCAGTCCCGTGTCTTTGGGAGTCCTGTGCCCTTCCACTGTGCGACACTCTATGCTCGTCATCATGTCCTTCTTGCACATGGGGCCACCAATAACCTGAATAAAAATGGAAAGAACGCTGATAGATACCGTCAAAAATGGAAAGAACATTGATAGATTTCGTCATATTTTTAAAAAGAATTGATATAATTTTAAAGATGTTTAAGTTAGCTTTTTATTAACCTTTACAATATTTGACAAATAAAACGATGGAATTTAAAAGAAATGCGTTCCTCAATTCTACCGATTGAGAAACTTATCAGTGTAATAAATTTCAGCAATTTCAGCAAATTTTGCAGCATTTAATAAAAAATATAATGCTCAATAGAGAAAATTAAAAATCAGTAATTTTAATCCTAATTTATTTCATTTTGTTAAATCTTTTTTATACTTGTGTTTTTTTTGCAACATATCTTTTGATATCTCTTCCCTCTAAAATGTGTGCAAACAGAGTAATAGAGAAGCTTACCAGTTCGTTAGGTTTCGGCGGCGGCTCCTTGTCGACGGATTTCCCCTGGTCGTTGATCTCCGGTGGGCCGCGGTTGACCCACGGCGTCCAGCCCGTGGCACACGTCAGTGGCTGGTCGTGGGGCGTGGTCTCGGGCGTCGGCGTGGTCCCGGTGGGCTAGTGGCGACGACGAAAATACTCTTTAGTTGAATTGTTGAAATATGTTCAACAGTCAGATAAAAGTTTATTGTGACTGCCCTGCCAATGGGATTTTGGGAACTAAATAGGCACACAAGTGCGTTAGCCCCGATGCTTGAGTAGATCGGAAGCGATCGAAAAAGTTGAGTAACTGGATGGGTGACCGCTTATGGCGAATTAAATGCGCGCTTCGGTGGGCACGTTAAGCCGTCGGTCCCGATTGTTATTGATTAGATAGCAGTCGTTAAATCTCGTCGAAGGCCCTACGACTAATATCTCTTGTTTCTTCACCAATCCGCATCTATTGCGCGGTGCAGTATGCTATAAAGAGACATGCTATAAAGAGGTTATAAAGACACTCGTGCCCAATAGTGGGCCATTTAAAGAGAATAGAAGACGCGAGGAACAACGTCACCATACCGCTTCAGTCGAGCAGGGCTGGCCGGTGCAGACTCTCGTCTTCTTGGAGCAGCGGCAGGTGTGGCATTTGTCCTCTTCCAAGATCTCCCCCTCCAACACCTCCCTCCCGTCCGGCAGAGTCATGCACACCGGCTTGCACTTGGCGCGAGGAACGCACTCTTTGAGGCTGCTGTTGGAGTACACGGTGCCTTCGGGACACGTCTTGTTCGGCTTGCAGCCTGTCAGAAAGTAGTTTTCGTTTAACAGTTATATATATATATATATAAGCATTTCTTTGATTTATATTTTAATGTCGCAAAAACCATAGAATTAGATTATGAGCCTTAGATGAAATTTAAATAAAAAACCTGCTATCTGATGATATGACATGAGGTCGCTTTAAAAACTGATTTTTTTAGAAACAGTTGCAGATTCTGGTCCAAATTTCAAAAATCAAAATAAGTGCAGGCTATAAGTTTTGGGGTTATAGATTTTTACCATTTTAAAAATGATCTATCGAAACAGTTCCTTTTCATGATAACGATTTTTAAATACCTGAAGATACTCCATTACCTTGAAAGAAACAATCCAGAACTTAACGAAACAAAACGAAACGAAAACAATAGTTTATGATAAACAAGTTTCAATGGCATCTTTGTCACTTTAATCGTGCATTAGCGCTCTTAGTGCCTCATAGTACAATGCCACATAGTATTACCTTCAACACAAGTGTGGTGCTCGCACACGGCGCTGACCTCCTTGTAGTCGAGCGTGTTGTCGCAGCTCTCCGGCGGGCACGCGGGCACGCACTCGCTGTAGTGGCTGCACTCCCCGTCGCATTGCATCGCTGAACAAACCGGGAAAGAGGGATTAGCATATCCAACGGAACTCAAAGGTTTGTCTAGCCATTAGTGACCCACTGGACAGTACTGGACACTTTTCTCATCAGAAAGTATGTTAATACTTGCTCTTTGAGCCGGTAACCCCTTCGGCCTTTTGCACGTCAGTGTGTAACGCTTCTCTCAACAGAAACATACATATTTGTATGGAATTGTTGAGCGAGGTCTTGCTCAGTTCCTTGATGGTGTCTGATCATAGACTAGGGGGGTTTCCTCTACTTTTTTTTTACTTCCGACGATAATTAGTCACTTCATTGGTCAAGTTCGTGTCTTGCCACGTGGCAGAAGTACTTGAGCGTTCTCTGCATGCAGAAGGTTGAGGATACAAATTTCCAATTCACATCTCGAATGCTAGATTTTATACGAGCTTTTATTGTTCAGATTTGGGAAGCGTATAAAGTAACCATTTGTCAAATTTGAATGTGTCAGTTTGAATTGTGTCAAAAGTAACCAACGAGTAATGAATCTTACGGCAAGTCTCCTGCGTCCTCCATTTAAAGGTGACCCCTCGAGCGGCGCAAGCGTGCGCGTACGCAGCGAGCGCGGTGCAAGCGCACTCGCAGTCCGCGCCCGAGTCGCAGGCGCACGCGTCGCGCTCGCACCGCGATATGAACGAACTGGGCGGCACCTCAGTATGACACAGCGAGAAGGGATACCGCTTCATCGCGCCGCATGTGGCCGTCGCCCATTCCTTGCGCTCGGGACGTTGCGCGCAGTGGTCCTGGAAAGTTACGATGGTTATAGATACAACTTTATTGAGTTACTGGAAGTTGCCCGCGACATCGCCTGGTTGAGATTTAGAATTAGGTTCGAAAAGAGATAAAAGATATCTCATAATGATGTTCTTTACCGAATTATGCGACTTTGTCCGCGACAACGTCTGGAGATTAATAATTTGGTCCAGAGAGACAAAAAATATCTGATATGTTAAACCAGGTTAAAATTAGTATGGGAAACTGTCAAGACAGACAGACAAATTACACACTAAATTACTGACGTTTACTATACGAAGACTTTGATGATAGTGTTCATGCCAAGTTCAGGCGCACGGCACTAAAGTTAAGTTCGTTGCCCAAAAATTAAGAAAGAAAGTCTTACGGTAACAGCTTGCGGTTTCGGGCAGGTGGGCTTCAGTTTCCAAGAGTCGGCGAAGATGAGCGCCGATGTCTCTGGGAAGCCGCCGCCTGCTGGTGACTGGAAGTCGTCGCGCATGTCCGAGTTGTAGTTGCCGCAGAGGCCTTTCACCTGAGGAACACGTTCAAATTTTCAAATTTAGAAACGGCATAACTCGTGTCAGAACCTCCACCAAGCCGCAATGGCCTCCCCCTGGTGTGAAGAGACCTGTGCCCAAGAGCGGGCCATAAAAGGGTTGCAGCCACTACCGGGGGTCCACCAACCCGTATTAGATCAACGTGGTCTAAGGCCTACATCCTTCTCAGTGTGAGAAGAGACCCGACCCTGCAGTGGGTCATTAAAATGCAGAGTTGTTTTAGTCCGGCAGAAGTTATTGCATACATTTCAAGACACCAGCTATTTGACGGCATATTTATGAACTAATATATCTGGCAATAAAGCGAATGATAACAATGTCATGTTTTTTGAGCCAATTTTGGCTATCTCAAGAATGATTGTGCCGCTGTCACAGAAGGTTTTCTTTTCTGGAACAGCTATACCTACAACAATTAGTAAAATAATTCATTGTTTCAATAACACACTCACTCACTCGCTATACATAAAAACAGAGAATAAAATAAATCTTTCCTTTAAATAATACAAGACTCACCCTGCCCTTCCACGCGGAATCGACCCGCACGTAGACGCGCATCCCACGATCCCACTGCAAGCTCACGCCCAGCGATGGGACGTCCAGGAACACGTACGCGCCCGCCAAACGAAGCTTTATCCTGGATGATAAAGCAGCATGTTAAAACCTCAAATGTGTTGGTGAGAGATTGTGATTCTTTCGGAAAGATTATCAATTGCCACTTACGTTTCTGGGCTTTTAATAATATGTGCGATTGGGAAGGCGTGGTTGGTTAAAAAAGGATAATAAGTTTACAGAAGTATGATTCCAAGTGTCTCATGTAAGGTGATTGCGGAAAAATGGATAAATTCAAATCCAGATAAGGTGGTCATGTCATTCTGGCTGTGATGCAGGTGGCCGTGGCTACATGTGGCTACTTAATTGCTGATACCGTTGCTTACCTCTTGAGTGCGGAGACGTCAGGCAGTGGCATGCTCTTGGTGAGGCTGACGGATTCCTGTTCATCGCCGCCCACCCGCAGCGTCACGGATTTGGAACACGTCGCACCCGTTGTGCCACAAGGCTCATTCTGTTGTAAAAAATGACATTATTTTAAAACAATTTTTTTAATATTAATTCGGTTTGTTGTGGCGGATCGCTAGTACCACTAATGAATCTTGGAATGAACAGGAATCCGATAAGCGTGCTGAAAGCACTGCACGTGTTTAACAATAATATAATATTTAACCTAATTTTTATTTTAACACATTAAATACGAACATTAAACCTACAAGTATTACGTTTTCATTTGGGTATACGTAGGTATTAATAAATAAGTCTTATAAAAGTGCTGAGATAACAAACATTCCTTATTACAATACAACATATCGTACATACAACTGGTCAGCTGTAATCGTTTAGGTAAGAGGTGACCTTGTTTTTGTTTTATACGCAATGCTCGTACGCAATAAATTTCACGTTTCGAAAGTCTTTGACGCAGATAAAGACCAGATAGTATATTACGGTAAACCAGTATATCGGGGGCGTAGCTCAGATGGTAGAGCGCTCGCTTAGCATGCGAGAGGTACCGGGATCGATACCCGGCGCCTCCAATTTTTTGTAAGGGTTTTTATGGTCAACTAATGACGCAATGAACCACGTAAACCACCAGAGTTTGAGATTATCCGTAAGATCCACCGGCATAATTTTTAATAATTAAATTATTCTTAATCTTTAAAAATATTTTGAGACTATTATATGTTATTAATATTTTATAGTAATACAATAAAAACATATTTATGCATTTATGACCGATTATTTTAATCCGAAGATATAGAAAGAATAATAAGATTGGTTTTATGATAATCTGCTACGCACACTTCAATTATTGTATTAATACTGTGTGTGGGTGTGTGTGTGTGTGTGTCTCTGTGTGTGTGTTGTATTAATACGAAGTGTGTGTGTGTGTTGTATTAGTACGGTGTAAACTCACCTGTATTTCGACACTGAAGCCATCCCGCCCGTCCTTGGCCCCCTTGGCGAGGAGGTACTCGCAGACGCCCTCGAAGTCGTAGTCGGCACCGTCGAAGGTGGTGACGTGGGAGTCGCCCCACGCCCCGCACACGCCCGCGCACTGGTTGCTGGTGCACGACCATTTGCCGCTCTTGCACTCGCTGGAAGAAAGTTCATGTTAGTTTTCCTATAGGAGAAACCATCAGTCCAACCTACTTATATATTGCTATTATAAATGCGAATGTTTGTGAGTATGGATGGATGTTTGTTACACTTTCACGCAAAAACGGCTGAACAGATTGGGACGAAATTTGGTACACAGATAGATCATTACCTGGATTAACATATAAGGTTATCCTTCTCTGCACCAAGTTCTAAAATACACGCGGGCGAAGCCGCCGGCACAGTCTATTTTTTTATACTTGTCCTATTTAGTAAACAATTTTATCTGGTCTTTTCATTTTAATTTGCGATTTAACGCAGACACAAAATTAATAAACTGCCGTACTCAGAGACATTCATTAACGTTAATGGTTCATTATGTAAATAACGATGACACTTATGTCGATACGAATAAAGACGATTTTATTTGTTTGTTAATGAACATTAAGTTAAATGACGTCTCTGAGTGCGGCCGTTAAAGACAAATTGTCATTTAATACTGAAACGAATTTGTAGTATATATAATTAATTTTTTAAAAGTAAATTTAAACTTGTTTTTTTCAATAAAAGGTAGCTCCAAGATTGTTCACCAAATAAAACAAGAGTAAAACTAAAAATATTTCGTTTTGTTTTCATTCGCATACCTGAGTAAAACGTCATAATAAAGATAAATATTGAATAATTACAACACTGCAATAATTACGTATTCATGTAAATACACGTACAATTTTAACGTTTCTGTATATAAATTTTGACCGTTCGTATATCGGGGGCGTAGCTCAGATGGTAGAGCGCTCGCTTAGCATGCGAGAGGTACCGGGATCGATACCCGGCGCCTCCACAAAAACCCTACTGTGCAGTTTTTTAGTTCGATAAATTTTATACGTAGTTGAAAATTTTATTTGGGACTTCCAGATTTTAATTAATATCATTCTGTGCCTATGTTTATTTTTCATATTTTATCTATAAACTGTTTCATTCTGAAGTGCTTTTAAGAACACATCTACATGAAAATTATATTTATTAGAACAAAATGTTACTTTTAATAAAGGGAATTTAAACAAGGTCTTTTAATTAACTTTTTTAAATTTACAATATTCAAATGGTCAAGTCAATCTATGGATACATACATGGATCTCACAACTTTTTTTTACAAGAACTACGACGACATACAAGTCACACGGTTTATAGCGCGGCGTTGCTGCCAACGTTCAAACTGGTGTCGGTACGGAAAAACGTTAGTTCGTTGCTCGAACTGGATATCTTAGTTCAGCACGCGTCGTATATTTAGTTAATGTCAACAGAATGGAGTTAAACATTTAAAAAGTTTTCTATAGCGCGGCGTTGAATGCGCACGTTCAGAGTGGTGTCGGTACGGAAATACGTTAGTTACCAGGTGTTGCACTCCTCCTGCATGGCGTGTCCGTCGGGGTAGCTGCGGCCGCCGTGGTGGCAGGGACACTCGGACCCCAGCACGCACTGGTTGGCGGCGGAGTCCAGCACGAAGCCCTTCTTGCACTGACAGCCGGGACGACACTCCTCGGTGGTCACTGACGGCGGCAGGTGCATGTTCTGGGGGTATAGATTATTTTTAGCACAAGGAAATAACCAATTAGTCCGAGTTCTCATTATCTACTACTACGCATTCACATTGAGTCATAAACAAAACGCTCATAGAAAGTTTTCATCATTTCAAAATCCATCATCAGTAATTCTGCGCGTTAATGTAAACAGCCGTGCTTGTTTGGTATGATTTTTAAGGCAAGTTTGCCTCAGTCCACACTCCACATTGAAAAAATAGTTTAGTTTTGTTATGAAGTTCGGTCGTAGCGCATCGATAGGTATCATTTTTTCCGGTCTCGAAGTTTATTCGACGGAAATGAAAACAACAGAAAGTAATTAAAAAGAACAAAAAACAAACTTAAATAAATCTTTACTATTAAAAATATCTATTTACAGAATACAATAAAAAAAAGAAAAGAAAACTCATAATAAAAATATTTCATCTAAAGTGCCCATGTGACGCATCGTTCCCAAGATGCTGGCGGCATTTCCACGCTGAACACACAGGCTAAATAAATAAATATTTAAATATTTTTATTATGAGTTTTCTTTTCTTTTTTTTATTGTATTCTGTAAATAGATATTTTTAATAGTTATGAAGTAATAACAACTCTTTTAATCTCATCAATGACCCATTGCAAGATCGAGTATCCTCTCACAATGAGAAGGGCTTTAGACGCCTTAGTTCGCCACGCTCGCCTAATGCGGGTTGGTCGACTTCACATGCCTTTTTTTGTGAACTCTGGGGCATTCCTTCACCGTAACAGCAGGTGATATTTAATTTCATAAATCGCACACAACTTTTATTACAAAGTCATTGGTGCGTGCCACTGGGATTCGAACACGGACCCCTCGATTCGAGGTCGAATTCTAAGCCACTGGGCAATCACCGCTGCATAAGTTATATTTAATGTCATATAACCGACAACTATCACCAATGAAACCTTATATCTATCTTATATCTTGACCTGGGAAAAATCGAGAAACACCCCCCACCTTGCAAGTGAGCGGCTCGGCGATCTGGCAAGTGGTGAACTCCATGTTGTTGGAGGCGCTGCAGTTGGTCCGCAGGTCCTCGGCGGGCGGGAACGTCTGTATGTCCGCCGGCGTCGCGGGCACGCAGTCCCAGTGCGCGCCGACGCATGTACTGAACACATGTAAAAATAACTACTCGTACAATCAAAATGGATGATGGTAGAGAACATAACATTTTGTAGCAAAAGAGCATCTGATGTTGAGGGTCACTGCGACCTTTGGACATACAATCTCCAATGTAGTCCTACTATGCAATTATAAATGTGAATGTTTGTGAGTATGGGTGGATGTTTGTTACTCTTTTACGCAAAAACGGCTGAACAGATTCGGATGAAATTTGGTACACAGATAGATCATAACCTGGATTAACATATAGGATACTTTTTATCTCTCTCTGGACCAAGGACTACAATACACTCGGGCGAAGCCGCGGGCACAGTCTGTATAGTATAATTCCAATCCAATAGAAAAATATCCTATCCGATATTGTATTTAACTACCCAAATGGCGTAGTGGTTAAGACACCAGTGCGCTGCGTGGGAGTCCTGACTTCGATTCCCAGCAGAGCAGATTCAAACGATGAATTTCTGATTCTGGTCTGGGCGTGTTGTGTTCTTGTCTTATGTGTGTCCATGGCACACACGACACAGAGAATCCTAGTGTGGGGCTAGAAGTGTGAAGCGTTATATTAATATTTATTTATGATTAATTATTATTAAAACTATATTATTATAATTATGTATTCAACACAAATTCCTCACCATAGTTCTCTCTCCCGTCGACCGGCCCTCACTTCCTTGTAGCCGGCTTTGAACTCCATACCCTTGTGGTAACACGGGCACAGGCCCACCGGCACACATACGTTACTGCCGTCCAAAACCTACCAATAAAAAAGGTCTTTAAACAAACTAGGTCACAATCAATTTTGCAGTTTTACAAGACCGGCTGATGTATTCCCGCAGGACTATGACAATATGACATGGGGTTCTGCAAGAAGGGCATAAAGCTCTCCTTCATAGCCGGCAACGCACTGGCGCCCCCTGGTGTTGCGCGTGGCAGAAGGCGACGGTGACCACTTACCGTCAGGTGGCCCGTCTGTCTGGTTGCTTGCTCTATTTATAAAAAAAACTATTTCTTCAACCTCAATATGAATGAACAAAAATGAACTAAAAAAAGTTTGGCGTTTTTTTATAAAAAGATTAAATAAGTTGAGCCCACTTTTACGTTATTTTCTTTTTCAGCACAGTATCTCTCTTTATAATTATATAAACGTATGTATCTAAGCTATATGTAAGACATATAAAACCAAAAAAATCAACTGAAAGTGACACCAGTGCACTCCGCGGACGATCTGTAGTTAGATACCCAGCGGAGCAGTGATTTTAATAAGTAGCTTAAATTTCTGATGCTTTGAATGATGAGTTGTAATTTATGATTCCGGTCTGGGTGTGCGGTCATTCTATCACCTGTAAGCGTGAATCGTTATTTATTACTAGCGGTCCGCCCAACATTCTTTTCTTTTTATTTTTCAGTAATGTGGCATCAAAAAATGCATACAACCCTAAATTTTCAACCTTCTATCACCAACCTAGGGGTTATTAAAAAATAGGTTTTTTAATAGTCGATTTTTAACGCTCGATTACTTATATGGCATAAATATATATAAAGTTAAAACTATGTGGCAAAACAAAGTTTGCGGGGCCAGCTTTTTGTATGTTTGTAACGAATAAACTCAAAAACTACTGGGCCGATATCAAAAATTCTTTCACCATTGGAAAGCTACATTCAGCCTGAGTAACATAGGCTATTAAAAAAAATTAAAAAAAATTCATTGGCAGAGCGAAGCCTGCTGGGTCAGCTAGTATATAAGTATATATAATACCTGTCCAGGGGGACAAGCGCACCCCTCCACGCACACGGGCTTGCACGTGCCGCTCGCCCACAGAGACACGTCCGCGCACGTGCGCAGGCAGCTGTCCGCGCACACTGAGTACTGCTGCCCGCCCGCGCACGATATATCTGCGAGCAGTTGGACAGATTGCGCTCGGGTCTTGTCCTTCAATCAGTTATGACCTGCGGGATCGGGTCTCCGCTCACAATGAGAGGGATGTTGGCTTTAGTCCACCGCTCTGGCCTAACGCGGGTTGGTGGACTTTACGTGCCTTTTGAGAAAATTATGGAGTGTGCTGTGCGTGAACTGTCAGGCATGCAGATTTGTTCATGACGTTTTCCTTCACCGTTACAACAGGTAGGTACTGAATACAACAGATGTTTAATTTTATAAAGCGCACATAACATTTTTGAGAAAAAAAAGGACATCTCGAATAAGCAGCCAAATTCTAAGCCAGAGCAAGGGTTTCTCCGTAACATGCGCACGTGCTGTATAGACAGTCCTAGAAGAACGTTTGGCAAAGGAAGAGTTCCCACCAGGCTGGATGACCGTGCCTGGGGAACGGTCGTACTCCCATTACGTCATGTCGGAATTTTGCAATTTACAACGCCAAGGATGTAGAAAACTCCAATAGCGTGATACAGGATACCCGCTACCTGGTACTAGACAAAGGTCCTTACCACACTCCTTCACGTTGTACCGCCACTGTATTACCACGCCGGCCTGGGCACACGCCATGGCGTAGTCGCCCAGTATGGGGCAGAGACAGAGCGAGGGGTCGCCGGAACACGCGCACATGTCGTACAGACAGTCCTCGTAGTACGGCTGCACGTCCACGAACCAGTGGCACGCTGGAAACAGAAAAAAAAAAATAGAAGTGATTGATCATAATAATATCGTTTGAAATTTACTGCACGACATTTCTCTGTGTCGTGGATGTCAATGGACACACACATACAGGCCAGATAAAGAAATTTAAACTCATCAAACGAATTTCTGCTTAACTGAGAATCGAACTCAGACTCCTTCAGCTACGAGGCCCGTGTTGATAAACAGAAGTAAAACTTATAATGGGACTCAAACATAATTATTTCAGTGTACAGAATGTCATATTCAGTCATCTGTAGCAGCAAATCTTAGCCCTAACTGCTGAGCATGAGTGTTCTATAATAAGGTGAGGCATATTTCACGTAGCTGATCTTGTACCATCGTCCATTGTCGTCTATTAATGAATTTACCGCAAACCGACACTGCTACACCTCTAATACTTTAGAATCTACATAAGAATCTGGATTTTTGTTTTACGAAAGGTAAGTTTAGTTTAACAGAAGGATTTTTTTTTTGGAATTTGTTTTGCAATTGGATTGTGTAATTTGATAAAGGAAACAAGTTGTAAGTAAGCACTTACACTCAAACAATTTGCTCTTCAGTCTGCTGCAGTACTTCTCAGCGGCCTCCTTATTCTCCATATTGGCGCGGCACGGGTGTTCAGGTTCCGCCGTGGTCGCGTCGGAGCAGAACTCCCGGGTCTTCCACTTGTTGGCGAACGCTGGCGCAGACTGCTCCACGTCGCCTTCGGGGGTGAGGAAGTCGTTCCTCTGGTTCAGGTCGAAGGTTCCGCAGAGACCCTAGGAGAAAATTATTGTTTAAGTTTGGATTCGCACTAGTATTGATACAGACGTCTCATGTATTTACTCCTTGTTGCACAGTAATAACAATAACGAGCCAATCTCTGGGATGTGCATGAAACCGGTCTACTTAGTAGGCTAGGCGAGGTATTTCTGACACTGATTCTACACTAGTGTTCAGGCGCAGTAACAGTTCGAAAAGTTGCGTCTCGATATGAAAGTTCGGTAAGTCTTGGATTCGTATTAGATGTTATATGCTATAACGGCATCGTCACTTAAATAGATATGACCCACGTCACTCGCAAGTGAGGTTACTTAAAAAAAAATAGATTAAAATTTTTATTATACTACTTACATTGGTCTTGCCGTGTAATCCGGGCGGGACGTCCACATACACTCTCGTGTTGCCATCCCACCAGAGATCCACTTTTATTGGTAGTTGGACTATAAACAAACAAGATTTCTTTTAGTATATAGTAGGTATATAGGTGTTATGAGTAAGCAAGAGCAAATTCGAATTCTAAAACGGATCAATTTTGAAATTCAGTTCTCTAATTCTGTCCAGGGCAATATACCTAGTTAGTAGCACTTCATTTCTCATTGATATAACCTAATTTTATCAGATTGTTGTGTTTTTAATCCTCCTAATCGACACCACTCCGACCGGCCCTTTGCCCTCTGAATCCATTCGTTTCTCGCTTCCTTCAGCCATCGAAGAAGAAAGGAACAGATACCCAAGTATATCTTTATCTTAAAGATATTCATTTTACTAGAAGTCAAAAAGTCCATTTGTCAGTAACCCATTAATGATCCGCTACAGAATCTGGTCTCCTCTCACAATGAGAAGGATGTAGGCCTTAGTCCACCACGGTGGCCTACTGCGAGTTGCTGCCACGGTGGACTTCATGAGAAGTCGCACCAACTTTACCTTCTCATACTGCCTTGCATCACCGCGTTGTTGGATATGAATACTCATTTTTATCAGAAGCCAAAGTCCACTTACTAATAACAAACAGCGACGAGGCAGCCCGTATCTTGATGTCGCCAACGTTGACTGGCAACGAGGCCACCTCCTTGCCGCCGACGAGGATGAAGCCGCCCTGCTTCAGGTGTATCACCGCGTTGTTGTACACGAGGTTGACCGCCTTCGTGCAGGACGGCTTGCCCTCCCCGCGGTAGGGGGCGAGGTTCATTGCCTGTTACCATACACAACTGTTAAATCAAGCCAATGACGAGTGAATCCAGCTATGAATTGGGAACAATGGCCGTCATTTTAAACGATAAGTGGTCAGTTAAGATTTGTATGGAAAAAATACGTATTTTGTAAAAAATAGGCTCTATCCCTATATAGCGGTATATAGCGGTGATAGCCCAGTGGCATAGAATTCGATTTCGAATCGAGGGGTCCGGGTTCGAATCTCAGTGGCACGCACCAATGACTTTGTAAAAAAGTTATGTGCGCTTTATAAAATTAAATATCACCTGCTGTTACGGTGAAGGAAAACATCGTGAGGAAACCTGCATGCCTGAGAGTTCACGAAAAAAAAAATGTTCTCAAAGGTATGTGAAGTCCACCAACCCGCAGTAGGCCAGCGTGGTGGACTAAGGCCTACATCCCTCTCATTACGAGAAGGAGACCCGACCCTGTAGTGGGTCATTAATGGGTTACTGGCAAGGCTCTATCCCTATTTGCCGTATGCCATTACTTTTCAGAATTCGTTACTTGTTAGTGACACTATCAAATAGTGTGATAATACAGAGCGATTTTTTTTTCAAAATCAACCGGTTCGACTCCTCATATTACTATTATATTGCATATTGATTTTTCAAAAATCCAATGATGCAGATTTAGTTTCCATCAAAATCGGGCCCCAGACTCCTTTCAGTATTTTTCGTTACTCCTAATAGTTTCGGATTTCCCCATTCACGCACACTTGAAAAATTATCCCTGTATACACTCCTATACTACACAAGCATGATCTGGCCTAGTGGCAGATTCTCTTTATATCTAACCTCAGTGATAGTCCCAGCGTAACGACCCTAACAGCGTGGTAATTATAGGACAGTAGCTCGAGATAGCTGGAGTTCGTTACCCCAACTGCTGCGACTCAGCTTGTCAATCTTCTCCATTTTGACAGCTTCATAGGAATTCTTCACAGCTCGTGACCCACGTGTAACCTTTACGTTGATTTTAAGCTACTCATCAAGAACATTGTGAGTTCATAATTTTTGTTAGTGCCTTAAAGATATGTGGTTCGCTACTACTTACGATGTTCTACCAAGAGATGGCACCACGCGTGTCCTGAACCGCGCTATTAAAGTTTCATAAAAATTTGGCGTGCCAGTTTAAAACATTATGTTCCCTCAGTGATTGTCCCCAGTTTAAGATATAAAAACTTGAGAGTTGTCAAGGGACACCCGGAAGGAACGAAGTTCATGACGTAAATGACAATGTCATTTACGACACTTTTTGCTGTCATGACGTAACTGAAGTTCATGACGTAACTGACGTAGTCATGAACTTCAGTCATTGTCATTTACGTCATGACTTACGTCATGACAGCAAAAAGTGTCGTGACAACTTTTCGTAAGAATTTTTTCCGTCTAGCCGCCTTTCACAACGCGCGATAAGGAACTTCGTTCCAATACAATCTTACCTCAGTGATAGCCCCCGAACAAGCGACGTTCTCCACATCGATGGTGATGTTGTCGGTCTTGAGCAGCGTGTAGGTGCAGTGGCCCATGAAGTCGTACCGCAGCCCGTCGAACGTCGTGTAGTGCGGGTCGCCCACGGCCGAGCACCGAGCGCCACAAGGCTTCTGAGTGCACGCCCATTCGCCGGATTGACAGGTGCTGGGGAAGAGCACAAATAAAATAACCTCTAACTCTTGCAGAATCCTAATGTGCAACTATAAGTTTGAAGCGTTTATTTACTATACCCCATCAGAACAAAATCACCCTCAACGTATTAATGGGCCATCGGATGCATGAGGTCATCTGTGAACCAATACCAGGGGTATTACCGGTCAGCTGATAAGTGGATTCTTTACGGCCTTTTTAAAATATCTCCTTGTCCCGGAAAGTCATTCGCTTTTCTGGACCCATCGGTTGTTCTCCAACGACCGACCTTCGGGAAGCAGCCCTCGACACACTCTTTTTGGACATTTCATAACTTACCAAGTATTACAGCTCTTGCGTATAGCACAGAAGCAATACTCAATACGTTCTGATCAGACATTTCATAACTTACCAGGTATTACAGCTCTTGCGTATAACACAGAAGCAATACTCAATACGTTCTGATCAGACATTTCATAACTTACCAAGTATAACAGCTCTTGCGTATAACACAGAAGCAATACTCAATACGTTCTGATCAGACATTTCATAACTTACCAAGTATAACAGCTCTTGCGTATAACACAGAAGCAATACTCAATACGTTCTGATCGGACATTTCATAACTTACCAGGTATTACAGCTCTTGCGTATAACAGCGCCCGGTTGGAAAACCTTGTTCCTGGCGCGGCAGGGACACTCGCTTTTCTGGACGCATCGGTTGTTCTCCAACAACAGGCCCTCGGGACAGAAGCAACCCTCGACACAGGAGCCGTTCTTGGGGGAGGCGAGGGGAAAGGCGCAGCTGGGCTGGATGTCAGGCCCGCAGGAACGATAGACTTTGCCATCCGGGCACTTCATTGCTGGAAAGGTAGGATAAGTCGGCGACTTTAAATCGTAAGGCACTGATACTCATTATTTAACGGATATAGTTGCTTGTTTAGTTCGCGATTGATATAGTTCAGCAGTCTACCGTGTTCATTACTTAAATGGATGAGATCGCGTGGTGAATTAAACACGTATTTCTTCAGGCGCATACAATCGCGATTTTTATCAATAGATAGCAGTCGTTTAACCTCTTCGGTGGCTCTACGAGTAGTTAGAGAATATCTAGCACGAGAGCCACAATGCGATATCTTCACCATCCGCTATGGAGAAGCATGAACTATCTCATGTTACTTTATTCCTCTAGTCTAGGTCGCTTCTCCAGCAATAATGCCGCCTTTAGTATATCCATTGTATAAAAGGGCGGCATTGAATACAAAATTATAAAATATTATTCATTTTGTGATTGCTGTACAAATACAGAGTATTGTATTGTATTGTATTGTAAACTCACGGCAGATATCAGCGTCACGCCACGACTTCATATCTTCTACGCCGTGACGCAAGCACTCCTTGGCGTAAATGGACACGGTGCTGCAAGCGCATTCTTCTGAAGCTGTAAGCAAATATACGTTTATTCTCCACGAGCTCGAAGAGACCTACACTCGTGGTTGAGGAACTTGGTTACCATCGAAAGTATCAAAACTAATCTTTTTAAGAGTCCGCCTTAAGGCAAGCAGGCAGACGGGGCACCTGGAATTTCAGTCTTCGGCGGGTGTTACAGTGACGAAGGTGACGTAGGCATTATTAAGTGATGTTTGCATTATTTCATGATTACATCAAAACGTCTATCAGGCGATCATTAAAAAAACATTTGTTAGACTTGTTAACGAGGCTAATAATAAAATACCTGATTGTAAGGATGTAAGGTGTTTCTGCAATCCATCGTCTAAGCTCAAATAGGATAGAAGTGGTATTCTGTGTCGAAATCGACGACATGTATGAGGACTAAATGGTAAGTCGTCTCAAATAATCGCTGCCTAAAGCATCTCTGGCATTCAACCAAAACAAAACACCGGTCGTCATTCGGACTGATAATGATGGATGAATAGTTCTATAGACACATATAAATCTATTCAAAACCCTAGATGATAAATAAATGAGGCAAAGCACTTACTGGAGCCCATGGTGCACGCGCAGTAATCCCATTGGCAAGCTTCCAACAACTGCGTCACATCCATAACCTTTGAAACAGAACAATTGTTTTATTAGTTTTTTTCGACCAGCGACATCCGAAAAGCCCTAATATCGAAAAACGTAAATCTTCAATGGCAGCGTCACCTTCTTCTTTGATATGGCAACTGACTTTTCTGACTCAGAAATGTTGTTGCGTACCTACTATATATAACTATAGGGTGACAGGGCTGGCAAAATGCCCGGCCCCGGGGCTGAAGGGGCCCCGGACTGAGGCCGCGGGCCCAGAAGTAGCCCTAAAAGATAAAACTAAAAGAGATTAAGAAAGTACTGGGGCTCCATCCAGTGAATAAGCCACGGGCCCGGGTGGTTCAGTTATGCCATCGTCTCTGACGCTGTCGATGTTAAGTTATGCTCACTTTTTGGCTCGAAAATATGACATAGCCATCTTTAGCGCTATTGCCATTATCATTACAACAAAATTGGTTAAAATGTTTCCGCGACATGGCGAAGTATACAAAATTTCCGGTCGCACTATACTTCACTAATTAAAAAAACCTCTAAACTATTTTCTCATAAAATAAATCGCGAGTATAATAATTATACAGTATTAATATAACACCGGTTACAACTAACACGCTTACGCCGGTGTTCTATCAATAACCTCTAAAGCTGATAAAGCGATAACATGTACCTTGGAGCACTTCCTAAACTTCTCCTTGGTGAAGACTCGGTTGCAGAACTCGGTCGCCCGCATCATGTCTTCCGCGGACTTGGAGAAGCACGCGCTCATCTCCGTCGGGCTGCTGTCGCAAATGTCTGCGAGTGATACGAAACGTTTGTTCATAAAGTATCTGGACCCCATATGTGACCCACTGCAATTAGTTAGATGTAGGCAATTGGCATGCTTTTTGGAGGGAGTATCATCATCATGATATCATCGTCCTATGGTAGGAACCTCGTGGTTTCAGATTTTTCTATTTCGATTGCATTAAAATTATGAATTTTTTTCATCCTCAAAGTGAGCTGCAAGAATATGGTATTAGACTCATATTTTGGACCGCATTTGGGCAATAAATTGTTGTTAAGTAAATAAATTTTAGTGTGCTCCAGTAAAATGGGAAGTGAATGTGAAATTGAAGTAACCTAAACACAGAGTTATCGCAATTCCCAGATTATGCCATAAGACTCTGCTGTAACCTAACGGGTTTGCTTTTAATTACTCTCCCATTTCCCGAGCATTGAACACTATAGTCCTAGTATAGGGACCGTGCGTGGCGACACCTATGCCATCTAGTGTCATTTATCGGAACTGCATATTGCTTTATGGGTAGGATTACCGTATGTTAACTATTTGAAAAGTGTATCACAAATAATTTTGTATATTAAAAGGCTCATTAAAAGTGTATTCTTGTATTGATGGATGCTCCAATACTTCCAAGAATAAAATATATAAATATATTAGAGTAAATTCTCGTAATTTTCCACTGATAGCACCAACATGCTCTGCCTAAAAACTATACGAAAAGTTGGATAAATGCAGTTAAAAATACACGTGACATGAATTCAAACGGTTAAAAAGAACTATCAAGGTTTTTTAAATGAAACTAATTTATAAGTTGTTTTGAGATTAATTTAAAATTCAAGTTATTTTTATTTTCAATGAAAAGGAGGAATTTGTTCCATTTAAACATTTTTATTTATCACACAATATCAAAATACCTGGCATTCATCTTAAAATAGATACTGCTTTATGCGTTGCTCACTTTATTTAAACAATGTTATCTGAAAATCCTCAACACCATTTTAATATACCAACAAATTTTCTATTGAAAAACACTTGGACCAAATACTTTTAGAATTTGAAAAATATCAACGTTCGCACGACACACACTATTCTTGATATCACTAAAATCGCATTTTATACATTTTACGTAATTCAATCCGTAATGTATAGTGAAATATTGAGTTATTCCTCGTTAAGCGACATTATGAAAACATATGAAAAACAAAGGGACAATATTGCACTTTAGTTGTGGCAGTTTCGTTTTAATCCGCTAGGTGGCGTTTTGTAGTTTCTGCACGGTCCCTATAGGAAAAAGATAGTAACTGTACATCTTCCCCAATCATTTTCATGACCTTACGTTACCGAACAAATACTTTGACGATAACATTTCATGCTACAAATACAAAGCTACAAGCACAGAGCCTAGAATGTTTTATAATTGATGTTTTGTAATTGTCTCCTGTAAATGACCTTAAGAAGGCAACAGGAAACCGTTGGATTCAGAGGGCCCAGGACCGGGTGAAGTGGCGTCGATTAGGGGAGGCCCATGTCCAGCAGTGGACTGCCAAGGGCTGAAAGGGAGGAAGGAAGGAAGGAATTATCTCCTATAATATTCTAGGTCTAGAACCGACCTCCAATCTTGTTGAGCTGCCAGGAGGCGATCATGACGGACTTGGCGTGCGCCACGGTGCCGTCCTTGGCCCGCATGTCGTTCTCCGGGTTGCCGTCCAGCGTGCCGCACAGGCCCTCCGTCTTGTTCCATAGCAGCACCGAGCCCTCTACCATCACTACGTTCTGGAAAACGTGTCATTTAAAATAAAAATGAGTCGCCCATTGATAGGTTTGATTGTCAGTAACCCATTAATGACCTACTATAGGGTCGGGTCTCCTCTCACAATGAGATGGATGTAGGCCTTAGTCCACCACGCTGGCCTAGTGCGGGTTGGTGGACTTCACATGCCTTTGAGAACTTTTTTTTCTGAACTCTCAGGCATGCAGGTTTCCTCACGATGTTTTCCTTCACCGTAACAGCAGGTGATATTTAATTTTCTTTTTTTATATAGGTTTGATTAGTTCAGTATATTATCATTATACTCCACCACGTTTCTCCAATCCGCATTGGAGCAATGTGGTATGCTACAGGCCTCACCCTGTTGTGGGGAGAGACCCGTGCCCAACAGTGGGCTGTAACAGGGTTGCAGCCAATCATCGATGGACTGGCGTCAATTAGGGAAGGTCCACGTCCAGCAGCGGACTACGATTAAGGAAGAACGGATTGATTACATAAGTAGTCATTGTAAATCGCCTGGTAAGGTACTTTACTACCGCACTCTTGAGCCGGCT
Source organism: Erynnis tages (assembly GCA_905147235.1). Taxonomy (NCBI): domain Eukaryota; kingdom Metazoa; phylum Arthropoda; class Insecta; order Lepidoptera; family Hesperiidae; genus Erynnis; species Erynnis tages. The sequence goes on from LR990074.1 coordinate 12,083,648, forward strand.
TGAAGCGACATGTTGCTCCCGTCCTGTGTTTTAGTTGGAGAGGTTTGGTTGCCAAAGTATTGAGCATACTTAATGTGCGACACAACTTGGTCCTCATAAATAGCAACGCACCGATGTATAGACATCGAGCAATTAACATCAGCTGGTGATATAAGGACGACCTGCGTGGCGCAGCGACTAACGAGTCGGTGCGTTGTGCGATCTTAAGTTCGATTTCCGTCGGAGCGGAAATTTGAATGATAAGATTAAATGATCTGTTTTATTATTAAATTATCTATCTATATGAAATAAAACTTACATTGGTATCCCACTTGATGGTAACGCCTAGTGCATCCAGATTCACAAACAAATAATCGCTGGGCATCGATACCCGGATGCCCGGAAGTGACGCCGGCATGGGAATGAGCCGCTTCGTACTCTTGAACACCACTGTACCGTCCTCTGTGGGCAAAAACATACGAGATTAGTTCCACAACTCGATAAGAGATGGCGTTGCTTGTATCTTAAATCACGCTATCGAAGTTTTCTAAATAAATAGTCAATGATTAATAAAAGAGGCACATAGGTTATGTGCTACCATGCATATGCGAAGTAAAGTGACGCGTTAGAAGAAACACAATCTGCACATCAATAATAATTATAATCAGTCATAGAGACGCATTTAAAGAGTTGTCATTTCTAGGAAATTGCAGTCCAGATAAATTACACCCTAAAATAACAATGAAAACCCATCGATTATGTTGATCAAATCTTCTATTCCAAGTATACAGTTAATTAATAGTGTATTTGTGGCGATACCTTTATACAATCTGCCAAGGCATTTTATGTTCTATACTATCAGCGTTAAGGATCAGAACTCACCGGCAACGCGGAGCACGTACATCTTCTCTTCGAGGTATACAGTTAGCTCCAGCGGGCAGTAGACACGGGAACTGCATTCTGGCTGTCTGATGGCGATGGTGTATTTGTGCTCCACGGCGTCCCGAACGAGGATGTGTTGGCAAGGGGATTGGAAGCTGAAAACATATAACTTAAGTAGAGTTTATTTCAGTTAAAACAGTTTTTTTCTTTTTTGCAAAACTAATGCCTTATATGAAGACAAAATTATAAAAGGAGATGGGGTTTCCAAAGGTTAAGGGGGTAGCGATAAAAAATGATTTATTCAACATGCCAATGGAAAATATTTGTTCAGCCGCATTAACTCAGGCTGTGCGCGAAAATAAATGGAAAACATACTAACTTTGCCACTTTATGTGCTAAACCTAGCATAGTGTGTAGACTTACGAGTATATTGTGTCAATTATCTATATAAGTATATATTTAAAAATATATATGCAGGTTTATCAGCTATCTGATCACCATAACACAAGCTCACAGCTTACTTTGGGATCAGAAAGCCATGTGTGAGTTGTCCCACAATATTTATTTATTTATTTATTTATTGTAACTATATCACAACGGTAAAATCTGATTTTCTGTTTATAAGGTACGTTGGTTGATTGGTGCTATCCAACTTAGACTTCAAGTATTGCAACGCTTTTACCTCCTTGGATAGTATATCTATCATAATTGCAGCGGTGATAGCCCAGTGGCTTAGAATTCGACCTCGAATCGAGGGGTCCGGGTTCGAATCCCAGTGGCACGCACCAATGACTTTGTAATAAAAGTTATGTGCGATTTATGAAATTAAATATCACCTGCTGTTACGGTGAAGGAAAACATCGTGAGGAAACCTGCATGCCTGAGAGTTCACAAAAAAAATGTTCTCAAAGGCATGTGAAGTCCACCAACCCGCAGTAGTGGTGCGTGGTGGACTAAGGCCTACATCCCTCTCATTGTGAGAGGAGACCCGACCCTGTAGTGGGTCATTAATGGGTACTGACAATTGCAGTTATCCATGGCTCCCATATAGTATTCCCAATAGCTATCCACGGGCATTTTAAACATCCATCTACGAGTACGAGTATGTAACGCTTTAAATCAAGAGGTCTGCATAGTATATATTCGTTCCTGCACAGACTGCTGGTGCAAAGTTTACCTGTAAATTTTCCCATCGAAGGTCTTGTAATGCATGCCCGCCCAAGTGAGGCAGGTGCCGCCCTTGGGCGTGAAGTCTTGCACCACGATCACCTGGTTCCCGCCCCCGGGGGGGTACTTGCCGCCCTCGACCACGGTGTGGCCCGTGGGGATACTGGTGTAGCTGGTGTTGGGCTGGGGGGAGTACTGAGAAAAGAATAAAGAAATTGGTGATTAAGTTGTTACATAACATCTTGAACATTCCAGGAACAGCCACAGATTTTTGACATTGAGGTGTCAAGATACTAAGTCAGGATATAAAAAAATGGGACACAAATATAATGGAACTTAGACTTAGAATTGAAAATTTAGACAAGTTGAGATAGACACGGGCAACACCAGGGAAGTCGCATTTTTTTTTAATAAATGGAGCAAGCAAACAGACAGACGGGCCACCTGATGGTAAGTGGTCACCGTCGCCTACTGACACGTGCAACACCAGGGGGGTCGCCAGTGCGTTGCCGGCTATGAAGGAGAGCTTTTTTATGCCCTTCTTGAAGAACCCCATGTCATAGTCCTGCGGGAATACATCAGCCGGAAGACTGTTCCAAAGTTTGCATGTACGAGGCAAAAACGTACGTGAAAAACGGACTGTGGAGGAACGTCACATATCCAGATGATGAGGGTGGAATTTCAGTCTCCGGCGGGTGGTGTAGCGAAGGAAGGGCGATGTTCGATGTTCGCATGTTCATTTTAGGCTATGAAACAGAACTTTTTACGCCCTTTTTGAAAAACTCAATGAAGCCCTTGGGATATACTTCGGGCGGAAGATTATTCCATAGTTTATACATTGGAGTATCGATTATCATCGAAACTTTCAGTCATTTAAGCTTTTTGGAGTCCTATGAATATTACTATCCGCACGAGTTGGTCACTAGCTGGTATCTCGACTAAAACTGATTATTAGACTACCTAAATTGGCTACTTACTATATTTGGATGGTTACTCGGTGTGATCACGATAACTTCATCTGTAACATTAAATTTAAAAATCATTACAAGTCGTATAATTAAAATTGTATATTAATACAGTTCTAGATAAATTGTGCTCTCCTTGAGAAGGCAACGCTGTCATTTATATAAAAAGGAAACAGTAGAGTAAAGGCAAGTTAAGAGTTTAGAAAGAGAGAGAGGAAACTCAGAAAGCAAGAGAGGGGTCAGGAGAACTTCTACTCAACTCCGCAACATTTGTAGCCTCTATAACTTAGATTAGGTTATACACATAATTGCTTACCAAAAGTACAGTGTGGGATTGGTTGCGGCTCATAAACTCCAGTAGAGTAGAGGCAGGTGTAGAGCTCTGAAGGCGGAGAGCTGAAGGACGCGCCCGCAGGACAAGAGAGACGACAGGAGAACTTCTGGTTATCCCCGAAGCATTTGTAGCCCCCGTTGAAAGCGAGCTTGCGGATATCGCAAACGCCAGCCGCTGTTGGGAAAATTTGCGGTAATTAGAATATTTATAATATGATAATAAAACTCTCTTTTTTGTTCACAAGAGTAATATTTTGTTCATTGCTAAAAGTTAGGTGATACAATCACTGAAGTTCACCAGTTCCATGTCTCCCATGTCCCCATGTCTCCTCGGCCCCGTATCCTTCCATCGTGAAACAGCATGTTTCATGGCCATTTGAATCCAACGGTTTCCCCCAGTCGTCTTGCTGTCTTCTTAGGTCATCAGTCCTACCTGTGTATGGTATATCTATAGGTCTTTGTAGAAAGACCGAGATCGCATCAATAGGCATGATGACTAATTTTCAAAAACTCTTCTATGATATTCAGAAGTTTCTATTATGTCTAAAATATATCATATTTTTGTAGACAATTAAGGTTTTTGTGCAATAAAAGGACATTTAAATTTAAAGTTTCAAATTCATTCCAAAAAGCTCGCCCGTGTCATGGGGTCTGTCATTAGGTCAAGGCTCAGTAAAAAATGCAGAGATCGCGTATACGCTTAAACGAAAAAAATGACGTTTACTGAGACGTGACGTGAATTGACGTAATTCGTTCTGATGGGTGTTTAAGCTATCATGGCGGATTGTTGTATTTTGTAGATTTATTTCAACAGATAAATTATTAATCTCGACATTAATAAGAGAATAATGTATTTATTCAAAATCTTTGAATCCTATTTCATTAGATCGGATAAATATTTTGGCGATACTTGATTACTGTCATCGTGCCTATTGTAACAGGTACTCACAGTATTGGCACTGAGGTCCTCTATAGTCCACCGGACACTGGCAGGTGTTGACCGCGAGGCAGACACCGCCGTTCGCGCACGGCGGATCACACTCCGGCTGGCAGTCGCTGAGGCTGGTCAGGTCTGCCCTGGTCGGCTGCCACTGGCCAGACACGCAGCGGATGTTCGCCGCTGTCGACCCGTCGAAGAACTTGTGGCCTGGCTGGCAGGTAATGGTGCACGTCCTGGCGAAAAGCAAAACATAGACAATAGGGTTTTTTTGCGCACGTTCTTGCCTCGAACGTGCAAACTTTGGAACGTCTTCTAAGAAATGAAATGGCGTTCTTCAATAAGAGCATTAAAAGAGCTCGCATTCAAAGCCGACAACGTACTGGCGACTCCCCGGTGTTACTCGTGTAGGCGGCGGTTACAACTTATCATACGGCCCGACTGCATTTGGCTGCTTTTTTAATATAAAAGATAGGGTAATGTCCACATAGTAAATTGAGATACTTTCACTGAACTGTCAAAAAAACCTTTAAGTATGACGTACCCGGCTTATGGCGTCATGAATATTTCAAATCAATTGTATAAATCACTCTTGTTTTTGCAAGTAGTAGTAGATTCATTTGTTGGTATATTGGAACCGATCTGAGTTTTCAGTCGCTTCTGAAAGCACCCTGTAGTGGGGATTAATTTTTCACAACCCCAATGAATGAAGGATTTTCCCAACCACTTATTAGGAAGGTTAAAACCTGACCGAACGACCTCAGTGGCGCAGTGGTTAAGACGGTGCGCCGCGCGGAGGGTCCTGGGTTCGATTCCCAGCAGAGCAGGGATTTAAATGATGAGTTCAAATTTCTGTTTCTGGTTTGGGTTGTGTGTTCTTGTCTTGTGTGTGTCCATGGTACCCACGACACAGGGAATCCTAGTGTGGGGCTGTGAGTGTGAAGCGTTATTTATTTATTTATTTATGTATTTAATAAGAAAATCAAACCGTTATAACATTGTTTCGACTTACTCGGAAAAGCAGTTCATCTTAGAATTTTTCGGCAACGGAGGCTGCGCCAGACACGGCTTCTTCTCAAACTCGCAGAACTTCCCTTCAAAGTTCGGGGGACACCGGCATGTGTTTCGGTCCACGCATATCCCGTTGTTCTTGCATTCCACGTCGCACATTGCTGTGACGGTAATGATGAACAAATTAATGTTCCTTACTTATCAATAATTAAAGCCGAGAAGCCTAGAGAGAAGATTTTCAACAGAGAAGCGATTCGAAAGAAGGAATATGAAAGAAATAGGCCAATGTTACTTTCGTCTTTGAAAAATCAATATGCCTAGCCAGGAATCGCATTCGTTGATTTTGAAGAAAAATCACTGCTTGTAATTTTTTTTGTCATATGATAGTGTCACTAATAAATAAGGAACGAATTGTGTGAAGAACTATGAAGTAATGATATACGGCACACTTGAGGATGGAATTCAATTTTATTTTTCGTTATTCCTCGACTACCTATATACTTGGCGATCTCTAGTTATAATAGATATGCCAGATGTTAAGAAAACTTGGATAGCAGGATTCAGGACCCCTCACGACATCTCTAGAGCAATTGGAAAAGTCGTATAATTGCCTCTTTCTCAATATCAGAATACTCTATCTTCAAATCTCTATATGGCAATTCTGCATCACAAAACAAAAATAATCGATAATGAGCCAAGCACTTTTATGCACATTATCAATGACATTGGGGCTAAGTAGGTCGTTATAATATGAAAATAGCAATGTTGTGGACCGGCGTTTATATTCGTAGTACCTACATAATGATATCCGGGCGATAATATCAACCCACGCCCGTCGATTGTATATCTAGGCGCAAATTCAGAACTCTGCAAAACAACGGTTTATGAGGAAGGTCATTTGATATAAATTTAGGTCGTAAATGTTAGTGCATTTTCTTCAATTTCAGACCAAACTTCCCTCCTTGTTGTTGCTGTTGGTAGGTGTCGTTTTGAGGGCGCTGTGCCCAAATGGCGCCAACGCGTTCAAAGAGGTTTTGTTCATTTGTTTTCTTTTACGTTTTTCGTTCAAAGAGATTTCAACTACTTAGGTGATTAATAGTAGATTGTATGACAAGGGAGCAAAATGATATTTTTACAGTGAGGGCGTTTTTTGAATCCAGAGCGAAGTGAGGGATTCTAGAGTAGAATTCTAGAGTAGCGAGGGTTTCTTTAGTAGAATCCTGAACGTAGCGACGGATTCAAAGTACATCGCCCGAGCCAAAAATATATATTATTTTGTCCCGAGTACACTCTACTTTTCATCACCATCTATGAGAAAATGAAAGGGGCCTCGTATTCTATTGTAATAATATTACCTATTTAATAAAACATAGAGTAACAACAAAACTGAAATTAAATAGTATCTGATAATAAAACAACTAAAAGTTATATATTACATTTGAGACATTTTCGCAATTATGAACATTTATTGTTACAGTTTTATTAGGAATAGAGATTGTTGTAAATTTTATACCATGCGTGTTTGAAATAATTTCCAAATCTGGCTCATTTCTAACAATCCGTGAAAATTGACAAAAACGCGGGCTGTAGTTCTGTAGTTCAGTCGTCTTTATTCAAACAATATAAAATTTGCGTTCGATTTCTTTGGTGCTGAACGCTAAGATGTTCCAAAAAGTGCGCGCCGCGTTCATTGCCGCGCACTTTTTGAATTTGGAATTTATGAAGAGGGAGGAAACACTCATTCCTGCCCGCTAAAAAGTTTCTTATAGAAAACACCAGCTTTGGTCGCACTAAAAAGGGGAACAAAGTCGTACTTTTCGAATAGATGGGATGAAAAAATACTTACGTGCGTATGGTATGTTGGCATTGCTGTAGAAGTCAGGGTAATTGGGCCTGTTAACAGAAAATAAAAACATTATTTTAACTTTTAGACAATGTCTGTAAAAAATTACGTCAGCAGTATAAATGTTGGCGCATGTATTTTATCATTTTGTTCAGAAATGTTAAATACACGTTAATGTTACTTTTTTACTACTTAACTAATATGATTAAACAAATAAGGACGAAAAAAATGTTATAGTAATTGTCAAAATGTCCGCCATTCATGGTGTATAACATGTGTAATTACAGGCGTAATCGAAGGGGATTAGAAATACTTAGCTGGTAACATCTGATTTCGATTGAATTATGAAGGGCCATCGAGGGGGTTTTAGTGTAAGAAGAACCTCACATAACCCGGAGTCGCTTTCACGATTCTCGGGCACCTATTAAAGTTCCCCCTCGACACAAAAAGGCAGGTACGTGGAAGCTTCATCACTTACGCAAACCCTGAGCCAGAGTGCCAAGTTTTCGTTTCTCCATAGACACCAGTGTTGCCAGTTTTAGTGCCATAGCCCGATTTTACGCCCGGTTTGGCTGATTTAGTGCCATAAGGTGTCTTTAAACCAGCACGGCCAGTTTTCGTAGCTGGGTGGAAGGATTTGGTGCCGGAATATCTATAGCCTGTATTTGTGAAGCGGTTCCGTGCATACGGGGGCACGTACGCCGGCGCTTGGACGTCCAATTGCCTGGAAAATAAATACAATCATGACTGTTCCATTTTATTATTAGGTAATTTAACGTTTGGAAAGTATCGTCACAATTTTTCAAGTAAATTTGAAAAAAATCTACTTTGTTAGGTACTTATAAATCTATATCTAGCAACCTTTGCTGAAAATTTTAGTTTAGTTTAACAGACCTTTCGAGGAAAAAAGTCATGTTGGATTCCTATATAAAATAAGCATATATATATTGAATTAAAGTAAGTTTGGCTAAATAGGTACCAAGTATTTACCGTGGTTTATCATCACACACACCACTAGCACACAGTTTACAATAAAATTCGTAGGTACCTAGTAGGTATAGGTATATATAAATAAGTCCGTGAGGGAAGCATCGCTCAGATTCGTTAGGTTATCAATATAGGTTCACGTACTCAGTAGTTAAATAAAACAAGATCATATGAAATAGAATTACTATAATCATACTACTATTATTAATAACGGGAAAGTATATTATATGTGAGGATGGATGGATGTATGGATATTTGTTACTCTATCACGCAAAACGGCTATACAGATATGGAAGAAACGTCTAACCTGTATAAAAATATAGGATACTTTTTTTGTTCTAAAATCCACGCGAATAAAGCCGCGGGAAAACTCTAGTTAAATTTATAGAAAACAGTAAATGTAAACAAACTCCTCTTTCCCAGTGGGCACTTTGGGCAAGTCCCCAGGGCCGCCTGATCGATAGGGCTTTATTACCGAAAAACTTATGTAATTTGAAATCGAACCTTAATTACTGACTACAATAGGGGCCCCATTATCCTAATGTGCCCAGTATTGCCCAGGGCCTCCATTAGGTTAAAGACGGCCCTGAATGTAAATTATAACCTGGGTGTGGGGTCCAGTTTGAATGTCCGTTCCTGGTGTGAGTACCTATGCGTTCATGCGTTCATGAAATCCTAGTGTGGTGCTGTATATGTGAAATGTTACTTATTCAGAACTTATTCCTATTAAGACTTAGGTCAGTCAGTAAACCCATTAATGTCCCACTATAGGGTCGGGTCTCCTCTCACAATGAGAGGGTTGTAGGCCTTAGTCCACCACGCTGGCCTACTGCGGGTTGGTGGATATTTTTTTTGTCAACTCTCAGGCATGCAGGTTTTCTCACGATGTTTTCCGTCACCGTAACAGCAGGTGATTTTTTAATTTTATAAAGCGCACATAACTTTTTTTACAAAGTCATTGATGTCGTCGTCGCGTGCCATTGGGATTCGAACCCGGACCCCTCGAGTAAGAGGCCGAATTCTTAGCCTCTGGGCTATCATCGCTTACATGATAACTTAGTTCTTACCTAAGACTTAGGTAAGTACTATGAACTAAGTCTATAGTCCAGCAGTAGACGTCTAAGGACTGATAGATATGTTTATGTCTTTGTACGGCTGTGATAGCCTAGTGGTAAAGAAATCTCTCAGAGAGAAATTACTGTAGCTTGGACTAATGACTTTTCTAAATTGCGAGCATTAGATAAAAATTAAAATCTCACCTGTAATGGTGAAGAAAAACATCGTGAGATGACCAGTTCGTGAGAGTACAATGTTCTAAAACTAAAAGTATGTGAAGTCCAGTACCGAAACTAAGTAAGACCTACATACATGTAAATAAATGTTCGAAGGCCTATTTTTTAAGTAACAATATAATTATTTAAAGTATTTTCAGATATTTACCGTACTTGCTGACCAAAAGTCAATTAGGTACCTAATTCAACGTCTGAGTAACAAAATAATTGTGAAAAATCCTTCAATCGAAACCTTTTATCAATAATTAGAAATCCATATCGCTTTAGTTAGACTCATTAAAATATTTAAAAAAAGAATGTTGAAATATAGAACCTTATTTTTTAAAATAAAACTTAAGTTAACGTACAGGTTCAACCATAAATAATAAAAAAAAACTTACGGTTGTCCAGGATCAGCGTATCCGGCATAGCAGAGGTAAACTCCTAGCTGAATTATAAATGACTGAAGAACTAAATTCATTTTGAATTGTTTATGCCACCCATTTATTTAAAAAATATATTTTTATCTACAACAGACAACTAACCAACTTGGGGGCAAAAGCTGGACTGTCGCGATTACTGGCCGGTTATGTATACTAAATAAATCTGTATTATCATCACTTGTTAGGTACATAAATCAGGAAATTCGCGCAACTGAATACGCTGATAACGAAATTTATCTTCAATGCAGAAAAACAACTGAATTCTTTTTCTTTACTATTATTGCATGCATTTAATCATGAAATATGTAAAATAATTTTTGGCATTACACCTACAATAGCCTTTGTTTTCAAGAAAGTTTTTGGAATGGTGTAGTGTAGTGCCATTTGTAACAAAAAAAATTGGCGCGTTTTGCAAACGTCAAAAGTATATTAAAAAATTTGTGCATCATTACAGTACAAAATTTTTGTACTCTCTGAGTAGACATACACTCAAAGTTACCTACTTATATTATCCTCTTAAGGTTACATACATCGTGAAACGTGAAGCCAGTTGAGTTTCAAAGATAGAAATAACAATAAATTCTATAGCCATTTAAAATGCCTTTCAAAAAACGAAACAGGCCTCAAAATGCTGGAATAAAACAGGTAAACTTAGATTCTCTTAGATTATCTGTGCTTTTCTACGAGATCATTAATTGAAATTTATTTTTAATATAAAATCATGAATTTTGGCTAACAAAACACTTTCAACTCCCTCTTTGTAGCGTAACGTCATAAAAAGGAGATTAATGGAAATAAGTATACGTGTGGATAACTACATTTACAAGCATAAGCCTATAGCTGTCGACGAGGCAAACAAGTATATTGATGAAATATCTCCTTACAAAACACAGTGCAATGAAGATCCTCGTATCCTTCAAGTTAATTCATTTTCATAAATTAACTAACTATATTAATAAACTAACTATATAAGTTCCAAGTCTTTTACACCATATTTTTTTTAGGTGATTGAAAAACTAACAAGGATCATGAAAAGTATTATTGCAGAAACTACAAAAAAGTGTACGACAAATACAAGAATTTCAACTTCACCTAATCATGAACAAGATAATAAAATATCTAATGGCATTAGCAAAGAAGCTATCAACAAACCATCTGAGTTGTCCATTAATGTAGAAAAATCTAACATAATTCCAGCAAAAGTAAATGATTTATGCCATGAAGTTGTCAGTCCAAAAGAAAGTGTTAACGTCAATTCCTATGGTGAAAATGAGATACAGGAGAATAATTTAAACAATACTACTAATACTACTACCGATACTTCAGCAGTGTCTCAAATAACAACCAACAAAAGTTTCTCAACCACCAATAAAATAAAAGAGGTTTCAAAACAACCCACATCTGAGACCGATGAACTTAAAGGAAATAGCATACACATCAAAAGTATCGCAAACCTCAGGAACAACTCCAAAACTATTAATGTTAGTAACACGTATGCACACAATTCAACATCGAAAAGAAGTCAACAATTGATATCAATGGATAATAATAACCAGAATATTCAGAAAAGTATTTTGCAAGTAATAGGAGAATGTGATACTAGTGAAAAAAATAATTCAGAAATAAGTTTTATGCCAGACCAACAAATAACCAACATTGTAAAGAAAAATGTTTGTGTTAAACAAGTAGCAAAAAATAAAAGAAAGGAAGCGGGAACTGATCAAAAGAAAACACGTAAGCCACGAAAGAAAGCCAATAAACCAAACATAACACCAACTGTAAAGGGACGAAAAAAAGCTACGAACCAAAAATCCACACCAAGTACAATTTCGGATCAGGATTCTTCTCTATTACACCAAAACAAGACATTTGCACAAACAAAAAAATACCAACACACTATAAATGTAGGATGCAATGAAGTATCTATTAATAATGCAATAGAAACACACAATGTGTTTGTGAATAAACCCATTAATGAAGAAAGGTTAATTTCGAAGCAAATGGATACTCTTACAATTTACAATGAAAGCATTGAAAATGAACTCTCTTGGGTAGAAAACGTTAGATATGTAAGAGAAGTGGGCGATGACGAATGTGATCCGATGTTGAACAGTTTAGACGACAAGTTTTGGATTAGTTTTTCACTACCTAGCGGTTTCGACGATAATGAATTTCTTTAAATTAATTGTAAACCTTAAAATAGAGTTTTCGTATCAAAATAAAACACCATTTGAGACCCAAGAATTTAATTCGAATGTTTCAATTTACATTAGATCATTAAACGATTAAATACTTATAGACAATAATGCAAGATTTCGCAATTAATCGCAACAACTTAATATAATAACATAATGTCCGTTCGAACTATTAAACACTACTCAAGAACTTTTTTTAATATTTCTAAAGTACTTATAAAATAATAGGCCAAAATATTTTACGAAATTTGATGTTGTTATTGAGTATTAACAAACACATTGTCATATTGAAAATAAACCTCTGTTATAAAGACAACTAGGCACGATTAGTACCTACACTAATAAATGTAATAATTTTAAAATCATGAACAAATACTTGACAACGTTTAAAGATTACCGTAGATCACTTTTAAACGAAACTCAAAAACCTTAACAATATCAATGTAAGCGTTGAGTTGGTTAAGAGTAGAGTTAAGTTGAGCGTAGCAAAGAAGCAACGAGCGCGACCGGCCAAAAATGTGGTGATCACTGCCGTGAGCATGACGCTATCGTCAAAGTATCATAGACGTATTATACATACTAGAGTAGGGGAGACATACGGCCTGTAAGTGGAAATGTCCAACACTTAGAAAGAGATATAAGATTATGGTGCCCTATCTGTCTCTCTACTAACGCATGCGCATTAAAGAACTTCGCACATTCGCGCGCTTCACGCATGCGCATTAAACAATTTCAATACCTAAAATTGATTCTCGCTAATTGCACATGCGCGAGAAGAGAGATATAGAGAATGTACCGCAATCTTGTCTCTCTTTTTAACCGAAGGACAGTTGGAAGCCTGGCTTCCCTGCTCACGTATAATACCTCTATGCATAGTATTCGTTTAGTAAACGTCAGTCATTAGTATGCCTTGATATCTTTCCATACTAATGACAGCTCGAAACTGTGTAAAGCTCACTCGAAACTCACGCTGGAGGCGCAATTTATGTCCATAGACAACAGTGACCACGTATCATCTGCCCGTTTGCCTATTTGCTTACTTTAATATATAAAAAATTATTCCATCGCTAACTAAATACATACCTAGTTACATCCCTTCTTATACCCATATTTATAATTACTAATTACTCCACAATTATAGCACATGATATATCCATACAATTTATATATTTTTCTATTCTACACAATTGATTAATAAATATCTCTTTTCATACTTTGCCAACCAAGAACCAACAATACCTTATCATTCTAATTGAATCAACAATCAAATATAAATTAACTATTGTAATAATTAAATTTAATCCTATTTAGTATATTTTAAGTATTATGTCAATTTAACAAGTGTTTTCAAATTATTTGAAACCACAGATAATGCAAAAGCTACAATACTTACATGTATATTAGTTAAATTTTAACATTGTTAACGATTCAATAAAAACCTAATAATTTCATTTATTCAAGTTTTTTTAATGTTTCCATTATATTGTTCCAGCAACAATTATTGTTGCTTCAATTATTACACCTAGGTAGGTTTGTATTATTATATTAATAACAATTTTACTACGCCTTTTGGTGAATTTGTAGTTAATTTACACATTTTGAAACTACAGTTGATTTGTTGCTGTACTAACATGTTATTATACATATTTGTATGTAAGACATAATAATAATTATTTTTGTACTTTGAATTGAGAATACTGTGAATTGAGGAGTGCACTCTGTACGGTTTATTTATTGACACCACTAAATGCAACAACTGTTTTATCTGATTACATTCATTGATTCACAAAGATCAATATTAAGCAACAACATTAAAATTGTCAAACTATAGCGATACAATGTTTGTATCTAACATTATTAATTTAAAACGATTCTTAAAATAACCTGGCTACTAACATTCTAACCTAAGTTAAAAATTAAAAACAATATATCACAATGAAATATTAAACCACCCATTTTTTCTTTCATGTGTAATACCATAATAATTAATATTATAACATAATAATTCAATAACAGGCCATCTTGTTTGTTTGGGACTTATTTATCTATAATGTTTTGTAACATGTATCATGTTTTACTTGCTCCAAAAATAGGTGCATAAAAAACTAAGTGTCAATTGTTTCTTTCGTTGTTCTTTTATGTTTTAGTATCCAAATAAATAAATTAAATGCATAAATCATAATTATCTTTTATATTCAAACATAAAGCAATGAAACAGTATTTATTTATCATGTATTACAGTATTTATTCAACATTTAATGTTTTTAATTTTTATCCTTTTGATATGAATAAGTTTTCTTGTAGTACACAATTTTAAACTCATGCTACTGCCGTGGCTAATTACATTAAATTGAAGCACTGAATACTTAACATTTGACACAAGGTGACTAGCGAATCTATGAAATACAATTTGAATAAAATATATAATTTTCTGCCACCTATCTAACTACAACAATAAATCTAAGATACACCTCATACCTTGAATGTATGTTCATATGAACATAGACAATACACATCAAGCGACAATAGTTGTAAAGAATTTTGAAATATGTATATGAAGAAATTTAAGAATATTTATGTCGCCGATTATGGAACCGAATCAATCTATTGACAAGTAATGGAATGCTTTTTATATCATAAAAATAACAAACGAACATGCCGTTCGCCTAAATATTAAGTGTCATATAGCTATTAACAAAAATATGGCCACGCCCATAGATTGTCTATGATAAAAATACTGCTTCCGGGGAAACACAATATTGCATGATTCATAAACACATAACAAGGGCAAAATATACCAATTAACTGCTATTATGTAGATGTTGTATCAAGCCAAATATATTATAAAAATTGTAATATTTTAATAACTTTCATTCCAAAACTTGGATAAAGATGAGTTATTAGTATAAGACATGAATGGCACAGGATGTGATAATACATTTTAATCAATATTGAATTTGACGATTTGAAATAATAGGCTAAATGTCCAACACAGATTAGCTACTAGCATGCATAGGTGCTATAACTCATCATCGGAAGTATGCCATTAAGTTTTGCAGTTTTGCTGTTTTGCTGTTTTGCAATGTGCAGCAATGTCATCGTGTAGAGTATTTTATCGCTCATTACGAATACACACACACACAGAACCGCGCGCCAAGTTGAATTAAAACACATTTTTTCCTTGTTGAGGGGACTAGCCCAGCGGTCAGTAAATAGTTGCTATTATGATCAAAACATCTCAAACCGTTATTAGACAACATCACCACCAAAATTGCTTCTTCAACTACGACGAAAAACAGTCCTCATTTGTCAACAATACCATCTTTATCATAAGGGCACTCACTCGGGGCCAGCTCCTCAGAGGGCCCCGAAGGACCGACAATTTCTCTCACATTTAATATCAAAATATTATGGTCGCGCGCATTGCACTTTTCTCGTTGCACGAACGTCGATCATTTTCAAATTAATGTAAATCAATACATTTTGCATTACATATGAAAAATTTGAGCGATTCGAACACACAACAACGAAACACGAACAACAAAAAACAGCAGCATACATACTAATATCATTAATGACATATTGTATTGTGAAAAAAAATTGTATAGGTAGTTTGCTCGCTTTACATTCCAAAATACATTCCAAGGGCCCCATCATAGTCTAAGACAGCCCTTCTTGTCAATAGATCCTTAGTTCGGACCAATGAGTTGTTATCTACACTAGAAGCTGAACTTGCCCCTGACCTTGAAGAAGCCCATGCCGATCTTGTTGTGGAGGAGCGAGGTGACGCCCAGGTAGCTCTGTATCACGATGGGCGAGTGGTGGATGCAGCAGGCGGAGGAAGGCATCACCTCCACAGCTCGTTGCAGCTTCTGAGCAAATGTCTCCATGTCGTACATCGTCCTCTCTTCCACGGTGCCGTCTGGAATGTTTATGGAGGTTTTTCTATACTAGATAGATTTTTAGATAAAAGATATCCTGTATAGTCCATTTTTATTCTCTTGTCATATTTGGTAAACAATCTTAGCATGTTTTTTTATTTTAATTTGTGATTAAAAAATAATGCAGACACAAAATTAAAAAAAATTAAAAACAAATTGTCACAGAAACAGATTTCTAGAAAATATAATTTATTTTTTTAAAGCAATTTTAAACTTTTTTTCAAAACAAAAGTAGTGCCAAGATTGTTTACCAAATAAGACAAGAGAATAAAAATGAACTGTAATATATGATAGCTTTTTTTTATCTTGGACTAAATTCTCAAACCCAGGGGTACGAAAACGCGGAAAGCTTGTAAATGAATAAACAAAATCGACTTCAAATAATAATGAAATCGTTGTTATTAGCCTCTTCACAACAATTATGCACAGAAACTTTGGAGGTCTTCCTACTTCAGGAAGTTAACAAACACTTTATATCTTGTCTCTTAAAACCCGAAACAACATTTCTATCAACTCCTAGGGTTGATCTATACATAAGGTGGCCATAAAGCTAGTGATAGCTGTTCTTGTAAATCTGATGGAGTATCCCTAAAAAGTAAAATCCATTGCTGAGGATTCACACTCCCTAAGCAGTCTAAGGCATGCTAATTCTGATACCTGTTGTTCTCTCCAAGACATCAATCCACTTATCCGGAAGGATGTCTTTTTATATCAGTGACAATTTCATTTTATTCATTCAGCTATTTTATATTAAAAACGGTATCTACAGTGTGTAACACCAAAACGTCATGGATAAACCCATGAGTGTAAACCGGTATTTATTTCCTATTGCTATAAAATCGTAGAAATGGCATAACATAAATTATAACATACGTCACGCTCGCATCCGTCGCAATGGCTTTATCTATTAAACGCTCGTATCGTACACGTGTAAGTTTGAATTGCGAAAAGTTTGGACCCAATCTTTAAGCACGCGATATCACTGATTCTTCGTATAAACAAAACAAACTGACATTAAATTTAATTAATTATTTAACTTTCCTTTAACATTATTTAACTGTACTTTAGTTGATACAGGAATTGTGTTCCTCATTCACTGCGTAGTAAAAGAGGAAGTTAAGTGGCTCTTACCTTTATGCCAATATATGGGATGTGAAGCGAAGGTGATGAACGGTACGTCTTGGCTGAAGGGGTTCCAGGCGGTCTTCAAGGGCAACGGCTCGCCTTTATTCCACATCATCCTCACACCACGAAGATTCCGTTCCCTTTGTATTATAAAGGAAATCCAATTAAACATAAAAAGTATGCAAGAAACTAACAGTTAAGTAAGTAACAATGATGTGAATTATTACTTATTTATGTATCGGTTTGACTCGATTATGATTACTGTGTCAGCCTGAATTGTTCCGGAATTAAGTCTTACTTAACAAAATTTAATCATTCAGACTACGGTTCTTACTCGATAAGGCTTAAAACTTCGTTTAAGTAAAATAAGACAGATTAACCAGATTTATCTGTGGATTAACCCGCCAAATTTTAGGTCTGCAAAACTAATACTTAAATAATAATGACTTGTAATAAAAATGTGCCATTAAATCTACTATTATTTATTAAACAAAGATTGACAAATTCATATTTATACAGATATTTAAATTTGAATAAAACAATACATGGCTGAAATATGTCCAACTCTTGAGTGCTGGTATGTCTCCATAACAGGAGAGTCAAATTGGTGTTATCAACTTATTCTGCCTTTATATCAAGCTACGTACTTGTAGGTATCCAAAAAGTTATATTCAAATATATTTGAATGTAGTAGAAGCTACTTAAAATAGATACTAGTGTGTATAGTGTAAAAGTAGTGATGTGATTTATGTCACACTAGTATTTGCAGTGGTGAAAATAAATCTTAGGAGTGTAGTTATTTAAATGAACGCAAATCCTTTGGTTAGTGCAAAAATTAACTTTCAACTACAAACAAACGTCTACTAAAAGCATCATTGAAAGCACAAATGGCATGTCGCAAATCAAACACTTGTTACTACAAAAAGCCAAATAAATTAGTTTTTTTTTTTAATTTTTCTTAAAAAGTCTGAACTAGAATTAAAGTAATTTAGTATTTTTTAGTTTTGAATTTTCAAATCTTATTGAGGTTGCTTTTGGCCAATTTTTTTAATGTTGCATCTAATGTTGGTCAGTCAGTTTAAAATTTCAAACCGATCAATCCACACCAGCTTCAAATCAGTCAATCAATGTCATATGAGTAACAAAGCGAGCAAAATCAACACCAGCGAACGCATCATATATGCATCTACGGCAACTCAAAGTACCTAGGTTCAAAATACTTGGGATCGAACAGTTTAGCCTCCCCCTCCGCGGGACTCGGCCGCCGGCACAGGCGGTCTATGACGCAGTCTTTGACGACCGTCGTAACGCCCGTCGCGATACCGTTTAGCCGCCTGCGACGACAAAACAGTTGTGAACGGACGCTTCAACTCATCTTGGCGCGCGGTGCTATGTGTGTGTGTGTATGTGGAGTTCTGCTTCATGTGGCAGTGATGAGTTACGCACACAAGACATCATGTTCTTATTGCTTTTTTGCATACACACACTCACACACACACACACACAAACACACACACACACACATAGTGCCACGTGCCAAAGAGAGTAAAAGTATCTGTAATGTAGTTATGTTGTTATCATCATAGAACAAGGTATGGTAATAGTTATTGTAAAATTCGTTTTTTATTCATTTATCACTTTTAGTTTGGATAGTTTAAAGTCTAAGTTTTATTTTTAAATAGGTGAAGGGCAGAGCAAACGGAAAAGGGGTGAGAAAACAAATTAGATATTTAATTTGTAAGACATCCATATTAAAATTTTGTACTATTTCTTCCCATCTTCCGCATCAGCTCTTGCTATAAAGCTGTCTGACTTCAAACTAAGATTGCACACCTCAACGCGGAGCATTAGAGGAAGTGCTCTACTCCCACAATGACAAAGTCAAGCCAATTTTTTTACATTTATTACTGCAAAAGAAATGTTCCTAAAATAATTACCAGGCCAATTAAAGCATTCAACAAAGACAACTTCTATGAAATTTTATTATTGATGCATTTTATAAACTAATTTTAAATAAAGCTGTTACTAAATTTAAATTACTTGGTTGTGAGAATTTTGTTGCACAGTATTTTTTTATATTTTTCATGATTTTGTTTTACTTAGACACACAGACAACAACAAAAACCCAAAAATAAATTATACACATTGTAGTGTTATTAAGGCTTTTTTCTTTGCTTTTGTCAACAAATAAAATAAATAATTGTGTTTAAAACAATCACTTGCTTTCCCTTAACACATATCAACATAATATAAAAACCAATTTTAACACATTTCACCAAACAAAATTAATCAATAAACACATTTACGTTACATTGATCAATCACATTGATCAATCACATTTATGTTACATGATCAATTACATTTTGATTGATCAATGTATGCTACATTGATCAATCAAAATTACTCATACTTCTTATAATTTAAGTACTTACGGCACTAAAGAAGACGGTGGATACACCAGCTCTCCTATGACTATAGTGTCTAAATCATCTAAGTACGTTTTCTTGAAGTCAAGTTGCTTCATAGCAATAAAATCATATTTTATAGTCATAACCAGCCTGGATGTTAAGAGGATTATCCTTTCCTTCTCATTATCCCACAAGGTGATTCTGAAAAAGGCAATCAAAGTTGTATTAGAATATTATATAGGTAATCCTTCCTCTGCAGTGTAACAAAAAGGAGTAAAACCGTGAATATATTGTTACATCAAATATCCATTTTAAATAGGACAGTATCATCTATTTGCAACGTAAAATGTTATTTTTATGTTTTAACAAAATATCTAAAAATCAGATTTAATCCAATAAACATATTATTCAACTTCCTACAAGCTAAAAATAATATAAACTGTTATCTCATCACATAGCCAATGTTTTCTCCAACAAGCTAAAAATACCACAAACTTATCTGTTACACCATCAGTGTTTCAGATAAAATCTAATTGGAATTTGTTGTACTGGCTAGAAAGTCTGACTATGCCATTAAATTAAAAACATTTTCATTTTATCATGTTACACACTACAAAATACCTACTTTGAATGAATTAAAATGTCAAAAACAATTTTATTAATAAAGAAATTGGACATGACAATATCGAGAAACTCTGTAGCTACATGGATACTGCATTTTTATTCACTCATATTCTGAATCTTTATTAACATAACTTAAATTAAGTATAATGATCCAACTGATATTATAGAAATTTTAAGGAAAGAAATTTGAAGGCAAATTAACTGTGAACAACTAGTGAACAATTTAAATGTGTGTTTTATATAGTAAATTATTGTATTCTTTTATTCTTTTATAATACTATAACATTATTGTTATCTTTTATGAGGTACGTTTGTACAAAAGTACCTAAATTGTAAGATGAGTCAGTATAAAATAAATAAAAATCAAACATCTCTGGTACATACTCAGTCAGCAACCAAGAGCCTAAATATTCTCCGTCCTCTGGGAACAGAAGGGCCGTGATGCACTCTTGTATGGCTGTCTCTAGGACACCCTTGCGGAATGTAAAGAAATCCTTAATGTTCTCTTTGTTGAAGGGCACATCATAGCGGGGGTACACCGACTGAGCAGGGTCTGCGGGGGCTGGGGTGGCTGAACGTGCGTCTGTTCTTGCGTCTTAAGATAAAAATAGTAAATTTAATAGTAAAATTTAAATACAAAATATAACAAAAAACACCATCATTCAAAGTGTTTGCAATCCAATTCTGTAAAGGCTTCCAAGCATCCCATTTAGAGATTGAATTAACAGCTGTATCTTTTATGTACTTATGCCATTGTTGAAAATAGATAAAATATGCATTATCAACAATGTCACTGAATGCTAATAAAACATAATTATGAGCAGTTAAAGTTCAGACTATCATCCACTTTATGCATTTCTTACCACCTTATCACCAATAATTTAATTTACAAAATATGGATTTTTCTTGAATTTCCTTGTGGTGAAAGAAAATAGAATTAAATTAAAATTATTGTACAATAATTATAATGATTTGAAATATAGAAAAAACATAAAAGACATGCGTCTTAAAATTATCGACGAAAATATTTCTTTCGAAAATACGGTAAAACAAAGCTGGCACACATCAGTTTACCTGCAAAAGACGACGTGGATGATGACAAAGAATCGGCACCGGAGAGCACAGAAGGATTCGGGTTCGGGTTGAGCTGGTTTCTGTTCCTGCTAGCATTCTCGGCTGCATTCTCTGTGGGAGGCTCCGTCGCCAGCTGTAGCGTACCACCTCGAAATTCCAGATCGTCGTCCAGTAAATCAGTCATTTCCCAGCTGTCTCTTGTTTATTATGCCTTCAATATTTATCAGTACTTTTGTATTTCCCAATCGCTGCTATGCGTAAATAATCGACCGGCTGATAAGATAAACGTCACTCACTCAATCTGAATCAAGCGGGGGCTGGTGTTACCACATTTCCGGTTGCGTCGAGTCGTGTTGTAGAAAATACTTTCTTCTTAATGGAACCTATTTATGTTTGTATTAGTAATAATTATTTTTTATAATTGAAGCGAGACAGTAAATATATTTTTGGACCATTTTTTATTTGTGTATTATTATTAGTGTGTGCATAATGTCAAAAGGTGGCGTTAATAATAAAGACCTAGTGTTAGCTACTCGATAACAGATGGCAGTAGAGTACATCGATAAATATCAATTTCAAAGATGTCACTTTAATAGACTTGAAGGAAAAACTATATTTTATTGTGTCCAAGATTTAGTCTCTTCGACAAAAGCTGAGAGAAGTTATAAAATTTTGCAAAAGGTTATTGTGGCTTATCGAATAAGATTATTTTTATTCTTCCATAGAGAGAAAACCAAAGGTAAAGTGATTTCTTAAGTATCTTAAACAAATGATATTAAATGTTACTATTAATATTAAATGTCGATTTACATCTATCCCGATTGTTTTTCGCATTTATGGACGATCATTGTAGTACTTATGTGGTAAGGAATTGTAAGAAGAAAACAAAGAAAAAATTAAATTAGATATTTATTTTACAAAAATACCTTATTCAAAAACCTTTTAATTAATTGAGTTCGACAAAAAGCCTAACTTTAGTATTTACAGCTGTACATTATAATTATTATATTTGCGGTCTTATATTGGAAACAAAAAAAACAGATTAATATTTGTATATGATAATGGACAAATGAAAGTGTATACATAATAAATATTTGTCTATAGGTATCAAAAGCTTTCTTTCTAACTAACTTTTTTATCGGCCTCTCAATCTTGTTAGATTTTTAGGATGGCTAGTAGTATGTCATAAAAGACTTGTGTTATTGACATCGAATGTAAAAATATTTATAGAAAGATTCACTCAATAAATCGTTGTGTATTAACTTTTTAATGGCACTTCGAGCTTTAGGCGATTAACACACTGCCCCGCATAACGGAGCGTAGCGCGGAAATGCGTGATCTAGTGGTGTAAGTATTTCCATTTGTATAGAAAACACGCACAGTCCAACACACAGAAAACGCATCTGCATGTACGCGCGTGGATGCGTTTTTTATACAGATGGACGCGCGCCCAACACTACGCTCCTTGATGCAGGGCAGTATATTAATCGCCTTATTGACAGTCTAAACTTAATGTATTAGTTACACAATATCTGATGCACATCTTTTAATTTTCGTACATATTAATTTGCACTATTGTAAACCACATCAGGCTTCTTTTGTTCATTGTTATATTATGCACAGATGTAGGATTCAGATAGTATTGAAATTATAGCAACTTTATCAAAACTATTATTCACTTCATATCTTATTTAAGTGAATATTGTGTGCCCTCTATAAAAAGAGGACCTCAATTTTACGAGACATTTCTTTTCTCTTTCATTCAAAGCAAAATGTAGTTTGCTTGGCTCGCCTGCTTAAGTATTTAATTCCACTTTAATTTTGACTTTTATTATACCGGCATCAGATAGAGTGTAACATGAGCAAATGTTCAGTAGCAGCGGCATCTCTTCTTGGGACAGCGTGGCGGGTACACGATGCACTGGTCCATGCAGTACACATCCGCGCCTTCACGACCTTCAAGTTCACCGATGGCTTCGCACTCTTGCCTGAAAGTAAATGTTTTATTAATATATTTAGTCAATTTAACTACAGAAAACTAAATAACTGGATGGACTCCATTGAGTCCAATTTAGCTCAAAATAAATTTACGAGATAAACGTCATTTAAATAACACTCACGGGCAAGTACACAGCGATTCTGGGCAATTAGGCGGGTATCGTAGGCAGTTGGTCTGACACCAGTACTGCATGCCTGGTATCACTCGGTATCCCTCAGACGGCACGCACACCTGGTCCCTAGAATTTGCAAGTTAATTAACTATTGAATTGGTAATAGATGAAAAATCATTAGATCCACTCTTATCCCTATGATTTTTTACTGTTTATAAAGAATTGTTTAGGTGAAATAACCAGTAAGTTATTAAGTTACTGTAGTAAGTTAATTCATCCTTGTTCTAGTCCAAATGACGACTATGGCACATAATTATCTGCCAGAGAGTTCTCTCGTAAATTGGTTTATTACGTCAGTAGCGTAATTTTTCACTAATTTTTTGATCAATATAGTGATATGGAGCACTTTGATAGCTTTTAAATCTATATAATAACAGTTTTTTTTACAAACTGGCAATTTGAATGTAAATAATGGACGAAATCGGCTAGAAACTAAAGAAATATTTCAGAGTATTCTTATAATATAAAAGTAATCCTTAGATCACAGATCTCAAAAAATATTATTTACAACATGTACAAATTCTACGAAATTAAAAATATTAATTGCAACTACTACATCTACAAAATACAGGTTTATACCACATCCTCAAAACAAATCGATGCAACTTCGTCAAAATTTAACAATTGAATACAAGATAATGACACCTATCAAGTATTTTTAATTAAAAATCGAAAATAATTTATAACAAACTGGATTTACCCCACAGTTGCGCCGATTTATCTTTTCAGTAAAATATTTATTTTACAAAAATATACAACCATCGATCTAAAAATATTCACAATACTATATGTACACAAAACGAACATCTGATACAAAATAACATTTTCGATTAAACCATAATGTTAGTCACAGTTTTTATGAGTAACAAAACAACAGCTACAATAAATTATAACGATTATAAAAAAAGTATTGGTAAGGGACAGATTAGGAAATTATTCACAATATGGGGACCGGATTCCAATATGAGGGAGGTACGGATATGTACCGCCACCCCAAACCAATCACCGTCATTCCGAAACAAGAAACAAATATACCTAATAATGTGCGGACCTACGATCTCCTCTGTGTCAGATATATCATTACTGAAAGAAAATTTGATGCGTGAAATGGTGTATGATAATAAAATAGTGAGAATAAATACCGATAAAATATAATTATAATATTCATCGAATACATATTATTATCATGTTTTACCTAATCAAACGCAATGCTTCCATTTCGAGATCCTTTTGTAATTTTCTGAAATGTATAAATATATAATATAACATCATAAATATAATAATTTATGATTATTCAATGACCGATAATGATGATGCATACCTACGCCTTTTTTTCGTGATATTACACATAAAAAATACGTAACATGTAAAAACAAATAACACACAAACACAAATGAACATTTTCACAATATACACAACATGAAACGGCTCAAATAATGATTTATACAAATCCAACAAACATATAAAATAGAAATCACCTTAAGTAAATATAAACAGAAAATATTTGGAAAGGTAAAACCCATGAAACATAAGATAAGCTTTATACCTGATGACAAGTGGGTATACATTCTGGGGCATGCTGTAATCCCGGTAGTATAGCAGGAAGGGATTGTCTCTACGCAGGTCGCCAGCGAACGCTGGTGGAAGACCACCGGTGCTGGTGACTATGCTTACATCTGCACAGTTCCTGAACGTCTCAGACCTTCCACAGCCCACGGCTTCCGTGCCGTTTGGACAGATGCCCCACATGTTACCTGTAGATATACCATAAAAAGTTTTATGATTTCGTTATAAGCTTGTAGCTGATAAGACTGCCCATTGCATTTATGACGTTATTATTTTAAAACCAAACAAAATGATTGCTTATTTTTTATCTTACTTCGGCGAAGCAAAAATGAGGGTTATGTGTTTAAACGCGATGTTTTAGTGTTGAAAATGCAGCGACTGTCATAAATTCTGAACATGACATGCTAAAATAAAAAAAAACTTTGTGACAGTGATTACGGCAGAATAGTAATAGCGCCCTCTCGTAATGAGTTGTTGTTTTACTATACTGCGTTTTAAAGCTATACTAGTCTGTGACACTTTCATTTTTCTTGCTTGCTTGCTTCTTGCTTTTGTTGTTTCCGTTTTTGTTTTAATAATCCATATTATAAGTGTCTTACCTGTGTAATAAGTCCATTGCATAACACACTGTGTGCACGTCACGTATGGTGGTAGTCGCACCCTGTACCTGAAGATTTCCTTCTTGGCTGTGTCCAAAGGAATCAAGAACCTGTCTCCTCTCGTTCCTGATATGTACAGAGGATACCTACAAATTATATCAATAGGTAGAGGAATTATGCTATCACAAAAACAGTTTTAATAAGTAAGTGTAATTAATTTTAGTTATTGTATTACAAAATTGAATTTTTAAAAACAGTAAACAGGCTTGACGCTGTAGGCTTTTTACCATATTATCTAATTTAAAACTGTAAAAAAATCTCAAACAGGATAGTTATTAATGCCAATTCTGAATTACAATTTTTTTTAAGAATGTCTATACTATTAGCTTAGTAGTTCGTCTGAGGAGGGCTGCATATCGCCAAAATTAGGTCTGTTGTTGATCTGTGTTTTTGAAGAAGTGTTAGTTTTTGTTTATCGGGAAAAAAATGTGTTACAAATGGCAGGGGACATATGTTACCTATCAAAACATTCCTGTGTGGCTTCTTGTTTTGGATTGTTGTTTGGGCACAGTTTCATAATAAATGTTCCTAGATGATTAGCAGTCAGCTCTACTTCAACTTCTATTTCCTGCAAACAAATTATGTTTGTTAAAAGCACACGTTTGTCAAATCTTGTTTTACTTCGTGTCTTACTATAAACGTAACGGAGATGTTAACACAGCGTCTTATTTTAAGGATCTCTAAAATACGTGTGATCTCTATAATAATAGTGAAAATACGAATGATGGTATCACGTCCTTGTTTTCCCTGGTCTATTGAAGTCTTTGGACTGAGAATATATTATCTACTGTTCAGTAAGTCCGTAACCTATTAGGGACTCATTGCAGGGTCGGGTCTTCTCTCCAAAAGAAGTAGGCCAAAGTAAACCACGCTGGCCATGTGCGGATTGGTAGAATTCACATGCTTTTACAGTTTGTGTGTTATCGTCATGTTTCTCTTTATGTAAAGCTTTGTTATCACGTTCCTCTTCGTTTAGCCGAACTCAAAGTTTAGGTGTTCCGAACAGAATTCCACCATCCGCCATGATCATCCAGTCCATCTTACTCAACAAATGTTTACGATACCTGTCCAACACTGTAGTGTTTGGTGATGATTCCCTTCCCGTACATGCCGCCAGCCTCGTGCGGCCGTGGAACAGCCAAGTGGTCCGCGTCGCCGCAGACTCCACACCGCCCTGAGTTCTGCTCCCACTGGACTGAACACACACTCCGTTACTTATCTCACAAATACATCAAAGTGAAATTTTGAAAAGAGAAGGATCCTGTCATTGGAGTTAACTGGAAAAACTTATCTGCGTTAATTGTATACAAATCCATTCTGCCCCTTTTGTGAGTTAACTACAAACATCCATCTATCTGCTTGCAATCTCACGCAAACTTTCGCATTAATAAAACCCTAAAAAGAAGATTTGAGATGATAAAATTGCAAGCAAATCGATACTGACCGGCGTAACCTCCACAAAAGAGCTCATTGTCGTTATAGTTAACGGGATTTGGGAATCCTAGCCGCCACATGGAGTTCCTGGCTGGTGGGTCCATAAGCCGGCCATGGCCCTCCGCCCCACGACGCGTGCTTCCTAACATCTGTATAAATGGAGGTTAAAAATTAATCATCAAAAGTAATGTACCGCTACTCGACAAGAGATGGCGTCACTAGTTTATTTGATCACGCGATTCACAAGGCGTTTATCGGAATTAATAGCCGTTATTTTTAGCCGTTTACCAAACGAAAAATGAGTTGATTAAGTTTCAAAGATAGAAGTATGCACTTCTGTCTAAGTTATTTATATTGATTGAAAATCAAACAGACACAAGTACCTATTTGATGTTTTAATTTATCGTGCATTATTCCCAGCTTGTACCTGCAATTGCATACGTTTGTAATTATACTTACATAGATATATTTTATTGTAAGTTACCTGTAGTAAGAATATCCAGTATGTCAGAAATGATGCTCCACCCCTTCTGTATTTTATGATCTCCATCTGAAATAGAACAGAATAATAAATTAAAATTTTTTCATTAATGATAATAAGTACCTAATAAGTTATTTTTAAATTGGTTATTAGTAATAACCAATTCAAAAACGCTTTTGATAAAAAAAGCGTCTGAACGGCGGTGATAGCCAAGTGGCTTAAAATTCTGCCTCTTCTTCGAATCTCAGTGGCTTTGTAAAAAAAAGTTATGAGCCCTTTATAAAATTAAATTGCCTTCACCTGCTGTTTCGGTGAAGGAAAACGTTTTGAGGAAACCTGCATGCCTGAGAGTTCAAACAAAAAATGGTCTCAAAGGCATGTGAAATCCATCATATGCCTTTGAGAACACGTGTGAATCGTTATTTATTTATTTATTGTGAGAGGAAATTCGACCCTGTAGTGGGTCATTAATGGATTACTGACAAGGTACCGTAGTAGCCGTAACCGTACCCTTACTTAACTTGAGCTTAAAAATTCCGTTATACCGTTTATACGGCGAATGAGCTTTTAGCACAGCGGAGCAGTTTTATTTTTTAATGAAAATATAAGCACAATTATTTGCCTGACACTCCAAAACCTGCAAATACATACTTATTTGCATACATTCCAAGTACTTATAACGGTATGCGAAAGCAATTTGATACCGCACTCCTGTTTTGGTAATAAAATGCGACGTTATCGATTTTTTCTGACGTTTATGCGTTGCACAGGTGTTGTTATGTATTTTGGAAATTTACTACCGCTAACGTTCCTGCTACACACGAAGGAGTCCTAAATGTAACACTAATCTATTCAAAGTAGTTAATAACTTGAAAATTTAATACTCGTAGACTAATGTAGAAAACATCTAGAACGTAAATATCAACAAATTGGACAAGTGCAGTGACTCCACTATCACCACTATCTGGTTAAGAATCTTTAGGGAGTTATTTTAAGTCTTGCCTAAACACAGGAGTTTTCCAAGTTCATGCAGCGTAAAACTAAAAGTCCTGGTAGAAATACTCACTCATCAGTAAACCTCTACCTATTGCATCACCAAAACTTTTACTCATTTTGCCGCTTACTCATAACGTTCGTGCCTAAATCACTTTTTGTTGAACGGCGGGCGTTTTATTGAGTCGTTTAGAATGATGGTTTATTTTCCATTATATGCAAATCATTCTCGAAAATGTTTGTGTCCGATTAGCGAGAAATATCCGTGAGTAAGAAGAGGATAATACTTACGGGATTATAATGTTGAGATGGGGTGACAAGATATGCAACCAATTTTATGAGAATTACAGTACAGGCTTTAAAAAAGATGATATTACCAATATAGTATATATTGGGGCTTCTAAACCAGTACTAAAGAAATGTACCTACAAACTCTCTAGTTGGTTGAAGTGTTTCATTATAGAACAGTCCATTTTTGTACAGGAAGCAGTTTCGGCTTTTCACGTCTGGATAGCTTCCGCTATTAACTACTGAAGGATTGTGTTTTTTTTAACAGAACTGAACCTGACAAACAAGCACACAGCTGCATGGTGCTAAGTGGCCCATCGGAGCAGTTTTAACAAGCTTTGAAGGAGAGTCCTTTTTACATCTTGTTTGGAAACCCTATGTAAAATTTGTAATGTTATTTGACTTGACGATCAAATCCTTAGAAGAACGAAGGTGACCGACATAGCTCTCAAAGTTTGTAAATTAGTGGCAATGGGCTGCCACATCGTTCGCGGGACTGACAACCGATGGGAAGAAAAAGTCCTCGAATGGCCATGGCGACCACTTTTAGGTAAAGGGAGCACAGACCGCCCTCCTATCAGGTGGACTGGCGACCTGAAGAAGACAGCGGGAAACCGTTGGATTCCAGGACCGGGTGGAGCGGCGTCGATTAGGGGAGGCTCATGTCTAGCAGTGGACTGCCAAGGGCTGAAAGGAAGGAGGAAGGAATGTCATAAAAATGTTAGATATGCTTAGGAAGTGACATAACCCGTCATCTCACCGCCCACGTACAAGGTCGCTCGTCCCTCGACCTAGCCGCCCACCGGCCGTACCTATCTACACCTAGAAGTGCCAACAACCTCAAACAAAAGGATCAATTATTCTCCAGGATCCAACTAGCGTATATCAATAGGTACCTCAGTGCTTTACACAATAACTGACTGAAAATTATTTTAAAAAATTATATGAGTAAAGAATCGCTTCAGAGTTGGGTAAAATTGAAAACGACACTTTTTACCTTTAGTTTTGTAAAATGTTTACTAGATAAATTAACATAATTTTTATTTTTAAAAGCCAGTAACTTATTGGATAACCATGCGTTAAGTGGTTTTTAGAAGATATTTTTTTCGTTGCAAATTGATCTTAACACTGATCCTATAATAGACAAGTGCTCTATAAAAATAAATCTTGAAAGAACCATGACGTATGGAAAATACGCTATTATTTATCAGAATTAGCTCATGCTCCATCCGTTTATTGCCGTCATTGATAGATAACACTAAAAATTCGTAGAACAGATTCCGTTCTATCCTAGATTTTATTTTCAGAAATGCGAGAGGAAATGGTAAATATTATATACATTTTTCCAACGATAACAAAATAATTGGTATCAACATCCGTAGCATTAGTTAGGTAGGTAGGTAGGCTATTTCAGATTCAGGGTAATTATCGATAAACATATGTTGACTAAACCTGAACTCAAAATTAAACAGATTTCCCCAAAATAAACATAAAAGCCGATTGACATTGACGATGGCAAAGGTAGACCCCTCCAAAAAGAAATATAAATGCGTTCCACCTTCTTCTTCACCAGCATTTATGACGCCCGCCGTTGGGCATATGCCTCTCATACGCGTTCCACCTACTTAGAGTTACTTATATGCCTTTTGTATCTAGACTACACCATAAAACTGTCACATGAACGCCAAGGATGATGCATATATCACTTTTATGTTTGAGAATCGTGTTTAGAGAATATAAAAGCGTGTTAGTAAAATAATAGCGCAAATTTCCATTTATGTACCGTTCTAAACGTCTAAACTAATAACTGTCCGCCAATTAGCTAGATAAAACCGGAAAAAAGAGGTTAATGACTATTTCTCTTAAACCAAGTAACAGGTCGAACACACCCCGTGCTATGTTTGTTTTAGGTATTGGGTTAATAAGCAGCTTTGATCGTCTATTCTGAGAGAAAATAATGTGTAATTTTACCTGTCTAAAAAATATAAATTATTCATCTCCACTTATTACCTACATGAAACTGCTGCGTTATACATTATATATTTTGTACGTTTAGATCGAAGAGTAGGTAAGTAACGAATGAAATTATTATGATATTTTTAACAGACGTAATTTTTTGGCGAAAAAAGTAAACAAAGTGAGATAAGCTTTTTTTATCTGATCATTCCCAACAAGGTTTTAATCAAATTCTTGTAAAAGTATGGGGTATAAAATAATTACTATCGCCAAACACACATAAAATTTAAATATGTAATCTGATTTTGAAGTATGCTTAAATACCTGCCAACTTCTTAATTTTTTATTCTTAAAATAATCAGCCTTGATAAACAAAAAATAAGATAAAAGAATAAAATGATATCTTTTTGATCAGGTTCGTTCAATGCCTTCCAATTAGCGCCTCCAAATTCATTGACGCGTTCTTTCACACAATGGTCTCATAAAATGCTATCTTTATAATCAAAATAATTGTAAATGTAAAGGATTTCATAAGGTAACAATTCGGTATGTAAGTACCTATTAAACGGTGTAAGTTTCAACAAAAAGGTTTTTAATTGACAATTTGGCAAACAAGACTCTTGTGTATAAGTAAATTGTGTTCCTCCAAAAGCCGTTTTTACTTTTTAATTTTTTAGTAACTTAGGACTAAATGTTATTATAATATCAACATGCATTATTCCTACATTATCGTATTATTCGTCTATCGTAGAAATGGAGCACTTGAAAGAAGCTCAAAGCTTTTTTAAATTACTGTTGAAACAAAACACTCGTGAAAATTTTGGCAGTGATAGCTTTTTTTATTATTTTACTTTACATACTTTACATAAATTTTGAAAAATTGAGATTAATTGACCTCTCCTTAAAATAATCTCTTTAAAAATAACCAACAATAAAAGGCTAAATGGCCCTTCAAAACATCGTTTGTCTTTCTTGTAAACGATTAAGATTAGGTTTTTTAAAATAAGATGTGAAGTAAACGTCTTAAGTTACGATGCTTAAGCAACCATATTTATCCTAAATGGACGTCAGTGACAGAGGTTTCCACTTAGGATTTACGTTGATTTATTGAACAAACACCAATGACTTATTTAAAGCTAATACGCGATATCCAATCCCCAGAAATATACACAGTGACGGAATAAAGTAAAAATCTCATTTTGATATTTGCTCCACAAACAAATTAACGAAAACATAAGACAGTTCTTATTGCAATCGGTTCAGAAATGAATGAGACGAATGTTTATTCACTTAAAAAGAATTATAATTATATTTCTTTTTCTTTACTTTCGGTGTAATAATTTAAAAGATAAAAGTAATGAATTCTGCATTTTTTCGTTGTGAAAATTATCCGACTTTTCATGTAACTGTCGAAGAATTCTTCCATTCATATTTCAAAAGGCATCTCAGTTCATCTCACATTATATTATATTATTATAGTTGGAATCCTTGCCACCCAGCATGTTAAAACGACTAATTAATATTAAACGCGGCTGTCCAACCATTCATTAAATTGATCGTTTAAAATTACACTTCGTCGATAAAAAAAATCCAAACATTAACGGATGTCCATTCATCTCGTGCGATACACTTTTGTAAGGCGTTTATTTATAAATATCAACCGCTTTGTTTCCGCAAAACTTAATAATTTATATTCATCATGTTTTGCACCATTTTATTCATAATCAAAAAATTTAAAAAAGAACACAAATTATTACATCTATAAATTTACAATGGTATAATAACATAACATACAATAACCCCGCTTGTGACATAGTGCCCTAACCTAACGTAGTGTTTAAGTACTCTATGGTGCCCAGAATGCTGGCAGCATTGCCTCGTTGTGCCACAACGTGGCAAACAACAGTGGCAAAAGCAAAACTTTTTGGGCAAAATAGCTGTCAGCTCTCCGGTCTTCATAGTCTAAATTTCTACAGAACTTCATTAAAAAACCAAACTATTGTTTTTCGGGGCTGTTTTAAATTTATCGGCTACAAAAAAAGTCAAACTCAGAGTTACTCAAGAAAGTGTAGTTGTAACAAAAATCTTGGTAGCGCCAAATTGCTTCGTAGTCCATGAACTCCATGGAATACATTAAAAAAACCTTTTTCAAACCGACGGAGTCATTTACAGAGTCTATCTGTCACAACACAATAGCCAAATTGATTTTCACATAATAAGTTTCGATTTCGATTGATGTTGATTAATCGAATAATTTCAATTTATGTATATCGCAGTTGATCAATGGTTGTCGTCCATGTCATCATTTATCACCAAAACCTTATAAGTAAAGCCTCGTTTGTACACTTATCATTTGTTGTATAATTCATACTTTCATCATGCGTTATGCATCAACCATTTTTTAAATATTTTAAACGTTGTAAGATAAATGCATCGTTTAATTTTTGATAGCCGTGTATATTTTATTTTTGAGTTAACTATTTTTTTGTGAATTTGTTTTCTGAAAGCAAGCTTTATTTTACTTAAATGGTTAGAGTCGAGGGGACAGCGCCCTCAACGCCTCATAAGTTTGTCTATTATTAGCAGAAATGAACAACTAGACATTTTATAACTTTCCTATTACAATGGCTCTACTATATACAAAATGGCATAGTTATATGATTGAATCGTATTGCGGTATCCATTCGTCTTCTTTATTTACGATCTACTTTTAGACATAAACTTTAGATTTGTTAACCGACTTCAAAAAAAGGAGGAGGTTCTCAATTCGTCTGTTTTTTTTTTTTTTTTTTTTTTTTTTTTTTATATTTGTTATCGCCGCATTCCGTCATTTGTTAACCGATTTGAATTTTTTCTTTTTGGTTGGGAAGATGTTACTTTGAATTTGGTCCCATATTAAGTTAGTGTTGATCTGATGAAGAGTTTCGGAGATACAGAGTGGAACTCTTCAACGGATAAGAGTTAAGGAACCGGGTTAAAAAAATATTATTACTGGTCACATAACCTTTGCAGAACTATGTAGACATTGACCACCTTTGAGTCTGATGATGGAGTGGAACCCGTTTTTATTTTATAATTCTGTCCGTCGTATTCCGTCATTTGGTAAACAATTTAAATTGTTTTTTTTTTGGTTTGGGAGCTGTTACTTTGAATTTGGTCCCATATTAAGTTGGTGATGATATGATGAAGAGTTTCTGAGATACAGAGTAGAACTCCTCAACGGATAAGAGTTAAGGAACCGGGTTAAAAAAATATTATTGTTAGTCACATTACCTTTGCAGAGCTATATAGACATTGACCACCTTCGAATCTGATGATGGAGTGGAACTCGTTATAAGATAGGAATAATTAAATCGTGTTTAAAAGTTCACTTAAATAAACCATACAAATTATAAATACATTTAAACTATAATTATGGTGTCCGTAAGGTTACCATTGAGAAGCCAGTTGCCACTTCCTATGATAAAGCATAAGGTTTTTAGACTGTAAAAGTTTCGCATAGCTCTGCCATGTATAGTAACAAATACTAGCGACGGGTATCTACAATTTCCCCAAGTACCTACGAAAACGAATCTAATTCAGTAGTTACCTACTTCCGAACAGGCCATACCTCCGGCCTCCGGTTTATCAGAGTTTTAGTATACTTGCCTATTTTTTTTATATTTGTTATCGCCGCATTCCGTCATTTGCCACCAGATTTGAATTTTTTCTTTTAAGTTCGGAAGATGTTAATTTCAATTTGGGCCCATATTAAGTTGTTGTTGATCTGATGAAGAGTTTTGGAGATACAGAGTGGAACTCTTAAACGGATAAGAGTTAAGGAACCGGGTTAAAAAATATTATTATTGGTCACATTACCTTTGCAGGACTATGTAGACATTGACCACCTTCGAGTCTGATGATGGAGTGGAACTCATTTTTATTTTATATTTCTGACCGCCGTATTCCGTCATTTGGTAACCAATTTGAATTGTTTTTTTTTGGTTTGGGAGCTGTTACTTTGAATATGGTCCCATATTAAGTAGGTGATGATCTGATGAAGAGTTTCGAAGATACAGAGTGGAACTCCTCAACGGATAAGAGTTAAGGAACCAAGTTGATAAATTATTATTGTTGGTCACATTACCTTTGCAGAACTATATAAAATTTGACCACCTTCGATGCTAATGATGTAGCGGAACTCGTTATAAAATAGGAATAATTAAATCGTGTTTAAAGCAAGTTAATTTAAATAATTTAAATAACTGTACAAATTATATATTTAAACATTAATAATGGTAATCCGTAAGGTTACCATTAAGTAGCCAGTTGCCGCAACCTATGATGAAGCATTAAAACTAAGATACCAGAGTCAGATAATAGAGTGGAAGTGAAACTATGATAACTAAAAAGCATTAAATAAAATAATTTTAAACAAAAATGTGAACCGACTTCAAACTAAAAAGTAAGAAATAACTTTACAAACAGACTTCAATAATAAGGTATTTTTGGAGTCTATGCCCAAGTTCATCCTCAGTTTAACCTCAAGTAACCTCATTTTTGCAGACGAGTTTTAAAGTCATGAAGAAATCATGATATGTTTTACTATAAAACTTACTACTTTATATATTTTACTAAAAAAGAAGTATGTAGGTAAATATGTACATACTTAGGTAATATTTTATTCATTTCTAATAATTGTACGGGCTAGTATCGACACCATACAATAGTCAAAGAAAAGATGTTGTTAAAGTTTATAATATTTATTGTTGTACACTGTAGGTATGATAATGATGTTGCTATGAGTACGCGCGCGATATGTTCGTATCCCAAATGCATACTTAATTGAAAATGTGACCGGCGCGTGCTATACGAAAAACGCGCTGACGGTTGGTGTACGGTTGCACCGTACAATAATGTACAATGGAAAGAGAGATTTAATGTGCTTTAAAAATGCACATAACAAAACTGACCTCAAACTAAAAAGTAAGAAATAACTTTACAAACAGACTTCAATACTTAATAAGATATGTTTGGAGTATATGTAAAAATGAGGTTACTTGAGGTTAAACTGAGGATGAACTTGGGCACAGACTCCAAAAATACCTTATTATTGAAGTCTGTTTGTAAAGTTATTTCTTACTTTTTAGTTTGAAGTCGGTTCACATTTTTGTTTAAAA
The DNA here is from genome assembly GCA_905147235.1 of Erynnis tages. Taxonomy (NCBI): domain Eukaryota; kingdom Metazoa; phylum Arthropoda; class Insecta; order Lepidoptera; family Hesperiidae; genus Erynnis; species Erynnis tages. The sequence continues at coordinate 12,119,540 of LR990074.1, forward strand.
TTATTTTATTTTTTATTGGTAATCTTCGCCACTTGCGTTTCCTATTTTAAACAAAGTCGTAGGTAACCATTGGTCCACGGATTTCAACTTTACGTACTATGTTACTTAAAGAAATAGCTTTATCTATTTGCAAATCTTTCATCATGATTACTTCAATATCATAATGAAGTTAGTAATTGTAAATGTGTAATAAGTAAATGAGCTTAAATTTTCAAAATTATCTGCCATGGGATCATAACATACGACAGTTGACAGACACATTAATTTATATTTCCTCCACTCCATACACGACCTCTGATTCCCTTCTGAATTGTTCAGATTATTATTTACTGCAATCATGCCATCAACAATGATCAAAATCAACCGTAAAATTGCATGCTATATTAAGCAATCTGATCTTGAAATTAATCGAACATTTAAGTGTTCACTTTTAGGAGCTTTTATCTCTTCTTGCAATGAAATGTTTTACATCACCGCTTTTACTTTGGTGAGTGCTTTATGTTCAGGTCTAATTTGCATATAGATCTATCATCTTACTGCACTGGTCACAAACTAACTCCAGTGTACTTGTGTGTTGTTTTCCTGGCAGTCTTTTCCAGCTAATTTCTGCGTTACAACTGCAAAACTTCTTATGATCTTCCGTTTGATGGGTAAGTGGAAACGGCGGTAGGCCGTAGGAGCTTCGGAAAACGCGTGCAAAGAGCACTTCCTTCTTTCATCCCAAGATGGCTAATGGCACTAGAGACCTCTTTTGGTGTTGCCTGGGTCCAGAGGTAATTAATATGTAGTGTTCATCTGATTGCCTGGATTCTTTATAACAATGACAACCAAAATGGCGTGCGCTGCGCGGAAGGTCCTGGGTTCGATTCCCAGCAGAGCAGGGATTTGAATGATGAATTTGAATTTCTGTTTCTGGTCTGGGTGTATTGTGCTCTTGTCTTGTGTGTGTCCATGGCACCCACGGCACAGGGAGTTATTTATTTATTTATTAAAAGTAATCAACACGGCCAGTCTGCGCACTTAGTACTGGTTCTGGTCGATACACAAGACATAACAAACCGAGTTTATGTCCTATTTACTGCGTGTCTGCGTTCTGCCCTTGACATTCAGCGACATTGAGAACGGGGGCTCGTCTCGATATAGAGCTGGGAACACGTAGAGCTGCTTCGGTGATTATGATTTGCGACATTCCTCAGAAGGCCATTTTGTGTACGAAATTAACAGGTCGCAATACCTACCTGTGCATGTTTTATTTGAAACTAGCTGTGCTGACTTCGTCCGCGTGGAATTCTAAAATTAAGTAACCTAAGTTATTCCTTATTACATCAGCTATCTGACAGCGAAAGGTCAAAATCGGTCCAGCCGTTCGATCCAGACTGACAAAAATTGTAAACAATGTTATTTTGGTATACGTACCGTGTATACATTAGCGTTTAGTACAAAGCGTTTATTTTAATATTACAGACACTCCAATTTTATTTATTTGTATAGAATTTTATCCTTTCTATTTCCAACTGCCCATATAGGTAGCGTCTCTCTCACACAGGGATCTTAACGGGTACGAATGCCCAGAGGATCCTCAGAGGGAGGAAGGAAGTCTCCTTTTGATTTGACTGAGGGTAAGTGGAAAAGCGTGGTGGACGGCGGCCTACATCCCTCTAATTGTGAGAGGAGACCCGATCCGGTAGTGGGTCATTAATGGGTTACAAACATACAATGTGTTGGTTTTCAATTCTTACAGCACTCATTACACACAAAATTAACGAAACCAGGCGAATCACGCTGTGTGCATTTTAATTCAGTTTCCACCTATGTATGTATCGGGGTTAGCACGTACAGAACCGTTATACCATACAACCCTAGTTATAGACGATTTGCATAGCTAATTTGCAATTATGAGACGTTACGTGTGTAAGCTCACGTTTACAATCAGAGTATAAATTGATGCGTTAGTTTTATATAGATTACTTTGAAAAATTAATATCGCAATCAGTATTAAACTTGGCTATTATATGCGATCTCAATCAGGTACAGAATTAAAATGCAGGTATTATTTTTATTAGTGATTTTATTTATAACGTGAATATATTTTGTCAAATGTAGAACTGGAAAGCCTTCTACGGCGTTTTTACCACGTTGCATGTTTTGATAAAAATATATATTTTTTACAGAATTTACTTTCTTTTTACCGTAATCGTTATCTAGACGATGTTTGTAATACATATACATTATATCGGAAATATATCTACATGTTTTATTCACTGATGGTATTTTATATATTTACTTACTTGCATGCTGATTTATCATGGTAAAATTTCACGATAAGCATTTTCTAGTAGTAAACAAAGACCTTTTCATATTGTTGTATTCCAGAAATGAAATTCTGCTCGTTAACAACTCTACAGGCCATCGAAACATCACTGTTGCTGTTAATTTATCGTAGTTATTGAAGGTTTTTCATAAACGAATTATCATAAAGAAAACTGGTGTATGCTTGCGTGTGCAAGCAAAGAGGCCGTATCGCTGCAAATTAAATTTTTATTGTGATGAAATCTGCTTTTACTGGTGTATAAATGAAGGTATTTTACTGAAACCAGTAAGTTAAGAGTCGGAAGAAAATTGTTACTTATCTTCGTGGATGATAACGTACGGGGGAAAGCCATGGCTACAATGTAGTACAACTACTGGCCGAAATTACTGAAATGCAAAATCGATACATCGTTCCGAACGGACCACATACGAGTATGTAGGGAAAACAAATATCCCTCTGCATTTCTATTTTTACTTATAGTAGATATTTTTGCCGATACATTTTCTGTCTTTAGGTTTAGAAATTCCATTCGTCAGACGACCATCTGTCTTTTCTCTTGGCTTTATAATACCTCCTCTCCTCTTAACGTTATAAAACATGAAATTTAATTTGCATAGCGGTAGAATTTCTTAAAATAGAGAAGTTACTCATTTAGATCGGATTTTCACCAAATCCAGTTGTTACGTGCTCTTGAGCTACTCTGAATATGTCTTGCATAAAGACATTAATTTTGGTGTAAGGCAAATTGATTACTTTGCCTTTGCTTTGTCTCCACTTACCGTCAGGTGCGTTGCGTATTGACACTTCCTTATAACCAAAAATAAAGCAAACTTTCTGGAGCATTGTCCTACACAACGTAAACAATTAAACTGGTTCATGTACGCTCTATAAATATAACTTTTAATACGAATTCCGATCAGAACGCTCTGTATTCGCGCTTGACTTCCTTATTCGCACATTCCTAGTTTTTTATAAGTCTAGCATTTCAACGTTCACTAGTATTTTAATGGAGTTTTGTCAACTACTCTTTAAAAAAAATTCATTGGAAACAAATCTCAGTGGATACTTTGTAGCTCCAAAGCTTCGCGGCCTACAATTTATGCTCGTCGGTCTGTTTGCCTGCCTTTAAGATAAAGAATATTATGTTCACATTATGAGACCTCATATATGACATACTGTCATTAATAAGCTCTAAATATACTATTTACATACTATTTAACTCCCTTTTGTAGACCCAGAGATACTTCCAGTAAATACTTTTCTTTTTTATATTTTTTTCTATTTTTTTCGACGTTACAAAAACAATTCCATTATTAAACGCACACTCGCTAATTGAGCATTTTTTGTGCCTCAAATTAGAAGTCTTATATTTAGTCGCTTGTAGGTGCACTTCTAACTCATAAATACATAATAATTTCTGTCAAACAAAGTGCCGATGCTAAATAAAAACACAGATTCATAATTAACTTGTGATTGTATGATCTCAGATCTTACATGCCTCAGAGCAACGCCTCGATAGTTAGACGCAGATTATTCAGATTATTTAAATTGCATTAATTTTAATGCATTGACGACATTGACTCATTTGTTAGCACTAGGCTTTCCAAATGAGTGAAAGATTTTACGGGAAATTTGTTATTTAAATACGGCTTAAAAGGTAATGAAATATGAATTTTATTATTGAATGCTTCCTGAGTGTTGTTATAAATTTTTAAGTACGATTCACCTTATGTACGACATAATCTTATGTAAGTAGGTACGCGAAACATGTGGGATGTATCTACTTTCTAATAAATATTTGATAATTTTAAATCTTCTGATATAGGGTACCTGGTCTACTTAACTATTAAAATTTATTTATGTTGAAATAGCTCTGGTAAGTATTTGAATATGTGCCTTGGAATTATTTTTCTTAGACATTTAGCCGATAAAATTTTCTCACAATTATTGTTTCTTGTTGTCAGTTTCTAAATTGTGCGGGACGTCTCTTCTACGCCAGAATATTGGCCACCCTAACTAAGACCGTGAACTTGAACGATTATATACGCGCTCCACCTTTACATACAAATGTCAATCTGTAATTTAAATGTGAAGATTGTAGATAGCCCAAAATAATCTAGAATATTCTTATCACTCGAATTATTATTAAGTGGACAGTGGATCCGACTTCAAGGTCGTTTAAAACTCACCTTTCGGTTGCAACAAAAGCATTTAAATATTTTACCTAGCTACTATATTGACAAATAACTTGGTATCGGTGGAACGGAACTAATATTTTTGTCCGCTCATCGATGTTAAATATTTGGATGCACTAGGTGCACTGTGCATTTTGACCGTGTTCAGGTAGACTCGAAATCATAATCGTTTCTACTTAAAAGCGATGCTTGTTCCCAAATGATTCGTTTTGAAGCCGATATCGAGAGTTTATGGATATTTGTTTACCCCACAAACTGATTTTGTTTGTGTTTTTATCCCACAAAGAAAAAAACCGCAACAAAATACACAAATGCATACGAATTATCTCATTATGTCCTGAGTTATGCTTATGTTCTACGCATGGCTTATAGATTAGAATAGATTATTTTAAATATCAACAATAACAAATAATACTTAGTTTAATGCAATAAGAAACAAAGTCATCGATTTTTCGTTATATTTCAAAATGTTCCTTATATTATTTTTTCGGTCAATATTCCGTTCAAAATGTAAGCATATTCTTACGTTTCTGCTGTCCTATCATTTTGTCATTTGCAAATAAGCTAGTTTAATAGTTTTTAATTGTTTTATTATAACTTTTTATAAAAGTATATTTTAATCAATAAGCTAAAACAATGATTACATGGATTTACCTTACTACACTTACTACCTTTTTCTTACACAACAATTGCTTATTTCACAAACAACATAAAGATTAAGCAGAATGGTACCATCTTCAAATCATTTATTTACAATGATGATCGAATCTACTTGCATATTTTAAATAATAAGAACACCTATTGTATTTTGATTCCGTAATACCCTGATGACCTAATCGATACATAGTTGCTACTGTCTGGTACAGAACACATTCCTGCATTCTTAAATGTCGAATATATTTGTTCTAAAATATGTTCAAAAGAACACACTAGGTATAATAGTGATAGTTACACTTAATTAAGAAATTATTTTTACATTAAGATAAAGAACTAAGTGGCATCTCCTTATCTCCTTAGTAAGCTTTACTTAGAACCTAATAAAGGCAAAAAATAAAGATTATCCAACTTCTATTCTATTATAAATATGAAAGTTTGTGAAAATAGATGGATCGATGTCTGCTACTCTGTCTTGCATCTAAGCAGACGAAGCCGCAGGCAAAGTCTTATCTTAAAATAAATTACTTTAATACTCTTACCCTTAATTTTCGTTTGGTCCGCATTTGAATCCTAAAATAACCTTCACCAGATAAGATCATAACATATTTCAAAAAAAATAACTTGCCGAAAACAGTGCGTTTTTCGAAAAAATAGAGTAATAAATAAGCTTTTACATTATTAATTTTGGATGACTGGTGATTCCTACAATGCAAATCTCATTAACGAGGTGTCAACGACCGCGTGTGTAAACAGTGTACAAACACACTGAAACACATTTGCATATGTAAGCCCTGGGGAAGACAGCCTTTGCCACTCTTCCATAAGATAAACAGCAACGAGTTCGATACCCGGCCAGGTACACACACCAACCGCAGACGCTTAAACAAAGCTAAGCTAAGTACTTACATTAATATGTAAGTACTTGAAAGAACTAATACGACTTAGAATAAAAAGATTGAGAAAAACTGCTTTAAATGCAATAATAATTCTTAAAAAGCTACTTAATAAATAAAAGTAGTTCTATCATCTATACATCTTGGATAGGATCGATTGGTTGTATTCGATATGTTCCTATGTTTATGTTTTCAGTATAGTATTATGTCGATACAGATAAATGCAACGGTTGAATCTGTGGAGGCAACAAACGTCGAAAATATGTAGGTTTAATAATTGTCAGTACCTACCCATTACTGACCCACTACAGGGTCGGGTCTCCTCTCACAGTGAGAGGGATATAGGGACGTGGACTAAGGACGTGGACTAGAGGGATGTGGACTAAGGAGTCCACCACGCTGGCCTACTGGGGGTTGGTGGACTTCACATGACTTTGAGAACATTTTTTGTGAACTCTCAGGCCATGCGGGTTTCCTCACGATGTTTTCCTTCACCGTAACAGCAGGTGATATTTAATTTTATAAAGCGCACATAACTGTTATTACAAAGTCATTGGTGCGTGCCACTGGGATTCGAACCCGGACCCCTCGATTCGAGGTCGAATTCTAAGCCACTGGGCTATCACCGCTGCATTTAATAATTAAATTATATTAATTAAATATTTTAATTAAAATACATTTTTTAATAATTTGGTACGTATAAGAAAAAAAAAAATATAAACAATTGTTAAAATCACAACTAATTTAATATCTCAAACTTTTTTGTGCTTTTTATTTAATCAAAAGATTAGGTGTCAATATGCAAATTCAACACTTAGTACATATACATTTCCTATTTTGCCAATAATTTTTAATGGGCCAATAATTTTCGATGATCGATAAATATCATAAGTCATTGACACCAAAAAAGGCGTTAGAAGTTTGGTTCTAGAGAACAAAATATCGCTGTTCGTTAACATAATTGTTCAATATACGTCATCCTCTCAGCACATTTAAAGAAGATATGTGATGACATTCAAATATATTATTACATTTATCAACCTATTATATTACTAACAAGGGTCGTGTTCGAATATCTTTTTAAAAAGTGTGGTCTTATTCTAAATATAACTTCATCTTCAAATATTTCACCGCATTTTTTGCAGATAATGCTGATAAAAAACCGTATTAGATATGAGTAAAAACTTGACTAATAAATAATAATCAGTCTAAAAGAGTTTCGTTTCGTACAATTAAAAATTAGTACTTTATATCTAAAAATAATGGAGTAGATAAAATTTACCATTAAAATTCGACTACTTGGCTACTACTCTTGTGTTTAAAATTCTGTCACAACAAAGCCACCGCAGACATGGTAATGTGCGTTATTTAACTCTATATTGAGCGAACACAATTGTTTTTCAACGTACATTAATCAAACATTCACTCGCAAGGTGACGTTCCGTCGTGACTCGTCGTGATTCACCTTCCTCGGAGAACTGCGTGAAACATCGTGCGTCGTCTGTGGTCGTGATGGACGGATTGTCCACTTATGTTTAAGGGAAATGTCACTTTCATTAGTGTAAATGAGAATAACAATTAAGATTATTACCTACTTTTCAAGGAACCAATAGCAACCAATAGTGGCTTCTAAGTATAACAGCCCTTGTGTTGCCCAGAGTTTTCCTCTATACAACATTGCGTTAAAATGGTTCAGCCGTTCTTTATATTTAGTGTACGCCGATTTACGTCATTGCATTGGCAACTCAACGTATTATCTAGTAGTAGTAGCTCAACGTATCAAAGTATAGATAAATTAGTTTAGCCCTTGACACTTTTTGGTGTAGCAAATTTTTAACAGCTTCGCTGCCGAGCACGCACCGGTGCGTGGTAGGGAGTGTGGCGCGGGGTGCCGGCCACGCACCGGTGCGGGCTAGCGTCTTGGAAATTTCCTACACTCATTACGCTGCCGGCATAGGGCGAGAGACGTTGTTTTTGTAGTGGCACTGTGCTTGAAATTCCGAGCTTTCGTAACGTGTTTTTGGTTTTTTGATAAGTTGAACGGTTGTGTTTGTGTGGACTAAATTAAATCAATAAGAATTATTTATATAATATTAGGTGCTCATAAACGGCCACGAAACGAGGTAGAGATAGAGATTAACCAAACAAAACCAAATAGAGGTAGAGATTACTCGAGAATCAACTCTTGGAAAGATGTGACTGTCTCTGAGATGTACAGATGTACCTAATGCCATTTCGAAAGTGTTTTCGTTTTATATTTCCTTTTTCCAAATGTTTCTTTTCGTAGATTATTCTAAAAATAGTGCTAGTTTTTATTATATTTGATTTATATAACAAATAACTGTGTTTTATTTCTAATAAACTATAAACCATGACAAAAACTGACAACGCACCCGTGCGTTGTTCGGCACTGGGAATGTCCATTCCATTCCCAGTGCCAAGCACGCACCGGTGCGGTGAAGTTTTTCACCTCTTTGAAATACAGTAAAATATATAAATATAATAAATAAATGTAATAATAATCATAACCAATCACTTTTAAAATCAATTAAACAAAAAAACACTTATGGCCCCTGGGGCAAAACTTCAAATTTCCATGTGGCAGCGAAGCTGTTAAACCTAATTGGAGCAGAACTTATCGAAGCTTTGAGCAGCTTTTGAAGCTTTGCAGTGACGGACAGTGACTACTGTATCAGCAGGCTGCCAGGCACATTTATTTTATAAAAAAGGACAATCTTGGCCAAAAGATTTGCGATGTATCTTATAAATTTTTTGTATGTATCTTGAGGAAAGATCGAAAATGAAAAATTATTTTTTATTATAAGCTAGCAGACCCAGGTAGAACATGCAGCAATAAATTCAGTGGAATGCAAAATTAGACATGGGTTGCAAAACTTTATTACTTATTGTTTACAGTCGTAAAATGTTACTCCTTCTGTTCAAATGATTAATGGTTTAAACCAGTTAAAATTAATATCACCGACACTCATTCTATTTGGCAAGAAATAACAACAAAAATAAAGCGTAAGCGAATAGGTATATGAAGTAGAGTCAAATTGTTTTTCAATACCGATTTTGCATTGCTTAATTCCATTTTAGTTTATTAGTTTTATCATTCAAATTTATGCAGTATTAGCGCTTTGCCTGATTATAATTAAGATTATTTTATATTATTTATTCAAAGATTTTCATACAATTTTTCATCGTGGTTGCCACATCGCAGTTAGACCACGGACTCATGTCAAATAACATTAAAGTCTAGAGAGCTTAAAAAATCATAAATAAGAAAACGACATAAACATAAACGACTTTTTATTATTAATTGCTTCAAGATCGTCTCGCATTATAAACACATCACTAAAGATACAATCACCGATGTAGATACAGTCATATCTGTCATAAGCAGATAAGTGTGTGTTTAATTTAATTATGTTTTTGCTCATTCCCTCCCAACAGTAGTTGAATGGGCATATCTTGAGATTTAAATCTTGCCATGGTCCATTGTTCATTTAGACAGGTCAGCTGTCGTCGTAACCTGATATCAAAGGCCATGAATTACTTTTACTCTCGTCTTATTTATTCACTAGCCTTCTTATGCGATCCATATCGATACTTGACTCGATTAATACAATGGCATTCGATTCAAACGATTTTTTTTATCGGTACAATAATATACGACCCACTGGTGGATACATGAAAGTTACTTGTATCAAAATACAAAAGATGTAAGATTGTAGACACTCCAGTGAAGTTTGATTATTTTAACATTAATTAATTATTTATTGTATCGAAGTACTTTCGACTTTTCGCTTGTGCGTTTTCATGATAGATTCGTATTATATTCATAAGATACAAAGTGTCGAACGATGATTCCGCAAAAGCTTTTATTTTTTAACAATTCATTCTATGCTGGATCGTATCTAAAATCGTGATCGATACTTGCATCGATGCACGATCTAACTTGCGATCCGAAATATCGATAGGTACACAGGAACTGGACCGAGCATCCCTATAGCCTTCCAATTGCGATTTCATCAACACTTTTGAGTGGATATACCATGTCGATACATTTCTTAACATTTTGAAGACCATCGTGACTGGCCGTAATGTGAGCTCCGCATTGTTAATCGAAGCGATTTAAACCACTTGATTTTTTCATCTACCTACTTACCACCTAAATGGTTTCGTAATCAATAAGGTTTATACAATACGACAATTTCAAGCAAAACGTGAAATATTACGTAACGCAATTGTAAGCAGAGACCATATCAAATGCTTAATACCATCATCGCTTCGCCAAATAAAATATTTAATTATAATAATATCACAACCGGAATCTATCGAATAATTATATCGTACCTTAATTATTATTGATTGTTGATACGAACATTATCAATACGACCGCACACAAGCGTACGCGCCATAACTTATCTTTCTCGGAGACAAATTGAGACACCTCGCACTGATAGATTAATAATTTATGCATTATTATTAGGTGACGGATAGCCCAGTGGCTTAGAATTCAACCTCGAATCGAGGGGTCCGGGTTCGAATCCCAGTGGCACGCACCAATGACTTTGTAATAAAAGTTATGTGCGCTTTATGAAATTAAATATCACCTGCTGTTACGGTGAAGGAAAACATCGTGAGGAAACCTGCATGCCTGAGAGTTCACAAAAAAAAATGTTCTCAAAGGCATGCGAAGTCCACCAACCCGCAGTAGGCTAGCGTGGTGGACGGCGGCCTACATCATTCTCATTGTGAGAGGAGACCCGACCCTGTAGTGGGTCATTAATGGGTACTGACATTAGGTGACGTAAATAATTTAAAGCGGTGATGGCCCAGTGGCTTACAAGTCGGCCTCTAATTCGAGGGTTTGAAATTGAAACCCAGTGGAACGCACCGAAACTTTCTTAACAAAAATTATGTGCGCTTTATAAAATTAAATATTACTTGCTGTAACGGTGAAGAAAAACGTCGTGAGGAAACCTGCAAACATGCAGAGTTCACAAAAAAAATCTCAAAGACACGTGAAGTCTACCAATTCGCATAAAGCCAGAGTGGTGGAGTTCTCATTAATGGGTTACAGACAATAATTTACGATAAAGTACGCACAACTTCTTAGCCTGTGTATATCGTAAGCTACAGAAAAGTTAAGTAACTAGATCAGCACTTGTAAGTTATTTGTCCAACAGTGTACCGTTAGGGCTATTTTCTGGGGTTTTTTCTGTTTAAAACCGTTACTAATGGTCTTAAGTGGCGCTCATTTTAAGTCACATTTAAAATTATTAATAATAATATTTCTAAATAAAAAATTTGCTTAATTAATAAATGTGTTAGAGGTTATTCATATCGTAGACCAAAGAAATTGTTTTTACAGCTCGGATGCCGTCCCTCCGCATTTCATGTACGAGTACCTACCTAGTATCGTTACTGTTTAACTTTAAAATCTTGCACACATAATAAACAGCCTATTTTGATGCGATACATTTATTCTAATTAAACTAATTTACTATTATCTTCCACCAAGACATTGAATTATGTAATGGGGAACAGTAATTACTGAAATGTAAGAAATGCCACAAAGGCAAAAATAATGCCACGTCGATTTTGTCTCAAGTGATAAAAAAGTATACAAGCTAATAAAGCTGCCCAAGTTATATGCTATAATAATAAGTCACAAAACCATGATATTAAATACAGGTACGTATAAAAAGCACGAAACAAGAACACAATATTTATTAGGGTGCATTCTGCGCGTTGTATCAGCTTTTAAAGCAATTTGCATACGTTTGAGTTTCCTTATCCACGTGTTGGGAGACATAATTTAAACAAAGGGCACCACTATACATTTAAAGGCTTCGCAGCCCAGATGGGCCTCAAGCGGTTGATATTCAAATAATGAACCGTATCAATATATGTATTTCTTTTATAGATGTATAGGGGCGCATATATTAAAAAGTTTTTATAATTCACAGGTTATTTTACATATTTATAGGAGTTTTTTAAATATATAAATAACTACCTACTATTTATTTTTTACTCCCAATAAAAACAATTTTACAACTGTAAAATATTTTTTGAAAAAATAATTTTACTTATTGGTAGGCTCAAATCTCTACATAGCGCTACTAATCAAACCACTTGTTGTAAACACAGTTAAACATTTACATATAACAACTTTTTCTTTTTTATTTAATCATTTTTTTATTACATTAACTCTCTCTCACACATTGGTCTTTTCTATCCCACTGCAAGGTCGGGTCTCCTCTCAGTACGGATGTACCTAGTAGTTCAACTTCATAGTCTACAATGCTGGCCAATTGTAAGTTGGTGCTTCCGATAAGTTCTTACAAACAATTTTAATTAAATATAAGTTTTAGGCTTCAAAATAAAACCCTATATTTCGATAGATGTAAGCTCGAAAGTTTTAAATGTAGAGTTGTTATTTTACCTTTCATTAAAGGAGCGCGTTGAAGTCTTTTGTATGTAAATCAATTTGAAAGAGCCGGTAAAGCCGATGGAGTTATACAGTGGTTACTTTAAAGGAAAATTCTGTAAGTAATATCAATGTCAAATAATGTTCCATATATCTTTCTTTTTAAAATATTAAATTATTGACTTTATAAAACGTGACGTTTTCAGTGGCTATAGGCAATGGCAATTTTTGTGCACCATCATTTTGGCGCGTATATTATATGCCAATTGTACAAAATAAAAAATAGTAATTGTTAACGATAGCCACGTTTAGATGCTTTATGCGACAAACTTGTCAGTTTTAAAATGTATGTGTATTTGTTATTTGACTGTGTTTCCCAATGTGGACGCTGGATTTGTCAATATGCATAGTGGTGCATTCATCAAATATTATTCAAAAATTTGAATACCAATACGCAATCACCAAATGCCCGAGTGAAGTGCCGCCGATGTTGAATCTATGTGGCATCGAATTAGAGACAAAAACACCCATTACTCCATAATAAGCACATGTGCCCACACATGCAGCTAGTACTAGCACGCGTTAGCTTGCGGAACCGATACGCGAATGTCAGGGCCACGCATCCAGTTCTAACTGGTCCTTTTGACATTTCTACAGTTTCGTCTGTCACTCAGAGAGGCCTGTAAATCATGCAGGAATGCGAACCGATTAGAGGGCGGGAAGGACGGCCCAAACTTTGGACCGATCGGCCGATGACATTAACTGCAGATGGGAGCCGAGGCTACTATTACAATTGAGTCAGAATTTAATCGTTTGCTGCACCACGCGCGGGCGTCAGTGGAACCAGTGGAACCAACTAAATAATTGACGATTTTGATAATCAATGCAGTTTTAATATAAAGCCATCATTATGATTTTAAGAAGCAGTTTCATTGGCCAACAACTGTCGTCATTTATATACTTTTATATCGCGTATGTAAGTGATCGCAATATGCTGGGGAGCCATTGTGTCTGATACCACATTTTTACAACACATTTTATAGGTATTTTGTAAAAGTTTATCGACATTTTGTTACAGCGTGAATCGCATTATTATTCAAGCCGCGTTACGAGTAGAACCGAGCCGAGATTTATGAATCGATCAACGCCAATCTTACTATTTGTTCTGCGGTCAAACATCGATATGATTCAGTCGCTGCAGCGACCACTTAACATCAAGTAGCCTGTATGCCTTTTTGCTACTCAATTACTTTAAAAAAAGTGCTTGTTAGTAACCCATTGATAACCCACTACAGGGTCGAATCTCCTCTTTACAATGAAAGGGATGTAGGCCTTAGTCCACCACGCTGGCATAATTCGGATTAGTGGACTAAAAAGTACTTATTTATACCTTGTAATTTACCTCTACTGTTTCGAACTGTTTATTATTGCTTCGGTGTACATTCTTCGTTTAACAATAAGTTACGCCACTCCTTATGTAACGATTGATCTGATCGATCCTCGTATCGTATGCACATGCACTTACTGCACGTGCCGTACTGTTGGCGTCGCATTCAACGTTTTAACAAAGCGAATAATACGAATTTAAATATTGAACTTATTTCAATTTATTTTGCCCAAAAATTAGGCTGAGCGTTCAACGTGGTAATGTTGCCAGCACCATGCCACAAGCGGAGCTATTAGATGGCAAAATCATTTTGTACATTATTATATTATATTATATTGTTTTATTTTATTTTTATTTATTATTAAACTTTTTTTATTTCATTTGTATAAAACTTATTTCAACATTTAAATTCGTATCTTTTATTATTAGAGAAAGTATAAACCACAACTAAAACAGTAAAATAACGTTTAATAAGAACAAATTACGAACACTTCAATACTACACATTATCCTGTGATTCAAGATTCTTAAAAACACAAATTTAAACATCGAAGCGCATTGTTTCGAATTTTCGATCGCCAACCGTTAATCACCGATATCTCAAAGCCATCTTTTTATTGACTCCTTAACAACTTCTGTTCCACTTGATAAATCATACAGTGATTCCTTAAACAGCAACAATAATATTCGTGTGTGTATTAAACATGAGAAAAGGTCTCATGTCACCGCAAATCGGTTGCAAATCGACATCTCAAAAATTTAGGTATTTTTGTACAAATGTACATAATAAAAGACTAAAAAAATAAAAAAGCAATACCTAATTTACGAGATAAAACACACATTCAAATTATTTAGAATTTGTTCAATTTCATAAAATTATTAAACGATTTGCCTTCAAATTGCTCTCCTTAAAATTACTCTATTAATATGTATAATATCAGTTGACTCATTATAACTACTTAGGAGGTATCGAAATAGCAACAATGACATTCGCCGTGCGTGTGTTGAACATAAGACCTTTAATCGGTGGCGGATTTCCCATAAGGCCATCTATACCGACCAGGCGACTAGCCGTGGCAAAAAATATTGTAATGTAAAGGTGTAAGGACGTAACACGTTGGCATTTCCTATAAGAATGGCAGTCCTGTTTGTCCTGTCTTTTCTGTCTTGTAAAGAAATTTTGATGAACAGATATGTGAAACTTCTGCTCGTTGATTGAGGTAGTCAAAGACTGTATTTCTAAAACCAGCACCTTCTGCCCTTTTGTACCATAAGACACATCAACCTTTATAATTATTAAATATCAGTGGTTTGTTGGCTATAAAAACTTATGTTATACGACGAGTATTGTCAGTATTTAATAAATAAACGCAAGTTAGATAAATATCGGCTCATCAATTAGTGATTTAATTGTTGGAAAACGATAATTGAAGATCGAAGATGAATCGAAGATGTGGCGAGTGGCTCAGTTTGTAAAGACGCCAGTGCGCTACGCGGAGGGTCCTGGGTTCGATTCCCAGCGAAGCAGAGATTTGAATGATGAGTTTAAATTTGTTTCTGGTCTGGGTGTGTTGTGTTCTTGTGTGTGTCGATGGCGCCCACGACACAGGCAATCCTAGTGTGGGGCTATGAGTGTGAAGCGTTATTTATTATTAACGTTATTTAATTTAATTTCTATAAAAAAGAACGCCGACAACAACGAGGATGAAGTAGTGACTAGTAAGTATATAGTGGTAGATTAGATGACAACTCGATAGTGTGAAAAATCATTTTCATCCTGTGAATTACTTACCTAAATACCTAGGGGATTTTTAAAACAAAACCATGCTTAATAACACAGCTTGTAAGAGATTTACGCGTACTGAAAACTATTAATTAAGTCATTACTAACTTTAATCGTCGTTTAAAAGTAGCAATTATTAAATTAACCTGTCAGTCCCACGTTGAGGAAAGTATGAAATTACCAGAGTATTTGGAACCATTTCTTTTTTCTTATCGCGGTATTTAATATTGGGATGTAAACAATCATTGGACGTAAAATTGAGGTAAATGTGACTTTTCCTGCATTTTTCTTGGAACTTTAAAATTCCAATATAGTACTACTTGTTTTATAATGACTATCACGTCAATCAATATTGTTTGTTTTGCTGATGAATTACTGTAAGTTATCCGACAGCATCCACTTACTTACCCACAAGTAAATTAACGACAAGTGGCATTTTCATTGCAAAATTATAGGTTTATTGGCAAGGTACCTATATCGTGAATAAATTCCCCTAGAATCTAAATAAATTCAAAGCGTAACCTACGAAAATCAAGCTCTCTGGTCAATTACCATCAACATAAAATTGCATGTTCCTATTATTATCGAATTGCAACTAATAGCTTCTTGATACGACATCAAAATGAAAAGAATAAAATCGTATGCATTTGATATTTTACGACTCTTTTATTGGCCGTGATTTTGGTAGATAGCTTATATACACGTAGTTATCAAAATTATAAATTTATGAATGCAAATAACCGTATTTTATAGCTCTACATTTGTTAAATGTTGTATTAAAAAGTGCTTAAGTAAATGAATTATTATACAAAACATCCCTAAATTTTAGCATCAAAACGTTCATTAGCTATTAAAATTTACTGATATGTTGAAATTTACTGATAGGTTATATTGGTTATGTTGGTGCACTTTATAAAATTAAATATCACCTGCTGTTACGGTGAAGGAAAACATCGTGAGGAAACCTGCATGCCTGAGAGTTCACAAAAAAAAATGTTCTCAAAGGTATGTGAAATCCACCATCCCGCAGTGGGCCAGCGTGGTGGACTAAGGCCTACATCCCTCTCATTACGAGAAGGAGACCCGACCCTGTAGTGGGTCATTAATACTGACATGGTTAAGAATTGAATTGATTGATATTGGTTATGGAATTGTCATTTTCAAATGACAACCATTTGACAATGAATTAAATGAACGAATTAAAAATTAATTATGTAACATAAAAGAAGTAGAAAAATTTAAAACAACAGACATCTAGTTATTTGGTCAACTCAATAATTTAAACTTATCTAAAGCGTTTTTAAACTCAATTAGGTACCTTTGTACCTATCTTCCGCGTTCTCGGTCTAAATACATTTTGTTTAATAGTTTAATTATTTGTACAGGCTATATCAGCTTCATGTGGACTTCATGACTTGTTATGTTAATCCGACAAGCTAAAGAGATTAATCCGACGTCGAACAAGATTTTTTATAGCTTTTTGTAGTCTCCTCGTTACTATGCCCAGTAAACTACCAACCGTTCTTCTATTCTGGACATCAATCTACCATCACAAGAAAATACAAATTTACTAAGATTTATTCCGAGCTTTTACAATGCCTTACAAACAACAGGATTTTGAACGCTTCTTTAATATTAAAAGCATTATCAGGAGCCTTTGTTAAACCCCAGAAAATAAAATATCAAAGATTTTTTGTAAACCTTAAAATTAAGTATTTTAACATACATATTAATCGCATATTAATAAACTATTTTCAGTCCTTCAAGCATGAACATTATCATCAAAGTATTCATATAGTTAACGTGTGACATTAGTATGGGAAGATATCAGACAGATTGACATAGTTATGACATACCATTAGTATGTCATAATTTTGTCTTACGAATACTTTGTCGATGGTATTCAAGCTTGGAGCACTCGTGTGAAGTTTGATAAGATCATCAGCGACTAAATACTACTATAACTCATTGCCATTAGTAACGATCTGAATACTAAATATCTTTAAACGCATTGTCGCACGAAATGACAATGGAAAAAATGTGGCAATGATGTCGATTAATTGAACTTATAACGATATTTTTACCACATCATTACTGCAAGACAACCGACAAAAAGCAGATCGTCCTTTACCGGAATACTATGCCAATTCATTACAAAAGAAATAAAGCAGTTTAAGCGTGTGTTGGATGCCGACAGAGGGTTCCGTAAATCAAGTTGCTAGTTCATGTTTTTGACCTTTAACTTTTAAATGAAAAAAGTATAACGCAGCATTAAAATTGTACACTTAGCCAATTTTTTTCAAAACGTTTTTAACAAAACGAGAAATGTTTTTAATGCTCCTGCGCCCCTAGTTTACCTATGACTTTGACCACGTAAACTGCTTAATTGGGATGTAGAAACCATTCACAATTAATTTCAAAATGTAAATCCCATAAAACACTGATTTCAAAAATGTCTGAAAACTCAGCTGAACCTCCATTATCATTAAAAATGATTTTTATTGCTTGCGGAAACAACAATGAAGTCAATTGACTTAAAATTTGGTGACATCATAAGCCGGGTCTAATAGAAAAACATAGATTTTGTATGAAGAACCAGGATTATGACGTCAATTTTCGTTTTTGACAGTTCAATAAAAGTATCTCAAATGACTCTGAGTCCACGTTGGATCCAGATATATTTGTCGCATGTCAGTGTCCAAATTGAAATATTGGACAGCCCCATACATAGCCGTGAGTTTAAATTTTGTCGTGTTGGTTGCTCGGTCGGCTATGTCCGTCAATTAGGACAAGGATAATATGAGAGGGTTTACAAACGTACCAATATTTGTCATTTGGCTGCGGATCCCAAGCAATACGTGTTAGTGACCAATTCAACCGATTAACATTCGCGCTGGTCAGTTTTTCTGCCACTTATATCTAATTATAGCGATGGCTGGAATAACTGCGCCAAGGAGAGATGGACCAGCATGTTAACAACATTGCTGGTTGTCAGTTCGTTACGTATTGACCGACTTGGCTCGTTTTGTGAGTAGGCAAATTGAAAATATGTTATTCTTAGCAATTTTGGTGGACTTAAAACCATTGCCTGCCTGCATCTCTTTTATAGTCTTTTGAAATCTGGACTGGCGTTTTCTCTTCAAAGAAGTAAATGTAAGTCTTCTATCAAGCTGTAACTCCAGAGATCGGTGGAATTTCTCCACTAGCTAGGCACTGGCTAGCCAATAGCTGATCGTTCCTAAATCCCCTCTATTATCGACACGAACAACGATTTATGAAGCACGAAAGCTTGCATGCGCTACTTCAGATAAAGCGATTTGAAAATACTTATTGAAAAGCAGTAAGCATCATTAATAAATGAACAAGTTTTGATTAAATAGATGCCGAAGTTGTTCATCAAGAAGAGTTTACAAAATTATTTAAATGAAAATAACATGCGAAGCCTTGGGCATTCATTAATAAAACTCAAGCGACTCATCAAAAGTAGAACTGTTAATATTCGACTTAAAACCGAATAATTTGATTCATAAAAAACCATAACATTTTTAATAAGAACTCCAGGCAACAGGCAGGCAGGCCAATCATCAAACAGGCAGACGAGTCATCCGATAAGTAGTCACCGTCGCCTACAGACGCGAGCCACACCAAAGGAAAAAGGCTTTGAAGGAGAGCTCTTTCACACGTTCGACATGAAGTCAAAAAACGCATATTAAAAGGTTAACTCGTGCCATATACTTTCAATGCGCCATAACTCAACAATATCGATCTCATTATGACCACGTTGGAAGAACAGGCTATAACAATTACTTACATAGTGTTCAAAAGTGAATCCGATCGTCCATTACGGATGTTATTTATATTTAACGTGTTGCCTAATTATACAGAAAACGTTTTAAAATTTCACGACTGATCCGACCTTAAAAGTTTCCGATAAAATTCAGATACGGATGCATACATTTTTAATGATATCATAATTGTTTCGATGTGGAAAAATAGATCTAAATAAACTCAGTCGAATTGTAACAGTAAATGTATTTTTGTATTTGTATTGTGAATTGTACTTTAATCTTCTTCACGTACACATCTGACGTATAGGTACTAATAGGCACGTGTACCGTACACGTGCCTATTACTATACGCTAAATAAAATGTTGCTGTTAGTAATAAATACTTACCGAATATTGATTACTTTTAAAAAAGTTTTTCGGAGTACTTATTTTCTTTTGCATCGTAGAAATTTACGTACTTGTTAAGGATTATGCTATTTAAGATTAAATATGATTAAGCTTTCCCTGAAAAATTTGTTTACGATAATAAGTAGGTAAGGAGTTTCAGCTCAGCTTGCATTATTTGCTTAGGTACCCATGTTAGGTGTTTTAGGTGTTTAAACCGGCGCGGCGGCCTTACTGCCACGTTACCACTAAAAAGTAAACCCTTACCAGAACTACTCGGTAACTTATGAAGGTCCCGACAAAATAATGCATTGGACCGTAAAAATGTACACTAATTTTACAGGCAACGTGCTATCCATGTGGCACATTGTAAGTAATCCACCTAAAATAAGTGTTCAATTTCAGTAGCCTTAATCCGACTACTGTTTGCGGTTGGCTGATGACAGTTCCACCTTTGCCCTTTCGTGATAAAAATCTACACATATTGCCTTTCCAGATTTACGGCCCGCTGGGCGCAGATTGTTTCCGCGAAAGTTAATATCCGCGAGGAATTGCGATACTAACCATACTCGTATGTCATTGTTGACAGAAAAAATATCAATATTCGTATTACAGACCAGAGCTTTTGTACACTTTCAAAGGCGGCGCCACGTTCGTCTTTGATATGGCCACACCAATATCTATCTTCTATAATGTTGTCAATGTCAATTTTTTGTAAGTCCATTGGCTCAAAAACATCACATTATCCTTATTCGAGCAGTTGCCAGTAAAAGAAATTAGTTCAAAATTATTCCGCAACATGGCGACGTGTGCTAAATATCCGCTCGGACTATAATTTCTTCTACACATATCTCGTAAGTATTATAAAACACTACATCGTTGATGCACATACCTACATAGGTGCCTGTAAATATGTACGACATATGTAAATGTATGACATGTAAATGATCTACATACTAAATAAAAGTAAAACCTTATTTATCACACATAAAATCAGCGTTTCATTTAAATTTACATTACATTTAAATATTGTCACTATGTTAGGATGCCATTTGCTTATCTCACGGGTAGCTCTAAAGCTAAGTCTTTTACTTTTTGTGAAACATAGTGTAAAACTAGAATAACGTGTACCTTAGCGACCGTACTCTACCTATAAATCTAGATACTAACATTGTATTTGTTTTGTTTCTACTACCTCGTTTGTTACTCCCTAAACAGACAGAGCATTAAATTAAATAGATTATTATTTAAAGACGTCTATTTGTAACAAGTTGAAAGCTTAATATTTTAAATTATTACAGGATCAGTTATATTTTCCGTGATATACCTACATTATAGTATTTTCTTTCTTGCTTCTGATATGGCTATAAATATAAATAACAAAGGTGTTTTCAAATATATTTGCACTCTTTTAACCCTCAATTAGGTATATTACCTAATCAAGGATTAAAACAGCGCAAATATTTAAAATTGTTTATTTATATAATAGGTAATTTATGTTATTATTCCTTTCAATCAAATGCTATTAAATCTCTACCAGCAAAGAATGATAGACAATCATTGTTTACAACAACAGAAGAAAATAGGTTTCCGTATAAGTGCAGTATTAAATTAATGTTTAAGCCTTTTAAGAAATGCCTATTTAGCGAAGAGGCGTATTTTACACGCATCACTCAGATAAACGCGACAGAATAGTAATTGATATTATGTGTAATTACAGCATTACCTGATTCAGACATCATTATGGGGCTGGTAATGTTCATGACTCTTTGATATCTGATTTAAAGCCGTTTACATATCGGCGGCTTTTGATCCAGTTTATTAATTGAAACAACGATGGAAGGGCGTAAACTGATCTGTCTCGGCAAGAAATCCTTGAAGGCCTGAATATTTATTCCACATTTGTGACAGAGGGAAAGTGAATGTTTGCTTTGTAAAATTCAACCCCTGGAGGGGCGAAGTTGGGTCAAAAGGTTGAATGAAACTTTTTGGTTCGAAAATGCAGTCCGCCGGGTTATTTTAATATCAATTGAATATTATTATTAAAATGATTTCTAACAAAAAATTTTGAGCTTGAATTTTTTTTTTTGGTTGGCTCTTTGTATCAAAAACATCAACCATTTTTGTATTCAAACTAAAGCAGTTACAACTTACAAATTATGTCCATATTTAAGAATTCCTAAAGGAAATTTCCAAAGATGTATGAAATGAGTATGGAGGTGATTGACGAAACATTTAAGTCAAGATTTATTGCCCCAGACGATATCTATTATGACTGACGGATTAAACGCATAATAAATCTGTTGATCTTTGAATGAATGTACAATGTTATGAAATGTTATCTTTTTGCGTTTATATTATATTGATGGATTAGTTGCGGTTGTGTAACCGAACTTTAACTCGCAAGGTCTAAAGGTAGATTATTCACGATCGCGCCTGACATGGTTCCAAGAGACTCAAGTCATAAAAAAGTAGGTATCACAGTCAAATTTTCTATCACGATATGATGATACTGTGAAAAAATTATGTTGTTGATGTGAAGAGTGATGATGTTGATAGTGTTATTTGACAGCTTGAATTTTGAAACTTATGGAGATCCAGATATTTGGAATTCAAACTTGATCAAAATAATATGGCGATATGGCATCGACGTGATTTTTTGTACTGCATAACTTGTTTAGTTAAAAAGTAATTCATTCGTGTTCACCCGATCCAGAAATCAGAATCCCACCCCGCCTGGTTGCAGAGTATAAATCCGTCCAATTTGTCCATGTTACAAATGTAGTTTGTTTATTACGATGACACGATCGTAAAACAGTCCTCTCATTAACCGATACATCGATACATGCAGCGGGGAAAATATGTTTAATTTGTCGGGATCAGTTGTCCAGTGTATTGAATTGAATAAAAATGAAAACGTTTAATAAAAGAAGTTTTAAAGATCGAATATAATAACAATAATGTTGAACTGAATGTTCGTTAGTCTAGAATAAATGAAGATTGTATAAATAAAAGCAACTATGTTTAACTAAAAGGTCGTTCGTAAATAGCCAAGTAGCTAATCTTTTTATTTCAAAGGACAGTGTGCTTATTAGTCTTAAATAACGAATTTGAAACTACTATATACCTACCTAATTTATCCCAAAGGCATACACGTACTAACGTACTTTTCATATCACAGTATATAACATAATAATATGGGATTTATAACGTAACTTATGGATGATTGATTTTGATTTTTCAAATGAAAAACTTCTAATAACAAACTTCTAATCGAATTCGGAGAATTAGAATAACAATATAAAGCCTCGGAGCACGTTTATGCTATAAGATAATACCTACTCTTAATTTTAATATTAAAAGTTCAGATGCCAAATGAATTTAGATGAAAGAAAATATGGTAAAATTTGTCTATCAATGTCGTAAATATTTGAAGTCTTTTCGACAAAAACGCTAATAAAAACCGACTAGTTTTTCAAGGACGTTAACAATACGTCCACTTATGGCTAGTTTAGAAGTTTATCGATTTGGTGTCGTTAACCTTTAAAGGCGTTTGTTTGAAAGGTTTCCACCAATATTCAGAATAATAAGATACTATCCTGGTCATCACAAAAATTCAATCTCAATTCTAACTTTATGTTTGAAAGTAAATATTTTACAAACTTCTGTCTTCCAGGCATAATAAGAGCCATGTTAAATATGCAACCAATTTGAAAACTTTTCCATTCAAAAATAAGATCTGCTCTGTTGATACAAATTTGAGCCAAATTTTACGAATACGTTTGGAGACATAGCGGAGGTAACATTTATTTCAGCTCGTGTATAAGAAATGACAAGGTCCAATTTCTTTAAACACTGCAAAAAAAAATAATTGATTTATAATTTGATTTTTTATTTAATTTTATACAGAAAATAATTAAAAAGAAACTTAAATAAATCTACTCATAATAAAAATATTTCATCTTTTCTTTTATCATTTTCTGCAAAAAATAATTTGCCGGTCTTATGGATAAAAATTTTCTAACTTCTAAATTCCGTTTTTGTCAAGTATAAGAATGAGTTATGAACTCTTTTGGAACATGTCCTTCTAAATCTATGAATGATGGATTGCCGATTCCAATTTTAAATTGCCGCCAATTAAAAAAAAAACTAAAATAACTGCAAAATTACTGATATTGGCCCCGTAACGATAATTAGTTGTGATCACTTTTTGCGCATAACATTTTGTAGCAATTCAAAGTTTTGAGAGATCAATGTCCGGTAAATGGAGGCAAAATGGAGATTTAAGAAGTCATGAATATTTATTGGTAACGATCTTTATCACTGCTTACATGCATGTCACTAAACATATTGTATCTTAAACGAAGAATACCAACGTTAGGTTATACCAATAATCAGTTTAAAAATCTTAATTTGTGATAGTGGATGGATTGTGATAGTGGTGAGTGGTGGGTGGATTGTAAGAGGAGACCCGAGCCTGTAGATAATACTCCCCGAAATATTGGAACCTACAGGGAAACTCATTTTTCCCTGTAGATCCGAGTAACAAGAATCTAGATCTAGAGAAAACGGATACTTTTTATTCGAACATATTTTATCGACGTTTTCAATCGACTAAGCATTTCCAAGAATAATGCTTGTAAATATTTATTAAGATCGTAGAATAGGGAAAAACAGAATAGGATTGAAACATGGGTTGCCATGTTTCAATTCATACGTGCATGTTGATGCGCGAAACTGAACTCTATGAATGTAGAGTTTTGTAGAAAATGTAGGGATTGTGTACTCTATGCAATGCTACAAAACCAATAATTTTGGGTTACTCAGTGGGAGTAGAGTCCACTTCATCGTCTATCGCTTTACAGAGCCTCTTAATTAATACGCCTGGCCCAATGCCGATGGATCTTCGGACGGAGTTGTCGAATTTATACACAATATTTCACCTACGTTGATGAATAATATTAAATTCTTCATCTACGTTCACAATGGTTCAGCAATAATTAAACACTCGATATTAATTTCTTATCCTATCCAGCAACATGCATTAAGCCTGCGTGGTGGACTAAGACCTACATCCTTCTCCTTTTGAGAGGAGATTGACTCTGTATTGGTTTACTAATGAATTACAGACATTGCTTCTTTAATTGGACGCTACCATATTTTTGCCTGGGATATCAGTGGCCCTTACCCCAGTCCTGTCAAATTTAAGCCCACGGCTCGTCCCCTTGCTTATTTTTGTGCTTCTATATTGTAAAAATATCCTACGACTAGCCTTCAATGTATACATTACGAACACTTACTACTCAAACCGATTTGTAGTCACAGACAGTCTTGGCAACATGTAAGACTTGGCAATAGGAAAATCCCATAAAAATGGGATTCGACCTCACACATTCTGTTTAAATCTAAACTTTATGGTCTCACCAAATGACCAAAAATCATTTCAATTTACATTATTATCCACTTGGTTGACAGTAAGCGCTAAACTATATGCGTTTAATGATTATTTTCGCTCAAGATATGTTATGTACCTATGTAGAGTGCAATTAACAACCATACCGACCACAGTGAAGTCAATATCATTATTTATAATATATGAAGGGTTCTCAACCACTATCATTACCTGAATTGTATGCTATTATTCGCAGGTCTATTTATTATCACAATACGTTACAATGTATTGAATACAGAAGTTGACATTTACGTGAGCAACAAGTCCCTATCCGACCGGTAGAGTTACTGATATAGTATGTTGCTTGTCACTCGTTGTTTATTCATATAAATAAAGTGCCTTGAATAGATTGAAATAGGACTACTGTTAGTGTATTATACCCATAATGGTTATACCCTCAGGGTAATTGTGTATCACCCTCAAATTCAATTTGAATTAATTACGTACGTCCTTTCTTCATTATTTTTACCTTTAGCTTTTCCTCAGAAATAATAGAGGCTCTCTACTAATTTTTTTTTTAATTTAAGGATAATTAATAATTCATTGTAGTCAAAATTGTTAAATGACTTATTAAATCTCCTCCACCCAATTTTATAAATGAAGAAAAAAAAATAGTGTACAGTGATAAATATTAATTATATAAGTAACAGATCAAAACAGTGTTACCCCGTATCATAATTGCCTGCTCGAAAAAGTAGCTCGTACGGCAAAGTCATTGCGTACATACATACATGTCTCGTACGTCTACACAGAGCAGAGGCTATTAGAGCAAGGCCGCAGTCGCTCTACAAGTTACTAGCTTTCGGTCAAACAGGTGTTTTAATTGCAAAGTTGCCGGAAGCCGCACAGCGATATCACGGCGAGAATGATCGCGTAGCAGATCATCTTTTTTTAATTGGAAATGTCAGCTGCTTTAGTGTTACCGGTTCGCTTCGGGACTATTGAAACTGTGTGTTTTTGTTTGGTTCATTAGCTCCGACAGCGCGAGAGGTCTAAATGTTATTAATTAACTACAAGTATGTGCCCGCGGCTTCACTATGCAAGATCCATAAAATTCTAAGACCCCTTAGGGGTAAATTTCGATTTGTAATTGAGATTTGATTTTGTTGAGTTATTATTTTATTTGAATGTTTATTAAGGTTTCAAGAATTTTAAGGCTTTTAGATTCACTTAAGGGTTTCATCACGTCATGTTTCCACCACTATAGTGTACGTACAAACGCAAAAATTTAGAAACTAACTAATCTTTAAAAGCGACTATAAATGGAACTTGAACACTTAAGAACATTCGTTGATTTTCAATTATTTAATAGACTTTAATTTTATTAATATCGATGCAGATATATGCATTTATTTCGTGTCATTAGTTCGCGCCAAACTCAATATTTGATTATAAACTTTTTCGCGTTTCCATAAGGCTCAAGGTTGCGATACACGGTATGATTAATGTTCCTTGTATATGTCGCCGTTGTGTGGTTAAAAAAGAAAAAAGCGCCCTGAACATTAATTTTGTAATAAATAACGCAAAAGAACAAACCTCAAATAAAGGACAGATTGTTTACATCGGTTGCACTATTTCTGCTATTATTAGAGTTTAATCAAGCATTACTACGTCCACCAACCCGCAGTAGGCCAGCGTGGTGGACTAAGGCCTACTCTCATTGTGAGAGGAGACCAGACCCTGTAGTGGGTCTTTTGGGTACTGACATGACAATCAAGCATTTCAATTTTTTTAAAAACTTCGTTACAGGTAACATGATTAAGTTTACACACTAATTAATATTTAATAATTTCTTTACATTGTTTAACAGCAAACTACTTTATTAAGATTTTTCATTAAAGATTAATAAGAAAATAATTTAATGAAGATAACTTAATTTCAACGATAGTCGTGACTTTCCTTTTAAGGCACTTTGTTTAAGACATAGCGAGTAAATATGAGCTCATACATTTATGGCACGTTTATGATATTGGAATTCCTACCAGGCTTTAAATTAGTGTCGCATGCCCGGTTATGTTATGGGATAAAATATGACTTCTATATTTTCATAAGAAATGGATTTTCATTTTTGCTCATAGTACAAGTAGGTACGAGTAGGTACATTCATCATCATTTATGTCATTTATGTCATCCAAGATCACACATAATTAATTATATTAACAATAAAATTATTACGACAGTTTCTCAGTTTTTCAATTTTTTAAAAATCGTGTTACCTAATAATTTCCAATTTCAAAATACCTACATAATATTTTGTAAAATAAGTCTTATTCTAAACTTACCTCCGAAAACTAGAGGGAGGTCCGTGTGAAAATTCCAATAAGGGTTCACGTGTAGCTGGCACAACAATACCGAAATCACCGATTCGAAATAAAAACAAAAACCGTTCTAAATTCAATAGGCGCGCGAAACCGCAGAAATGTGTCAGTGGCGTGTCGCGTCGGACGACCTAGGACGCTGTGCGTGCGTCGAATTTCAATGAAGGGCGATCGGAAAATATTCGGGATTTTATTTCGAAAATATTTGGGAGCGACCGCTTCGCATCGGAGCCGCTTTGAATGGTGCGGCGTCGCGGTACATCCGAGACTGGCCAACAGAGTGGCAGGACATCGACTTTATAAATTGACTTTGTCCATCACGACTTGGGTAACTGTAATAGGCTAGTTTCGGGCCCTGCGGAGGCCTGTCGTCGCCACTCGTCGCCCGCTAATTGTTTTCGGCGGAATGATTCAACGACACGCTTCGATCCGCGATCGTTAACCCACTATTGTTTATCGTATTCATAATAATGGAAGAAGTGGGACGATGTTAAACGAATTTCTTATTAGCGCTATACCAAACATAGGCTCTATAATTCTGTAGAGATGTCTAACTCTATATAAAGACTCTATATGTAGAGTTAAGACACTTAAAATCTTATTGGAATGATGGTTAAGGATAAATGCTTAGGTAATTTATTAATTGTCTTTGATTGTCTTATTAAATAATCTCTGAATATGTAAGTTTTAAATATAAAACTTAGGTCAAGCAGAGAGTAGAAAAAATGTAGAGTACCTGCTCATTATTACAAAACTGGTAGAAAGGAAAAGAGCTCTACTCATATTCGTATATTTTAAACTATTTCATTAAATTTTTTTTTTCAAATTCGGTTTCATTAGATTAACCTCGTGGTTTACCGCTTACACATCTTGTCCACTTGGTAATAAACCTAGACGCCCTACTCAAAATATAACAAACGATAAACTCAAAAAATACATTTTAAAGTCGTTAATATTTTGTTGACAACACTCTCGGCTTTATCTAGGATTGTCCTAGCTTTTCAAACGTTTTGAATGTGTGCTAAAAACATAGTTTACATCTTTTCAACAATTAGTTCCGTTCCTATTTGTAGTCACTCCGTTATTAGTAAAGGCGTACAAAGAGAAAGGAATAATCCTTTCATTTATTTTTATGGCGAAATAAAACAGACTTTATACAAGTAAGATATTTCTCTGTCAGAACTAGAGTCCACCGACGTCTCTTTACGACTTATTAGTGACCCACTGAGGTCGAGCCCTGCCTCAATCTTAAAGAGTACATGATGTCTTACGAGTATGCGTCCCCTATTCGAATGTAATATCCATTAGACATGATTTAAAATCTCGGTCATTTTTAATTTTTTGTCGCTTACAAAAAGCATATATGAAATGAATGGCTCTACATGTAATTCCTAAACCTCCGGGAAATGTACAAAAAACGCGACGAGACGGTTACAAAGGTTTCCCGGTGTCTTCGGGGCATCAATCCATCTGGTCGAAGGGCGGCCAGTGTTCTTGCCTAGACGTGCTCGCCATTCGAGGACCTCTTTAACGCAACGAAAGTTATTTTAAATTTTTAAAATTTGATTTGATTAATTTTTATAGATCCGACGAGTTACATTTAGGTATCTCACGAGGTACATTTTTACATTTCGTATTTTTTTGAAGATTTGTTTTTATTATAGCTTTCTTATGTTGCCCACATAAACCACGCCTTCTCCAATTAGGACTATGTGGGCAACAATGGCGGGCGGGAGTATAATTTGACGTTTAATGTTTGCGATGATTACTGACTGCAGTGACAATAATCACGGGTTAAGGTCACGTCTAATCTTCACGGTCACGGTCGTTTCATTAATATTCCGGTTCTATGAGGTAAATTTTCGACACATTAAATTAGCATTGAATTTTTATTTAAGGAAAATTACAAACAAACATCGAGAAACACTTTCTCATTGACTATAGGACAAGAAGGTGTGTCCTAATTAGGGTAATATCTTACGAACAATTTGCTTAATTGTTCTCTACATTCCTTGATGACTGAGCATAACGATTTTTTATTGATTCAAAAGTTAATAGGCTTGCTGTGTGGTATAAATAAATTATTAAGACATACTAATTTTTAATAAATATCGGTTTCTATTGAGTAGTTGGTCTGTGAAAATTTTAGAAAAATTCTATGAATAAATAAAACTAAAAAAGAAACAAATCATTTTTATATTTTATACAAAAATCTATTATAAAATTAAAAAAACCTACCTGAGCCAGATTATCGACAAGTCAATATTTATTTATGAGAGACGGTGAAACATTGTTAAGTTTTTGTAATGTGAGACGGAAATTCTTTGAATTGTGCTTATAGAAAATACAGAACGGACTTTTCAAGCGGATATTTTTTGCAAAAACAGCAACTAGCCATGTTTTATTGCAGACAAGCTTTCTTATATCACTTCAAAGAATCCAATTAGGTACCTTTCTCTATTTACCAATAAATTTATCGCACGCGTCCATAAAAAATGATTCTTATTCTTGTCACTTGAAGAACCTTACCAAGTCGCTATGTTAATATTCAGGTGTTCAGCAAATATTTTAACGAGGCATCCACATCCACCATTACAGTCACTCATACACTGGTTAAGAAAGACATTGTATATTTTGACTGTATTTATTACCATATCTTACGAGAGCGGGCACCTAATTAAGTAATTACAGCTTCGTAGTCCGTCAAATGCGATTCTTAATGGCTTCGGTACTCCGATATATATGGCGTTGGCCTTTCTTTCTCCTCAGTAGACAATCATTCTCTCTAATTAAGCGCATATTTGCCGTTGTTTATTGCTACTGATTAAGATATGGCATTCACCGCTTAAGCCTGCAAAAAATTGTTTATCATACGGCATTTAGCGTTAGTCATGTACAAAAGAAAGATCCTCTGGAATAAATAAAAAAAATTCGGGTCAGAAGATTTTCCTGAAACTGGAAAACCGCAAACCGCAATTTGATTTCGAAGTGTTCTCCTTAGGGTAAGCTATCGCTTATTATCAATAAGTCCGCCTTATTATACCGTCCTTACTTAACTAAGACTTATTTCTAAGCTACTGTTTTCCCATTTGTGTACAATAAAGGAAACTCAATAATTAAGTACTACATTCATTGATCTTTTGATTGAACCCCCCTTTTATGTCACTG
Source organism: Erynnis tages (assembly GCA_905147235.1). NCBI lineage: Eukaryota > Metazoa > Arthropoda > Insecta > Lepidoptera > Hesperiidae > Erynnis > Erynnis tages. The sequence continues at coordinate 12,150,314 of LR990074.1, forward strand.
TACGATGTGTCAATACTATGAAACTGCGTAAATTCATGCTCATTGCTCGAGGAGTGTGGAACAGTGAAAAGAACTTGCCAACGTTACGAAAACAAATTGAAATATGATCGCAGTTACCACAAATATAAAAGACCCTTCATAAATTCAGATAAATAACGAAACCTGATAATTTTCACGCAGAATCCCCAACAGATATTATTATACATGAGACCGGCCATAACGGTCGTATTTAAATTGTAAGGCTTTGCACAAATTCTAGGCAACAAATGAATGGGTGGCTCGATCGCTATTGACACCTGCCGGTAATGTTATCCAGTTTTATTGTGACCCACGAGTCGAGATGAAAGCGTGCTGAAATAAAATACAGTGCCGTGAGAATGAACACAATAAATTGTCAAAATTTTCGTACAGTGCCTCGCATGAACTTACGCAGATTCGTATAGTATAATCGTATCGAGTTGCCATTAGTATGGGAAGTTGTCAAGACAGACAGACAAACGAATACTTTGACAGTAGTGTTCATGCTCACGGCACATAAACGTAATTCATTAGTACCTATGTCTGTCTTCACGTATTTCCATACTAATGGCAGCTCGATACAACTACTATACGATACTGCGTAAGTTCATGTTCGTAAGTCAATGTATTTATGTATCTGGATTAAGAGTCAAGCATAACGTGGCATAAAACAAGCTCTCATTTTAAAAGAAATGAAAATACATTATACTGTACTATATAGCTTCCGCCCGCGACATCATCCATGTTAACCTAAGAATTTGAACCAAAGAGGGATAAACGTATCCTAGACAATCTACCTGTGTACCAAAAATTGCTCGTACGATAACATCGTTGCATACATTATGTTGCATGCCATGTTCTATTAGGACCGCTAAATACAGAGCTACGAGTATGTGTTGAAATTGTGTCGTGTTCGTTGCTCGGAATGCTCGGTCGAATGTGTCAGCCCATTAGGACAAGATCTCAGCCATTGTCGTTTTTATAATTACTCCATTGCTTTTGAAAATGTAGGCGTTAAAACGTTTGCTGCTTCGCACAGTCAAATCGCGCTCACTCACAACTTAACCACGCGTTATGCAAAGTCCACAACACCGCTTATAATGACCGCTTTATCTTCTGCGAGAGCCCAATACCGAATGTTTTGAGTCCCGACGCTTATCGCACCTTGTAAACTTTATTTGTTTACTGCCCCGACGCTTCAGTTTATAAATCCTACTAATGAGATGTTTATTGAGGATATACGACGATCGATCCCCGTAAAAATAAGATTAATCCATTCTCGGCGTCGACATAATCTTATTTTATTACCTTAAAATTAAATAATAAAATTAACAATCCAGTTGGAATCTAATTTGAATGTCAAATGCACAGAAGCATTGATACCTACTTTTATTTTCAATCAACATTCTACGCCAATTTACTTTTAAGTGTCATTATCTAAGTAAATATGTACCTACCTTGTATTAGGTTATCCTAGCTGTATATCTACGGATTTGCTTGCTTGTAAGTTATTCGGTTTACCACTTTAAAATTAAAATTAATTGGTTTAATGGAAATAATAATATGGAGATTTTTACAGGTGCATTCAAGCTCTACAACTTTATAAAGCGCTGACTCTTACCAAAAAGGCAATCTAGGTACATAAGTATTGAAGAAACGCTGGAAAATGGATAATCCTAGGAGAAAGGCTTGATCGTTCAATTTAGGTGCTCATAGTAGGTATAGAGACAGAATTTCCAGCATCCGATCTTACTAAGATACAATTACAATCATTTTTTTTAAATATTAGTGTAGTTTAGGCAAAGGCATATCGAATCGAGATTGAGCATTCCTACATAAATACTAGATACCTACTTATAAAATTATGTTGAAATATTGCACAATTTAAATCATTTAGAACGATCGATAGTTTAATACCTAAAGAATTATAATAAAAGAAGCAGTTCCATATTTTTTTTAATATTTTTTAATTAGTAGAATTTTTACAGTAACTGGGATGTTTTTTTGTTTAACTTTGTGGCTAATGAACTCAAGACTTGAAGTAGTCCTCTATACTTCGTGTATCTCTTTACTCAGTTCGTCAACCTTCTCAACAGTTGGTCCCAAAAGATAACCAAAACAAAGTATAAACAGGAATGGCATCCTTTAAAGCAGGTATCCTCAAACTTATATACAAAATAATCTTGTTTTACAAAATATTCACCGTTAAGGCTCTTGATTATCAGAGAGAGGGAGCACCATTAAAAGGCATGAAAACCGTTTCATAGGGAGTCAAAAGAGTGGCAAAAAGTGGTACCTATTATCGTATGAGTGTGGTTATAATTTTTGCAATTTTCGTTGTGTATTCATAGAGAAGAATAACTTTGAGAGTCGCTGCTTTAAAGAATCGAGACATTCAAGCAATGTTGTCCGGTATCCATTGTGTGCTTTATTCGGCAAGTATATTTATATATTGGCGTTTTATTGCATTTCCCGCGAGAATCTACAAATTGAGACGTTCACACCTCGTTAAACCAGAATGCTATCCGCATTCCTATTACGATTTACTTTCCATTGTTTCCAATAAAATCAATCAGCCGGGACGTCGATCGTAAATAGGGACCGTACGTGTTTATTCGCTATTTCCCGCGCCTCAGGGCATAAGGGCCAGTTCACTGCTATCGCTTCACAGAACATCGCTTCACTATAATTTTAACACTTAGTATTGCACTACATTTTTCAATCAAATTGAATTTTACTATTTTTTTTGCACTTATTATTGTGACAAAAAATTTCCATAAGACTAGAAATATTTGGCTTCGGGTCAGCAAATCGATTCATTGATTTTGTGATGCCTCACAACTCTTCTCGAAATATGTCAGCTAGCTCTTGGGCTATAAGCAAATCAATATCTAATTGTAATTTTTTACAAAACCAATGTGTATGTAGTTTTAGAGTTCCATCTTAATCATCGGCGTAGAACCGAGCATAAAGTACAGAGCGTAAAACACAGAATACTGTGCACATACTAGTATGTAGTTAGCACCGAGGCAGGCCTCAGCGCTCCCGTGAATTTGGCTCCCCGTGCCGTCCCCCTGTCGCTCCCCTCCCCTAAATAGTACTGCCTTTAACAAATTCGCTTAGGTAAATAGGTACCTACAAGCCTTTATGATGAATTTTGTTTGAACAATCTGTTGTGTAGTACTTACTGTTACCTACTGTCTGTGAACGTTTGTTTTATGCCAACGGATGCTTGATTTTTTTATGTAACGAATGATTTCTGGCTCTCGACAGCTCCTGCGGACCATGGGAAGGTCATAAATTGAAAACACGAGCACAAGCATAAAAGCTATTACGCCAACTACATACCGAGCATTCGAATTAATTTTTTCATCAAGTCGCTACAGTATAATTACATTAAGTGGATCTGAGGGAACCTGTCCACATTTTTTGCCTAGTTAACCAAATAGCCGGCACCAGATTATAAAGCACTGGACTTTATTATCAAGCTAAATGTCAATGCGCAACTGTAGTACATTTTCAATTCTACTTTTGTATTGGAATGTTGTTGTGGATTTCGTCTATTAAATAAGAGCACCTAATTATGGCGCCATTTATATGGAGCTCGTATGGGACCTAGCCGCCGTAATATCTCGTTGTGAAGCAAGTTTAGTTGTATTGTATGGGAAAATGTGGTTCTCGGAGCCACCATTTGATATTTCCTGCCGAGTGGAGCAGAGATTTGAATGATGAATTTGAATTTTTTTTTCTGGTCTGGTTGTGTTGTTGTCTTGTGTGTTTCCATGGCACCCGACAAAGGGAATACTAGTGTGGGGCTATGAGTGTGAGGTGTTATTTATTTATTTATTTATCTAAATACTAATAATGCGCACCAACCCGTATCCAATATCTGCAATGTCAGGACTACGCAATGACTGAATAAGTCGTAATAGTTATTTGAAAATTTATAATCCAAGAAAGATAAAATTTTCATCTTCGATCAATAATATCTGTCTAAATAGGTGATATCCTTTACGGCTTGCCATCTAACTAAAGGATAATAATTATGGTTAAGATGTAGCAAGTTTCACTACTCACTAACAGGTGTCGCTAGTTCCCTTTGCTTTGGATCTTGATTTGCCTCTTACTTAGCAAAAAGCATTTCCTTTCATAGATGACATGAATTCATCCTGACATTGCTTGTGTTAAAGTTTTACTTTCCTTAACAAGTCTACCTATCTTGTATCTACTTTCATGATAGTTGCCTTGAATCGTGATCAGTAGGTACCTAAGTAGTATAGTAAATAGTCTCACTGTACATAGCCACATTAGATACACTAAGATAAGCAAGATTCATGATAGGAAATGTGTAGTCCGCATGACTAATGGACTTTGCAGGAAGAATATCTAAATGGCTATATTTAATCACTCTTTGTACATGTTTCTATTGTAACTATCAAACAATTACATTAATGATAGAAAAAGGGGAAAACTATGTTTCGTTTGACACAAAGTCGATGTGTTGGATTTGGTAAAATATAAAATAAGTAAATAATTGGACTACTGAACAAAAATAAACAACTTAGTTCAAAGTTCACTGCATTCTATATGTCGTAGAGACATATCAGAAGCTATGGTTTTGTGGGCATGTATCCGACATAGTGGGTGACCCCGGGCAACACAGGAGGACATATCACTTAATCAGGTGGATTGAAACTGCACTTATTATTGTAATCGAACAGACACGTCCGCTTCACGAGTTCTCTTATTACCGCGAGATTCCCGGCTTCCCGCCAACCGGCCGTATCCAAGCATGAGCCATGACATTTACAAGTGACATTGACATCTGTCATCAATGTTCGGATAATAGTACCGCGGCCATACTTGCGTTCGCATCATAACAACTGTGATTCTCCGACACGGCCAACCTGACCACTCACACGTCCTCGTGTGTATACTTTGAGGACACCAGTACAAATGCTCAATTTCGCTCGGCTATTCTGACTTTGGATGCGCTGTAATTTCTAACTCTCAATCCAAAAGAGTTTAATAACCAGTTAATTTAAAAGAAACAAAACCATCATTAATTTTCCAAAGTGATTATCAAAAAGAGCTCAAATGTTTAAAAAAACACAAAGTAAATTTTAACAATCAATGTTATCACTGCTAATCAAACGATTTAAATAACGCTACCAACAACTACCCACCAAGGGTTCACAATCTACTACAGCTACAGTCTACAGTTCAGTTACAACTCATACTAGAAAGTCAGTCTATTAACTTCCAGTATTCGCACCAACGAATATCAAGGTTTATTAGTCGCTACAACGACTCTTTCAATATTCGCTACAACGAATTTCAAGGTTTATAGTCGCCCCAACGACTTTCAATGTTCGCATCAACGAATCTTTTAGCTTTATAGTCGCTTCAACGACTTTCAATGTTCGCAACAACGAATCTTTTAGGTTTATAGTCGCTTCAACGACTTTCAATGTTCGCAGCAACGAATCTTTTAGGTTTATAGTCGCTTCAACGACTTTCAATGTTCGCAGCAACGAATCTTTTAGGTTTACAGTCGCTTCAACGACTCTTCCAATATTTGCTTCAACAAATACCAGGGTTTATAGTCGCTTCAACGACTCTTCCAATATTCGCTTCAACGAATACCAGGGTTTATTTATAGTCGCTTCTACGACTCTTCCAATATTCGCTTCAACGAATACCAGGGTTTATAGTCAGTCCATCGACTATTCCCACATTCACACACATTGGCCCAAGCCAAGCCCATAACGGCGCCCACACAACGGATCACATCCGCACACTCTGGGGAACCACCCCATTCGCGCACCCTTAACCTATTGTCGCCGCGCAGTCTCCAGACCAGCTACACTGGGTTAGGAATCGTGACCTGCAACTGGAAACTAAAAAAGGTTGTGACTGTTCATATTAAATCATATTACCACATTAAACATTTTTATTATAAACTGCCTCACTTATGCCAACAATGGCTAAGCCGGAATGATCTTCATTCCTAAGTTCATTCCAGACAATAATCATGGGTGACCTCTTACTACTGCATGTTAAAAGCTAAATTTATTATCAGTGCTGCCAATCAATATCTCCTCCCACTAGTCTAATGCATTTCTCCCCTGTGACGCTTAACTGTTAGGTCATATTTTGATAGCAAGAATAAAACAACAAAAAAAAAATGTTACCATGATGTTCCATCACTAAATCAGTAAGACTCAATAAGGTGAAGTTGGTGAAGGTCCAACCATATAGTTGGATGGTTCCAGTATCTAACATTTAATTAATTGTATCACAAACGATAAATGATCTAGTCAATACTAAATAGAATAACTAGCTATTAAACAAATCTGAAGTTCCCTGGTAATAATTCTTTACCATAATAGATTGGTCATGAAAGCACTTAACCATTTGTTAAGCAATACCAACAGTCAGTATCTGTACTCAGTCTATCAGTACTGTCAGTACTTATAAAATCGACGGCTGAATCTATCCACACCCATCAGGGCCTTGTATTGGTTTTCCGTTTAGGTACCTAGTCATTGTATTCCTAACCAGACGAAAATACTATCATAACTCATGTGAGTAGGTAAAAACGCTTTGACAGTCAAATGATTTTTTTTTTACCTTGGGAGGTAAAATAATTCCAAGAAAATAATTCCTGACTTTAATCCAATACAAATCCAATGCTTCTTTTGTCTATCAAAAGATGAAAATTCACTTACTATTTATTTTCAAATGTAAACTGTCCAAATGTATAGGCACTTATGTTTTGGTAATTTGTACAAACAACCCTAATTTTCATCACAGTGTCCACAACCAGCCACTCTCTAATCCCTCCATATTTAGATTTGACCATTACTGTTTTAACCCACCAAGGGTGAACTCAATGTGTTACTGATGATGCCAGTCTCACACACCAGGCCTATCAACATATTTTTAAACTAAAATAGCAACTACCCCTACTTATGATAAGCAATACTTCAAATTCCTGTCAGATATACCTGTAACCTTTCCCTTTGGTCAACCGATAACCTTCCCCTTAGTTGTTCCAGTCACACTTGCTAACTCCAAACCACTTGGCTGTCTGGAAACTACAGCCTTCCAGCTATATGACCACTATTCGTGCCATTGTCCATTTCATCAAAATCAAAATCAATGTGATATTTTCAACTATTACAAAATGAAATAAAAGTGTCAACCTCAAACTAAAAGACTTACTCTCATGGGCTACTACATACTCATGACTCAAATGTTTTTTTTTTACATTTATTGTTAGATTTAGATTATTTAGTTTTTTTTATTTTTCTGCAATCCACCATCATCACATCGACCATTCGACTTAAGATAACTCTGATCATGTTAAAAACTCTGCCAAAACAAATTCTATGATTTGACAACCAACACTATGATATTTTTGACTCTACCTTACTATAAAACCATGTAAAACACACTCATATCATAGCATTTACTATAATAATGAAAACCTTACAGTACAAAATGTGTAAGAAAACAAAATCATTTAAGTCTTCTTGACTTACAAGTTTAATGATGCCCTGTATCATGCACTGGGTTAGGGATATTACTCAGAATCAAGAAGGGCTTCGGCACTATGGTTTGATCTGATGTGAGTCCACTTGTGATAAGACAGCTACTCAAACATAATACTTATCAAAATGTAAGAATTGCTACATTGCTTTTAACCACCTGGCCTCTCAGCCATGGGTTGTCACTGTCTCCTGGGATAAATACAACATATCACATACTCCCTCACTGCTCGCACAAAAAAAAAATTCAAGTAACACAATAATAAAATCTGTCAAACTTATAACAGTCACCTGCAAAATGCACACCAGGAAGAAATTCAACTTCAAGGATACTTGAATTCATGTGTGGAGTGGAGTGAGGACACAACTCTCCAGACCAAGTATTTTGGCAAATTTCAACTCTATTTGAACTGGACTGGAATGTTTACCATCAAGCGCATTTTGTGATTTCAAACCTCATCTCAATTGACATACATTTTAAAGCTGCCTAATTTAGCCTGCTTTATTTGCCTTCTTTTCAGTACTTGAAAATTTCACTTGCCTATTGATTCTTTTATTTTATTAATTGAATTTGAACAATGTTCATTTATGTTAACAAACCAGCACCAAATGAAATACCTACAATAAATTTTACCTTAAAATGCTATGGTCAAGCAACTAAAACATTGGTTTCTTAATAACACCCATTGACAGTCATGAAAGTAATAATCTATCAGATTCAGGTAGATGGCAACCACCTGTGATAACTGAAATGGCACCAATATTCAAACTTCAAATTATAATGGTTTTGATTATAGAATTCAAATGTGTACAACACATTCTCTCAACAAACTATTAAACAAAACATCTGACCTCAATTATCCAATCGAGCTGTGATCGATCAAACCTCAAATACGTCCACACACAGACGCTCAGGCACCCGGCACCACCACACGCCGTTCACAACGCTTGCACTGACAACAGCTCAACAGCCCTTTCAGCACCGTCGCCACACCTTGCCAAGGTTTTGCGTCTATTGCTTATTTAACGATCCAGAAACGTTGTCGTCTTGCAATCAACCTCCTCAATAACAATAATCCTCAAGGCTCCTTGTAGATTGGGTATTACACTGTCCATTTTACAATCGACACACACTAGTTGAGACTTATTTCTTGAAGAAATTTTAAAGGCTAAAGTATGCCGTTGTTAGCTATTTCCGCCACTTGTTTAAATTTTCATCACTCAACACTGCAGTCCTTTCAGAAGCCCGAGGCGATCCCACTTCTGATGTCGTAGAGACATATCAGAAGCTATGGTTTTGTGGGCATGTATCCGACATAGTGGGTGACCCCGGGCAACACAGGAGGACATATCACTTAATCAGGTGGATTGAAACTGCACTTATTATTGTAATCGAACAGACACGTCCGCTTCACGAGTTCTCTTATTACCGCGAGATTCCCGGCTTCCCGCCAACCGGCCGTATCCAAGCATGAGCCATGACATTTACAAGTGACATTGACATCTGTCATCAATATTCGGATAATAGTACCGCGGCCATACTTGCGTTCGCATCATAACAACTGTGATTCTCCGACATATATTTATCTATGTATGTTAGGATTATACTCAAATAGTAACTTACCATTATTATGGCAAATTAATGTTGAAATGAATTGATCATCATATGCACTTTTTATCTATTCCGTGATATGCACCAACCAAAGTAAAAAAGGGTTTAATCTTTCATTTGATTGGTTGCTCATTTCATTACAAAATCCGCTTTCAGACTGTTATGGAGGAAACACAAACTTTTTATTGAATAAATAAAACTTATTTATATGCCAAACTATGAGCATACCACTAATACAAGGGATTAAAGTTAAAAAAAAGACATTTAAACTCTTATAATACATATAATTAAAAGATCTTGTTCTCAAATATCATCTACATCCGTAAAAACATCATCTCGTAGTATTTACAACGCTTTTACACATAATATAATAATAAAATCACAAATATAAAAGAGAATCTGATATAAACGCAACAGTCCAAAACAAGTCCATGTATGTTACACAATAAACGCCATTTGATCAATATTTACACCACATTTACAATATTTAATATTTACACAGCAAAAATACTCCATGTGGAATCGACTGACTTCAGTTCCTCTATATTATTTAGATAAGGGTCAAATAACTTACTTAAGGACCAAACTTTTTTTGCAAGTTTAATTTTGTATAATATATCTTTCCCAATCTATCTTTACCCTAACCCATTGGTGACCCACTGCAGGGTTAGGTCTCCTCTCACTATGAGAAGGATGATGCCCGTAGTCCACCACGCTGGCCTATTGCTTCGTGGTAGACTTCAGACGCCTTTGAGAACAATTTTTGTTAAGGCATGCAAGTTTCCTCACTAGTTTTCCTTTACTGTTACAGCAGCAGATGATATTTATTTCTTTAAAATGCACAGAACTCAGTATTGACATTATGAGGGCCCCTGAATTTTGAACCCGGAACTCTCAAATAAAAGACAATTCTAAGCCACTGGTCCATCACTACCTGTGTGGATCCAAAACCTTGAATAAATTCAGTTATTTGACCCTTTACTGCAAACAATCGTAGTGACGCTTTCTTGTAGCATACAACAATACATGCACCCTCACATATTATGTTTCTACTTTATACAACAGATTTATACACAAATGTGCAAAACGTGAGGCTTCCGCCTAGAGATCTTTACATCATACAATAATTTACATGTATAGTGTTCATCCACACTGTGTCTTGTCAAAAACGTTAAAACATGCCAATGTTTCATCGCCAAACCCTCTCTGTGTAACAAAATTATTAAGCACATATTAAATATTAATAAGAGCTTGAAGTAGAACTCAAGGTTGACAAATTTAAAAGGCATGATTGTGGTTAAGTATGGTTTATTAAGTCTACCAACCCGCAGTAGGCCAGCGTTGTGGACGGCGGCCTACATCCCTCTCATTGTGAGAGGAGACCTGACCCTGTAGTGGGTCATTAATGGGTACTGACACATGGTTTATTAATTTGTATATTTAATATCCTATGAGTCTCCCTGGGATTTATTTCATAATCTTTATCTAGCCAAATGTAACTTGTCCAAATGAAATGATGCATTGAATTTTGATACAAATACACCACCCTACCTTTTTACTCCTGTATATACATATTTAGACCATTCATATGGATTATTTTATAAAAAAAAGTATTCAACACGGTAACTTCAGAGTTTAAGCAGTAGCCAAAACTATGAACTATCAGTAGATAACAGCAGCAGTAACCAACAGCTTAACATGGCCTTTGAAGCATGTGAACTACATGTCACCACTTACGACAAGTTGTGATCTAACACTTTTATTCAACAATTCATTATTCAATAAATAAAGAACAAGGAAGTTGTAGATTGAAAACCAATTCATAAGTAATCAATGCACTAAAAGCCAATACGGAATAAATTCGTAAAACAAAAAATGATAAAAAATCAGTTATTTAGAAACTGGTATTAACTTTTTTGGGATTGAACTAATAACTTTTGTAGTATACATACCTAATTGATATTTTTTTGTGTTTCAACAACTTGATTCTACAAAAACATAATAACTCAAATATTTTGAATAGCCAATTCATTGATGGTGTAAAATATGGTGTCAAAACCAAAAACTTCATAACCACGACAAGTGAAAAGAAAGAGGTATACAATAACAAACGGCTGATTGAAAATATAGGGGAAGTTGGGATTCATAATGATTAATAAGTTCACAGGTCTCCCGTGGTGGGTGGATTGCGTGTAGGAACGAAACTGACCAATGGGTTTGTCCCCTGCCAACCAATGGACAACCCTGACACAGAACAAAACAAAATGCACGAGTTCTTATTTCAAACTCTGTGTCAGCTGCCAGCAGGAGACTAGCTTATCTGCTTATCTTTATATTTATCTGCTTATAGACAAAATGTCTTGTTAATGAGTAATTCTTGTGCCACCAAAACATTTTCATTACATTGGTCTCCATCTGATTTTAAATCAGTGATTATGGCAATGACAAAAATATATCACAACTAACCTTGCATTTATGAGCGCTGATTGACCTTTTGAGAATCCATATTATGTTCTTTGTATGCCTCCGAAAAATCACATAAACATCCACAATATAAACCACTTAAACTGATCAATATGCCCAAATTTTCATACTGGCATCTGAAAAATTCTTCAAATTCTTCAAATTTGTGACTTTGTAGCCAAAATTTCAACGCAGTCTACAGTTCAAATACACTTGGCACTTTTTTCCAAAACACATGCGATGAACCACACACACACACAGCTAGCATGTACTAACACTGTACACACACACAATATCACTGAGACGCTACGACGCAGCAGTTACGAGGCGCGTCTCTTTAAAGTCACTTTGCCGCGCGCCAGCTGCGACACGTATATCCTGAAACGCTCCATGTTCGTCTTTTTCACCCATATCTGGAAAGGACGGGTTACATTAAAATTTGTGTGAAGAATTACGTTATTTATCAGAATAGTAGTAAGAAGTACCAACTGCACGCAATGTCAGCGAATCAATTACATTGCTTCCGATTATTTATCATTGATTGATTGAACTTTGTAGCTCACATTCACATTACAACCAGGATACTGACCACCACCTAAGCCACTCTATAATAGCCTGTATAGAAGCAACTAAGGATCTAGGAAGCCACTTCATACCTAGAGATTGTGTATGTCAGTAACCCATTAATGACCCACCACAGGGTCGGGTCTCCTTTCACAATGAGAGGGATGTAGACCGCCGTCCACTACACTGGCCTACTGCGGGTTATCATGGACTACATGGACTACATGGACTTCACATGCCTTTGAGAACATTTTTTTGTGAACTCTCAGGCATGCAGGTTTCCTCACGATGTATTTCCTTCACCGTAACAGCAGGTGATACTTAATTTTATAAAGCGCACATAACTTTTTTACAAAGTCATTGGTGCGTGCCACTGGGATTCGAACCCGGGCCCCTCGATTCGACTCGATTCGAGGTCGAATTCTAAGCCACTGGGCTATCACCGCTTTTGCACTGCAGATTGTGTATGACATTTGAATATAGAAAGCCTCTTCATTGCTAGGGATCGTAAATAGTACTTGAATACCAACCGCCTCATCGGTGATGGCGTGTATGTGTGCGGGGAAGCGCGGCAGATCGCGGCCCTCCACGTACACGCTCTGGCCGCGGTGGAACCAGCGCCGCTCGTACAGCAGCTTGCCGTCCTCCACGCGCGCCTCCGTGCCCTCCGCCCCGCCCGTGCCGCCCGCGCCGCCCGCGCCGCCACTACCGCCCGTGCCGCCGCTGCTGTTCTCCCGGATGGGGGACTCGCCTGGAAACACTTGAATTTATCAGTAAGATTACTTTTAATTTAGAAATTGAAAAGATTTTGCACACTTCAAGATTTAGAGCAGGTTTAGGATAGGATCTTTAAAGTTTACTTTTTTTTATAAATAGAGCAAGCAACCAGACAGACGGGCCACCTGACGGTAAGTGGTCACCGTCGCCTTCTGACACGCGCAACACCGGGGGTCGCCAGTGCGTTGCCGGCTATGAAGGTGTGGGAAAACATCGTGAGGAAACCTACATGCCTGAGAGTAAAAAAAAAATGTTCTCAAAGGCATGTGAAGTTCACCAACCCGCACTAGGCCAGCGTGGCGGACTAAGGCCTACATCCTTCTCATTGTGAAAAACTGTAGAACTGTAGAGAACTCGACCTTGTAGTGGGTCATTAATGGGTTACTGACTGTTACTACTCACAGCTGTTGGAGTTGAGATGTTTCCTGGGCGGCGCGCTGTGCGTGCTGTGCGCACTGTGAGCGCTGTGAGTGCCGTGCGCCGAGTGCGTGGAGTGGGACAGAGGCGGCGGGTGCGCGATGGCCCTGAGGTCGGCCTCTATGTCGCGCTCGTCGAGCTGGAAGGTGAGCGTGGTGGCGAGCGGCTTGCGACGCTTCTCCGGCGCCGGGGCCGGCTCGTTCGCCCGCCGCCGGAGTATCCTCTTCATTACCGGTTTCACCTGGAATTTCGAATAAATGGTATGTTATAAATGTTATGACAACCTGCGTCGAGCGTAATTTTTCGCTTATTCGTAGTAATCGTATCAGGCTGCTATTAGTATGGGAACAGGTAATACATTAATGATCCACACAGCATTGAATCTCCTCTCATAATGAGAAGGATGTATGATGCTTTAGTCACCCACGCTGGCCTAATACAGGTCGGTGGACCAGGTTGGTTAGTCCAGAATGGTAGACATGAGTTACTTTAGTTTATCGATATACAGATAAATTTTTTTTGGTGTAGCAAAGTTTGCATTTCTTATAGGAATATTAGAACAATGTTTTAAAATTAATTCCCCTTAGACTGATACAGAAAAATAATGAAACATATGCCATAGCATATTGTATACTGGTTGATACTCCTCTTATACTCAAAATAATTTTAATAAGCATCTTACCTCCATAGGGTCACCGTTGAGCTCCATGCTATGCCTCTCATTCTCAATCATTTTCCTCTTGTCCTCGAAGTCATTCAACAGATTCTCCCTCAACTCTATTTTCTTCTCCTCAAACTCCTTTGCAGCTGCCTTCTTCTCCGCTATGTACTCCCTCTCCACCACTTCAAACATATGATCTCTGTAGACAAATAAATTAATGTATAAATAACTACAATTCATGACTGATTGTAGACTCTAGTGCTGCAATGATCTGTATATAACTACTAGTAACTATATTAGAATTGGCTAAGTTCAGACACAAGTATCATAATAATATTTTATAGCACAAGGTTCAAGGTGGTAGGGTCATATGTATAGCATTTACTATAAAAACAAGCTTACTTGTAAATTTTATTGATGCTTAGCCGTTCATCGAGCTGATGCTGCAATCTCTTCACTCTCCTCTGGAACTCCGGCAACACACCGTCTTCTAGTTGCTGCAGCTGCTTTTTTAAGCTCATAAGCTTGTCTTGATAGACTCTGTAAGTAAGTAACAACATCATGCTTTATTGTACACCAAAAATACAGAAATGAATGAAATGAAAAATAATACAACAAGCAAATTATTGGTAGAACAGAAGGTATTATTACTTAATAGGCAACTTATTCCAGGCAACCATAAAACTAAAGGAATTGTACATAAAATCTTATATTTTACATGAAATATGAATGTGAAATATGAGATTTTATGAACAATTCCTTTAGTTGCGATAGGGGCATACCTCAAGATAGCAATATGTGTTGCACAGAGTTTTTCTGAATACAACAGTGAAATTTGCAGGATTAAAATTTTACTCACTGTTCCTTCATCTCCACTGGTTCATCATTGTTGGGCATTTCTGTCTCACTCGCCTCCTCAGTATCTGTTAAAACATTAGAAATCACTTTAAAAAAGTTCCGTAGGTTCCCCTGTTGTACACGTGCTTGTTGTTAGTACCCTATTAATGACCCACTACAGAGTCGGGTCTCCTCTCACAATAAGAGGGATGCAGGCCTTAGTCCACTACGCACCACTACTGCGGGTTGGTGGTGCAACTGCTTAGTATATGAAAAGATATAAAAAACAACATGGCATGGCATTCATCAAGAATAACTTTCTGATGGTTGAATGTATGTGTCCGAAACCATTAAGTGAACAACTGCAGATTGTTCTCTCAATGAGAAAGATATATACAGAAATCATTACAAGTAGAGGTCGTTGTTACAATCCTTTGAAAATTATGAACAACTCTCAGGTATATAGGTTTCTTTAGCATGTTTTAAGGTTTGTATCAGTGGGTATCTTACACACCTCAGCCATTGAGTTATCACTGCTTTTTACCTGTCAATTATTTTTGCTTTATGTACACTGTAAGTTGTAGTTAGAGTTTATAGGAGAACTTATAGGCACTTTGAATGTGAATGTGCCGTTTTATTAATCAAAATTTTAACATAGTAATTTAAAACAATAGTTTCTTAGGTTTCATATTGAAATCTTGGTGGTGTTGAAATTTTGTGTATACTGCTGCTAGCCTAGCCAGCTAGCCAAAGCTTGTGCTACATTTTTACAATATATATCAGAAGAATGACAGAATGTTTTAAGTTTTTATAAATATTTTTCTGTTACATGGATTCTTTACATTACAAATAGTGATTTTTTATATATCCTACAAAAGTTCTGTGTTATTTGGTACATTTTTAAAAAAGTCTGATAGGAGAAAGTGATGCTAAGGTGGTCGCATTACGTCATCTGAGTGCTGTCCGACAAAAGGCGGGAACATCGTCGTAGGTTAAAACAATATCTTATCATAGCCTTGTTATGGTTACATAACCTCTGTTTACAAGCTTAACGCTTAGTAATCATCGGGGATAACAGGTTGTGGTGGCGAATGACAGTGATACGACGCCAAAATAGGATAGACGTGACGATCGTAAACAAAACTCACCTTCGTCGCTGTCGTCCGCTGGAGCCGGCGGCAGGGTATCCTCCGGCTCCCGATACTCGTCCATGTCGTCGTACCCATCGTCCTCAAAGTCGTACTCATCCCCCGGGCCCGAATATGGTGATCCTTGGTAAGACATAGTCGAGGCAACGCGTAACAGTTGCATACAGATTAACTACGTTCACCCTCTCAGAAACAAACTCAGGACGCGCGAGTCTGCACCGATTGCTCGGGTCTGACGAGGCAAACGATACTTGTGTCACTCATAGAAAGAAATTGCTCGCGAAAGAAACTATCTCCAGTGAAACAACGAAACTGGAACGATCAACGATGAGGTCGATTAGAATCCGAGCAACTTGAAGTTGTTTTACGTCAAATTCGACAAATTGAAAAGCATCGCAATGTTACTATATAAAAATGTACTGAACAACATTTGTGGCACACTTGTCGAATATAAATTCCAGTGGGAAAGACAGAGAAGACTCATAGCTAACAAAAAATTCACTGCATTTTCATTTTTGTTGGATAATACCATGGACAATGTAGACTTTTATTCAAATTTATACCCAGGTAAATGCCAGATAACTAAAATGTATTATCGATCTTATTGCATAAATTGAAATCGGGAATCGACTTCTAAAAGTTTGATGATTTGTAAATAAATAGTACTGAAATATGTATTGTGTTTGTCACATGTTAAATTTGCCTTAAATCATCATTTTAAAATTGGTTTCTTACATACCTATCCCTCTAGAATTTATAAACATAGAATACCTATGTAATAAATTCATAAAGTTTATTCATAGTTCCCTTAAAATGCAAATTTAAATAAAACTTTCTTATCCATCTACATAAATTATATCTATAAAAAAATCAATGAACTATAAAAGTATCTCATTTGCTAAAATTAACCAATTAATTTGGATGAACAATCGAGAAATTAAGAAATAGAAATTCGATGTTTCTATAATCGATTTAGGTGCCTATGTTTGCCGGTTTGCGGCAAGCAAGCTTTTGTCGTTCTGTTTCTGTCTTCTCTACTTGTCTATTGTTGTGATTTGACGTCAAACTCAAGAAGGCGGACGTCATCTTGAATAAAAATTTCTTTATTTGATTATTTTTGTTAAATTAAAACATCGTGTATTCGAATTTAATATTAATCACGATCAGGCGATTTAATTAAATTCTCTTTAGTGATGTTTATTTGGAAAGACCAATATATTTGAAAGTGTTCAGTGAAGTGAAGGTGACGCTATACGTTAATGTGTCGGTGATGTAATTTAGGTGATTGGGTGGCTTCCTAGTCCCATAGGTTACAATGGAAGAGTCCTCGTTCACAATCCCGGCCGACGACAATGGTGATACTGAACTCGATCCTAGAATACAGGTCAGTGAGTGACAAATAATGTATTGAGTAACTGTACGTCGCCCTTGTAACAGCAAAGATGAGTATCAACTTCGTAGAGTACTTCGCCAACGAGCACAATGGGTATGACATACTGTATCAAAATATGAAATACGGACTTATAGCTAGCAAAGAACTCTCAGAGTACTTCAGAGAGAGGTCTAATATCGAGGAGTCAAACTCGAAATCACTCGCGAAATTAGCAAAACAAGCGAACAGCAACTGCTCGCAGGGCACTTTCGCGCCCTTCTGGGGCGTGCTCAAATGTTCCGCCGAGAAGTTGTCTAACCTACATCAGCACATGTTCCAAAAAGTGAGTGAACTCGTCAAAGACGTAGCCAGATACGCCGAGGAGCTCCATAAGAAACACAAAGCCGTGAAGGATTCAGAATCCAACACGCTCGAAGTAGTTCTACTCATTCAGAACACGAAACAAGCACTTCAGAAGGCTAAAGATGTGTACACAACTAAATCAGCCGAGTTAGAGAAACTTCGCAAGGATAATGCCTCAACCAAGGACATTGAGAAGGCTGAGGTAAAGATAAAGAAGCTTCACGAAGATTACAGGCAATTAGCTGAAAAATACAACTTGGTGAAACAGGATTTTGAAAAGAAAATGACTCAGACTTGCAAGCATTTCCAAGATGTTGAGGAGGCTCACTTGAAACAGATGAAACAATTTGTCAACGCATACGCTGACATCATTCAGAACAATCACGACTTGATGGGCCAAGTGCATAGAGACTTCAAGCACCAGTGCCTTGAACTAACTGTAGAGAAGCTGCTGGAACAGTTTCTCATAGAAAAGTACACTGCAATTGAAAAGGCAAATCTGGTCGAGTTACCACCCACATTACCTAAGCCAGGGTCAGCTAACAACTCAATATCAGAAGCGGACCAAATATCAACTGTTTCAAATGGATCCCACAGGCCCACTCCAGCAGCTAAACCAGCTAAAAAAGAACCCTCTTTTGCAACCAAAACGTCTAGGAGAACCACCTCTCTTTTGAATTTATTTACGCCAAACTTTCAGAACAAGGATGAGCCTAGT
This sequence comes from Erynnis tages, assembly GCA_905147235.1. Taxonomy (NCBI): domain Eukaryota; kingdom Metazoa; phylum Arthropoda; class Insecta; order Lepidoptera; family Hesperiidae; genus Erynnis; species Erynnis tages. The sequence continues at coordinate 12,168,817 of LR990074.1, forward strand.
GTCAGTACTGAAGGCGCAGCACCGTGCTCTGCCCCTTCGAGCCCGAGTGGAACACCTGCCACTCCTGTTGTACCAGACAAAGATGACAATATGGGCAGGACTACGCTTAGAGAATCTAAGTGGTTCCTGAGAAGTAAAAGAACAAAAACCAAGATAAAAAAGTCAAAGAAGAAAAAAGATGAAATCTCAGAAGTCTTTCATCACGGTGAAAAGTCTGACTTAGAAGAAAAAGAGGAGGAGGTCGCAACAAAGGAGGATCTAATCAACTCCCCAGAGGTGGATGATGAAGGCTTTTGTATAAGACCTAAGGACGAAAAAGGCAGTGTGTATTCATCAACAGACTCGGACTCTGAAGAAGAGAGGGAACAGAAAATCCACGTAGAAATAAAACCTATCAGCAATGGGAGCGCACCAATGTCTGCTAGTGTAGATGAACTAAGGGCTACTGTAGAAAACATTTCACTGTATAAAATTGGCACAGCCCGTAGAGGGTCTAACGCCAATGCCAGTAAAGCTAGCAGTGACTTGCTTGATCTGAATTTCTTTCAAAGTCCCACTGTCAGCAACCCAGCTTCGCCTCACGGTAATGTTTCCAACCCGTATGCTCCCCTTCAGTCGAATCAGTCTCATTTATTAGAAAGTCCCACCCCTGTCTCAACAGCCGATGTGGGTGATCTCTTCTCGGAAGTTGGTGAAATGAGCCAATCGAATTTCCGCACGTCGACGCCTACAATATCAACCATCTCGCTCCCTCGTCCGCCCTCTCGACGTTCGGAGGGTGATTTCCGAGCCGCCGGGTCCTCGGGGTCTCGCGGTCCTTCGCCGCTTACTATAGGCATGGCGGACACTATACCTTTAGCTGTAGCTTTCCATGAGATTATTCACTCGTACTTCCGTGGCACGGAAGAAAGCAAGTGCCAAGTTAAAATGTCGGGAGACATGATGCTCTCGTTTCCGACCGGCATCGTCGGCGTTCTCGCCAACAATCCGAACCCAGCCAAGCTCTGCTTCAGACTGAAAAATATTCATAGGTTAGACAACGTATTACCGAATAAGCAACTCATCAGCATAAACGCGATGATGTCGACACGCGATACCACCGTTGTTGAATTTAATATGCCCGCGCTGACGTCTCTTCTCAAACGGCAGTCGGAGAAGAATCCCACGGCGCAATACTTTAACGTGGACATATTGAAGTATCAGATACGCCCGAAGACGGGAGCCGCGTCGTGTCCGTTCCAGTTGGTTTCTTATTGGAAATGCGAGCGAGACCATACCGACCTCAAGGTGGATTACAAGTACAATCTCCACGCAATGAGTCCGCCTTCGCCGCTGCTGAACGTGTCCGTGTGCGTGCCCATGAACGGTGCCGTAAACAACGTAATTGCAATGCCAAAAAACACGTGGAACTCTGAAAACGAGCAAGCTCTGTGGCGCTTCACAGAGTTGTCGCAGCACTCCGAGGATAGAGGCGTGGGGTCGCTGAGAGCGCGTTTCGAGCTTACGAGGGGGCCTTCGAGCAAGGCCACGATCTCGGCCCAGTTCAACTGCGAAGGGGCGACCCTCTCCGGAATCGAATTCGAGCTTATAGGGAGTGGATACCGTTTGTCCCTCGTAAAGCGACGATTCGTCTCAGGAAAATATATATGTGATAGTGACATGCAATGATTGGTCCAATTCCTTATGAATTCACAAATTGTTTATGTAAATTTCCCATGTACTGAGTATGCGAGGCATAGTTTTGGATAATGAAGTCTATGTTGAGGTGTATATGTTTGGTACCTTATAGGACTGTTTCCTGTCCACAACATAATGTTACGTTCGTATCACAAGTTTGTCAATTTTTCATGTTTATTATTAATTAGTTATGTGTAGTAACTGCTATTAACAGCATTTTATACTATTAGAATCGTCTATATGCACTGCATTATATACTAACTTATTTCTCAGAATAGAAATGTGCCATTATACTTGACTAACTGATAGTGTTATGTACATATTTTCGATACATACTGTGCATGATGAGACATACAATGATAACTTGAAATGCAACATCACAATGCTATCTACCAGTGTAAAAATTTTGCTTACAAATATTTTGACAGCATAAAATATTAATGATTAAATTCAACCAAATTTGAGAAATTAAAGCAATGCTTCCAACTCGCCGACTCATGTAGTGCTTTAAAGTTGGTCTGGGGGCTGCAGTAGCCATTTAAGGGAACAGCTCATTTATTATGGGGTCATTTTAACCAATATTAATGAGCTTTAAAGTAATACTATGTAAGCAAAAAAGGTAATATGTAATAGTTTGTCTTATGGAACAGTAACCTACCTCCATAGATATTGACGGCACAATAAAATGTCTTTAGCCACTTTGAATGTTTAGCTAGTTTAGTTACATCTGTTTTTTTGTATGACCTGAGATGTTGTTTGGTAAATTAGGTACATATAATTTATAACTATTAGCTATCATTTAATAAAACAAAATGATAGGCTAATAACAGTCTTCTTCATAATTTTTTTTTCATTTAAAATAAATTGTATATCTTTCATTTTAACATATTATTTAGTTGATTTTCTTTTATTTTGAAAATGGATGGAATTATGAGAACGAAGAACAAGCTACTTAATTAACTTTTAAAAGTACTGTTCTTATTGAATGTCAAGCATATAATTAAAAATTGAATTCTATTAAATGATACATTTTAATAAGGGCCTAAGTAGTTCCTATAAAATTGTACGATAATGGATCTGGGGAACAGTATTTCCATATATAAAATTATTAAACACTGCAATAATGTGTAGCATGAAATTTAAAATGCTCAAGTAAATGGTTTCATATGGAATCATTATGTCATATAAATGATTTCTCTGAATACTATTCAAATGATTTTACATTGAATCTCTGCTAATAGTATTTGGTTTATATTGGATTTATTAAAAATTGATAGTTTAGTAAATGAATAGTTGTATCAGCATTTAGTTTTTCTACCACCGGATACAGTTTTGTTATTAGATTACTTCATTAGTAGTTTAAATTATGTTTTTCATGATTCATATTGTAATGTTGTTATATTCACTTATTTTTATTTAACATTCACTCAAATGTAATCTCATTTTGTTATTTTTCTATAATAATGTCCTAATTTTTCTTTTTATTTACTTAAAATGTTTTGGCCTAACTACCCACATGTAATATAGAATTAAAAGTGTTCACATAAACAGTTTAGATAAAATATAACTAGATCAAATCTTAACCTAGTACAACTGAACCATTCCATTATTTTTATTGTACCTTAAGTTTTATTTTATATTTTAAGGGCCTAACCAGGAAAATAATAAACACATAATATTGCAGAAAATATTCTACCTTGAGTTATTGTTAACTGGCAATATTAGTCATATGAGCTTTCACATTCTTGGCGTTGACATCTTGATAGAATAAAGAAGTGTTGCTATGTCAAACAGAACACTTGACATTTTTTTATTTTCCTGATCAGGCTATAAATATCTCAACTATATTTTATTCATTCACTTTGGCATAACAATTGTATTCTTTTTCGGAAACTACCCGCAGAATTAGGTGTAAAAATGGTAAATTTGGATACATAAAATATTTTTGTATCGTGAAAATTTATGGCATGTATAATTCTAATGTATGTATGTATTGATTATAATCTGAAATAAAACGTAATGTTAAGAATGATTGGACTTTGTTTTCGAAGAATCTTGTAACACCTAGACAAGAGTGAGTTAAGTAAGTACTGAATATATATTTTAGTTAGTCGCTTTGTTGTGTAGGGACAGGAAACGATCCTCAAATAAGGTACAGATAGATAAAGCGTCGGTTTGTTTATCTTGACAGATAGTTAATGTAACATGTGCGATAAATAAAAGTAGTTGTCCAATGTAATGTCTCGAATGTTTCCCGTCTCTACATGCTGTTTGCTGTTGCCTTACGTTTGGGAATACAAAGTGCGTGAGCCGTGCGATTGTTTGAAGTTCTTCATACATTTTCAGGTGGAACTGGAGAAGCTCAATGCAGCCACGGACGAGATCAATAAGTTGGAGCTCGAGTTGGATGTGAGTTGATTTTTTTAATACATTTCATTTATTCTGATTTCTGATATCAGTAATATTTAATCTGCGATTCAGCCCTGTGTCAATTTGGTGTAGCTCTACTCTACTGTTTTTGAGTGAAAATATGATGAATACTGTTGTTCCATTTAAAATTTCACTAAAAGATTTTTTAACCACCTTGCAGCTCCATCAAGATAAGTAATGTTTTGTATACAGTCTTATATGTAGAAAGGGCGAAAGAATAATATTTGCAATAACTAACAACAACTTACAAAAAGTCGTAAATATTCAAAGCTGTTAAAATATATAAAATTTGTAATGAAAATTTTCGATTTTTGACTTAACATATTTTGCCTCTGGGAGTATTTACGACCTTATACAACCCGGTTTGAGATGAGATCCCATAAGTTATACATCAGATTAATACGCCTGCTTTTTAATACTTTTATCGATACTACAAAAACATGTCTCTATCATGGCAAGATCGAAAATTGCTGTAGTCAGCACATCGATAGCAAAATATAATTGCCCTACTTTTTGAAGATGATGGATCGTATTTTTAAAACGGGTCAATGCTGTCTTCGCGAAAACTGAACGGAACCATCTTTTAGAACAATCGACGCGTTGTTTGTTATACTTTTAAGAACCAGGTTTATTATTTCAATAACAAGAGATTTTAAAAAATTATATGACTCGGAGTAGTAGTTAAGTAAAGGAACATTATGTTTGTATTGTGGTTGTGTCTTGAGATTTCTCACAAAAAATATTTTCAGCTTTTGAAAAAAGTTTTTTGCATTTAATTTTACGATTAAGCATTCATTAGAGTAGTAAAAAACTCCGATGAACTTTGACTAATGGGTTATTTTTGGGAAAGATTGAAACATGGAATATTATCTTTCAGAAAAACATGTTTTCAATCTCACACTTTGTATGGATAACGTTTATTTCGAGATTTTGGTCGTCGGAGATCCATTCGTGTTTCTCATAACTGCGCAAAATTGCTGCACTGCATCTAACCTAACTAAACACACCAAATTGTATGTATCCGTGTTTGTATTGGAAAGAAATCCTTAAAAATTGGAAGCTAGCGTGTCAAAGTCACAGTTGAATGAATTTCGTTTCAGTCCTTGATGTACCTACGAAATCTAAAGACGCCTAACATACTTACATAATATATTGAATTATATCAGGTGTTGATAGTGACTACAGACAGCCGAGAACCGTATTTAGCTTGGAAACCTTAGATTAAATCAAAAAGGAAAGATACGGCACTAGCGTCTCATGAGTGCGCACCTAAAATTAGGTCCATGCACACAATTTCACTTTAGTCGCAATTTGGCTAGCTATTGAACTACATGTGCGCTTAGAACACAATAATCGCGGATTTTCTGTGTTTGAAAAGGTAAAACAATGCCTTCGTGTGCTTTTAAAAGGTGCACAAACAGCTCAAAAACGAAAAACAAATTCCACGGTATCTCTTTTCATTCGTAAGTACACTTAAACTTAATTTTTCTTCAAAATCACTGATGGTTTTAAATGTAAGTAGTTCGCCATTTTTATCAAGAAAGGATAGCAATACAATTAGATCTATGTGTGAGCGACACTCCGGCTCGCTCCCGCTAATGATAAAACTTACCGCTCTGTCTCGCTCGCCCGATTGATTCATTCATTTGTTTTTCATTTTTGATTCATTTATAGGCGTGTGTGTGTTAGTTACATATATATGTAGTTCAGTCGGTCTAACTTTTTGATTGATACAAGTAAGCGTAAGCCGTATCTTTCCTTTTTGATTTAATCTATGTTGGTAACTAATGTAGTGATGAATGCATGCGAGCGTAAGCACCAGCTAATAGCCAGTTGTAGTTCGGTTGGAGCACGCCCTACAAGCGTTTGGCTGGGTATGTCCAGTTTATTATAACCTGTATAAGTTTAGTGGGTCAGCTCTAACTGGAATTATGAATACTTCAGTAGCAACGCACAGACGCACAGTTAGGTAAAATAAGATACGTAAAAGAAAAGAATGCGTTTATTGATACTCTTTATTGTTTATTATATACCAATAACATTACAAAAGGTTACAACAATACAATATAAACAACGAGCTTCCGCTTGTGACTTCGTCAACGTGGACCTAGGAGTTAACCCCGAGAGGGTGAAAACGTATCCTGTATATTAATCGAGGCTGTTTACCTGTGTACCAAATTTCTTCAAGTCTGTTCAACTCAGAAAACTCACTTTTATAATAGTAGTAGGAAGTAGGATGGGCAATTGGGCAGCCTTATCGATGAACAGCGATCTCTTCCAGGAAACTGAAAACTACGATAAAAACAGAATAGTAAATAAATGAAGATACACAAAAGAGTAAGACGGTTCCAAAGAAATCTAAGAATTCCTGAGCAATTCCTTAAACAAACGCTGAACTGTTACGTAAAAATTATAATAAAAAGTAGAGGATGCCTAGATACCAGATTTATTTGATTTCATTCTATAAAGTGATTCTAGAAAGCACTGGCCAAAAATGTTTCCTGCCAAATAAAATTGGAAGAAAAGTCTTTGGTTACGAAAGTGTTATTAAAATGACTAGGCATTTTCTCTTTATCTATGCTTTTAGGGGACGTTTACACTATTTAACTTTCCTAAGTATTTAGTTCTTAGTAAAGTACCTTAGATATTATTATAAGTTTCTATTTCTGATAAGTATAAAACCACGCACACCTGAGCCTTTACAAGATATGTGTAACGCACGTACGAATAGACATGGTGGCATGGAATAAAAACTGAATATCTGCCAGGGCCCTGATTCACTAAGTCCCAAAAGATTTCGTGCGGATATCGTGTGACATCAAACCGTACGTCATTTCATGAACTCGGCACGACAAGGAATCTTAAATGGCTATTCTATTGTGATTCGTATCTTTATTTGCAAAGCATGAAACAAGCATTTTGTGCTTTGGAAGAATGATGGCCATCTTAGTGGCCATCTTATGGGAAGCAAAGCATATATGTATGTATTTACAAACAGACACTGAATTTCGTTTTGTTAAACCCTGGCCCGTGTATCCTACATGTCTAATATTGCTACAATGAGTATATTTGCTACTTCTGTATTTACTGTATCTAATAATTCAGAATTAAATACAATAGTCTTTATTGTGCATATACATATAAAATCAATTTTAACAATGAAACATTAATTAACTAAACACAATCGGCGGTCTTATCTAGCGATCCTTTCCAGACAAGAGACAACCATCTAAGTAAGGAGTTAAGCAGGAATAGAGGTTGTCGGTAGGGTGCACAAAATATGAAAGTATAGAGAAATGAGTACACAGAAATGGTGTATAGTACGAAATAACGAAATGAGAATAGAGACAGTGAATATCAAAGGAGAAAACTGAACAGAGATAAATATAAGGGATTGGTAAAAGGCTATTACAAAATGAGAAAGCACGGAAGAACGCGTCATATTTTCCATTAATTCCTAATTACAATACTCTTGGTGGCGGGAAACTCGTTAGCGGGTGACGTCACAAACTCATTAACAGCACGCAGTTAGTACTGTAGCACTACCATTTTATGAAGCGGAATTAAACATGGGTGTAGTGCAGTAATTAATGGTACCTACTACTAAAAGTGCTAGTAGTTTCTAGTACCTAGTGTAGTAGTAGGGACACTATCGAATGGTGTCATGATGCAGATGTGATTTTTTTTTTCAAATCAATGGGTTCGATTCCTGGCTAGGCATATTGATTTTTCAAATATCCAACGATGCAGTTTTAGTTTTCAGCATTTTTCGCTGTTCCTTATATTTTCGAATTTCGTCGTCCACGTACACTTGAAATATTTACGTTTTTTTTGTTAAGGAAATCGTCGAGGTATCGACTAGCTGGCAATAGAAGCAGGTGGCGAGACTGGTCGATGGACGCGATACGTCACGTCATCGCCACCACCTGGCGCTATCGGCAGTGTCGCGTTGTATATTAAGTGACCGTACACGTACGACTATACGTACCGCTTTGAACGAGAAAGTCCGGTCTTCAGCTATACTGTCCCGGGGCCCCTAAAACTTCCAGACATTTTTCGAGAAAATGAAAATGAAAAACATAGAATTTGCACGTAATTGGGTATTACTCAATTTTTTTTGTGATAAATGGAAAGATCTTATACAAGTTTTATAACAAAACTTTTTTTTTTTTTCGCAATAATTCAATTCAAAGTTATTTCAAAATAAAAATTAATCTTTGAATCCAGTACCGAAGACACGCCGACTACTCCCGAGCGCGTGTGACGTCATAATTTTACTTTTCATACATTGCAGTTCATAGAAAAATGGTCCCCAAGATGACAAACTATGTCTCATGTCAAATGTCTAGTCACGTGTAATAGCCGTAAACGCTGTACTGTTATTAAATAGCTATAACATTTTGACGTCACAACTATGGTGACCAATCATGGCGCGTTTGTAGTCAGGCGATCTTTATTTAAATTCCATCAATTTTTAATTGTTTATAATTAATTGAAAAAAAAATGTTTTTTTTAAGGTTTTTCATTAAATATCAATATTATTAATAATAAAGTTTTAAAATACATACATTAAAAAAAAATCAATAATTTTTTTTGGAATACCCAATTATGGTATAGATTGCGGTTTATCGAGTTTACGACAAGTTCTTGAGGCATCATAAAAGCCTGTGGAATATAAATGCAAAAACCGTTCTTCGGTTATATCTCTTATTCATGATGAGCAACCTATATTTTTGACATAAGAAAAAAAGGAACAAAGAAAGAAAGAAACGTTTATACATAAACGTTTATTTTACGTTAAACAAAGCGAAAGGATACTTATCTAAAGCCTGAAGTATAGTTGTCCTGTAGTATAGTTGTTGAAGTATAGGTGTCCTCGTATAGTTAGGTATGGATTGTATACCAACCTCACCTTATCTGCCATTCGCACAGAAAACCAGGTAGGTAACGCATAACGGCCCGATTGTTTATCTGCTGGTCATGAACAGACCACAGTTGTCGTGGCGTGGAGTCGAGTGGAGTGGAGTCGGTTCAGTGACTCCCGGCGTCTGTTCCGTGGCGTGAACAATAGTGGACACCCTAAACAAACAGTAAACTAGCTGGCTACGGGAACATTACGAGTACGTGTTTACTTTAACGTTCCAGAAGCGATAATTCAAAACAGGCAGATACAGACTTTGTAACAAAATTACATTTTTACAATTTTTGTCTGTCTGTCTGTCTGTTTGTCCCGGCTAATCTCTGGAACGGCTGGACCTGTTTTGACGGGACTTTCACTGACAAATTAATAGTTGATGTAATAAGAAGACTTAAGACTTAGGCTTATTTTTATTTATATTATATTTTAAGTATATTATAGCTTAGGTACCTAGTTAAATTCCACGCGGATGAAGTCGCGGGCACAACATACTTATATCATTTATGTTAACATTCAATTAAAGTGACTAGGTACGTTGTATTAGCTGGTCGTCGGCCCATACGAGTATCACATGCCTCGCTTCGGATCCCAATTAAAATCAATTGACGCTCGCCCGAGCCCCGAGGCAGTCCAGCCCTCAAGCCGGTTGCGTAACGAACGAGATGAAATCCAGTTACACATGTACCAGTTTCCATCTCGCCTGACCCGACCCTTCCATAGCTTATAAAATGCGTAGAAGTGTATTTATCAAGAAAATTATGGGTACCCGATGCAAGCAAAGTTGGACTAGCAACTTCTTCATATCATATACAAAATATGTCTACTTATGAAAGTACTATCCAATGGTTCATAAGTTGATAAAGCAGGTATTTTTTCGCCTTCAGCCTCCTACTGTCTCACTGTCTGTATGGGTCAGTATTAATTCAAGAATAGTATCATTAGGTATATATTGCCTTTCTTAAGTACTTACTACTTAAAGTGTTGATGATGAAAGTGTTTTTAGACTAGTTAAAATGTTCCTAAGTACTGGAACTAATATATATGCTATGCTAATTCTGTACTATAGAAGTCTACAATGACTAAAATGACAGTTGTGTAAAATGTGCAATTCTTCTCGATCTGAACTCTATGGTACGAGTACGTCAGATTGCTGATTCCGCCCTTTTTACGACTTAACAGGGAGAATTTCGAAATCGAGGCGCGATATTGAATCCTTTACGATCGCAGTGTCGTAAACATTTTTTTATACATATTTGTTTCTGTAATTTTACCTTGAACTTGAGTTTTGGCTGGGGGGCTTTGAGGTATAGTTGCCGGAGATACTTTGAGGCGAACATCTTAGTCCTCATGAGTAGCAAAGCACCCGCATACTTCTTGTCTATTGGAGGTTGGAAATGGTGGTCTATGTGCTATAAAAATTCTTTTTTGTTTCCTTTCTATTGTCTTCTTTTCTACGCTCTTTAGTTTCCTATTCTATGTATGAGGGGATTCAAACGACAGGAGGTTAAATATGCAACAAAAGTATAAGCATTCTTTCACGTAGCCGTTATAGCACGTTACGGTCCATTCGTAATACGTCACTCTTCGCCAGGTGGTCAGACAATGTGAGTGTAGTGTATGCTACGAACTTGAACTACTTTTATAATATGGAAGTAGAGACTTGAAGTAGCATTTTTAATATAAAAAAGAGGCTTGTCCTTAAATAATTCTGCAAACTTCGTGCCTATCGCTAGCGCATTCTAGGAGACATGTAATGGTGTGCTTATTGGCCGATTACCTAAATGGCTTGACAGCAACCCGTCCTTTATGCCTTATGGTTGGGCACATGGGCAGGTTCACCAAGTAGCTTCAATACGGCTTAGTAGAAAGAAATTGCGAAAAAAACGCTCGCATTCCAGTAGCTAAGAATTCGGTCTACTCGAAAGGTCAGGGTTCAAATCCTCTAACTGTATAATAGTTATGCTCTACAAAAAAATGTTATCTGCTGGAACAGTAAAGAAAAATAAGATTTTTTCCTCCTGCAAGTTTCCTCGGGATGTGAGAGAACCTGTGATGTTCTCAAATGCACGTGAAGTCCACCAAGCCGCATGAGGCCAGCATGGTGATTGGTGAACAACAACCAAATCACTCTAATTGTGAGAAGAGACCCGACGGATCACTAATAGGTTACAGACAATGGCTAAATAACTTCGTTGTGAGAATCACATCACATTATTCAATACGGCTTACTAGCCTACGTCGTAGAGGCATTATGTTTACTTGCACTGATGCGATGACGTCCGTCTCTTGCAAATAACGAGGTCGTTGTTTATACAGCGCTGGTGTTTGTTAGATTCTGGAAAACATGATAGAAACCAGATTGTTATGTGTTAAGATGGTGGGAATGTAGAGAGTCAGGATATTTAAAATGGAACACCAAAAAGTAGGGGCTTCTTCTTAGGTACCTTTAATTTGGCGCAAACTGCGATGTTTCTTTTATAATAGTCTGTATCTACCAACGTATTTTCCCTTAGCGTCAGGGTAATTTTCCTACTATGATGTCCATTAAACGCTTCGACCTCTTTTTTAATTGAAAAAAGTTAACGTCTTTTTCTTTAGTTCAGTACCACTCCGTCTGGTCAAGTCTGTAATAGAAACATGTGAAACTTTATGAGATAAGATCACTCTTTGTTTCGCCTATAATTACTCTTAGGTCCCAGGCCTTACGCCTTTCTAAAGTCCTCAAGGAAACCCGAGTGCGTGCGGCATTGTGTATCACGTAACCGTTGCAGTAGAACGACTCCGGGTGCGTCAGCGAACCGCGTCGCGGAGACGTCTGGGGTCACATGGCATGTAATGACTGCAATGATTTATATATTTAGTCTTCATGTTTTGTACATGCTAGGGTATAGCGCCAGCGTTTTAGCCTTTTACGCCTTGAATATTTGTAAAAAATCGACGTACCTAATAGAATTTACTGACCTGTTGAGAACTCCTATAACTTCATGCCACTAGGATATAAAGTCAGGATAGTCTGCAAACAAATCGTGCACGATCGTATTTTATTGTAACAACAGTAATTCTTAATGTAACCGAAATTATTCTCCACCAATCCGCATTGGAGCAGCGTAGCGGAGTATACACCCTGTTGTGGAGTGAGAAACAGTGGGCCAAAGGTTGCAGCCAACAGAAATTAGCCGTTGGAGTGATCCATTCTAAAAGGGTGGTTTGTTTGAAATCGATCCACTACATTCATCTTTTATCACCGAGGGTTCGCACGAGTGTTTTCCATTTTACCATTTTATTTCATTGCATAACTTATCCATTTCTTCCAGGAGTCGATGAAAACATTCCACCTGCTGCTGAACGAGACATCCCGACGGCTGCAGGCGCTGACGAAACGACTGGGGACCTGCGTGGACAAGTCGAGACCGTACCACGAGGCCGTGAGCGCCGCCGCAGCAGCCAGGGCCGAGTGTCAGAAAGCTGCTGTGCAGTTCCAGAGGGCTAGCGGTGAGTCGACATCTTTTCAGCCCTTCTTAGGCCACTGCTGGACATGCACCGATCGACGCCACTCCGCCCGGTCTCAGCCATTTGAATCTAACGGTTTCCCACTGTCTTCTTTAGGTCATCAGTCTGGAGCGTGTGTTTTCTGAGACGTGGTCGCCATTCGAGAACCTTTTGTTTCCTTCGGTGATAACCGAACGATGTTGCCCATTGCCATTTCAGTTTGCTAGCTTTGAGAGCTATGTTGGTTACTTATCCGTCTTCATTGTCTCGGATTCTGTCGCGTGAAGAAATATAAAACTTAGCTCCCTCCATCGTCTTTTGAGTGACTCTGAGTTTAGTCGATATAATCGTAGCTGAAACATTACGCCTCCAATGGAGTTCTTGCTTCATGGCGTGTTATTGAGGCGGCGGTAGATCCTCGGAAGTCCACAATAGCCCTCCGTTTTCAACACTTACACCACGCTTTAAAAATACAAAAAGTACAGTATGAAATATTTCAACACGCGGATCTGATGGTGATAAATTGGCGACTTCCCGTAGGGGACTACGCTGTAGTCGGACCAAGGCCATCGCCGGTCAAGGGCGGCATTAGCAGCATTTGCTCTTGGACTTGTTCGAACACCTTGGTGCAAAGCCAACTGTTTTTATTTCCAACCCATTTTACGTCAGAAAGTGGAATAAAATGCATGGGATTAACATAAACATTCGAAATGCCTTGGCGTAAGAACATTCGGAATTGTTAAAGTTTTCGTTCGTCTTTGGAGCGACCGTTGGATATTGGGTAGCCCTCTACAGCGGATATAGCAGGGATTCATTACGCCTACTATTTGTGGGGTAAAAAGCCTTTGACAAGTAAATAAGAGTGATCGAAAGTGTTTGCAGATACCGATTTGCTAATGTGAGGAAATTCATTATGGATCATTGATCAATCTCATCGTATTCACTGAAGGTTTTTCTCACTTTGTGTCTGATTTTCCCATTCAAAACGGAAATTATATTAGACTCTTAACTCATTAACTAAACTAAACCCTCTTTATGGGATAAACGGCCATACCTGACTAACTACTAGTATATCATCATTTTTACATAATTGCCAAAAACTTTTAACAATTCTTTGAAATCTTAGACCTCGGGTAGTAACTTGTAACGTGTTCAAATAGACAAACTTTTTTGTTTAAAATTGGTTGCAGCTTCTGATGCAGACCACATCACTCAACTCAAACTCAAAAGCTTTTATTCATTATTAGGTACAATTTGGGCACACTTAATGAAAGTCATACAGATAAATTATACATTCTATATTCGTCCGCTTTGATCGCCCCTCAGGCAAAATGTAGACTGGGAGAAAAAAGCGGGCGCAAAAAAACTTCCAGCACTCTTTTAAAAGTAAATAAAACTTAGTCTATAGTGCAGTATGACTAGGTCCAATAAAGGAACACAGGTGACAGCTATCGTGTGTGTCAATATCGCCCCATTGCCATCCGCTCACAAATAAATATTGTTACATGGTGTATAGAAGTAGCCTACAGTGAAGTTATTCAATCTCACGCTTTCTTATCTTCTAAATAGTCCTTAGTTTCATAATAGGCCTGTTTCTTTTCACAAAAGAGCATAAAACACAATTTCAATTCGATACAGATGTCTATAAACTTCCACTGTACGCCCCGCTTTTACTAATTAACATTGATCTGACACATTCCACCAACAGAGCATCGCGAACAACATAGCAGATGATGTACTACTGACAGATAAATTAATGGGTTGCTATGAATATCTAGTGGATGCGGCTCGAAACGCGGCCAGACGTGTTAATTGCTCTAATTTCGTTGATAGAGATGGTTGCTCAGTAACCTAATTAGAATGCAAGTGTTTGTGGCAGATTTTGTTACCGATCTTTACTGTTTTGACGCATATACCCCAGTCAATTAGATCAAAAAAGGGGTAGACATCGAAAAAATTATAAGTAGCAATTTTCCTCCGGAAAATTTAGGGGGTCACTGCCCACTAGCAGTCTTAAATTCGATTGAGCCAATAGTAATGGGGGATTTTTGGAGAGATTTTGAAGTCATATTATTTTTATTTATTCGTTCCAAGTTATATTCTAAAAGCATTTCAATGATAAAGTTGTTTTTGATATTTTTTTTAAATATTTGCTGTTTTGTTGTCGACGCGCTTTGTTGTCGTCGAATCTCCTCTCAAAATCAAATAGGCCACGCTGACCAATTGCGGGTTGACAGACCCACATTTAATACCAAATACCAATTGATTTAAATATAGGTTATCTTTTATCTATTTTTGTATTTCATTCCTGCCCATTGTGGGATATGTAGGATTTAAAGCCACAGCCACAGCCTGGGAATGACATTTAATGTTTTCTATTTTAAGAGACCTTAAAACTTACAAAGGAATACCTATTTAGGTACGTAGTATACCCTTTCCCCAAAGCTTTACAATAGCTGTTCATCAATAACAACCGAGACCGGCGGGGGGCGGCTTAATTTTTCTCATAGTTAATCAAACTAGACTGCAATAGTTTAACGACTAATAGAACTCCATTATAACAAGTATCGTTTGCGGTGGCATAACTATAGAAATATGAAGTAGATAGAACGGATACATGGGCGGGGAGGCGTACCCTAGATTCTGCTGCTGAGCGCATATTAGCTTATTCTACCACTCTTATCACAACTGCGTGAGAGTGATAGGATTAGTTTGGGGCGTGAATAGCTGCAGTGAATTAGGAACGAATGTTTATTGCCGTTCTATTAACTTCCTTTTTCTACGGGTATAACCCTCAACGACGAGCGTGCACAGGAAGGGGCTTATCAAACTGAACTGTTTGTTAATAATGTTTATTGCATTGCTTTGACTATGTAACTGCTGCGATGTTGTGGGTTACATCATATCGGTGAATGGCGAATTAGCGGCCAGGCGCATTAGCAATTTGCGGGTGGTGTAATCGCCAGCCTCATAAGTCGCCATGAAATTGCCATTCAGTCGCCATTTACGCACAGATCTGTTACTGTGTTTGATTAATATGTCTGGCGCGTGAGATAACGTCGCTTACACTCTATTAGTACCAATCAGTGTTCACATTGAGTTAGTGGACTTAATTTCTATTCATCGGTTTTAATAGGAGCACCCTCAATTGACACTTCGATGATCCTTAAAACAAGATCGATAAAGAAAATGCATTGATTAATCTTTACAGTTCTCAGTAACTGATTTTTTATAAATAAAAGATAATTGTTGTCAACAAATGTTATCGATACTCGATTTAGGATTAAAATGCAATCTCCGGAGATTCGACGAAGTCAAAATTTTGCGTGACTTTGGGTATAATAAAGATTAATAAATAAATAAATGACGTCGTTTATCGTGTCAAGGATGGCCGTATCCAGAAGTCAAAAATCAAAATATGTATATTAGACATATTTCACACCAATATACACACATAAAGTACATTGATACAGATGTACAAACAGACAAACATATGGCGCAGATAAGATAGGGCGGTGCACACAAAATGTTCAACAAATAATAATTGTTATCTGTGACCTTGTCATTCCCGCTGTGCCGTGATAGCAATACATCGCGTTATTCGCACGCAAAGGTAATATTGGTAATATTTACTGTTGGGTGAGTTAATTATTAGTTTAACACTTTAAAGTTTGTCCTGGGATCTTATTGTGTATCTTACTTACTTCTCTAAGATTCTCCGAAACCTTGCTCAAGTGCGTATTGGTCATCGGTTAGACTACTTTAGATACTCACTGCCTCACTAACGTTTGTGCACCCTAATTTCTAAAATGCTGGACCAATTTGAATGTGATTTTAACATATTTGTTAGTACACATAGTTGTTGCCTACGGCCTACGCAACACATAGGTTATAACGCTATTATTGACTAAAAAAATATAGGGATCTATGAAAACTCCACTCGAAATCATTATAACGGTACAAGTACTTGGATAGTCTAAATTAAAGGCAGCGCGACGCCTGCCGGGTTGCTCTGCATTGTATGTACCTAAGGAGAAACTATAGCATGGATGTGTGAAAACTTACAAGTTACCTTTACTTTGGGTACCCCTGTTGTGTATATGACCTTATTTCAAATACGCTCTGAAAGCAAGATAATCAAATTTGAATTAAAGACATACAAGATGACCTTCATAATTTGGTTTCCTGAACACGAATTGTCTATGGTGTTGCAGAGCTGCACGCGGCCGCCAAGGAGACGGTGACGTTGGCGGAGCAGCGGTTTGTGAGTAAGCAGGACGAGTGGCAGTTCGACAGCAACTGGCAGGAGGTGCTGAACCATGCCATCATCAAGGTCAGGGTCCAGCAACGTTATAAACATGTTTCATGCGTATTCTTCGCCAAAGCCTCTTTGAGGGTTTTGGTCCATCAAAAAATTTGATTAGAAGCATCGTTGATCAGATAATATCAGCTGTTCAAATGGATGCCAAGGCTTGAAAGTTACATGGCAATTTGAAGTAACAAAAGTGACTTCTTCCAAAAATATCACTATGATATCTCAAACATTTTACTCAGACGAAACAATTTTATATTGTATCAGGCGTTACTTTGCGGAAATCCATTGTTATTTAAGTTGTATTTATATTTATTTGCAACAATCCGCACACGTGGAACTCAGACGAAACAGTTTCCTTATAAGTTAGTTAGACTGATAGACGGCGAGATATTCGCATCTTTGAATGCAAGAGACCTTTTATCGTCAGTGATGTAAAATAGTTATTGTCCTTCGGTTTGCAGGTTATGGATGCCGAGAAACGTAAAGCGGAAAGCGGGCGTGAACATCAAAGAAAGGCTGCGGCGTATATTGCAGCTGAAAGAAAGGTAGACTATCACTGCAGTAGAAGAAGTGTTCATATTCAATTTTAATTATCTAAAAATCTTAATTATTGAAATCCTAATTCAATTACAGGCAGCCAACCTGGAAGAAAGCCAGAAGCGGAACATAATAAAGTCGCGACTCTACTTCGAAGAGAAGAAGCTGTGCGACGAACAGCTGCAGATGCAGAATGAGAAAATAGAGAAGCTCCAGCGTCTCATAGCGGACGCCAAATTGCGTTACTCGAAGTCCCTTAAAGCGTTAGAAGAGATCTCCGAAGAGATACACAGACGGAGGGGAGAGTATCCACCAGGGAAAGACACTATCCCGGTCGGACCGAGAGAGCCAGGTGTCGGTGCTGAAAGGGACCCGGTACACGACGAAACGCTAGATCAAGGCGACAAGGATGAGGATTCTAGTCTCCAAGAGCTTAGAATGAGAGTCAGGGAACTGGCGCTCAAACCGATAGACAGGAAGGACGTGGAAACGGACGATGCGTGGGCGCAGGAGCTGAACGAGACGATAAACAAGCTGGACCAGCTGTTGATGATGAAGGAGAACAACCAACAGAAAAGGTCCAAGTTCACAGAGAGTTCCCCTAGAAACTCCAGCGCCCCGTCCACCTCGGGGAAGTACCAGGCGGAAGGTTGGAAAGCGGACTCAAATTTGTCAAGAACCAAATCTATCAGTCGGGAGGTCGTACACGATGCTCCCAACCCACCGATCTACAGATCGGAGAGGTCGAAAAGCATGATGTCGCTGGACGTCCTCGCTCTGGCTAGAGACGCCACTATCATGGACCGTGAGTCCTACTTGAAGGCCGTGATCGAAGACAAGTCCCCAACGGGAACGTACACTGAGAGCAACTCGGATAGGAACGACAGTCCAGACGACATCCTGATGGTGGAATGCGATTCCAGCGACTCCACGCAGAACCCTGTCATCAGAATGACTAGCTCCACTGTTACTGATAGCGATAATAGTTAAATATCATGTTAAGGAGAAGGCAGTAAACCAACATCCGTAGTCCCATAAGCCTGTGGTAAAATTGATGAATACAATTTTACACTTTAAATGTTTTGTAGCTGCAAATGGTATGTTCTGATATGTTAGGTCAGTCGTAAATCTACTCCATCCTTCGATCAGGTTTTTCAAGATATCCATGCAATTTTTCACTATTGATTTTCGGCATATCTTCGTCAAAGAGTCCAGTTCTTCGGCTTCTTTTCTCATCTTTGCGTATTTAATTCATCAAGTCGGAAAAGGAGTGTGTTTTACGAAGCATGTGAATATGATCTTTCACCTTTAATTAGACGAACCCCACAGATCTCGTGGTACTTGCACGTAGCTTATGCACGCAAGGTATTGGTAATTATTATATCTACTGCCTTCTCCTGTATTTATAGTATTGTATTGTGGTCGCGTTGTGACAATTTAGTGTTGTGTCAATTTTTGATGTTAGAATTTTTAAGCAGCCTCGAAAGATCAATTGATATTGCACATAGTATAATTATAGCTAACTGATTTCATGGTCTGTTGAAGTAACTTACATCCAATAACTTTTTACTCTATCCCAACATCTATAATTAAAACTTAATTTGTCAATCGCAATTGGTCGATCGGGGCTTCTCCTGATACATAATCCATAACATAATATAATAACACTAGATTTAATTTTTTATCATGACGTCATGTTGTTTATATCAACGATTATTCAATTTATATGAATAAATTGTTCAGTAAAATATCTGTATTAAACTGGCATTTAATGCAAGTTAAAAAGCAACTAAATTTTGTATTTTTAATGATGATTGAATAATTAATGTAATTTCATTTATGTTAAATAACAATAATTTCAATAATTATCAGTTATTAATAAAAATAATGCATAATTAATGGAGTTATTGTAAAAGTACTAATATTAAAAACCTACTTTTATAAATTTCTTGGATATTAATAATTCAATGAAATTTGTCTTCAACATTTTCTTAAAATACTATAAAATACAATTATTGATTAATAAATTTAAAAAGTATCTTGTTTTATGTATTAAAAAAATCATTTATAATTTAGTTCTTTAATACAATAGTTTCGTTAAAATATTTTAATGTAAAGTACGCCATATCAGTCCACCGACACTTGCTCACAAATTCGAATATTTAATTTAATATTTACTTTTAACTTTAACGTCTGATTTGTCTATGGAATCGCAAGAAACTTTAAGAAAGGTCGTAGATTCTGATTGATGTTTTGTTACAGTAAGATAAGAATTAAATCAAATATCCAGAAACATGAATAACACAACTTCTTATTTAATTGATGTTACTCGCGTGTGTGTACAAGTAAAATATTTTTTTGTTTGGGGTGTTTAATTTGTCCGCTAAAACCAACATATTGTAACCATAGATGTATTATACTAACGTTATATCTGTGATTGTAACTTCTTTTTAAAAACCAATGCAAAAATCTATCAGCGTCTACAGTGAACGTATAAGACTGTGTAACATGGTTGGTACTTAATTGGTTGTAGGTAGATGTAAGTTGTGGAGCTATTTTATACAAGTGCATAATTATTAAAATAGTGCAGAAATAACACCGTAATTTTAGTCGGGCATTAATAAGCCACTCGCAATCTTGTAATGGTTAAGAACCTATAATCTTAGTCAGTGATGAAAAAGCCAGGCATCACTTTTGTCAACGGGTAAGAAAATAAAAATTCAAGTCTGGGTATTGGATACAATGGAAAAGCTAACTGTTGGATATTACTACCTATTTGAAATTTTATATTGGTTGGTCAATAATTCTACTGATCCGTTAAAGTTAACGTACATTTGAAATTTTCAGTTTTTCTTTTAATTTGTACGGTTCTTAACCATATTTAGTTTGTTCCGTTACAATTTGAGTGCTGTGCTGTATCTCATTCTAGTGTTATGTGATGTCTACTGTGTAGTTGTGTTGTGATCTGTGTTTAGTAGTTATTCGCACCGTCTCAAACGCACGTTTCTCGTCTCACTAATCACTACCGTTTCTATGTCTGACTACTCTACTCTACTCTTATAATAATATGTACCTTAATAAATTGAATTAGAAAATATATTTCTGTTGTTTTATTATATGCCTAGCACATTATTACGTGTATCTAGTCAGCGCATATAACCGTTTCATATTGATTCTACGTACGAAACAAGTAGGATTTATTGAGTCTGTCTGTATCACCGATTTACTGGGTAAACAGGATAAATTCAAAAGAAAAAACATAGTGGTAATAAAATTTCATAATATATTTAGATATTTATTCTCACAGAAGTCAGCACTCACGGTGCGTACAACAAATAACGTCTAAACTTAACACAGACCTATGTATATTTAGATACATTTAGTAGTTCAATATCATTACAATATTGATACATTAAATTTTGTATTTTTAAATTAGGGAAGGCACTTCCAAGGAGTGTAAATAGGTACATACTTAGTTATAAAATACTTTTTAGTTCACGACAAATATGAATAGTGGAAACAGCATTAATCACATTATGTTATTACAAACATTCGTCGGTTTATGACAAATTTAAATATCATAAGTTAATGTGTGTAAGTGGACATGATATTTTAATTTATATCTTTAATGTGTTTAATGTGATATGTAACTAAAATAATTGCATAATTATTTTAGTTGATAATAACTAATTTATTAAGATAATTATTGTACATAAAATAAAACTAATTACCATAAAAATACATAATTCCATTTTACTATTAAATCTCAACTAAATTATTTACCAAATCAACTTTCCTTTATAAAAATAAATATAAATGCTATCTGCTTAAGCCGTCCCAATTTTGCAAAACCAATAGTGTTATGCTAAGCCTTTAATAACACGTGAAATTGTATGTTTGTCATAGTTAGTTGTATGATTTATTGCGGCGCTAAGTGCTATTAGTTTTATTTCTTTACCAGAAATATGCACCAAAGAAATATTTGTGCGAGTTTTCTTAATTTGTAAGGACAACCTATTGAAATTATGACATGAAAGATGTATTAAAGTTTCTCGTTTATAGGAATAAATTTCGTATAAACGTGAAATTTTAATACACCTTTCAGGGAGATTATTAAGAGTATTTTGTTTAACCATTTTTAACAATTATTTAAAACGAAGTTATTCCTTTAGTTAAAAATACTGAAGGAAAAACTTTTTGCATATCCTGATTTACTACTTAGGTAAGGTAGGTATAATTCGGAATAAGGCATAACGTGAAGTAAAACAAAACATTCACCGAGACGTCAAAAACGGCCTGCTGATAAAAAAATAGTTAATACACTGGGTTTGGACCGAATTTTTAAACGAAGTTCATATTAAAATTTTCTTGTAATAAATTACTATCTTGCTTTTAAGTATAGCAGTGAAATTATGACAGACATACATTACGCTAACAGATACTAAAAACGACGAACAAACAAATTGCCGTCTGTGAAATCAGAACAAGTTGCAATGCATTTTATATAAAACACTTTATTCCTTCTGCAATCACCCCTCTCTCTGGCGAGTTGAGGGCGGCTGTATGTAGCGAACTCTAAAGTATACACCTATTACGCCACGAGGATACGTAGGTATTATACACCTGTAAAGCCCGCTGCAGGCCTTCAGTTTTAACTGTACAGTCGAACTGTGCAGTTAAAACTGAAGGTCTGTACCGGGCTTTAGAATGCGCTACTCTAGTGTTAGCATTATTATGTTTTTCACAGACACCAATAAGTGTGATTATATTTATAACATTCATACTTACAAAGTATTGTTAGTACTCTACCAATCACAATACATATTTAACAACAGGTTAGCACAATACTGGAACGTCGAAACGAGATTATTTTATAATACCCCTCTTATATTGGTGTTTTTAAATTTACCTAAAATCCAACAATTACCATACATTTATAAATATAAAATAAATTGATAAATAAATATAGAATCAATCATAGCCAAATTCAAAATTAATTTAATCAATTGCAATATTCCAAAAGTATATTCACAATTAATTTATAAAAAGTTCTTACATTTATGTTTTGACATGGAAAAAAAGTAACATTTTATTGTAAACTTTGTATAAAAATATATCTAAAAAATAAAATAAAATAAAAGCACAATTAATAAAAGGAATGGATGATTAAAAGACACCAATATTTCTTATAATTACTATGAAATTTTGCTTCTACACGCATAACGATAACATGAATGTATTAAATATTCTCTATAGACAATAATGACACATAACCAATTACTTCTATAGATTCTATATCAATCAGAAATTAAATAATGGACTTAGAAATCCAAAGCATCATACAAAACCCAAGAAAATATTATTAAACACATAGTCCAAAGTACATAATTAAAATAAATTAACACCTTAACGTAGGTACTTAATTATAAAAAAATGGAACCACTTTGCATTTTTTGGAAAAATGTAAAAACGATTTAATTCTGTTCCACGCTTCACAAGTAGTTGGAAGTAATGATTTTACTAGAAAAAAATATTTAATACTTAATAAGGGTAACTAACTGTATTCGAAATGTCGCTATCGACGGAACGTAAGAATCTATCTTCATTCTTAGAAGTCAACCGCCGTAAGGGCGACTCTCCAATGGTATGCGGGGTGCGGGGAACGAAACTGACCAATAAGCTGGCCGTGGACACAAAACGTGCGAGTTCCTATTTCAAACTCGGCGGCCAGAAGACTACCTTATTGGTCAATTTCTTTCCCCTCCCGCACCCCGCATAATATTATAATATAATATCATGTGAGAGTCGCGCTTACGGCGGTCCACCTCTAGTTGCTTGTATGCATCGACCACATAACCTAATAGACACAATATGTCATAACTTCCACAAAGAAACAATTCAGTCAAATGAAACATCGTGATTGGTCAGCTCAATGTCCCATTTGTTTCGAAAGTGATAGGCGTGTAGCAACCAATGTAATTTGAGCTCTAAACAAATCTGACTACAGCCGTTCCTACTGACATATTTGAATTAGTTCCGATCGTAGGAGGTGTGCACGGATCAAGGAAGTAGTCCTGGATAACGGCCGCACTCAGGGACGTCATTTAACGTAATGTTCATTAACAAACAAACAAAATCGTCTTTATTCGTATTGACATAAGTGTCACCGTTATTTACATAACCATTAACGTTAATCAATGTCTCCGAGTGCGGCAGGAAGACTTTTAAGTCTAAAGTGTTGTCTGAAAGCGTTCGCCTAGCATGAGGCGTCTATTGGGCTATGTAGTCGTTGCTTGTATGTCTTGACCTTAAAGGCAATATACTTTCACACCCACGATAAATACTATTTTCTCTAAATCTAGTAAATAAGTTTCATATTAGTATTCACTATAGGTTAAGGTACTTTTTGTATAAAATATAAAATGCAACAAATGCATTGGAACCTCGAAGGCTTTATGTACTACATGCATGTAACTTGAGCAGGAAAATATAATTATTGTAAAACTATTTTTTTCTTGTTCTACAAGTGTGTATATATGCAAATATTGTCATTGGTGTAATATATTGACACATAAATTGGGCGATATCAATGGCTTGTAATGGTGCAAATTGTATTGACTTTAATGGAAAAATGATTTCATATTAGTGATATCTCTATGGATGTTAATCTCATTTTCCTGATCAAGTTTAAACCTTGGTAAACAATAAATTACTGACAAATCATATAGAGGAGCAGGCAGCAGGAAGGGGAACTAATTATTTACCTACTACGAACATACAAGCCCTTTAAAGAGGAGTTTAAATTATTCTTGTCTCCCGTATATGATTTGACTTCCTACGATATGTATATTAAGTGTATTAAGAAAGTATCAAATATCGATTTCAAAAAGACATAAATACAAAAATATTTGTGACGACTAAAACTTATCAGTAATTAAAATTAAAAATTTCTCATCCTGTCATAAATTTAGATCTTATTAATTATTAAGTTTATTGCAATATTAAAATGATACTCTCCTAATACACTTCGATGGCATTGTCTACAATTCACTACATTGATTTTTTGTGGTAATCCCAGAATCTAAATATAGCGAGCACACGCAATGTGAAATTCTAAATTCGATGTATTTTTACAAAACATGTGTTTTATTGCTTTTTATCAATTCCTTTACGGCTTAGAATTATATTAAAACATTTTATCTAGGATAGAGCCGTAGGTCGTAACCTAACGTAACCAAAGATAATATGCGGTGTAATTTACGCTGGAAATTAATAACCGAACTTCAGATTACGGATCGCCTCAATGATGTTTGGTTGCCAATCAACTTTTTTTATTACAATTACATAGGATATTTTAGAGTATCTTGGCGGCCAAACAGTTTGTGATATAGTGTCCATCCATATCTGAAAGTCGGTATAGTGTCGGTCGTTACTCGTTACAGTATAAGTTACCTACTAGTCAATAGTGGCCTACAGCTTGCTAGAGGGCACCACGTCTCGCCACCAGGTGGCGCGCTCGAACACGCCGGGGTGGCTGAAGAACGCCTTCTGAAGGTTTTGGTACAGCTGGAAAGAGAAACAATATAAGTATAAACCTAAGCACGCTTTGCGTAGCTACTGTATCGCCGTAGTACATCCTACGGAACTTGAGTAGTTCATTCATTTATTAAATAACAATTGAAAATGGTTTTACTATGTACTACCTTGGTTTTTACATTCTGAATTAATTACCTCCGAAGTGGTTTTCTTATATTCATTAACCTTTTAACTACCGAAGACGGTCATAGCCGACAAAGGGGAATCGTGCATTGTACGCATGTTACTTCGGGATTCATGACAAGTAATTTATTTGAGTTTTAAACGGTAACAAACTTACTTTTGATTTTTTTTATACCAAAAGTGACGTTATTCTATACTTGGTAAGTAAATTTATGTTATTATTTTATTTTATAATTTATATACGCATTACGTCACGTACAGTGTCATGTCACCCACATGGCGTGTGGATGCATCACTTTCGTAACAGGACGTGGCGGTCAATATGAGTTGTAGTAAGGTTTTAATAAAACTTTTAAACGAATTATGTCAATCCAACTCACCTTCCCGTCGCTCTTGCCCAGCACCGAGTTGAGCACGAAGTCGGTGGGCGCGAGCGCGTCCACCACGCTGACCGCCTCGGGCTTCAGCTCGCCGCACAGCTCCAGGATCGCGTCCCGCACCAGCCGCGCCAGGTCGTCGCCGCTCGCGAATTCACCTGACCAATTTCAGTTCAGATTCTTTATTAATTTGCAAGAACACACGTTAATATAAAGATGTTACATATATAAACATACTATAATATATAAGCTTCACACTTATAGCCCCACATCGGGATTCCCTGTCACGGGTGTCATGGAAAAGAACACATACAAAGACCAGAAACAGAAATGTAAACTCATCGTTTAAATGTGCTCCACTCAAAGTTCATTCAAGTTCATTCAATCATTCATTCAAGTGATCAAAAAATTATAGAGTAATTTATGTCCTGTCTATGTGACGCACGCGACACAATGTGACAGTAAGGGAGAGTCAGTCTGTAACTCATTATTGAACCACTGCATCAGGTCTCCCTCTCACTACGAGAAGGGTAGAGGAAGGACTTGGTCCACCACGCTGGACTACGCTGTCTATAGACAGGTAATGTAAATTATAATCTTCTTTTTATACTCGTATATAAAATTCTCATGTCAAAGTTTTAGTTACCATACTCCTCCAAAACGGCTCGACCGATTTTTATGAAATTTTATATGCAAATTCAGTAGGTCTGAGAATCGGCTACTGTCTACTCGTATTTCTCATACTCCTAAGTGATAAGAGTTGTCCATACCTAATATTTTTAATAACTAAATTTTCTATTATTATTTTTCAATAATGTGGCATTAAAATACATAGAACCCTAAATTTTCACCCTGCTATCACCAACGCCTATTTTTAATAGTCGATTTTAACGCTCGATGACGTATACGGCAAAACAACGCGGGGTCAGCTAGTTACATTATTACTTTATGAGATGCAGAGGAGGCTCGTGTACCTTGGTAGAGCTCCACCAGGTGCTTATCGAGCGACCACAGCCCGTACATGCAGAGCAGCTGGTACAGCACCGGCTGCAGCGGCCGCTCCTTCCTCTCGGTCGAGTCCAGGCAGAACGCCAGCGCCAGGTACTCCGCGTAGGCCCTGGTCAGCGACCGCCACCGGTACACCTGGGACTTGTTCTTGGCCTGCGCCTTCGTGAGCCCCTTGACGACCTCCGCCTCGTGCTTCTCGTGCGTGCGCCTCAGCAGCCAGCACAGGAGCCACTTGTACGTCGACATTATGACTGGAAAGTGCAACGGTGGAAATATTAGTCTCACCGCCGCACTCGGGGACGTTATTAACGTTAACGGTTCGTTATTTGTCTTACTGCCGCACTCGGGGACGTTATTAACGTTAACGGGTTCGTTATGTAAATAACGATGACACTTATGACAATACGATGAAAGACGATTTTGTTTGTTTGTTAATGAACATTACGTTAAATGACGTCTCTGAGTGCGGCCGTTAAATTGTTTTTCTTTTTCTGTCCAAACATATTATCAACAGAACATCGTAGATTATCCGCCCGTCAGCCGGTTTAACATCTCCACAAAAAATTACATCAACCAGTCTCTTTTTTTAAGTAAACCGTCTCTTTTCTAAGCAAAAACAAGTAATAGCAAATTTTTCACAATGAAAAGTTACCCGTTTTATAGTATTGTTACGCATATGCATAACAAGCGAGCACACAGGCCTGATATTAAGCTGTCACGGCTTTGAACAACCACGTCCAACCTCAAATAAAACAAAAATGCTGTTTGCAGTCTGAATTGCTGTCACGTGTGTTCCTTTATTGGGCGTAGTCATACTGCATCATAGCATAATTCATACTTATTGTAAAAGAGTGCTGGGAGTTTTTTTCCACCCGCTTCTTTCTCCCAGTCTACGTTTCGCCCGAGGGGCGATCAAAGCGGATGTTTGTATAATGTTAAATGTACGTTCATTGAGTGTGCATAAATAGGGTATTTCGCAAAATGCAAGGCCAAATCCAAAAATGGTGATTTCTGTTCTAAAAAATGTAGTATACATTTATTGTTTCAATTTTAAAATTCAGGTTTGTTAATCTGTTTTTCAAATGTCAAAAACGCTATACGCCATGAAAGCTATCGGCGTGACGTCATTAGCAGTGTAAATAAACAATGGAGTATAACTTTCTTCCTTTACTGAGATGTTTTGTTTACACTGCGAGTGACGTCACAAGCATGGCGGCAGCGCCGAGACGGCCGAGACCGTGTTTACGCGGGGATTTTTGAAATTTAAATTGAAAAGTCTTTTTTTACATAATATTTGTTTGCAAAAATTTTTTTCCAATTTTTTATGGGTTTTTATGACTTACGAATCCATATAAAAAGCTTTTTGACATAGGCCGTAATACCCTATTGTACCTAATAATGAATAAAAGCTTTTGAATGTTAAAACTCACATTGCGGCGTCTTCAGCTCCTTGGTGGTAGTAGCGCTGAACTTGGAGGCTGCGATCGTGTGGAAGTCCTTCAGGAAGGCGACGGTGCCCAGGGGCGAGTCCACCGGGCGGCCGGCCCTGGCGGCCTGGTACTGGCGCAGCAGCCAGTTGCCGGCCTGCTGCTGCAGCACGTTGTTGTCGCCCTCGTACGTCACCGTGGCCTCGTGGTTGCTCCTGATGTCGCCTAGGTTGGCGCACTGGAAGTTCATAGAATCTATCTTGTCAACAACCCATTAACGACCCGCTACAGGGTCGTGTAGGCCGCCGTCCACCACGCACCACTACTGCGGGTCGGTGGACGAACATGCCGCGTGAGAACATATTTTTGTGAACTCTGAGGCATGCAGGTTTCCTCACGACGTTTTCATTCACCGTAACAGCAGGTGATATTTAATTTTATAAAGCGCACATAACTTTTTCACAAAGTCATTCAGATTCAGATTGAATACTTCATATCGTATGGCAATGTCGTGCATTTAGAAACGTCAAGTTTCTTCTTTTTTGATGCCTCTTCTATTATGCAAACCGCAATGATATATTTATAATGGCAAAACGAAGTGTGCCGGGTCAGCTAGTAAATAAATAAATATTGTGGGACAACTCACACATGGCTCTCTGATCGCAAGCTAAGCTGTGAGCTTGTTTTTTTGAAATTGATTTGGGTTTGTGAATAAAATGTTTATGCAATCAAAAACATACATAAATTATTAAAAAAATACAAGTCTCGCAACTCAGTTCTTGCACCGTAAAAAGTTGTGTGATCCATGTAGGTATCCATAGATACATAAGAGATTTTGCACCTGTACAGCGTTACAAAGTTACGAATCTACATTATGTCATTGCCATCAGAACAATCTTTAGGTGATTTATTGTCATAAAAATCTTATGACATTCATGAATGTGTGAGTGTTGTGATGTAATAAACACAGTTTAATGGGTGATAAAGAAAATTTTTCACGTATCCATAAAATGTAATCCATAAATATATTTCTGCCAAATTGTATGCCAGATGTCACTTGGTGGGCCTTCGTCAACAACGGCTCGCTGAAGTCACCAGCCGCCTTTAGCACTTCAGTAACGCTGAAATGATGAAATCCGTAGAAGAACGAAGGTGACCGACATAGCTCTCAAAATTTGCAAATTAAAGTGGCAATGGGCTGGCCACATTGTTCGCAGGACTGACAACCGATGGGGAAAAAGGTCCTTGAATGGCGACCACGTTTAGGCAAAAGGAGCACAGGCCGCCCTGCGACCAGGTGGACTGATGACCTGAAGAAGACAGCGGGAAACCGTTGGACTCAGAGGGCCCAGGACCGGGCGGAGTGGCGTCGATTAGGGGAGGCCCATGTCCAGCAGTGGGCAGTAAGGGCTGAAAGGAAGGAAGGAAGGAAAGCTGAAAGGCTACTAGGGCCAACAGCAGTATGATAGTCATAAAATGGTACATTACGACACGCGTGACCTAAGTAGCCTATTATTGCACGGCGTGAATTGCTAAACGCTGTGTAATAATAGACAACGTTGGTCACAAGTACCGTATACTATTTTATAGCAAACCCGACCCGGACTGGAGTGGGCGGAAAGAGGAATAGGCAAATTAGGTCCCGAAACATCGTGCGTAAATTGCGTGTTTAGGTCACACATTTCATTTACGCACAGTGTAGAAATAGGCAACTTAAGTAATGAAAAAGCGTGGGTAAATTGCTGATTTAGGTCACACAACTAACTTACGCTCCGTGTAGAAATAGGCAACTTAGGTCACTAAAATGCGTGCATAAATAGCGGGTTTAGATCACGCTGTGCTATAAAAAAATCATGTGTATCGGGTAATGTTGTTTGGGTAATGCGGTCGACGGGCACTCACCCTGAGGTAGCCGTGGCCGCCGCACGCCTCGCGGCACTGCTGCGCCGCCTCCAGCACGGTCCACGTCAGCAGCGGCTTGCTGCACGACACCATCGCGTGGATCTCTGAAACCGCGTCACTCTGTATTGCGGAAACAGATCGCCACGTCAATATCGTACACATCGTAGGTACACACACGCTACTGTTAGAGGCGTCAATATCGCACACACACGCTACTGTTAGAGTAGTCAATATCGTACACACACGCTACTGTTAGAGGCGTCAATATCGTACACACACGCTACTGTTAGAGGCGTCAATATTATACACTCACGCTACTGTTAGAGGCGTCAATATCGTACACACACGCTACTGTTAAAGGCGTCAATATCGCACACACACGCTACTGTTAATAAAGGAGGGAAACGAAGCTGACCAATAAGGGGTCATCTATAAGTTACGTCACTCGTTAGTGTGACAAGGGGCAGGGGGTCAAAAGCGTTATGATGTCACCTTTTAAAATTTGAAATCCATAACGCGAAATTCTATTATGTGAATGAAAAACTTTAAAAATTTACAAACTTGATCTGTATTTATGAATTAAGAGATTATCTCTCAAGCGACAACGATTAACTTCTAGAACGGCGTTGTAATGCAAGTGCAATAATAAGACTCAAATTATTTTTGATGACAAATCTTAAGTAGATGAATTCATTAGGAGTGATGTCGAAAAATAAAAACATTAGTTTTCTAATAACAATTTTTGTGTGAATGAACTCAAGAAAGGTGAACTAATGTCAAATGTTAGGAGAAAAACATAATAAGTCTAATAAATTTGGGAGGTAAAATTTCAAGAAAATAAAGTGTAACAGAACCATTATGTGTGACAACCAGTGTCAATGACAAATCATGGCGTCTGAGTGAATTTTACTTGTTATTTATTCAGCGCATTATTCTGTTCATGTATTTACACGATTTCAAATTGTAAATAACAAGGACCCAAGAAGCTAGTCTCACGTTAATACAAAAGTTATTATAGGTGGCTTAACTTTTGTCATTCTTTGGATTGTCCCAATGGTAAACACCAAGAAAATATAATATGAAAAACCACAACACTAAGTATATATTGTAAAAACGCAATATTTTCTCACTTACAGTAAGTGCATTGATAGGTGTACCAGTTAATAAAGCGACAATGTTAATACCTATTAGAGTAGATACTTTGTAGCGCCAGTTTTAGTGTTATGTTTAGGTAGGAATTTTACGATCTTATACCATTCGACAAAACCATATTAATATCAAAATACTTGCCGGTTCACGCTAGAAACGAAGTAAAGATGTCGTGAATGATTTAACACAACTTTAAATGTAAACTATTAAAAATGTATTCTAAAAAATTTAGGATAATGCTACGTAGTGGTCTTCACTCCACTCAACGATTATGTAACGTAGTTTTCAATAGATAAATATGAAACATTAGTTGGATCGAACTGTTTGCAACCTATGCTTCCATACCCATAACGAGAAGGATATAGGCCTTAGTCCACTATGCATAAGTAGATTGGTGGACTTCACAATTCACATGCCCTTGACAATGTTATGGGGAACTAACAGGCGTGCAAGTTTTCTCACAATGTTTTTGAAATGAAATGAAATGAAATGAAAATCAATTATTTGCACGAATTTTTGGGCATTTTGATCAATCCATATTCACCTTTTCAGGAATGCAAATTCTAAAAGTAAAAATAAGCAAATAAAACTAATGTTAGCAATACAAATTAAAACTTTTAAAATAATAAAACTTATTACGAATACACAATTTGATTGATATGTTTTGTACCATTTATTAATGTCAATTTAACCAAGTATATTCATTATTTTCCTGTACATGACTTGATAGTGACACATTAGGATAAGAACACAGGCCCCTTGAGTAAGGGACTGCATTCTTAGCCACTAGGCTATCACAACTGGATCGAACTGAATACGTGTAATTACTTTCTTGCGCCCGTAACTAATAACCGATCTTCAGAATCTTCAGATATGCATCGAGACTGTTTGGTTGCCAAGATACTCTAGAATATTCCGTTATAATTTCTTTGAAATAACAAATGTTGCCTGGCAACCAACATCATTTAGGCGATCCGTAATCTGAAGATCGGTTATGAATTTCCGGAGTTAGTTTAGTACACCGATCTATGTTCATTCATATCTTATCATCAGTGAAATTATGAAAATGATAGGGGCCAGATTGAACTGTCCTTATATTATTATATGTTAATTAATTTCGTAACCTAGTTTTAAATTCTTAGTATTTTAATGTAGTAAGGACCACTAACACTTCGAGTAAGTCATACTAACAAATTTGTAATGAGACTTGATCTTGAAATAAGTGAATTGTTGTCGTTATTATTACGGCGCTCTACTCACCAGATTGTCCACTCTGAGCCCAGCGTTGGACTTCTCAACGATGCTGAGGTACACCATCGTGAAGTTCTCTATGTACATCTTGAACACCACCGCCGCCGCCACGTAGCCGAACAGACGCCATTGCTGGAACCGAATGTTTTTTTGCTTAAAAATCGAAGAGTTAACCAATTCTGCAGACAGGATACAAAGTTAAAGCTTCCCTGAGAGTTAAAAGTTCAGCAAGAGCCACCACCATTGAACAAAATAAAACGGCGACTTCTTCGGCGTTCTTGCTGAACTTTAACTCACAGGAAAGCTTTAACGTTATATCCATGTCTGCAATGGTTCAAAAACCGGTGCGCTCCTTGGTTCGATTCCCAGCAAAGCATAGATTTGAATTATGAATCGAAATTTCTGTGTCTGGTCACGACACAGGGAATCCTAGTGTGGAAGTCCTATGAGTGTGAAGCGTTATTTATTTATACACAACGCTTCGAGGTTACGTAATCGGAGACCAACCGTTCCTCTGGCTCGATCACCTCGCCTGACGGGAGATCTTCTTTGCCGATAAAATTATAATTTGAATACAGGATACATAGGCTTCGAAGTTACATAATCGGAGACCAGCCGTTCCTCTGGCTCGATCACCTCGCCTGACGGGAGATCTTCTTAGCCGATAAAATTATAATTTGAATACAGGATACATAGGCTTCGAAGTTACATAATCGGAGACCAGCCGTTCCTCTGGCTCGATCACCTCGCCTGACGGGAGATCTTCTTAGCCGATAAAATTATAATTTGAATACAGGATACATAGGCTTCGAAGTTACATAATCGGAGACCAGCCGTTCCTCTGGCTCGATCACCTCGCCTGCCGGGAGATCTTCTTTGCCGATAAAATTATAATTTGGATACAGGATACGATACATAGGTGAAATGTAACTCACATGTAGCTCATACTCCAGCAGCGGTATCTCGTTGTCTCTGACGCCGAACTGCTTGCGCGTGGCGGCGTAGCGCACGGCGATGGCCACCACGCTGGATATCGAGTGGCAGCTCTCTTGCATTATCCCGATGCGGCCTGCCACAAGTACGAGTAACACAATGTTATCAACAAATGCTATTTCACTACATTACAGTGTAAATAGCGGTGATAGCCCAGTGGTTTAAATTCGACCTCGAATCGAGGGGTCCGGGTTCGAATCCCAGTGGCACGCACCAATGACTTTGTAAAAAAAGTTATGTGCGATTTATAACATTAAATATCACCTGCTGTTACGGTGAAGGAAAACATCGTGAGGAAACCTGCATGCCTGAGAGTTCACAAAAAAAATGTTCTCAAAGGCATGTGAAGTCCACCAACCCGCAGTAGGCCAGCGTGGTGGACTAAGGCCTACATCCCTCTCATTGTGAGAGGAGACCCGACCCGCCAGTGGGTCATTAATGGGTTAAAAACAACAGTGTAAATACGTTGTTGAGTAGCAAACGGACGTGATCGGAGCGCACGTTAAGCCGGCGGCCCCGGTCGTTAACGATACGATGGCAGTCGTTAAACCTTGTCGGAGGCCTATGGGCGGTTTGACAATATCCGACACTGGTTGGCCACTAGCCCCTTTCTCCACCGATCCGCATTGGAGCAGCGTGGTGGAGTACGCTCCAGGCCTCCCCTTGTGGAGGGTTATAAAAGGGTTTCGGGCAACGGAAACGCAGTGGTACACGCGATGAGGCCACGTGATGTTATGTGATAATTTTAACCCGCGGACACACATGCTCAACTTCCAATAGAAAAAAACTTCTATCTATGGCCGAATGTTATAAATAAATGAATATTGTTACTCTTGAGAATAAAATTATACTGTAAATTGTCAAATATTGTCTGTAACCCATTAATGGCCCACTCACAACGAGAAGGACAGGCCTTAGTCCATCACGCTGATGCGGGTCGGTGGACTAATGGCAATGGCCAGTTACCTGCGGACAAGTTCTCCAACGCCGCTCCCAGGATTCTAGAGGGCTCGGAGAAGGAGCTCTCGTACGTGCCGTCCTCTGTGACGTCGGCTGTCCTGTTCAGCAGGTTCTCGCGCGGTATTCGATACTGGTTGAACATGAGGAACCTGAACGAAGAATGGACATTACATGAAGAAGGAAGGAAGAATGGACATCACATTTGTGAGCGTTGAATACCTGAATACCTGCCTGTCGCATCATTATACCACGAGAGACATATAGTGGATAGAGAGTCTAAATGAAATCAGATCAGGGTGCAATAGCTGTACCAGAATATGTAGGTGCTAAATTCATATTAAAATTTGTATTCAGTATTCTTGTCCGTACGTAACAGACGCGACTACAAATTGTGTTGTCATAATAACAATGTGTCATGTCAGTAACCCATTAATGACCCACTACAGGGTCGGGTCTCCTCTCACAATGAGAGGGATGTAGGCCTTAGTCCACCACGCTGGCCTACTGCGGGTTGGTGGACTTCACATGCCTTTGAGAATATTTTTTTTGTGAACTCTCAGGCATGCAGGTTTCCTCACGATGTTTTCCTTCACCGTAACAGCAGGTGATATTTAATTTTATAAATCGCACATAACTTTTTTACAAAGTCATTGGTGCGTGCCACTGGGATTCGAACCCGGACCCCTCGATTCGAGGTCGAATTTTAAGCCACTGGGCTATCACCGCTGTAATAACAATGTACCTTGTTGTTTTTCATCCCAGCATTACATTAAGGCGGATTTACACGGGTCCATTTTCGTGCGGCCAGTCGCTTCACAAATCGCCACGGGTATAGTCACTTGCGACCTAGCCGAATTGCCATTTAGACGGTCGATTGTAGCCGTGCGGCCAAAATCGTGTAGCTTTAGTCACCCGTGTAAATCCTTTACAACAATATATAAGAATTATATTACTAGGAGGGTTACTACAAACTCCTAAAACCATCAGAAAGCAATTCTGTTTTTAAACTCAATTAAAACAAAACATCATGGTCGAGCCTAGGAGAACTTTTTTGTATTGGTTCGGTTGGACTATTAATTACTTAGTTAGGAAGTTAAGAGAAGTAGTCAGTTCAAAGGTTGTAGAACTTTGTAATGTCTATTGTTACTCATAAGCTGGCTCTACTACTTATTTTTTAATAAACATAAATGTCAAAAAAAGAAAATTTCCATAAATTTTGTGTAAACGACCTCAATGTATGACGTCATCAACCTAGAAAATCAACTAACAACATTTTCTATTTATGTTTTTATTCGCAGTAAAAATATTTTTTAAAGATATGCTAAGTTATCAGACGTTTCTAAATATGAGCATTGAATTTCCGAAAGTAATTGTGAATGAAGGGAATAGTTGGAAGGAAGTAAGATGAAGTTAGAATGGTTAAAACAAAAATAAAGTCCCTACTGAATTTCAAGTTTTTTTAAACTTAAATGACATGACCCTCTGTATATTTGGTAAAATCCTTGCATGGAAAATATTTAAATTGGCTTTGATTTAGCGAACAAAATGATAATAGAAGCAAAAAAATTTTTTTTATATAGAATACACTAGAATGCTTCAAAATAAAAACAGAAACAAAAACGGTTTTTTTAGAATATAAAAAATTCGAATAATACTTATTACAGTAGAAACGAAAAAATACGCTCGAATATTAATTTTAACGTTTTTTCTGATAGTACACACAGTATTTCGTAACTTAACTCAGCGGATGTTGTGAATACAATGAAAAATCTTAAATATTGAGGAATTGTAAAAAGCAAACATTCTATTTCTAGTTTCCATTTACGTTTTCAAACAAAGCATGTGAACATTTTAAACGTATTGACTGTACACCTATCACGGCCCACTCTTCCAATACGGATTGGTGGAGGAACAGGCTAGTGGCGAACCCGTACCTATCTGATGATTTCAAACCGTCCATCAGGGCTTCGACGAGGTTTATCGACTGCTATTGTATAGATAAGAACAGGGACCGACGGCTTTACGTGCTCTCCAAAGCATGGAAACGCGCATTTAATTCGCCACTAACGGTCACCAATCCACTTGATTACTGTTACAGATAAAGCCGTAGGTCGGTTCTACATCGCATTCAATGATTCAGTAATGACTCGCACTATCGATAGCGAAACTTTATCACAAGTGCTGATAAATAGATGCGACTAATTCCATGTTCTTTGAACTGGTGCAATTTAGAAAACCCTCGAGGCGGATAAGATAAGATAAATCGAGATTTCCGTCAAATCTCAAGTACTTTGGAAACATACGGATAGTATGTGAAAGACGCATTTTTGTTTCTGGATGTGTTTTCCATTGGATTGCACTCAGCGATGAATAAAGGTATAACTTCTTTTCTGATCACACATTCTCACGCACCTAAATGTGATTATCACAATGAAAATTTGATGGAGAATATCCAGCCCAATCATTTGCTAAACTTTCAATAACAACTGCTCACCAGAGTCCCAATGGAGAAGAATTGAATGATGACTTTAAATTTCTGTCTCTAGTCCGTGCAGCCCGTGGCGGGCGCCGTCGGGCGTGGTTGGGCTACCACTAGCGTCACTCACCCGTTATCGATGCCGTTGACGCCGATCTTCTCGCCCATGTCGCCCACTATGACCCCCGGGTAGGTCTCCAGGGTGGCAGGGTCGCGGATGGGCACCACGAACCCGTGCAGCCCGTGGCAGGTGCCGTCGGGCGTGATCAGTTGCGCGAACAGTAGCGTGTGCGTGCACGTTCTGCCTGAAAACAGTGATCGTTAGATTATCTTTTATATGGTAATTAGTCTAACCCTACAGGCGTCGCCCTGTCCTTATTCAGGCTTATTCTCTTGCCAGTAACCCATTAATGACCCACTACAGGGTCGGGTCTCCTTGTCGTAATGAGAGGGATGTAGGCCTTAGTAGCGCTGGCCTACTGTGGGTTGGTGGACTTCACATACCTTTGAGAACATTTTTTTTTGTGAACTCTCAGGCATGCAGGTTTCCTCACGATGTTTTCCTTCACCGTAACAGCAGGTGATATTTAATTTTATAAAGCGCACATAACTTTTTTACAAAGTCATTGGTGCATGCCACTGGGATTCGAACCCGGACCCCTCGATTCGAAGTCGAATTCTAAGCCACTGGGCTATCACCGCTATTCTCTTAGCCCTAACCTAAATCTAACTAGATTGACTCATTCGCCTCAAATAAAAATATCTCCAGTAACCGTACCTCTGTCAGATCACCAAACGATAACCAATATTTATAAGCAAAAAACTTATACAATTCGAAGAAATGGAACCTTAATTGATGACTACAATAGGGGCCCCATTATCCCAATGTGCCCAGGGCCTCCAATAGGTTAAAGACGGCCCTGCCCATGCCCCACCGTGTGTCACAAATTTAGGCCAAAAATTTAATGAAGGTCTGCGACATTATTTTCAAATTTAATATGTTACACATACGTTACGATGTTACGTTGTTACGTCGTGACCGTCCAATAATACGGACAGGTTTAAATATTCAGTTAAGTATTAATTTATTGATCTCAATTCACGAGAACTGCATTGTAAACTGCCGACAAACATACAATGTGGCAGAAAACATATTTTTTTTATGTACAACTGAATAAAATTAGAGCATCTTTCAAGGTAGCAACAACAGACGCCTGCACCAGTATAAAATACCGAAATGATAGAGTTCTAATAACGTGTACATCAAGGACAATTTCAGTTTATAGCCGAGCAGCATAAAAAATGACCGTGTTCTCTTCTTACCATGAACAAGCCCTGAACATATTTTTTCTCGTAGGCTATTGTTTTTTGCTTTATACTAAGCGATAAATCTTTCAACATCCGAACACTTGAAAATATCAAAGGTTTTATTATTTTTAAACAATTAACAGATAATACATAAAAGCCGTTAATTAAGGTGCAAGGTGACTTGGCAAAAATCTTAAAGAAATTTATAGTAGACTTATTTCTATTTGATTTTGATATGCTCTTCCCGAATTTCTACTTTGCCATCTCGGATCTTTTGCAAGTAGGTAACGTCACCGTTCGGTCTTAATATTTCCAAGATGGCAGCGCCAAGAAACAAAGTGGTAAAGTTTCAATTCGGAAATACCATATAAAAATCTATAAGAGTAGCAATTTTCATAACTCCCGGGAAACTTTACAGGTAACAAATTATTGTAATAGAAGTAATTCTTTATTCAAGTTCCTTAACAACTAGTCATTTATCTGGATATAAAATATTATTTCCAACTCAATGGCCTTATCTGAAATTGAATATAAATACCGCATTCTTCGCTTATAATTTGGCCTAAATATGATTGCTATGCCGTATGCGTTTACAACGTGATAAGTTTACGAATGATCCGATAAGGGATAATGGGCTACGCAATTATAATATCGCCCGCTTCCGAGGCTTCAGCTGGAGAGCTAGCTGACAGTTTTCGAAAAGTATTTGAGACATCATAAAATCATGTTGAATCGATTATTTGTAATACGAGTATCTGAACACAAAAAATGCTGAGCGGGTAGGCTAGAACCTAAACAAATTTTAATGATAATAAAACGATATTTTTTGCAGAAAAAAGTGTAGCGTTTTTAAATGTTTAACAGCTTAAATACAGTAAGTATGTAAGAAATAAAATAAAAAATTAAGCCAGAACACTGAATCACGTTTGTAATCTCCGCCGGGGGCTTATAAAATCGAAAGATGTGTTTGAAGCACGCTGAAAAATTTTGGAAATAAAAAGAATTTTTTTTTCAAAAAGACGGGTCATTTTGGCGAGCCTTTAAACAAAAAAAATAGGCTAAATTTTACTACCCCTGTATCGTTGGCAGATATACCTTTTCTTTGTTCGAATATTATTCGGATTTTGTGTTAATAAATTAATTTTAAATAAATTGTTGTTTTAACCCATTAATGACCCACTTCAGGGTCGGGTCTCCTCTCACAATGAGAGGGATGTAGGCCTTAGACCACCAAGCTGGCCTACTGCGGGTTGGTGGACTTCACATGCGTTTGAGAACATTTTTTTTTTGTGAACTCTCAAGCATGCAGGTTTCCTCACGGTGTTTTCCTTCACCGTAACAGCAGGTGATATTTAATTTTATAAATCGCACATAACTTTTTTACAAAGTTATTGTCTAAAATACTTCTCAAAATGTTTACCAGCTCCCCAGTTATAAGGAGTATGGGTTACGCAATTATAATATCGCTCGCTTCCTCCAATACACATGAGGCTTTAATCCGTCCGCGTGGGTGGGGGGAGTATCGTACGATATTGAGAATAGGAATAATTAGTGACGTAACACGTTTATAGATAAATTTTATGACCGGTAAGTACGGTAGGCACTTAAAATCTAATTATATCGTGCTAAAAGGACCTGTGCGATAATCTCAAGAACCTATGCGCTAAGTAGGTATATATAAAATCATAAACGTTTTGAATTTTAAAGTTTCGCTACAAAAAACATTGCCATAATAATATTTACTTCAAAGATTATTAATTCGATACTAAACAATCGAATTCGCGTGTGAATTGTTTTGTGGAGTGTATATTATGATTTTTAAATGAAAATAATAACGAAATATACGAACGATACGATCAATTAGTACGCCCTTGCTCTGCCCTATGTACTTATTCCTTCAAACAGATGTTAGTTTTTTTACGCGGTGTGTACTTTTGATTGTTCGTGGGCACTCAAAGGGAACGTTCAAGGGTAAATTTCGGAAAAACCATTATTTTAAAAAGGACGATCAAAAAACAACTGTACCTAAATGACTTTTGTTTATTGTTTCACACGCTACT
The DNA here is from genome assembly GCA_905147235.1 of Erynnis tages. NCBI lineage: Eukaryota > Metazoa > Arthropoda > Insecta > Lepidoptera > Hesperiidae > Erynnis > Erynnis tages. The sequence continues at coordinate 12,208,813 of LR990074.1, forward strand.
TTTCGAAAATCTATTGTTATTTAAATTTTATTTTTATTTATAATTATTTTGCAACAATCCGCACTTGTGGGCTGCATTTTAGCTCGGACTCACCACCCTCCGTTATCAGATGAGCCCGAGCCTGCGTTATCTACCTACGATACCTAATTACCTGCCTAGATACCTGTGGTTACAAATTTCATGGCCCACTATTGGGCACTACACAACAGGAGGAGGTCTGGAACATACTCCACCACGCTGCTCCAATGCAGTTCGGTAAAGTAACGTTGCTTAACTTTTTTCTTCAGATATGTATGTATAATACCATCACAACTAATTCCAATAGCACACACTATGTATTATTGGAATTAGTTGAAGTAACACAAATAAATAACTATTTAATTCTTGACATAACCGAAGAACCACATAACCGGATGACTGCGCCTGTTATCTTGTTCAAATATTGTTATTTAATTTAATTTACGATAACATTTATCTGTCTAACTTCCATAATAGTCGTAACATTGAACTTCGCGGTACTCTCCGGCGTCGGAAGGCGAATTTTCAACGCCCGACCTTAACCGACTTAACGATAAGACGTATTACGTAATACCTCACAGCTACGAGTGCCTAAACTATAATACCACTAGTTTAGAGATAGGAGGGATCCACTGTCACACGCGGATCCAGCCTTCAGAAAAATTTGTGGTCACAGCCACCCAAAAATCTGCTAAGTGCTAGTCTAAAGCTAGCTAGTGTCCATCCATAGCTATTCAGAGCATGAAGTTTACAAATTACAAAGTAAAAGTTTTCATAGGTATTGCCTGTAAAGTGCCTGGATGGGTGACCGCCAGTGGCGAATTACACGCGCGCTTCGGAGGCACATTAAGCCGTCGCCACCGGTTGTTATCGATACGATAGCAGTCGTCAAGAATTGTCGGAGAACCTATGGGCGGTTCGAAAACATCCGACGTGCTTCGGAAGGCACGTAAAGCTGTTTTAAAGCGTAAAATAAAAGAGAAATCGGTCGCAAAGTTTTACCTAGATTACCAACCCAGCATTTGGCGGCCTCGAAGTCCGGCGTGTGGACCACGAACTGCTTGTGGGCGGGGTCGTAGGTCGCCGTAGTGCGCATCAGTCGCGCGTCCGAACCGTGCGCGATCTCCGTCAGCGCGAAACTCGCCAGGATCTGTCGTTAACAAAAGTATTTTCAACCAAAGTCTACGAAGCGAGGACGAAGTGATATAGTAACCGTCATGAGTCGTGAACACAGATTAGTGGTAGGGATATTGTATACTTTCGGCCAATGTACAGCAGCCGACAAAACGCGCTGGACCAATAGACGACGCACACTGACGAACTGACGTTTGTCGAACCAATCGTGTGCTCCGCAGCGCAGTCAATGTCAAACCGACCAATGAAAGTTCTGCTCACCACTCGTGACGGCAACTATAGTCTAGTTACTAAAGAACAAGTAAAAGTAGGCTCAACTTTTTTGTTTTCTCTACACATGCATACAATAAAATTGTTGAGCCGCCAAAATCGTAATGCGTTTGTACACGCGAATCTTAGTTGAATAGACGAAAACTCTTGCAATTATAATTTTAATTAGGGATCCTTACGAAAACCTCAATGTATACAATTATTACGATAGTTCTTAGATAGTGTTATCAAGGCAGGACCACGGTTACCTGATAAGACTAGTTTTTTTAATAATGCGTTTAAAAATAGGACCATGCGTTGCCCTGTCTACAACGCATAGTAAGAAAATTAGAAAATTAATGAAAAAATATTTTGGAAAAGGTTATATATGTATACATAACCTTTTCCAAAATATTTCACTAATCACTAAAAAGTGACATAACAGCAGTTCCCGCCCCAATGAAAGCGACCAAAAATAAAAGTACGCTAAGTTTCAGTGTCCCTCTTTTTATGTTCTGACACTCCATCTTGACATTTAAATATCTTTAATTGAAACATAAAAATTGGATGGGAAGATCTGTAAGAATAACAATTATTTCGATTCTAGAACTTCCGATGCTTGGCTTTTGTTTACATTTTTACACGGATTACTAAAAAAAAACCCATTACAATGCAAAATATGTGCATAATACAACAATGATATTATATGTATATTTTGATATTATCACTTTTTTATTCTGAGGTAAGAACGACGGATTTCGAGGACTTATTAATGTAGGTAGGTTCCTAGATATTCATAAATAAAAAGGCAGAATGTAGGAATTATTCTTTGAGACTTAACAATAATGTGAACAAGTAGTGTGTTCCCTTCGATACAGGCTTAGGTTAAAATATTTATTGGAAACATTTTCAGATGTTCTTAACAAGCGAAGTAATCCTCTGTACTACTGAGCGGTGATAGAGAAAAGTTATCTAAGGCATGTGAAGTCCACCAATCCGCACTAGGCCTAGGCCTTCATCTACCTTGTGATATCTATCTCTACATGATGGACGAACCAACCCCAAAATACCTAATTAAGGAGCACTGTGCGTCACAATTCAACGTACGAGTACATCGCGAACTTTACTAAAACAGTAAACATAACATGTTTCCTGAAGGATAACCTATAATCGTGTGAGACAAACAGAACTTCAGCGGTTTTCCCTAATGTGGTGATATACACAATACACATAGGTGGTAAACACGTAAGATTTATATTTACACTGTGAGATTTCCTCACGGATGATTTCATTTATGTTTACCCGGTAGCAAAAATGTAAGTAAACAGGTAAACAGAGCTTTTCCCGGTGCATATTCCCTGATTGAGTCGTCGACAGCACATGAAGATTTTAAACAGACATTTTTTATGAATAACGTGAACATAATAATAAGAAACCCATAAGTTAATCCAGGTTATAATCTACCTGTGCACCAAATTTCATCAAAATCTGTTAAGCCGTCGCTGCGTGAAAGAGTAACAAACATCCATCCATCCTCAAAAACTTTCGCATTAATAAAAGCAGTGGGATTCTACCACTGGCAGACTCAGTAGTCAAATAATGAATTTTCCTACAACTTTTGGGGAAGAACCTAAATAGTAAAATTACGACAAAAACATCGTTGTTTGAAAATTAATAAAATTAATAACAAAAAAGCATAATAGGCTTAGGCTTAGGTATTCGATAAGAAAAATCTAAATTACGTAAAACAGATCGGTCGTGGTGGCGGTAAATTAGAAATTATGGTATTTGCTTGCGTCACTAGTTGATTAATTGTTTTTAATTACGTTTTATTGCCTGTCCGTAAATTTATTGCACGTATAACGATAAAAGTTCGAAGCTTTGGTTTTCCGTTTTCCTATGAAATGTTGATAAATTCATGCAATTGTAGTTGGGGAAATTATTTTGCATATTTAACGCAAGTCATGAGTGGCATTTTCATCCTAATATGGCATCTAAAGAAGTATCTATTGCCATTTGCCAGTGCAAGCAACAGTAGGTGCTTTCGGCGTTAAAAGACACATACAAAATTAGTGGACAGAAAAAAGAGGAAAATTAATCAATGACGATATACCAAGTACCAACACTATCAACAGAAAATGTTATAAAGCCTCACCAGTACCAGTACTTAATGGAAGTTCAAACGAAAAGATCAATAAAATTTGTTTAACCTGTCAACAACAAAATAAAGTGTCTTAGTGATATTATGATAATTAAACTACTTTTGTGTAAGGAACTTTTAGAATCAAATCAGTAAAGTTTCCCATAATTTCAAATACCCAAACATATGATTATTTAACCTTAACCTTTTCTATTACGAAGAGATATACATATACCTAGAGAAGCAAAAATATATGGGAAAAAATCAATATAAAAACAAATTCCTACGTCAAGCAAAACGTAGGCAATTCAATCTACATAAATTCGACATTACCTACATACTAGTAGTTAAAAAATTAAACGCAATAACGATTAATTATTTTCATACGAAAAAACATTTTCCGGACATGATCTAGGTACCTACTTATATCATAACGATAAAGGTCACTTTTGTTTTAACGTTAAATTAAAAACCATACAATGTAGTAAGTAGCGGTGCTGTAAGATATGTTCGCCATTTTAGGATATCTAGTTGTCGCCCTGTAGTCGAGTTTTAAGAAAAGATCCGACCCTGCCGTGGGTCGCTAATGGGTTATAGACAGAAATAAAAAGTCACTGACCTTTCTGTCCTTAGTAGCGGCCTCGTATATCTTGAGATGTCGCTCGGTGCCCAGGGATAGTATCGCGTTGGAGAACAGATAGACCCGTTCTCATTGTGAGAGGAGATCCGACCCTGCAATGGATCATTCATGGGTTACAGACAAATAAGTCACTGACCTTTCTGTCCTTAATAGTGGCTTCGTATATCTTGAGATGTCACTCGGTGCCCAGGGATAGTATCGCGTTGGAGAACAGATAGACCCGTTCTCATTGTGAGAGGAGATCCGACCCTGCAATGGATCATTCATGGGTTACAGACAAATAAGTCACTGACCTTTCTGTCCTTAATAGTGGCTTCGTATATCTTGAGATGTCACTCGGTGCCCAGGGATAGTATCGCGTTGGAGAACAGATAGACCCGTTCTCATTGTGAGAGGAGATCCGACCCTGCAATGGGTCATTCATGGGTTACAGACAAATAAGTCACTGACCTTTCTGTCCTTAATAGTGGCTTCGTATATCTTGAGATGTCGCTCGGTGCCGAGGGATAGTATCGCGTTGGAGAACAGATAGATCCCGATCGCCATCTTGACTGACACGCTCGGGTTCAGCGACTGCACCGCCTCGTTGATGGTCATTATTGTTCTAGTCTGTTGAAAGAAGTTACCTGCATTAGAACTAGACTTTGCCCGCGACTTCAGAACTTGGTTCAGAGAGGCATAAAAAAATATGTAAATCGAGGTCAATAATTACGTGCATGCAAAATTTCATTCAAATCTGTTCAGCCGCTTTTGCGTGAAAGAGTAACAAACATCCATCCATCCTCACAAACTTTCCAAATTTTGATATAACAAGGAAGAAGGAAGGATGATAACAGATGATAAGAAAAAAAGGTTTCTTATCTACGAAAGTTTCAAAATCAAAATCAGTCTTTTATCATTGTCAGGTACAAGTTGTGCACACTCAATTACAGTTTACACCGTTTATGCCTGGCTTGAAATTGCTATAATAATTTCTAAGATAGGTAGGTAAGTAGGTATACTAATTTTAAGCTTTTTAAAATATTTTCGATTTTTGAAAAAAACCTTATTTCGTCGATTTTCATCATTACCTAAACTCACTTCATCATGTAACGATACCAAAAATAACGATAATCAAACAGAAGAGAAAGAAAGATAAAAGAGTTATATCAAAAACACCTGATACGTAGTACAGTTTCTAAATTATTAAATTTATGTAGAATTCTTTAAAGGTCGTTTGTTAGGTATTTAAATACGCAGTAAGTAAATAATTATAAAATTACATCCACGGTAATCCCCCAACAAAGAATCTTAAGCCAAATCTTTGAAAACACTCCGCACCTTCTAAGTATTTCCCGATCTTCATTAGCAAGGTTAAGCATACGATAAAAATTACCAACGTTAGCATATCGGAAATCACAAACTTCTTTCATAAAGTACCTAAACAGTAAACAAACAGTGCGATAACGCTGAACCTACGCGATTGTGTCGATCGATATCGAGCTCCATGCTCTTTGGTAGTTTAAATACTTCACCTAGCAAAACACCAAAATGGTATGGTAAGTATGTTTGGAATTCCAATTCCAGCCGTTCTCGAGTTTTAGCGGGACTAACGAACGGCAATTAATTTTTAATAAGTATACTACCTTTTAATATTATGGATTATAATTAATATTTTCACGCCAGTTGCACTGGTAGGTAAAATATAAAATATTTCTTAATTATCATTGTTACACCAAATTATATGTGATGCATATTTAAATAAAAATAAAAAATCATTCATTTGTAAATTTAATTCTGCTGTCAGACAACATGTCTATTTAGGCGGCAGATGGTAAATGGTATTTTTTCTCGTAAATTGAAAAAAAGCCAAGGTTTTAAAAAATTAATAATTTTTTTAATGTGAAAAGTGACTCAAAAAACATTTTGTGAAACAGACAGGAAAAAGACTTATCCCGCTAATCTTTTACAACTTTTCGCACAAAAATGCGAATTATCAAACGGCACAAGGCCAAAGTAATATCGAAATTACACTTCATATCTTGTATCAAGTAATTTGCTCTGTTGCTAATACTATATTGAATGACTACACTTTGTTCGCGGCCTCATCCCTGTAGATTTTAGAACTTGGAAGAACCAGAGCGGAACTAAAAGTATCCTATATGTTATTCCAGGTTATAAACTACACGCATACCAAACAACATCCAACTCTGTTCAGCCGTTTTAGCGTGAAACTTTGTTGCAGCTCACGTATTGTCATCACTCTATCCTTTGGTATATTTTACTCGATACAATAACTTTTGAGTGTAGATTATAAATCAATAATTTCATAAACTACATTTATTTTTTTACCCTCAATGTGGTAACAGGGAACTGCTCTGTGCTGGCCTCTCAGTTTACTAGACATTGATAATGAAATAAAATCAATTCATTATTTAATTATGTAGTATTATTTAACCTTTTATCAATGGCAGATAATTAAAAATTTTATGCATGTAGATGTTAGCATGGTCGGTCAGTCGTCTAAAAACTAGGTTAATATGCCAAATTTACATACTTATGTTGTGTGGGTTTGAATTTTGACCAGGCACAGAGGCTAAAGTTTCAATATAGGGAGGATGGAGACCAAATATCTCATAGGAGTGGGGAAGAATGGTCTTAGCAAAAGTACAATTGCATTTTATGCAATACACATATTTTGCTACATTCATAGTGTTATAAAAGAGTATTTAATTTTCCTTACCTTTTTGCTGTAACTGCCATTGAACATCTCTGTGGAAATGAATTTGTACTCGTTGATCTTCTTCAGCTGCAGTTGCGTGATGCGCTTCTGCTCCTCCACGGGGGGCGTGATGGCGTGGTGGGAGAACAGCGGGTCCTTCTCTAGGGTCTCCCATATTTTGTACTGTTCAACAGACAAAAATATAAATTAAGTGTTAATAAAATAGCGATGATAGCCCAGTGGCTTAGCATTATATCTCATAATCGAGAGTTTGGATTCAAATCCCACGCATCAATCAGATTCTTGAAAAAAGTCCTTTTTCTAAAATTAAATATCACTTGCTGTAACTGTGAAAGAAAACATAATGAGGAAACCTTCCTGCCCTGCCAGAGAGTGGGGTTATGTAATATGTATAAACTGAAGGAGTTTACCAACATGAGACAATTGAACTAGGCTCTCTTGAATAAGAAGCTGAAATTTTGTGATGCCGAAGCGATGCAGATATCACTCTAATGATAATCTTATAAGCTGCAATAAACTTGGATGCAATTTGATTTATTACTATAAGACTTATTTATTATGCTTTTAATAAAATTATACTGCAGATTCTATTATAAAAATAACATTAAAATATATCTTTTCACAGATTACTGTCTTTTGTTAATAAGATTATAAAGAAAACAATCGCTTCTTTAATTTTAAGAATCTGATTATTACAATAAATTATTTATGTGTGGGAATAACATCCAAATATAGAATTTTAAGATTTAAGAAAATCTTGCTTATGTTACAAAAACAATAATTTAACATTGAACAGTGTCTAAATTACATTTACAGAGTTTGTTCAACCTATGTAGTATGTCTTTGGTCATTTAAAACTTAAGGTAAGTTACAAGTTGTAATGCTGATATCCTCATAACACATGACAACATATTACATAAATGATTAGTCATCAATTTTATAGTGTTTAAACTGATATTTCAATTTTATTAAGTATGAAATAAGGTTATTTATAATTTTAAAGAAATCAATTTAAACATTTTCAATAAAAATATAGTTCAACAATTCATGTACATTTTTGGGGACAGCCTGGTAGTTTGTGCCACAATTTTAAGTCTGTGACACAACCTCTAAGAAGGAAAACTTAAAAAATACCCTAAGCTCTACCTTAAATTCCTAAGCTCAGATAGGTTCATAGTTAGTCAGGCTGACCAAAGATGTGTGTAATTTTAGCAGTTATCTATTTAATTGTCTTATGGAAAATGAAGTGTATAAAAAGACTCCAGAATAAGGTGTAGACGTTAAGACCATCAAAATTGGTAGTTTTAAAATTATGTCTATGAGATGTATGTAATTGAGATGCATGAAAACAACCCAAGTGGCGCAGTGGTTAAGACACCAATGCGCTGCACTGAAGGTCCTGGGCTTGATTCCCAGCAGAGCAGAGATTTGAATGATGAATTTGAATTTCTGTTTCTGGTCTGGGTGTGTGTGTTCTTGTCTTGTGTGTGTCCATGGCTGGGTGCCATCCGGACACAGGAAATCCTAGTGTGGGGCTATGAGTGTGAAGCATTATTTATGAAAAAACTTAGGTACATTTTTACAAAAAAGAATAACTTCACCAATCAATCAAATATTTATAGATTCACAGCATATGTACATAATTATATTCAAAAATTTGAACATCTGCATTAACATCCTTCTAATTTGGTAAAAATATAACTACCTGAAGTACCAACAATTGATTTGAGCATCAAACCAAATGAATTTATGTGCATAAATTTACTTTAAACATTTTTTTATTACAAATAGAATGAGTTGAAAATAACCTTATATGTCAACATAAGAATTTAAAAAATGGTGCAATAGAAGATGGTACAATTCTGAGTTTTATTTTAATCTATTTCAATTGGGAGGACAAGGCCAACCGGTTCCTCACTAGAAGATCTTCTTACTTTTGACACTGATACATTAAATAAATAATCTATTAAGTAATATATTATGTTAAATTATGTATGTCATATGACAAATCAGCTTTTTATTTGGGTACATCATATGCTGTGCTGACAATAAGCTTTGGTTTTGTGAAGTATTTGGTTGCAATTTGATGAACATTTGCAATTTTTAATTTATGAGCTTTCCACACAAGTAAACATAATAAAATTATTATTGGAAGTAAAATATAGTAATCATGAATGACAAGTAAATTAACTGAATACAATTTCAACTCAAATAGAATTTAAAGTAAAATTCATCAAATGGTTTTAAGGTCTTAGAAGAATTTATTAAATTATTATAGAACGATATTTTAAATGAAAATGATTCTAATAAGATTTTAAATGGATTGATACATAATTTGGATCAACTTTTATACCTTTATGTTGTTAGTAAAAATAAGGTTAAGGAACATAGGCTTACCTTGAGCCTCAATAAATCGATGTCTCCTTCTAATGCTAGTTTGAGGAGCTTCCAATTGAAGGAGGCATTATTTCTGTACACGTCCAGGGGCCCGCTTGGGAGATCCGGGACAAAACTCAAGTCTTGCATTCTTCTAAACAAAAAGCAAAAATGTTTGAATGTAAATCTCTAAAACCGAACAATTTTATGGCTTCAAACGACACTAGAAGCAATAAACATCATAGCATGCATCCCAATTTTAATTGAATCCTGTTGAAAATGAATGAGATGTTCGTTTGTACCGAACCGCGGTGTATTATGAATCTCACCTTGGTATTGAACGCGAGGTGCGGGCTAACGATGAGGATTAACAAGGGTAAGCGCTCCCTTGCCGGTTTACACGCGACTGAAGTTTTGCTTTAAGTTGAATGCTTTAGTAGCAGCTATGAAACACCCGATAATCCACCTCGGCCCGCAGCTACATACACGCGCAATATGAACAAATCAGGCGACCGTTGTGGACGACCGAATGCCACTGACATTGACAAAAGATTGTCAAATGTCAAAGCCTAACGTTATTGACGTTACGTCTGATTGTCAAATTTTGAAAACCATAGACAATAATTGACCAGAGTATGGAACGAATGAATGAATTAGGTAGCAGAAGTTGGATAGTTCTCTTTTACTTATGGTACTATGGATAATTAGAATTTTGTTCAACATTGTAAACTGTGCTGTGGTCTACGTCAACAACCAAGTGAGTGCCACCATTACACTTGGGCTTGAAACAATGACTCCGTCTGTTTTTAAAGTAATTGGCAAATCTTTGGCATTTTATAAACCTTTGGGATACTTCAGCATCCAGATAACGGTTCCTACAAGGTGATGTTTTTACTGAACTTTTATGCCTAGTTTTAAGCTAGTTTTAGATCTCTTAATAATGTACCTATGCAGCGAAAATAGAAGGATTTTTGAGCATGAATTTATTCAGGGTAGGTAATTTCTTTTATTTAGCTATCAAATCTACATTATATTGTTGTCTTAAAGAAATCGGTGCTTAATTGTTCTAAATACAGTGTACAATTTTTATATAAGGAACGTTTTTTTTTAATTTACATGCCCAAATATAAGCTTTAGTAAGCTTTAATATAAGCTTATTTAGTTTAATATTATATAATTATAGTTAGTATAGTAATTTAGTTTAAAAACACGGAACTACAGTTGGAGACCATTAGTATACTTGCGTTGAATGAATGAATTTTCGTAACCCTGTCTGATCATCACCAACCGTTGGGGCTAATTCAAGTTGTATTTATTTTTATTTGTACCCATATACAAAATAACTCTATGATAATTATGTACCTACTAACGGACGCTCGCTTTAGCGATACTAAATAATTATTATTGTTTCCTGGAACCGGCGAACCGCCTGACTGGTGACGATGCCGCGATAAGGGTTTGGGCGTTTTTTAACTAAAATGTGTATAAGTAAAATCGAAAAGTCGAGGGTAAGATCCACGTCTGAAAACCTTGAATCTCTCTCTGTTCTGTAACTTCTGAAAGTAGCTACTTATATAATTACTTTTGACTTTTGAGAGGACATTTAAAAAAACATTATTGGACTAAACGCCACCTGTTGCTTGCCAACCGAACAACTAACTACTACAGTATAGTCGAGGCCCATCGTGATCGGACCCATTCTTACACGATGCATTAATTTATACAACGCACCAATAGATGTCGCTACAACCGGCAATGTAATTAATGAAAAGTGTGACAAGGATAGACACTTAATTTTTGATACGAAATGAGCGAGACATGCTGATACACTACTACTAACGTAAACTGGCACACATTGATATTCTCGTGACAGTACCGACACATACAAGAAAAGAGAAGTTGTAAAACAACAACTCAGTTCGCTGCTCGTGCTTACTTTTCTATCAGATGTAAAATGGACGGGCGGTCGTGTCGCTGCGCGCTCGCGAACTCCGCGTTTTCGGTATAAAATCGATGTTTATTTTGACGTGAATACGAATATTGTTTACGCGATTGTTCGACTTCTTCGGTGTTCGGTTACCGAAGGAGATTGTGTTGTGGTTGTGTTTTTGTTTGACGCTAGCGCTCACTTCACTTGCAGTGATTTTGCTGATAGCTCACTCAACTCACCGGTGGGTGCGCGCGTGATAAACTACGTGTTCGGTTGAAAAAAGGCGAATAATCGTCTAGTGTGGGTGTTTTACAGTATCACCATGCTGTACACGGTGACATAGTGAACGCTGAATTGACCCTGACCTCTGACAACATGTCTGGGCGATCGGATTGCAGGAAATTTGCACCAAATATCTTCAACAAGAGCAAGTGCACTAATTGCTTCCGGCAGAAGGAGGAGCATAGTGCTGAAGCATTGGAATCCAATCGGGTATGTAATGTTTTTCTGTTCGGTAGCATAAAATCTGACTATACAAATCCATACAACCTCTAATCAACAATACGATAGGATCGCGTCTAGATGTACTCTATAACATGTGCGCGTGTGCGTACATTGACCACTCTTCAGGTGTTGATCTAACGGATTGCTGACTTTGTAGTCGAATGAACGTAAAAAAAGCTATGAATAATGTGGGTACTTCGACTCATAAAGCTGTTTGGATGTGGCTAAAATATCCATAGCTACACACAAACTTTGATAGATACTGGTGTTTTACGGTACTGACTGCTAAATTCTTATGTAATCATTAAAAAGTTAATTTTGATTTCAATCCTTGGTGACCTATTTAGGTATCTACCTAAAAACTTACAAACAAAAACGAGCGACCCTTAAAAACTGAATATAGGAATTTAATTAAAACTAGTAATAAATAAATATTCAGTATTTAATAACACATTTTCTTTTACTTTAATACATTAAATTGCGATAACCGCCTTTCTACGTACCTATTCGTTATCATTGTTAGAAAAATTCACTTCATAATAAGTCTGTTAGAGTGCTAATTATTTGATAGCACGAAATGATGTCATTACTATGCTCTACCAAAAAAAATTTCATTATGAATCTTTCCATAAAGAAATCGCAATTAATTGTAGACATTTTCCTTCAATTTTTGTTAACGCTCTTAAGAATAAAATACCTAAATATGATAATTTTTTCGTTACTAACTCGGACATAACATTGGATACCTACTACTAACTACTATAAAATTTTAATAACGCATCCTACTAATGCATGTTAAACCTAAATTTAATGTCTTGGTGTAATCTTTGGTTTTGTTTCCTTACGGAAAACTAATGTCTAACACAGAACGAATGTCTCAAGGCATAATACTTGCTAAGGTCGACAAGTTATTTAACATTAATCACTTTAAATAGATTATTACTATTGATAATTTAATCTTTGAGGCACAATTACTGCTTTATAATAATGTAAATTGATTTCAGAATGTTTTCATGAAACACAAACTGAGATTCTGTGTACAAATTTTGAATAGGTATTCTAAATGCCATGTGACCATGTCTAAATACTTAGTCGTAAATGCTAGGAGCTTTTGTTTTTTGTTTAGCTGGCGTAGGTTATTAGGTTCGTTTCGTCAGTGTTCAGCCAATACGATTAACAAAACAAAACAGGTACCTACTAAAATTTCCGGAGAATAAAGAAAGTTATTAATTTTTAAACGTATCGTTCTGTCTGATAATATCAGCATTTTTTCTATTTTCATAACTTCAAAGGGTTTGTGCATAGAATCCACTATGGGAGGTTTTTTCCCACCATTATTTAACGATGAAAAATGTTCGCGCTTTTGTCTTTGGATATTTTGATTTATAGTTTTTCTTTACTGAATAATCTGTAACACTCTCGACACGAAAGAGGGATCTCTAACTCGTAAAAAACCTATGTCATAAGTAAGTATGTAATACTAATTACATTTAGTATGTAGCTTAGTACTTTTTACTAGAAAACACGTAACTAGAGAAAATATAGGTACTTAATTGGATTGCACTTATATATTTCAAGCCATTATACTTACAAGCTTGCATAAACTGTGTTATGCAAGTGTGTAGATAGGTGCAGTATTTATCATCTGTTCAACTCGTTCAAACGACCAATAACATGTTCCCGAGATTGATTCATTTGCAGAAATGTAGCGTACAGGATGTGACGGTGAATTTATGCATTGAAATCGCCATTTTGCCGCGTTTACAGTAATCTATTTTGATTCCTGTCAGCCCGTCGCATTTCGGTTTATTTATGTTTGATGTTGGACTGACTGAAACATTGGACGGTTAGAAGGGAACGGGCGAGAGGCAACGGTTCTGCATGTTTTAATAACACCAGATGGGTATCGCTTTATTAATCATAGCAAATGCAACTGGTGATAGCCTTTATAATAATAGATTAAATTACATGTACAATATGGCACAAAAAGTTTTTTCGAATTACAACATCTATTTCAGATCGAAATGTATCACATAGCGGATTGATGCTCAAACAACTCGCACAACAAACTACTTACCCATTTTATCTTAGGAGAAAAGGCGGTAAAAAGTACGAATTTCCAGCTATTCAATTTGCATAACGTCCATCTCACAAAAAACCTAAAGATTTCAAGTTCAAACTGATTAACCGCGCTGGTGGAGGTCACTTAACGCATCATTCCGATCCCGTTGCGCGAGCAGGATGCGTCGCAACATAGTCCTGCTCTATGGTATTTGTGTCTATGGCGCGAACCAAACATGGCTGTTACGTCTTCGTTGCTTGCACGATAAAGGGACCGTCGATCCCAATAAGTGTAAATTTCGATCGCAAATAGACGCTCGAACGAAAGCACTGCGATAGGGATAGATGATGTTCAATATTTCTTGCTTCAACTTTACTGTTCGTTTGTTGGCGTAATTATTAACAAATCAATGTCAAGTGGTTTTACTGCATCGCCTTGTTGAATTTTATAACGCCAATTTGACCGGAGCACTTTTCTGAGTGCATGACTGCACACCTGAAATAAAGCATGTTGAAAGGTAATTTAAGGATAAATTGTTTTTTTGCGATCTCAGAAAATGGCAGGCTGACGTACCGAAGATGACATCACAAACTTAGGAATAACTTAAACTAATCAAATAACATCTAATTTTTAAGTTAAATGACGAAGAAGTTAGCGAAAATTTGTTAGAATCTAAAGACCCAGGACCTCGAGCCGTTGCATCGATTAGGAAAAGCCTGGATATCTATATAAGTACACTTAAAAACGCCGAAGGATGGTTCGATGTTAAGAAAAAAGTTGCGGATAATGTTAATGATGTAGTGTAAATGAACTTAAGACACGAGCCAGTTAAATGGCCGCCATAGTTTTTTCAGTAACGCACCTTGATCGATATAAATGGACATGTTCACATCTGGCTTGAGGGACGTGCCTCATTTATACCGAGTAACTATTATGAACCAAAAGTAATAAGAAAATACGCGTAATAAACCTATATGCTTTACATATGCTCACTACAGTTACGAGTAGATGATGCACGTCATTTTGTGGGTTACTGTAAATATTTAATTTTGCGTGTGCTAACACGTAAGAGGAAAGTGTAACATAGCAAATACCTTTACATTTTACATGAATATCCCATACGTTCTAATATGTAAATATGTAACGTATATTGAAACGTCATTCTGAGAGGAGAACCGACACCTAACCCTGCAATGAATCGCTTATGGGTTACAGACAATCTTAGAAAAATCTGTAAGTCTTTGTAATTTAAGAGAGTTCATCATGAAAAGAAACTACGTAAGTGATCGTCCATCGCGTGAGGTGTAGCAATTGTCACCCACAGCTGTCAGTCTAGCGAGAAAAAGAATAATTTATTTGCATAATCAAGTGCACTGAAACTAGTTGTTACGTTAAATTAACATTATATAATTTTGTTATCTCTCGATAAGATAGCGTGGGTACAGATTTCTACATAATTCTCCATAATTAAACACATTTTGCTAGTGTGGGTTAATCTGGTAAAAATTTACAGACTTTTTCGTTGGTAGGTAAATATTATGCACAATTGACGAGCATCATACACATTTAGATCGCCAAGATTGTTCATATGACAAACGGGAGTCTAAAGCTGGCGGAAAAATCTTCCAGGTTTTCGAGCTTCAAGTTATCAAACATTAAATCCAAAACGAAATAACAACGCAGGCATTCATGTTTAATTTGTTACGTCAAAATTATTTCACTAGTAACTACTATACTTGTTGGACATAAGTACATAAATGGTGCAATTAACAAATTATTTGCTTGTTAAGCATCCACTTAACACATTCAACTGCAGAAGTACACCAGCTGTTCGCAATTTTTGAATAACTTTGTCGTCTGTAAAGTTTATTTTATGTCCGTAATATTTATTGACTTCTAGACATCTGTTTAGACAGGTTTACTAATCAGCCGTTGGATCCTAATAACTAACAGGAGCATTTAAATATCAGTTATAGGCAATTTTAGTTTTTGAATGTATCAAGATTGGAATTCGATTTCAGCCGTTTTCATCTGTTCAGAAACAAAATACGTGTTTTGGCTAGACTGTCGACAAGTGTGATCGTAAGATCTTGAAGCAAGAAAGTGTACGTTGTAGGTAATTGTATAATAATTTATATAGTAGATACTCAAATATCGTCCTGAGTAGGTTGGGTAGTAAGCGCTTCAACAACCTATACATTGAGAGATCATGTCTGAAATTGAAAAAAAATCATTTCTTACATAACATACAAAATTTTAGCAGGTTTTATAATTTACTTTTGTTTTAAATTAGCACCTAATTTCATAGTAATTCATTTAGTAACACTGTAACAACCTCTATTTAAAATGAATGACATAAAAGGGACACCAATATGTCCTATAATGAGCGTAAGGGAGACGAGGCACCATGAATCACCTGTCAAACCGAACGGAGTGTAATCAGATAATAAGTCCGCCGCCTGAGTAATTTTGGTTCAAACAAATACAACTCACTTACGCAGGTGTAACACCTGTTAAAACAATGGACACGTTAAGTAACCCCGTTGGGGCCCGTGTTCAATGTTCAGTTATGTTTGGCGGTTATTTTCACCTCCTGGATTCTACGTCAACACTTTGCGTGTCTGTAGGTATTATAAAAACCTAATTTTGTCTATGGTCACCTGCATTCCATTTTTATCCGATAGTCCGACAGCGGGAGCGCAATGTTTTTCCTTTAATTTTCTATGTAGGTAATAAAAACCGAATGAATGAGTTCCAGAATTAAATGTTTGGAATTAAAATTCGAATCAAGTCTTACAGTTAATAGACGCACGCAACGTTGAATCTCCGTTGCGTTGTGACGTTTCGAGCACAGATTTGATATCTTCGTAGACCAGCCAGTTCAAAAGCTAATTTGACCTACAAGAGGTAGGTACTTCAGACTGAAATGTAATTCGCATTTCCGTGAGGAGAATTTAGGGCGGGCTTGATTTGCTTTTCATCGGGCATGAATTAAACGTTCATAAATCATAATGTTGCTAGGAACCCATCCAATGTGAATGCGTAAATAGCTTGATATTTATCTGATGGGATTCTGGTTCAATGCGACGAGAATATTGAGCAAATTTCTATACCACTGCTTACTAATAGCTCGGTTTCTGATAAATGATCAAAATTTTCTTCATAAATTCTAAGTAGTGAAAGAACTTTTTATATTGTTGCTTTCTAAATAAACTGTATGTATAGTAAATTATATAGCGGTGATAGCCCAGTGGCTTAGAATTCGACCTCGAATCGAGGGATCCGGGTTCGAATCCCAGTGGCACGCACCAATGACTTTGTAATTAATAAAAAGTTATGTGCGATTTATGAAATTAAATATCACCTGCTGTTACGGTGAAGGAAAACATCGTGAGGAAACCTGCATGCTTGAGAGTTCACAATAAAATGTTCTCAAAGGCATGCGAAGTCCACCAACTCGCAGTAGGCCAGCGTGGTGGACTAAGGCCTACATCCTTCTCATTGTGAGAGGAGACCCGACCCTGTAGTGGGTCATTAATGGGTACTGACACATAGTAAATTAAGTAAGTAAATAAATTGTATAGTTAGCTAATCTATCTATGCTAAGCATCTTCCTTTAACTGAGACATCTGCTGAACATAGGTATCCTGTAATCGACGACACTCCGACCGACCCCGAGTCTTTTGACCTGAATCATGAATCTATCAGCTTTAATCCCTATTTATGTAACCCTACTTACATTTATGTAACACTACTTAGTCTTGTGAAATGGTTTACTGCATATACTTGATGGAATCCGAGTGTAAAATAAAAGAAAACTACTCTTAAAAGAGGTCGGCTCCTATCTGCACTGTATCGTGTTTTATTGAGGCGATATTTAACTTTCGTTCAGCCCCTGAAAAGACTCACTATGTATTTATTGACGGTCTGGCTACGTGTGTTGTAAATATTTTGCGTTATAAACCTGCCTGCATAGTTCATTTTAATTTTTCCATATAGGCAATAGGTTTATGATCTTCCAAGATGTATTGGGCTTTTTGCGCGTTATCTATTTATGCATGTTTTCATCTTTAGTAATCTCTTACATTACTATTCTGTTAAAACTGTTTCCATTAATTTCTAAATATTTTTGTGTAGGCATGTTTAAAAAAATTCCACGCCAATTAAATCTCAAAATAGGCGTGTATGTATGACCGATCTCAAAGTTCAAGGATAGTTCAACAAATAAGTACATTAGTATCACAATAGCCGCGTTTAACGATCCCATCTGCCTCAACGGTTAAAGAATAAACACCACAAAACTGCCTCGATTTGGTATAACGTGACACAACGTCAAAGCAGTCGAAGCCAAGGCTAGACCTGTGTTCTGTTACCATTTTGTACTAACACTTCCTCTCGCAATATGGCCCTTGTATGTTCGCAATACGGTGTCATGACTAGCGTTTCAAAGACTGTTTATAATAATACGGAAACGACGGAGCCTCAAATGGTCGGTTCGGGCAATTATCTTGACAAATGCTCTACTAACGAAGCGGACTGACGTGCGGCTGGATACGTGCGCAAGGTGACATGTTTAGGGCTGACAAAATGTCACCTAGTCGCTATATTATTATTTAGCCGGACGGATATTTACGGCTGGTGATTAAAATGAAGCCGGAGTTTTCGATTCGCCACCATCTATCCGGCTTCTGCGTTATTAAAAGCGTACGGTCGAAGCCAAACACTCATCACGAGAATACCACATATACAAAAAAAAATTCACACTAAACGGCATTGAAGCGGTATCGGTACCGTGGAGGAGAATGCTGCAAGTCCTTCTATTGTGGGAAGAGGCCTGTGTCCAGTGTTGGATAGCAAAACAGGGGTAGGCTTCCACCTGATTATTCTTTATGGGCGACTGGGGGCAGCCCTAGTTGAACGAATAGGTAGCTAACGATCGACACAATGAAAGCTCACTTTACCCAAGTAAATAGAAGCTAATTCTTTCACGGTTATGGAGAAAGTTTGTTTTAAACGAATGTCTTTCTTATTCGCTTGACCGCTCTATTGTTGTTTGCACAAAATTTGCGCGTCATTGTTCCAAAGCGCAAATAGTATTTACTTGTAGAATGGAAATTGCATCTTGTATTAGTCGAGGGTCATGTGCCTACGTACATTTGATTGTAAATCCTACTACCCTGCTGCTATTACAAATGCGAAAGTTTCTGAGGGTGGATGAATGTTTGTTATTCTTTCATGCAAAACGACAGAACAGATTTGGTACACACACAGATTTGTCCCTAATAAGAACATTGTTTCTGAACAGGACACGATGTTACAAATACGAATTGATCCGCTCGCAGGAATCTTGCCTGTAAAAAATAAAGGTCCCGCGTTTAAGCTAGGTTTTAAATTTCATGTCTATCTTTTAAACCACGAGTATAGGTTGAAGTGCATTAACCTGAAGTTTGAATTGAATTCGTGCTTTATTTTTCATGCAGGCCGCTGGAATCAAAGGATTCCATCGACTCCCTAAGGTTCTCTATCGTCTTTGTGTGGGAGGATTCATTATATTTTTTTCTTTTAAATTTATTAGACTGCCTTCGCCGACCACTTTAAAAATACTTGTAAAATTTTATCTAACTATTACGATTGGCTTCCGATAGTTTTAATTGCTTGTAAATTCTTTAGTTTTTATTCAGTTTACACGGTAAAGTAATTGTTTGTTGTATCCTTATTGAGTGCTCATGGTCATAAGCCACACGGTTGCTTCATTAGCGGTAATGTCTCAGTTTTGCGATATTGTTTCTCTCAAACGGGTACAACATGAACTTGCGTGAGTAATAAAATTTTACGAACTATGCTCATAATGTTCGTATTAAGTGGTTGTCGCACCTTTGTTTAAGGGCAATTAGAATGTTAACTTCAATCGGATTAAAGGTTAAGAGAAAATTAGTTTTTCCGCTTTCGCGTCACGGGTTTGTGGGTCACATGAGCGTGTGTTTGTTTAACGAAATTCAACTTTGCCGAAACAGGTTTGAGATGTTTTCGTTACGGTGGCTGTGGCGTGGCGCCGGACCAACCGCACTTTTGCGGTTAATGTGTAAGCGCAGAACGCACAAACACTCGCTTAGTACTTTGACACACATTTCATAATGTACCACTGTCGCTAAACACAGTTAACTGGTTATTTAACATTTTAAGCGCAATATACGGCGTAGCTGACCTTTCCTGACGACGTTTTTACGCGCGGTTACTGCCGGTCACCCCCAAATAGACTCGCTCGACTATTTTATAATTCGAACGCGTTCACACCTTAAAAGTTTTTCTGTCCCTATTCGGCCGGTCAATTAAAAATCAAACAATTCGAACGCACCCGCTAACTCGAGCCCAAACTACGGTGCTCTAAATGGCGCCATAAATCCGTCGGGCAAACAACTAGGATTTACACAATGTAAATATTTGTGCTGCACTCGAAATCTCGTGCCCGTACAGACGAGCCGTATAATCTCGCGCGCCACTCGGATAAGTTTTTATGGAGGCCGCCGGCCGGGACGAGAGGGAATAGTTAGATAAGATTGAAAAAAAATAATGGGAGTCGCGTTGGTTCCTGCAAAGGCAACTAGCCGGAGCGGAACTCCCGTCGGGTTCCGCTGTCATCTCTTCTAGCTTGTCGGTGCTGGGGGGCGGAGGGGGGAGGGGATCAGATTAGAGTGGCCGGGTCAACTCGTAGCATAAAAAGGAGTGCGTGAGGAATGCGCTGCGAGCCAGGTGCAACGCCCGCGCGCCGCCCCCGACCGGCATTTTTGTGTACGCTCACGCCTAATGCGAGATCAGTCGGAAAATCGGATTTAGCGCCAATTAACCAAACGGGATATCGAGATTTGACGTTTCTAGTAAATCTGTGTGGACCGTTAGCGACAATCTTCCGTTTCCTCGAATAATATCCCGCCAGGCCGGTATTTTATCTGCGAATGTCGCAAACTTGCGGCGATTGTGGTTTAAGTGACAAGAGGCGATTAAAGCGCTCGTATCGGAGGTTAGGTTTGAACAATAAAATGGCGATAAGTCGTCGCAGCGATCGCGGGTCGAGATTAACTTATAAATCGTATCGACTCGGATGGCACGTTGTTCGGGAGATGAAATTCACACCACGCTATCCGACTCCGAATGGTATCTTGGACCGTTAGGGACACAATGGCTGGGAACACTAAACAATATTATGTGGGTCGCGGCGCGACAGAGAGACACCGGACCTCGCAGACAATTAAACTCGACACCATGTCCACGCCATACGGTTTGATGGTAAAACGGAACGCGGCAATTATGTCACCGGTACCGGTACGGAAGGTTAAAACAAGTAATGGTCGCTGTAGAGGTAATTAATTCCTAAAACAACAGTGAAACAATGGGTATGTATCACATGTGACTCACGGGACAGCGAAGTTGGTTAAGGTAGGTACCATTCAGAAGATTTTGATAAGCGCAAAGTTTTCGCGGTTTTACCTTTTGACGCGACTTGCGTTTTACTGGTGGTTGCGAAGTTTACAAACACGACGAGAATGTGTGCGTCTCTGTAAAATAATTTCATTTTTAAATACTCTGACTTGACTGATTTGTACACGAGAAACTACACCAAGTTATTATATTAGAAAGACGCGTGTGATTTCGTGACTAGACTCCATGTTCATACCAAAAAGTAGAAACAAAAGATCAATTCATATTCTTAACACACAACAATATATTTCAACTATTAAAAACAATGAAGGCTTATTAACTATTGCTGGGTAAAACACGCGCGCAGTAGATTTTTTTTCTAATGTCTAATATGAAAATAATAACTGGATACGAACGAAACCGCGATGAAGGAAGATTACTGGCTCTATAAATTACTGATGATGAAATAATTACCGTCTAATGATATCGTTCCAAGAACTCGTAAGTGAATGCTACAAATAAAGATAAATAAACCTACAGAGCACATGAGAAATTTGCGTTTGGAGAGAATCGTAAATGTGATGTGAAGGAATTGGAAACGTTCTTTAAGGTAAGGGGGAGCAGACGGATTAAATAGCACAGAGTAAAGAAAAAATAAAATATGAGCGTTTCGGCAAATACCACAGCCCCTAATAGTGTAGGGTATAGGGACTAGTTAAAATCGTGTTTGGAAACTATACGTATAGTATCGGCTTCTTCTGAGACGGCAACCAGATATCATTGTTGCCACAGTCTAAGTTTATCTAAGTAGGTTGCGTCGGAAACGTGTTATTCAACACATGCTTGCGGTTTCGATTGATATTTTAAGGGCTTCGTTACTCTGTGTTTACGAGTCGTTCGGCTCGGTCGTGTACGTTTGCGAAACTCAGTTGAGATTCGTTTTGTAAGCGAACGGTTGGATTGGTTGTCATATCATTTTGCATCTATACTTTCAACTTTAATAATGATCCGATAAGTATTCAGTCACTTCGATTTTTTTTTATGAAGAAATTGACATTGACACCTGTTTTTCGCGAACTATTTTTTTGTTTACTGACGAAACCGGGATTTTCCGTCAGTTTTATAGTAGCTCCTGTCAGAACGTCCAAATGTTTTTCTAAGAGAGCAAGCATAAGTAAGCATACCGGGCCTACAGTAGTCGGTTTGCCGTTATAAAAAAAAGATTGTTACAAGCACAGATATAGATCTAAATAGATCACGCAAAAGTGTAACGCAAAATATTTGAAAAGTTTGCGCAATGCGCAACCATCGGCACTGTTTCGCATTAAGTTCTTAAGTTCATATGAGACCACAAATTCATTCCTGCAATGCAATAACTCAAATTTCAATAAAATCGATTTGTTTAATACTCATTTGATGATGATGATGAATCGAATAATTCATATTATTCGTATTGGCGTTTTTGATACGGCGTCGCGTTGGTATAGGATTCCCATCACTAAAACCAGCGTGACTGCCGCTTTACTGAGACAAAACTAGTCTCAGTCTCCATACTGATGATGGTGGGATAACTTACATTATCTTTTTATATCTGTATCTGTGGTTACGAATCTGATGTCATAGCTCCACTCCACAAACCTCAACACAGCGACTCAAAAGAATCCGACACAAGAACTTGTTATTTTTTTCACAACTACCTGTCAAATGTCAATCTTATGATCCGAAACTGTAAACTCGTGTTTGACCAATTACGGTGTACGATGAGCTAATTTTACTCAATATTTCTTTATTGGTGGTATCAATTATAAATTCTGATAATTTTAGCTTCATTGTTTCACCTCTATAGGGTACCCCGTGACGACAAACTTCTTATTTTTTATTTTAAATCTCAATCGTACCGAAAGAGGAGGTAAGAAGACCACACTATCTGACGGTAAGTAGTAACTTTAATCATTTTAGCAGACTGCTACTTTTGGGAACTACGAGTATGTATAATAAAATTCTTTTGAGAATAAAATTCTTTAAACCTAAACCTTTCATCATAAGCATAAACTACAATGCCTTTGCGAAAAAAACTACAATGGTCTTATGTAAACAATTAATATGTCAAAATATATAATTTTTATTCTATCGCGTACCTCATGGCAGTGTGACAATAATGAACACACGGAGAATAAGGTAATATGCGTACCGTTTTGTACAGTTTGTCGTTACGCTATAGAAATTGTGACAAGCCCTTAACCCACTTCAGAGTAAAAGCAAACCTTACTTATTTAATGGTTTTGTTGGTTAATGGTTTCTTAAGTTAAGCCGAATAGCCCACTGCTTGCGTAGATTGCAAGCGATCGGAAAAATTTAATAGGGCATAGACCTTTGAACAGTAGTAGTGTTAATGTTCAGTATTATTCCCAAAATTAGGAATGCACCAATTATAAAGATCAGTTCGACTTTTCTTTATTTCCAAAACTTCGATAAGCGAATAGTTGGTGGTGTGTTAAAAAAAAAATACCAAGCCGACCGCGCGTCCATATACGAGTTAGTTCCGCTGGCTACGCCTAAAGCGCCACACCGTACGCGCATTCGCTCCGCGAACACCTCTCCAAACCTTTCTAAATCCCTGAAAGTACTACATCAGGGCTGTTCTGTGTCATTGCTGTAAGGCAAATATCCGCACCGAAGAAGAAGGGCTCCGAACTTCACCAGTTCCTGTGGATTAACCAGAGGCCGGCCTCCCTCAGGAAGCGCGAGACCCGGCGGCAAGGTTTGTTACAACACCCATTCCTACTAGCTATCGAAGATAACATTAAATATTTAACAGTTAATATCACTGTTTCTTCTGTGATATTGATACTAGATGCTTAAGAAGTGCAGAGACGCACCCAGGGCAGTGTACCCTGTGAGAGAATTGCCCAGGTAAAGAGGAAATCCTCGAGGCCTGAACCCCTACCCTCCATGTGGCGTCTAGGACGCCGCGGAGTAGGACGACTCGCGTCTGTCTATTGGTACTACATCAAATTATGGAGCGCGATCAATAATTAGATGGGTGACCGCTAGAAGTGAATTGCGCTTCCGTACTTTAGAGGGTCCGTTAAGGTATCGGTCCCGGTTGATATCAGCAAATATCAGTAGTTAAATTTTGACGGAAGGCCGTTGAAAAGTACCTTAAAATAATCTTAAAATCATTATCTACGTCAACTTTAATCGAAGTACCGAATGAGTAAAGTATTTGCATCAATGATATTGTAGCTATAAGATCATTGATTTGCATTTTTATTGTTTCTCACACTCCCGTTTCAATAAAGCTTTCGTGATGACCATTTAATAATTGACCTCTAGGTAGTACCGACCACGCACAGATAAAAAAATTGCAAAACTAACCATTTATCAGTGGCAATGACCGTAAAATGTGCAGCAGCGACCTTCACCTCAAAAGGCATTAAAGCGCTCGTTACAATAAACATTTACTGCTTAAAAAAATCACAAAATAAACATTTATAATCTTTGGCAGTGACCGCTCAACTGCGTATAACCTCTCGATGTCCTTGGCATATCAGTTTCAGTTCATGAAGTGCTTTACCTAATCCTTATTTACATAACGATAAGAGTGGAAATAGCTCAAATGATGCGCCGTCGTGAGCTGCAACAATCTAGAACTACATTGCGATGACGTCACTCACGTTACGCTGGATAATTTAAACGCCATATCTGTTCCGACGATGTTATTATTACTAATGTTTGTTCTGATTATGGCAATGATAACAGAGGCCGCTGTTGATACTCTTATCAACAGAGAAAATAGGTTTTAGCGTAAGGTAATAGCGGTAATAAGTTGTTTTAACTACACCCTTTTATAAGTATCACTCCACAACGTCCTCGGAAAGGCTAATAGCCCTTAGACCATTAGGTCTAGGGACCAACGAGGGACTTTTTAATCGGTTTTTTATGTCTTCGACAAGGTTTAAGGTTCCATCAATGGTATCGTAACACAATAAACACGAGACATGAAGAACGTGTTGCTTTACGACGGGCTAATTATGTATTAGAGTGGAGCCGTAATTTCATTGAAATGTTAAACGATACTTACGAAACATTTCAAAATAAATGAAATGAAATTTGTAAAAGCCAACGATTCACAAGCAATCTCGAAGAACTTGATGGATATAGCAACTAAGCCTGCCTCTAATGGTGTTGAACTTGAATGGCAGGTGAACATAATTGTAGTCGAGATATAATGCTTTTAGTTACGTAAGTCCACATCACTGAATAAACAATAGTGAGCATTGACGCGGTACAATAAAACTAATTCACGTCTCGGTGTGCGATGCGTTGCGTTTCGCTGATGCCGACTGGTTTTATAAGCGGCGATGGGCGATAAGCGATGTTAGAGCTATAATCGTTTTGGCAAAATATACTGTGACAGAAGTTAACGATGACGGTTTAGCCCTGCTCGTGGAATTTAAGAATTTAATTAACTGTATAGATAATGACCACATTAAATAGCTACGGAGTTAAGGGATGTTTGGCGTAAGGATCAGAGAAAAAGTGTATCATATGAGGTTGTGTGTTATTCGAGTCGAAATTGACATCAGACTAATATTAATTTATTTTAGAGTGATTAAAATAAGGTACCTATTTATTTGTATTGTAAAATTTCCTAATTTCCTTA
This sequence comes from Erynnis tages, assembly GCA_905147235.1. Lineage (NCBI taxonomy): Eukaryota > Metazoa > Arthropoda > Insecta > Lepidoptera > Hesperiidae > Erynnis > Erynnis tages. Next base: position 12,234,670 of record LR990074.1, read on the forward strand.
TAACGGAAAATAAAAACCGGTTTAAGCCAAACATTCAACAGGATGAATTTTTTTTGGCTTTTGCTAATCATACTCGTCATAAGTAAGAAGTTCTAAAAATTATATTCTTACAGTGGTAAACTAAAACAAAGGCTAACATTTTGGTTTTGTAGGCGCTCATAGACTAAAAATTTAGTGCTATTTAGCGCGTGTAATGCCGTCGGGCATCCGCTTTTATGCGACTAGCACCGCTTGCCATCACGCCTTTTGATATCTTTCGACCATCGCCGATGAGACACATGCACCAGAGCGCATCATCCGTCCCACAGTCATAGCCTAATGACCGGCCCTTATTCACGCTCTACCATTCTTCACGTATTGCGTTACACGATAGTAAATCTCCGGCGATAATTTATGTGTCGAATTAAACTTTACGAGCCCCTCTGTCTACGAGCGATGTCACACGCAGGGTTGTCCGTGGGATTAGGTACCCCAAATTTTGACATCTTAGGAAAGTATAATTAGTTAATAGAGCTGTTTATAAAGTAATCTACTTGTGAGAATTTGTCACAGTTTAGCAATTGGCCAGAGTAGCGGCCTGGGTCCATCTCCTTGTTAATAAAAGGAGACCTAACCTTGCAATCAGTTCTTAAAGATTTGCTTGCTAAAGCTGCAAAAACTGAACGTAAAACCAAACATCAATCAAATTAACCCTACCAAAGAAAATATTGACTAAAACTACGTAATAGTATAATCAACAAACTCATAAGATTTATATTCACAGACTGGTTTTTTGTGTCGACACAACGATTTTTTTAAATATTTGGCGCGGATTTGTTTCTCCATTTAGAGGCATTTGGACCATGAGGCCATGGCATTGGCAACCCTGTCCACATATCAAATTCATATAGAAACCAGTTCTCAGATGTGCACCTGTCAGATTAACTCTGGATACGCGTCCGTTCACAACGAGGTAAACATTTTTTATCTGTGGGAATAATACTCTGAAACCTTTCGGTTTATATGGAGCGGGTCGCCAATTCCAATTTTTGATGTGAAGTGAAATGCTGTCTACCTGCCCGAATTAACCCAGTGGCTTTCGGCGGCGATTTTTTTTACGTTTTGCACCCCTGTCCTTGATTATCGGGGCATAAAGAGCCTAAAGTTAAGAGTAAGTTAAAAGTAAGCAAAGATTTTGAAATGATAAAGCCAAGACTTTATTTTAGGCGAGGAAATATACTGCAGTTTGTAAGCGTTTGGTGCACATTTTTAATAGACGTTTAAGGCATGCTGATAAGTTGTCCAATATTTCTCCTATTACCCAAGCACGGAACCGTAGACCTGGCCGTTGGGTACCATAGCTACACCAACCCCCATGGTCTTGATCGCCTGGAAAGTAGAATGCCCCGCCGGAATTATCTGTCTTTTATTATATGTCACATCTAAGTATATTCATTATAAAAACATTCTGGTAAACTTAAAACGCCTACCCTGCACGTGTTTTCCGCTGGTGAGATCCACTGGTTATTCATTAGGTCAAGTATAAAGATAACTCCCGATATGACTCCCCGCAGATCCTATTAACAAAAACAGATCTAATCTACTAAATGCAGAATCGATGCATAAGCGCACAGAGTAAAGTCTAATAACTGATTCACATTTCCGCAAATTGATACAATATTATCAGCATTTATAAAGTACTTTGTAAATAAAGTACCAGTGCGTAAACGGCTTTATCGCTCAATGAGACGCAGTCATTAACAACTTTTTATTTACACAAGTTATCTGATAAATATTTTATGAGTGTGTGTAGCCGCACGTTTGTATGTTTCATGCGTAGACATTTACGATGGACTGCGCACACTGATGGGACGCTAGTAGCTAAACACAAGTAACCTTGACAAAACAATACAAAAAACTGAATTAAATAGCATCCATGATCCACACTTTAAATCCTGTTCGCATAGATTTTAGTCAGTCTTTCCATACTGATTTAGACCGTAGACCGAAATGATTGAATTCTCATTCGAGTGTGCGATTGGTGCGTAGTTTAAAGTTGAAAATACTTTTTATAAGAATATAGTAAGAATTTACAACTCGGATTATCTCTACTTGTTTGGTAAGACTAGTATAGTAGAATTGTTAGCGCAAATACCACAACGCTAACCAAGCATAATCTTGGCTAAACAACCTTACTAGGTAGTTATTTCATCATACAAAAATCTGCAAAGAAATCCGGTCAGTGTGCACCGTCCACCCGCGGAGATTGCACACATAAAAACTTAACTAATTAAAACGTTAAAAATATAATCTGTTTCGTCTCCAAAACGTCGATATGGTGCATTTGCATACACAAATGAGCGTTAAATGCGTGATGAGGAGCGTGTTTAACGCTTATCTCTTACGATGAGAACGCTCTCTCCGGCTCTTTGCGCAAAAGTTATGATGAATGTACCTAATATTTAGATTTTCGGTAACTTTTAAAATGTTTTTAAAAGTCCTATAAACAATCTAAGTCTATCAATTCATTGGAGCGTGGTGGAGTCACACACTGAAAGAGACACCATTTTAAATTAACAATTTTTTTATTCGTTACAATTCGTTATAATTTTCCATTATTTAGATTTAGAATTATCGCGCCTTCGTTCGTTATAAAATCATGGGAATCTAGATTTCGAAACTATACCTACTAGAAAAGAGGCAAATTTTCTTAATTTTATATACTGAAAAAGTTATTGAAATGATTTAGCCTTACTATCTTCAAATTCGTAAATTACTTAGATTCGTCAGAAACAATAAGTATTAATTTCTTTGCTACGAGTAAGTATTGAATTCTGTATTCAAATCAACTGCGACCCGCGTACTTAAACTGGACTATTATAGCCACAGATAAAACATTGCGATTTCCTGTACGCTTTAGCAATAGGCTAAACAAACGTTGACTCAAGATTTAAGCATACAATCATAATGAATAATTTAATATGCAATAGAGAAATGGCCGATATTGCGCAAGCAAGCTGTTTGCGAGGTCTCTCAAGTGCTGGTTCAGAGAGGCGGCTGGTGGAGTGTTTGTCCACTTATCAGCTCCGTGAGTGTCTCCTGATCCTGACTCTTGAAATGAGAGCCATCGGAGTAACCTTTGATGCTGTTTCTAGGACTCTTCTATGGATCCATTATATTTTGAAGTCTATTCAATTTATACCGACAAAATTACGGTTTTCTATTGATACAATGTCATGGCGTGTCAAAACACATTTTTGGTAGTTTTGGTCTGTTGGGTATACGTTATGACCACAGAACAGATAAAGAGGTTCCTTTTTTATCTATTCCGTGGTTATGACCATTAACTGACCTCAACTTTGATTGTAAAATATAACGAAATATAACAAAATATAAATAGCTCAGACAGAGAGAGAGAGAGTTGATACCATCGGGTTTTCAACGATTATAAAGGGTCGATGTTATTCAAACAGCGCGTTCACTCGAATGCTGGTTCAGGAAGGCGGCTGGTAGTGTTTATCCACTTGTTACCACCGCATAAGTACCTCTGATATGTCTTAAAAGGTTTAATTCATTATCCAACTATGTTTATCTTGAATTTGAACTAGTTGGTCCTAGTTCAAATTACAAATACGCGGTTTAAACACAGCTATACCTTGCTACACGCTTACCATTCATTAAAAAGCAAAAAGCTGTTCCTTTGCATTTGATATAATATGTAGTAACAGGAAAACAAATTTTTATGTAAAGTGCCGATAAGCATAATTTTACTGCTAAAACCGCAAAAAGTAGCATTGGTTGGCATCTACAACATCCCAAGTGCGTACACATACGTTCGTTCGCATCAGAATGCCACCAATTATGGTGATATCCCTTCATTACAAAACTCATCGCCGTCAAAGGGCTGTTAGGGAGCCGGTGTGGTGGTCGAAACGGCACGATTACACATGCAGTACTGTATATCATTCCTAGATAGCCTGCAGTGTTCACTGTGGCTACCATCAAAACAACGAGCCGGTTTTAGGTACGTGTCGGATTATTGACAGTGAACGAGTAGGTCATATTTCCAACGATATGTAGTTTTGGACGTCGATGATTCAGGAGTTTTTCCACTGTTGATAAAACGTTAAAGACACTAATTTTGGTAAAACTGAAACCGTCATTAACGAGTTGTTAGAGGAGTTACCTAAGGTTCTAAATGTGATAAAAGTAAAACATTGATTGTTTTAATTATTATCGTCGGAATGCAACGTCGTAAAAACTTAGTAAGACAATAATAACAAACTGCAAATAAAAAAATCAATTTCATAATTTTTTATCGTTGGGTTTCATTTGCGTCTATAGAATATCAAATGGCCATTGTAGATTCAGTTAAAATACTTCGATGTCGCAGTTTTCCTTTTCGCAGTACGCTTACCGCTTGATCGCAGACAGTAGAACAAATCAGAGATGCAGCGGCCCAAGCGAGCACACCGTTAAAATATGCGACCAATAAAAGACCAGCCGAACGCAAATGGTAATTTCGTAATTGCGTGTTTATCCGTGACCACAGAACAGTGAAACCACAGAGCGGAATTAACCAAATAATTACACGTCGATTACACGGCTCCTTCCCGATATCTTCAACCAAATTGCACCTCACAATGTTATCCGATTCAATTACACTTGCTAATGAGCGGCGATTGTTCGAAATGAAAAGTGGTCAGATCCCCGATATGGTATTGATGGCGGAAAATTATTGGGTAAAACAGTGCAAATTTTATAAACAGTCGCTCTTACGGCTATACGACCGGCGTTTAAAATGTAACCTTTAAAGTCATCTTTTATCGGTAATCTCCGACGGTGGTTTCGTGTCGTAAATTCAATCAATCGCTTTCAATAAACTGGATGCTCCTGTTCGGTTAATTTTCGCTTCGGGCTTAATTGTTTGATTTTGAAGATAAAGTTGGACAAAGTTTGTGATCAGCATAAAATTATCACTGTTCAGTGTTGCAAAACACAAGTGTCATCTTTGGTAATTATGTACCTGTAAATACAAGTAAGAGTTTAAGATTATAGAGGGGACTCCCCCTCCGCTCCTGTAAAGACTTAAAGAAAAATTGAGCAGGTTTTTACCCCTTGACTAAAGAGAAGGGTGTTATAACATTTACGCATCTGTTTGTAGATAGTTATATTTGTCTCGTCTTAACTAAGGTGTTGGCCTAAAATCGATAAATTTATATTCACTTAGGATTTGCATTGAACACATTATTTTAGTCTTGCCGTTTAGAAAATTAAAAGCCAGGTTCTGAGGATGAATGGCTTTATATTGTTACGTTTTTACGCAAAAGCTCAAAGGGATTTTTTTTCCTACTAGAAAATCGACGAACATCGTCCCTCGCTCTTATTGACTATATGGTTTTTCTACATTCATTCCAGTTCTATCATTTATGCTTCTCGTACTTTTATGCTTCATACTATTTTCTTTATTTTATTCATCTCTTTCATGTTATAGGTCGGGGGTAGACCTTTCTACTCTATTCTATGCTTTAGCTCAAAGGGTTTAGACGTAGTTTGGTACAATTTGGTTAGGTAACCCAAAACATTTACGTTTCGAAACTAATCACTATTAACAGGAATCGCTCGGGGGACATCATCAATTACATTGGTGACCGGAAACCGCGAATCTCGTCCCACATAAATATACTGCCTTCGGCTCTTTTCGTTTCAAATTCGTTGCGCGTTGGTCGCGTTTCCTTTCGATCGGTTAGCTTCAACAGATTTACTATAACCTGTGCCACCAATATCTTCCCTTCGCGTTCGTCGGAGAGTTCAAGGAACATTTATATAAATTTTAAAGACCTACTTGTAAATTTCCAGGGGAGGGGCTGTGTTCTAAGCCGTAAACAACATGGACATTATCATCAAAGCATTCGTATAGTTAACGTCACATGTCAGTCTGTCTTGACATCTTCCTATAGTGGTATAGCGCATGCGACGAAAGACGTTTTAGGGCACTTTTTTACACTTTGGGTTACGTTACTTAAGTTTTAGTAAGGATCCCTAACCTTTTCTAGCAATAAATATAGCCTATGTTACTCAGGCTGAATGTAGGTTTCCAATAGTGAAAGAATTTTTGAAATCGGCACATACACACACAAAAATACAAATTTTTCTTCTTTATAATATTATTAGTGTAGATTATGTACAGATAAGTGAAAAATTACTTCTCATACCATCTTCTCGATTTTGACTCGCTGGTATTCGCGGCGCTCGGGTCTCGCTCGGGACAAATATTGGTATGCAACTCAAGCGTTTGTTCATTGTCCGTTTATATTCGTGTTGTGCGCGGGCATACCTGAGCACGCTCATTCTATTTATGAACGCCGTCTCGTAAAATAAATCTGAATACTTTATTCTGTTTGTCGTATAAATTACATATCGTTTTCAATATCGAATTCAGCGGTCGGCCTTCGTATGAATATTGAACGGTCACTGGCCATGCGACCCTACAGCCGTCGATTTCCTGTGTTCAATTACTTTTCGATGTTAAATAGTAATAATTAAGTGTGCTACTTCATTACACAACCTTAGAATAGGACTTCCTGTTTCGAAACTAGCAAATAGATCCATTACTTGAGTTGAGTATACGCTTAAATTCAGTTCTCATTCTTAGTCTTTACGCGGTTTATTTGTCGTAGAACTCCGAGTATCAATTACTATTTTCCTAACACACACGAGTGCTTAAACCTCTTTTGTGTCATTTCTGAATTATTTTTGGATTTATACATTTGGGAATGTGTAAAAGAGACAAGAACATTGGTCGAATATCAGAGTTCAAACACTAGCAGTACAAAATAGCAACGTAAAATTCAAGTAATGTTAGACTGGCCTGTTGGTCTAGTGGTTAGCGACCCTAACTACTACGCTGGAGGTCGTGGGTTCGATTTCCACCCAGGACAAATATTTTGTGTAATGAGCATGAGTGTTTGTTCTGTGTCTGGGTGTTAATTATCTATATAAGAATGTATTTAACTAATATACGTAGGTTTGTCAGCTATCTGGTTACCATAACACAAGCTCACAGCTTACTTTGGGATCAGAAAGCCATGTGTGAGTTGTCCCACAATATTTATATTTATTTATTTTTTATATTAATGTTACTTCAATTCAACAATCCAACCGCTCAAAGTACCAACTACCATAACCGAATAGGTCATTAGTAATTGAGCAGTACATGCAAATGGCAGTGGAACATTAAAAACGCCATTTCCGCGAGAGCCCGACGATGTGCCCGGGTAACTGCGTAAACCTCAGTTGCAGCGAAATGGATCAAAACTAGGCTTGGTGAAAAAATATCGATATATCGATGTATCGATATTTTTGTCTCGATTTATCTATATTTTAGCAGATATATTTTAATCCGATATATCGATTCGTCGATCCAAAAAATATACAATGTCGAAAATTGTATCAAATTCGATATTTTTTAGTTATAAATTAATTATGTTATCTTAAGTAGCTAGAAATGAAAACGGTAAAATTTAGACGTTCATTACTTTCACTCGTAAATTGATTTGAAGGTGGTGTTTTGTACTCGCGTTTTTATACAAATTATTTAAATGTACAAAAATCTCAATTAAAACTGTTACATTTATTTAATGGTAGCATGACAAACATGAAAATGAACGGATGTACGATGAAAACGATTCATGATCATAGATCATGAAAATTCATAATGTCCGACACATCGATGTATCGATATTTTTTCCTTGATATATCGACGCCGATATTGATATTTTTATAAATATCGATACATCAATATTTTATTTCGTTTTCAACATCCCTAATGAAAATTGCATACAATTAAGCGCTCGATCGATACGACGTCCGTCTCCCCGGCGCCGCTGCGCTTAGAAGAGCCCATGAGAATGTTTAATTAAGCTGTAATTTACTGCTAACTGGTATATTGAATGGACGTTGGTTTAGCTCATTCCGGAGAGCGCCCCGGGCGCCTCGTTGGCAACCCGCTACGTAATCCTAGGTTCTGATTGATTGATGGCGGCCACAGAAAAAGGGAAAAATAGAGCGGCAAAAATTCCGAATCCACCGTAGCTAAAAGTCGACCGCCGTAACCGCGACTCTTCTGTGGTATGCAAGGTGAACGCAACTCACCAATAGGCTAGTCTCTTACTGTCCGCCGCGACAGAGAAAAACACACGTGCGGGTTCTTATTTCAAACTCTTTGTCGAATACCATGGGAGTGTCGCTGGCTCATCTAGCGGCAATCAGATCCCAAATCCATTCGATCATTCTCGATTTCAGTCACGATGATACTCATAGAAACAGCTAATATATGCGCTCAATCTAGCAGAATCTCATTGCACACCTATTCCGCTTACATACTTAGCCGTTCTCTTTGCTTGGTATTTCAGTGAAGGTGGCAGTGTAAGTCCGACTGGCCAGAGGAGGTTTTGTACATACCACTCTAATTCCATTCCACTAGAAATGGGTGGTCAGTAACGGATACATGACAGCAATAGATTAACTATAACTTTGTATGTTTAAGAGATTATATCTTATGTGTGTATCGATACGGACTATCTAAGTCTGGTTTTGCTGGTTACTTTTATTCTATGTTGCATACCCGTTACCTCAGGGTGGCAACAATTAACCGACTCTACAGTGGGTCAATCTGACCGTAGTAGGGTCAAATCTCCTAAAACAACGATACAGGCATTAGTCCGCCCCCCAGGTATTATTGGATAAATTTCGTGAAAATTTGATAAACGCTGAAACCATTTTGAAGCTGATATGTATTATGGAAGTTTTCTATTAAAGTAACGCCCGATTTCAATAGTTAATTTTTAGATTATGGATAGCTTGTTATTCTGAACATAAAAGATTTCAATGCAATTCAAAGAGTATCTGAGCCGTCTGTATCGCAATCCCTATCTGAAGATCGGTTAGTAAAACCCACGGTAAGTCGGTAAAGAATTTAGCTTTTAAAGTTATTGCCTAGAACAATGCTTGGTCTATCAATTTCGGCAAACAATGAATGTCACTGTTAAAACATAATGTATCTCAATGCAATAAATAACGATTTGAAATACTAAATAATTGCCCAAGTTTCTATCGTAATTAATTAACCGAGCTCGCGCAAGAAGGTCAACAAAGTATCGGTTTCATTAAGCCCAGACATATTCGCAACTCAGTTTAAATCGCCCTACATGGGACTATAAGGAAACCTAGTGAAATAATGAGACGAAATTATAAAACTGATAAATCTTCTTTATTCTTCGTCCATTACAATATTGATATTTTGACACTTTTCGCTATTAGCTCTCGAATTGACCACGAAGCAAAAACACGGCGATTCCTGGGCGAAAGTAAAGGTAATTATTTATCTTTTTTATAAAGTCTGGGGGGTTCGGGTTTTTATTACCGGGGATGGGGTATATTCTCTTTTCTTGAGGGTTTCAAGGCAGGAGATCCGAGAAAGCCGAGTTTAAGCTCGATTACAAGAGACTTCGAACACAACGCAATTGACCATAATAACAAAAATTACGATGAAAATTTGGTTCTTATTTTCCTTATGAAACACTACTAGATACATCCCGGTTATATTATGGCATGTGATTTGCAAAATTTGGTTCTTCTATGGTTATTTCTTATCAATCAACGTAGGTATTTCGTAACTTGCAATTGCATTAGATTCGCTTCATTTGTCGACACGAATGCGTAAATTGTACAATTCAAACTCATTTGTCGTTACGAAGACATCATGTGTGTTATTGTTGCGAAACGCCTCAGTTATTAACCGACTTCAAAAAAAGGAGGAGGTTCTCAATTCGTCTGTATGTTTTTTTATTTTTTTATTTTTATTTTTATTTTTATTTTTTTTTATATTTGTTATCGCCGCATTCCGTCATTTGTTAACCGATTTGAATTTTTTCTTTTTGGTTGGGAAGATGTTACTTTGAATTTGGTCCCATATTAAGTTAGTGTTGATCTGATGAAGAGTTTCGGAGATACAGAGTGGAACTCTTCAACGGATAAGAGTTAAGGAACCGGGTTAAAAAAATATTATTACTGGTCACATAACCTTTGCAGAACTATGTAGACATTGACCACCTTTGAGTCTGATGATGGAGTGGAACCCGTTTTTATTTTATATTTCTGACCGCCGTATTCCGTCATTTGGTAACCAATTTGAATTGTTTTTTTTTGGTTTGGGAGCTGTTACTTTGAATTTGGTCCCATATTAAGTAGGTGATGATCTGATGAAGAGTTTCGAAGATACAGAGTGGAACTCCTCAACGGATAAGAGTTAAGGAACCAAGTTGATAAATTATTATTGTTGTTCACATTACCTTTGCAGAACTATATAAAATTTGACCACCTTCGATGCTAATGATGTAGTGGAACTCGTTATAAAATAGGAATAATTAAATCGTGTTTAAAGCAAGTTAATTTAAATAATTTAAATAACTGTACAAATTATATATTTAAACATTAATAATGGTAATCCGTAAGGTTACCATTAAGTAGCCAGTTGCCGCAACCTATGATGAAGCATTAAAACTAAGATACCAGAGTCAGATAATAGAGTGGAAGTGAAACTATGATAACTAAAAAGCATTAAATAAAATAATTTTAAACAAAAATGTGAACCGACTTCAAACTAAAAAGTAAGAAATAACTTTACAAACAGACTTCAATAATAAGGTATTTTTGGAGTCTGTGCCCAAGTTCATCCTCAGTTTAACCTCAAGTAACCTCATTTTTGCAGACGAGTTTTAAAGTCACGAAAAAATCAGGACATGTAGGTACTTTAATATATTTTACTAAAAAAGAAGTATGTATAATTGTACGGGCTAGTATCGACACCATACGATAGTCAAAGAAAAGATGTTGTTAAAATTTATAATATTTATTGTTGTACACTGTAGGTATGATAATGATGTTGCTATGAGTACGCGCGCGATATGTTAGCATCCCAAATGCATACTAAATTGAAAATGTGACCGGCGCGTGCTGTACGAAAAACGCGCTGACGGTTGGTGTACGGTTGCACCGTACAATAATGTACAATGGAAAGAGAGATTTAATGTGCTTTAAAAATGCACATAACAAAACTGACCTCAAACTAAAAAGTAAGAAATAACTTTACAAACAGACTTCAATCCTTAATAAAATAATGTTTGGAGTATATGTAAAAATGAGGTTACTTGAGGTTAAACTGAGGATGAACTTGGGCACAGACTCCAAAAATACCTTATTATTGAAGTCTGTTTGTAAAGTTATTTCTTACTTTTTAGTTTGAAGTCGGTTCACATTTTTGTTTAAAATTATTTTATTTGTAGATTCGAGTTGCATCTGGGAACCGCTTGTACAGTCAGCTACATGTATTTTGGTGCAGCAAGCATACCAGTATGAATGGTTTATGCACCTCCAATATACCGAATAATAATAATTATGGTGGTACCTATGTAAATATAAATACCTATATAAATACCTATATAATGGTATCTAGATTTCAGTTGATACCTAGTGGTACATATTTTTTTTTTTTTTAATATTATTTTTAAATAGTTCTTGTTACAATATTTTCAACAAATAAAGAAAAGTCGTTTATTTCCACATGCATGAGTTATCTTATGCACACCTACGCTGTTTAAAATTAATTGATTATATTGTTTTAAAAATAATCGAATATATTACGTCAGATTCAATAGTTTACCTGCAAAATAAACTATTGAAACAATACCTTCTTGCCATTTTTATTACGCAGTATCGACTTCTTGCATGAAATTGAAAAACCGCTTGCAAAATTATTCTGGTTACTTTGGACGTATAATTCTTATGACTGTGTACTACATAAGTAATGTTCTTTTTTACGATATTGTTCGTCCATTTCGCTTCGATCTGATGAGTGCGACTGTACCTACATTGTATTCGGTAAACAGACTCTTCGGATACATCGGTATAGTATTTCGTCACGTCGCCGCTATTGTTTCAAGTTTCCACGCGAATCCGATGTTTACCGAATCTTACTCGCCATTGTTTCAATCGATTATTGAATTTGTCCGTCCGCGGATACGTTTGGGTAAACATCCTGATAGTGCATTGTTTACTAAGTCGCCGGATGCATGAATATCAACTGTGTAAGTTGATGTTGGATGCACAAAACATAGAGTAAGCAACAGACTTCGTAGAAGAGCGTGCTCTTGAAGACATCACTAATCAATTGACGCTTCACTCTTAGGGTGATTTTCCACCAGAGATGTGCTATGCTACGTTGCTATGGATGCGTTTAATATCCACCAATAATATTCATTGGGGCACATAGCTTAGCACTGGTGGAAACGGGTTCAACTAAGATATGTTTTTTATATAGAAGGATGCGTGCTATGAATGTGTGCTATGGATGCCTGCTATGGGCCGTCGCGTGGTGAGCTATGTGCAGAGCAGATTACCTACAGTATGCCCGCGTTTGTCGCATCTTTCTCGCGCAGCTACTTTGCGGCGGCGCATCTTCATAGCGCCTCTTCCTCGCACAGCTACATAGCTTAGTATTGATGGAAACCGAAGATGTGAAATCTACGCTACGAAAATATGTGGATATTTTCGTAGCGTAGATTTCACATCTTCGCAGCATAGCTCATCTCTGGTGGAAATGCACCCTTAGGATTACCTATGTCGTGGGTGCGAGGGACGCACACAAGGCAAAAACACACACTCAGTGCAGAAACAAAAATTCAAACTCATTATGCAAATCAAACCTGTGCTTCTCTGGGAACTGAACCCAGAACCCTCCTCGCAGCGTATCGGCGTCTCTTGGCAGAACCTTCTATCCTATGTTTCGTGACTGATGTCAATAGACCAATGTCAAGTAAACATTGATTGTCCTGTCCGATTCGAATGAATAACAACGAGGGGGAATCTTAATAGACGTGGACGTTTACCTCTGTGTATCGCATGCGTCCCTGGTACTTCAGATTTTTATCGTTGCTTATTATGCTCGTAAGGTATGCTGTTTTCTATATTTATTTGAGAAGGAATATTTTAAAAGATGGCTTTGTCTTGATTACGAGACTTATTTCATCTGATCGAGGGTCCTATGATGTTTAAATAAAAAGTCTAAATAAAAAAAACACATTAGGTACCAATAAAAACAAAGTCTCAAAACCTTTTCTGTACGAAAAGTAAAGTTGGATAAGTAAGATAAGTATTTAAACTATTTCCAAGGTTCACGCTTTGTTATTTCTTAAGTTTTATGATGTCAAAACCTTTATTGACGCTGCTGCTTTTTAATACCTTTACACCGAAGTTAAGCCATTTTCATTTACACTGCTGAACCAGACACTTTCTTATTTAATTTAGTTGTTGCTTACAGCGTATCGAATCCACGGTAGAAGGTCGTTCAGTACTAGTAATCGACTAATTGTGGGCAATGAGCTCAGCCGTGTCGCAACTGGGCGGTCGTCCCACAGTCGCGAATGGGCCATTGTACCACTGCATCACGGCATACCATCCTGTACAGTACAGTAGTGTCAGGTTTGACCATCGCCAAAATTGGTACTTGACACACACATATAATGTCAAAACAAGACCTAGCATAAAATAAATAGTATTATTATATCGACCATCAAAACGGGATTTTCCAGACGTACTGATTTACAGATGCAAAAATACAACACAAAAATGCAAAAGTCAATGACGTTATTTTTTTTAAACGAAGTAAAACCTAGAGTAGACTAACAAAAATAGCATAATAAGCTTAACCAAGACGGTAATAGCACTAAAGGATATAATAAATAGAACGGTGGCCGAGACCGTTACTAGATTGTAAAAGTATATCCTAAACGAACAAATTTATTGATGCCTGCCACTCCTCTAAAACAAAGAACCATATAAAATTTGGTATTAAAAAAGTTCCCATAGTTCACTACACCGGAAAATAACAACAGAGTAGCATACAGGATGAAACAGGCCGCGACAAAAAGGGCTAGTCCGATTTAGAAGCAGCCTATACTGGTACTCACTGCGGTATTAGCATACCCGTCGGACGTCGAGCCCACGCGGCCCAACCAATCCATCATAATCTAGGGATGCCAAAAAATGTGTTGTAGGTACCGATATATCGCATCGTAACTGTATCGTATTCCTTTGTAATTGTATCGATACGCGAAAAAATCGCTCCCCTTTGTATCGATAAATCGTATTCGTATCGCGTGCTTTCTTATTGATTTGCGAATTTTTGTTTTTTTCATAAAAGCGAGTTTTTTTAGGTGTTCTTTAATTTTATACGTAAAAAAACTTAATTCTCATTAAAAGTTAAGAATAAAAAAAGGTTCAATGGCACTATTTATCATCATTTCGCAACGAGGAATATTCAAGATATTAAAGTAAAAAATGTCGTAGTTTGATACGATAAGATATTCTAAGTGATACGATATATTGAAACGTATCGTATGGTCAATATAGGTATCGTATTAAATACCGATATATCATATTGTGCTGTATCGATATTTCGATATGTCGTATCGTAATGTGAATCCCTAGCATAATCGCTGCTGTGTGCGTAAAGGGCCCGTTTTAGTCGCGACCAACATAAATTCGCAACCGACCGACCCTCCATCAAACCAATTCCGACTTTCCACCCTTGTATTTGAACTACAAACCACACAAAGGACGAATTCCGAATACGACGACGGCGTTTTAGTCGCATTATGCTGGTAAGACAACTAATCCCGTCTGTACGGTCGTATCTCTGGGACCAACATCGGTTTCGTTAGTGCAACATTCGTGAACAGAATGTCGGGGAAATCTAAAATCGAGTCAAACTAGAGTGGCGTGGTAGATAAATAGTCGACTTCACACGAGGTATTTCGGAGGTTTGTTTTGCCACGCTTGTGTTCTACACTTCCTCCGACTGATTGATTGTAATAGCGTTTCCCGCAATGACATGTGGCAATATATTTCAAACTATGTTTGGAATATTGAACATGATTGTTTTTGTAACTATCTTATGAATGGAGAAGATCGTGCTCTGTAGTAAAACGTAAAAGAGGTTATCTTCAGTCCAAATTAGCTTAACAATCGCATTTCTTGCTTCAGAATAGCCCTCCCGAGTTCCCGAATAACTGATAAATAGTAACTAAGAATAACCATGTACCATATTATTATTGCGAGGTCGAAGCACAAATAACCAACTATGGGTGAACTCAGTGACCATTGTTTATTTATTTACCTCCCTATATAGACGCTTGCATATAAGGCAATAAATAGAATCAACTCTTCGTCCTACCGCTTTAAAATTAGACGCATGGCGTTAACCCAGAAAGTATGAAGATGGAATAAGTTCTGCAGTTGCAATCATTAAGATTCCTTGATCGCACGGAAATGTTCTCTTATCGCATCTCGGCGCGTCTGTTATACATAAAACATCGGATCAAAATGTCATGTGTACACCAGTTGCACTACTAGTTGCGACGGCGTGCTCAACTCGTTTTGAAGTTATTTCTGATTCTGTATTCCGTGTTTACAGTCGTAGCTGAAAGATAAGCAACAAATTAGCTTAGAAGTTTGTTCCAGAGAGATTTTCGACAGTCTCCTCATATTTTTTGTTATAAAAGAACGTTTCTATCTCAAAGCATCTTATAACATAAGATGCTTTGTGGCTATTGTCCGTTTTTTCCATCATAGATTTGACCACTGTCGGATTCGTTCCTATGCCTAGTAGCTAAAACCATAACCAGCAACCGATTAGTTGCTGAGACCTGGCGTAGACCTTGTATTGTTCATCAGCGTCAAAGCCCTTGAGCCAAGCAAGATTACAATGTCAGAAGATCTGCATAGGCAGAGAGAATAAGCCCCAATCTAGACCCTTTTGGTCCCAGCATAAATAATAATAAATTAGAAGTCCATTCACCCTTAAGAAGTAGGTATCTATACATATTTTAGGTCAGTATAGTTATTACTTGCAGTTATAAAAATTACATTAAAAGTGTACGTACATTGCCAATTCTCTAATCTAAAAAGGAAAAATGCAGCGTGCGTCACTTGTATTATCGCGTGAACATAAAACGAAAAATTTTCCACCTAATTATCTGATAATGGGAGTTATTTATATCGATATCTATACTTCCCTAATTAAGTCGCTCCCGTTATCGGCTGGATTTCGGCCAATGGCGTGAGGGATCGATCTCTTTTGGTATTCAAATGCACTTTTAATTGGACTGATAACTTAGTGTCTTAAAGAACGGACGCCGTCCCGTCGTAAAGCTAATTTGTGTCCAAATTAATAAGGTAGCGACTATGTCAACGTCAAACGAGAAGGTACTGAGTTAATTTATAAGTACTGCAAGCTTCTGTTGTCTGCTGCACGTCTGCATGTCTCACTTTATACGGTAATGACGTTCAAATAAAATTACGGACATATTCGAAACATTTGTTAGTTTTCATGAGCACTGGAGTGGTTACTAGGTTCTACCATCTCTAATTCGTCCAAATTGGATTTTGGTCGACTTTAAGTCTTTGACTGTATCTATGTGACTTTTTATTTTAATTACCTACCTACATACTTATATGCATCGTTGCTACTCCAATTAGATTCCTGTTATGTTCGTAATACATAATTGAAAATTTAAATTCAACGACGAAACTGCGATTGCAAATAAAGTGGTCAAGCCAGAAGTATCTGATTTGGGTTGATTTTTTGCGCGTATCTTAACAACACATATAATAGGAACGAGTTAGACAGTCACCGTCACCCCCGCACAGGATTCCGTAGCAAAGAAACAATTTGTCATTCATTGATTGTTTGCATAGAACGCGTACGTGCGACCTCGACTCCCACGCGCAATCTATAGTCGTGTAACCGCCAAGTGCGTTAACAAACGACCCGGGTTAACAGAATAGGGTTTTGAAACCGTTCAATAAATTAACCGATTGTTAGGAAAGAAAACGAATGTCAACCCTGACGCGCGTGATTGAGTCGTTTAAAATTGGAAGTTGATTTCGATTTCAAATCGCGAATCGATCAATTTAAAAAAGAACTGCTCTGGCTAAAAATCTTTTGAAATTTTTGAATGGCTTTTTTTCATGTCATTTCAGTCTCTTCGTAGTCCACTGCTGAACACGGCCCTCAACTAATGGACGTTATTAGTAATTGCAGTAAAATTAATTTTGAAAATGCAGTGGATTAGAGGCTTTTTTCGATAGTCAATTCATTTAATATCCTTTTCTTTACTAAGTAAGTTGCATCTCCTGTCTTCCTTGTTATCTCCATGTATAAAGTATAAGCGCTTCCTACATCAACGTTCGCCATTTATGATGCCACAGATGATATAATGCACGGTTTTTCCGCACTGATTGCGCAAGCAATGCGTCCGATCGTTTGTCATGGAACCCATTAGTCTTGAACCGTTATGATTTAAATATGAAAAGAATCTAATGCCTTGTCGACGTTGGTGTTCGCGGATGAACGTTAATTGCATCGTAAAATATCTTTTTGATGACTTATCTGTCTACAACTTGCGACTCCATTAACATTTATGGGAACAAAACATTTTTTCAAAACGTTTAATAGCACCTACAAAAAGGAAGGGTATTTCTCGGATTCTTTTCAAGATATTATTGCATTTCGCTTACAAGTGTTAACCGAATGAAGCGATTTCAGGATGACGTTGTGCCTATAAAAGGATAATTACATTATTTAAGCCGCCATATATTTGTTTCCGGAAATCAATAAACTCAAAACTCATTACCATCAATGACAACTTAACGGGATACCAGGATACTGTAAATCATGGAAAAAATAAAAGAATCGGTTAAGTGTAAGCCAGAGTAATGCTACGGGAGTTTCGTAGAAGAAAAAGGTGAAAAAGGAAAAGTTAAAATAGCCACTGTTGTTCTTAATCATTCTAATTTTAGAAACTGTTTTCATAAAAACGAATCCGTCATTAATTTTGATGTGTAAAATACATATTATCTTCAATCATGTTTCATTTAGTTATACAGATAATATTACAAGCGTGCTTTTTCTAGACAAAACAAGTAAAGAAATTGCCAAAACAACTTTATACAGTTATTAAATTGGAGCATATAGAGTGCACACCCAAAAATGGTCGTGATGACACCTTAGGAAGCAGAACCCTAAAAATTACGGGCATCGAATAAATTGTGGCAAACGTTATAGTGTCTTTTACTGCACCCAATAAAAATCGATCTTATACGGCCGTCCGAGCCCTCGTTTCGTTTAATTAATCTGATTTTTTCCTCTTTTTCAGGTGAGTTGATGCGTTCTGACGTCAGCGAGTTTTGGGACTGATGCTATCCTGCTTAATCTGGTAAATAATTAAATAAAGAAGCAAAAAGTATAAATATCCGGTGACGGTGTCAGGTTATCATCACTTCAGTGGTTCTAGATTCGACTGTTGATGAAGATTAGGTTACCTGTCTGTTTATGACTAGGTTTCAACCGTCCTTCCCGATTAAGGAGCGTTTTTGTCTCTCTTGCTACTATGGATATTTAAAATTTTCATATGTTAGTTTCCACTCTCCCTCTAGAATTCAGGGAATCAGGTGATAATGGGCCTTGGCGCACGTGTGCCCTGAGCACTTTAGCCTATGGAGATTGGTTGTGCCTAACCCTTGAGTGTTTAAAGCTCCCTATCTAATCCTGTTGCTTTGCGGAAGGTTAGGATTTTATTGATGGGCAGTTCTTTGGCTTCATCAGTGTGTAGCACGTGTTTACCCAGAATAATACTCCTTTTGTGCACAAGTGCTGCATACTGGAGTAATAGATGCAGGGGTGTTTTCTTTTCCTCCTTGCAGAATCTACATGTATCTGAGGTGCTTAGGCCCATATTGGACAGGGCCCTCGTCACCACACGAACATGAGATCTGTTAAGCCTGAATAGCTTATCTTATTTACGTTCGTACCCCCTGATCATCATTTTGGAGTGATATGCCTGTAGCACTTCACTATTATGTTGATGCCCATAAATACGTTTCTAACTGTCTTTTTACAGTATACAGCTTTATTTACTTAGTGCTAGTTGGTCCATGTTCATATTTATCGGCCATCTTGGTACATTCACTTACATCAGATCAATGTTTGAGAACAAGTGCTTTTGAACAGGAAATTCCCATTTAAGTAGCCTTTATCTTATCTTTTCCCATCAACATCCCGGTAATCCAGTAAACCAGTCTTATGCAGGATTGCCATATTTGTGGTCAGTGCTCAAGAGTTCCCAGTTGTACTTAAGTTTTCATACAAGGAAAACTTTTATCATGTTCTTATACAACTATGTATTTATAGAGTACACAGGAAATAGCGCTGATTAACTCGAAATTCGATTCTTCAGAGATGGAGCGGTGGGAATTAAAAGAAAAACTTTCTTCTATAATATTTTTTCAAACTTCTACCTTTAAATTCAGAGGAAGAGATTAAGAAATTTTTGGACTCTTTTCTTTAAAAACTGTGAATTGCACTGTACCTGTTGAAAATATTATACCAATTTATTTATCTACTCACTGACCAAAGCCCCAGTCAAATACAATTAAATCGCTTCAGTGTTCACTAGCATACATACCTGAATAGGCATACTTAAAGCGTAATCAGTCCAATAGGTACTTACATCCGTCCACCAATTTCTCCACAACACTCTGCTGTCTAATTTTTCACCTTATCGCAACAACTTCATTTCACAAAGACGCCAGATGCAATCAATATTCACTCTTACTGCGTCAGTAATAAAGGTTCCTTATCTGGTCTTAATGACATGTATGGAGTCGGTTGCGTGCCAGTTTGCCGATTTCTCCAAGCCCGAATCACAATTAATATCGCTTTTAATGTTTTGTAATCGGCTTTTTATTACGTTTTATGGCTCTATTCAACAGGCTCGTTAATAAGAACTCTACTCCATCA
Source organism: Erynnis tages (assembly GCA_905147235.1). NCBI lineage: Eukaryota > Metazoa > Arthropoda > Insecta > Lepidoptera > Hesperiidae > Erynnis > Erynnis tages. The sequence goes on from LR990074.1 coordinate 12,254,567, forward strand.
ATTAGTAGCGTAAATAATGACTTTGATTTTAGCGATGCAAAGAGACAGATTAGTTAGTTTTACTAATTAACGTACACCATGAGTGTATCCAAACATCCATCTACGAGTTGATTTGTCTTGTAATAAAAAAATGTTACTAAGAAAATTCTGTGTGTTTAAATTGATAAATCCATACCTTGCTATTAAACATTTAATATGTAGAACTGCTCAGACATTCATTATCAATGATGGGACGACTGTTTAGACTAGAACGTCATCGCAGGTACATTCAAAGGAAGTAACGCAAGGTTGCACTTCTGTGTACGTACCTATTTATTGCTCAATGATTCCGTACAGTGTAGCAACTCCTCCCACGTGTTCTTTGAAATGCGACGTCGTGCTTCTAAGAAACATCCGAATAATCGAATGTTTACAAGCTTATTAACGAATATTGCCATCATAACTTTTAGGGTTATCTTCGTAAATGTCACAAAGTTTGGATTGGCTTATGTCGCATCGTATCGCTTACGTGTATGTATACTATATTGCCTAACGACGGTTATGAAATTTTTGTAACATAAGATCTGAATAAATATCTCATAAGAGACGTTGGCTGTGAATATTTGTATTACAATATGTCTTCAATTAATTGTTTTGTTTTGTTTGTTTTTTCGTTACTTTAGACCTTTCTGTTAAGTATTTGCGTGTTAATAAATTGTAAGTAAATATTATTATCAATTAACATATTTGGTTGAATTTTACACTTTTATTTTGCCAGGTCACTTCTTTATCTCTTGTTGCTTCCTTCTACTTTGCTATCAAATGATTCAGTATTAAGTAATCTGGATTTTATTAGATTGTCGTATTTCGATTGCTGTTTGTGTTTTGCTATTTACTCTCCCATTTTTGTCCCTCATTTCAATATGACTAGTTTTAATAGAAACCAATAGCATTAATAACTTCCTATACATATAGGAAATACATCTTTAGATTTCTTTCCTATCTCTGTATTGTGTCTGTGGATTCTATCAGATTGTTTACTGCAAAACTGTTTTCAATTAATTTAGCTCCGTTATCTAAGTACTTGACTCCAGTCAGTCGGGGTACTTAATTGCGGTTTGACACTGAGTGCGCTAATCCTGCGGGGGTGGCGCGTCAGCCGACACTAACGGGTGTTTCGGACGTTTATCTCGCCATTGAGACGTTATGAAGCACATTAGATACCGTGCACTTGTCACGTTGGTGGATATTGGAAGTGATGGAGAGATATCAATGGCAGTTGATTTTGATGCGAAACTTCCCCTTGGAGGTCAAAATGAAAAATGAAAATAACTAAAATAAAAATAAACGACAGCGAAGGAAATAAAACATAATTTGAATTATTAAAGATAATTTGAAGAAGGAAATAAAAATGAATATGAAGCAAGATCTGAGATGAAGATGCGTAGAAAGAAGATAACAGAAATGACAAAGAAATTTTAAAAAAAGTTTAATATATCTGACATGCTCGTTAAATCATTCTTAAACGAATAATAAAGAATATTCATGCGATCGAAATAAAACAAATAATAACTCCCGGGTCCCCTGGAACGTTTATAAATTGAATTGTGTAAATTCATTACGCTTTCAGTATTGTGTAAACCTATGGTGTAAACTCATATTGCCCGATTGTTATCGCTGTTAAACCGAAAAATACTAATAGCGATTTCGTGCCCTATTAAAATTAAAAGAAGTCATGTTTCGATCGCTAACTTTGTCATAATTGCCTTCAATAAAGCTCCCAGGAAACAAAATTGTGTTCTGCCACATTTAGTATGCTGTTCAAAATTTAAAAAAAATGGGAGCAATACCCCGTGCATGAACACTGACGTCAAAGTATTCGTTCAGTAAACTTCAGTGACTAGTATGTCATACTCGTATGTCAGTTTGTCTTGACATCTTCCCATATTAACGTCAGCTTGATACGATTACTATACGAAACTGCGTAAATTAATGCTCGGAGCACAGGATTATGGGTGGCTGGCAATGAGTCGGAACAGTTTTCTTTGAGACGCTTATTGGGGGGGCAAAGTTATTTCCACGTTTAAGGTAATTGGTGACAATTTTACAACTACACCGAGAGAGGATGGAGCCTGTAAACACTCATCGTCTCCTTTTATAGCCTCAAACGCGCCGGGAACAAACAAAGGGGCATAAAAACTATTTGTCGCTTACACGCGCTGTCAACATAACGTTTAATTTCCTGCCCACGCCACACGTGTTCTAGATTCGACCATAGTCACTAAACTTGTTTTTTTTTTTCAAAGACTTTTATGACTAGATATAGTGATATTATACTATAGAAAAAATAAAAATGGGCTCGAAATTTTTAACTTTTCAAATCAAGAATAAACCACAGCGTTTTAGGGACATTGTAAAAAGGTCAGAAAATTACCATCACACTTGGAAAAATGGAAAAATATGTTGAACGAGGTTATGTACCTATTACTAAATAGAGACTAAACAACGGTTCCCGCCCAAAACAATAGCGTGAAAATATAAGGACGCCAATTTTAGTGTCCTATTTTTTAAATTCTGACACACTGCCTTTAGGTATAAACATCTTTGTATTTTTTATTAATTCTCATAATTCGTGAAGTAATAGTTTTAAAGAACACAATAATCGAGAAGTTAGTATTATAAACAAAACGTCTAAAGAAAAAATGGAAACGTGAGAAAATGCTAACTGTGCTTGAAACCACTTCGCCTATCGTTGTTTTTCTTCATTAATTTAAGCCGGTTTGAGGCTAAGATAACATCTACACCATATGGGCAAGTTTAGACGGTCATTAAATGCTGTGAGTGGGTCAATGTGCCATGTTTGGTTGTTCATGTCGTCTTGTGTAACGCTGGTTGCTAAGAGGATGTACTTTATAGTGTTTCTGAAGCCGAATCGACCTCGCTATGCGTATTATTGAGCCATACATCACCGATTTATCGATACCGCCATCGGTTTTGCAACAATAGCCTCGTCGGTATGTCTGCTTTGATTATTCAATCCGAGTCACTGAGCATTGATGATTATAAAATTTAATCGAATGATATAATACCCTTTTCCACTATAAATACTCAGATTTGGACAGGAAACTTGTTTGACCAGGTAGGGTGCGCTTTACAAGCCCAAAGTTACGGGCAGTAAGTATTTTAATTAGCGTCGACAATTTTTTTTTACCTCTGTGCAAGCACCGTAAAGAACTTTAATCTCGTAATATTTTTAATTCGTACATTAATGTGTGTTATCTGTGACACTAAAATATTTCTCCTGGGTTTTGTTTTCATTTTATGTGCGAAGTGTTTGTATTATTTTAGGCTCTGCGTTGGCGGTCGCGGTATTTACGAGACGCGCGGAAGTTGTATGCAAATTGCAATAGTCTTTAGTCTGATTAATTTAAACTCGCATATGAAATTTCTCAAAGGCTCCCGGTTGAATTTTACCTTCGCGTATAAACAGTTTTATGTTCTCGCGTTTAAGATATGCAGCTCGTATAAAAGTTTGTTTATCGCTTTAAAGTTTATTCTGGCAGTTTTAAGGGAATCCGATCCTTATACAGCGTTTGTCTGTACTCAAAATATTGGGTGGTTCAGAATTTCCATTCTTACGTTCATCGTTTTGATTGACATGATGCATCGTTCCGGACGAGCCAAATTTATGGCGCGGTCCACTTTTTACGATGCTGCTATGTTAATGTTCTTGACGAAATATTCCAAAGAGTGAGTCTGTGTTATCTCTACATGGAAATATAGGTGTTTTGTGAAATACGCGCGTATGTTTGGAACGAGGCTGGTGCGTCGCGTCGTCCAACGGCCCGCCAGGAAATTACCACATCGTAAATAATTCATGCATTATTACTCAATCATGTTTGTGCAACGGTGAACGTTTCAGGGGTTTTTGTGTGCGTCCCGTTTGTAAAACGTTTTTCATCAGGCATTGTCCTGTCCGTTGCGCGTTGGCAAGAATCGCGGGGAAAGATGAGTCAAGATACTATAGTAACGAGCCGGTGAGCGTATACCTACCGATTTTGGTAGTTGAAGCAATCGCCTATGCTCTGAGTAAGATTGCTACAGAATTCGTGAAGGCGACCACGATAATTATGTCTGAAAGGACCACGGGGAAGTAATATAGGACGATCGCGCTGTATTTGGTACTCGCAATGATTATGCGTGATCGTAATTTTGCCGTTTATACATTATAATATAGATTTTGAAATATGAAGCAGGCTTTTACTTGACAATCGCACTATGTGAACGTCTAGACTCACTGACGAAGTACTGTGAAGCAATTCTTGCATTAACGTAGTAACTATGTCTCATTCTACTATCTTTCTATCTTTTTTTACCTATTGCATACAACTTGTTATGTGATTGTATTCTATGTTATTTTTTGCCTATATGTACAATTAAGAATATTGCATTGTATTTTCGTCAGCGCCATAATTCGCACTTGTTTCCGCTCGTCTTGAAAAGGTAAGATTTGAGTAGCAGATTGAATTTCAACTTTCGATTATCGCAATACTTTTTATTTCTGCTCTATTAGCGCTATATCTGTTTCATATTCGGAGCTATAGAGTCTGTATCTAAACTGTTTTCTTCGTAAATTTTCCTAATAGAACAATAAGTATTTGAGAAGCAGATTAAATTTCAACTTTCGATTATCAGAATACTTCTTTTTTCTACTCTATTAGTGTTGTATCTATTCCATATTCATCTATCATTTCGTCTCTATCTAAACTGTTTTCTGCATCAATTTGCATTTGATTTTCCTCATAGCACAACATTTCACCGGATTCACAATGTTTCATAAGTTCACGCCGACTAACGGCACCTCCGTCACAGTGACCCGACGAAAAAGAGTATTCAGAGCCGTCCGCGACCGGTCACAGCGTCACAGGTGCGCCTACGTTCACTTTCAATGTCGCTACGATTTATTTTTATGGTCTTAAGCCACTTTGGGCGACCGCAAGCCTAATTTACTTGACATCGCTGCGTCTAACGCTCAGCCGCTGTTGGTTTGAATTTTAACGTTCTCAGATTACGGTGTTTTAGGGTTAATAGCTTGCAATGATTTGTCTTTACGTCAATTCTTTGTTATAGTTACCCTTTTCGTTATTATATATTAATTGCGATCAAAGTATTGGGATACTCTTACTGGTACTGGATTTATCAGTTTTCCACCACGCTGGCCTACTGCGGGTTGGTGGAGTTCACATGCCTTTGAGAATTTTTTTTTCTGAGATCTCACGATGTTTTCCTTTACCGTAACAGCAGGTGATATTTAATTTTATAAAGCGTACTGGGATTCGAACCCGGACCCCTCGATTCGAGGTCGAATTCTAGGCCACTGGGCTATCACCGCTTCAGGGTGAGCTTCACTGGGCTTCACCGCATCTTAATAAATAAATAATAAAGTTAAATTTACTTACCGCATTAATATATTCTCCGTACCGTATCTGCTAATCGGCGTTCATTTCTCTCGTTTTGAAAGTCAAAACAGTGCGTTTAATAGTCATTTAAATGAAATACATTTGTATAATTTATGGTTCATTAATCTAGAAAACGAACGTTCCATTACTGTTATGGTACCGCGAATTTAATTAAAACGACTGGTTATTACTCTTTATGTCCATTTTCCGTCAGTTCCCTCCCCATAATGCATGTTGTATATTATCTGAATAATAATATAAATCGGGTATGAATAAATAATCGGTTTCTTAAAATAATACTTAATAAAAAATAAAACTAATATTTAAATTACTAAAACGTTTGCATCATAATGGACTATAGTTAGTAAGAAGTAGAAACCACCAACCACGTAAAATGCATGAAAGCAATTTTCTTTCCCTGCGTTTTTGACATAATTTAAACAATTGTGCCGATAATTTTTGAAAAGTCAAAATGTTAAGTTCTTTCTCAGGCGTAAGTCTATTTCTATATTGATTTTCATCGCAATAGACTCGGCGATTTGTCTATGATAGCGCAACAAACACTACTATACTTTTGTGGTTATAAATATAGCTGGAAAGTACTGGAAACACAGTAGAACACACCCAAAATAGAAGCAGCGTATAAGACGCACGGAAGTAAAGTCGGTTTGTTTAAAATTATGTTGCAACTGCTTATTTTTACGATAACTTTCACACTTCAGTTTCGACGGGCGTTCTACATAAATTTATTTACACGATATCATCAGACGCTGTAAGATAAGTGTGACCTCTCTCTTTACTGTGTGTTTTTTCGTTATATTTTTCTTAATGTAAAATAGCATTTCTTCAAGTAAAAACTTCTAAGGCTTTGTCCTATTGAACTGTTGCAATACGACACAACCGACCGACTAACCAATGCGACAAAATTTAATCGTAGCTTTATGAACTGTGAACTGTCGTAACTGACATCACGCATTGACATGCGACGACCATTTCGAGCGACTGATTTTGTCGTCAAACGACATCGCAGGGACAGGGGGTAACAAACAGTAGGTGACTTTTTTTAGTTACGATTAATGTAAATAGTAGGTACTGATAACTAAAAGTATTCAAATTTCACTTGAGTAAAAGTGGTGCTATTAAATGGGCAAGGTTAATTATATAGTTCATTCTATTCTATCCTATTTGCAGTTAGACGTGGATCCATGGGTTGCATTGACCACTTATGTAACACCCGGTCGCGTGCATACTCGTTTGCTACTCAATACTCATTTAACTATAATAAAAATGTTATTAAACTACACTTCAGGCACAAAATAGCCGATGTAGAGTCATATAGTAGCAGTAAACAGCCTAGTGATATAGTCAGTTTATGGGGCACTAATTCTGTCATGGCTCACAGTTCCGTGGTACACGTTGTCCACAGAACCCATTCTGTGGTCCGCACTAAATGCTCTTAACAAGCAACTTTACGGCGGCTTAGCAATAAATAACGATATAATGAAGACGTCGTGGTGGACTCTATGGCTGAAATAATCTCGTGTTCCACCAAAAGAAATGAGAGGGTGGCGAAGAATGTAGATTCAAAATAAAATATAGTACGTAGCGCGTTTTACAGACGATTAAGAGCTGTACGTAATTATTATTAGTGAGAGGAAACGCCTTTCCCATTTATAGTTTTGATTTTTTAATAGTTACTGGGGGAATGCGCCCACTTCACGAAACTTTAATTCGCCACAAAAGTAACGATGGTTTTATACAGCAAAATTACGTAGCTGCTTACGACTTTCATGCTTAGAAAACTCGTGTCAAATAATGGCTATCACTAAAGAGTGTCCTTTTCTACTTTTTACAAAAATTACAACTCTTAGTAATGTGAAATCCATGCTTTAATTGTTAGCATTAGTTTGTAAGAAGTTTGTATTCATTTGTATTGTAAATCGAGCCATATTTTAACCTCTGCTGTCATCGCTTGTTTTATCGCTTAACCTACTCGCTTATATTTCACTGATACTAGTCAGACCTGTGCCTTTACCCGTTATGGCCACTTGTAGATCACGATTTTATGGAGTTTTCTTTAATCAAACGAAATTATCACACCCACGACGCAGTAATATAGTTTGCTTTATGATTGCGATAATTCACATTCGGCGTTTCTTTATTTCTCAATACATATTTCAATTACGTTGAGTTAATTTATTATTATTACCCCGCGTTATTAATCGGAATATGTTAATGTATGGAGTAGAGATGGGACATACCAAAGTAATAGTTGTTGTGTCAACATTCGACAATGATTATTTGGTAACGGAACGTTTTAGCATATTTAGGTTAAGCTAGGTATACAAATAATGAATTACCGCGGTTGTGGTTGATACTGCAGAATTTTCTTAATTGATATTTCGCCCTGAATAAAGATAGTTACTAGATGTAGGCCGACAATCTAGTGATAGCATTTCTGTATAGCAAAGCATTCGGTACAGTTTTAGAACACATTCTTATTGGCGGTTGAATATTTATTATATCATTTAGTGCGTCAATTTTCACTAAATAGAAAATTTTACATAAAATTTTCGAATTGAGTTATTTTTCCCAGTACAAGTAGTTAAAACTATCGATTCCAAATATCGAGTTATAATCGAGGTGATCCATCTCTATTAAGTATCATTAAATAACGCGCGTAAACTATTTTTATGACATTTCCCTGTGGCGGTGGTCGGTTGCATGGAATACAGAATCACTGGTCCATAAAATGGTTATGAGATGTTTTGTTGGGTAACATAACTAGAAGCCCAGGAGCTGGTAGACGTTTTCGAGAAGTGAACACCATAAAATCATTTTGAATCAATCATTTGTGATATCCGAACAACAAAAACTGGCTGGTGGGTGATGGAATTTAGCCAAAAACTTTTTTTAGATTTTTCAAAAAATAATTTTGACCACTGGCAAAGTTATAAACGCTCAGGGTTCTAGCATATTTTTTTTAAGTTACTTAAATACTGAATTTAATGTAGTTAAAAATGCTTTTAACACTTTTTGTCGCAGCCCAAGTCTGCATTTACGGTATTCGGATATTACAAATAATCGATTCAACACGATTTTATGATGATTCAAACACTCCTCAAAAACTGTGTTGTAGCTCTTGGGCTATAAGTGCTCATACTCTAACGTGATTACAACCTATCATCACACAACTATTGGATGTTGACATCGCTTACGAATTTCCTATTAGCTTCCAACTACTGTTATTATTGGATATGAAGTCGGATTTTGTATACGTTCGAAGGTTGAAGTACTTGACTTTATGGCTTTAGTCGTCTAATGATCGAATCGCAATTTGATATTGGAATACGAATGTCTAATTAATAGAAAATAGCTTTTATTAGAGATCCTTTACCAGGCAAATGCAGGACTGCCCATTGCAGGCCTTTTAATGTAATTTCCTCTCGTAAAAATCCAACAAGCATTATAAGAGTCCAATCTCTAACCCAAGTTATTTCTTCATTACTTTTTGACACCTGCTATCATGCATTAACATTCGTTTGAAGTAGACTAGACTAGACCTACTTGATCAACGCTCCTTTGACCACGTCCACGCCCACGCCAGGTTTGAAAGGAGATAAGATATCTGTTTTCAATGCTTCTTCTACAAAGTCAACTCTAGTTGGGGCAATGACCTGAAAAAGACGGGAAATCTTCTACACGTAGATCACGGTTGAACATCACTATTACACATTTCATTGATATGCTTCAATCATAGCCAAGGGTTTATGGGCCAACCGATATCGGAATCAATAAAGCCAAGTCAGGTTGCAAAACACCATAAAATCATGCAATAAACACGTACCTATAACTTGAATTAGTATTCAATACGTTCACGGCGGTAGAACCATAGTAGCTCATCTAGGGAGTTACTTGCCGCCAGCCTCTTAAGCCGTCTTAAAGCAGCATGTTCCTCGTGTCCTTTCCTCTGTTTCGGTTAGGGGATGTAGTCAGTTGCCGAAGAACCTTTATTATTTGAAGATCTTAGTTTTCATAAAAAGCAATTCTGTGTGCCGTGGATAGCATTTCTGTATCTGTATTTTGAGGTTTGACAAAGGGTCTATGAATTGCAGTGCCCACTTGGCATCGGGTGGGCTGCACGCCCTTTTGTTTGTAACTCAGTAGTGATTCACTTAAGGGTCAGGTCTCCTCTCACAAGAAGGACGTATCCCTTAGTCCACCACGCTGGCCTAATGCGGGTAAAATTCACAATCATTGAAAGCGTTATGGAGTACTCTTTGCCATTATTTTCTCGTGATGCTTTTCTGCACCGTCACAGCAGTTGCCTTTAGTATTAAAAGAGCCAATAAACACAATAGCCTACGTGGAACAAGCTTGCAAAACACCATAAAAACCGCCAGTAAACTCATACCACTTGAATTAGTATTCAGGGCGTTCGTACGGTGTTTGTCCCGTCCAATAGAGAAGTACTTACACCATATAGAATTATACAGTAAGCCCTTTTTATACATGACTTTATTTACGAGGCATTAATACGCTTCTTATACGAAACGATAGCCGCTTGCACCAAACGCGGAAAGTAACCGTTAGGGTTGGTACGCTTGTGAATAAACAAGATTAGAGGGGACCTGAATTAGTCCTGTGAGGCAACAGTCACCGTCAGCTAGTGGTTTACCCTCTTCTTCTTCAGCCCACATTCCTTCAGTCCATTATTGGGCGTAAGCCTCCCACAAGGATCGCCATTAAACTTTCGTTCTCCTCATTCGGTTACTTCCCGGCAGAGATTCATAGACCCACCAACTCATTGCCACATATTCAAAATATCGTATTTCTATCAGACAATAAAACTTTAAAAGAAAAGGCTTATTTTAAAATAAAATTGTTGTGAAAAAAACTTACGTTAAAATTAAAAAAAAATTTGCAGATCTATGTTAATTATATTTTCGGTTTTACTTCTAACGCGATTATTTTAAGCAACGACTTTAAATTTTGATGTATTTTGCGCAATTATTATTAAATTGTATTTCAATTTGAGTTTTTGACAACCCTAAGTAATCCGTTAAATGAGCGACAATAAACATAAGGACATACCTATAACGAGAGCTTGTGATTAGTTCTATAATTTGTATTTATACATACAGGACCCTCGGTACTCGGGAGCTTCTCATTTTAATTTCATATCTGCAAGGATTATTAGAATTTCCAATAAGGAATACTGATAAGAAGTAATTATATCCTGTACATTCCATAAGAATGAACACGCGATCTGATTTAGGTGTATTAGAAAAATCGTAATTAGAATCTGAGTGTAGCCGAGTCGATTTTATGTTTTATTTCTAAGCCCTTTGATTAGTTTTATTGAAGGCTTAATGAGGACAGTGCTATTTTAATTTCTTATTGATATTATCCTAATGATTCTTATTATTAACATTCTTTCATCAGTCGACCGTGGAACGCTTACCTTCAGGGGATCAAACACTCATCCCAAAGCATTCGATATAATTATTAACCGCTCCGAACCAATAACCTTCGTTGAAACGCTACAAACGATAAAACTTTGAGATACAAAATTCTATCAATTAATACTCTCATTTATGTTCCTTACAGAAAATTCTCAAGGAATTAACATAGATATTTGTCTCGCTTGTCACAATTTTTCACAGAATTTTGTCCAAAACTCAACACTAATATAATTTGGCGTGGCAATAAAATACCAATTCTAATAACTTCCGTATATAGAAAGTTGGACGGCGTGGGTGCGGTTGCCTCTAATTTGTACACAAATGGCATCTAGCCTTTGTTTATTCACGTTTATGGAATTCTTGAGGTTTCACTCCTCATGCCACATTGGAAATGTTGTGATAAATTTCGTTTATTTATGACAAATACCTACTGGCTGTGCGCTGACTTTTAGAAAGAAGAAAGAAATAAACAGTTTATTCACAACAAACGCAACAAACAAATGAAAACAAAAAATACAATTACAATGAAGTGAAGTGAACAATTGAAAATCAGAGAAATATGTATGCATTTCATGATGGCGCATGCTTCAATTTTAAACTAAATAAAGGCTTTTCTTCACAAACATTGTCTCATCATTTATTCTCATTCTTTTTCACAGTTAACATCTTCGTTTTAATAAAAAGATTGCTCCTGAATCGGAGTCAGTAAGTACTACTTACTCTATCCCATTTATACATAGGTAGTTTGTTTTCATTTTGATTATAGTTTATGTATTCAATATTCACGTGTGTATTGTAAATTTTTAATGTACTTAAAAAAATATTTATTACCAAAAGTAATAAATTATGACTATTGTGAAATGATGTCATTCATCCCTACTTGAGTTAGTTTTTATATCTGAATGTCTGAACTTTTATCTATATCTCCTCGCTTTAGTTTCACAATGTCTGATCATATTACACCGTTATCAGACTGCACTACATGTCAATCTAACACAGACATACCATTATGTACTTACAAATCAACTTGTATAGACCAGGCGTTAAATCAATTGCAATCGCATGCATTTCACGATGGCGCATAAATTTCACAATCTTCAATCTTAAGATTATGAACATAAAGATCTCTTTATGTATTGTTGATGTATTGATACGCTTGCGCGATTCTTTCGAAATCGATATACATTGCGTCCTGACAACCATAACATCTACTGGGTATTAGCTCAGAGTGGCATTGGATCTTATCAGGCGAAGTGATCCTAATTAGCGATGATATCTTGTTGCGTAAAGTTTTCAAAATATCAATCATCGCATGATGAACATTCGATAGATTTAGAACTGACGAGAGCATGAACACTATCGTCAAAGTATTCGTACGGTAAACACCAGTCATTAGTATGTCATATGTCACTCTGTCTGACATCGTCCCATAGGTACTAATGATAACTCGATACGAAACTGCGCAAGTTTACACTTTGCCCGTCCAGTAAATTAACACAACAGTTAAACAATTGGTATGAGTCACATGTGGCTCATGGGACAGTGAAATGGTACTCGAGGCAGTGTGCCGTGAGTATGAACACTTTCGTCAAAGTATGCTACGAACGCTAAACGTCAGTCATTAGTATGTCTGTCTGACATCGTCCTATACGAATGACAACGACACACGTTAACAATACGAATATTTTGACGATATTGTGTATTCTCACTGCACTGGACAAACCGGCCAGGGTGTTTCGCAATGTTGTAAAACATTTATTAAAATAAATGAACTACTAAAGTGTCACGCACATTGAATTTTCTTAAAAACATTTCCTAATACGCATAAAAAATGTTTGTTGTGTTTTAGTAGGCAGTTGAAGCATTGTAATTTGCCTGGGGTGGTTTGGTTACGAAATTCATATACATCTACATACGTGTAAGTAAAACAAATGCACTAAGTGTGTATAGCAGAATGTGACATAAACCGGGGTTTAAACCACGGGTTACCGTGCGTAAAGTTGTACTTTTTTGCACCGACGTCTGCCAGGTTTATGTCAAGCACTCGTACTATAAAATAGTACCGAGACATTTTTTTATTTATTTTCTCTTCAATATGTTTAGCCGTAAAACGTAGTTTCGCTGCCGACATTTAGATTATGACGCCAGATTACAAATGCTCTGATGTAGAGAGATGTGTTTAACTGCTAGGGTATAACCACGGTATAACGTTGGTTAAACCTTAAGATTGGAGATAAACCTACAGCATCTCGGCGAGATGTAAATGCCTTGACCACTACGTTTTATGTTAAAATCGTGGACCGTCAAATTCATGATAAGTCTTCATAACATTTTAGTTATTTATCAACCGGTTTTACTCACGGTATTATTTATTTTCCGGCGGGAGCTCCAGAAGAAGGTCCCCTCGGTCAGGATCGAAACATGTCGGCATCACCGATAAATAAATAATACCGTGAGTAAAACCGGGTGATAAATAACTAAAATGTTAGTTTACACTCACGAAGTCTTCATGAGCCTTCCTTAGTCCTTTGTCAGTTTTTTTTGATTGGATGGAATATAACAGATTCTAAATAATCCAGCTCAGAAGTCCGCCTTCAAAAACACAAATTAACAAAGTGATCTTGCTCTTTTATTAATAAATTACTTGTGGTATCTTTTTGATATCACGTATAGGTACTCATATGCGAATATAATCATAATAATCTTCCTTTTTATCGTGAGATTTCTATAGATTACATAGTTCTTTGAAAAACAATTACTTATTTGCGATCGTGAATTTCATAAGAATGTTCTAGAACATGTAACATGCAAATAAAAATGTTTTTCCCTCATCTCTCTGTAGTTACGTTTTTCTACACCTTTCTATTCTTTGATTATTATTTAATTCAATTTATATTTTTACATAGTATAAGTTATCCATTAATTTGATAATGTCCATTGTGTTATTGATTCTTTCCGCAGTATGCGCTGTTATATACACGGGGGTTGCATTAAGTTCTTTTTATATCTCATCATTTATTGTTCCACAACACAACGAACGGAAGTCATTAAACAATTCAAATCCACAATCTAGCAGCGAGCGAGCAAGAGCTCATCACTAAGTTTTTCTGTCATTCCCTATCTCGCCTCATCTCTAGAGCACAATTTTTTACTTTAATCCCTAGCAATCTCCTTGCAACAAAGTCTCCTTGCTAACTCGCGAACACAGACTCATAATTTGTTCATCTCAACAGCTGAGCTTAACTTTTTTTAACTTAACGACCACTTAATGTCGTAAAGTTGGAAACAAAATCCTTTTTTACCATAAAATGGAGGCAGTTACCTGATTTTCTCGCGTTTCTTTAACGAGTATTAAATTATAAGGAATCGTTGAACTTGCCGGTATGGTAAAGGCGAGGAAAATAGTTTGCAATTTGCATAAAGTTAATTTCATTAATGCTAAATGGATAATGTAGGTACTATCTACCTGCGATCTACCGAGACTGAATGCAGACAGTATGAAGAAGAATCCATAACATTAAATCGATAAACAATTTCGCAATTTACCGAAGGACACCTAATCCCTCGTATAAGTCGTGTACAAAACTATGTTGGCAGCATAGGCACGGAGGATCCACCCTATTTCCAGCTAAATGTTTGATAAAGCTCGCCGGCTGGCACGCCGCCGATGTATTTTAGTAAACAGGTCCCCGGGGTCAACGCCCGGCGTCGCGACGCCGAATAATACAAAACACTTAGTTTCGTAGTGGTAGTGGTTATAGTTTCATTGGCACGAAGGATCCAAACTCATCCGTAGACATACACCCAGTTGCGTCGGGGTAAAAAACAATAAAATGAAGAATAACAACATAAATCTATAGACAATTCCGCAATTCACCGAAAGATACCTAATCCCTCGTACAAATGGCAGCATTGGCACGGAGGATCCACCCTATTTCCAGCCAAATGTTTGACAAAGCTCGCCGGCTGGCACGCCGCCGATGTATTTCAGTAAACAGGTCGCCGGGGTCAACGGCCGGCGTCGCGACGCCTAATAAGAGGACGCAGGTGCATTCGGCGGATTGATGGTGCAGTCGAAATAGAACGCACGAGGACTATTCAGAGTCGTTGATATTAAAAACACGCTCGGCGCGACCACGATCAAAGGTTTTGGAAATACAAGATTTAAGGATAAGTCGGTTGTTTTTGAGGGAATTGGTGTGGTAAATGTAATTTTAATGGATTTTGTTTTTGAGGAAATTACTATGGTTAATGTCATTTTCATTTTAGAACATTGGATTTTGTGACGAAAAATTTATTTTTCTGGCAAGTACTTGTTGGGAATGATGGCGACGTCACTTGATTCTGCCAATGAGCTTGCAAAAATTAGGGATGACAACGTTAAACAAGAACGATTTCATAGAACATTTGTTACAAACGCTTTTTGATTGTTTTTTCTGGGGGCACAACGGAAACCCCGCCAAGTTTCTGTTTGTGCGTACCTGCCTAGAATAGTATTGGTTTAGCACCTAATTTAAGTCATTTAAACAACAAAATACAAATGCTACAATGAATATTAAATAGTTAATCATTGAAAGTAATCAAATCTGTTTTAATAAGCGAAATAATGATGAAAGACAACTCACCAATATTTTATATGGCAAATGAACGTTGAAAGTCGCTCGCACGGGAATAATTTCCTTTTAAATGTTGCCATTAACTTTATATCTAAGCAGAGGGGTTTTATTCAGTACTAAACGAATTCTTCGTATTATTGCACTGCTTTTATAGCCCGGTCAGGGCGTGTTCACACCGATATAACGTCTTTTAAGTGTCAGTAAAAATTAAACTGATCCTGATTTTATTCTTAGAAGTATATACATTCTTTGCTAAATACCTCTAATAGTCGTCAATACATTTTGCTGAAACCCTTTTATGGCCCACTTGCCCGTCCAGCCAGTCCTTGTTTTAGCTTTTTAACCTCAAAATTTTGTAGTAAAATATCAGAGCAGAATAACTTTGTGCCAAGTAATAGAAAGTACCTAATAATCATTCATCGGAGCAATGAATCCACTTTTACCACATTTTAACGAATTAAAACAAAATGTATCTAAAAGTTTATCAAAATCGATTTTATCGAATAGCATTAAACTCGAATAAACCTTAGAATAGCGTTCTGAATTACTTTACGTTTCTCTGAAAGCACATTAAGCGTAAAGCGACTCAGACAAGAGACATTGGTTTTATTACAGTCTGGCTGTAAGCGTCTGGCGCTAACTAAAGGCCGCGGATCAATATTGCTCGCGGGATTGAAATAGGTTGGAGGATTTTTTCTCAGCCGACTCTAATATTCTGGATTGAAAAAAAAAAAACGGTGGATTGTGTGCCTTGCTTCAGTTGTTTTTATAGATATCTAGGTTAGTAATCCCGCACCACCTTTGAAATTTTTATAGTTAAAAAACAACGGGTTGCACTTCCGGGTGTGCCGGCAGAAGTGAAAACTTATAAGATGTGTTTTCTTGGTGATTTGGACGACAGTTCAATTAAAACACAATTAAGTTTCTCTTTAAGAAAAGGAACGACTTTTAATGCTAATTGAATCTCGAATCCAAAATCGCAATAATTATTATATTTAGCTTTTTTCCACACAAAATACACTTATTATTTATTAATGTTTCCTTTTGACATTTTCCATCTAATTAAACGCACTTTGTTTATGAATGTTTCCTTTTGACAGTTTCCATAGTTACATCTTACGCATTTTCGCTTACGATCAGGGTCACGTGTCCTGTCGCGAGTTTTTCAATTTTCACCCATACCAAAAAGTGCTCAGCGCCGCGAAAGAAGTTTTCACTTCAAAAAAAGCGAAAAATCGGACATTTTATAGGCCTATATAAAACGTGTTAAAACAATAAATCAAAGTAATTAGTTGCGCAACAGTAGCTAATAACAACCTTTGGTCGAAAGGCCGCGACCAGACCCTGTCTGGCTGCGAGCATGACAGTCACCATATGTCAGTGTTGCAAGTTACCTATAAAGTTTTTCACTCCATCCTCCGGTCGTACCATTCATCACCATCATCCCTTGCGTCTAACGACCCGGGATCTCTGATGTATGGATTACGTGACCATGATTTTCGTTTTGAAGGGGACTTTCCCGTTTTTTTTTTAGCATAATTAAGTGCGCTTAAGAAACGTGAAAATGTTGTTCTTTGAAAAAATGTAGGAAGGTATTGTTATATTAATACAGAGTTGATCGCCTTAGAATTTGAGTTTACCGATAATCGGCTATAAATTAATAATGCATCTAGTTTACCCTAATGCCTCCTCCATAAAGGAATGTTATGCCACGATAATATTACTTACAATAAATAAAATTTCAAAAATAAAGAATCTGTGTCCTGGGTGTCATGAACACGCAACACTTTCGCACTTTCAAACAAGAAACAAAAATTGAGTAACGAACTCAAATTTCTGCTCTGCGAGGAATCAAACCTCGGACCTTTCGCGTAGCATACTGGCGTTGTAACCTTAAAATTTCTGTGCTACGGGGAATCAAACCTTAGACACTTTACACTGGCGTCTTCACCACTGCGCCACACAGGTTATTAATTTAATCAAGGTTATTAATTTAATCAGAGGTTATTAATTTAATCAAGGTTAATCAATGACCTGGATAATCTGTAATGAAAGCTCGTCAATTTTTTTGAAATTTGTACCTGTCCCGTTTCAGGTTTATGAAAAATGGTCAGTGTGTGTATAAAGAAACAGTCTATTTAAATTCAAATGGTCCAACTGTACGGATAGGTTTTTACGATCGTTCCCGGTAGTCGGTCTAGCCGCGGTTCGCGGAAAGCGCAGTTATTGCGAACTGGTGGTGGACTTATTGGTTGCCGCATACTACTAGGTACTACTATAACTCGATTCAGATTTAAGTCTCTGCGACTACGTCTGTGACAGCTCAAGATTTGATGTCCTTCGGCAATAGTGACCGTTAATGGTGGGCCATTTGTTCGCTATTTGTCATTTGTAAAAATGTATAATATTGCTGTGCGATTAAAATATTAATGCAGCATTTACCGGTTATAATATGAAAGATCTTGAGAACACGGCAATGTTTACTTACTTAGTGTATAGTGAATGACTAGCTAGACTAGATATTACTGTATATTATCACACTTGCCGTAACGATAGTTGCCGTATCGGTAGTGCAGCACATGACTAGTGAGCGGTCGCCATATGGCGCGGTCGAGTCTGCGGCCGCTAGATGTTTCATAATTTTTCCGCAACTCCCATAATTCTTGTAATCTTACACTCCTATTTACTCTCGAGTCACTCATTTAAGATATGTATAATGATATGGAGAAATAATGTAAAACGTCAGCTTAATATCGTCAGCTTCATAATAATAACGTTTTTTTAAGTGGTGGGATAACCATTATGCTGTTAGTAGGATTGACGTTATTCATAGGTTTGAACCATTGTAAATTATTCGAAACAACGTCCTTCTATGAGAAAACGTCCTATGCCTTAATCTGTTACCACTTTTAACATCAAATGTCCATCCACGCATCAAGATGTCTTGCATTTACGTCATTGCCCAGTCAAAATAACGAAAGAAAGAAAGAAAAATATTTATTGTAATATTAAACTTCAACACAGTAATAAACACAAAATATATTCACAGAAAAAAAAGCAAAATGCAAAAAAAAATCTAAAAAACTATTTATCGCTGGACCGGTGACGTCTCATCAGTCAGACCAACTACTAAAATTACACAACACTAACAAACACCACCTACAAGCATTTTCAAACAACCAAATTCACCTTGAACCCTGACTCCGCTAATTACATTAGCATACCACGTACTCCATACTCCGTTAGAACACAATATGGAACACAATTAATTCCGACAGGACACCCTTGTCCTCTTACTAACTGTTCCTAATTGGTGACCAGCCTATTGTTCTAGACCACATATATTCTTGAAACAAGTGGTTGAGCAGCGCAACCCACGACTTGGGAACACCGCAAGCGATCGACAAAGTTACATGTAACACGTTCGGTGCACACGCCTAGCGGATTCTTGATACTAGCGGTGCCGGCGACCCGCCTGGCGTGTGCAAAATATAGCTAATAAATGACAGTCTACGGCTTAAGTTTATGCGTCCGCAATTTGACACGGCACTGAATGTGTTAATACTCGTAACAACTTCGGACGCAATCAGTTGGATGGGTGTGCTAGTGGCGAATTAAGTACGCGCTTCTGTGCTTCAAAACGTACGATAAACTGTCAGCTCCAATTTTGTGGTAAAGGCAGTCGTTAAACCTCGTCGTGCGCTCCCTAGAAGGCTCTTTACTCGTTTTGAAGCAGCATGTTCTTTTTGTCTTGTATTTCGAGTGGAGAAGCGTGGTTGTTGGAGATACTTTATTTGAGGCGAACATTTCAGTCCTCATGAGTAGCAATTCATCCACATACGGATGAGATTTCTATTCTGTTCGAGGTTGTACTTAGTAGTCCAAAGACTCCACTTAAAACCAGGTGGCCGGTAGGTCCCTTTATAATGGAGTCTATGGGCTGCAGTGACCATTTATCATCAGATAGCTTGTATACCTGTTTGCTATCCATATCCAAAAAAATTCCAACATCGTACAGCATCCAAACAAAACATTCGAAATCGCATCAAGCAATCTCCCATCAAGGAATTCCGACAAAACTGCCACTGTCAGTTACGGAAGCGAAGGCAGCCGTAGGAAGAAATACCGAGGGCCCGTAGAGGAGTGAACGGTAATTAACAGAAGGACGCACAGACTCGCAGCTCCGTTAGATCCGCCCATAGATATAGGAAGTGGATAGAACGTCTGTGTGGGCGGGGCAGCCGTAAACTTAGTCTGTAACTCAATAATGACCCACTACCTCTTGTATGTGACGCACTGCAGGGTTGGGTGTCCTTTGACAATGAAAAGGGTGTAAGCCATAGCCCACCACGTTGTCTGAATGCGGGTTGGTCGACTTAACATCGTCGTCGACATAAGGTCGTCTTTGAGAAAAAAAATTCTGCCAAGTTTCTCACAATGTTTTCCTTCGTCTTAATAGCAAATGATATTGAGTTTTATAAAGAGCACATAATTCTCTAAAAAAAAGTTATTGGTAAGCCACTGGGATTCAAACCCCGACCCCTCGATTAAGAGGCGGATATCTAAGCCATTAGGATAACTTTATATGATTTGGTTCTTAAAAAACCTCGTCACATAACAAAACTAGGGCCTGTACTACAATCGTACATTGCTTTTTATGTTTGGACCACAAACATCGCCAATATTCGTGAAGTCGCCACGAAGTCAGGAATTAAGTTGCGTATTTGTAAGTTGCGCATTTATTATAGAAGGAGGATCTTATTATTGCCGTTCTATTTACATCCTTTATCTATGGACCCGCGCATCTCGACGTATATAGCGAGTGCGTCCGGCCGACTCCTACTTTGGGCGGCTTGTTCTCCTGTTAGCCAACAATTGCTTTTTAAGCCTCCTTGTGGGAAAATAGTAAATACGTCATTGTTTACGCCTTCTATGGGACGTTTCCCGTTGGGTTTCTCTGGTTGGTATGAAAGTGGGATTTTCGTCGTGTGTCGACTGTCGTGTTATCATTTCGTTGGAAAGTCTGACTACATTAATCTATTAGGTTTATTGGCCTTGTGCTGTCAATAAATGCATACCAATGTAATTAGCACATTCGTTAACACTTGTTGCGTAATAAAAATGTTGCGTAAAATATTCTTCTGTTATTTTTTTTAATGGGCTGGGAAGTGGGATGGTTAAGGAATTTCGGAATATAAAACGTTTGGTCACTACATTTTATAACTTCTTTAAGCGTGGCATGAGACCTACTATCAAAGTATTCGTACGTTAAACGTCAGTCATTAGTATGCCGTAATCAGTCTGTCTGACATCTTCAAATACTAATGGCACACGTTAACTATACGAATACTCTGACGATAGTGTTCATGCTCGGAGGACAGATACACATGATATACATATAATAGCATATATATAATAGCATTTATACCATACCTCATTACCATTAGTTACCACACATTACTGAACTGGACTGTCCATGACCACCAACAGGCGAGCCGTTGAATCGCTCAGCACACATGGTAAATGGACCTCGTCCGATCACGGGCCTGATTCACGCTTGACTCTGCCGACTCATTTGTGAGGTTTAACTGGTCATTAGGGCAGCTTAATTATTCAGTATGTATGTACTGATATGTTTATAGTCATAGTGAGTGGTCACCGCTGATTCCTTACTTCCTCCCAGCCCCAGCTGAACATGGGCCTCCTGCAATCGACGCCACTTCGCCTGGTCCTGGGTCCTTTGAATCCAACAGTGCGCTGTCTTCTTCAGGCCGTCAGTCCTCCTGGTCGGGCGGTCTGTGCTCCTTTATTGAAATACCCAATAAAGTAATTTTTCTAAACTGTCCATATTTAAGTCGGAAGAACACTTAAGGATTTGCCATCTATGACTATCTGAAAACAGTTAGGTATCCTGTTATTATCCACCTAAATATTTGCACGTTAAATATCCCCAACAAACCGATAAGCCATCCCTACAACGAACAAGTATCGATAAAGACGCCGTGCCGGGGTAAGTGTCGAGTATCGACAATCGATAACTCGGGTGCCGTTACGCAGCTAATTAGTGATGTTACGTGTCTCGATTGATGATAAAACGTCTATCGGGAATGTGATTTATTAAGTACGCAAGACCTTAGAGTGGGCATAGAGTATGAGCAAGTTGTAGAGTGATCATACGACATAGAAACTTAACATTATTTTTTTGTTAATCAGTTCCCCCATCATGAACACTAGGTATCGTTGAATTTAAGCCTACGTACGGTAAACGTCAGTCATTAGTAATAGAGAAAGAGATGGCATCTTTTTCATCTTCCTATACTAATGGCTTACTATACGAACACTATGACGATAGTAGAAAGAAGTCGTAAAATTGTGACGCGTCATGCATGATAGGCATTTAAACGTTAACTATGCGAATAGGTTATATTAGTTTATTACAGGAGTGACGACCTCACTGCCATCGGTTCATTCGTTTGACTTCCATCTTATGAAACACGGGTGCACTTAACATGAAGAAGCCTGAATGCTCGTTTGTTAGCCATTTACAGAAAACGAGTAAAGATCTCTCGTATTGCAATTTCGACGGTTCACACTTGTGCTAACAGTTCATACCTTTTACTACCCGCTTACCCGTGCTTACGTATTCTAAAGCTGTTACTCTACAGTTGTTATATCACTCTTATTTATAGTTCTTAATGTCTTTGCTTGATGGATTGACGCGTGGTGCGTGATTGGATTGACGTTGCAGTCTGTGCCGTGATTGTTGGAGCACTTCGGGGTAATGGACTCGATTATATCATTAGCTACCACCTTGTGCTTGCGGCTTTACTCTCGTTAATTGTTACGTAGCATTCCTAAATACTACAGGCATTAGAAGAGTCCAGTGGACTTACAAGGAAAGACGATTTTCTGACGACAAATCCTGATGATTTTCTATTAATTTTCATAAGCAAAAAGAAAAGCTATGGCCCCTTTGCGAGTTATACTTAATACAAATATGCATGGTAGATCTGATCAACGATGGAAGCTGATGACGGTGAATTACTGCTAAATTAAAAATTGCATGCAAAACGTGGAATAAAATGCACTCCCACTAGGCGTAATCTTTGGGTGATAAGATGACCGACATAAGAAAGATCTCAATATTCAGTAATGGTGAAGGAATGAAGGAAGTATTTTCTCTACAAATAAATATACTTAAGTGCTTCTCTACAATCACCAATCTCTCGAATTCTTCAGATAGCAATCATAACTTCTCCTATTAAGCGGGAAATTTAAAATTTCATGCGCCCAGCGAATTTTAAACGTCCATAAATTGCCGTTAATTTCCATCGGCTATCGGGATAGCGAGCGGTTGCTATCGCTATCAGCATCTGTAATCGGTTCCACGCGATGGGTGTCAACACTAGTATTAGGTAGCGGGTAGATTGCGGAGTCAAGCGTGAGTGTCAAGCGTCTTGCGAAAGCCTATTTGGTGTTTTTATAGACGCACCCTGAAAGTAAAAATACATAAAATGATTGGAGAAATGTAAAGCTGGTAACGTACTGGCGACTCTTTTGATGTTGCCCGTGTCAATAGATAATGCTGAACGTAAGTGTTCACATCAGGTAGCCCGACTGCCTGTTCCTGGTCTGTCTATAATAAAATAAAATTATAATGTCAGAAACCCATTAGAGACCCACTGTAAGGTCGAGTCTTTCACGATAAGAACCTTGGTACGCTTGCCTGAAATATTTGAACTGAAATACATAGGTACTTAGATATGTATCTGCCCTAATCAAGTAGGTATCGGGTTACGTAACTACACCTAGTCTAGTGAACGGAAACACAAAATATAATGAAAAATTTTATTTTTATAGTTATTCGTGCGAAGTACTTTGGTTTTACCACTTATCTACACTATTGTCCGTGTTCGAATCCAACACATGTTTAAAACATTACTTTAAACGTACTAACACCTCGTATTTGCACACATTCACTCTAACACCTAACTAGGCAGCCATCCCGAATGTAAACACTATGTTTCCTTGTTCAATATTTGCTTACAACTTTGTACAATTGTAGGGAGAATGGTGGTCAATTTTCGAATAATCCTTAAGAGGATAATGGACGAAATGCCAAGTTCAGAGAATTTATGAATTGTTCTATTATAAGTAGGTATGTGAGCCTTCTGAGCTATAAACTCAGAGTCACTCAGAGGTCAATGAAGAGTTATGCTCGATATTTCTCTACTCAACAGAGTCCGAAACGATGAAATCCGTGGAACAAAGGTAACCGACATAGCTCTCATGGGATGTCAGACAGGTTAAAGTAATAACTGACGTTTACCGTACGAATAGGTACTTTGACTATAGTGTTCATGCTCACGGCGGCACTGGGCAAAAAAAAACCTTGAATAGGTCTCGATTAACCAAACAGCGGGGAATATTCTGATAATAATGCGCGTTAATTTGCTGTATACTTAGGATCCGGGTATCGCTAGCGTTATGGATAATAAACATACTTACTTAGGTTCTTTTGTATTTATTAGGTTTTTGCTTAGTGTTGGGTCTCGTTTGGGTTTAGATTAAACGGTTTGTGATGATAGAATTATAATCATGAAAAGTAAATTAGAAGTATGCAAGAAATACCTGCGATAGGTAGAATAATTGATTTTATATTTATAGATAATAATTGATAAGTGATATTATCACTTCACTCGGTTTCTTTGCGTCATATCATATTTGCGTGTGGCAAGGAATACAATAAAAGCACTACTCGTAAATCCCATAGTGCAAGCCATTCCCGCAAAAGGCCCTGTGGTCCTGTGTAAACAGTAGGCTAAGCTCTAACTTTTGTTCAATTTGCTTTAGCACTTGGCTGTGTGTGCGCTCGCTAGTCTATTTGTCCCTCTTCGGTGATGTTGGCTTAAGTTAAAAGCTTTGCGCGACTTTTCTAAAACAAAAATGAAAACAAAACTAAAATATTCAGAAAATTAGGCGTGACTAGTGGAAAAACTAATCGATTTTACTCAAAATCTCATCAGGTTCAAGTGAGATTAGAGTCGAAGTTTTTTTAGTTTCTTCTCTAAAGTGATTTACCTTACTTGTCGTATCACCTTGCTTGTCAGTCCCTGAGTTCTGTCGTCTGCAACACAATAGCTTTGCAGACGACAGAACTCAGTAGCAGAAGTAATCTTAGTGGAAATAGGTATTAAATAAAATCATTAAAACGTCACTTACTATCTTTAACATCGCTCCAGCGTTTCGCATGGACCACACAATATGACTTT
Source organism: Erynnis tages (assembly GCA_905147235.1). NCBI lineage: Eukaryota > Metazoa > Arthropoda > Insecta > Lepidoptera > Hesperiidae > Erynnis > Erynnis tages. Next base: position 12,279,358 of record LR990074.1, read on the forward strand.
AGTGCGTAAGCCGTGTTTACCAGCGCAAATCTTCGCCCAGGTATTGTGGAGGGCTCTACGCTTTATTTGAAAGCATGTCGGGTTTTGTGTTTGGCGTGTTCCCTGTTGGCTTAGCAGAATCTGTTTGTTTCTTGCTACCAATAGACCGAAGAATGCCTATAAGGAAACTGAAAACGCGAAGATACTCGTAGGTAGATGATAGATGGCTGAATCATTGTGGTTTATCCAGAAAACAGGCATATGATTTCCAAGTAAACGCCTCTTTTTTGCAGAAATACCATAACTTGATCATGTTTACGTTTATCTCGATGTTAAAGATCGCGACATCGGAAGCGCATAATTTTCATCTATTTTCCTTTAATAACAGACGTGGCGTATTTTCCTTCGATTATCCATCGTATGACGCAGTCCACTAATGAGGATCTCAGGTCAACAAGCTTACCCTTTACACGTTCTCATTAAGATATCTAGATCGGACTATGAAATGACGCTTAGGGACGGAATAGGTAAAGTACCGTTGGTGAATTTGTGGGATGTTTCATTTTTTTATTAACTAAAAACAAAAAAATAGTCCTCTTTCATAGCGCGGTATGAGGGTGCGGTACCTCCGCGGTCAAACTCTAATGACCTCGTCCAATGATGGGAACTTGTATGTTTGTCCATTATGTGATGTTTTATGGACGTATAAGGAAAGGCACCGTTCAAATTATTATAACGAACACCCTCAGTGGCAACATTTCACCGGCAGCGAGACCTTATGACCACCTTATAAACCTATTACAAGATATCGCGACATTAAGGTCGAATTTCGCATAACGCTTAAACACCATTTCCCCTAATAAGCTACGTCAATACAGGGACAGGTGCACACAAATTTGTCTCTTTTCGACATTTTCGTATAGCTCAGCTAATAGTGGCAACATTTCTCCGGCAGCCGGTGTCAGAGTGCAGGTGCGAATGGAAAGCGCATTTCACTGCGCTCGTGACCGGACAATACGCGGTCCATGCGCACTGGTGGGCTCCTAACGTTTAAAGACATAACTTCTTCTATGCATTTACTAAATTAATGCTGACTTGGACGGAGCGTTAATTATATATAACGCTTCATTATATTTTTTCTTAAATCTAAACATATCAAAAATTCCATACCAATGGTCATACAGAATCAGGCCCCAGAACCAGACAGTGGGAAACCATTGGATTCAGAGGGTCCAGGACCGGGCGGAGTGGCGTCGGTCGACAGTGAAAAGAAGCCTGAACCTACTGCATGGCGGGTCTCCTTTCACAATGAGAAGGATGTAGGCCCTAGGCCACCACTCTGGCCTAACGCAATTTGATGGATTTCACATGGTCACGTATTCAGGTTTCTGAATGATGTACACTTGTTCAGGCATGTAGTAGAATTTGTGTAGTGCGCATAAAGTTTAACTCGTAAGGCGCTGAGATGGAGCGATTTATTCAGACACAGTCAAGGACGGGGCTGCGAGAAAGGGGGACCGATAACCATCTGACTCCATGGTGCCGATGAAAGGAAAAGTGTTAAAAATCTATTTTCAACGTAGAGAAAAACTTAGAAATAGGAAAAAGATGCCTAGAGCTGTAATATGGATTGATAGAGTACATAATAAGACCTTGTTCTAATAAAATTGGCTGTCGGAATAACCGAACCATGCAGTGATATTACACAGTTCTCTGGATAGAGTTATCCTACAATACGCAATGACGTACGACAAATGACGTTGTCGTTCGATCGATTTGTTGTGAGCGACAGAACAGAGCAGTTGTAGATAGAACAGTTGTAGCAATCAGAACAAAGGTAATGTGAACCCTTAATTTAGCAATGTTTTCAAACTTAAAACTGAATATCTGAATAACGTGAAAATCGCTATGTTACCTATTAGAATGGTATATTCAACTTATTAAATTCTACTAAGTTGCAGCAATTAAACTCCGAAGTTACCTTGTTTGGACATACTTGTTTAATGTTATTTTTAAGCATAAAAAAGAGGCTACTTTTAAAAATATTTAATTTTAAAAATCTATAACCATATTCTTCCCCGGTATTATAAACAAACGTACATCGAACACAAACATCCTCTGTGTATATACTTCCAGTCGCACACAAAGCGGGGCGGAGGTGTTAAAATGGGTCTTATTTAGATAATAAACAAGCCTGTGTGCGATACTCTTTAGGGCGTTGTAATAACAAATAATGATCACGTATGTTTGTCTGTTTGTCGAGCGTGCGACGGTGTGTGGGTGACGGATTAAGAGGTTTTATGGTTTTTTTAATATATTTATACATACTTAGTAGGTACACCAAGTAAAATTTTCGTAAGAATTTTTACTAAGACTTTTCTTTGTCTTTTTACAGGTACGTACGCTCACTCTGGCAATGGATTGGCCACATCGTTCGCAGGACTGACAACCGATGGGGAAAAAATGTCCTCGAATGGCGACCACGTTTAGGCAAAAGGAGCGCAGGTCGCCCTCCGACCTGGTCGACTGACGACCTGAAGAAGACAGCAAGAAGCAGTTGGATTTAGAGGGCCCAGGACCGATTGGAGTGGCTTCGATTAGAGGAGGCCCATGTCCAGCAGTGGACTGCCAAGGGCTGAAAGGAAGGGAGGTAGGGCGCTCACTCTTGCCTGCGACTCTGACAACGTTCACTCAAGCATTTGATCTTGAGCGAGACAGATCAGTATTATCGCACAAAAACCAAATCAATGTATCCATTATACTAAAAGGAAGTGTCGTGGGCTCAATGGGCCAGTGTAATTGACATTACTATCAAAACCGATACTAATAGGGTTCTCATACCGGTTCTCAGTCACGGGTCTGATGGAAGAAATTTCAATTTTAATTAAGCAGATACTTTGTACAAAAATGAAATAGAAAGAGCTGTTTTGGAATTCCAAAATCTACCATCCTTTTGATTGAACGCATACAAAATACCAGTTTTTAAATAAAAACCGAAGATATGTAACGAATCGGTCTGAATAATTTATTTTGAAATAGAATAGAACATATTTTTAATCAAAACAAAATACGCGAGCGTTTCCCATAAATCACGCTGCTCTCAATTCAAACAGAAATAATCCTTTTCAAAAAACGGAATTTCTGTCAAATGCTATTCTAGATTCTGCATTCAATATAGTACAGGGGCTGTAAATTATTGTCTGTCTAAAACCGGATTTTGATTAGAAAATCTTGTTAATGGTGCCATAAATAACATTCCATCGTGGTTCGGATAAATCACGGGTCATTTTACTTGATTGCTTGTTTTAATTGAGTATTAATCTTAATTTCTTAAAACACAATGTAGTCCGTAGCTGTAAAACTGGCCTAATTTTCTTCTAATTGATCAAGTTCAAAATTTGTGATTAAAATAGATTATAAAGTTAGTGATTTATCTTGTTCTGCTTTAGATCGAAAATATTTCGAAACTGTGCGCTCGCTCTATTTTATTCCTATTTGTAGCCTATCTTATTCTAAATATTTCGTACGTGTATTAAATATTCACTACAAACAATCTTTTAAAATCGACACTATTTCAATAAGTGTTGGAACTTTTAATACTAGGAGCTTCTGATCAGGTATCTCCTTCAGATGATCGGCCACCTGGTCAAACATCTACTTCTTTTGATATAATATTTATGCTAAAGTATGTTCATGATTTTTAACCATAGATAAATCTAATCTTCATATGAACCCAGTCGCTCTAAAACATTAATTGTAATAATAATCATATCCGATGAACATCCAATAAATAGTCAACACAAATTTGAAACCAGCACCGCCGCGAGTCATTCGCGTATAATTCAAAGTTCAGAATGTATTTAGTTACCGGCTTCATAGTAAACTGTACGATATAAACTTGTTGGAACGTTGGACGAGATCGCTATCTGAATGTCGAAATATTTGTAAACGGTATCGATAGTCTAATCGATTCCGACGATCGATAATCGACTCGCGGCCGGCAACGATCGCCATCATCAGATACTATTTTAATCCGCCAAGCTCTATTCGTGTTTATATCTAGGGATATAAAGTTTAACTTTGATTGGTCAGCGTATCGTCTTCAGATGCAAGTGTAATTTGTTGTAATCTCAAGCGTTACGTGATCTTTATATGAAATGGAGTAAGGGTTAAAATAGTTTGGTTTCAAGCCTTCGTGAGATGCAATTTCATTGAAAGCTTAATTCGATTGTAATTGTGTTCTCGATTCGGCAGTTGTCGGAGACTTCGTTTGTTTAAACCTTTACGGAAGATAGTTGTGTTGCGGTTAAAGATGTTATCTGAGTTGAGTTAGCAATAACCTACATATTTATAGATGCGTCAATTTTCAAAAGTAATATTTCTGATATATGTAGTGATTTTGAAAACGTTCAGATTTTTGGTAATTTTTAACGCTAAAATGGATCATATGTCAAAAAGGAGAAACAAACAGCAAAAATTAACGTGTTAATATAGAATAGGTAAATATGATAGTTAAACATATTATTAGAAGCAAAACAAAACCAAAAACGGTTTTAAGACATTTGAATATAAAATTAAGCATAACTCAATTCCTATTAGATTTATTTATCTAAAATCGCGAAATAAAAGTAAGGCACCGGGCCAACAAAAACATCTATAATTATAGTCGTATAATCAAAAAACGATGCATTCGAAGTGTTAATACTAAAATGCCTTTGAACTTAGGTATGTGTTACACCGCACACTACAAAATGGAAACAATTTCACAAAAATTGGGGAACAAACTGATAAAATCTAAGATAAAAATGCGATTTATTTAATTTATATGTAAGTTATTAAAAAATAAAGGAAAGAAGCAAAATTTCAAAGAGCTTGACAAAATGAATAAGAAAACAGACACATTTTGTAGAGTACCTTACCTTATTAACGAGTACCGTTTCAGGTTCGTTACCTGAAACGGTACTCGTTAATAGTCCACATTAAGCGAAAGACATGCACAACAATGAATATTAATAGAGTTTGAAGAAAAATTGAGTCGCTTAAGGGAGGACATAGCCCAATATTTCTGCATAGCATTAAATGAAATTAATAGCGTATCGTCAATTCGGTTGCGGTCAAGCAATTAACTGTAAAAGAGCGCGGTAGCGGAATCGAAATATATTTAAGAAGAGCCGATCGAAATTAATATTCATAAACATCTTTGAGACAACGAAATTAATTTGGTTATCGATAATCTTGATTGCAGATGAAGAGGTCGTTTCCTGGGTCACATATGCGAAAATATCAGAGTTAATAGGTTAATTGCTTAATGCAGTCCAGTCTACCGTCGTAGCTTCTATAAAAAACAGCAGTTTTCTGCAGATTCGTACGTTCGTTCGTTCGTACGTTCGCTTTAACGATCCATAAAGTTCTTGCAGCTTCACAAAATCAAAATACTGTAAAAGATTGTGATTGGATCTCTGCTTTTTTGAACGTGGGGTTTGATGGATGTTGTTTACCCTTTTACGCAAAAATTACTGAAAGCATTTTGAATAACCTAGCTAGATTAACATACTCGTATAGGTATAGGCAAATTAGCGGTGATAGCCCAGTGGCTTAGAATTCGACCTCGAATCGAGGGGTCCGGGTTCGAATCCCAGTGGCACGCACCAATGACTTTGTGAAAAAGTTATGTGCGCTTTATAAAATTAAATATCACCTGCTGTTACGGTGAAGGAAAACATCGTGAGGAAACCTGCATGCCTGAGAGTTCACAAAAAAAAATCTCAAAGGCATGTGAAGTCCACCAACCCGCAGTGGGCCAGCGTGGTGGACTAAGGCCTACATCCCTCTCATTACGAGAAGGAGGCCGGACCCTGTAGTGGGTCATTAATGGGTTACCGATATAGGTATAGGGTATAGGTTATACTATTTTAGGTATCTACATACCTATAAGTTCTGCAAATTTTTACAAATTTTTGCTCATTGCAAACCTCCGTGAACTGTGTAAGTTCAACTACCGAAACTGTCATCTGATCCTGAATAAATGAGTTGGTTTGTTATTCTTTTGGCGTTGCATATTCGGATTTTACGAGTAGGTATGTTTGGGTAGCGGTATACTCGTAGCTAGGAATTTTTATTGCTACAAGAAAACGGTGTCGCCTTACGTGTGGTTTGCCTTTCGAAGGCCGGGTATCGCTTACGGTTGTATAGGGCTTCTAATTTATGCTTCGTGAATATCTCGTGCTTCGATACTGGCTAAATTATCTGGATTTCGGGATTGTAGCATAAACACTATCGTCAAAGTATTCGTATAGAAAACGTCAGTCATTAGTATGTATGTCATAATTTCTACTTCTGTGACGGTTCTTAGCATGTCTTTTTATTTTTATTTGCGATTACACATTACACATAAAATTATAAAAAATTAAAACTAAATAGTCATTTAATATTGAAACAGATTTCTAGTAACTATAATTTATTTTTTAAAGCAATTTTAAACTTTTTTTCAATAAAAAGTAGTGCCAAGATTGTTTACCAAATAGGACAACAGAATAGAAACGGACTGTATGTGGTATGCTCGAGAAGATAATAAGAAGAAACTTCACAATTGCCCAGCTCTTCTATTACTAATTCTACTACTACTTCTCCTACTTCTCTTCCTGTAGAAGTTCCTGTTGTTTAATGTGGATGTCAAATTTTTATATTCCGTATAAAAATTTTAGGAAATTTCTTAATGTTTTTGTAACCTTCAATTTTTTCGTTAATAAAATAAAAACAAATTCATAGCTTTACTTACAGTGTGCGTTGCCTAAATTGTCAATAAATAATTTTATTTAAATATCGGTTTCCTCAATCGTATTTGTGCTTATAAACTCTTAAAGGGCTTTGTATTCAAATGAGAAACAAAACGTGTTTTGAACGTTTAATCGTCTGTTTGATATGCCATCGAAAATAATAGAGACATGATGCGGGTATCAATTAAGTTCGTTTATTTAGCTCTTTTGTTTATTCATTTGCTATTATCATCAAATAAATAAAGTTTTTAGTCAGTGGCCTTCGAAATTATTGTTAAATTATACACATTATAAAAATACTAATAAAAGTGTAAAACACTTTTTCATTAAGTAGCAGTTCCATCTTTATTAACACGTACACTTTTAGTTTTTGTTAATAAATTTTTAGAGAAGTAGACCAAGCATGGGCTCTAGTAAGTATTTTATCTTACGGTAGATATAATATACTAATTAACTAACTCAACACTTCTAACACTTTTTAGTGAAACCAATCTGTTTTAATATAACATTGCAAGAAAACATTCATATCTTTTTGTACCGTTTTCAATTGTGCTTTTATTCTTTCGTTACCGTTTTTGTGGCGGACAATTTGTATCTTTAGCTGTCAGTCGACATACAAGCGCTGTTTTAAACTATTTTATTATGTTATTGGTCGGGAAGATAGCTGCTCGTAAACCCCCTGTTAATCATTTCTATTTTAAATACCTCCTCTTTTTAAATCAAACGTAGACCACTAGACTTTGCTAGCGGCTTCGTCCGCTTAAATTTAAGAACTTGGTACAAAGTGGGATATAAGGGATCCTATATTTAATTCCAGTTCATAAACTACGTACGTACCAAATTTCATTAATGATGTTCAGCCTTTTTTGCGTGACAGAGTAACAAACATCCATCCATCTAAATAAACTTTATATGCAAGATATATGTAAAGCTTGCTTCACAGAATATTATCAGCGTTAGATTCTATACCTACCTACTACTACCTACATACAATAGAATTACCACCAATACATCTACATAGATCTTGTCACAATAGCATTTAACGGTTGTACTATTTGGCAAACTGTAAATTCCTCTTATTTGTGTTCGCTCTATGTAGGCCAATAAATTTTTTATAAACGCGACAGGTTTTCGATAGTGAAGATGAGTTTTTATTCAAAAAACCTAGCGACCGAACCGTTGGAAATTTGTTGTGGTAATTTGCGGTTTATTGACGTTTTTACTTTTTTAATTTGCGTTACGGTAACATGAAACGTAAATGTACTGTAACAGTAACACGTGTACTTAAATACATTTTTATTTATTTTAATAATTCACATGGCTTTGCCGGTGTAGTATTATTTAAAGTGTATCCTTTTATTGTACTTTAAATGTTATACACATATTTAAACGTAAGGGAAGAAGAATTTAGATTCTAGAATGTAGATGACATGTCCCAATTTTCGCTACTTTTTAAGGTCCGTCTATAGAAATACAAATATTTTACTCAATTTAATTAACACTTACTTAGACTTAAAGATGGGTAGAATGCCCAAGAAAATGCAAATGTGATTTTGGCTTTAAGAGCTTACAACTTAAATGTAAAAACTTTATTATAGAGGAGTTATAAAACCTGATTTTAAGGAAAACCAAAAGAATACATAATTCTCCTCATTCTTGGTTACGCATCATTGAATCTAGCCTAAAAACTAGAATACCTGAATAGCAGCTACAATGCTCCTATTATTTGCCTGAAAATACTAAGATTAGATATTTTTTATGTAATGCTTTGTCGCCCAGAGAACAAAAATTTTGGCGGCTAACTTCGCATTTTAAAGAAACATCAAACTCCGAGGTCTGATAGTGTTATTTTCTTTTTAAAACCATATTTATTCTGGATAGACCAATTTTGATCTTTTGGAAGTCCCAGTCGCGTTGATAGCTAGATAAGTGAAACTTCAATAATCTCCTTTTAATGATTTGATGAATTTAATGATACCAATGATCAGATCCAAGAGTGCGTACTATCGTGAGCATTCTCTGTTTAAGAAAGATTTTATTTCATTATTCACTTCTGTTCCAGTCCACATTCTTTTAAAGCCCTTAAAATATTTGTACCTACCTACAATTAAACGAAAATGTCTCTCAATACAAAACCTTCAGCAAAAAATTAATCACTCATTGACCTCACGAATCACCTTATCTGTAATTTTCACATTCACATTGAGATCCTTGACCCGCACCGAAAAGTCGAAAGGGCGATGTCATCCGTCACTGAATGTCGCCAAAATCGCCAAAATAGTGATGCAGCCTTACAAGCCGTGCGATGATTATCGGTAATTAACCGGTGTATGATACCCGCAAAAAGTCAGATTTCCGCCTCGTATCGGGAACGTATCGAGTTACCATTGTCCTCTCTTTGTGTGTCCAGAGATCTGCGTAGCGGGAGCGTGGAAGATACTTTTCGTTTTAATTTTGCGCTGAAAACATTCAAAACATTCCTAGATTTTCTTGGATTTGTATTCGCAGGCCTCTGTTTATTGACACTTGAATCACCAACGACACTTTTGATATACTCGTTAGTGAGGGTTAGAAAAGCCTGTAACGGGATCAAAAAAGTCGCTATATTAGTATGGCTTTGTTTTTTAACGAATAAAATTTCTCGAATAAAACTCGTTAGGGTGCAAAAGTATAGAAGTTCAACAAAGAGACTGAATAAATCGATTAGACGAATGATTTATTACCTTTATTATACAAGGTAAAACTATATGTGATAAGATACACATATTACTGGCGTTCTTTCTTTCTTCTTTTCTTTAGCAGTCTGTTAAAATATTCCTACCAAAAAATTTGTAGGTAATCTAAATATTTTTACAGTTTTGTAACAAAAATTCATACCTTCAATTAAACAACGCTAAACTAACTTTAAGAAAGTCACATTTCACTAGACTTGATAAGATATTTATCAATATAAAACCGCTCACTGCCACCGGACTGCACCGCTTTCCGCCCTTACTCAGTCCGTATCCGAAGGGATCCGGTCGCCCTTACTGACTCCGTAAAAATCGACACCGCCTTTTTTGCACTGCGGTTATACCGACGGTCATCGCATAATCGATCGTCCATATATGTATGCATTTATGAACATATTAGTGACTGAGGACATATATCGAGTTTTCGACTTTTTTCGCCCATATTGTTATGAATTCTGACGCTGGAAAATGTTCAAGTGAATTTTAAGTTGATGGAATATTGAAGTTTGGTTTCTTCGTGGTAAATAAAGGATGGCAGTGTACGGGCCAGCTGTTGTGGTTGGATTATAGTTACAGCACGCAGACTATAGTACACATACTTATAAAGTGGTAATCTATTTACGTTGAAATTTATCATTTTGATGACCCCTCCCGGCAATTATTGAATAGAATCCATAAACGCCATTATCGCTAAATGCGCCTCTATAAAGCATTTATAGATTCTGTTAGACACTTATCAAAAAACTTTTAAGATTTCACATGTTTTCTACCAAAAATCACTCGTAAAATTCTTATAAAAACATCCATTACGAGAATATTAATACATAGTACGTACCTCATAATTATTTAAATTCGAAAAGTGGCATGCAATAAAGATAATGTGTTATGAACCTATTCATATTCTACATCAATAAAGATTAATGTATGCCCACATATGGTTAGAGATGTTTTTCATAAGATGGTAATTTATTGACTGATAAATATATTATCTACTTTGTAATTTTTATGTTTTATGTCTGTAATACAAATATTTACAGAGATTCTTATGGAAGGTGATTCATGCTATTGTACCTAACCTGCCTCATCTTGAGTTGGATTGTAATAAACTTGAATAAACATTTCCACAAGTCAGCGTAAACCAATAACTATTCCAACTCAAATAGAGACTAAATAAGAAAAAATATTTTCAACTAACTCTGTATTAGTTACAAGATATTCCGACTCAAATAAAGACTAAACAAAGAAAACAAATTTCATTAATTCTGTGTCCTCTATGTAAGTTACAGGTATGTATTCGAATTACCGCTCAAAGAAAGCCTAAATAAAACAATATTATTAGAAATAACTTGCCCTTTTTTATTTCGACGTCTAATTAACATAATTAACCACACGAACGACACATTCAAAGACAATTTGTCCCATCCAATAACTAGATATAAATAGATCCGTTTTTATCCTCAACCGATAAACCAACACAGCAATAGCCACGAATCATTCGATAAACAATAAAATCAAACAAGTGTCCTTATTAATTATGTCATTCATAAAGAATTGTATCGGTGGTCGCTATTTTTTGCACCGTCTCAGAACATGAAGCACGTGCGTCGGTACAGGTGGGTTGGAAAAAGTATGCGAGTTAAGGCGCGGACACATGGATCGGTTTAAATAGAGACGGGCAAAGCTAACAAACAAAACAAAAGAAATATTTACGTGTTATTTTGGGTGAACTGAAGATATTGCCATAAAATTAATTGCAAAAAAGTTTTTAAATTAGTTGTAACTCAGCAGTGCCCACTGCAATAAAAGGTATCTCAACAGCGAATGCACTAATCGTATCTTATTTTGAACGTTAGGTTCTTATTCTTAGTGTCTGTTGCCTCTTTTTCCCTTTTTGGGTGATACTCCTTGCCATTGTCACTTTAAAAGTTAGAACTCAGATGATTCTTGCTATGCCTGTCAAGGATAGGCATAATTTTCGCAGGAATATGACACGGGGTTATGCAAAAAAAAGCGTAGAGTTTTTTTTAAAGCCAGTAACTCACTGGCTATACCTCTGGTTTTGCTCTTGTTATTAAGAGCATAAATAGGTTACTTTGGTAAATTATCCTGAATTAAGAAAACACTGATCATATCAGCGCCAAATTTTAAAGCGTCATCTTTCGGGCCTTATTGAACATTTTATCTCGACAGAATATTAAACATCAAATAGCTATGACTTAAAGAGATGTTTTTGTAATCAAATTACTTTGTAACAGTACCTTTACTTCTTACTGGTCTCAATGGAACATGGTAGGTATGGCAGCTTGTGTATAAATGCATGGCGTACGTGATCTATCAGGTATTTTGGTATCTGTAAAAACTGCCTTTTGAATGGCATTTTGAACCTTATTGTTCAGGTCATAAGGTGCAGTGAAAACTGTTTTGAAAACAAGTGCTCCGATCGGTATGTTGTATGTTGTGTCTGTAAGCCATTACGACTGCTGACTTTTTGCATCGATTCATGTGTGGGTTTTCTCTCGTGCTTGATACAATGTTAGTTCACTATTTGGCATAATCCAATAAACTAAGTCTGATCCTTCAGAAATAAACAGCGATTGGTTAACCTGTTTCTGATTTATCGAAATGTAAAATGGTACAATTATTTATCGTATTTTAAAGGGTGTTCCGTATCGACGTGCCTTAGTATTTGATTTTCTTTATAGCGTGACTTTTGTAGACTCTGCCAACCGAGTGGTCGGTGCCAACATATTTTTCCAAAGTGTAAGGGTAGTATGGTACCCCAAAATCTCGTTTTTGGGTCTAGAACGTTCAAAAAATGAGCCAACTTTTACTTTTTCTTTTTAGAAAACCTGGTATCAGTACGTCGGGTCATATAAAAGTCTTTGGTTTAACTACCTTTATCAAGATGTTACCGTTTGTAAAATAGCAAAATTAAGTATTTTTAATGTAAGTCACGAAGAAGTTACACTGTGTTGCATGCTTGATAACGATCGTAGTTGGCGCCTCTGTTGCTGGTGTTGACCTAATGGCTTTATTTTACTTTTGTGTTAAAAAAGTGGACTTTTGTGACTCCGACAATTTTTTTGCCATTAAACATAAACGGATGTAGAGATTCCAAAAAATGTATGAATCGAGATAAGTCTGCACTTAAACAAGTTAGACACTTTTTTATAAATTGCAGAATTTATGAAAAGTGTTTTACATATTTTGTTGTATGTAGGTATCGAAATGAAAATTAAAAACAGAGGTAGGTTTTATCGATATTTAACAAGTAAGAAGTAGGTACTCGAAAATATATTTAAATGAAATTAGACAGAATAATGTTACTGTTTAAAGCGCTCGATATCACACTTATGCATTAAAAGTCATTAATCTTCCCTTTGGCACTAAACCACTTGGTGACAATCGTAGCTTACCTAGCTAAGTAGCTACACACATTGCCACATTGATGTTGATAAACTAACACTAATTGACTCCCGGTGTATAAGTTATTATTATTTTTCCAAGATTCAACCTTAATTTGGGAACATAACACGTATAAAACACGAGCCTGCCGGCCATGTTTTTTTTTTGATTAAATAAAAAGTGTTAATGAGTGTTCCGTTACTCGAAGTGTCATATCATATTGACCCGAGAAAGCTTGCTTAAATCGAAATTTTTATACGAAAATTAGGTCCTCACATATTTCAGGTAAAACACACGATATATTCAATGCCTTACAGTAGTAATTTTTTTGTCTTAAACGTCGTTTCGTTCGAGAGGACGCCGTCGGCGGTCGTAATTTTCGTATATTACGATTGAACTTTTAAACTGGTTTCGCAATAATTGTGGCTGGCTGGATTCAACAAGTCATTGGGGTCTTTGCCATATTGACCTTATAGACTTCCTTGCCATCTATAGGCTGCCCTCCTTGTGTTGCAACGTGGTAATCGCTGCTTTACTCAATATCAGTGTCGAACAGACTATATTCAGAAATTCAGATGATGGTTTGTTAAACTACGTTTTGTGCGCCGTGGTTTAATTATTTTAGTATTATTTTCTAACCCTCGGGTTTTTTTAGGATTAAAGTAAATAAAGTGAAGTTTCAGATTTATTCAGATTTGAGAAGTTTAGTGAAATACATTATTATTATAATAACGCTTAAGCAAATGAACGTACAGATTACTGAAAGTCAATTGATTAATTCAAAATTAACCAACTAAAACATAAGGCCAGTTTTAAAATCTCTCTATATGCACACAAACAGACATTTTCAAAAACAAAAAAAAAACAATGTTGCCAATTATTAATATTGTTAAAACCTAAGTGTTGAGATAAACATTAATAACCATCTTGTCGATTCAGATTACAGATTACAGATAAAGATTCTTCATCTGTATTATCAAAATTATCTATTTAAATAGCGCTTTAAGCGGCAAAATACGTCGTCAGTCACGTGATCACGTCCATCGCCACAATAGACATTGAATCAAGTTATAAGCAAAAAGAGTGCTTAATTTCATGCAAATTATACGTTACTTGTACACGGACTAAACGGTGTGGCCACCGAACGATTGCATTTAGAATTTGGGAGTCGATACATTTATTCGGCTTGATTCGGCTTTGCATATAGATAGAAATATTTAGGTATTTATAGTTACAAAAAACCAAATAACACGCCTCATTCTTTCTGCCGTCAAAGTCAAGAAAAATACTTTTTGCTACGTTGCGTGGCGTATTTTTGTTAGTTATTTTATCTTCCGTCTAATCTATTATCTTTTCGATAATTTGCTTATTGATTTATGGCCTACATAACTACATTTTATACATGTGCTTGTGCTTGCTTAATAATTATAAATTAAAATACATTATCCAAGTTTTACTAGTTCTATGTACTTCTGTGTCGTTCTTTTGTCTCGTTTAGCGCTGTTAGCTAGATCAGCCAGTCGATCGGACAGTAAAACGCTGATGGAGCTTAATAAATCTAGTTACTCCAAAGCCTTTATTGCGTAGCCTCAATATAACAGAAATGGGCCACTGGGTAATCGATATAGCTTTCGATGTTTGATGAATTGTAAATTGTAAACAAGTTTTTTTTTACGATCGCACTTCATCCGAATGATTTATCGCCCGAAATTGGCGGGTCTTAACTAAGAGAATCGAGTGAAACATCGTTTATGATCGATTCAGCGGTTGATGAAGTCGTCTAGATGAATCGCGTTGTTTATATTCAAATTTACCCAGTTAAGGCAGAAATCACGACTCAACTGTCAATTGAAGGTGGATTTATATGAAAATAGAGTCATAAATAACGGTAAAGACGTTTCATAAAATCCCGACATACCATTTGTTTTGCGCGGGATTTTATGTAAATAATAACTAGTCGTGAATTTGAAAACTGCGCTCGGGTTAAAATGTCAGTTGCGATCGTTTATTTTGGTATTAGTTACGTTGGATGATCTATTGGGTTGCAACATTTAGGCTGAGAGGTCCCGTGGGAAATCTGAACGTCAAAATTTAATGGGAATCTTTTTTGATTGGGAAGACTTTTCTGAAAGCGCTTACTTATTTATTTATTTCCAACCTCTGCTAATTATGTAATTGACATTTTAAAATAATTATTATTACCTACTTCTTTCTTTTCATGTATCTAGATGGAAATATTAGAAATAGTTTATGATGAATGTATAATTTATAATGCAATATGTATGACGTTCATTAAGTGTGCACAAAAAGTACCTAATAATGAATCAAAGCTTGAGCTTAGATACTCACTTTACTTACAACGAATCAAATGATTGGTTCTTAATATTTGTTTGTCTGACAAAACATCTCGTTTTCTTGAAAATGTAGTAACTATAAAGGGGCGATAGCTTACTTCCCCGACTGGTCTACAAACCGTACACTTTTGAACCTAGATAGTTCCACGATCCATACATTGCCTGAACCCAGTTATCATTTCCTAAACATTATAAAACCAGACATCTGTCTGGTAAGCTAAGTAGCCCATGCAGTAACAACTTCAAATAGTTTTTTGCGTCCATTTTTTATGCGCTCAGTCCAGTGGCATGTACTGACTCATATGACATGAGGTTAGCCCGTGTACGCTTCAGCTACTAAAATCATTGCGAATGTAATACGAAATGGTTTTTGTGGAGGTAGGTTTAGCAATTTAAAAGATTTTGAGCATCTATTGCGTATACCATCTCATTGAGGGCATAAATGAATTCCTATTAACAAAATAAGATTGTTTTTAAAACTTAGTAAAAGAAAGGCGATTTTTGTCAATTTTGGGTTAGGCACTTTCCTTGAGTGGGTTGAATTACGTTTATCCATGTTTTCTAAACAACATGAAACGCGGTAAATATACCGTAGAGTTTACCTTTTTGACAACAAAAGCGCTTTAACCACATTGATGCAGTGTACCGTTCTGAAAGTTTCGTTTTAACATAAACACAGTTAAACTTCTGTTAAGTTTAACTGCCGCGGTTAATTTAACCCAAGGAAGGCGGTGGGGTCATTAATAAGCAGTAAATGCGTTATAACAAGACTTTAATGAATGAGCGAAACAAATTATTGCCATTGTAAGACACGCGCACATTGTACCATTAAGGTTTATCGCCTACGAGGCTGTAGGACAATGCGTAATGTACGCTCGTCCTTATTGTTTACTACTAGTAAAGGGCAGCTTCGCTAAACCGTTTGTGGCCGGCATTGTTTTAAACGATTAATGTTCTATGTTCAATGTTCATTGTAAACATTTGTTGCGCAACTGTTGCCCAACAAGTTCTCAACATCGATGTTTCGGGCAGCAATGTTCTAATGTTGTTTGCAACATGCTGACGGTAACACAGCTTTATGCAACCATGTATAGAAACAAATGTTTGTACATTATCCTGAGCTTAATGTAAAAAGGCTTTCGAATCTGTCGAAATGATTTCATTTGAAATGGTTTCTTGTATTTATAAAAAAATTCTGGCGACAAATTTTATGAACAGCGCGCGGTATATTTCTCTCACGTTACAATAGTTCCACTGTCTATTAGGAAAAAGCGATAAAAAGAGTCTTGTAATTATTATTGATGTCTTAGCTCATTCACTCACTCACTTCACTTTAAGACGCATTATTTAAAATCGAAACACATTTTTTACATTTCCTGTTATTGAAATTGTCGTGGTATTTTCCATATTGACTTATTGACTCTGTTTTTTGCTTTGGCATGGTATTCACAAACCTCAAATGCATTAAATGCGCCGTAACAGCCTATAAATCAAACCTAATTTCTCAGTTGCGAAGCACCGTAACCCGAAGCAAAGAACGCCAAGAATATAGAGGTACGAAGCAGATTTTATAAGTGGTAGAGTGGTATTAGCTCGTCCGGGGAGGTACCGTACCGTCATCCTGTTAACCCGTCGTAAAGCAGCATGTTCTTCATATGTGTTTCGGCTGGGGAGGCATGGTTGACGGGGATACTTTCATTTTGGCGAACATCTTAGCCCTTATGAGTGGCAAAGCACCCACTTTTCTTTCTCTATTTAAGGTTGAGTCCATGGACTTCAGTAACCACTTGACATGAGCCTTATAGTCATGGTCTCAATTACTACAAAAAAAGTACGCTTCACGAAGCAGCGCTTCAGAACAGGTACGTGCAGAGATGTCTGTTTTCTTCTCCTCTCATCTTTGTAATGTGAAGGCTGTAGATTGGTTTTAACCCAATTACGAGTGTGTTTGGGTTTAAAATGATAAAAATTCTAAAAAGTATAAAATTTGGTTACTAAAAAAGTACCTAGTTTTTCTTCTGTATCTCCGTGTTCATTGGTGGTCGGGCGGCATGGTCACCATATCGGATGCGCGTGCGCCGAAAATTGGCCGCGAGTTTTTGTGAATGGGCCGCAAAGCGGGCCGGCTTAGAACAAATTTAACGGTGCCTGCGTTCGTTTATGCAGGTTTTTTTCTGTTACACCTGACAAGCTTCTGGTGGTGTCAGGGCTGGCGAATTCGGAAACGTTGGGAAAGTATTGCGCAATCACAAATGACTAACATTGATCATCATGAATCAGTATGTACTTCAGTACTTCAAGTGGAGATTCAAGAATTCAAAAAGAAATACAAGTAAAAAAAATGTCACGTTTAAAACCTTTCCGCCATACAAAACCTTGTGTTTGTGGCATGATCTTTGGTTATAAAATTTACCAAAAAAATGTACCAAAAAAAGCATGACATTTAACAAAAAACGTAAGATGAAAAGTTTTTCATTTATCAGTGCCGTGAGCATGAATCTATTGTCAACACACGGTAAACGTAAGTATGACATTAGAAAAAGGTATGATGTCTTCCCATAGACCCATACCCATACTTTGATGATAGCGTTCATGCTATGACATCTAATAGGAAAGATGCAAAATAATTTCGACAGGAAAATGTTTGTAATGTGAAATATAAAATTGCGAAGTGACAGCCCTGGGTGTCAGGTGCGGATGGACGCGGATGAGTGCGCGTCGACTTGCGCTTATCTGTGGGACAAGACGCGCTAACGGGAACAGAATGGGTTTGACAACTGGGCTATCGCTGGGGACAACAGGCTGTAAGATATGATGAAGATTTGATTTAATAATTACAGGCAGATTTAAATTTGATTTATCAACTAGAGCACTTTAAATTTCGAATTAAAAAAAGTTTAAAATTGTTATAAAAAAATAAATAATAGTTTCTAGAAATCTGTTTCTGTATTAAATGAGATTTTTGTTTTTAAATTTTTATAATTTTGTGTCTGCATTATTTTTTAATCGCAAATTAAAATAAAAAGACATGCTAAGATTGTTTACCAAATAAGACAAGAGAATAAAAATGAACTGTAAGTTCGTGATCGAGTCACTGATCACTTTTTCGAGCAGCGGTCTCAAAATACCAATATCCAAATGATAACCAACTTCCAGTGGTACGAAGTATTAGCCGAAGTATCAAGCGTGTCAACATTATCCTTCGTCAATACAGACAGTACATAAACTGTCAAGAACTACCGTAATATCGGACCAATGGACATTTACCAAAAAACATCCATCGCCAATTTGTCTGTGTCACAGATATCACAAAACCGAACCAGTGCAACGACCGAACATTAATCATTTGAGATGTAACTGCTACTGTGCTACTGATGACTTCAGCCTCGAAAAGAGTTCGACCAGGCTCGAATCATGTAATTTTTTTGGAAGCACCTAACTTATTCATTCATCTGGGGCTTTTACAATTTAGCAAAACATCAGTTAGCGATGTTTTGCCTGCCACTCGATGGCACTGAGGTCTATTTCTCATTTCGAGAGGAGATTTAATACGCAGTGGCTCATTAATGAATCGCAGTGACGTGGAAGCTTCAGCTGATTGGAATGTAAAACATCCGTACACTTAAATTGTTCTGCGAATCTTTATATATGACTCACTAAACTTAACCCTATGGTTAAATGGAAAATGTCCGGTTTCGTATCCGGGAGCCTTTAGCATTGAATTAAGGACTGAAGTTTTGAGATTCCATTTGAGAGGTGTGATTTCATCCACACATTCTTCCATCCGCTTTTTGAAATTTACAGCTGAAATGGGGCTGTACTTATAAACACCACTTTAGGAGAAATTGGAAGCAACCATACTTTGACGATAGCGTTCGCGCTTTATTTCGTGCTGTATTTTTGAGGAATGAGGTACTTCTCATTCCTGGTCTTCTTTGGTCTTTGGCCTTGGCTTTTCCGATGCATGATTAGATTGGAATATAAGACACCTACTTATTTTTAATCCATTTGTGATTCACTGGCGGTCTGGTCTCTTCTCACACTGAGTAGGATGTAGGCTTTAGTCCACCACGCTGGCCTAATGCTAGTTGGTGGGAATCCCGAATATAGTTCGGGACATTAGGGATAATTCTTATGGTCGTTTATATGAATATAACTACTGCTATAAGTATACTTTTCAGTTCGTCCTGAACACAAAATAACTATTGATTCAGTTGCACAAAGCATTTTAAAGCTTAGCTTACACAACATTTTGAACACAAATTCTCCGATTTTTCGTTAGAACAGGTAGAGTTTTATACATAATAATATAGGCACATCTATATTTATCTTAGTTATTTTACTCCGCGCTGTCCAGCCGACCACAGTTTAGTGGTGCGTGGTCAGTGATGTAACTTTTGCATCGTTTGCGACTAGGGCTGTCACGATAGCGATAAATGGTTGTGGAGTCGGAGAAATGGTCATTCGTTGACCCCCGACACTCGTCAAACCTCCTCAGCGGAGTTATTGTTAGAGCCTTTTTAGGGTTACTAAGCAAAAAAAGCTACTAGTAACGCGGATAACAATTTGGCCTCTTATTTTGGGTTTGGAGATTTGAAGTGGCACGTAGTAATGACGTTCTTAAAAAATGTATGTCCGCTCTAAATTAAATATCACCTGCTTCAACGGTGAAGGAAAATATTGTGAGGAAACCTGCGTGCCTGCGTTCCTAACGTGCCTAATGTTCTCAAGTCATGTGAAGTCCACCAACCCACACTAGGCTAGCGTGGTGAACTACTCGTAAGACCTACTTCTCCATCCTTTTATTGCGAGAGGAGACCAGACGCTACAGCGGGTCACTAATGGGTAATGGGCGACAGGCTTATGTGTGAGGAATTCATGGACAAAATATTCATGACCTTTATTGTTCTGATGGAGCGTAAAAAAGAATAAAAAATCTTTCTCATTCTGCCTTTTTTTAAAATGTGTCTGACAACTGACAACCCTACTACGTTCGCTCTGACCCACAAAGTAGTTATGAACTACGTGACAACATGCTAATAATTTATCTTTTGGTTGCAGGTACGTTCTTTTGTCTATGGTATTGGGTTCGCTACTCGTACGAAGGTACGAAGGTACTTGACCTACTTGAGGTGTTGCGCTAAATGTAAGTGTGATTTTCTAAATTCTAAATCACAATCTCAGAATTTTGTAGGAATTTTGTAAAACACAGAAATTTCAAACTGCGGACATTTTGGAAACCTAGAACGCGACCGTGTAGTAAAAAAAAATAACTTATATTTTTTGGACTTGATCCTTCAGATAACCATTTTTCTGCTTTTTAAACTTAAATTTCCCTAGCGGATTCGTTAAATTTTTAAAATAGTTTGTTGCTATTAAGTTCTCGTTTTTGTGTATTATTTCCTTGTTTAATTGTAATTTTTGTGTGAAATCTGCCAAAATTATTTAGTTTTATCGTCATTTTAGTTATAGATAGTCTATTTCGCGAAATAGATACAAAACTTTTCAACTAAACAGACAATTACCGCAGAGGATTGACATTAACTACAGAATAGATAACTACCCAAATGGCTGACATGTAAGCGAACACCGCAAGAAATTTCAAGCGATAAAATTAATGTGAGCGAGCGATGGAACTCTGTGGTGGGCGCTACTCAATATTATTTTCCGGGATTGGCACACTTTCTGGATATACTGGATACGGCTTTTTAAAAAGTATTTGAAACTTAAGCGCGCACATCCCGCTGCTTGAGTAGAACGCAAGCGATCGAAAAAGTTAAGCTACGTCCGGCGCGGTCAGTACCTGGATGGGTGACCGATAGTGGCGAATTAAATGCGCGCTTCCGTGTTCGGAGGGCACGTTAAGCCGTCGGTCCCGGTTTTTATCGATACGATAGCAGTTGATAAGCCTCGTCGAAGGCCCTATGGGCGTTTTAGGGCGTAACTAGATATTCAATGTGTAATGTTCTAAGATTTTTATACTTACAAAGCTATTTTACGTTTTATCTATTGCTAAGTTTAAAGTATGTCAAAGTTTCCTTTATGTTACAAAGTACAAGTAATTATATTTAACGAAAATATAATCCAAGTTTCATTGTAAAACCGTACACCAACGTTGCACTTTTCTGGTGCAGAAAAAAAAAACAAATGCCTGCTTTATCTTGTTTGTAATAACATAATTACTATAAAAACCACGACTACCGGCCATAACTTCGCCCGGAGCCGGTAGCCAGTAGCCAGTAGTCGCCAGCTAGTTGGCATATGGAAATGGAGACACCGGTTCTGCCAATAAATGAATATGTCGGTGTCAGCTAGCTGTATTTTAGTATGCCGGATGTGTGCCGACCGACATTTTGAACTTCTTAACTTTATCGTAAAAGTAGATAATAGAAACTAATAGAAAGTCGGTGATATGAGTTTGTACTGCTACTAATGTGTTAACGTCTGTATTTCGATCTAAGTTATTTAATTTAAAACGTAATTGAATGCCTTTTTCTTGTTTAAATCTAAAATGCTTTTTCAATAGTCAATAAAGGTTTATTCCGCTCTTCGCATTTGAAGGTCGCATCCAGTCAATCTTATCCCTGAGGGCGGGCTCTATCTATCTATCCGATGTCGGTCGATGTCTCTAAATCGGCGACGGTTAGCGGATAAAACCGGCGATCGGAGATCGGATGCCGCGATCAATTTATTAAATTCGACGACGTTTCATCCGGGAATTAGCGGTCGTTGAGGTACAGTCAGCGTCTACCACGGATGATCTTGATTGGGGCTGTAACCCGCTTTCAATTTTATTGCTGGAATCTTCGACATGATGTGACAAACTTTCAACAGAATTATAATAACAGGCTTTGGTTATTGGTTTAGAATAGTATGTAATATGAAGATACATTGTGAATCTGGATGCATAGATTAAATTGTGTAGCATGCTTAAATTTTTTGAAATGGCCCATAATAATTCAACCCTCGATTCATTCTAGGATTCCCTTTGTACTATAAGACGCCGAAAGATAAAAGCACATATTCGTACATTGCGATTACCAAAAGAAAATTTAGTACCTAATTGAGAATTTTCATCCTTTCTGCTTTCCTGTTATTTTCTCGAAATACTTAGATATTTTCTATTATTTCGCCGTCTATAGTCAACCATGTTTATGCTGCCAACTGTACCGACCACCAAGAATTTACAATTTTAATTTTATAAGCAGCACGCCCTTCTAATGTTAGACATTTGTACCAGAACCGCCGGCGCGGATAGATGCAACTATGAAGCTCTGCAGTTATGCGGTTTGCGATCGTGATAACAGGAATAGTAGTACCTTTTAATGAAGAGTATTTGGTAATGTAATACAGAAAGAAAACAAAAAACAATTAAGAATTATTGTTTTTATAATCGAGTAGACACTGAATGCACACATGTGGAACCCGTTGTGGATGTAGCCGGTGTTCCTACACCGGCTACATCCACAACTCACAGTTGGCTTTAACTCATAAGGTTGTCTTAATTGGCTTAAGCAACAGATCTTTTAAACACAGGTCCCTGAATGAAACGTTTTACGGTTAGCCCAACTAGTTTCGAACCGAAGTTCTTCCTTATGACCTCCGGCAGTGTGAGTTATCCATTATTTTATGTCTAAAATGTCTACAAATATGTTAGATACATCATCTAGTTCTAAATATGTTAGATAACACAATTACAGTTAAGTTGTACACTCTTTAACAGATTAATTTGTGAAGCACTCTAGCGGATTCCGAAAGCTGCCTGTGCTAGGCTTTTTTTAAATGATAATGAAGAGGTTTTTATGAGATTAGTAAAAAATCTGTCAATGTACGAATAGAATCAAACTATCCAAATGAAATCCGACGAAGCGTACATATCGTGTTCTTTACCTAAACAAGTTTGTATGTCGGTCTGAATTTGCGAAATGAGACATGCTCGCTCTGAGTTGATACTACTTCATCAAGCGTGCGCTCAATAACACACACCATATATCATCGGATCGGATAGTGATGCAATGACGTGAACGGGTCTGGATACGAAAATTGGCTAAACACGTGTCTGTGAAGCGTTTATAAACATTACTGACCTAAAATCGTATGTGGTTTGTCACCCTTTAATTTACTAGAGATAAATCTTAAAATAATACCGTAAGAAATACGAAAGAACGATGTTTGCGTATTCTTTTATCTTAGTAAAGTGTTAGTGGATGCGCTCAAGGCACTTGTCATAGTAAGCTTATCAGTGCTTAACTGTCTTCATGGCTACCGTCAATGTCTCCGACCAAAGCGCAAAAACTTGTTTTTCGTGGCGGGTTACGAGGGTGCTGTTAACTTACTTAGTTTCTTGTTCAAGCAAGCTTCGATTTGAAAGAATAAAAATTAATTCGGTTCCAGTTTCGTATATTTCGGATCACGGTTACGAAACAACGTCCCTAGTTTCGATGGCGTAGATAATATCTCTATCTGAATTCTGACCCGTCGGTAAAAAGTGTCATTTCATAGTAGTACATGCGAATCGTTAGCGTGTTGTCACCGTTGCCGCGTTGGTTCCAGTTTCGGATATTTCGGATCACAATTTCGGTTACGGTTCCAAAACAACATCCCTAGTTTTGAAGATGATGTCTCTATCTGACCCCTCAGTAGAAAGTGTCATTTTCATAGTAGCGCGTGCGGGTCGTTAGCGTGCTGTATGGAGGAGTTCGAGCGAGCGGTCGCGGTGTGTTGAACAGGTTTTGCGCTAAAGTGAAACGTAACGCGAGATGCTGAGAAATACACCTGACAAGCCTTAGGATAAACAGTGTGGCTTTAGGACTGTGTCCAGGGCCTTTTTTTTAAGTTTATCATAAATCATTTAATTTTGTAAGCAACTCGTAGTACGTACGGGTAACCTTGTATTCGTATCCGGCGACCACACCTACCTAAATAATAATTGATTTCTTTTTAACTATGGCATATTATGAAGGTGTTGAATGACCCCAACCAAAGTAGGTACAAGATCTTTGGCCGGCCGTATAATCCACTGATAAGTATGTGTACCTATTATGTGTAAGCAAATGACATTTGACCTTGCGATATTACATCTGCTTCTTTGCAAATTTAAAAAATTAAAAAAAAAAACACGAAACTCCACAAATAACCGACATTACTATAAACACCGTTATACTATGATTTATTAAACATATATTCGCGTATCTGTTTTGCTACTTTGTTGTGTTCCCAATTATAAGTCAAACGTATGCAAAGTTATTCCGTTGAACTATGAGTAATTCTAGCGATTCGCGGAATCAAACTGCTTAGTTGGAATATAATTATGTAGTTACTATAGAAGCGCCACAACAAATTTGATTGCTAATTCGGAAGTTATATTCTAAATATGCAATTGCGGAAATAAACGGTGACAGCCGAGTGGCTAAGAATTCGGCGCCTTACTCGAGAGGATTCGAATACCAGTGGCACGCTCCAATGACTTGGTAAAAAAAGTTATGTGCGCTTTATATAATTAAATATCACCTGCTGTTACGGTGAAGGAAACCATCGTGAGGAAACCTGCACGCCTGAGAGTTTACAAAAAAATGTTCTCAGAGGTATGTGAAGTTCATCAACCCGTACAAGCTAGCGTAGTGGACTAAGGCCTACATCTCTCTCATTGTGAGAGGAGATCCGACCCTGTAGTGGGTCATTAATGTGTTACAGACATTCTTAATATACGGTTGCAGCCCAGTGGCTAAAAACCCGGCCTTCAGCACACGTATCTGACAAGAAAATCTTTAATACGTGCCCCAGGGACTCGAACCCGGACCCCTCTAGTACTCTTTACCTTTTACTTTTAAGAATTCAAAAGCATAAAAGAACTCTGCTGTAAATTGTAAGTATATAGTAAGTATTTAACAGACTTCACCCGTCGCGCTCTGTAAACAATACATGGAGAGTAGACGCTAGTACGAAACTCGTACAAATCAAGTGTGAATCGAATAAATCAACGGATCGATTGACAGCTGGAAAATCGATTCGCATGCGATCGAATGCCCGCCATGTTTTTATAAGCAACAATTTCAATGCTGCTTAATATTCACGTTGCAATATTCGATTAGTTTTAACGGAAATATTGATTCGTGTAACCATGTTATACAGCCGTTTGAGGCAATTAAATACTCGTAGATGTTGAAACGGATAGATTTCGTAAGAGTTAAATTCTGTCGGATTTAAGTCGGCAGCAAAAGAAATGTTAACCTGTTTGGGTAACGATTTTGATTGAACGAGTATCATGTAACAGGATTTAATTATTGTTATGTAATGTATTCGAACATGTTATCGGAAGTGTTAAATTGCTGCGTTTTTATCAGCTTTTTATTTGGACGGGTCCATTATTCTACAGTACATAATAGTTTTAAGTTTCATTCGTCCATACATCCAATCGCATCCTTAGAGGAAGTGCCGAGTTCATGAAATGACGTACGGTTTGATGTCACACGATATCGACACGAAATCTGAATGGTCATACAGAATCAGGCTCCTGCACTGTTAGCCTACTGCGTCCCCTCCAGCTAGATATACAGAAAGTCCCCGTAACCGGACTCCGGGGTGTATTAGACCGTGGCGGCTACTGGGCGCTCTCGGGTTACCAGCGTAGCGCGTTGGCCAACGGCTATCGGTGACAGGTGTCGGTTTGCTGTTTGTTTCAACTGTTGGATGTTTCTGCTACTGTCCATGTTGACAGTTCTAGGATATAGTTTAGGGGAAAAGTGTTATACTATAGTTACTGTGTGTTTGGTGTCGAACTAGCGATAATTTAAGGGCTTGAAATAGACCAAATTTTATCGACAAAACACTCCCCAAACGGGGATCAATAGAAATAGAAATAAATTATTTTGTTAAAAATGAGTTCCATCATTAAGTAGGTATATCGTTATTAATGATACTATCAAATGGTGGAATACAGTGTGTATTTTTCTAAATAAACAGGTGCGGTTCCTGGCTAAGAATATTGATTTTGCAAAAATCTAATGACGCAGTTTTTGTTTGTATCAAAATCGGGCCCCAGACGCCTTTAATCATTTTTCGCTACTCCTTATAGTTTCAGAATTCGCCATCCATGCACACTTAAAAAATCACCCAGTTTAACTTTTATTGGTTTAAAAACAAGTGGATCAATTAGTGTAGTGTTGGAAAATAAATTGATTATGAAACAACAACCCGCTATCCCGATGCGTTTTCCGAAACGGATTGCCATTATTTACACCGCCAATTACCGTTTATTCCTTGCTCTATATACGGAGTATATGGAGCGTGAAGAATTATCATTTATATCAAATCATGTTCATCAAAAGCATGAGTCAGTAAGAGCTGTAATAAAACAGCTATTTTATCTTTTTTACTTGAGACTTCCGCCTTTTACAATAGGTATAAATGGTAGAAACAGTACAAAAGAGCACGCAAGCCGCCTGAATTTAATAAGTCCGGAATAGGATACGTATTTAGAACAAATTTTATAGTCTCGGCATTTTGCCTCTGCACGCAGACATGTAAAACCTTCGCAATTTCCTAATGTGCTGGAACCTTGTCTCATTAACGCAATTTTGACGTAATCAAAAACAAAAAATTTTCCTTGCAAAAATTTACTTATATTTTTGATAGGCTGCATAAAAATTAGCCCTGGTCACCAGATGACGTCATAGAAATGGTAGCTAGATGCATTATCAATTTGCATTATTGCAATGGTTGTTTGTCAGGCTTTAGCTTCGCTGCTTGTTTTTTCATGCGCTTACCACTAAAACCTTAGATAACTCCAATTAGGCTTCACTAAATTACAGCTTGATGTCCGTATTTCAAAATGTTGAGAGCGTATATGTATATTCCACTATACTTATTTTTACTTAAAAAATACGAAAAATTCCTCAACAACAAAGCGGCCCCACTTGTACAAATGCTTAAATGTCATAAGAGCGTTAACCTTTATCCCCCGACTTATATCATTATGTTGATGGAGTAATTACCAATGTCCACATGTCTTTGACATACTTTAAATTACCCTCCAATTATTATTTTGCCTTAAATGCCTTAAGTACTACGGCACTTGTGGCAATACTGCCAGTAACCCCTTAATGACCCACTACAGGGTCGGGTCTCCTTCTCGCAATGAGAGGGATGTAGGCCTTAGTCCACCACGCTGGCCTACTGTGGACTTCATATACCTTTGAGAACATTTTTGTGAACTCTCAGGCATGCAGGTTTCCTCACGATGTTTTCCTTCACCGTAACAGCAGGTGATATTTAATTTTATATAGAGCACATAACTTTTATACAGTCATTGGTGCGTGCCACTGGGTTTCGAACCCAGACCCTCGATTCGAGGTCGAATTCTAAGCCACTGGGCTATCACCGGCAATAATGATTGATAGTTATTATGTAGAATCAGGGAGCAATAAGCAGCAATGTTAATTCCTATTTTTAAGTACCTACTAAATAAATTTTAAGCAGCAAAAATCCGGATAAAAACAAAATAGTCGTGAACGAAGTAGTGCTAGCCTAGTAGCTTATAATTCAGTCCAGGCTCGAATCTCAGTGGCATGCCTACCTACACCGATGACTTTCATAAAAAGTGTTTGAAGCCCACGATCCCGTATAACGCCGGCGTGATGAACCTTGCAGTGGGTCACCAATGGGCACAATAAGAAAATATAATATTAATCAGAAACGGAAGTGTTCTAGCACCAGAACCTTTGAATAACCTCCTAACAAAACAGTCGCTGACCTCTGTCACCCACAATAATAAAGATATGAAAAGTGTTGAGTAATAAATAACAAACAAAGTCACCGAACAAATACTTACGTGTCTTATTAAAATATTCCATTAATGAATCAATCTCGCCCATACATATTCATGCAACCTCGCCGTGACATTTGTATGGATAATGTTATTATTTATTAAGTGTAATTACATACATGTATGCTTTATATTAGTTTAATCACAACCCACATCTCGGTGTATTAAAAATGGAGCATTATATGCTAAATTTGTCATATTATGATTCTTTAATGTAAATTGGTCTGGTATAAAGAATGATTTATTGTTTAGCATACAAGTGTTCCGTAAACTAAATTAGGTACTTCGCTAGTAAATACATACGTGTAACACATCTGATCGATAGTTTAAAACCTTCCTAAATTTTTAGCATATTGTATTTATGTTTGTATTATTGTATTATGTATCTTAAGGAATTGATATCAAGTCCTTACATTTGTGTAAAAATTCGATTTAATCATACTCTACTTTTAACGTCCATAAGAAAATTCTGAATTATTAAATTCTGAACCTACGGAGTATACAAGCGTTTACGCTAAAACAACAAGAATATTTGCGAAAAATACAAATATCTGTACCTCCTTTAAAATAATTTAACCAAATAGATATCACGCCGAACATAAAACATTTGGCTAGCTCAGCTAGAAACTATTCCGACAATGCAAACTCGATAAGAGATGGCGCCACAGGATCCTGAATCACGCTATCAAAGTTTTCTACATTGCTGGCACATATACAAAATTTCGGCATAACGAAAAAAAAAACATTTTTATGTTAAAAATATACGCTCAATACTTAAAAATCGTCTTCTTCGCTTCACTCAAAAAGTCTAGGTTTTCCTGTTTCGTACTTACACGCTTGTAAGGGTACGTGACCCTTTGTGTACAACGCATCCATTATCCTGTTCGCCCGAGGGCTAACAAACCCGAGCGCCAGGACCTCAGCCGTAGGGGAGTCATTACCGGCCATCCGTCTCCGTCGCGGCAATAATTACCGCGCGTAGACAAATCACGCGCCGAGGTGAGGCAAGTACCGCGGGTATCTATTCACAGGTATCTATAGTATCTTCGGGTATCTATAGTATCTATAGTATCCTTGTGATTAAGATGTTGTGATTCATAGGGGTCTTAGACAACAAGGAGAACACTTTTATTTTATCATTAATGTAAGTGTTTGCGTCTTTATCGGAGACTGACGTCATATCACTTTTTAGTTCGCTGGATAGGAAATGTTTTTTTAAATACCGAAGAAACAATGGCTTGACATTAAATCGACACAGCAGCAAGAAGGCTTTTATTTGGTTCTGAGACGCAATAAGTCGGAAAACACGACATTTATGTACCAATGTAAAAAAATATGCTCAAAACTAGGTATCTCATTAGCTTTATTCAAAAGTCTTGGTTTTCCTTTACAACCAAAATCCGTTTTTTATATGTTTTCAAACCATCAATTTGGTTCCCAACGAAGTTTAACGACTTTTATCTACCAATGACAACCGGGTCCTATGGCTTTTTGTGCCCTCTGAAACATACGTTGCCACTAGTAACTTGCCAGTAGCGCTCACCCATCAAAAATTAAATACCGACGGTTATCTACTCAAGCTGCTGGGCTAGACGCGTTCGCTTTCGCTTCCCAGCGCAAATAATAACATAATGGATTAGTTAATATCGTAACGAGGCAGTGTAACGTGGGAACATCTCGCACGGTCCGGATACGTAATCTAGTTGACAAGTTGATAAGAAATGATTGGTGGGCGCAAACAACTCTCCGTTTTCAGGGTTCTGTGCCAAGGATAGAACCTTATGGCGTCTTTCCGTGCCTGTGACAAGAATAAAAAGACAGAAATTTTAATTTTTTTTATAGTAGACTAGACTGCGCCCGCGGCTTCGCCCGCGTGGATTTTAGTACTTGATGCAGAGAGGGATAAAAAGTATCCTATATGTTAATCCAGGTTATGATCTATCCGTGTACCAAATTTCATCCAAATCTGTTCAGCCGTTTTTGCGTGAAAGAGTAACAAACATCCATCCATACTTACAAACATTCGCATTTATAATAGTAAAAAAATATATAAACAAGATAACAGGGATGTGGATTGTGATACTTTTATTGAACTCGTAAAACCTTCACACATTTTTCACGACGAGCCCACTCTATAATGACGTCATCAATATTTCAAGTTAACTTACCTAATATAAAATCCTATTCAGGAATACTCGTACATTACAATAAGGGTGTGTTGCTTGTAATAAGGGTTAAGGATGATTGCCGTAAATGTTAATTAAAAAATAACGTGTAACTATTATAAACCGGGTTCTAAACTATCCGTGTACTAAATTTCATCTAAATTCATTCAACTGTTTATGCAGGAAAAAGTAACAAACATTCACCCATCCACACAAACTTTCTCAATATTAATATTAGAAAGGATATATTATATTAGATAAGCTTTTAGGAATCAGCATTGAACATGCATAAAACTTAAAACCACTTGAATATTTCCTTCCTTATCATACGGAACACTCGCGCCAATCCGACTCGAATTATCCAGTTTTTATCATTATCATGTTCTGGGAAATCCGGTACATGTGATAACTTCGTCTATGTACTTGTGAAAAGTTATTGGAACCATAAAAGTTATAAGAAAGCCAGTTACGCGGTTATTAATTCGCAAATTATACGCCGCGGTAGTTGTCGATAGTGGAAGTAATACTACTTCTACTACCTTTCTTTCTGGTAAGTACTTCGCATTTTTAACTTCCCGCTACAAATCTAGGGAGGTTCTTGTTTCGACCGGGTTTACAATATTCGAGTTTCCATCAGATCTCGACATTTTGGGTCGTTAGTTTTTAGGTTCTTTCGTATGTCTTTTGCTTGTACTTTGCTTTACTACGTTACTCTACGTTTTCTATCACAGATGAATGACGAATGACGTCACAGAATATTTCTTGTGATGAGACATAATCCTCATGAATCACGTTTGTGGGTTAGTTTATCCTGAAGTCGTTAAGATTTGGAAATCCCCAGATTCCTTATAAACCGCTTACATTTTTTTGCTCTTGGTGCGACGATTATAAATCTGCCATTTTGGTATACATATTTATAACAAGTTCAAATTCAAATATTTTGTACCAAAATGTCAAGAATAAATCGTTCTATCTGCGTCTCAAATAACAGCGCAACTAAGTATAGTTGCATTTGCGTTTTTAAAAGATAAATTAACTACACGGACATTAAGGAGGACCAAGGTCTAGCATAACTAAAGATTGAACAACGCAAACATAAAATGCCTGAGTTCCTATTTCAAATTCTGTCTCTTCAAGAGACTTCTTATTGATCAGTTGCGTTCCCTTCTCGCACGCCGCACACCATCGGAGAACCGCGCTTATGTCACTATTACGCTTATCTCTGAGAGATGTGTCACATTCCACCAAATTCCATTAGAGTCGCCAGAACTGTTTGAAGTCGGTCACTGAAGACTCGCTGGAACCGCCAAGTTGCTCACGGGGACAATCACCATCGGAAAGTCTGTCACCATAAGGCAATAACTGGAATACCGTTAGTACAGCCACAATTAGTCAGTGGTACGCACAGACATGTTCACTGTACAGTATTGACCCCGCACGTGACGGGGCATACCTCCAGTGACGTTTTGCTAGGTTCACATTCAGCGACATGTATGGGGTTTATTCGATTAAGTATTCGTCGCTTAGTGGACTGAGTCGTTGTGTCCACCTTTTGATAAGCGCCGTGCGCCGAGAAATGGATGAAGTGGAACAGTGGATGAATGGTGGCCGAAGGAAGGAAGGAAGAAACGAAGGAAGGCGGACTGAGGTACCCATCTCAATGTGAGAGGATGGGAGGAATCTTGCAGATTTCCAGACTCATCCACCAGAGTATTAGCATGCGAATAATTGTATGTTTTTCGTTCCGAAGCGAGAAACTATGGGATTCAGAGGACCTGGTATTGGCCGGAGTGGCGTCATGCGAAGGTCCATGTCCAGCAGTGGCCTACGAACGGCTGAAAGGAAGGAAGAAAGTGGAAGGAAGGAAGAAGGAACGAAGTGTTCACTGTAAAACTTGGTGCCGATTACTACATTTTACCATTAATAAATCGCAACTGCAACTCTGCTCTGCAACTCTAACTGTACATTACAAATAAGGAAAACGAATAAAGACTAATCGATTCTTCATAAATCAAACAAACGGTCTCTGAACCTTATTTAAACAAATTATCTTGTAAGTAAACACTTACTATCAAGTGTTCCCAATGTTATATACACGTGGAAAAGGGAAATATTATTTTATCTGTTCCTATTCTTTAAATATCATGTTTTTTCCGTTGACATAGTCTATCTGGCACCGTAAGATTAAAGGTTAATGACCATTCTAATATCTATGTCGATAGGGCTGTCACTGCACTATAATAATAATAATATAGATACATAGGATTTAGCATAAAACTTGATATAATCGCGTTAATATTAAATGAAACTTATCAAGAAACACGCCACGCACACTGCCATAATTTTGAGTACTTTGACATGTACACATGGACAAACATGACGTGTACAACGTACATTCCGTTACGTTTCAAATCCAAATTTCAATAAATTATAGTCGAATTTCGACTACTTGGCGATATCTAGTCCAATCAATTCTGCATAGTGGCAACCCTACACACATTACTTTCATAGTGTATCTCGTCTTGGTAACCCGTCGCATAGTTATCACCATCGACGAGATACCCAGATAAACTCTGACACCAAATTACCCTGAAGTGTTAGCGAGTCGATGTCATTACTAATTTATTATGTGTCAGTTGAATCTAAACATTGCAATCTATGTGCGAATAATATGTTGATTAGGTTAATTGGGTGTTTATGTGTTATTTATGTTCAACTAGTTCATGGCTTCGCTCGCGAGAGAGTCGGTCTTGGTATGAAGTTAAATTGCCTATAACCTTTCTGAAGAATTAGGCCATCAAATGTATGTAGGTTTCATTACCTGACTAAGGATTTACATAATTCGACGCGTTTATACAAACCCTTTCAATAGTTTTTTCGGGTGGTGTTTAGCGCCTCCCATATAACTCAGACTTCTTTTATATTCATTCTTCTTTTTTTCCATATAACTCGCCTTCTTCAGGTCGTCAGTCCACCTGGTTGTAGGCGGCCTGTACTCCTTTTGCCTAGACATGGTCGCCATCCGAGGCTCGTTCTTCCCCATAGATTGCCAGTACTGCGAACGATGTGGCCAGCCCATTGCCACTTTAATTTGCAAACTTTGAGAGCTACTCAGTCACCTTCTAACGGATGCTAGTCTTTGCTAAATTATTTCGCTTGCTTGTATTCGCATCCTTGTGCAGTAGGTATATTTCCAAGCAGCCGTAAACAACAATTACCTGAGTAGGAAGACATCATCCTCGGTGCCGCTAATTCATCCAGGACCCGTTCCTTGTCCTATAATTACTGCAATGCAGTCGCATTAGACCCTGGCGCCACGCCCTTGTCTTCCGGTACAGGGTAATGCTATTCTGGAATTATAGCTTTAGTGCTTTATCTAGTCAACATTCTAAGGCTGTGTACTAATTGGTTGACAACCGATCGACCATCCAACGCGACAAATTTATGGAATACTAGACTGTGCCCGCGGCTTCGCCCGTGTGGATTTAAGAACTTTGTGCAGAGGATACAAAGTATCCTATAATATGTTAATCCAGGTTATTATCTATCTGTGTACAGTGTGTACCAAATTTCATCCAAATTTCTTCAGCCGTTTTTGCGTGAAAGAGTGACAAACATCCATCCATACTCACAAACATTCGCATTTATAATAGTTGTAGGATGGATGGAGCTGTCCAAATTGAAATACACACTGACATGCGACAAAATGTATGCAACGTTGTCGTACGAGCAACATTTGCGTGAGACTAAAGAAACAGGTCTACATGATTATTATAATACGAAAGTTTGCAAGAAAGGTGCGGAAGGCTAGCATTTTCTACAAATACAATTTCCTACCATAAATACAGCTTCAAAGTGAAATCAGCAGTTTCTGTTCGAAGTAGCCAGCTGTTTACGAACTGGTAAATAGTTTTGTATGAATAAGTACTGACGACAAGGCAGTTATCGTAATGTCGCTAACGTAGTTAGAGGTGATTGCAGCGTGCCGGTTGCAATGTACGATACTCTTACTAACGAAGGGCTGACGGAAAATAACAATAGGTGAAGGATGTTCACGTTGTACTACCTTCTAACTGCGCGGGACTCTATTTTCACAGGTCCACTTAAGGTTCAGAATGAGAATGTTAAAATTGCTTAGGCAGCTAATGTGATTGGATCATTTGAAGGTAAACGTAGTAAATTTTTACATTAAGGTGAAAAGATACAAAATGAAATGATAAATAGAAGTAAAAAGGTAGGTTTTAAGATAAACAAAAGTGATTGGATTGATGATGTTTGGCGGTCAAACTTTTCTGCTTGTTGTTTTGGTATTTTTAACATAGTCAATATCATTAGAGTATGGTAATATTAGGCAGAGAGGTGTTAGTTGCCGTGAAATATACTTGAAGATCACGATAAAACCGTTTATGAGTTGTATAGTACGTCGTCCGGTGGACTACGGCTATCTTTATGATTTTCATGCATCTATTTTCCGAGCCGGTCTCAGAGCCAGGGTTGCCAATTGACATAATTGTGTATTTGTGAATATTCATTTCTTTACTCCTTCAAAATAAAGGCATGGTATATTTTTGACTATTAATGTTTCCTATGAAATTACTAATTTGTTAATATTTTATTCAGTTCAGTTTGGTTATTTCGTGTCGGATTAATTTGTTTCCTCCACCTTTCTAGCTCTTCTATGAATAATATGAATATGTTCATTTGTCCGTAAAAAAATCATTTTATTTATTATAATTAGAAAAAGAAAATTGCCCTTGACTGTAATCCAAATATAACACTATCAACTTTATTTTAGTTGCAGAAAGTTCTATAATATTTGCTTGCCACCTTTAATTGCTACTATAAATTGTTAAATCGTTTCTTCTTAAATAATTATTCCGGAATTTACAAATTTCTGTTGCTTTGAACTTGGACTTACTTAAGGTCATATTTTTAGTCTTTTGCAGTGATGCCCTGGCCGGTTCCGAAAACATAGATCTGAGATATCTCCGCCTCCTACGCTGTCTCGTGTCTTAACACCTGTCCTATAATCCAACCTGCGTACATTGTATTACTACTGAAATAAACCCGGTTTAGTTCAGATTTTGCCTTATTTACACTTAGAGAGAGAGAGAGAGAGAGAGATAGAAATAGATGCCTTCATTCCCTTTTTCCTGAAGGTCTTCCCTGATTGGCGTCACTTCGTCTGGTCCTTGGCAATCTGAATCCATCAGTTTTCCACTGTCTTCTTCCGTCAATGGGTGAATTCAATTCTTACACACCTATTTTATTTCTTTTGGTCTTTCATCATGACTTCTTCATTCATGATTGGAAAATAAAGTATCTCTACAACTTAGGTCTTGGAGCATTCTGTCAACTTACTAAAATGTTACATGCTTCTTTCATCCAACTGTGTTTAATTGCGTCTAACAATTTCTGTGTTTGGAAGTTGTTAAAGTACCTCATTCTATCTATTTTTCTTTTATCTTGAATTATTTTCTCTATCTTGTCTCTCTAACTCTTCTGTTCCTGTCTCTAACAGTGATAAAAGTATCATACAATCTTTTCTTTTTTCTCTCCTAAATCTTTCTTTTCTGTCCGAGTCTTTTCCAACTTGCCAAGCAATCGACAGCCCTTTACGTAACTTTATCTTAAGAGAGCTCTCATTCTAACAGTTTTATTGGATTACACAATTTATAGTTATCCCAAAATGGATCCGTATCACATTAGATTTAATTGCCGATCCCATGTAATATTATGGGCGTAATAAATTGCAATTACGAGCAATTACAGTGGACGGTGTTTGGGGGCGTGCACCAGTATTTATCACCTAATTAGCGGGTACCCCTGGCGACAATCATACCACATACTTCCCAATTCTAACCAAGGAATAACAGCCTTTCTTTCCACGAGATAGTGACGATTTTCGTGTGCGCTATAACCGATTTTGTTGTCCGATTGCTGGGCGATCGGTTCTCGAATCGGACGCAATCGGACGTCGCAGCAGTTAATATTTATAAGGAAAGTAATTTTTTCTTCGTTTTAATTGGCACGGTATGTCTCAGTGACCCGCGGAGGTGCTTATCTTAAGGCTTCTGTTGATCTCACAGGTGGTGACTTTCGTACCCTTTAAATGGCAATCAAAGAGAAATCATAGAAAAGTTTACTTTAAAAGTAACCGTTTTAAGTTGTAGCCGTTTTCGTGAAAAAAAATTGTACATTATATGTAAATAATTCGATAAATATACAAATTACTTGCTTAAAACGAATATTTATATAAAAAATAATATTTAAATTTACACAAAAACGGAAATAAAATTGTAAACGGTTGTAAAATAAATCATGGAAGAGGGCGCCATGTGTCAACTTCATTTTTCTTTCTCGCGCTTTTATTAACTTTTTAAAATTACGAATAAGAACTAAAGTGCAAAGTGCCAATATTCTGAACAACACAATTTTATTTAAACTTTAAACAAACACGTCTTAAAATTACAATTATTATTTAAAAAAATTACATATACGTTTAATCTTTTACGTACCTAATTTTTAAAGACAATATTGCCATTCATAGAATCAATCCGGTGCACACTGGTTTAATACAGATAGAAGTTACCGAAAATCCGATGTCACAATATGGTACCGAGATTACGCACGAGACCCCAGTAAAAACTGAGTGGGTCACCGAACAGGTCCCGTGGCATTTAGCAAGTGATGCCGGGTAAGGCTCTTGTCTCACCAGCTTTACTCAAAAACAAACGGATTTTTTTCTATCGCAGGGCAATTGAACTATTCTGACCAGGTTGATTATTAGAGATGGGTACCTGCTATGTGTGTAGGCATTAAGTCTGCCCATTGGTACTTAATAAGGGTTTGTCAGTAACCTATTAATGACCCACTACAGGTTCGAGCCTCCTCTCACAATGAGAGGGATGTAGGCCTTAGTCCACCACGCTGGCCTTCTGCGGGTTGGTGAAACGAATAATTAATGTGAGAAGTTGCTGATTCAACCAGATTTAGACTGTTCTAGACTTTAAACTCAGTTTCAAAGCATCAAATTTCATATTCTGTTCCTGCACGAAGACTAACTACTAAACAGTTTATCGCTTACTTGCTGCCTATGAATTATAGAGGTATGAGAAACCTACGTAAGTTGTCGAATGATGCAAATAAGGTACTTAGGTACATTGCTATAAAACACGGTGTTGTAGGTATAGTTGGTAGCAGTTTGGTGCGTCTTGAAGCGGTGGCTAAGCTGTTTTAAATCTATCGTTTACTCGCTATCTGAATGGCATGTCCTAATAAATTATAACTGATGCTGAAATGTTGTAAGACGTTGAGTGTGTAACAGGGTTACCTTAAGTTTGCGGCTACGACGAAGCTGATAAAAAATTATCGCTTCCTTGCTCTCTGTATGACAGGTCACTAAAGTATGAGAAACCTACGTGCGTTGACGAACGTTGCAACAGAAGGTACCGAGGGTTACTGTGCGGTTTGGTCGCTCGAAGTGGTAATGGCTCAGTGGTTACGGCGAGGCGAACTGCGTTCGAACGGGTCAAGGTTCAGTCCCGGCTTAAGTAACTTCTCAGTGCAGTCAATATTGATTGAACTAGAAAATATGATACTAGTGTTACTTATTTTCTTTAATGCTTGTAGTAACTTGAAGTTACTTCAAAGCGAAAATAAAAAAGTAGTACCGAAAGAAATAACATTTTCTTCAAATATGTGAAACGAAACTAATACAAGCTTTTTATAATTTTTTTATTACATTTTTAAAAATACCCTGAAATGTAAAAGACTGCATCCAAATTGCTGTCTTTAGATATTATTTTAATTTAATTTTTATTAGTAGAAAATTGAAACATAATATATAATATTATAGATCGTTAAACATTATTTGTATTGTATGTGCATTTTGATCGGCCTATCCTTGTGACACAAGTAATTTGTGGGAGTGATTTCAATATTACAGAATTTTAAGAAGGTAATTGATCTAATAATCACATGTAATTAGGTCATCTATTTATTATTGCTGAATGCGTTTCATGTATACAAGGTCAAATAGTTATATCTCAATGTCAGAACAATTTATTATGAACAAGATATCATAAATTTTAGTGATACGTGTAATTTGATAGTGTGACCTTTATGTAGATACCTATGTTTTTATTACAAGTATGTACATAAGTAAAAATTATTCGCTTAATATCTTAACGTGACTTCGTCTGCATAGACTTAGTAAAAAAGTTAACAAAAACTAAAACCCGACTATCATATCAAGTTTATCTTGTCAGTAGTTATCACATACGATAATTAAGCTTTAAAATTAAATACAAAGTTTTATAACGAACTATACTCGTTCTACTCTCTTTAGTCTAAAAGTCCGATCGGTATAATTATAATTATGTTGTAACTTGTAGCGGTAAAGACGCTGGACAGTAAAAACTATGGCTTGTCCTGCAGTTAACTGCCTTTTACTAGGCAGCGATTTGCCTAGATCAGTGATTCTCAACCCTATTGAATCCGCTATCATAGCGACTAAAAGAATCAGACGACTCCATCGATGCCATAGTGACTTATTCGTGTATTGCCCTACTACGACTGTACTGTGTCGTGAGCATGAGCACTATTTGTCAAAGTATCGTCCGGTAAACGTCAGTGATTAGTATGTCATATGTCACTCTGTCTTGTCATACAAAGGAAAATGTCACAAAATGTCTTCTCCAATACTAATTGCACACTTTACCTGTACTTTGGCGGTATGGTTCATACTCGGGGCACTGTAATCTGGATGAATCATAGAAACAGTCGAAGCGATAAGAACTAGTTCAAAATTATATTTTTGTGACTTCGTACCTCAATTATCTTTGCATATTGGCGACCTCCCAAGCAAGACTGCGTAAATAGTAATAGGGATGTTCTTTCTGTGATTTTACTGAATAAACATGATTACTTCATTTTCAGTCGTTTGCACCACACACGCTTTCCAACCAAAATCACTCTGTAACTCTCGTAAGGGTTGCGTCTCACAGATTGAGAATCAATGGTTGAGAAACAAGAAATGCCACAAGACACATAAGGCTCAGTTGCAAGAAATTGTTACCTACTTAATTTACACCACTCCATACGTTAATAGTTGCGACAGTAACAATATATCAATCACTACCTGTATGTAAGCTTTGAATTTATGTTGCGTCCGTTTTTTGTTAGCGGCGTAACAGATTAACGGTTCGCGTATCTGTGCCTACTTCTTTTGCTACTAGCTTTTGCCTGACCCATCGTACACATACCTATTAATTCATGATTCATACTTTGCAATAATTATTCGGTAAGCCTTGTCCTAATTGGCTGGCATACCCGGCCAACCAATGTGACAAAGTTTGAACACAGGGCTCTGTACATATAGACATGCAACAAATACCATACAAATTTTCAACAAAATTATCCAAAAGCTAAAATTTGGTTTGTCCATCATTTAAAATACATCTAAATTATTTATTTATTAAATTATTTATTATACCCGTACAAAAATAACGTCAAAAGGTGGACTCAATACTTGATGACATCTTCAAACGAAGGAATAATTATTGTATCTTTCTTTTTCTTTTTTAAACAACCTTGCTTCACCAGCGAGTAAGTTGACGCGTGAGAAATCCGCAAATCCCAAGGTGCTGATAATGGTCCAAAATGACAAAAGCAAGTCAAACCGCCCCCACGAGTACCGGTTGTCACTGCGACGATTATAAATTTGCATACAGACCAAAATTCAGTCCGGACCCGTCACGTTAAGATTAGCGATAATATAATCAATAGCCTAGCCGTGTCAGGTGAAATTATCTGTGGCACTTAATCTATACATCTATATCTATCTATACAAACGAATAAAATTGGAGTGTCTGTTTGTTATATTAAAATAAACGCTTTTTACTGTATGTATATTATATGTATGTACACACGGTACATAAGTATACCAAAATAAAACGTTTTACAATTTTCGTTTGTCTGTCTGTTTGTTCCGGCTAATCTCAGGAACGGCTGGACCGATTTTGCCCGGACTTCCACTGGCAGATAGCTGATGTAATAAGGAGTATCTTACTTTAATTTGAGAATTATAGTCAGATAGTTAAATTCCACGCGGATGAATTCGCGGGTACAGCTAGTGTATGATAAAACAAATGACTGTGACTGCGCAATCCTAGTGCCGCTGCCGCTACTGTACGTATATGTAACTGTCAATTTTTTCCGATTGTTACTCTAGATTCTTCCTTATCAACCGCCCAAATCTGTTGTACTTAATATCCGAGAACGTTTCTGGGTCTTCAATGAGTTTATTCGTAGCGGTTTACGTTTGCGCTGACAACTCCTCGTTTGCTTATCCGGTGGCATCGGAAAGCTCATGTACCAGTAGCCCAAGAGCTGATAGACATTTTTTAGTAGTATTTGAGGCATCATAAAATCATGTCAAATCGGATTGTTTCGCGAACAAAAAGTCGTTCTCTCTTCATTTAGGGCTTGGCTTCACAATTACACCAGCCAGGTCTGCATGTTTGGTGTTCGGATATTACTAATGATAGATAAGACATGATTTTATAATGTCTCAAACACTTCTCGAAAAATGTGCACCAGCTCTTGGGCTACAGTGTCTGACTGTGA
The DNA here is from genome assembly GCA_905147235.1 of Erynnis tages. NCBI lineage: Eukaryota > Metazoa > Arthropoda > Insecta > Lepidoptera > Hesperiidae > Erynnis > Erynnis tages. Next base: position 12,320,221 of record LR990074.1, read on the forward strand.
AAATCTTTTCAAGCATTTAAATTACTTTTTGCACATTGGCTCTTATCTTTTGTGACAAGCACAAAGCTAAGATATATCCCTTCGTGTATTCAGGGCACACTATCTTCGCGTATATCTATGTAACTGCGACTTTTGAGATGAGGACCAGTGATTAGATCTCACATGTGAGTTTACGACTGCTTGAGGTCGTCATGTTGTAACAAGTGGGTGCTGATATCCATTCAAATGAACTTGACGACACGTGGCATGTGATGAAAGAATATGTTTGAAATCCAAAGTTCAGAATACGACTGATATGATATTGTATGATTAAGAGCCAAGCCAAGTAATGGGTAGGGTCTTTTATCTTTCATAATATAGTATCATATCATTTGATACCATTGCGAATCGCAGTCTAAATTTGCGATACCAAAACAGATTATGTACTGCGTACTAAGAAATAGATACAGCGAAATATCATTTCAATAAAAAATAATTATATTATGAATCAAACTCTCATAAAACAAACCTAACAAATGGTTCCTGTAGGTGATTAAGCTAGCTGTCGAAACCATAATCAAAACAGATATAAACCTAATAATTTTAATAGAAATAATGATCTAAATTGATTCCGCCGTGCACATTGCAACCCGAGTTTCCTGTCCTCGTAATAAGCACCGGGCTGGTTGCACAAACTGTAATCGCAACCGCTTAGTTGACAAATAGCCACTTGGCCGGTGTAAAGTTACCTTCCAGTGTAGCAAGCATGAAAATTATCGAATTCATAATCCTTTGAGACATATATGGATACCTGGTACTGTGACAACACCTATGTGTCCAGGTGTTTATTTGCCAAATAATTAACGAGTAATGACGATGAGCAAAATAAATAATGATAAAAAGGAAAATGTTAAAATGTCACCGTGTTCAGAATAAAGTTTTTCGACCTAAAGAGAAACAATCGCACTCACTTGAAAAGCAATAGCAGCTCTTACAAACAATATCACAAATGATGAAATATTTGTGACGAAATCACGTAAAGATCTTCGTTACGATATTTGGCTTTAGAATAAGTTAAATGTAGGAACAGATATTTTTTGTTTCGAAAATAAACTGGGTTCTTGAGGAATTAGCACATGTCAACCACAGGCACAGAATACATAATAGTACAAGTACTAACTATTATGTATCATGTGACACAGGATGATAGTAAAGAAAATTCATGTCTCTTTAACATGTCGTATTCTGTTGTGAAAGCATAGAATGCGCATAAACATTATATAGATTTAAGATAGATAAAAGATACAGTTACGATCATTCTCATTATCGCAGGTTAGTTCCAAAACAGTGTGCATTGTTTCACAAAGGACAATGGTCTGGTATTCCGCGTAAATAGCGTTTGGGAATGTGATTTCGTACTATTGTTTACGGTTTACGCAAATTTTGTTAAGTAATTTTAGCCTTATATGATGCTGTGTTGATTTTCTTCGAGTGACCTTTGTGAAATTTTATACGGCAATCACTGTTGATGGAGTTTCGATACGGGTCTTTATCCCGTGAAATCCTACTAATGTTTACGAGGTCAGCGTTTTTAGATAAAGTCATATATACTGGTATTGTTTCAACATTTCTTGTACTTATTTTATTTTGAAAATTATGATGTTACAACCTGTTGTCATCAGAAAATTCTTTTGTTGCAACGACATAAGATTGCCATTGATAATATTAAGAGCATCCTGGTTTACTTTTGTTATTTCGATTATTTCAATCGAGGCCATTATTTTAATTCATTCTTTTTTTTCTTTCAGGTAAGTCGTTGGTGGCGTTGTTTGGCGTGGTATGGTTTCTGACTCCACCTCATTGGATTAACAATAAGTATTATTAGTTTTATGATTCGTAAGGCGATTGTTTACTTCATGCTTGGTAAATATTATTTATTGTGCTTTACTTTCATTGTTAAAAATAAAATAATTTTCACTTGAAATTGTAAGAAATAAGAGTTAGACGAATTGATACCGAATGTACGTAATTTATTTACGTGTGAACTCTTACGTACGTCAATTTTATTGGCTTCAACTAAAATCATTATCTTAATTATAAATTTCCATCATTATTTGAGTTTATGCAGCGTAAATCAAAATTATTGAGTTGATTGACATAAAATGCCTATAATCAGGTCATTCGTAGAGCCCATTTTTGTATGGTTTGTTAGTCTTTTGTTTTTATCACGTCCATGGTTGTTAAGATTTACTCATTATGTACCAATTTTACAGAGATTTCGATGAAATAAGGCTCTAATTGGTTTAGAGGGCATTTGACGTTTTTCATTGACGACTCTTATTAGAAACAAAATTATGCTTCTGAACTCATTAGATATTTAATTTATTTTACAGTATTAATTGCTAGGTAAATACATGAATAAGTAGGTATTTAAAATTATTTTCCTATCTTTCTTTAAATGAAAATGAATGTTCATCAAAATACTCGCGTTAATGAATTTATTAAAACGCTAAGATTTAATAACATATTTTTGGGGCCTCTCATTTAGATGCAAAGCCTTTTGATACAATTGATTTAATGATAACCTCATACTTAAATGACTTGTAAATGTACCACAATATCTTTTAGAAGCATAAGTATCCTTTCACATAAGTTTTAAAAATGCAAACTGGTCGACCCACATCGCAGGTGAAACGCACACGCCAGACGCGTTTGTTTTTGTTTATCATGAATTTAGCAATCGTGGGAATGCAACAGAAAAGGGTCAATACATCTCGTTTAATTTCGGTACCTATCACTTCTGTTTCATGACAGTGAATAAAAACGCATTTTGATAACAATTAATGCGAAAAATTTATTTGTCTGGTGGGATTAACAGCTTAATACGTGAAAATTCATGGGAGTTCCACAAGGATCTTTCTTGGGCCCTTTTGTCAACTAATTATTGACCTATATTTGAATGAATTGAGCACTTTTTACATTTCATACTCAATTTAGAGAGTAAATTCAGTGTCTTTTCCCTTATTGATGTAAAACTCTTACCAGTTTTCTATAACAAACTAGGAAACCCTAATAATAAGCCCAAAGATGTTGAGCGGCGATCGATCCGGATCGTGGGCCCGAGGCGGCGCGTAGGCAAATGGACGGCTAATTGCGTAAAGGAAGAAAAAATAAACGCAACACGTTTCCACAATACGACGAAATTTCGGTGCGAGGATACGGTATTCATATCGAGTAGTAAATTAACTATTCTGTATTTTTATTTTTATGAAAGCGCTCATACCTTATTTAGGTGGTGATTTAGATTAAGATAATCGTTTTTTTATTATACTAAAGTTCTTCTTCTATTCGTGTAATTAAACCAACATTGTAAATTATATTATTTCTTTAACTACTATGCTTTTCTCTTATATAAAAAATATCCAAGCAGTAATAAAAATGTCTATTGCATTGATTCTCCCAGTCATTAAATTTCTTATAAATCTGATGAAAAGATGAGTCAGAGGGTTATTGAAGTTAAAGTAAAACCGAAATCGAGGTTCTTTTAATATTTTTGGTTGACAATGGAAACGCGCAGCGCCCGATGGAATGCGTTTCGAGGCAAGATCACAGTGAGCCCTTGGAGTAATTTCCTTAATTCCACACTCGGTGCTTGTTCCCGTCTGTGTACCCCATTTATATAGAGCCTTTCTTTTCGGCATACCATAACATAATAGCTTTGAACTGTGGGAAATATGGGGGCCTCGAAATATCTCGTAAGAAATTCATTTTTATAAGATCCATTATAGGCTCCTCTAGAGTCTCATCGAACCTCTTACACAGTTCGGCTTTGTGAGAGGAGTAATGATAGGCATTGGGAGGATTTTTAAACGTATATTCGTAGCCTCGCAGCCGTTCAAAGGCATTTTTAAGATGTGCGTCATCAATCCAAAATTTTTGTTGTAGTGAATTCATATGTGAATGTTCAATACCATTGCTATGTCTTTCCCTACTAATTTCTTTCTTAATTGATGAAATAAATGTGTTTGCCAATGTATTGGAATATTACTTATTTTTTTTTTATTTTCAGCACAGGGATTTCTTCTTTAGAAGACTGTTTGTTTGATCAAACTACTGTAATCATTTAATATTAGACGACACTTTGTGAATCAGTACCATTGTATTTGTCATCTCTGTAATTTCACTTCTACATAATAAATTATCTAACGCAGTCCACTTCATTTCTTTATCTCTTGCCACACCGGCTCCTTTAGATCTAAAATCATCTAAATCAATTGGAAAGTCTTGTACTGTAAGGGCGTTAATCAGTGTCCCGGCTTACTTTATAACTATGTACGTGCCTCGGACACGGGCCACGGCGTTTGGACAACTCGAACTAGGGATGCGACGATCCGATCCGATATTTCGAAGATCGGATCGAGGGCATACGATATTTGGATCGGATCGAAATCATACAATCCGAATGCGGAACGATACAACACTACAAGTATCTGATCGAAGATCCAAACTTTTAGTTGACACACATAATGGGCGTTTAGTCCAACTTACCAAAGTAACTTAAGATTTATTTTTTCAACATTTAAACAATTTAAGATTGTTGATGTTACAAATATCAAAACAAAATGTCGATACTTTACATCTTCACTGATACGGATCGTAACGTCTCGATCCGATCCAGCGATTCGAGTATCGGATCGAGCCCAAGAAAGTCGCACCCCTAACTCAAACATGTCCGACCCAATTCACCACCACCACTACAACTACCACCGAACACCCAGTTTATGTAACTGAACAATTTCCACGATAATTATCTCTTTACGTAACCCTCCGGTATGGGCTTTAATTGCATAAAAGATATTACGGCACCACCATTTTTTCCCGACGTCTCTCAAATGCTGCCCATTTTTAAGAGCTTCATTTCTAAACGTCCTATCTGTGAAAGCTTGTGGTGTTCTAAAACCGACTGTATCTCGTTACCTTAAGGTAACTTTTTCTTCCAGTGCTAGATATGGGCAGTATGTTACTACCCGTACAGGGCTAGGCTGCGTATGCGCTTGTCTGTTCGCAGAATCGTAGGGCTCTCCGTAAACGCTCTCGTTGCCGCTATTAGAACTGCAATCTTTTTACGTCGCAGCATTCTTCGCAATTGCACCGAATGAGTGACGGAATACTTCAATGTAATGTGAAGAACATTACACTTTTCAAACGGTATCGTCACAAATATTTTAATTCATTACTTATATCATTTGTTGAACTTAAAGTCTGTCTAGATAATTAATTGCGTTTCATTTTTTTTGGCAATTCCCTCCTCCTTGTTTCCTTACTTCCCAAGTTAAACAAAAAAATCTTGCTTCCTACTTTTTATCAATTTGTGTTAACCACAAACACAATTAGGTAAACATCTTAAACGTCTTAGTTAACAGCTATATTTACTTAAATTTGATAATATTTTCCTGTTTACTACAAATTGCAGGACAAATGGCGCCAAACCTTGAATACTGTTACAGTTACATATTCGTTCTAAGAACAGTTGCCACAGATCCGTCTTCGTCATGTTACCCGAAAATAAATGTGGATCCAATATCATTTGACTCATTGAATTCTAAAAAGTTTGCAGAATAAATCTCATTTATATGCATAACAAAAACATCAGTCATTTTAAGCTTATTGTTATCTACAGTACTGGAGGACAATGTAGTTAGTGTGTGGTCCTGTATATTCAATTTTATAAGTAGCCTTTGCGTGCAGCTTTGTTGTCTTGAACTGCCTATGTCTACGCTTTAGTCACCATTTAAAAAATGAGAACAATTTGAAATCTCGATTACGTCAATAATTCAGACAAAACATTTACATATATTACTCAAGATGAAATCAAATGTACACTTCCCTGTCTCAGTGACCATTGCGGAATAAAAAATAAAATAAAAACTTCAATTACGGAACCTGTTGCATAGACGCAACAGCTGAGAGAGAAAAAGTTATTTCAAACTTCGAACGCGCCAAATATGGCGCGGAAACGGGCGAAGCGGCGGCGCGCGACGTACGCAGTAGGCCACCGAGCATTCCGATGTGTGATTTCATAGTCGAATGGCTATTTAGACATGCGGCGAAAATCGGTGAGGCATGCGCGGCTATCCCTCGAGCTCTCAATATTCATAACGGACTACCATTGTTTCCCGCCTTCACCAACGTCACGTATGGACGCCATATTGGAAGGGACGTGCTGTTACGCACCCAGAATCAACAGACCCTCGAGCTATGATAATGTCCCTCAAATCACTCGCTGTCGTACGTAATGCGGGGTCTACCCGAGCTGGTGGTTTTCATGACCCAAAGAAAATTATGAATATATCTCTTGAAAGCGCCGTAGCGCATCAAAATCAGGGGCCAGTAGCTGTGTGGTCCTCCATTTTAAATAATTTTTTCAAAGCGATGACTTACATAAATATGTGTTGACCTGGTAAGCATTTTTGGAATCGTTTTTAACGGGAATCTTTGGAAAAACTTTTGAAAGAGGAACTGATAAAGTTGTAGATACATCGCTGTTATTGTTAACTGTATGTGTCCCTACTGTTATAAAATACCTAATGGTTAACATGCCGATCGATATAGATATAAATAAATTACTTTGATTGAGTTTTTTCATCTATAAATTAATCAGTTTTTTAAAACCTCTTGCTGGACATCTGCTTCCCTAATCGCCGTCACTTGTTCGTCAAATATGGTAAATGATCTCATTCTACATTCTGGAGCTCAGATGATGTCCCGACAGGATTGGTATTTAAAGATCCTTCACCCGTCATGATTTATGAACTAGCCCAGTGAACTATTTTTAGCGGTCCCCTGCCATAAATTACTCTTAACAATGATGAACAAGGTAGATAAGTGAATAACAAGCGTGACCTCGAACGGAGCGTGCTTGTTGCACGTTTTTAACCTTTTTTCTCGTCTGTTACATTTGCATTCTCTGTGGTCAAACTTATTGCAATTTGTATGTAACTAATTTGCTGATATGTCCGGTCTGATTTTATTAAACAGGCAGCCATGACTCGGCAGTACAAAGCTGTCTGTGACGATGCCGACACCATTATGTGTTCTCTGCAATGATCATAGTTGGCTAATGATATTCAGGATCCGGATTCCCAGAAATCTGGCTTGTTACTCCTGCTCTTTAGTGCAATAGTCAAATTGGAAGTACTGGCTTGGTGTATGCTCAAATCAAAATACTAAAATCAGTAAAACTTTCTTTAATAAGCATTCTTTTTATCGGGTTTAAATTATGTGTACGATATATGATCTGAACTTGTCAACTGATTTTAATTATCTCAGACGCATTTATGATGTAAGGATACTTTTTTTTAGCATTATCAATTGAATGTGTAAAAACAGCCGCAAAATATATTATTATAGTCACTCTTAAGATCAGCTTATAATGACTCATCTAGCGCCGGAGTTGTTCTGAGTTTTTCTCCTGGCCGTTCCGTGTAAACCTGATCGGCTTATGCAGGCGTTTTTGTGACTCCATCCAGCCCGCTGATCTGAATATCTTCGGTTCATGGACCTAGAGGTAAAAAGCGATAGGGATGTGATGTAACCTCACTATGAATTTTTATATATCTTTATGTCATCATCATCTCTAATTATTTCATGACACTCTTAAGTTACTTACTCTTAAATATGAAAATTTAAAAAATGATATCTTATAGATTATACCTTGCTTAACTACAGAAGAAAGACGTGAAGATTTAAAGTTAAATCGAATTTGGGAAATTTGACAACTACCAAAAAATGTACGATAAGAGTTTGGTCGAAACTTTTTTTTTACCGAAAAAGATACTCTTTCTGAAAGCTCTTCTCTATGTAAAAAATCAAATCTATGATGCGACATATTTAGGAGAAGGCATTAAGCAACAACCTAGATCTATCAAGAAAACGAACCAGGCCGTCAACCGCTGGCTGCTTACATTGTAATCAAACCCGGCCCATTTTCGCGAGGATACGCATAAAAACGGCACTAAATATAAAGCAGAAACCAACCATACGTTGACTCATGTGACACAAATCCAATTTGCCTGATGAACGTTGAATTTATTTGTGGTTATTTATAGTTGGGGCACAATAACAGCTTTTATGAGGCAGTAAAAAACATTCGATTATTCCTCGCTCGTAAATCATCGGACAGCGAGGCCTAGCTTCGCTCGTACATCGTGTGTGTATCGGAGTACCTATAAATTGCTGTGGAAATTGAAATAAGAATCAATTTCGCTGCAATGTATTTCCAGAATCCATAAAGAATTACCTTAATGTACCCACCATAATGCAGCCGATTTCTAATTTACTGAATTGTTTACTCTAACAGTAGTATTTGCTGTAGTTTGCTCAGCGGTACTTGTGGTAATTATATATTTAAATCAATAGTGAGGCACACCTCTTAATGTTTCTGTTATTATAACATCGTCAAATGTTTATAATGCATGAGGTATTTAGGTTAATCTTTTTTAGCCTTCGCATACCAATAGTAGTTTAGTTTTGCCTTTGCATTTAAATATTCTGACTTTGAAAAATCATGTTATACATATGGTATTAAATCATCTAAAAGCTCTTTTACGGTACGAGTTTAGTTTAAATGATAATTATGACGTGGATGTCAACTTTTTGCAACTAAGTTAGTATTCTGCTATCTCATTTTACTTTTGTAGTTCTTATATGAAATTCTTGCCAAATTAACGAATTATTGTAGCGCTCAGTAAAATAATTATCACATATTCTATAAAATTACCAGTGAGAATTATTTGGTAACGGTTTATCAAATCATTTTGGAAATGAAAATAAATTAACAAAGGAAGATAACGAAACAAATGAAGAAATAAACAGCGAGTGATAATTAAAATTATCACTTAACAAAAATTATAAATCATTTTTTCATAACTCATTGGTATGCAGTATGTACTTCGTGATAGTATTTGAACTTATACGGCAAAGGCGGATGTCAAGATAAAGAGCCAAGTAATTAAATATTTTTTTATCTAACTCGAGCAGTTCTAGGGGTCGTTGTTGCCTGCTCTATTATTGCTCTAAATAGACGGTGGAGCGGGCGGGAATGTTAATAGGGACCGTCCAGAGACTTCTGCGAGAAATGCAATGCTGCTTTTTGTCCACGACGAAGCAACGTGCCATTCCGGCAAGGGCTTAAAGAATATCATTCTACCTTTAGATTTAAGCCTTGGTTATTAGAAAAGTATTTCAGGAACTTCAACTTTGTTAGCGTTAAAATGAGCGACGTTAACACGTTGCATTGGGAGGCAATGGAAATCATTTGTAATAATGTTATTTTTATAAAAGAATATTCAGTTGTATACTTTCATTTTTAGGATATTTTTGATTGTACTATTAATATCGTCATTGAGATTAAAAAAAATACCAGTGACAATAAAAACGTTACTCAAACTACGACAGTAAACTTAAGATGTTAAGCTTTTGATGTTCCCGACGTTTCACTAATTTCGGCGACCACGCGAAAATTACGACACTAATCAATTAACACCCGTCAACGACAATACTGACAAAATTCACAGTGTTTACGTAATAAAAGATATTGACCATTAGAAATTTGAATCTATGACCGAATGACGGAGAAATTGCGTAAATTCGTCTTGGTTTTATCGACTTTCTACTGTCGAACCTAGTGGCTGCGACAGATTTACAAATTGAATTAGATAAGCTGTTGTAAAGTGTTGTGTAATCCATGACTAAGTTTATATTGAATAATCTGGATTAAAAATAAAGTCAGGAAATCTTATCCCAAATCCAGAATCTTTCAGATTTTCAGAAATTCAGATTATAAACGTTTAAGACTATTATACTACTATTTTTATTTTTAAATCTTTATTTCTACTTTCGTCAAACTCGTAGACCTTCTAAAATTGTAGTCGTTATTTTTCCTACAACTTTTGAGATTCCAAAAACTATGGAATTAAGATTGACAAAAGTTAAGTTAAATCGCTTGTGTTCTTGGCGTAGCTGCGAACTATTCATCTACCCTACATCTATCATGATTTCCCGTGACCTGACACGTTTTGCCGATTCGATTTGTTTAATATAATTTAATTCGAAAGTCTCGTTTTCAACGCTTCCGTTGACAACACAGACACGAGTTACGAGTGCAAATTTGTAGATACTTGAAAGAACTAATTTGAAATTTAAATGCAATTAGTAGCTGATTGATGAGGTTATGTAAGACAGTGACATGTTTGGTTGGAGGTGTATAATCGTTGTTTTAAGGATTGCCGGAAATAGATTTAAGGTGGCCATGTTTGTCCTCTGATGCTCCAGTCAGTTCTTCGGTCTTGTTTGAGGTAGGGTGTGGTTTGGTATGGGTTTTTAAAAATTTTGTAATTTTATAATTCTCTCTGACGATGAGAGGGATGAAGGCCTTAGTCCACCACGTTTCTTACCTAGTAAATGCATAGCTATAGCTTTCGTAATAACGACACAGCAAGACATCAAACGTACACAAATTTCATATAAAAAGCTCGGTGCCCTCATAACCTTGGTGAAGGTTTCGAAGTTTAAAAACATAGTGTTATAATAAAACACGGTTGCGTGTTAAACATCCCACCGTGCTCAGGACTATAACTACTCTTGATCGAATTTAAACGGACTCTACATTATAAACTCTACCAAAAAACCTCTTTGATCGTCAACGCCTATTCTTGCGTCCTGTTCCAACGCATGTAATTAAGGAGTCGGTCCTACTCTTTCCTTTACCCTTTGGACACACTCTTAACGGGTTAACGCGATTGCATGGGAGACCGCGCTAACCTATGATTATAAGGTAATCAACATTACCCCACAGAACTTGTAATAAAGGGGCCTGGAATCCGTCACACCTACTTAAACAAAGCATCCCACGCCTTGGAGCATCTTCTTGTTATTCTTGATTACGTAATAACACCTGTGGGAATAGCTAATTTCTGTATCCAAAAAAAGTGATAAATAAACGAGAAAGCGCTGTTAAATTGTTTAGGTTGGCTAGTTGGTTGATGTTGCCGCTGGCTTCAATATTGGATGTATACTAACATTGTTGTAATGGTAGAAATGATGAAGCATAGAAAATGTAGATAACTATAAATGGATGACCTAGATGAGAGATGTAAAAGCTAGTGGTGGTACATAACAGAGCAAAAATATGCAAAAATAAAAGAATAAAGACAAATGATAAAGATTAAACACTAATAATAGCTCTAAAAGCTAGCTGGATAGTATCAGACGTGCCAGTCTTATGAACAGCACTATAAGGAAATATTTTGATATACTTAAATATAGTTAAGTATCACCATTATTGTTATTCAATACTTTACGGAACCCGAAAAAGTTGAGAAGAGCAAAGGTAATAAACAACATAACATTGATACACCTGCACCATTTGCAAGGTTACGTCAATAACCCATCGAGAATATAGCTGAACATGCCATAAAACTGTAGCAGCCAGCAGGAATGGGACAAAAACATCACCAAAAGACAGATGCGTAACCACATCACTCCTCGTGCGTGCCAAAAGTCCGGAATCCACAAGGTGTTCCAATTATGTGAACGGAAAAAGTTTAACCATCTGCAATCAATTTGGGGAGCCGCGATACAATCGTGAATTTGTCACTTGGTGTTGTCGGTACTCGAGTTTTTAAACTGCCTTCGCGGATCGAGTAATTTTGCGGCGCTTGAATTTTTGGGCCTTTGATTCGAGAATTTTAACAGTTTTCGTTTCTTAACTGTACATGAATATATTTGTTCTTAAACATTTACGCCATCAATACTTTATGAATTATAAACATTATGTTTGTGATGTGTTCGAAATTATAGTGTTTTTATTGCATATTTTCAATTTCTTCCATAGTATTTAAATATTTATTTTCTTTGTTGTCCTTTTCCTTCCTTTTTTCGTTTTTTGCATTGTTTTTCCTTCCGTTATCGTATTCTAAATTATCAGCCAAATAACTTGAATTTCTCTAAACATTTCACTCATTCTAAACATTTTTCAAGTTACAAAATAAAGTTACAGTATAAACACTCATTACGTAACAATATATAAACCTCACCCTCCACACCATAACTCTATAGACCACCCAAACAGGATTGTAATCGATTGCGCAGAAAATAAACAGCAGTCCACATCGCAGAGCCGGCTGCTAACAGCTTCGACAGTAACAAAAGAAACCAATTGTCAATACGATCCGACCACTCCAATCTGACTCGCCTCTACACCTTGTTACAAACCAATGGAGACGTTTATCGCTTGTCAACGCAAGACAAGACTGGCGACGATAATTTCTATTGACGTAGAAAGTGAGCGAAGTGATTCGTTCTCAACAATTGTGTGTGGAAAGTCAAGTGGCCGTTGTTTTCGCGGCGGAATGGAAAACGTGTATCGGTGAAAACCGAGCGATTGTTTGCGATTGTCAACCATTTTTTCTGAACCCCATGAAAGTTGGGTCAAGAAAAAATTCCAGTCCGTGTCGCTAGAGACGATAAAAACTGACAATGCTGTCAGGCCAGTGCTTATTATTCCGTAAAATTGCTTTAGAATAAAATGTTAATTATGTATTAATGCAATAATTATGGGAATCAAATCGAATATGCAAAGGAATAGAACGTTTAATTGCCTTACTCAAACAGAAGTGCCGGCTAATAGCAAAAAATGTATTTATAACGAAACATGTGTTCAGAAACGAATATAAAAATGTTAACATTATCGGCACCATTCTCAGCTAGCGAGTCAATGACACGTAATGCTATACAAATGAAAACAAACTCAATTCAAAGCTTGTCAAAACATTGGGTATTGTATGTCTTAAAGTAAGTCATGCAAAATATGATACACCAACTCTTTGTTGCAGTGAGAACAGTTTATTTTTTATCTGCCGTATCTAACATCTTGCATTGTTTAATGATGTTTCATTTACTTTTTTCTTCATCAAGTTTCGTTTGAACGTTTAAAAGAAGCTGTCCCGATCGTGGTCGAAGTTATCGTCTATATCTAAGAGTTTGGAAAACTAATCAATTTCTCTCACGCACTACCAACAATACCCATTCGGAGCGTGCTATCTATATTCAATATTTGCTTAGCGAATTCGCATCAAACAAATTTATCGGTTAGCCTACATAGCGAACAATAAAAAATGGTCCGTCAAAACGTGGTTGGTACGTCTCAATCTGTTCTGGTCTGGTACTAAATGATCTGTCGTTAGCCTCGCTTCTCGCCGCCCGCCAACCACAATGCTCTTCATGATCTGCTATAGATCGCTCTCTAGATAAACCGAGATAAACATTTGCGTAGGAAATGTTTTATGTTAATTACTTTCTCTCTCAATACTGACCGGGTCGTGGGCGTTGTGGGTCAAGATCAATCAGAACGAATTCGCGCACGTGTCTTTGATCTTTGTTAAATAAATTTAGTATTCCGCGAACCGTTTCGGAAAATGGATCGTGTTTGTTTAAACTATTTCCTAGAACACGATAGTAACGTCGATTGCGTAATATGCCTTATGAATTGTTAAAGATAATATGAACGTTGGTTTCTAACGAACGAGTAAATGGTTGCTTTCTGATCAATCTGCAAGAGATAACCCAACTGCCAGCTATAATTGCATTCCAATAACTGTTATCGAGCGAATCGAAAGCAATTGTCTAATACACGAGCATTTACAGAAATTTCTAAGCGAAATGGGCACTCACAATTAGCTGCTCTTAAAGGGTTTCCGTGCAAATCTTGATAATTAAACGTTCTGGCGTGGAGCAGGATGGGCGCAGTTGATTTCGGACTGTGTATGGTGAGCCGAAAAGCTGAATTTCGTGTGGCATGCTTTCGAAGATAAGTCATTGGAAAGTGAAATGAGGGCGCACCTGACGGTGCTTTCTTTACGTCGCGGTGTTCTTTTTGATTCAGTGAGAGTGGTCTAGATACGATAATTGCGCCGGTAGCGATTCCGTGACGAGTTCGGCCCGACCCGCCTCTACTTGTCGTCTCGTTTGCACTCCAATTGACCGGACCTGTCTCACTGGGAACAGGTAAACGATCGTTAAGGACACAATGACTATTTGAGGCGTTGATAATGAGGTAACTATAGACATGTCAATTATTGTCGTATTTCGCTGGAGTTGAGGAAAAGATTGCGTCTGTACAATCAGTTTCTGGAAGAGGGAAAGAATCACGTCACTGTATGTATATTACTGATTGTTTAAATGAATTCTTCTCAGTTTGAGAAGCTACATAGAGAGAATAAATATAAGTGCACATTTGTACACAAAATGTATATAATAAAGATACACATTATGTATATACATTGGAGAAAATGGTGATGCAACATGTCAGCAATGCTGCCGCAGCAGATAATCGTCCAGTAGAAAACAAGATGATAATATTTGAAAAAAAAAGAGGGTGTACGCACCTATCTACAGTTTCATAAACATAACGACTTAGCGGCTAAGACATTGATTGTTTCCGGTGTAACGTGTCCCTTAATGTCTCATGATTTAATTCCAAACTCGTTTTAAACTAGGTCTCTGACTTGTTTATAAATACATGAAATACTGCGTATGAATTGCATTATTATCGATTGGGAGCTGCTTTGAAAAAATCTTTTAAGAACATGTAGGAACTTTTCAAATATTTTTCTAGGACCGGTGTTCTTGAATATAATTTGACCACTCTTCGTGGTTTAGATTTTTACTTTTGATAAAGTTCATTTCGGTTCATTTAGTATCGGGCTGTCCACTTCGTCGTTCATAGATTGTTAGTCGAAAATCGTGATTCTATCGATGTTTCCGATCCATTGTGGTTTTTGCAGCCTGAACCATTTGATAGAATATTGTCACTTTCTGCGGCTAGAAAGTGACATTTTTGTTGATTTTTCAATTATTCGCCCCGTCCAGGTTTCGGTTTCTACTGTTATTGGTCATGATGATTTTTTTTCTTGTCATGATACCCTCTGAAGTAGCCATTCATCTTTAATTTGTCCATTTCCGAAAATCTCGGTGGTATGTGAATAAGTATACAACCTACAAACGATAGTTATACGGTAATCTATCCGTACTATTGTTATCCTCATAATCCGACGAAAAGCAACCAAGGTCTTGTGTTTCGGTTTGAGATAAGGTTGCAGGAGACTAATTAGTTTCCCTCTAATTTGAGGTAGCTATAATAAATCCTAAGGCTTAGCTAAAACCGTCTGAGTATCGACCGAATTTGTATGTGACTGTTTATGTGGTTTATATGTATTAGTATACACTAGATTTCTACTTGTTTGTACGCTAGATGTCTACTGATTTTAGTCCATTTCGTATCCTTCGCTATGAGTGCCCATATCTGTTTATTGTCTTCCCCAATGACCCTAAATAAGCATAAACCGGTCTCAGAGCTAATTCAGTGCAGCGGCGTCATCGGCCATAAACCTTGAAACGATAACGATGCTCCAGTTTAAATTACCTAGACGTGGCATGACCTTGGCAAGCGAATTAACATTCATCATTCAATATTTATTTAGTTTTTCTGCACTAGGATTAAGTATAACGCCGAAAACGTAAGCCCGCTAACCTTGAGGTGGACAATAGTATAGTGTTCAATGTTAGCAATATATGTAAGAAGAATACTTATATGTATGTCGCGATTATTTTAGAGTTTAAGATTGATAAGTGGTTAAAGTGGTAGAGCCATTGTAGCTCGCTCGTCATCCTCTTGACCCGCCGTGAAGAAATACGAGTACGTTTCTCAGTTCTAGTGGTTGTTTAAGGCAGACATAGTATCAGGGGATATTTTATTTGAAGTAACTATTTCAGTCCATAAGGAAGATAAAAAGTAGCACTAGCAACGCAACTCGATCCAAATTGTCAGATAGCATCTATTCGATTTCGATTTAATTTTTTTTGTATGTTATTTAAAAGTTACTTTAAAAAAATTGAATTTGTGAATTCCCAATCAATCTCACAAGAAATTTCTAGTTTTCGGATTATAACATTCGAATGCTTTCAAACTCCATAAAAAATGGAGATTAACTGTTCTTCGGATTATAAGTTATTCTTATCGCAACATCAAAGTCTAATAAAGCCGTTTCCCACTTATAGCCTCGGGCAACTTCCTTTTACATCTGACGTTTAAGTGTTCGCAATCTCAAGTATCAATCTTTCCTTATTTTAGGGGAGTGCCGACTTTCTCTATTCATCATCTATCTCTTCAAGTGGTGCCTCTAATTGTGTGGAAGCTTCTTCTTTCACAGTATCATTAACACTACTACACCACTAGTACCGTATATTGTATTGTACTTTTTGTGATAATGTTCAGATTTCTTATGTTCCAACTTTAATTACGTTCCATATGTTAAGCTAAAGGAATTTGTAAATCAAGTAAGAAAAATTGAAATCTGCATTCCTGAAGTGATCAGACAACAACAGTTGAAAAATAATAAAGACATGAAAAGCAAAATATTCGATAAAATTTGTTGAGGACCTTTGATCAGACAGATCGTACAACCACCGTGTGTTATAAAATAACAAAGACACCCAAAGAAAAGTGCTAGATCAGATCAACTGCTACTGTTTGGACAGGCGAAACAGCGGAGACAGAGCTGTCCTCGAATCGCTGAGTGATTATTCCATGATTAATCTGCTGCTAGACTCGTGCAGACTCGCCGGCGCCGGCGCATCGGGCGCGCAACGAAAGTGCAAGTCGCCCAGTTCTCACGACCCCACCCCACCCCTCACCCCTCGCGGACGCAACCAGAATCGATTATATTCATTCCGATAGTTTGCACTTTCGCGTTATCGATATTGAAATCGTTTTTGTCGATTGGCTTGCTTGTTTGTTGGTTTTAACATTTATTATGCGATGAGTATTTTTAATATATGAAGTACCTTCATATTTTCTTTGAATTAAATTATTCAGATATTGATCTTGCAAGTTGTCTACCTAACTTTGTCTACCATCATATTTTGTTTTAAAACTTTGTGTTTCCTTAATCTTATTTTTTAGTATATGTAATCGTTCTCTTTATGCTGTCTGCTATTTACTGCTACTGTTGATTTATTAAGCTTTAAATTCTGTCTTTAACTAAATCATTACAGTCACCCGAAACTAATTAGGAATTCGATATATCATGCACGGTGGGATGATGAAGTGATATGTCATCATAATGTTGGTTTATACCGGTGTTAGTTGAAATAAATTATATCATTGGACCTGGAACACACCGACTAGTAGCGTTTGGTTCAAGTTGTGGTCTATTTTGAAAGTCTTTTTCGTCATCTTTTATAATTATGTTACTACATATACGTATATGTTGGGGAAGTACCTTCCTTCTGAGATCAGAAACCAATCACATTATTTGACTATTTCAAAACTTTACTCAGTTCTTTATTTTCTCATGTCATTTATTTTTACTTCTTCCTTATATAAAGTGCACTTCACAAGTATCCTGATATTGCTGTCGTTAAATGAGATCTGTGTTTATTTGGTGGTGTTGTTCCATCGCCTACACAGTATAAGAATGTTTCAAAAGTTTAAAGAAAATTCGAAATGATCATCCTAAAACTTTAAAATGTATTTTACGTCGCCTCCGGTTCTCACTTGCGACATTAGTGAAGGGATAGCCGTAAATAACATCGCCATACTGATCCAGCCCGCTGGTTTAGCGCCTGTCCAACGCCAATTTATGAATGCTAAGGAAATAATACTGCTTTTATCTTTGTTCTGGGTGCATTTATAGGCGAACTCACTGAAATGTTTACACTTACCGATATAATGTAACTTGTTGTATATTTTTATGAAATAAAATTTAAGTATTTAGTCTTGATACGGTCATGGTTATATGTAGTTCTGTAATGCTCGCATTTATATGATTAATTAATTATATCCGTAATGTTGGCTTTTTCTTCTTTTAGACTTCTTATATCGTATCTGTAATGCTCACTTGATCTTCTTTTAGACTTTTTATTTCTGTAATGCTGACTTTTTCTTCTTTTTTGATTTCTAGTAGGTATCTTGACTAATTTATACCATCCATGATATCCGTAATATATAAAGAGTCGATCCAATATTGATTAATATATATTTTCTCATAGACTGCTCTAACACATTTTTATGGAATGTCTAATTACCTCCTGCTTATATTAAGTATTTTATTAAATCTGAGATTAGACCCAGCAGTAAAGGGTTGCTGCTAGTTGACCAAACTGTACTAGTACCAATTTCTAACTCTTTAACAGATATCTAATTCCGTCTCCGTATTAAAAGTTAAAACCCACTTAGAAGTCCGGCTCGTAAATCAAATGTTTTATGACCACTTTTAGGCTCAGATGACCCATAAACAGGGATATGGTTGGTTTTAGAACTCGCTAATTCGCTTCTTAATGGTGGCAACATTTTTGGTGGTATTTTTGATTGTGATCTTTGGGTATTTAAACCTGTTCTGCATCATAGACATCGTATTCTTGCGGATAATGTATACACTAAGCAGGGTATTATAAACTGATCCGTAATTACGATCTAGTATTTACTTATACCATGACTATCCGAGATCGGCACGCACAGATTCGATACGCACCGATTGCGCATTTCGCACAGACACAGATCTCAATAGATCTTGCAAATTTAGTCAATATTTACAAGGTTTGTTCAATACACAACCATCGTCGCTGCTTCCTTCAGTCCGAAGTCCACCATTGTTCACACGGGACGTCAGATTTATCAACTCTCCAGTCCAATAACTCCAATAAACTTGATTTTTTGACGTTCGTGATTATTATGACGAGTTCGAATCGATGTGATTATCAATAATGAATCAAATAATGGATATTATTTATACTGTCGTTCTTGATTCAGCTTCGCGTTGTTGTAAGATTCCCGAAAACGTTCTTGTTTTAGTGATGGGAATGTCTCTGTATGTAGTAAAAAAGCCAGCGTAGTCTTCATTTAATGGGAGAAATTGCGTTATCTATTAAGATTCTTATCCGTGGTATTTTCGCACTAATGGCGTACAACGGTACGCAGAGATAAGGAACTCAGAACAAAACTTGCCATGTATGTAATACCATTTTAATACTTCTTGAAAATTACCTCAGTTTCTACTTACTGGCTTTAATAGGATCCTGTTGGTGTTGAGGGTGATAGCGATCTGTGTGAGGGAAATGCGTTTTGTCGCTGTAATCTAAACTAATATTATAAGGGGAACGATTTGTTTTAACTATCGTACCCTGTATAATATAATAGTTATAGCACTCTGAAATGAAAATATTTAACTTGTGCAGTAATGTTACAAGTATTCTGAAACAAGATAAGGTTAACGTAATGCTTGTAACATTACATAATTATATCGTGCTCATAAGACGAAAAATATCACGATTATTTTATAAGACTTTTCTTATTTTGCATTGTTTGAGATTATTCAATATTTTCACTTCTTATCAAATCTCTCCATTTCCATGTCATATTTTGCTTATACTATTTTTGCCTGTCGTCTTAATACGTCGCATTGTAGTGTAACTATTACCTTCGTTCATATAAATGCACGCAAACATAGGTAATTGTAGTAGAACATAAACCCAACATATTATACCGGTATTTTGAGCTTCATAAACCTAAAACGTTATCGGTAATAAACTCGCTAAACTTCATGACACTAGCTGACACGCAGATAGTGATCTAGCGCGTGCGTATCCAATACGCACGGCCGCGTATTGTCGTATCGTGCAACGGTGCGAGGCCATGACACAGATAATCCCTTCGGTAGGGTTACTGAGCCCTGTAGGCAAGCTGGACACGTTACTTTTGACTAGGCATACAAAAAAAAACAAGATTCGAAATATAAATGTGGGCTGGCGTTGTCTAACTACAAAACAAGCATTCGAAATTTGAATGTGACATGACACAGATAATTTATAATCCTTTCGGCAGGGTTAATAAGACCTGTAGGTAAGCTGGACACATAACTTTTGATTTTGATTAAACTTGCGTAACTTTTAATTTTGATTAAATTTGTGACTAAAGTGACTAAAGAAAAACAAACATTCGAAATTTGAATGTGGGTTGCTGATGTTCAATAAATAAGGTAGCAACAGGTGACTCGTGGTCAGACACCTACATTAGTAGTCAGGAAGTAACTTCATAGATAGATTCTGATCATTCAACAACCAGAAGAATCAGTAGAAAGTAGCTGAACTCGTAAAAACAAATTAAGTTGATTTCGGATAATATATATAGCTGTTAAATAATTCTCACACGTTCAAACTCAAGCTGATTTAGAACAAAATAGCATATAACCAAACTCTTGGCAATCATTCCCGTCGATTCCTGTGAAGGTCGGAAGTATGGTGAGTCTATTCTCAGGAGTAGCTGGTGGTTTACTTCGCGGAAAGCTACTGTTTGACTAATAACGGTTCGTGTTTGCCTAAGTGGGTTATAGGTTGAGGTGTAAAATGTTTTTCTGTTGATTTCTTAGAGGAGTTAGTAGGTTGGGTTAGGTTAGGAATATATTAGTTACACCAAATGAAACAATGGAGGGAAGATGGAAAATTGTAAAAATAGCAACATATAGGTAATATGAAAAATAGATAGAGATGTAAAATCTAGATAATTTCGCCGAAAAATAATTCTACTGGAAAAGTGTTAGTAGGACATGTCAATTCTTATATTTCGTTATCTCGAGATCATCTTTGTTTCCAACCTATCAGCTATTGAGCTATACCTAATTTTTAATAATTTGATGTCGCTTCTGCCCCTCTTTCCCCCTTTAGATTTATTGGCTTTCCGCTGAAGAAAAGTCTTTTCATCTTTTAGCAATATGAAGTTGCTATTCGCAGAATTGCAGACCAATCTTCCCTTGTCACTTTAAATCCTAACGATACTGAGATCAGACTAGGAAAACATTTTATGAAATGTAAATTCAATAAAAGCTAATCGCCAACTCGATCTTATATACGTTATTTTACAATGTCAGCACGCTCTTTGTTCGCTTAAATAAATTAGCTTCTTAGACAACACCATAAATAAAACAAAAAAAGCAAATTGTAAGAACAAAAACTAAAGTTTTATAACAAAACAATTTTCGGCAATGTTTTTGCCTCGTCTCGCTACCTAATTCCTTAGCGTTCGGATCACCGATGCATAAATTCATATTGCATCGCAGTTTTTACAGTCCATAAAAAGTTCCAAATCGTATGCAAAAAGATCTGATCAGTCATGCCATAGACTGCGTGTCTTATAGAACTGTCAGCGTCGAAACTGCATAAGGCTGCGTTTCCACCAGAGATGTGCGAGGATGCGTAGCGAGGGATGCGTTTTTGAAGAACCAATAGAATTGCTTCATTTACCTAGCCTCGCTCCGCTAAGCCGTTTCCACCAGAGCTGTGCTAAGTTCATCTGTTCTTCAAAAACGCATCCCTCGCTACGCATCCTCGCACATCTGTGGTGGAAAAGCAGCCTAAGCCTTGGATATTGTGTGCCCGAGCATGAACACTACGTCACGGTAATTATCGTCAAAGTATTCGTATAGCTAACGTGTGCCATTAGTATGGGAAGGTTATAGATAGATTGACATATGACATACTAATGACTGAGGTTTATCGTTCCAATACTTTGACGATAGTGTTTATCGTCAACTCAATAAACCTCTCTGGCTGTGGCAGAAAATATTTCAGATTGTCAGACACATTACTTTTTACGATGGGTTATTTGTATATTTCAATCCGTTATTTTAGTAAATTTTATCTTATTACAAAGCAGCAAAATCTATTTTTATTGATCTTTAAATTATTTAAGTTTAAATTACAATATCATACAACTAAGAGAACCAGCTGGAGGTACATTATATTTAATGCATTGAAATTGAAACCAATAATGTTCGTGCCATGTCTATTGTTATCCACTCTGTACACCTTCGTAACTCTTATGTCATTCAAATCTTTTGCTTTATTTATAAGTTTTGTGTTTTATTGTTATTGTTTAAGGCTTTGATGCGATAATGCTAATATATTATCATTTCAACTTTGATATTTAATTTGATAACTAAACATTTATTGGTCTTCGATTCGTATGATTTTTATTTTATTTCTACCGACCAACAGATTTTTATTATGTGTAGGTACTAAATCTAATCTTTCCTGGGCGCCACCAAGGCGCAATGCTGAGCCTGTTTTTCTATTTTATTATATTAATCCACGATATCTGTAAAATTCTAGATAAATCGATTCTAAACAAACAAAACATAAATCCGCAATTGATTCAACTAACTACTCATTTGTTTGTTAAGCTACCAGGAAAATTTTTATTTGTCTCTTAATTTGATACAACATGATTAAGCTCACTATAACCCTTGACACTCTTTTGTATTGAGCTAATCCTTTCTTAATAAAAACGTAGTTTGGTTTTTAATGGAGTCGTTTGATATTAAAGAGTAATTTCAATATTGTAATATGTATGGTTCTCATACATCGCAACGGTTGGCTCGCTTATATTCGCATTACCGACATACGGGCGGAGTCGATGTCCTTTATATTTCAGACAAAAAAGATCGGTCAACACCAATGTACGCTTCGGGTGTGAAGCGGTTTTGAATTTGATTTAATTTTAGTGGTAGAATGTGCTCTGCTCGTGGAGATGAATATCGCCCTCATGGTCATAATCCTCATCATGACAATAATCGAGAGTGCTAGAATGCGTTTGGGGCGTGAACTCTACTCTACTACCGAAGCAGGGAATGAGAATGCTTTACGCAGTGTTAAGAGGGCGGCTGTAGAAGCCCCTTGCGATCTCCAATATATCAATCACCTTCTGCAATAGCATAGTAACAAACATTGTTCGTTTCGTTTCAAGGAATGCCGAGTATGTGATATCAAATGCCAAATAAGTTGACATCTGGCTCACCCGATCGCGGATCAATTGGGCAACGCTTGTCGTCACGATTGTACTGACGTAACGCGGGTCGACGGCCTCTGTGACACATCACCGCGAGACTGTACATCTACATACCATGCACTAACATGCTTACGCTTAGGTTCTGATGAGCCGAATTGTATAGGGATTTTGTTTTGGTATTGTTTCGGTGTGGTGTCGGGTGACTGTTTAGAATTTGGCAGCTGTTCGTGTGGATAACAGACGAGTAGAGTTTATAAGGATACGGTTCACTATATGCTTCATCAATCATCGCTATAATATTACATGCCTTCCTTGGATGAGAGACAAGTTCCCAGCATGGTGATAATAGGGTACCAACATATGAGTATTTCTATAAATAAATCTTTGCAAGCACCTATAGGTGCTGTGACATTCTGTCGAATAATGTCTTCGAGTTGAGGTTACACTTACACTAATATTAATAAATAAAGATCTAGGATCTTCTTCCCTAATATCCATACCATTAATTTTTGATTTTATATCTATCAACGTCAGGAAATTTAGTTCTGTTTTAACTTGTTCTGCAACAAAAGCTTTTGGAGGAGCGTCCCTAATTTCGTTTAAACATTTCTCATGCGATTTCTTCCTTTGCTTTACGTCCCAAGATAATACGATGATAACATGATCACAAATGGAAATATTTGCGCACAATCAGAAAAGGCAAAGTAAAAGAGGTTTATTTGGGGTTTCGTATCGTTATTAATAACTTACCAAACTCAGCTTTGTTTTAAACCTTATCGCCAGAAATAGCTTGTTTTATTGTTGTAAGAATGAGAAATTCGATGTTTATTCGAAGGTTTTAAAAGTCGCCTTCAGATGTTTGGCTAACGTAAAAGCCATCAAGTCTTATCTAAGTTTACAATTCTCTTTGCTTTTAACTTCATACTGTGTATTGATTACTCACTTTAATGATATTACTGGCATTTCTTTTACCATTTTATCCCGCCTTAAACCTACCATTCCTTTGCTTTCTATACCTTCTCCACACTCCCCAGTATCATTGATTTTTCTGAAAATCTTTTCTGCTTTATCCTTATTACCCTATTGTTTATAGGTATACATATTATCTTCTTGAAAATTAATCTAAATTTGTTTTGTTCGCAGGCCAGTCGAAAGATATCGAAATGCGGATATCTCTTCGTCGCGCCGGGGTGGGACTTCTCCAATCCGCTCTACAGGACAAAGGTATGTAATCTTTACTTTATCTTAAACATCTATTTACGTTTCATCAACTCCAAGAAATTTTTTTGAGGAACATTAACTTCAGCAGTTTCTTTCTGGGGTATAATTCGTCGGGCTCATTCTTTGTTAATGTCTACGTTTTACAACCTTTTCTTGCGATGTGGAATCAAAACTTAACTCAACCGATTATCTAATGCTGGTAAATCAACCACAACGATTTGGGTGTAGGTACCACAGGGAGCCATTCTTCGACCAAAACAAAACAATGCTAAAACTAAAAATAAACAAATCATATTTCCAGGAGTGATGTCTATACTAAAAAGAGGACTATGTTCTTCGCGTCGATGTAACTCTGTTATTATATGACGGGTATAATAAACTGGATAAGGTCACATTGGCTGCTGCCTTTTTCTAGAAAAACGAATCATTAGACCCTAATCGGTGGTTCGCGGAACCCTAATATTTATCGGCAAAGTTATTGATGTTGTTAATGCTTCGTGCTTGTTATTTTATTTTGTGGATACGAAATTCGAATACAATGGACCTTACCAATATAATGTGTATGTACTTGGTTTATACACAGAATGTTACTTAGCTACTTAGGTTTATGCAATGGGGCCACTAACGCTCGAAGTTAATAACCTACCTTCCGATTATGGATTGCTTAAATGACGTTTGGTTGCCAGGTAACATTTGTTATTTCATAGAAATTTTAGAGAGTACTTAAGAGTATACAAGTCTGAAGGTAGGTTTTTAATTTTGGACGTAGACTATTAACACCAGCACCACTAGAGGATCACTTCTTCTTCTGCTGTAACCTATAAATGACCCACTGCAGGGTCGGGTCTCCTCTCACAACGAGAAGGATGTAGGCCTTAGTCCACCACGCTGGCCTAGTGCGGGTTCGTGGACTTCACATGCACTTGAGATTTTTTTATGTGGACCGTAGTCCGTGTCGTAACACTAGAGGATAATGGCGAAATTCTCACTTAAAAAAAATCTTAAGTCTAAGCACCTCAGATATTTAATGCACGTAATTTTATCTCATACAGGTTAATAAGGTTCCATTACGAAAATTAAATCGATTTTGTTGTACACTTAACATTCAATAAAGGGCGTCCAGGACTATCAATAAAGGAAGGGTAATAATTTATCGCGGTATTGACGGGGCAGAGTAGCGTTCAGATAAATTTCATAGCCCTTAAGACGAGGGAGTAAAGTTCAGTTTGTTGCGGGATTATGTGTAAAATTACATTGTTGCGATACAGAATGGGATGTGGGAATTATTAATATTAATCAGCCGACGTTGGCCGTTATGAAAAATCACCTGTGGTATTTTGGTTCACTTACCCGTAGTAGAGGTAAACCAGGAACCATATAACCTATAGGACCTATAGGTCATTTACTACTGTACGGCATTTGTGTAATTCCTTTTGTATACATAATACAACTATATCCATGAACGCCGTACATATTTCCAAGGGAGGGCTCGAAGGCCAAGGGTCGCAACCCTTATCTCTGACATCATAGTACAGGTTACAGGTGTACCGCTCAGAAATGACCGCATAGTGCTCAGAGTTATTTTCTGATATAGTAACAGCCTACTTTCACAGGTAAATTTTGTCCACGGGCTTGTAGTCTAAAATTATTAGTTTTTCTTTCTTTTTCTTTTAGTGTTTACATACATACATAATGAAAATAGTGTTTACGTTATATTCGGTTGTAAATACGTCAATGCCCTTACGTATGCCCTTAATATGTTTAGGTATCTATAAGTTCATTCCTCACATGTTACGTGCAGCGTTGGGCAAAGGTCGCAAGGTTCTCGATGATAGTTCAACTCGTGTTTTACTCAACATTTAACTTGAACATACATATGTGAGCATATAAGTATCTGCCGTGATAGCCCAGTGGCTTAGAATTCGACCTCGAATCGAGAGGTCCGGGTTCGAATCCCAGTGGCACGCACCAATGACTTTGTAAAAAAGTTATGTGCGATTTATAAAATTAAATATCACCTGCTGTTACGGTGAAGGAAAACATCGTGAGGAAACCTGCATGCCTGAGAATTCAGAAAAAAAATGTTCTCAAAGGCATGTGAAGTCCACCAACCCGCAGTAGGCCAGCGTGGTGGACTAAGGCCTACATCCTTCTCATTGTGAGAGGAGACCCGACCCTGTAGTGGGTCATTAATGGGTAACTGACAAGTATCTGCCCATCCGCTTTGAAAAGCGTGGTCCATTGATCCAAACCTAAAATAGGGAGAAAAAGGTCGATCAGCGATATTCAAATTAATGAAAATGACATAAAAAGAAGTGAGCCATATATATACATCTACCTAACACTTATATCTTTAGATTCCGGCTGTCGAAAGGGCTTAAGGATACCAAAAAAACTAGCGATTCCCCAATTATTATTGCATTTGTCTCGGTAAGTTATCTGAACACACAAAAAACAAGCGCAAACACTTAAACCAAAAACTGAAATAAAACACCATTTTAGTAGCGCCAGGAACACAATTACGAGGAAAATATTAATGTACATTACTTAAACCAAAACCAAACCAGCAGAATTCAGACAATTTGGAAATGGTTTATAATATTTACGCGTTAGTCAGTTGGAGTCAAAATACGAACCGCAGTAAATCACAGAAATACATTGCCAACAATCCGACGCTAATCCACGACAATTTGTCTAAATCCAGGTTTGTTTACGACACTGGCGCATAACGGCGGCTGTACATTCTCGTCGAGACATCCCGAAATAGATAGACAGTGAGAGAGAGACTGTAGACGAAGCGAGATTGGACAAATGCTGGACACGTCTCGGTTATTTGACGATTAGGGCACACGAAACTGAGGACATGTACTCAATCTTATTATTTTTGTGCTATTTGAATAAGTTATGATGGTATATACCTACTTGGAGATAAGGGAGGGTGGTGGGTCCATACCATAACACGTTCCACATTTGCGGTGCTGCAAAGAAATATAAATACAAATAACAATAGATTTCCGCAAAGTAATGCCTGATACAATCAACTATATGTACTCAATCGTGGATAGTTAAGAAAAATACTATGTATTGGCAATTGGGTAGGTACCGAATAAAATAAGCACGTCTATGCAAAGTACTTATTTTATTGCACCAAGCAAGTGAAATACAGCATCAGGCAGTCAGGTCATCATAGGTCTCTTAGGGCTCTAAGCTAGTGCCTCGGGGAGAGTCTGGAAGAGTGTGTAGAACCGGCACAAGAATTTTTCATCCGCAACTAAGAAATATCGTAACATTATTATGCAAACGATCGGAAAGGGTTCTTCGTATCGACATGTCGAAGATCTCGATAAGAGCCGACGGGGGGTCGCGATCCGGCGCCAAAAAATGTCAAAAAAGTGCGGCGAGGTAAGGCGTGAATTAAGGATGGCAGGATATTATTAATCACTGGAATCGAATCGGATTCGATATCAATTCACTTGTCGAGAACACGCCCAACATGGGCATTTTACATGGCTGTTTTTCCGTTTGCGTCATCGCTAAAGCATAATGCATTAGTTTAAACATTAGTTGTTGCGAGTTGCCTTGTATCTTTAGCTACAAGCTTTGGAACTGTTTTTAGTACAATATATTCACAAGACACGAGAGATCAGAAGAGCTGCTTGGCGTTGTGGTGAACGCGCGTTGGTCCTGGTTTCGATTCCCAACGTAACAGAAGTTTCAATTGTGATTTTCCCTGTCTGGTTTCTGTTTTTGGTTTGATGTTTGTGTGATTGTCTTCTTTATGTCCATTGTAAAGTGTGTCAAGCGTGTACAACTCACGCCGCAAGGAAAGCGGGATAGTATAATTATTTTACCAACGTCAATTTCAAAGCCGGCAACGAAATCGGGATAAAATTCTTGGTGGCCTATTCACCATCGAGTTCAAAGGGAGAATCGGTATTGTAATCACAAAGCTATCAGAACGTGACATAAAAACAGACCGATCGTCACGTCCCCTTTTCTTATGCTAATGCGTCAGTTGTCACAATCTGGCGCCCTCTAATTATGAAGATTCAAATAAACATAGCTCTTTGTTTTACCCTGGAGGTTGTGTTGCCTACCTCTGGCTTTGTAGATAGAGTGAAGTTCGCTCAAAGCTTGAAGCGTTACTTATTTATCGGTATTTATTTATCTAGATGCATATAAATGCAGTTGCGAGTACCAATACCAGTAGAGTTGCCTAATATGAGAAAGAAATATGAGGATTCACTTTTTTTGCTGCAACGTGACTAATAAGTTTAATATCCGCATTGGAGCAGCGTAGGGGAGTATGCTCCAGGCCTCCTTGATGTGGGGAGAAACCCGTGCCTAACTGTGGGCCATGAAAGAATTGCAGCCAATGAGCCATTCCATGAAAATGTTTTTAGTTACTTCGATCATCCAAAGATTTATTGTTGACTCTAACTACTTAGTTACTTTCCTTACAATATGATTCCCAAACAATAAGCTATTTCGAACTATGACAAAAGTACCTATAGTACCTCTTGTTGCTTTTAATATCAAAGCCTCTGGTCACTGCGCTTTTATCTTAAAGTATTAGTTACATCTCGTTCCGTCTATCCTTACAGCACGAGCGAACCGATATCCATCTAAAGTATTCTAAAGCGTATAATTCGACGAACATATACTTTAACACACGAACTAATTTGAGTTATCGATTTGACATTCAATAACTATTTAGCAAACAATTGATTGTCTGGTCTGACAAACTGTTCAAACATACTCCAAAATCGTGACCAATTAATATCGATACGGAAAAAATGTTTGCACTAAATATCTTGTGTTTCCTGTTTAATTTGTTTTCGGTGTGATTGAATGGCGAGTTTACAGTCATTTATCTGTTTTATAGCAAGTTTTTTGTTACGTAGAGTAATCAGGCTAAGTCCTGTTCATGAATCAAAAACCTCAGATGGACTCTCTTTAAGTCTCATCTGAACGTAAGAATCTAAAATAATGCGTGTTTGTTACAAAGGAGTCCACAGTAACGGGAGTCTATTTTTTAACGCGGGAAGAGAAGCTTGATATAGTAGGGCGTCCTTGATACCCTGAAGGGGGTAAAAGTTCCAATCCTCATGATTAAACGAATCTGCCCAGCCTAAAAGATGTTTGAATCAAACACAAGCGAAGCTACAAACAAAACTAATATGCGTTAAAATGGCAGCAATTAATTTAAATTACAGTTCAGTACACAGCCGTGAACTCGGTCGAGATAGCATCTGAATGCTGAACATTAGTCAGGTTGAGCTCTAATGTCGATAATTCAGATTAAATATGAATTCTTGGCGATTGCGAGCTGTTAACTACCGATTTGGCTAGTGATATTATGTGAGGTTCACACCTTTTGTGTGGTTCGAGAGATTTATAGATTTTAATTCTTGATAGGTAGTTCATGATAGTTTCATGATGTTTTAAGGTTTTTACATTTTTTTGATATTGAATGTTTGGTGATGCTTTTCAATACAGTTAAGTTTTTAAAAAACACATGAATTATTTTAGTTTATTACATCACATGAAGTATACTCTGATGTTGTTGATGCATGAATAGGACTGGGCTTAATTAGTGATAAAGGCACTATACGAGTTTAAATTATAATATTTCACTTAATTTTGTCCACAATTAATGAATTTTGATATAATCTTCGGCAGACCACTAATAAAAGGAATATGAGAAGGAACAGTTATAAAGGAGGGTACCTTTACGTCTTAGTTTGCACTCATATGGAAACAAAATCGATCTGTACTCAGTGAAAAAATCTATTGCAATAGTTACGAGCATAAATAGAAATCACGCTTACAAAACTATCATCGTATTCGTCCATCGCAATTGGATCCAGACAAATCGATACGCCACGACCGAGCTCCATAAACGATCGCGTGAAAACGCTTTCGCGAAATTATCGATCATTCGCTTCAGAGATCGCTTCCGTGGGGCTATGAAGGTGTATAGTGCGCTTTGGATGCAATTAGTGTGGTTGGCAAATAGTTTCTGTATTGCAGTGTTAGGTGCACGTTTACCACGTTTAAATAAAAGGAACATAGGCCGCCCTCCTACCAGGTGGACTGACGACCTGAAGAAAACAGCGGGAAATCGTTGGATTCAGAGGGCACAGGACCGGGTGGAGTGGCGTCGATTAGGGAAGGTCCATGTCAAGCAGTGGACTGCCAAGGGCTGGAAGGAAGGAAGGAATGTTAGGTGGTAGATTCTCGTTGCTGTTTGTAACCCGAATAACCACAATATCTGTGAAATGCCTTGGGTTCGGTTGGCGTGGTTAGTTTGCTGTAGTTACAGATGTCTCGGCCCAGTGTGTGCTAAAATCTGTAACGAGGATATCCTAAAGAAGAAAATAATAAATGTTGCCTGCCAACCAATCAGCACTAGGACTCTGGTAGGTGGAATATACTCCATACTACGGACGCTGGTTCAGTGCGGATCGGCGGAGGAACGGGGTAGTGGCCAAGCCGTGTCGGATGTTTTCAAACCGGGCGGTTTAGGCCGGTATAGGGCCTCCGAAAAGGTGCAACAACCGAAATTGTATCGATTACAAGCGGGACCGAAGGCAAAACGTGCCCTTCGAAGCACGGAAGCGCGCATTTAATTCGCCACTAACGGTCACCCATTCAGATACTGACCGCGCCCGACATTGCTAACTTACTATACTACCAACTAGGCAACTTTTAAGAGAATACTGATCTCAAGTGGCATCGCTTATATTTTCAACCACTTTGAAATTGCTTTATTTTAATGTAAAAACAAAAATTCAGTCTCCAATAAAAACTCCTTAAACAATCTATAAATCAAAATTTGGAACGCTTCTCATTACGTCAGTTTTCGATCCAAAATATTTCCACTCCAACCATCTGGGCCCTAAGTGGTTTTTAATAGCCGCTGCCTTGGTTACACGTCTGGTGGTTTTTTGTCATAATTTGCCAGATCTTAAATCATTGCTAACTGCCCGTGACTAAGTGATTACGTCATCCGTTCTCTAATCGATCAGGACTTCTTGTAGGTAGTAGTCGGCATAAGTCGTGAGCACGATCTTTATTGGTCGGTTTGACATTGAATGCGCTGCGGTACACGCGATTGGTTCGTCAGTTCGTCAGTGTGCGTCGTCTATTGGTCCAGCGCGTTTTGTCGGCTGCTGTACATTGGCCGAAAGTGTACAATACGATTATCTGTGCTCACGACTCATGAAGGTAACTGTAATTACTAGGTTTACTAGGGGTTTAGTGTGTAGTTTAAACGTTGTTTGTTTACACGGTTTGTGTCGCTCGTTATACAAATATTTACAAAACATAAGTTCTTTTTATAGAAATAGGTAAAGAAGAGATAGAAAAAACAGAACGGGCGAGGCTGGCGTTCCCTAGATTCTGCTGAACTGAGCGCAATTGATTCTGTAAAACTAACATAACTTTGACTTTTACTTTGTTAAGCCTATGTAATTTATGGAAAGCCATTGATGCGTTCCACAGGGATTCGAACCCGGACCTCCCAACTAAGATACCAAATTCTTAGGCTATCTATTACCACTTTTAAACAGAACTAAGTACAAATTAAACGTTGCCTTTTCGAGTTTCGTTGGTGTTGCCCATAACAGTTTCCCCACTTTAACTATCAAATAGGCTTTAATAAAGTCTGTCTAAAGCCTTACTGGTCTTCATTGCATATAAAGGACATTCATATACAGTCAAGGCAATGCAGTCCCGAGGTATCTTCAACAGCTGTAAAGTGCAAGTTTTATTTGCATAATACGTCGATGCCCGATTTACCTACTGGCCTTTTTTGTTTTTATTTGTTTTGGAGTTCCGTTAAAGGAGATAAATAAAAGGTTATCCTACTCTGATGTTAGTTCGGAGTACAGTCTTCTACAGGCATAATAAAGCGCGGAGAAGTCTTAGTGTAAATAGTATTTTAGTAATGAGTGTACAGGTGTATAACCTATTGTTTTATTTATTGATAAAGGTGAATTTTGGACTTTGGGTTTTTGTGTTCGAGCTACCTCGGTATTACTTGATCCGGATATTAAAGATCTTATTTAAAGACGATACTGCAGTGAGTGATCCTGTAAATGACCTGTTGATATTGCAAGACTGCAAAATCAATTGTGATGGTTAAATAATATTTACAAATAATAGTTAATAATGATTATTATTATAATAATAATGATATTATAATAATAGATATAATTAATAGTTATCGTCCTTTTATGGTTAATCCTCGTTTTTCATAGAGTACAGTCTTTGAGGGATACTCCCTACCTGAAAGTAAGTGAGATTACCAGTCCAGAAGAATAATTAAATAAAGGTTCATTATATTATCTTTAAATATAGAACCAACTGTGTATAAAGTCCTAAAAGAAACACGCAAAAGAAACACCAATAAAACCATGAACATAACATTAACATAGAACGATTGCTAGACAGATCTTAATCCGATTGGTTTCTTAATTAAAATCTATTGAAATATCATAATGTCGTCGAAGATATCGCTTAATGAGCTTATAACGCGCTTACATTATGGTGTTCTTAGAAACAAACCTGTTCAAAGTGGTTAAGTTAAATTTATTTTGATGGAACTGATAATATCTGCCTTTAGTGGCTTGGCGCTTCTTTCTTTTTCTTTGTAATCACAATGAAAGAACTTTAAATGTTTGCTACATTGTTTTTTTTACGAGTATAGCTAACGACCTACATAGAACATTGGTTGAGGGTGGAGGGTCCTGGGTTCGATTCCAGTGGCGCAGAAATTTGAATATGAAATTAAATTTTTGTATCTGGTCTGTGTGTACGTTTTCGTTTGCGTGTGTCCATGACACTTATGACGTAAGGAGTGCCAGTGTGGGGCATTGAGTGTGTGTAAAAAAATAAAACAAGTGTGCAAGGCACCTGAGTCTATACTGCCAGGACTGAATAATTGAAGATCTGTGTAAATTTAACACTAAAATGCCTAATTTTACTGCGTTAAGTTTGTTATACCGGCAACCTCTGTACTGGTAACATAATTAAGAAATATTTACAGGGTGGGGAGTAAAATCACTGGTAGCCAGGGTAACCTCCCAGAAGATTCTACAACCTATTTAAGTTGCAGTTTAAATATTACATCACTGATACCTGGAAAAGATAGCGTAAAGTTAATTCAGGAAGTACGAACCGTTGACTAACATCAAAATTGTGACAAAAAAATTTGTTTCAACAACAAATATCGTGACACCCAAATAATAACTAACTCACAATAGTACGTTACGTTAAAATTGCATTTCGGTTGACGTCATCGCAAAAATATCGTGACTCAAATAGTTATTTGTTACGTAAATACTTATTTTTTTACGAAACGCCTCGTGGTTCCCGTAAATTCTCGTATTCACGACAATTTTATGAAGTGTAACCGTTTTAGTGTTATTTCGATGTTTACGACTCTCGGTCATAACATGGGTTTCAACACACGTTGCTGTGTCGCCCGCTTGGTTATATGTAGTTTAAATATTTTGTTTGTACTTAGAAGTTTAAAAAATAGGACAAACAATGGAAAACAAATAATGGTTGACCAGGCATCTGATTGCTTGCGGTCTAATTCGGCAAAAATACAACAGCTTAAAAGCTTTTTTGTTACTTCGTTTTTAAGCGCAGTTATAAGCTAATACAATATAAGCTAGCTACAGAGTTATGCTGGGCATTGCCTTATGTAAAGTGGCCACAGCATCCACTGGAAACCCACCTCCAAATGGAGAAGAAATCTTATCTGCGCGTTTTTTGCTATTCACGAGGATTAAAAGGTTCGTCCCAACAAAGAATCTCCGGCAACCACACCTCCCAAGCCGGAACACACAACATGAAGAACATGCTGCTTTACGACGGGTTAAGTGGCTCGCGGAAAAGATTCCCCTCGGCGAACTATTATGGCTCTACCGCCTAAAAATATGTTAATTTGTTCATTAGTAGTTAGTTTCGATACGATCATAATCCAGGAGGTTATCGATCGCGGCGGGCCATGTTGCCAGTCACGAGAGGTTATGATATTAAAATTTGCTCATTTTCGAACTCTGATCATTGAGTAACGTAGGGAGTGGTGCTCGGTGCAAATTTAGATACACCCGCTCTGTAGAGGAAGCGAGGCTAACAATTTTGATTAAAAAAATGTTTTTCTAGTCACAATTCTCCAAAATCAATTATAATGAGATATGTTTAAATGTTTGGAGGATACCAGAACTACAACGTGTGGTTAAATAGATTAGGTTTTACTTATGGCTATGAGTTTTATGACGCGATACATATCTATGGCCAAGGACAGGACCCAATGGAACAAAATTATTTACCACACAAATAATCAATACTTATGCTACGATATATGTGATCGCAAGCCTCAGACATAAGGGAGCGACTGGAGAGAGAGAGAGATGAGTAAAAAGCTAAAGATAGTTTTAGTTCACATTCGTTTAATTTTCATATTGTGGTCCTATTTTTCAAAACCTATTCGAAAAGAATTAAAAATATTAACAATAATAATTTTTCAGTTACGAAAAGAGCCTGTTGTTGCACAAAGATTTCAGCATTGCACCTACGCAATACACTGTAAATAAATCCCAAAAAATCATTTCCAAAACAAATAAATACTGCTTAATATGCGGTTTTATCTCTAACGTAGCGAATGCTGCCAATCGACCTTTAGGTGCAAAATCTAAAACACCTCCCTGAGTCCCTATATCTATAGTATAGCTCGCCCTGTGTCACTCGCCTCACAGAGGTTATTCCGCGGGCGCGGTGAAGCAACCGTTTGTGCAAGCCGTGGTATTTATATACGTATCCGATATGGTAGCCATGGTAACGCTGCCACTATCTTAATTACCACCTAACGTTCTAATAAAGTTTTACGAGCCTAAAGTTGCTTGTTTATGAAATTCCTCAAAGAGGTGTGGACGTGTGTGTGTCGTATATGATACTCGTATATTAGGTACTTGTCAGTCATCCGATTATAACATTATTGGAAGGTGTCACATAAATAATTAATAAAAAAGTATTCATGATAATTTTCCCAAGAAAAATATTAAAAATATAATTACACATTAATTAGAATACACGCTCAGTTGCTTGTTCGTGTGATAAAAAAAAGAATAAATAATATCTTTGCACTAATGATCTCATTTAAACTAAGCCAAATAATTAAAATTCCAAACATGTGTCAAGACAAATATCGAATATTAATGAGGCAATTGACTCCCAGATGAGGTGTAACGTCTATCGATGTTCGTGATTTCATCCAGTTAGTTCCCCCGTGGGCCGCTTCAGGCTGTCCATCGCTTACTGTCCTTCGTAAGGGCCGGTCCACACTGGCCCTTGACCGGTATCACAAGATCTGACACGCTACGAAGAACGCCAGAGAAAATAATTTTTTATCCTTATTATCATAGTATTCAATAGTTTTGATATTTTAATCACAGGTATAGTCTACCAACTCATTGATAACTTTTTTAAAAAGATTTTAAAAATAACCGCGACCTTAATTGTTTCCTACCAAAATTCAAACTTCGATTGTATGATTTTATATATCGTCCCCACTTAATTTTGCATCGACTATTAACGTCGAGTGTTTTACCATTGTGAAAGAGCCCTTACAGTGCCTCATTAGACTTATCGCTCCTAAATCACGTAGCAAATGAAACAGTTTACAAACGCAGTTAATAACATAGAAATCGATAACCGATGCAATTTGTAGGGATCGCGGTCTAGGTCTCAGCTAGCGTCTAGACCTGAATAGCTGATTGCTGTAGGCACAGCTTTCACTGGAAAATGCCCTATGTGGGTGTGATGGGACGAATGATGTATTGGTTCGAGTGTTGAATGAAGCAATCGTAAAATATCATTGGTCACTGTAGCCTAAGTAAGTGTGTCCAATTTTAGACTAATTGGCTACTTAGTTGCTGTCGTAAACCGACGCAACCGGCCGACCTACCACCGCGACATAATTTTACAAAGGACTCGCACACAATGGAAATCGCACTGGCATGCGACAAAAATACGGGACCGTGGATTCTGTGGACACACACAAGACATTAACACACACTATCACCCAGATCAGAAACAGAAATTGAAACTTCAATTTTTTCAAGTTCATCAACTTTTTTTTCTATAAAAACATCAACCAAAATGATCTCAGAGAAAGAAAATCGTATCTGCAATAATATGCAACATTGTGACATCGCAGTCTATATGAAATGATCTATATGAATCTACAAGTATATTTGAAACACGTAACACATGCACCGGTATGGGGTGCATTATTTATGCATTAAAGGATACCATTAAAACGTCATCAAAGCGCCGACGGCTCGATAAGAAGAAAGTTTAAAAAAAATGCCCTCCTCATGTGAAAGTGAACTTTTTTGACATGTAAGCGGAGGTAAGGTATTTCGGTTTTTGATTGGGTTTCAAAAAAGTTGTTGAGGGTTCCTTTTTTACGAAAAGATCCATTTTCTTGTCAACGGGTTTTTATAACCCAAAAAATCTTGCACAAGACAAATTATATAACGGTGGAAAAATCCAATTTTTTACTATAATGAAAGGTGTTGAAATATTACGAGCAAAAGTTTATGTTAAACTAAATTTACTCGAAATGATTCTCGACTCGACTCAGATATTTTGTTTTTGAGTCAAATCTATAAACTCTCGACACAGTTTTAATTAATTAATTTATTTATTTATATATGCGCGCGTTAATACATTCCTTTTTAAAGTTTTTTTATAAATATGATATTATTATATATTGCGAACTTTCTTTAGCTTTAGCGTAATAGGGCATTCTCCCTCATTATACCCTGATATAAACACAAGGAAGGACTAGAAGTCGACAGCCACTGTTTTAAAGACCATTTGAATTTATTGATTGGTAATTTTTTTAGCTCTATAGGCAAATGATTATACGAGTATATGCGTATGGCAGATATATATGTACTTTTTTTTGGAAATTCTACATTTTATTCTAGGTAGGTAAGTATAATTCATTTTTATCTTTCTATCTCATGGGTACATTTCTTATTCGCCTATCAAGTTTATTTGTTGCAATGCCAATAATGTTTGTTTTTTCGTCTGCTGTTGATCAGAGTTCATCAACATCACAAGTTACTAAACCAATTTTAATTATTCCTTTACTAATAGAAAGCTACATTAACTAAAAGAAGCATTTCTAATAAATTCATAGATCTACAAAAACCAACCCTTCTCATATCGATTTCAATGACAATCGATTCATCATTGGTTGATTTAAACAGCATTTCATTTTCACACAGCTAACAAACTTCGCAAAAACCATGGCAAGACCACCATGCTATTGTTATCGAGTATTTTGACCTTCGCTTTTCCCCGCATAAATTACAAAGCGATTAACTCCACTATGGCTATCTATAGCTAATTAACAATGCATTTACTATCATAACTCAGGGTTTGTTAGGCGAATTGCAAATTGACGACAATACAACCACTGACCTGCTGTTTCGCAATAGAAATTCTGAATCCGACGAAGCTTCAGACACTTGGAGGAAATTGAGCTTTGTAGACACAGATTTTTGCGCAAGATACTGAATTTAAATTAATTTTTTTCCAAAATTAAAAAAAATCCCGAAGAATACTTCTTAAGCCTTCGGTATAAACCTACAATGGTTAAACCCTCCTCATGAATATCTTAGTATAAAAATTACTCCTTCGTTAAGCCCATGATAACATATATAATTACGTTAAAAGGACCCAAAAACGTAAAATGGCTGTGATGCTTAGCAAGATAAGGACCCATCTGCCTAAAAACTACTAAAGGAACCAGATAAATATGCAACGCATCAATGGGATCTTCTTAATTCAGAATTCGGAAATCTACTATGTTGGTGTCGGTATCGATGACAAATACCCAATACAAACATGACAAATGAGCCCAGTAGCTGACGCTTAGCTACTGCGATTAGTCTTCCGTTTGCCTCCAGCCTTAGTAGAAAGTGGGGCAGGTTTATTTTACATGGCAACATTGAAAACCGCGAGAAAGGAACAGGTATAGACGCCGTTCTACTCTGATAACGCGTCACGGTGCACGCTCCGTGTGTGGCACCCACTCGATCTGATATTGGACATTTTTAACGTTTAATGAGAAGCAATTGGCAAGCATCAGCTCCATCTTCATCATTCCGCATCGAAGAAGCTGGACATTGCTCCAGACTTTTCTAGGGAGAGAAACGGGGCTGTATATCTATATGAAAACTGTACGTTGTCAGACGTTATGCGATCGAGTCAAATCTCCCGTAATTCTGAAAGAAAGCAATGCCTTTAAGAAATAAAGAATAGAATAATAATAGAATTAGAAAACTTAGTTAATTATGAATTAAGTTAAAAAAAAGTTAAAAAGTTAAAGTTTTATTATATATTTTATTAAATGAAGGAACTTCAAATTGCAAGATGAACAGTATTTAAAACCAGGACTCTCTCATTTCGCGCTATCACAGCGAATTTAACGGTTAGTTTTTATATTTAAAATATTATCAAGATCTATATTATAGTATCAATCCTCACAATAGTGCAGGTATTAGCAGAGTAGCTCAGCCTCCTTGAAATAAAGACTTAGACGCCGTTCTGCTCTGATAACACGCAACGGCGCCAACCGCTAAGTATATGACAGGTTTTGTATCTGGAGACCAAATTCAAAGCTTTATGTATCAGATTCAAAGCGGTGAACAGATTCCGATGAGTCATTAGCACTAGTATTCCCAGATTTGATTCTGCAATCTGTAAAGTACAAGGAAATGACAACCCCTGACAATGTTCCAGGTAGAGGTTACTATTGTTAAAGTATTTTAAAGATAACCTTTTCAAAACTTTTGGCATTCAGGAAAATATTAAGGAATTTATCGACGCTTCTGTGATGCCTCTCTGACAATGAGCTGTAACAACATGCACTTTAAATAGTCAGCTGTAATGAGCTAGCCGACTTGAAATATAGGCCAAGCGACCACGAACAAGATACTAAAATTGAGACGTAAATACCTCGGTCCAAATTGTATCGGTAAGTGGAATAAATTCCTGACATGATGTGTGCCGTTGCGACGCAACCTGACATGAACTAAAACAGCTTAATGATGCATATGAATAATTTGACGCCCGTCGCAATAAATATGTAACGCGCATTCTATTCGTCGTATCAAGCATTAAGATGGACGGCCCTGTTGCTATGAAGAGTGGGCATGCGTTTATTTGTACGTTATTTGTGTTGCGTTCATAAATTTCAGACTTCATGTAGATTTAATCGGAAATTTATTACGAAAACAAGCTGTTTCAACGAGTTAACGGTGGGGTTGCACAGGGATTAAGTTTAGGGCCACTTCTTAGTAGTTGTCGTTCTTTCGTTTAAATCGAATAGAATATTCCACAAGGATCTATTTTGGAGCCGGAACATTTTCTGTGCGTATCAACGAATGTCGTTATTTTGAAATCTGCTATCCGCTATTTGGTTCGTATGTGAAGCTGCTCTACTTTCATCAAGGATCCTTTTATTTTTACGTTAGCCAGAGCTGGATGAATACAAACTTATAGAAACTTCACAAGTGTCCAGAAGTCAATGAATATTAGAGTTCTACGACATTTAGAACCTATACTCATATCGTTTAATTTCTGAGAGCTCGTCGAAATCCTACAGTTTTTCCTTGGAGCCAACCAAAAATATTCAGAGTTCATTCTTCCATGAACATGCCAATTAAATATAGCGAACTTTATATGCACCATACCAGTTCGTTCATGTACTGGGCCTATTTGTCTGTCTGCGTGCAATCGCTCACGCAACGCGGAAGCTAGCGCCGCGGCCCGTGATTTGCGGACGGCGTGTTATTATGTTAAACTAATACTCCTATAACCCGTACGCGTTGCATACTGATGAGGAAGTGTGGATATGTTCGCGGAATGCTAGGTTTATGATGGAGCAGGATAGTTAGTTTGAGTAGTGTTAACTTGAATTACTATTTTATCATATCTTTATTGTTGCCTACATCGTCGTCGTCTAAGAGTATATAACGTAGTATAACTTAAGTTGCATGTTCTTATTTTGGCGACTTGTAATAACGCAGGAAAAGTCCAGGGTTCGATTCCCAACAGAGCAGAGGATTGAACGATGAGTTCAAATTTCTGTTTGTGGTCTTGACGTGTGTGTTATTGTTTTGTGAGTGTCCATTGTACCCACGACTCTACTACGGCTATGAGTGAAGCGCTATTTATTTTTCCATAGATTTTTTTGCAAAAACGAGGTTAATGTTCAAATGTCGCTAATGACTAGAAAATACAATTCAAACATAATAATATTACGCAACTCAATGTATACACTATACATTCCAGGCTTCCTCTGTCATGCTTTTAGTAAACTGTTCTTGTCTATTTACTATATAGAAAACACTTAATACAATTTAACTAAATAGACGAGTAGTAGGAACTCATCTATAGACAGTAACTAGTTTGTTTTTCTATAAAATAAAAAACGGTGATTAGTTTTTCCACCGCACAATGTACGAGCATCGCTGGACCATCCAATCCCATTATAGTAGGAGGAAGTGGCGAGTACTGGCCAGTTCACCCTCAATTACCACAAAGAAATGGAGTAGCTTGGTTGTACACATGGTCGGTTAGAACAGCGAGCAAAATTTTACCTTTTTTACCGACTACGGTAAAGTAAAAAGGAGTATTATTCAGTAGCAGATTTTTTATCTCTGTTTTTGTCTGTATACGGGTAAATGAGCAGACGGGCGACGGTTAGTGGTCACCACTGTCCATAGATCTATAACGATCCCCAAGAAGATGTTTTGTCAGGAATTCCAATTTCAAATTCCTGTTTCTAGAATTTGGAGAAAAGAAATAAAATTTGTCTCTAAATTTTTCTTATAAATTTTCTTTAGATTCTAGATAACCGTGTGTCGAGGAATTTGGTGATATTTTCTCTCTAAATTTTTCTTATAAATTTTCTTTAGGTTCTAGTTAACCGTGTGTCGCAGCGTGTGCGTCGAACATAACACTAAATCGCCGCTCGGAGCGACACGCCCTCCGCTAATTGCTGTCGCGACTGAGGCTTCCTTACCAGAGCATAGCAGGGTAAAAGTATTATAATGTTACCGTACAACCGGAGTCTTTAAGTACTGGTAGGGTAAAAGAACTATGTATTAAGGTTATTGATAGCTCCATACCATGCATATACAAGACGTGAGATGGGGTGCTTAGAAAAAACTGACATGATCTACATATGTTCAAAAATAATTGAATGAAGTCTGACACCAACAAAAATAAAAAAATTAATGATGCCTTATCAGCATCTAGCTTTTTTAAACAAACAGACATTAATAACATTAAAACATGTTAAGTGAATTTTGTAATTATTTTTGAGAAATATTCTTAAACCTCAAAACACACCGTCACGAAACTACTCCGACTAACGAATAACGTTAGTAAATAAAAAAAATTGAGGAAGTGAAACCATAGTTCCTCGCCGTTCGTTGCTCTTAACCCTTGTTTCGGCTGGGGAGGTATGTTTACCGGAGATACTTTATTTGAGGCGAACATCATAGACCTCATGAGTAGATACCTCAAAGCACCCGCATACAACCTCAGATAGGATTTCATCTCTTTTTGAGATAGGATGTGGGTGTCCATGGGCTGCAGTGACCACTTGACTT
Organism: Erynnis tages; assembly: GCA_905147235.1. Lineage (NCBI taxonomy): Eukaryota > Metazoa > Arthropoda > Insecta > Lepidoptera > Hesperiidae > Erynnis > Erynnis tages. Next base: position 12,362,029 of record LR990074.1, read on the forward strand.
CAGGTTGCGTGCATGACCGTCAGTTCCTCAATTACAAAAAAAAATCGATATATCCGGCATAAGATAAGGTAAAGCAATTCGTAATGCAAGAGAACCCAATACGCTCTCTACCGTTAATCGCTGGCAATATAACACTTTCCTTCGGTACATATATTATCATTAAGCCCACATTTGCTATATAAACTAAACTATTAAATGGAAATAACGTCCAGTAAGCAAATATCAGCGAAACAGCCGGAGTAAGCACGATTTCATCATATTTTAAATGGAGGGTAGACCTATCGTAACCCTGCCTTGATAAATAGGAGAAAGTCCATTATTTACTGAATACGCTTAAGGGGATGATGCATTGGCGAATATACAGTTGGAACGTACTTATCATAGAAATAGGAATTAGATAGAACGGCTATGTGGGTGGGGCGGGCGTACCCTAGATTCTGCATGAGCGCATGTTAGCTCACTCTATCACTCTTCAGTCTGTCGCACCTTTGAAACTCTCAACCTATAGCGTATGTTAACTCTTGTCTTGACTTTCTATTTTTTTTTATTGATGTGCTGAATGGTAGCTGCTCTTATTGTCCCACTGTTGGGCATAGGAGATTTCTCCAACACGTTTCATTGTTCTTACAGTAAACCAAGAATTCTTAGGTTACTGAAGAACCTTCCAACTAGTGCAATGATAGTTTAGATGAGAATTTGAACAAATGGTGATAAATCAGCAACTAAGAATCTGATCTCCTACTCGAGGGGTCGGGTTCGAATCCACCGCGCACTAATACTTTTTAAGGTGTGTGGAAAATTAGATGACACATTGTGTAACGGTGGATGTTTTCAAAGCACCAAAATAAAAAATATCTGCCAGTTTGCTCTAGGCCAGCATGCAGGACTAAGGCCTACATCCTTCTCATTATAATCAGAGTCCCGACCCAGCAGTACGTCACTAACGGCCCACAGACAGTGCATCACCCCCTTTAGGAACAGTAGTACGCTATCAGTGACCACGGACCGCGCTCCGTATCTATTTCATCTGTATTATTTTATACCCGCGAAAGTTGCCGGTTTAATGTTATCTGTGTTTGCTTTAGAGGTATGTTGTATGATCTCCTTACTGTTCGGGAGCAAATAATGGCAGTAAATGAGTAGCGAACGGGCATATATGATAGGTCGACTTTTAAATAGTTACTGGAACTGATGAACAACACCAGCGTTCAGCGTCAAACAGCATGGTAGAGGTAAACAAATTCACATTCAAAGTGAAAAACTTTAATTCATTGTGTGTGTGTTGCACATATCCACGGGTTGGAAAACTAGTCACCTTTCTCCTCAGGTCATTCGTTGATAGTCATAAACGATACAAAAACACTGAAATGTCTCTAGATTCGTCCAATAACCGTTTTGTCATCGCCAGTTACAAATTAGCCATCAATGGGCGTAAGCGGTGACCCGACTAATTAGGTCGACCAGTAATTAGGGCCATCGACAAGCCGCGTGTCGGATTAGTCGAACGATCTGGCCGGAGACCAGTGAAGTGTGTAGTGAATTGTGAAAGAAAAACGTTGTGGATGATAAAAGTTTGTAAAAACACTAGTTCAATATATTTCTTTCTGGTGGGTACGTTTAATGAACGTTGAATGAATGTTTTTTCGTCGCAGTAAATTCCTTCTTAATTTCAACCTCAGACCTCAACAACCACTGCTGGGCATAGGCCTCCCCTAATCGACTCCACTACGCCCAATACTGGGCCCTTTGAATCCAATGGTTTCACGCTGTCTTCTTCAGGTCGTCAGTCCTACGGTCAGATAGTAGACAGACAGACACTATTTAGCAGTGTTTAAATACTGAATTGTGCTTGTCAATGGACTGCAGTGTCCACTTTATACCACGTACCACCACCGTTAATAGAGGGTACAAAACTTGAAAAATGTCGAATTATTTCAAAGCACATGTGTCGTAAACCACTCAAAATTAAATACACTCATGTTCCCGTTACGAAGGTCAAACACTAAGTACACAATTAGCCCTCACTTATCCCTTATTGAGTCAAATCTGTTCAAGTCTGCGTGCAAATATTGACCCTCTTGTTAGCGGGACAGCGTGGAATTGTCTGCGTGCTGTGTTGTGTATTTTGTTGATATTGTAAATAGTCCTCGTTTGAAATGTAGAGCGGCTTACGGCATCATGTGTATGAAATAAATATACTTATTTCATTTACTGTGAAAATGTGTAAATAACTGTAGGAATAGAAACGTAACTCGCCTGGGCTCCGGCGGGCACGTTAAGCGTTAGTTCCGGTTGTCCGGTATCCCGTCAGTATTGATAAGATAGCAGTCGTTAAACCTTGTCGGAGGCCGAATGGGCGGTTTAAAAACATCTGACGTATTATATGGGGGGTGTTTTGTTGATAAAATTCATTTGTCTATTTTACACTATACTTAACAGTGGGGTACCATCACCTCATTTATGGTGCTAAATACCATACCAATCATGCATATTGAACAGACGTGCATCCACATGCATAATGTAAAGTGAACGTTGGAAAGTCATCAATGGTGAAGAAAGTCATTAATTGATTGTCAGTATACTCACGCGACATTCTGATATAGAAGTCGATTGGAAATCTATATGTAAATTGTAAATTAACGATCCATATTACGTGGCGAGCTGCGTGGTACAGTGGTTGCCATGCCAATGTGCTGTACGAAAGGCCCTAGGTTCTATTCCGTTTCAATTTTTTATTCTGTTTGAGTGTGTTCTTGTGTGTTGTGACCATGACACAGGAAACTTTTGAAAAAATAAGTTTAATACTCTTGTAACATACCCACTCTTGGATGTGAATACTTTACTACTGCACAGAAGTCTGCACAGAAGTCATAGTCAAAAGACTAGAAATGACTTCACGGAATGTCCTACAGTCAGTGGAACGCCTCCCTGATTGCCATATCGCAAGAGTTGCTTGTACGACAGCGTCGTTTATATTTTGTCACATGTCAGTGCGTATTTCAAGTTGGACAGCTCCATTTGCCTGTGTTTAAATTTTGTCGTGGTTGGTCCGTCGGTTATATCAGCCACTTAGGGAAAGGCCTAAGGTTTCACACCTAACAACCCGTAAACGTCATCACACCTTAAAAGTTGTAATAAAATAAGAACAACATGTAGCTACATCTCATTAACCGCTCAAAGCTCAAATAGATTAGATCTCTCGCCAACCATATACGTCTGAATGACGCCATTTGACCAGTTTTCGCGTCGTATGAAAGTGTTAGATGTACAGACATCCACCTTGCTGCGTAGGAAACGCACTGTATAAGCTTTCGCGGGAAAAAATAACGCCGCAGTTCTTCATCCCGTTGCTAGGGGCGCCATGGTTTTGTTCCTAGTAGGACACATGAAGCGCGCATAGTCCGGCTGCTTGAGTAGATCGCAAGCGATCGAAAAAGTTAAGCAACGTGCGCGCTCAGTACCTGGATGGCCGCTAGTGGCGAATTAAATGCGCGCTTCCCGCGCTTCTGTGCTTCGGAGGGCACGTTAAGCCGTCGGTCCCGGTTTTTATCGATGAGATATAAATCGTTAAGTCTTTTTGGTTTGAAAACATCAAACACGGGTTCGCATTAGCTCATTTTTCCACCAATCCGCGTTCTAGGCCTCCCTCTGTTGTAGGGAGAGACCTGTGCCCAACAGTGGGCAATTAAAAGGGGTTGCAGTCAGGATACATGTGGTAGGTACGATAGATGTAAGTTATTATCAACCAATCTTTTAACGTGGGGAATTGCATCATGGACACCGTGGTGATGCCGGACTTTTACCGTCCGACGAAATTACTAGGTACCTACTAATTTTCTACTAGGTAGGTACCTAGTTTAACTTTCATTTATGGTAACTTCGCCATCCTTGAGCCAGCATTTTTTTAGTTTGCTTTTCTCTCCTGCGATTTCCACCCGCCTTGTCACAGGAGCACATTAGCGGCGCGCGGAGTATAACGAGCCGAGTTTTTGTCCATCAAACGAGTTCTCCCTGGATATAGATCCGAAATTGGCGAAGCGGCTCCGAGTTATGCAGCTAGCTAGCTTCCTGCAAGATCGAACGCACCAATAATTGCTTGTTGACTAGAAACAAGCTGTTATGTTAACAGGAAGAGCGGATAAGGAGGGAAAGAGAACGTAATTTGATTATAAGACGGAAGGGATAAGGAAAGATATGGCAAAAATATCTTGCATATGTAAGACGCACTCGTAAGGTAGGGAGTAAGAAAAGCGGTTAGAATAAAAAGATATGGTAACGATATTTGCATAGTAAGATTGTAAAACAAGATCAATGTGAAAACAGCAGGGCGGTAACTTAATAAATTAAAATACATCTAAGTAAGTATCTTTACATGACAAAAGAAACGTATTTTGATGGATTTTCCTAAAACTTGAAACTGTTGAAATGGATAAGGGAAAAATATAAAGAATAATAATAAGAGGGAAGGATATAAAAACTAGGAAATTTTACGTAGGGAAAAGCATAACAATTAGCAGACAATAGGTAGATTGATCGAGGGATAATAATAGCAAGTCTTGAAATGATTCCGGATAAAAGCTATGCAATGCTAGGTCCGAGGGGTAAAACAATTGAAGATCTCATAGATAGACGCCTTTCTAAATCAAGCATCAAGCTAGAGTATTTCAATATATTTGAACATATTAACTAATTAAGTCTTTAAAACTCACGCGAAGGACCATAGGCCTCTGAAACCAACCGCAAAGGCGTTTAATTAAATAAAAATCCATGTAGGTAATATGACAGACATGTGTCAGTGTCGGTAACAATTATAGTGATACCCACCGGACCGGACCGTTACATAAGACGAAAGTTACGAGACGACTATTTGAACAAGATACGATATTATTTAACGAAGAAACGTTGACGAAATGATTAGTGAAACCAACGATAAAAACCGGCTAAGTGGGAGTCGACATTGTATGCGAAGTGTTCTTTAACGAACTATATTGGTCCTAATTAGATTAAGTAGAGTCATGATTTGTTTAAGTTTATCTATGATCAACTAGAAATTTGTTTTTTGAAGTTTCCCCCCTTTGATTTAGGTTTTGAGTTGTACTGCTACTGATGTTACGGTGATACCCAGTGGCGCATAATTCTGTCTCTTAATCGAGGGCCCGCGTTCCAATCCCAGTAGCACGCATCAATGACATTCTTAAAAAAAGTTATGTGCCATTTATAAAAATGAAGTGTCACCTGTTATTACAGTCAAAGAAAATATCGTGAGGAAAGTTGCATGCCTGACAGTCCCCCAAATTTTGTCAAACGCATTTGAAACTGTGACAGATGAAAAGAAGTATCACACAATTCACACATAAAGCCGTACCTTAAATAAGGCCTCGTCTTCTCCCTTTTTTTACGGAACCCTAATTATCGGTTTTTGATACGGCCGATTTCTTGTATTTGTTGTGTAATTAGCATGATAATGGCATTGGATTCGGCAAAAAATGCAAACCTGTCGAAACGGGATTCCATCGCGAGGTTTGCATGGCCGGCATACTTGTTTTGTCATTGTGAATTTTTCATCTGTTGGAATTTGAATATGATAGCAATTACAATTGTATAAGTACCGTATTTAAATTCGTATTTACCTTCATTTCTATCATTAGCCCGTATCTCTTTCCTGTTGTGGTTAGGTGTTCCTCAAGGCTTTACACTTGCTCCTCTTCCTTTCGAATCCAACTGTTCCCAGTTAAATTGTTCTGCTGTTTGTTCTACAATATATTTTACTGTCCCTGGTTTACCATCTTCCTCAGGGTTAATCCGCTCAGCTGCAGAAAACACTTTAGTTTGTTTAGTTTTAGGCTCTCTTCAATCACTCTTCATATCAGAGGATCGCGACCAACTATGTATAGCGTGAGATTTGATTGTGGGATGGAGATATTTGGCCATGTGTAGAGAGAGTATCGTAGTATTTCAGTGCGCTAGTGTCTCTAAGTAGTCTCGTCGCCCTTTGAATTTTCCGCTTACATTTCGATACGTCTTCGTGTCCAGCGGTATGCCTAACTGTAGGCTAAGTTTTAAGTATTATATTTCTTCGCAGAAAATCTTTGAAGCTTCCTTATGTTATCCAACGAATTAAACCCACCGGAACAATAACAAAATCCATTACTTCCACTCACAATATTGTATAACCAAGACAAATGGGCCAGGCGCGGCCAGTGCTGGGTTCAATTAATATAAAGGTATTGCGAATTAATTTATTACAACAGTAACGAATGGTGCCTATGCGGCGTTCGGGCCCCGGGCTATCACCCACGGACGGGGAAAGTGGACAGTTGTCAAAGCGCACCATTTGTAATTTGTGGGCTTTGAAGGTAGAGCCTACTTGCTCCGTGGAATTTATAATAGGTAATGTGACCCGTGCGTGACTTCATACGTGGACTTCAGTACTCCAGGCTTACAAATTTTGGCATTTATATCAGCAAATTAGTTGGTTCGGCAGGCGTCACCCTGCTTTTAATTGAGACTATCTATAAATCTATATATCTAGTCTAGGTTTATCTAGGTTTTCGCAGAGATGGATGGTTTAAAACATAATTATATATAACTAAGAGTCTTTTTATACTACAGTAAAAATTCATCCGTTCCTGAGATTAACGGATAGGGGTGACCAATTATGGTATACGTGGAGTATGACGTAGACGTTAGTTGGTAGAGCCGTGATAGGTAGCCTGTGGTGGTCACCTGTGAATCTGCCGTAAAACAGCTGACTGTTCAAATATTGTGCGTAGTTGTGTAGGAAAAATCACTGGGATGTTTGGTAACCGGACCTCTCGACTAAAAGAATTCTCAGCTACTGGGCTGTAACATTTAATATGTCCAGACTTAACCAGTCTGGGTGGTATTATGACAGAGCCGGCGTAAATAATTACGCGAACACGGCGCGGACGGCAGCCGGTGACAAATGCGCACTTTCGCTGCGCACGCGCAGGTGCTGATCTACTGACGCTTCGATCAATGGAATATTAAAATGACGCCTCACTCCTTTATATATAGTTATATGACAAAAGTGGCATAAAGGAGCCAGGCTTTGAAAGAGCCCCTTGCATTATTTCGGTAGTTTAAGAACGAATTTGGTTGGATATGATTGAAAGGAAATCAGTGTTGCCACTTAAAAATAAAAATTCGTTCCTAAAGCACCGAAATAATGCAAGTGGCTCTTTCAAAACCTGGCTCCTTCATGCCACTTTTCCCCTATATGATTTTCATTTTCCCCAAATTTTCTGTGTGTAGCATTTTACCTTATCATAAGCATCTTCTGTTTGGAGAATTTTTTGATTTTTGGCCTTCTTTATCTCCACATTTAAGTAGTTACTTCCCGGCGTTGATAGTCTATTACAAACTTGAGGAAGCTACGAGTAATACTCTATCTTTTATATCCTTTTCTTTTGTTTATAATATTTGTATTCTTTTGTTTCAGGTATGCTTTACGCCTATATAGATGCTAAGTTGAAAATTTTCTGTCGTAAGTATAATGAGATAACACATTTAAGTTTTGGAGAATATTTTTATATAGGTACATTGCAACACTCGCTACCAACTTGAAGAGAATCGAGTCTCATTCATTGCACATTCATTCATTCACTGCATTCAATAAGCAGTCCGTTTTATTTAATAATAACTGTAGGCGATAGAAATAAAACGAAGAGAAAAATCAAAAATTCCCGCGACTTGGCAGCCAAAGCAGACATTAAAAGCAGTGTTATCATTACTACAAAAATAATATATCCTATTATTAAATACACTTAAAATGGTGCGATAGTTGATTTATACAATTAAATAATTAATGTGAAGATTATCTAAAGTGCGGTATTTATTTGTTGAACTAAATTTATTAAGCTCTGTAGTCAAGTCGCGCGCGAATCATACATTCACTACGATGGCTCCACTAATCATACAATTTCAGGATAATGTACGTGAAAGCATGAAATTCCACTTAATAACCTCTCATTCATTTCACCCGTCATACATTATAAGTCAGCATTCAGATCGTAACGGGTATCACTTTCTTTCTACATTGTTTCCAAAATAATGGCAATAAAACACACACAGCTGGTGTCACTAATGACCATTTACCCGATTTGTGGCCAATTTCTATGTTACTCTTTCTTGATTTCTCTTGAAATTTTGTATAAGTAATTTTAAGTTGCGATTGGAAAGGTTTAGCCAAATATGTAACTAGTAGGTTGGTATTTTGGTAATAAGGTAGGTTAAGAAGTAGATTAGTAATAGGGTAGAGAATTTATGGGATTTATGATCCGGTCACTCTATCTTGACATATAAAATCTTTGTATTATACCTACAATTAGGGGAATCGGAAATAATAAAACGAAATCATACAAATTATAAATCTTTTATATGAAGCGTCCATTACAATAATGACGGTTATTTTTTTCAATTTCCGTGTTCTTCTTTTTCTCCCTCTGCGCCAGCCAGTCCCAGCTCTTGAGGTGACGGTGAAGGCCGTAGCTTCAGCCATCTGCAGTAACCGCTTACGAGCTCCAAACTCCATCTTACACTACACAATTATAAAGGTCTGCGTCTATTGATGTAAACCGCATTAAAATCCCTTCCGTAGTTCAAAAGATCTAAGAGTACAGAGGGTAGGAAGGAACTTTCTATTACACTATGCAGATAACCTGTTGGTCTAGTGGTTAGCGACTCTAACTACTACGCCGGAGGTCGTGGGTTCGATTCCCACCCAGGACAAATATTTGTGTGATGAGCACAAATGTTTGTTCTGTGTCTGGGTGTAAATTATCTATGTATAAGTATGTATTTAAAAATATATATGTATGTTTATCAGCTATCTGGTTACCATAACACAAGCTCACAGCTTACTTTGGGATCAGAAAGCCATGTGTGAGTTGTGCCACAATATTTATATTTATTTATTTATTTATTCTAACTCATTGATACAGTGCGTAAGTTCACACTACACTTAACAAACTATTTTTTGCAGCAAAAAGCTTAACTGCAATCAGTTCGTGAATCAAACACTTTTACTTTTAACTTACCTACTAAAAAAAGTGATTTGACAAAAAGCGCGATCATCGTAGATGTAGTAGGGGCGGCCGTGGGAGATTCTATTGTCGTAGAGTTGGTAAATTATAGATATGACGGAAGAGATTAAGATTTTATTTATTGTTGCTAGGAAACGATTATGACATTGTTTTTGTAATCAAGGAAGCGTGGTAGCGTTTATACGAGTGCGGAGAAATCGAAAAGTTATTTGTCTTTGATTACAAAATTAACATCAGAAGTTAACGAACGTTCGCTTTCTTGGTTTTAAGGAATGTATAATTTAAGCGTCTCTGTATGCGATCTGAATAACTAATATAATAGTAAACAAGAGAAATGATTAAAATTAATGTCACTCATTAAAAGGTAAAACGATTCGATATTTTCTGTAAAATGTGTGAAACTGTTTAACGGAAAAAAACATAAATCTTTAGAGTATGTTACTTGTTTTAAATTAGGTGGATTATTAATTTGCTTGTAGATTAAAAATAACGGTATGATTTAAAATCATTTGCGTGAAAGCACTTAGCCTAATTTTCAAACAGTACCTACTATAAAACGGAAAATAATTCGCTTAATTTGTGTGGGAGCAATATTAGCCCTATTTTCCCTACAATTACTATGTAAACATGAACAATAATAATTCTCTTAACACTTCAAACACCTATAATGATGAAAATAGTTAATCAGCCAAGATAATGATCCACCTGTGTCGTTGGAATCCAAGACCACGACCTGAATAGGGATGCCCAAAAAATTTGTTGTATCGATATATCGTATCGTAACTGTTTTGTATCGCTACGCAAAAATATCGCTTCCCTTGTATAAATATATTGCATCGTTACCGTATCGCATGGTTTTTTATTTATAAAAGGGAAATATTACCAAAGTTTGAAAAGATACCATATTTTAAACTGATACGATGTATTGAAACGAATCGTTTGTTAAAATTATCGTATTTAATATCGTTGTATCGTATTATGCTGTATCGATATTTCGATTTATCGTATCGTAATGTGCATCCCTAGACCTTAATCTGCGGCTTCTAATGGAGAAGTGTGAGCCACTAAGTACAGATCAACAATAATTGCTGGGGTATAAGGGCGTGTTCACAACGCGAACCGAAATTGAAAATCTTGTAGGTGTATTCCTGTGGTCCATCAATAACGTTATGTTTAATTAAAAGTCGAGAGTCAAGAAATTTGTTTTATTTTTAATATTTATGAATGGACGGATGAAGCTTTGCTCACTTCTCCAATGCTTAAGTTTAACCCTATTATAATATTTTCAGGGTATTACGGAATATGCAAATGAAACATTAATATCATAACGTACTTAATTGAGGAAATTTATTCATTTTAATGTACCAAAAAAGCAAAGGTGGACTCAATGCATTGCAATATAAGAATGTAAAATCATAATATGCCATTGCGTTGCAGTTAAAATGGTATTAGATAGATGACAAGGGGCCTGCTTATATAAATTAATAGTAAAAAAACATTTTTTAAACAAGCTATTATTTGAAGCTCTAAAAACAATAAATAAGATGTAAATCAACTAAAATTCATCAATTCAATACATTACACAATTATATAACAAAGAATAAGCTTCTCGACTTGCTACCAATTAATAGTGCGATAGTCGCACGTTGTAACTAACTTCCCAGTGTAAACGCCGCCTGAACCAATAGGCGATAGAGCTATTCCAACAAATTAACGTAAAAGCACGGGAAGTATGGGAACTGACCGTCCCTGCAATTACAATTAGCTTTTTGTTAGTTTTGCGCTTATTTTTTATCGATTGTTCTTCTGCGTAGCGGAAATCAATTACTAATGAAGAAAGTTGAGAATGAAAGTGGTTTAGAACAAAGTATTAGGTATCTTGTAGATTGTCGGGCGGATGTGAATCGGTTTTAAAAGCAATCGTGAACCTATTTTTGTAATCGTTTCGATTTTTAGGTGGTAGCTCGTGCGGGAGGCTACCTTACTGCCAGCATCTTACCCCGTCGTAAAGCAGGCTGTTCTCCTATCTCTATGGGCTGGCCACATCGTTCGCAGGACTGACAACCAATGGGGAAAAAAGGGCCTCGAATGGCGACCACGTTTAGGCATAAGGAGTACAGGCCGCCCTCCGACCAGATGGACTGATGACCTGAAGAAGACAGCGGGAAACCGTTGGATTCAGAGGGCCCAGGACCGGGCGTAGTGGCGTCGATTAGGGGAGGCCCATGTCCAGCAGAGGACTACCAAGGGCTGAAAGGAAGGAAGGAAGGATGTCTTGTGTTTCTGCCTGGGAGGTATGGTTGCCGGCGATACTTTATTTGACGCGAACATCGTAGTCCTCATGAGTATTGGAGGCTGGATGCGGGCGTCCATGGGCTGCAGTGACCACTTAACGTCAGGTGGCTATGCAGGCCTTACTACACAATTGCTAATAAAAAGTACTCACAGTGCCTATCGTATTAACTTATAGGCCCATTTGATATCTTTAAATGATCTAATCTAAACACACATTAATTATTAATTCAACTTTCATACTAGTAAAGCACTCGATCATAATAATAGAATGTCACATACATATCTGAATCCAGAGCAGCGAAGTGAAACCAACTCAGTCACGGCATAATTCGTTTAATTCCGATTATTTCCGATATAATCAGCCTATTGCTAGTTTTGCGGCGGTCCATTTCGGGTCACCGAGGCTTCAGATCGTGGAAATTTAAAAACAATAGCTGGACGATAGTTGGAAACGGTAAAAGTTTTTAATTTAGAACAGCGTTCAAAAGTTTAAAGATTCGAATTTGGAAAGATGAAGTGAATTCGTGTGGGTTGGTGCTTTTGTTTTAATTAATCTGTATGAAATTTTGAAAATCGAACGTGAGATGTTAAGCCGTCGTTACATGTTGGCTTATTTGGCTAAGTTTTATCATTGTAAAATGTCGGTAACATATTATAATAGATTAAAATATGTAAGAAAATGTCGCATTGATATAAGTTCACAAAAATATGTAGTGTAGGCATGTGGTTTTAATATTTTATAACCTGTCATATATTCAAATCAAGTTGAAACTATTCCAGTAGGTATTGTAGTAAAACTCGACCTAGAATTAGTAATATTTTAAATTTAACAGGTTAATACTTAAGCTAGACAGCTAGATTTTAAATGGAGATTAATGGTATCGAGAGTCGTATCGTAGGTGTAAAACCTGAAATATACTTAAAACGTCGATCATTCTTAATTTATTTTGACTGAACTACATATATTATTCTGCGCAGGGTTTAAAAAACGGTGTGAAAAATGATTACATATAATTTTATAAAGACTTCATATAATTTTTAAATTATGGCTACTTAGTTTATCTGCCAAACCATTGCCAAATTTTGATCTTACGCCAAACTTTTATGTTCGATAGCATTCACATGCAAAGCCGTAAGAAACACCTCAAGTATGTATCATAATCGTATTAAAATAAGTACGTTCTATAATAATCATACCTAATATCCAGTTTCAATATTAAAGCAATATAGTGCCAAGTAAAAAATACACAACCTGTCCGCCATATTTCCGGAAGCGGCAAATCAAATACGACATCCGGTCGCCATTAAAAAATAAAAGTGATCCGTCATTAACATCGAAAGTGGCGCGGCCATTTTCACATGTCCATATGTAGCCGGTGGGAAAAGTGAGGAAAAAAGGGAAAATCACGTAATTTGTGAGAGTTAATCTGTAAACGAGTCGGGGCGGTCGGCGTGTGAGTCACCGGTGACCATACTAGACACTAACAGACACAGACTAACATACTAGCGGTGTTTGCTTAGACACCCGTTCGGCGGATTTCAATTTCCTTTCGCGTTGGATATCAGCTTATATGATTAGTCGAGATGGACCGGCTTTTCGCACTTTCGTTTTAATTGAATAGATTGACGCGTCATACTACGCGCTCCATAAAATTTGTGAATTGTTTTACAGTAAGTTCTGATGACTTTTTATAACCAATTTTATTCAAGCCACTGCGTATTTATTTATGTTATTTTGTTGTGTATATGCTGTTATTTGTTGAAATTCAAGTTTTAATATCTATTATTATTTTACTTCCTTTAGTTTAACATACAACTATACACAGCGATGAGGCTTTACCGTCGTACGTACATTTCCGTGTCTTCACGTCGTATCTGCGACGTACGAATGCAAATCTGCGAACCTTCTCTGCTTTCGACAAGCGAAAACTCACGAATTCGCAACAAAGTAACGTTTATATGTTGGTTTAGTTACAAAATCACCAGAATAGTTCCTGACGTGTGATTTATGTGCGAAGGTAGAAATGTGCATGCTTTTACTCGGCTAATTTATGTGCGCGTTAATTATTTGCGCCCTAAAATAGTTGCAACAAGTAGACGTCATAAAATACGCTAAAATCGCAAATATAGCTTACTATGTGTGAAAATTCTGGCTTTCTACTTATTTTTGACTTTGTAAAGTAGTTGGCAAACTTAACGGAAATATAAAGTTACATTAAAACTCTAGGATTGTTGAAAGATCTCTAAGATGTGTCTTTATTTGGTCCAACATGCTGGACAGATCTCTAAGATGTGTCTTTATTTGGTCCAACATTCTGGAAAGATCTCAGATGTGTCTTTATTTGGTCCCAAAAACGTAATGCTCAATTAGTATAGTTACTCCAAGATTGTCAAATATATCTGATGGATAGGCATTTCATTGCTTACTTCTCCCCTTCTTACTACTTACTAGTTATCGTGGGGAGAGACCCTTGCCCAGCAGTGGGCCATAAAAGCGTTGCAGCCAGGTGAAGGCAATGTCCAGTAAAATTTCGAAGATCTGATAGTTTTCATTCATACGTATCGTAATTAGCGCTATATTATGGTACTCGTACATTTGCTGTGTCGTCACCAACCCACCCATGACACGCAGGTTCCGTAACCATGGCTACGATGGACGTTGGAGTTTGGACAATGCAGAGGAAACCCTTTGTGCAGTATGGTCGACCGTCCGGTTTTTGTGTGCAGCCAACGAACCCAGCTAATTGCACGCATCAGATTATTCTGATGTCATTTTACGAAAATTGTGTAATTCGTGCAATGTTTAACATACTCGTATTTTGGTACTCGTTCCATCCTTTTGCGGCTTGTATATAAATACGCAGAGGAATCTCGTGGTAGTCGTGGTACGGAACAACAGGAATCCCGTCTTTTTCTGTCTTTTTTCGTACTTCGCAATTCACTTTTTTATAGTAGCAAATGTTACTTGAACATTACATTCCATTGAAGATTTGTAGTTTACTGTATCCTTTATCAAACAAAAATCGAAAAACTTTCAGTGGTTGTAAGCAGACGAATTGCCCTCAGGTAGCTCATACAAACTCGCATTAGATAGGTACTTAGAAATTTTGTAAAACGAATTTGGACCTTTTATCACTTTACACATTAGTCTTTACATCTTTGTGCAGTATCGAGACTAACAGATTGATGATGCAAACCCCAAGGAAATACAGTTAGCGGCGGATCCCAGTGGGCTCATCGATCGATCAGCTCCAGTCGGGTTCACATGCTATTCATGGCCATAAATGAAGATATAATTGCTGGGCATTACGGACCCGGCAGGGCTGGCAGAACCGTTATGCTCGGTTCACAATCACTGGGTAGAATACCATAATCTTATGAACCTTTATTGCTGCAGTATTTTTATACGAATTTTAAAATTGTACATATGATGTGTGTATAAAAGTAGCAAACGTCTTATGCTAAGGGTTCTCTGTAGGCCATTGACACCCGCGTTCAACCTCAAATAAGTAAATGTCACCACACGAGGTCGTATGCGTCTGCGTTGCTATTTGTCGTGACTATGGCCTTGTCCCTATTGGCTGACATAACCGACAGACCAACACGACAAAATGTTAACACAGGGCTCTGTATCGAACTGATATGCGATAAAAATGTATGAAATGACGTGACGGAGAGCAACTTAGGCGTGAGACATGGCAATTAGGACACGGAGTCAGATGTTCGCTTCAATGAATTCACTTCAATCACAAAATTTTTGCTTTGGGTTGGAAGGGTGGCCAAGTATGGCTATACCAAATTCAAATTGCACTTACCACTGAACAGCTACATTATAAAGAAGCCATTGCTGGCCGTCCAGTTAGTGTGGGTCGTCCATCAGCCATTCGTACTGTTCACATGACAGGGTTTGATTTATAGCTCATTCATTCACTCCGAGTGTATGTATGGTCAGTGTCGGCTGGTGTCGGGTGGTGTCAGCTGGTGTCGGTTATGCAACTGGAATCGCGGACCGAAATGTATGTGGGCAGTAAACTTACGTATAGTATGCGGTAGACGAGCCCTTCGGCTAATTGTATGCTAAGAAAGTTAGCGAATTATGGGATGAGAATATGTATGGTATTTTACCCAATGAACAGTCGTTAGTGTGTCGGAGAAGTAATCTTGGAAGACTTATAATATTCTCGCCATCCCTTGACGGATGGCGGAAGTCGCCACAACCTGTCAAATGTCATCTTCTTTCAAAGCGAACTGTTTTGAAGCATCTTACAATTACAGGTTTCCAGCCATTTTAAGTTACCTATCATCAAGTGAAAACCATGACTATTTACTGCTATTATCACCTCGAAACGCAAAGGAAATAATATATTAATAACATCACTGTCTACCTAACACTATTACCGCAAACAATTTCAAAGGAATCCAACAGTTCCTTGCACCATTACGACCTAAGCGTAGCTACACCATATCATTACCCCACGCCATCCCAGCTACGACACTACAATTGGGTACAGTTTTAATTGAGATCGTTCCTGACACGTAACGTCACGTGACGCTCACATCGCATGTCCACACACAATTACTTGGTCCGTTTTAATGACCACATTATTGCGGAGCTCGCGTCCAGCTGGCGAGGCATTTGACGAAATTGTGAAGCGTTTAAGTGTTACGTGGACCTCAAACCGAGAATCTATTATAAACATTTTGGGTGCGTTCCACCGGCGATCCCGGAGCACACATGCGCAGAGGATGGCCACCGAGGGGGTTTTAGTGGGTAAGTACATAACCCGGAGTCGCTCCCACGGCTCTCGGGTACCTATGAAGGTTTCCCCATCCTCACAAAAAAAGGAGGCATCCGATATAGGTAATGCTTCACAATCATAGGATTACACTAGGATTCCCTGTGTCATTCAGTTGAGTGGTCGTTGAGTGTCGAGCGTGTTCTGTTGGCGTCGGGCGCGTTCGAGCGGAGTGCGGACGCTTGACCAATGTCGACAAGGTATCGCTTTGCACTTGCGGCTTTGTACCTGTGTCCAGTGTGAGTTTCTGCTACGTTTGTTCGGTATTCGATATCGACATTCTTCTCGTGCTCGGACACTTGCATCATCAAGGTTAACTTTTATCTTCTAAGGTTTTACCTCAAATTTTAGTGTATTCACGAAATGTTTGGTTGATATTAATATGGGTTGATTTGTTTCGATTTTTAGTGTTTAAACATAGCGTTTTCGAAATGTTTGAACGATACGATGGTTCAATGTGATCCGAATGTTAAATATTATAAATATTAACTAAAATTTTATTATTAAATAATGTTGTTCATTAAGATTTGCACGTGACAAATTACAAATTTACTACTATTAAGTATTATTGATATTAAGGAACCCTTACCGTCTTACCTATAACACTTCATTCAAGAACCACAAAGAATGCGATAAAAACCCATTCTTTTGTATTGAATTTTCAAATGTAATATACAACAAATAATAAAATTTTCTTGTGCCTGCGTAAGGAATTTATGTACATTTTATAAAATTCCTTTGAAACAATAGAAAAATATTAATAACTGAGGTACTTGTTGAAGCTTATCACATCGTAACAACATAGGTACTACAGGTACTACCAGCTTGTACTATGTTAAGTCAGGGCTGTCAAGCTATGCTAACAACTCAGCACTTTTGACGAAAATTCTTTTTACAATACAAAAATATAATTTAAAATTATTTTCTATTTATTGGATTAAAGCCTCCTGATAGGTCATTGACGCATAAAGTATACCACTGGCCCGTAATTTTACAACCTCGTGTATGGGCGGCCTAACTTACGGCCCGTTTTAAGGACACCCGCAAATTGGGAACATATTGCAGTCGAAATGTATCATATATATAATAGACCGACTGATATTGAGAAGGCTAAATCTATCAGCCCTACGCACCGCAGTGGTATTGTGATGCGGTCCGCACGGCTCGACTGCGGTTCAACAAACGCACGACATTGTTATTCACGACTGCGCGCGTGAACGCACCCACCAGCATCTAGGACTGTTGTGAGGAATCAGACTAGCTAGTCTAGTAGCTCAACACTGCTGCCTTGTCGTGTCGTGTCGTGTTGGGTTGATTTATTAAAAGATTAACAAACGAGCACCGTTGGCCATAATGACAAAGTGTAAAGCGTTCACGCGATCTGAGCTGAACCTTAACCTGTCCCATGAATCACATGTGATACATACCCATTGTAACCACTTCGCTGTCCCATGAATCACATGTGATACATACCCATTATTTAACTATTGTGTCTACTTATTGGACAGGCAGTGTTAATCCAAAAAGTGCTATCGAATACCACAGTTTTATCCAACCTTATTCGTAACGAGCACAGACTAACATAATTAACGAACCTCGGTACAGACATACAAATTGGACTTGGACTAGGGATGTTGCGGATTTGTATCCGACTCCGAAACTACCAAGAACTAGTTTTTTATGATTTTTCGAGTCCTGATTACACATCATCAATCTTTGGGCTCATAAGGGATTTGATGTTTCGCCTTGTGTTTAGAAATCAATGTAGTTTTTCGTCTTTGGCTCGTAATTTTGTAAATATCCAACTAAAGCGATCAAAGTTTCTACAAAATTTGACTTTCTCGAAGAATCCCTCGAACTCCGTTGATGTGTGCGTTTTAAATTAATCAACTGGCAGAGGCATCCCAGCATATAATTTTTTACAATCAGCTAATACTTTCATTTGGCTGTTACAAAAATAACACATCTAGAAGAACATTTCGGGGGAAGTAACACTTATCGTCGTCCCCAATTCCTACGTAGCTCTTGCCTATTGTCTATAAATTAAATTTAAAACTTCGGATCCGGTTTCGGATCCCACAAACCCGTCCCTCGGCACATCCCTACAAAGGACGCACGCGAGCAGTTTTTGCTTAACAAAGTAGCTATATAATTAAATCCGTCAGTCCGTTGGTGCGTGAGGTTAATTTGTTTTTCCACGAAGCGAGCTTTATTTGTTGTAAAAAACCTATTTAAGCGATATGTATCTGCAAAATTGCACTTCTTCGCTTCGCTCTTGCAAATCATCGTCCTTATTCTATGCGTCCTTTGGGACGGACAATAAGAGCAGCTAGGGTTGAAGCGTACTTCTGCAGTCTCACTTGAGTCGATTAAATTTGACATGTTTCAATTTGTTGTAATAAAATTGAATGTATGGTTGGATTACGTTGCTGCTTGGGGAGAAATATAGATGGTAGATAGAACCTTTGTTGTCCGCGGGGTGGTAATGCCATCGCCTTTTTTAAATATGTATATCCTTTACTGCACCTAGTCATACTGCACTATAGAATTATTCTTATTTACTTTTAAAAGAGTGCTAAGAGTTTTTTTCCGCCCGCTTTCTTCCCCCAGTCTACGTTTTGCCTGAGGGGCAATTAAGTGTGCACAAATTGTACCTAATAATGAATAAAAGTTCTGTCTTTGACTTTAATATCTCCTGTTAAGACGCAATCCTGTTAAGGCGTGGTTGACAAATAGTCTTATTGCTGGACATAGGCCTCCCCTAATCGACGCTACTCCGCCCGGTCCTGGGCCCTTTGAATCCAACTATTAGGTCTTATTAGTCTCTATCTAAAAGCTTTGGTCGAACCCAAGATTCTATTGTTAATTCTGGTTGTTAAGTGCCCCGTGAACCTGGTGACCTGTTTGATCGTTTGTTTCTTCGGTATTATAAAATAAAGCTTTAAGAACAGCTTAAAGTCAAAAATGTCCAAATCCGAAAGCCGGAGGCTAGATTTATATGAAAAAAACTTGATTACGCAACATACGACACCCGAAGTGACATATTTCAACTTTCTCCGCTGTCGCATGTGTGCAGTTGTACTACCATAAGCGATGAACAAAGCTAAGATGTTAAGAAACAAATAGATATCAGTCTTAGCTATAAAAAAATGTACGGCCCTTATCAAAAGTTTTAAATCAATAATAGAAATCTTACAAAAAATGAATCCTGTAACGTATTAAAATTTTGGAATGAATCGAACAATTTTTACACAAAAATCAAACAAAGATCTTACGTACAGATAAATGTAGGATACGCTTCTTGGAACTATATTATAATAAAATTAATTGTGTGCTTCGAGTTACTTGATCGGCGTCAGCGGTAACATCGACGTAGCGATTTTCAGAAGAGATGTCGAAAAACACCCATGTTCCTGTCGCGTCGTGAAAAGATAATATTGTCGAAATTGTCTCTTTCTTTACCAAATTTGTCCAACAAGTAAGCAACATTTAGTTCAGTTATGACTAGATTGTTTTCAAGCGATAATAAATCACTCGTTTATAGTTCCTCGCGCACAGTGAGTGATCCGTCCAATTGTATTTATTAACAAGCGAACACCTCGTGACCCTACCGTATGGTATTATAAGGTGGATAAGAAATCGAATTCATATTTCCTATGCGCGCCATATCAGAACTTTGACCCTTATTGCAATAATCTGTCGGATTCGGCTGTTGCCCTGTCGTTTACATAATAAAATTGTGTAAGTTCAAATTCCTCGAAAAAGCTAGTGTTGTTAAGGGAATCTTAGTGCGAGGCTATGAGTGTGTAGTCTATGTAGCGTTATTATTTATCTTAGAATTTCAGAATCGTCCAAATCCATATTATTGATGTTTACAGATGGATCAATAACAATAGAATCGATGACGCAACGACCAGGCACTTGATACATCTCGTTATCAATTATCATCAATATTCTCGTTCTGTTTGGTATTGGATAGCGATCTTCTTAGAAATAAACGATACTTCCTCATTGAAGACCGATAAGTATTGATGTAGCGTACGCGTTGTCATGTTATAAGTTCCTGTGTTAAAATAAGAACTATACTTAATTGAACTGCTGCTATCAATAAAATAAATGAAATAAATAACGCTTCACTCATAGCCCCACACTAGGATTCCCTGTGTCGTGGGTGCCATGAACACACAAAACACAGGGCTCCTTCACCGTAACAGCAGCCAGCAGGTGATATTAAATTTTATAAAGCACACATAACTCTTTTATAAAGTCATTGGTGCGTGCCACTGGGATTCGAAACCGGACCCCTCGATTCGAGGTCGAATTCTAAGCCGCTGGGCTGTCTTCGCTATGTGTTTGGTGTTTAGTGAAGAATTGTTGTAGTGTATTTTACCGTATGTAGATCCAATTGCGAATGTCGGTTGTCTCAAAATCCTGAGATTATATTTTTATGCATCGAACCTTGGTGGAGAGATCGCTTGCAGTACTCGTATGTAATTACACCTGATCCCTCGGTAGCGTCGCGACCTACTCAAAGGTTAACCGCGGCCATGTTACGCAACCAGTGTATTTTGGTTGTGTCGTTTACATTTTACGTTCGGCTCGTGAATGTTCTTATTTATTGGTTAAACCCTATATGTCCTAACCATATGTGTAACCCTTTATGACCTACTGCTGGGTGGGGTCTGGTCCCACAATGAAAAGGATCACATTCTTCTCAAAGGCATTTTTTAACTCTCTGCAAGTTTCCTCACGATGTTTTCTTCCCCGTTACAGTATAAAAGTGATATTTAATTTATAAAACTCTGTGAACTGTGTGACCCATTAGTGAACTAGTAGCAGTAGCAGTAGTTTGTAGAGTCCGCCCGCTTTAAAACAAAACATCATTGCCTTATGACGGTTTTAGGAGTTTGTAGTAACCCCCCTGGTGGACCTTAAAATTCGAGCCAGACGAGGATAAAAATTCTATATGTTAATCCAGGTTATAATCTATCTGTGTACCAAATTACATCCACGTGCAAATATGTGTGAAAGAGTAACATCAATTCATCCACTCATCCAAGTATCCGTCCATCCATCTACTTACAAACTTGCATTTATAATAGTAGTAGGACTCAGGACTTCCGACATGGCATCATGCAATGCGGAACATTCCGGAACAAAAATAAACTTGTTAACGAAACATTAATTAACTGTTTTATGACACACTTGGTCAAGTTGGTGAAGTAAAGTTCAAGTGTAAAATGATTTTTTGAAGGCTCGTAAAGTGTGTGATGAATCGCCACTTGTTTCATTTATACGTTTGGAACGATAAGCTTTAGTCTTTTTTAATTTTAAAATACGTATTTTTTATATTTTAACAAGTGCCTAACAAAGGTTACCGTAATGAATTTTGGGTATGTTTTGTGTCTTTTAATGCTGTGTTTATTTATATGCTTTACCCGGTTTCGGTTATTCTTTAGGGCTTTGTTTGTCGACCTAGACATGTGTTTTAAATTTTATCTCAAAAATAATAACCTTTACGGTTTTTGGTTCCAGTTATGTGATGTTAAAGAAATGCAAAAATACCAATTAAAAAATAATAATTTTATGTTGCTTTTTTAATGAAGCTGGCCACGTCTCTTTGCTCCTCGATCTTTTAAGAATTTATAATTTTTCACTTTTTATCGCTTAAAGCTTTGAATTCTTGCTTAATTCCGTAGAACACAACCCTTAACCTATCCAGATATTTCGTATTCACGCCTCAGTTCGAAGGAAAAGGTGGTAATTTTTCACCTGCAGAGTAATTTCAGAACTGTCACACGCTCCTTCAAGAATATTATTGTCATTACCCTGCATACATTAAACCAAGCTATTAAGCACCTTAATCCGACGAAATAGAGTCAGTTTTTGAAAATTTACAACGTTATACAGTAAAATTCAATAAATAACATTAATAACCAATACCATAAGCGGTAATATAATTATGTACCGAAATCGCAATTTCAGTTTTTAAGCTATTACAAGTATTCAAGGTAGAGGAAGTCAATAGTAGTTGATTCCATGAAGTAATTATACCGGTAATGAACATGCTATAAACGGTATAAGTGATGCTGTAAATTAAATACTTCCGATGTCATATCTGCATACTAATATAGGTACCTATACATGCATCATTAGTGACACGCGGAGAGAACTACCTACTGGTGACAAAACTGTTTAAGAGAGAAAAAGCTACCTATGCGTATAAATGATGAGACATGGTTGGTTAAAAACCAACCATGTCTATGATCTTTAAACTTTGATCTTCATACTTTATCAATTAACCACTTCGCAGTCCTGTGAGTCGCCCTTGACTCATACCCATTGTTTAACTATTGTGTTTACTTACTGGACGGGTAAATATTTAAATTATACCATCGGCTTTCATAAAAATAACCAAATATGTACTTAAACATCTCTTATCTGTAGTCATACCAATTTGCCGATACTTAAAAGTTTATTAAATTGTTAACAAAACATAGGTCGAATCCTCTCGAATTTTGAACCTACAACTATGTACATAATAATTATAACCTCTTTATGATCAAGAACCTTTATTTCGAACGCAGTGAGGGCTCATGGAATCTCAGTACAAATAAGGCTATCGACCTTAGCTCGATATAAATCAGCTATCTGCAATTAAATGCTAGCTCGAGTCAGTACGGCAAGTAAGTCAGGGTCGCGACGTACGAACAGTAGATTGTACCGATTTAAGATATTAAGAGACGACACGAGTTGCGACAATAGTACGAGGACATACTTTGAAAACGTTTGAAGACCTATGTGCGCAATTATGACCCAATACCCTGCATGCAATTCAGAGCAGAGATTTAAGTGAGAATTCAAATTTCTGTTTCTGGTCTGGGAGTGTGTTCTTGTGTCCATGGCACCCACAACACAGGGAACCATTGGAAGTAGAGCGTTATTTATTTGCATATTTGTATACAGTATTTAATGGTATACCCAATATCACGAGCAAGAGCCATCGTTCCTCGCCCGGGAAGGTACATTACTACCGCCCCCCTAACGGACTATTAAATAATGATCCACCAGTCACCATTGGTAGGCGACATCTGAATCCATCGGTTTTCTCAAATACTAGACTGAAAGACGCTTTTTAGAATTTGAGATTCTCATCGCAGAGAGCTTATCAAATGTTTTCGTCTGGGCGAAATTCAAACAGCTGATCATAACGTGAAATCGAGATCCTGAAATTCAAACAATAATACTTGCGTGTCCAGACCGGTACATTTGAGGTCACCCCAAGCGATTATCACCCTTACACCCCATTAATAAAGACGAATACTCATCAAACGTCAGATTTTTGTATCATAATCGATCATGCTGCGCTCTCTCTATTGTCTCAGTTATCGCTAGTGATTTAACATCTATCGTATATTATGACGACGTTGGCTTATTTGAGGCTTTTACTTTCTTGTTCCGCTATCTCATTCATCGGTTGGAATGTTCGGATTGGATTACGAGAGGTTGGTTGTCTTTGGGGGTTTTTGGATGCGGCTATAGAATAAGAGGCGGTTTTCCCTGGATCTTGTATCTAACCCATTATTGACCTACTGCAGAATGAGAAGAGAGACTCATTCAACCACACAAAAATCATAAGATTCAAAATAATGAAGTTACACGCGAGTCTTGCGTCATTGTGATGAAAAGTAAAGTTTACCAGTTTACTTAATAAATTGGCAACAGTGCCCGTAGCGTACTATCGTCAAAGTATTCGTATAGTTATTAGAGACAACCTGATATAGGACGTCGATACTAATGACTGACGTATAATGTTATAAATATGTATATTTCCGAAGCAAAACAATACTTCAGTCCTTCACAGTTTGACCCGCGAACAAGTGTCCTTGAGTTCACCTGTTCCCGCCAATCCGCCACAAAAACGTTAGACCGCGGCCGTGACGTAAGCGGCGGCCATTATTTTGGCGCGGCCGTTGACCTTCAGTGAAAGTCGGCGACGCGCCGGCTGCCGCACCCCCGCTGACCTATCGACCTAGTGGGGTGGTAATGAACCGTTGGACTAGGTAAGGGTGTGATAAACATTATTATTATGTTTAGGGGCTATTTGAAATGTTTTATACTATACCGTCTAGATTACTATTCGTACTAAATTCTGTCATCACGTAAGTCATTTTTGGCGATTTTGACATTTTGATGCTTTTGCTAGAGAATCGATCAGAGTAAACGACCGATAAAAACCTATACTTTCAATACGTAAGTCAGTTTAATATGCGCTTTTGATTCTTCGGGGACTACAGTAAAAAAGCTAGTCATTAAGTCCCATTTATAAGAATAAATAGGATTTACATTAAAAATGAAGACTTTCAAAACAACAGAAAGATTTATGTTAACTAAACTCGCCTCAGCCAAGACTGCTATCGCTACCACAAAATGAATAACTAAATTCATAAAACATAAATCTACTCAGAAAACCTCATTCCGAATGTTAACTTATCTCTACGTTTAGTTAATAAATTAGAAGTTCCTATAAAGCTACACCTCACCATTCTAAAACAAAACCAGGCTTACGCAACCTTGAGTTAATATTGCCTCTCATTGTCTTACCAAGAACACAGATGCGTAAACCACTTTTATTCGAAAGCCGTCAAGCCTTTGTGGATAAAAGTAAACCGCCGAAAGACACGACGATGCGGTAACAGTAATTTTCGGCTTCCGATTGTGTAATAGACGAGTTTGGGCGCTTAATTACTTAAAATTCACACGCAATAAATACTGTGAACCGCGTATAGCCCGGCTACTTGAGTAGATCGCAAGCGATCGAATAAAGTTGATCAACGTCCGGCGCGCTCAATACCTGGATGGGTGACCGCTAGTGGCGAATTACATGCGCGTTTCCGTGTTTCTGAGGGCACGTTAAGCCGTCGGTCCCGGTTGCTACGGATAAGATAGCAGTCGCTAAGCTTTGACGGAGGCTCTATGGGCGGTTTGAAAACATCAGACACTGACCACTAACCCGTTTCTCCGCATATCCGCAATAGAGCAGCGTGGTGGAGTATGCTCCAGGACTCCCCCTATTGTGGGGAGAGACCCGTGCCCAACAGTGGGCAATTAAGGCTGCAGCCAAATACTGTTCGATCCCATAAACAATTAGCGGCACCGTAAAGTTACTTTAATTGGCGAGCGCTTTTCGAGACGAAACCGCTGCACGGCGCAAGATGAAATCTATTTAGTTACCACGCCTTTTGACCCTTATATTAAAACAGAATGAAATATTAAGATTATCCGTTCAGATAGCCCGTTTCGTCTTAAATAAAATTACTGTTGGTAAAACAGTTGCGTCAGGGTGTCGAACGGGCGAGCCTTAGAAAAAGGTAATAAATAGAACGGCAGTAATAGCTTAGCTTAGTTGTACCGAAACCACATACGAGTAAACTAGATCAGCTAGCGGCATTCAAGCCCGTAACCCTTCTACAACGACTACAAACTCCCTCTCACCTCAATGCTTTGACTGAATTGTTTCTTTGTAGGAACTATGACATGCGGTGTCCATTAGATTTTGTAGTCGTTGTGTAGTCGTTGCCATTCTATCACTCTTACATTCGTGATGGGAGTGATACCTTAGCTAATATGCGCTCAGTTGAGCACAATCTAGGGTACGCCTGCCCCCGCCTGCATAGCCGTTCTATGTACTCGCTTCCTATTTCATTGGGGCCAGCGCATCCCGCGAAATGTCAGGCCACGCGTGCCTTCCGCCCTCCGGACTGTGTGAACGTGGTATTCTTTGGGAAAGTTTAAATTAATGGGCCGTGGTGCCCCATTACGATATTCCATTAAGGAACATTTGCATCTTCTTCAAATTTTCCGGGGTGCCGGGTTCATCTGATTGCGTGAATGTTGGCGGATCGTATCTAGAATTACTCACGTTGGTAACTAGGTGCAGGAATTTGTCGGTGAGCTAATCCCTGATAGGAGCTATTGTGTAACTCGCGTTGTTATGATTGTTGTTTCTAACCTCATGATTGCCTGAGACGATCCAAGAAGACACCGGGCCAAAATCGGACGCGAAAAAACTTTTCTGGAGCAAAGATAACTAAACCTGGAGCATAAAAGGCACGGACAAATATAAAAAACAACCTCAAGATGGTAGAGATACAATAGCTCGCCTGGATATATCTAAAATACGGCCATTACAATAATGACAGTTATTATCAATATCCGTGTTGTTCTTTTTCTTTCTCAGCGCCAACCAGACTTAGCTCTGGAATCGATCGTGAAGGCCGTAGCTTCAGCCATCTGCAGCAGACGCTTACGAGCTCCAAACTCCATTTTACACTAGTGAAAGGGTCGAAATGTGACGAGGTGTGATCCACAAAGCATGCTATCATAAATCCGCCACTTGAGACGTGGTCGATCAGTTCCGTGGCTTTATATATACGACCGTGTCGCTCGACAGTTGGGTGACGAATGACTCATGATTCGGTATTTATTATTTCCTACAGCCCACCCTCGGCTGAGACCGGGATGTAGCCTAATCCAGTCTAGATTTAAGTGGGTTAACATTAACGTTCAGACCGGCCGTACATACTATATCGTACATAGATGTTACACTTCCTAAGAGTATCACACTTCACCAGGAAAGTGATTGATTCGTTTTTTAATGCAGCTCCGTAGTAACAGGATTATGTGATGATGTGAGTGTTAGTAGAGACATATAGTTGCAAGCAAACAAACCTAAAGATTTTCCGAAATAAATTAAAAAATTGAAAGGAAATAGTGAGGAATCAATAAAAGTGTTGAACTTTGTTACAACGTAAGATTTCATCGTTATACGAAAGTGAACTTTTAAGAATTGTCTAGGAGAACTGATGATAAATGAATTATGTAAAGAAGCAAATAGTGAAGACTCAATAAAAATGTTAACATTGATACAACACGATTAGTTAAAAGGCGGTTAAAAAAACTTTCAATGTCAGCTATTGATAGCCAAGTGAACAAGACTACAATCTCACAACAGAGGATCATCTTACTAATTCGGTGCCAAACAACATTTCCCTATCGCCTTTCCAAAATTAAAATTACCATGACAAATGATACTAACAGATCGCTAAGTTCATGCTCACGCGTCGAACTAGAAGAGGACAGTGATATAGAGAGATGGCGTTGGAGTAAAGGAGATAGCAAGAATCGAATTAAGAATGGTATCAGAATCGATCTTGATTTGTCGGGCGCTGACAAGCGATCAGTCAATGGGTACACAATGGTGGGTGCGGCGATGCCACGCTAGATATTCGATATGGGAAACGTAAATTGGCATTGAAATATATGTTACTGTACCATAAATACGACGAGTAGATATTAAGCCGTGACCTCTTAAAGCTATTTGACCGATTTGAATTGTAAAATATGTTTTGTTGTCGAATCGATCGAAGGCATTCGTCGATTCATCATGACGTCTAACTTTATAAAAATCATAAAAGGCTCAAGTAACAACTTACTCAAGTTACTTTTACTTTTTTGATTCCTAATTTTAGGGGAACCTGAAATAATAAAAAGAAATTTTACAACATAAGAATCTGTTTTATATTACGTCCATTACAATGATGACAGTTCTTATTTTGAACATAACGTGTTCTTCACTTTCTTCCTCTGCGCCAGCCAGTCCTAGCTCTTTAATTAGCTTTAGCAATCTGCAGCAAGCGCTTTCGAGCTACAAACTCCGTCTAACATTTCATATATCTTTTTTTACCTTCATAAATTTGGCAATTTTTGGACCTACTTTCTTTTGGCATACCCCCAGATTCCGTCGGCTTCTGCTGAGAAGCTTATTATACAACGTTATACCGCTGCAACGCAATTTACGCAACACTTGATCGATTCCAATTCCTCGCCAAATTTCAGTCCAAAATCGTGCGTAACGCGACCCATTGACTTTCACTACAATTCTCCTTCGCCCGTTCTTCGATGAATTGATTTGTTAAGTTACGTGCCGGCTTTACACTTACGTGTTACACTACGTTGACCTCAGCATGTCTCTATTACATCTTTTACATCTTCGTATACTAGCATTCCTTTTACTGCATACTAATCTTGTATTGCTCTTTGTACTATTGCCCTATTGGCGGGAGTTAATTCAGTTGTTTTTTAATGAATAAAATAAGCAAAATTTTGATCATCTTTTGCTGTTTTCAGTCGCAGAACTTTATTATACCGCTCCTTTCACAGTCTTAACTTGTACCTCCGTCATTCATATTTAACGCAGACGCGTTAAATCTCAGACGAGTTACATAACAGGGTAACCGTAACAGGGTTTTTATACCGATGTTCTGTTAAAGTAATCATTGTATTTTCAGGCTATTTTACCGGTTATACTGAATTCTGCATCAATTCGGTTGTAGCCATTACTTTAGCAGTTATGTTATAGTGTATGGTAATAGTGAAACTCTTCGTGACAGACATAAATTGATGTAAAACAATTTCTGAATATGTTGTCTGAACGTGTACTCCTAGTCGCATCATCACTTTCCATCAAGTAATGCTCTACCATTTCTCCCGCTCATTAGCAACTCAACTACCTTCTTGCTCGCTCGCTCCAGGCACTTTCACTGTGGAAGGAAAAGGGACGGCTGCGTACAAAACAGTTAGCCAACGTTTATCGGAGATCGGTATTCGGTATGTTACGTGTGTTAGATCAGAACTGCGGCAATTTTACATCGTTTACGTTCAAAGTGACTTTCTTTGAATTGCTAAGTGCCTGGTAGAAGTGAAGATCGCTGATTCATATCATCCGAAGTATCGAGTTTGTTGAATTTGTTTATAGAATCATCTTAAATTCTTTATAATTGAGTGTTTCTAATGTAACTTACAAGTCAAATCAGTTTATTTTGAAGTTTGGAATATTCAACTTAAAATTTTCAAGGGTTTTTGTATTTCAAACCAATTAAGGTAGACTATAACTCTACTTGTATATCTGGTATAACAAGTTACAAAATTTGACAAATAATGGGCAGATAAGGTTTAAGTCCATTCATATCCATATTACAGACCAATTTCAAAGTTTCGACAATACTTCAAAACTTTACCGTCAAGATAGAAAAGGTATAAAAAAACTTTTATCTACGTGTCGCAAAACTGTAAGCAAGACAATATATGGCTTGTTCTATGATTCGATAAAACTTAAGCCATTATTTATCAGTATCAAAAAGCCGTTACTATCATTTCTAACTAAAAACATTAATGATCATTCCCTTCTTGTTTCAGGTAATTTCATGCGGTATCTCCCTCGCAACCAGTCGGGTCATGCCGGAACAATAAAATATATGGAGTTTAATTAATTTAGCACTATCGTGAAGACACGTTACAACCGTTCGGAGAAAGCGGTTCCATGATACGAAAATGATTAAAACGCTAGAGAAATTAATGAATTTCTATTTCGTACTCGCGGGCTTGGCCATAAAATGTGAGAAAACAAAGTAATTACGGGTCGATGATCTATTGAGGAGTGTAGATGAATTGTTGTTAAAGAATGTTTGATGGAAATTCTGGATATGTTTCAAATATTTTGATGAACACCAAAGCTACTGTTAGATTAACAAAAACAAAACGAAACAAATATACATGCTACAGACATACAACATGTTAAATGAACTTGTATAAATATCTCTCCTAAAGTTTTCGATGAAAGTCATGACTAGTTTTTTATGTGTGTTGCATTATGATCACAAAAAAAGAATATTTTAGTTTATTCTGTTCCTTTCACTGTGTTTTTTACGCTTAAAATCTACTATAAAGCAAATATTCTAATCATAATTTTAAAGGGACCGTTCTCTCATAATGTCACCGTTTCACCGTTCATTACGGGTATTACTTACGGTTGTACTATTTGTTTGTTTTAATGAGAATTTATTGTCGTATCCTTTTGTTGAAACCCCGCAGGCGGTAGCGGTTATATCAAGGGCCTTTACATCAAATCGTAATCGACTACGTCTATCAAACTTGTACTATATGATTGCCGTCTTGTTCTACATTCATTTGCGTTAAGCATTCAGCTAAATTTTATCGCGTATCATTGGTTATTTTGTTGTTATGTTTAATAGTAATTACTTCAGAATTTAACCGGAAGGCACAGTCGTGAACGATTTGAGCTAAGTTTCTTTGATAAATTACGACTGACCCAATATTTTCTTTAACAGTCATTTGTGATTTAGGATTTGAAACTTAATTTAGTGTAGGGTTAGTCCCAATAAGATTTACTTTTTGATTTAGTATTTACAAGTTTGTATCCTTACAGTCAAACTAATCTCAGGTCGCATTTTATCCTTTTATTCTTTGTTTGTTCATCATTTATATGTATGATATGATTGCTTATACTGTCCGATACTGTTAGATACCGTAGGCGATTCTCGTTTTAAACCAAAAATCAAAAATTAATTAATCATCTGTTACATAAACACAGTTACATGACAGGCAAAATATTGTATCAGCCGCCTCAAACTCAAAAGCCTTAATCGTTTCGGTGTAATCAAAGTGTAAGTGGTCTTTTTCCTCCTTGTAATTTTCGGGGAATTTTCTCCCGGCAACCCGTGTTTCGAGGCGTTTAATCATTGTCATTTTTGGCACATTCATAAAGGTAAGTGAATTTGATCATGCGAATCCTTACCGGGAATAGTATAATTGGATCTTTAGGCTCCTTGGACATGTTCAAGACTATCGTGTATCGTGTTTAGGTTTTAACTTTCCACAATTTTTTCCACTTTGAATAGAGATTACCATCCTGTAATTCTTTAAGCTGATTTATCGATTTTCACACATCTTTTACGTTGATTAGTTCTGAATTTTCAGTGCAATTAGCTCTATTTGTTTTCATATAAAAATTAAATTTATAAGAAATATCATCGTATACATTTTTGTTCTTCGTCGTTTCGTCATGTCTGAGGATCATGATCATTGATGATAATTTTGCATAGCATACTTTACCAAAGTATAAAATATCATCGCATATACCTAGTATGACGATGTACATCGCTGCCGCCATATTGAAGAATGTTCTTTATCTTTAACCTCAACCCTTTAAAATTTCTCTCACGTATTTATTATGACATTACGCACAAGGTCGCCGGCTTCGTGCCCACCCGCGGCACACACGCAATGGACACGCGTTAGATACGCCAATTACTCGAAATTACTCGCTCAATTAACGATTATCGATTAATCGACAACGATCGAGAAACGCGCAAAACGCTCGGTGGGCGCTGGGCTGTGGGCAGTCGAATTTGTTTCGAAAGACCATTATTATGCTAAAATTGTTTGGTATGAGAAATGGTAATGGCCCGTAAGTGGCAGCTTATTTTGTTTACCTCAAACTTTGTTTTTAGTAGCCGATTTTGGAAATGATGACCTAAAGCCTAAACGTTTGATAATTGAGACGGAATATAAAATAATCGAAATGTAACCAGATCGATTTTGTTTACGATTCGATCGATCCCTCCCGATGAAGATTTGCAATCACGGACAATTTTCGAAGAATTGAATCGTTTATTTTGTCGGAATCCTGTTCGTAATGTTATCTTGTTACAACCGAAATTTAATCATAATTTTGCTTATGGAATCCAAAGTTCATTATCTTTTTTACTTTTCGTGGTTTTGTTGCGAGTTCGATTTGATGGGTGAGATGATTAATTTTTCGCTTTTAATTAAAATTGTTGGCATTGCGATAAATGGCTTTCATTTTTCCAAAACAACATGAAATTAAAAAAAAATAATTAACAAGTTTATTCAACACAAATCATCATAATGTTTTAAATACCGTAATGTACTGTGCAAGTCTCCAACTATTACCGAAAAATTACGAACAAAAATAGCGGGAAAACATTGGATTCGGGATGTCAGGAAGTTGTTTAGGAGAGGCCTTCATACTGTATTAGACTTCAATAGTCTCTTCAAGGGTTAAAAAACTAGCTTTTTACATCTTCACAACACTAAAAATAACGAGTACTATTCCCGACTGAATTAGAAAGATCACATGACGAATGTTCTCGACCCCTGCGAAGAATGTTCCTTCCCATCTTACTCGTTCCTCGCCTCCAATCAAGCAAGCGATCTCGATATCTCGATACGCAGCTGCGATCGGATCGTTCGCATCGATTAAATCAGGATTCCTGCGATCTTAATAATAGGCCCTTTGCATCGGCCGCCGATAACACGAGCATGTGGGCTCACTTCAATTTGTACCGCGATAAAATTCGCCATGTTTGTAAAATTGAGCATTGTTCAGGGTTTGAAAACATTTTTTCAATGAGATTGTAGGTGTAGATTGTCGAAAGGTTTGGCTAATTTTACGAAATAAAAACGTGGTTAATTGTTTTGTTAAAGATTGTCTCATGTATTTTCAATACATATCTGGAAATATTAATGTCTACGTAATTGCAGGCTAGTGGAATGTTTCACTGTAAAAAATCTTTAACTGCTATTAATAAGCTTTACGAGTATTAATATTTACCACTATTAGAATCAAATAGAAATCCTATTAAAAGCTCAAGGAAATATAGCTCGTATTTCTTTGGCGATACGCCGTATAATCGTTTAAAGGACATACAGGTGATACTTTTATTGAAGCCCTGAGCAATATCGTAGATCGCTGTATAACAGTTATTTGGAGCGAAATGCGAACCATTCATAACTTTTGCCCTCGGCGATTCAGAATCGATACTCGGACGCATCGACAATGAATTGCGCGAAATCGATTGTAACCTCAAATATTGTCCCACGCTGCGTTAGGCCTAAGACTGTGCAGGGCTCGACAACCTGAGTGAAAATGAGTCAAAAATTACAATATAAAAAATTTCAAAGTTTTTAAAGAGCCACAATTTTTTTCTTGCCAACAATTAACAATACTTCCATAAATAAAGTATTTTGATAAAAAAAAACTAATTTATTCATAAGAAAAATATGTATTCATTCCAACGACGTCATTCGAGAGCTTCAAACGGACAGACAACAGTAACGACGCATGTCACGTGGAGGGGGTGAAAAGCGAGTACCGAGCTGAGAGATAGAAATGGTGCCTAATCCTCGTCCTAATCCTAATAGATTCAGAACGATTATTACTATTTAAATAAATAAATAAATATATATGTATGGAACTTCACATCCAAAGAGTGTGGCTGCGAACCGCAGGTTGCCGACCTCTGTGCTAGAGGAAAATGAACGTTAACCGTTTAAGTTTAAGTTGTTATTAGCTACGTTGGTTTGTAATCAGTGTGTTTATAATTAACATTTCACCTTGGTCCACATAGCAAGTGTAGTGATTGAATACAGTTGTTTTACGACCAAATATAGGGGGCGTTAGGCGTAAGTGGTTTTATTGCTCGCTCTATATGGATTTCAGATCTGTTTGGAACTAACTAGGTTACGTGAACCTGATCCAAGTCAGAAATAGTTTGATTGAATGTTAGACGTTGTTTGCAGAGGTGTTAAACTAATTTAAAGTACGGGTGTACAATACGGCACCAACTCAATAAAAAATCGCTGCATTGTCGTATCTTCTGTAAAATTAGAGGTATAGTATATGGATTAGTCCGCTCATTAGCTAGGCTTTATTTCATTAAAATTAAATTATAATAAAGTTAAATAAATTAAAAATGATTTTAATGAGTGAAAGGACTTAAATCTCCAGTCATGAATAACTAGACTTTTTCAACTTGATTCAGAGAGGGATAAAAAGTTTAAATATCTAAATAAATTATTTAACTATCATAAAAAACAAGTATCCAGATTATAATCTACCTGTGTACCAAATTTCATCCAAATCTGTTTAGCCGTTTTTGGGTAAAAGATTAACAAACATCAGTCCCTCAGTCCATCCATCCATCAATCAATCCTACAAACTTTCGCATTTATAATAAAAGTAGACTTAAATTCCAGAGGAAATATTTTGCAACACTAACCAAATTAAATTCGTGCGTTCCATCTTTCCCACGATTCGAATCGACGAATCAAATGGATATTGACGCATCGACACCTTCGCCCCATTTACGACAAAAGATCGTTTCGTCACGTTAACGTATCGACGTGTTGATTACAGCGATAATAATTATCGACATCCGCGAATCGACCTTACTGTTTTATATGCTATTAATTAATATAGTTTTATACGCTTAACCTTGTTTGATTGGCTAATCTTTGCACTTGATTATTTAGCTTAAATTGGAATAAATATGTTTTTGGGGATCAGTTTTGTATATCCACGTGGGTTGAGTGGGAGAAAATAAGACAAAGTCAAAACAAAACGTTAATTTACAAAATCAAAATCAAAAAATCAATAATTTGCACGACTATGGGTTAGTTATTGGTTTTACAGGGCATTCTGATCAATCCATATTCACCTTTTCAGGTATGCAAATTAAAAAGCACAAATGTGCACAAATGTAGGTATAGAGTTGTTACAAATTATTTTGATCAATCTACATTATATTATTTGCTATTTTATCTATATTAACCTATTTCTTTAGATTCATGATATTCTCTCATACATTTTCGTATTAAAACAAATAAGTATAATAAATCCTTTATACCGGCTTTTAATATTTGATTGAGTAATAGAACAAATAACAAGATCCTAATGTAATTCTGATTGTATATTTTAAATGAACTGCAATGAATGTGTACCTATTCCATTATAATTAATGTTATTAACTCGTGCGTAACATGTAATTATCTGTTGAATAAACACAATTCGCGAACGGTAGGCAATATCTATTCTATATAATTTTCTTTTAATCAAGACAGGTGTTATTAAAACGCCTTTTTGACCTCGACTGTTTCTTCTGGTATGGAGTTGTCACTTTTGACAGAATAAGCAGTTTAGAATGCGGACATTGAATATTTGAAAATGGAATAAGACATGTTTTTTTTAATTAGGGGTGACGAAGATGTTTCAAACTTTGGTTTTTATGCTATATTTTGATCATTTTGCTTCTACATATGTTTATATACGTACAAATCAGTCGTTTAACTTGGTGTTTTGGATTTCAAATTAAATCAACGGTTTATCATTGATCAGATTTCGTTATAATTATTCTTTTTCTTACCGGAATGCAGGCCATTGTTATTAAGAGTACGAAAAGCATAGATGTGTACTTCAAAAATCACCATGCCAAATATAAAGTATTTGAACACAAATTTCGAACGCGTTGAACTCCGAAAGTGCTGCGTTGCATCTCAGGGGCATGTAAAGTCCACCAACCCGAATTAGGCCAGCGTGATAGCTTCTTATTGTGGGAGGAAACTTGACTCTGCAACGGGTCACTGATGGTTGTAGACGACGACTTATATCGTCCTTATGCGGCGGTTATTGAAGAAGTGCAATCATCACCTTATATAGATTTACTACCCACTCGTATATTAAGATAGACAGCCGTACTCAGATGAAATTAGCCATAATAGCGAAACAAGCACTCTTGACACGCAGAAATTAGGGATAATAACGACACAGGCGGTTAAAGACAAGAAATACATGGCTGGTGAAATCAATAACTTTCGTCGATCAAGAGAAAATCAGCCGAGGAAAACAATTTCCTACACAAACCGCCATTTTGCAAAACACTTTCTATGCAACACGAAATTACCGACACGTACAACTAAGCCAGTTAGCGATAAATATAAGATTATCCGATATATTGATTTTCCGCTTGGTATCTTGAAAAGAAGCGCGCATAGCTCCGCTGCTTGAGTAGATTGCAAGCGATCGAAAAAATTAAGCAACCTCAGGCGCAGTCAGTACCAGAACGGGTGGCAAATGGAGAATTGAATGCTCGCTTCCGTGCTTCGGGCACGTTCAGCCGTCAGACCCGGTTGTTATCGATAAGATAAGAGCAGTCGTTAAACCTTGTCGGAGGCCGCATGGGCAGTTTGAAAAAAATCCGACACAGGTTGGCCACTAGCCCGTTTCTCCACCAATCCGCATTGGGGCAGCGAAGCGAAGTGTGCTCAAAGCCTCCAGGCTTTTTTAAAATATCTAAAAACTTAAGCTGTTACCGCAGACACAAATCACCAAAAACGCTGCAACCGAATCACATCTATCATCGCAGAATCTGTGCGCTTTCATCGACATCTGTCCCTAAACACCACTAAATACCCATTGTGATTTATTGACACTCTTATCTTCTAAACCCCACATCACGCACATCGTTCAACCCATTTCCGACCTTATACTAACAGCAGACAGTCCCAAATTATCATCTTCCGTTATCATAACTTTCTTTTTCGTAATTAGATACGGAATGTCGCGCGTGCCACTGGTTCCGAGGCGTTCTATATTTAAATTTCGATTTGATTTTTTATCTGTGCATTTTTTTGTTTTTAATATTCGCGTGACAGATAATTCGTAGGCTTCCGTGACTGAAGATTGAAGATTCTTTGCATAAATAAAATCGCTATCGGTTTTGCTAATCGGTATTCGTTTGAGAATAATTTCGAATTAACTTGTCATGTTTTTGTGCTA
This sequence comes from Erynnis tages, assembly GCA_905147235.1. Classification (NCBI taxonomy): domain Eukaryota; kingdom Metazoa; phylum Arthropoda; class Insecta; order Lepidoptera; family Hesperiidae; genus Erynnis; species Erynnis tages. The sequence continues at coordinate 12,398,682 of LR990074.1, forward strand.
TTGGAAGATATGCAGGCGTTGCGGTCACATTGAATATTATTTTGCGTCTTTACCTTTACCCAGTTCCTGTGCTTTTAGAGGTGTTTTAGATTAGGTATACTTCAGATGTTACGCGTGTTAACTACGTAAAATGTCCTACAATAGATACAATAACTTAAACATTGAAACAGAAGTTTCATTCCTGGAAAAACAAATAAATCGCGTAGATTTTTATTTGATTTGGCTTCTTCTGTGTGAATATATTTTCTTTCAAGCCCTTCGAAATGAACCTCGTAAAGTGACTCAAAGGCTTAACAGAATTCTTTCATTAACAATTCATAAAGCTTACAATACACGTACTTACATTGGGAGCCGCGTGCCTTCGAAAATTCATAAATCCATTGAGTCGTGCCAACCGTGTTAAATCATCGCGTAGGCACTGCGTGGGCGCATCCCAGGGCTGGGAACGCGGACTAGGAAATATTGGCCATTTTACAAGCTGTTATTTACCTTGCATAGTACTCGTGTGCTTGTCGGGGTGGAGACTTACAACTGAATTTTAAATCAGTTATCTTTCACCGATAGAGCTGAAATTTGGTATACACGCTTATTCTGGATACCTATGCATGCTTAGCTATGTGACGTCATTCTAATTCGAATATGGCGGATCATCCAAGATGGCGGTCTAGTTATTTCTTCTACATTATCACAGTATGGGTATCAAATGAAAGGGCTTGCTGAGGAATTGCTAAAAAAGCGGCCCGATTTTAATGAAAACTAAATTCTAGCACTTGTGAATGAAGAATAGCATTTTTCTTTTTCGTTATTTTTTGTTATTCTTCGTAGTTTCGGAATTCGCCAACCACTCACACTTGAAAAATTCACCCCGTATATAGCAGATGCGTGGTGGGTTAACATTAGTTTTTGTTGACAAACGTTTAATTCTCATAAAGTAACGAAGCGTACTTTATCTTAATTTACTAATTTCAATACCTTTGTGCAGACCACCAACAGTCATGTTTTTGTTTCAACGCATTGCTTATTACAATGGCAGCCCTGCACCTAACGAACCTAGGGTTTAGAATTAGCGCTCCTTAATTGCCGCCATCTTGAATTTGGCGAGGTATTTTTATTCATGAATGCCATTCGCTTTTACGGCACCAAATACGCCCTTTATGGGAGTAGCGAGTTTTTTTTGGAGTGAACGTACGCACGCGCGTGCAGCCGAGATGGAGTAAGCAATTAACATTATGTTGTCCTTTACCCCTTTAGGGCTTAAAGGTACCGAAAATGGGAGCGCGAGGCATTGTACACAAGGGTACAGAAATTTTACGAGAAGAAATTATGGAAAAAAGCCCTTTTTCAAATCGTAACACTGTTTATCCTCTTATTCTTTTACCTTTGCAATGATCTCTACCTTTATTGCATCTCAATTTAATATAGCTTGAAAATCCTCAATCCTGAGTCCTGATCAATGATGACCAGCCACGACCATTCTGGCAAGAGTCAGCAACTAAGAAGAATTTGGCTGAAAAGTCATCATTACCATCTTATGCTACTAGGCCTAGATTCTACGGTTATTCTAGGGTTACTCTCCACCTGGTTCGTTTCGAAAAAGAATCAAGTGTGATGGATACCGTAATAGGTGAATATCGATGAATAAATTATACAGTCGATTTTGGATTCCTGACTTATCTTTTTTGTCAAATTTTCGATCCAATTTGCGCCGACCGCACTTTACCGACTGATTTGACAAGACGCAGGCAGTTTTTATGACCATTGTGAGCCCAATCGGTATCGAACCCAAAACTGGTGATTGCAGTTCAAATAATTATTTCGATTCCGATTCGATTGCATGTGTTCGGATGTTAATGACCGGTGTTTGGATGCAATTAGCGTTTGATATTACAAGAACTAAATTTGGCTCGCGTTTTGCCTGTAGTGGTAATAGTTAATAAACAATTTAACGACCGTTTAATATTACTAGTATATCAGTATTATTGACATTAAATGTGCCGTAGATCATTTTAAGTACATTCGCATTGAATTAGATTGCCAGTAACCCATTAATGACCCACTACAGGGTCGGGTCTCCTTCTCGTAATGAGAGGGATGTAGGCCGCCGTCCACCACGCACCACTACTGCGGGTTGGTGTACTTTACATACCTTTGAGAATTTTTTTTTGTGAACTCTCAGACATGCAGGGTTCCTCACGATGTTTTCTTTCACCGTAACAGCAGGTGATATTTAATTTTATAAAGCGCACATAACGTTTTTACAAAGTCATTGGTGCGTGCCACTGGGATACGAACCCGGACCACTCGATTCGAGTTTGAATTCCAAGCCACTGGGCTATCACCGAACTAGATTAGATTATAAACTGAATTAGATTATAAAACATAAAATCTAAGTAAATAAACGAGCTTTATCTCACAACAATGATGGAGTGATAACTATTGAAGCAAAAAGGTTGTTTTTATCTTAATTTTTGTGATTTTTTAAAAATATATTATCATTTACACACTAATTGGAAAATTACCATCAAAAGTAGCCATTAGTTTTATTCTGAAAGCTACGTAACTTTATAAGAGATAATTAAATAAGAAAATTGCCTGTTATGTTCGAGAACTCAACTTATGCATTTAATTACTTTTACCATTGGTAGACGTCAAAAACGTAGCACAGAAATGTGTAGGTAGGTAGTTAACTATGGAAAATAATTGGAAGAATGCAATGTTTTCACTAAAAGTTATTGAATTTTGTGAATGCAACACATCTTGCTTTAACATTAGTACGTAGCGAGCGCAGTTTCATTATGCAGTTATACACTCACATTTTATAATACATAATATGGCGATATTTACTCGTATCAATAAAATTAACATTGTTTTTCCATTTATTAAAATATCTTCGATGAGACAAGCTATCGAACAAAATGTAATATACAAGGGGAACCAACACGCGTCCCTGCGGCACTCCGTTATTATATTCGCCTATAAATTACATTTGTCGATAACTCATATTGTTTTCTGCTTTAGTTGAGCATTCGCGTGCAGAACAAACAGTATGCTCGAAGCCTGTATCCATGACAAACACGTAATACCACAAAAGGTCGTGTCGGGCTTCGAACCCTGATAAGCGGTCGGACAGACAAATTCTATTAATTAGCGTGCAACCGCGCCCTGCTCCGGTTATGCCCTTGGATCTGTATGTGGACCATGAATTTTTATATTCGTACAATGTGACGAAACCCCAAATATAAATAGAAATATGAGGGATATTTGACAACTTCAGTCAGGAGGATCCTGGGTTCGATTACCAACAGAGCAGACATTTGAACGATGAGTTTAAATTTCGGTTTCTAGTGTGGGTGTGTATGTTGTTGTGTTATGTGTGTCCATGGCACCCACGACACAGGGAATCCTAGTGTACAGTATGGGCGTAAAGCATTATTCATTTATTTATTTATTTAAAAAGTTTTCTTCAATATTTTCTGTTGTACATTTGCAATTGCTTTGACGTCGTCTAAAATCTATTATTCGATCTCTATAAGAACACTTCTGATATTAATTTATTCGCGGATTATCCCTGATAATTTATAATCATGGTCAATGTTAGCTGAAATGTTCCGACCTGTCTTATCTATTAAACATTCCGATTCGTTGTACCCATTGTAATCCATTTGGAAACAATAGCAATTGAGACACAGCATTTAAGGTTTAAGAAGTAACAGCTATCATTACTTGCCCCACCAAACAAGGACGAACTTATCCCTTGAAGGTTACCGCCTATGAGGGCGACCTCATAATCACATTTCACAAAATTTGCAATCAATAATCTCTTTATAATGTCATCCAGAGAAATGATTTTCTCGTATCAAAATTAAATATCAGCGCTCGGGTCTTTCCTCATAAGCAAGGAAGTTATTTCTTTACGCAAAAAATTTTGTTTCGCAAGAATGTATCTTCAGAGCTTTTGATGAATTTGTCTGCGTCTATACACTCGAGCAAACTGAGTAAACTAAAACTACGATTCAACGATTAGCTCAAATCGCTCGTTTAAATTTTCCCTAGCAATATTTTTTCAGTCCACCTACTTTTGCACCAGGTTTCTGAATCTAAGCAGTACATAACAGCAGTAAAAGTAGATATACGGAGTGGTAATTGAGAGTATCTTTAGAGTATTCATTTCTTACAATTGCGTGCGCTTAAGATTACTATTGTAATTAAACCGTCGTTAGAGCCCGACGTACGACTTTAAGTATAAAGATAAACTGGCAAGGGTCACCTAATACGTGTCTCACTGTTGGCTACCAAACGAAAAATTAATTGGTTGTGAAAGAAACACTAGCTTTTAAAGCGACGACAAAAGAAATAATTGCATCAAATTTGATCCTTCGATAAAGTGTAATGATGAAAAAGACAATAGGAAGCTGTTGAAACTTTTTTTTGTTGTTGATGTGGAATGATGAAAAATACAGTAAACAGGAACTTGTTGTTGTTGGGGGCCTTGTACCCTATCATTGAAAGACCTTTTCTGTTGTAGACTTCAGATGACTGAAAGTGGCATGAAATTCTATTGAACTGAACGGTTGTTTTGCGCTTAAGAATATATACATGAAATCTTTGTCTTAGATCTTACTAGGTAAGAATACTGAACCGAAATACCAGTTTCAAATAAGAAGGCAATCATTGTTATAGAAATCAAAATAGAATCAAATTTTAGGATAAATCGATAGTTAAATAATATTCAAAAATCAAATGGAGATACTTTTTGTACTTAATCGTTCAAATAGTCAGTAAATGTAAATTAAGATTGATAATAAGATTCACAATTTGTCGTTGATGAAACAATTTCCTAATTATTTTATGCAATCTGGGTTCTACATAAGCATTGCTATATACGGATAACCATTAACAGTGTTATTACTTAGACCAATGCTACTTGTATCGAAAATTCTAATTTTTGTGAGGTAATATAAAGATAATATATAATTTCATTAAGTGCATCTGCATATCCCGTTACGTTACATAAACAATTTAACAGGTAAGTGTAAACCAACAAAATATAAATATAATAAATGCATTTCTTCATTTTGTGTATTTGAAACTTTGTGCAATCTGCATAGACTAACTGACTTATAGAATAAGAGAAACTTTTTGAAACTGCTGTGATGATTGACGTTTGTTTTGACATCTTTGTTTTTGACCTAGTATTGGTAAAACCAAAATGTAATTTTAGAGTATTTTTATAATAATTCCTTAATACGTTTACATTAAAATGTCGTTTGGTAGTTCAGAAGTTGACGTTGAAGAGACGGAAGTTCTGTATGTCGCTGAGGAGGAGGAGAGCTCGGAGGACCCTCCCATGGAAGAGTGGTCCTCCCTCGTCATAGAGCTTCCAGAAGAAAACAAGAAACGTATCCTACACGAACAAGGCCTATATAGTCCGGGGAGTGGGGAGGTATGCGCGAAATATGTCTCCATGTCTGCGAGCTCTGTATTGAGACACCCATATTACAACTATCCCGCTGTCAATGATCCTGGTATCAAAGAAGCACTACTGGAGCCTGAAGATGAAGTATTATATTCCAGTGATGGTCAAGATTTGTATCTGGCGCTTTGCAATGAAATGAATCAATGTCCAGTAAGGTCGTTTCATAAAGGACTACTTAATGAAACTATCAATTTGAAGTACTACTGTGTTGATCCATATGGTGTCCGACCCATGGCTATGGCACTGAAAAACAATAGATATGTCACTGTATTAGATTTGACTGATAACTTCTTGAACGAGGATTCCTGCTATCATCTAGGAGAAATGTTTAAAACAAATATGGTTTTACGCAAATTGATCTTATCTGGATGCAGAGTTGGTGCCGTTGGTGCAAAAAAACTCTTTACTGGATTACTATCAAATAGATCGCTTTGTGTCCTCAATCTCAATAGAAATGAAATAGGTGATAAGGGGATGGAGTTCCTTGCGGAATTTGTATTTCAAGGTATAAAGGTCAAACAAATGTTACTGAGTTCTAATAACATCAGTGGTAAATCCGCTAACGCATTAGCAGAAGCATTTGAAACACATAATAAATTTACGCACATTGATTTGTCGTGGAATAACTACTATACTCCTGGTGGTACTCATAACTTACTTGCTCGCTTAGCCGACAGTACAGTTCTTCAAGATTTAAATTTATCATGGAATTCTCTTTCTGGAGTTCGTGTAGCGGCCGGGATTAAATCTGTCTTAAGAGCACCCAACCTACGTAATTTAGATCTAAGTTATAATAAACTTAACGGTGAAGCTATCGCTACCATAATTGAAAATTTGGGAAAGGCAAAAAAGTTAGTTACATTCAATTTATCGTATAACCCAATGACCCCAGAAGACGCCGTAAAGGTACTTTATAAAATGAAATTTGCCGCTGTCAAAGTACAAAACCTTTTAATGGATAACGTTTTTGTTGACGGTGAATTCTTGACACTGTTAAATCAAGTCAAATCATTAAAAAGTAGGAAAAATGCTGTTATTACATATGGTGGCGTTATTGGAGGTTTTAAAGCTGTCGGACCGGATATGCGAGAATTAGTACTGAATCGAGCTGAATTTTTGGCGAAAAAACCTAAAAGAAATCAGGTCGACATAGCCCTTGTAGCAATGCAGCTTCTAAAAGATGGCATAGAAACCATGACATCTAAAGATTTCAATACTGCAATCACAGATACAGGAGCTCCATTGGATGATAATTTAATAGATGAAATCGTGAATACCTTCCCCGGTCCTAAATCCGCAAAGCTTAAAACTATCAGTATTGTGAAGTTAGTAGATTATATGCACAGGAAGTGGCCGGAACGAAAGTTGCCCCCTACGCCTCCTCCTGAGCCGGAACCAGAACCTTTACCTGAGCCTGAACCCGTCAAAGCCAAGGGGAAAAAAGGGAAAAAGTAGGACAAATATTTTTTACAAGTTATATTTTTTTGAAGTCTTACTTTCTATATTATTTGTTGAGTCTTGCTGTCTTGTGGAATTTTTTTATATGTAAATTATTTTTGTTTTAATAGTTTTTACCTTTATTTTATAATATTTGATGTAATTTATATTTTAGAATAAAGTTTATTTATCAAACTAAACCTTGATTATTTTTTAATTGGGTTACAATTGTGTTTTGAAAATTATAGCTTAATTTTAATGCATATTAAGTGGTATTTACGACACAAAATAGTTCAAATACATTTTACATGACATCATCATACGGCAGTCCGCAATAGAAATATTTTTTGAATATAAGTAATGGATGTATGTTATAGGTATAGTAATGCGTCCAAAGAGGATAATTAATAGTGACTATAATTAATAAATCTCTCATCTACAGAAGAAACACTTAAAAAGACATATTTGTCACATATTTGACAAGTTACACCAATATTTTGATAAGTTTTGATTACATTATTACAAATAAAATATTTTTACTAAATAAAAATGTCGTCAATGGGAAGTCTGGAAGATGCTACTCCTGCGTCCGGTATCAAAACGGTATTTTACCAGGAAATAGAATCATCCGAAGAACCACCAATGGAAGAGTGGTCTTCATTGATGTTTGAAGTTCCTGAGGAAAACATCAAGCGGATTCAATATGAACAAGGATTGTATGATCCTGGAAGTGGAGAAATTTGCACCAAATACATTCCTCTATCAGCTAGTTCGGTATTAAGACATCCTTATTACAATTACCCAGGTATTAAAGACCCCGGAATTGAAGACGCTCTCCTTCTACTCGAACCAAAGATCAAATATTCTGACGATGGCCAAGAACTCTATATAGCTTTGTGCAAGGAATCTAATTTACCACTAATTCGTGTTTTTTACAGAAACCTACTAGAACAAAAAATTGATTTAAGCTATTACGGCATTCATCCTATGGCATTTCGAACTATTGCGCTATCTTTAAGATATAATAGATTCGTTACAGTGCTGAATCTAACTGACAACTGGATAAGTGTTGACGGATGTTTTCATATGGGTGAAATGCTCGTAGAAAATATATCGATAAAAGAATTGAACTTAAACGGCTGTCGGATTGGACCAGAAGGCGCAAGAAGATTATTCGCAAATCTCCATCTTAACCGTTCACTTAAGAAACTGAACTTAAGTGGGAATCAGCTTAGGGATACCGGTGTGGAGTTCTTGGCGAAAGCAATATTCCTCGGGTCAGATGTCGCTGACATTAATCTGCACAACAACGAACTAACCGCTAAGGCTGTGGTAGCTCTTAGCGAGGCTTTTGAAACTAATAATAAGTTGACACACCTCGATTTATCTTGGAATAACATTCTCTCGCCCAACGCTATTTACACCCTATGCATGAGGTTATCTGAAAACAACATGATACAAGAATTGAACCTGTCGTGGAATTCACTTAGTGGCGTTCGAGTGGGTATGGCTATAAAAATACTTATGAAAAATTGTAACATTAAATGTATAAATCTAAGTAATAACAAGTTATCGACGCCGGTTGTTACACCTATTCGGGCTAACTTAAACAAAGCCAAAGGACTTGTCACTTTAGATCTATCGTACAACCCCTTTACACCGGACGATGCTTTGGACTTGTTGAGTTCCATGGCACAACGAACCGTTAAACTGCAAAATTTGCTGCTCGATAACGTTACCGTTTCAGATGAATTTGTTGAGCAACGAGACATTATCCTTTCGTTTGGTTTCCGAAAGAAATCAGTTATCACTCATGGGTATATCCGCAAAAAGTTTGTACCTAAAGGCGTCGATATGAGAGAACTAATTTTGAATAGGATCGAAAGTCTGTGTAAGAAATCCAAGAAGAGAGAGATCGACTTTGCGTTAGTGGTACTAGAGATGTACAAGACAAGTAAAGAGCCCGTGGACACCAAAATGTTCTCTCGCGAAATGAAAGTCCGTGGAGCTCAGCTAGACGAAGATCTGTTAGGTGAACTGTACAATTTGTTTGCCGGTCCGCGCACCGACAAGTCGAAATCTGTCAATCTAACAGCTTTGGTAGATTACTTGCAGCGTAAGTGGCCCGACCGTAAGCTACCACCCACCCCCCCACCGGAACCCGAACCTGAAAAGCCGAAAGAGGATAAGAAGAAGAAGAAGAAGAAATAACATTTTAGATTACTTTTTAAGTGTTAATATTTTTTAGCTTTAATTAGTTTTGTAGCTTTTGTTTGTTTAGAGGTTTCTATTTCGGAATAAACGTTAATTACTTAGTTAATCATTTCGTTTGGTTTCCCAGGGTTTATTTTGGTCGTGAGTTCGGGCATTGTAGAGACGACCGCGTGATTTACATCGCGAACGCAGTGCACTGTGCCCGTTGTACCACGTCACGGCATGCATAATGCCCCTGAATACAAATGTCGAAGCGCATGCGTTTGAGGCTATTGTTGGGATTTACATTTGTAATTTTCGTACTAACAGCTGCCTCACTATGCGTCGGAGTCCTTGTTGTTATGAAAATTCCAGAATCTTTTTCTTATAACTAATCGTGCGTAATACCTTAGAATTTTGGTTTTGTTATGGAAAAAAAGGAATATGTGTTTTCTGTTTACTATTATATGTATAATTGCAGGTATAACTGCAATGTTTCAGAGGTCGATTGGAACTGTCAGGTAATTAGTCGCACGATCTATCATTCCGTTTATTGCTGAAGGTAATAAATATTCGTACAATTTATTAAACAAACTAATTGCCACACTATTTGCACACCCAGCACCGTCTGATCTCACACGATTATCTCCTATCGTGGAATGCAGAAAACGTCAAGTTTCAAAATTTATTTCCCTCGCATAAATACACACGATCCGTGCTCAGTTTTAAGCTCCGAGGCAACATAGTAGGACGATAATGAAACAGCAAATCCCCTATTACGCCTGTTTACACGCCGGTGCAGTCTAATCGAGGTTCTGTTGCATAAGGCGTTATTTATTACCATACTTTACCTTAGCACTGCGCTTTAATAGAGTATTCAATGGTATTTCTTCATTCCGTTGTATGTATTATTTTGTAGCATTCGCAGAAAAACGACTGCGATTGCAGCCACTTGCGATTGAATAACTCTGTTGTTTGGTGTGCTAGTATCTGTCAAGAAAACGCTTTGGATTTATCGTTCATAACAGGTTAATAACTAAATTCTTTATTAGGCATAGAACAATATAATTTGATTCTGTCTTAATGTTTTTTATTTAAACATTTCACTAGATTGTCTCTTCGATAAATTTGAATCTTTTTCGAACCTCAAGCTATTGCCATATGTCAGTAACCCATTAATGACCCACTACAGGGTCGGGTCTCCTTCTCGTAATGAGAGGGATGTAGGCCTTAGTCCACCACGCTGGCCTACTGCGGGTTGGTGGACTTCACATACCTTTGAACCTCAAGCTATTGCCATATATTTTCTCAAAATTGGTTAACAGTTTTGAAAAAAGCTAGAATCTGGACCCGGAAAAGCGTTACAAATAACCAGGCTGACATTTTGGATTACTTTGGCGTTCATAATTCTAGAGCTTTAATTGTAAGGGATTTACTGAGTTCCATCTATTAAATCCTTAGCTGTAGATAACTGTAATAATTTCGCTTTTTATTGAAATCATCGATGTGTTTTATTTAATCATGGATGTGGTTTTGCCGCTTTGAATCACATTTCTTCCCTTATAATTTGATTGAGGTACTCAAACACCTTAACACACGTACCTAATGGAAAACCTTTTACAGTGTTATTACGGAAATAAAATTAAACAACCTTCTGACGGAAGCATTCCGCAGATCGGCTCCTGCAAATCACTTCGCGTAAAGTGTAATGATTGGCAATTTTGTGTTCGCATCTCACTCGCACGTGCGTTATTGTATATCTCTTGTCCTGCTTGCACATCCTCTCAACTTAGACCCGTAACCTATAGTTTCAACACCATTACCCATACTTGTAACGATGGACATTATAAATAACGAGCCAAGCGTTGCGGATAATGCAGGCGACGATGAAGCGAAATTAATTTCGGCTGCTTGTCAACTTATTTCACATCACCAAGAAAAGAAAACTAACAAAAGTTGGCCGAAGATGACTTAAAAGCGATCTAATGATGAATAATTTTATCCCTCGCTTGTTCATGCTTCCTTTCTGCGTCTTCCTCTTTTACTTACCCAACACATTCAGGGAGCTATTAGGTAATATAATGCCTAACTTATAACTAACTGAATAAATACCAGGTGTGTTGTTAACCGTTGTATCTCTTTGGATGTAAAGGAGTTCTGCCATTGAAGCACTTTCCATTTAAACATTATTTGGCTGTGATAACTTCAGTTGATCTTCTAATTTGCGTTGTCTTTTGCCATATATTGCCTCTACGACTGACATTACAAGTCAATGTTATATCTATACGTTTTAAACAAGCTTTTTCCAGCAGCAATCTTTACCCGAAGCAAATGGAAATGCATCCAGACCTAGCAGCCATGATATCTCCATATGTACATCGTATGTAGTCCATGTACTCCATATGTAGTCATCAGCACTTTCAATAGCGGCCGGATCTATCATGCCATGTTCCAGGGTCAGCCATTCCCACTGCCGGGTCCCCGCCCGCGGAGACGGACCCTCGACGGTAGCGTGCCACACGCAAGCCTCCATGTCGGTTTTATTATTATTTATTGCCATCAATAATCCGCCTAGATCAGGGCTTCTCAATCTTAGTTCCACGTACCCCTATTAGACCTCGGGGTACAGTACAATTCAATACAAACACTGTTTATTGTACAAAAACACAGCAAGGCTTAAACAAAATAATTACGTCTACAATGATCTTATCAATTATTATTAGCGATGAAAGAAAAAGAGATACTACTCGTATATAACAAATAGAGTTCAAAGAAGAAAGGGTAAATTGCACAGTTTGAAATACAAGGGATAGTCAGAAAATCACGGGATTTATTTAAAAAAATCGCTCAAAAGAGCGATAAAAACACTGAAATATATTTAGTAATTCTATGTTTGAATTAGAAAGGTATTTCTTACATAAAATTCAGGTGATGGGTGGGGGATGTTTTTTGTCGCAAAAAGAGCCAATTAAATTAATAATCAATTTTAAATGAATTGTTTTATTTAGCTTATCGTACGACGGAGTCAACTAAGCCGCCGCCATCACGTAAATTGTATCGCGTACCCCCTATGTGCTTGAGCCGTACCCCCAGTGGTACGCGTACCCCACTTTGAGAACCGCTGGGCTAGATGTGCTTAACGAAACCAAACGCCGCCGGCTCCTCCCTGTGATATAAGATTGGTAGTAATCTTCGGGAGATAGTTGTCTCATTGGTAATTTAGTGATTACTTATAATTTGGAGGTATGACGTCATTGTGACGATCTCCGACTCTAAAGTAATATTTTTAATCTATTTAATATTGATCCCTTTTCGTGTAGAAAATGTTGTAAGATCTAAGTATTTCTACACAGGTAGACATATTTTCCTTTAATTTTAGCTGATTATTATCAGTGAAGTACTGATTATAATTAATAATGATAATTAAGTATGTTATATTTCAATTCGCTTCTACGTTTAATAATTTCTTTTTGTTGTTTCAGGTATCATCGGTACAAAATTAAATATCTTGGATCCGCTGTGGTAATTTAGTTCACAATAATTTATTACAATGATCTTTATGAATTAAACAGTTAGGTTTGTTACTAGTAGTAGTAATGTAGGTTTAGGCAAAAAATAGTTTTAGTTCAATCTCACTAATAATCCTAACATAAATTGTGCTTTTCCTTCTACAATTTAAATAAAATAAATAAAGTTTTATTTTATTTTATTTCAGTGCTTAAAGTCACTCGGTTTTTTGGATTTATTGTGATTTTTTGATTCGTTGTTTCTCCGCAGTAGACCATCCTTTTTTCTCCTCATTCGTTAATCTCCTTTCAGGCCTTTAATATACTATGTCTAAACGTTTTTTTGACATAACTCTCTGAAGCAACCTTTAAACTGATTAACTCCTAGCTCTATTGTCCTTTCTTCATAATTATTTTCAATTTATTCATAGACCATATCAATAATGTCGCTATCTGAATCACAATCAGAGTCACCAGCAATCACGAAGTCGATAGAAAGTGTTCCGAGTGCGTGGGCGGCGATTAGAATTCGGGCGATGTGTCTTGGATAGATGACGCAAGAAACGCAATTTCTACATATTGTGACAAAACAAGAACGTTTTAGTGATGGTAATCCAATACCAACGCAAAACAGAATCAAAAGCGTTATTATGAATAATATGAATTCTTCGATTCATTATTTCTCTACATTTGAATCGATTGGAACTCGTCGCAATGACGACGAATATCAAACAATTCGATTTTATCCTAGTATTGGAGGAATGATAAATCTGACATCCCGTGTGCACAACGGTGAACTGCGGACTACATGAAACAGGACGATGTTTGCACAAGCTTTTCAAATATTTTGACACGGGATGTACCTGCATTTGCGAGATCTATTCAGATCTATATCCGAGGTCTCCAATGTCTCTATGCGCATAAATGTTTGCACTTTTACTTTCGTCTTTCTTGGACAGTGCGTTTCTCTCTTGTATGTTTGCTCTTTATTTATAGCTGGCGGCGCTGGCATACATTTTGATGGACATAAGCAACCTTAAATGGCTTAACGCATCTCTAATATAGATTTTTTTTCTAAAAAGCAGGTTTTTGTTGGAAGTAGAATAGATTATTTAAGGTCATTACCTCAACTAGACTGTACTCTTTTTTTTGTGGACTTGTGATTTGTGGGCTTTTTTTATCTAGAACAGGACCAGTAAGACTTGAGGCTCTTTTGAGGCTTTAAATAGTTATGCTCCTGAGGTTGATGGTGTCTCAGGTTAAATTATTTGGTGAAATTTGCCAAAAAGCAAATGACAGGCGACCATTTTCACCTTCAGAGAGTTTTTTAGTACTATTTGTACTCAAAATATTAATATTCTAAATATAATAATTATTATTACAAAAATGTTAGTCACAATTGCATAATATTGTCCAGTATTTCAACCCTTACCTCCTCTTGGTAGTTACTTCGATACTTCGATTAACGTTGCCTTAAATCGTTTACCATATTTCAACCAGTGGTGGTCTTCCTTTGAGTTCAGGCATTTATTACACGAGCGAATTATGGAAATCATTCGCTCGTTAAATGTTATCGATTTTTAAAACGACATCTCTGCCAAGTATCGAAATAAAGCGTCCCTTCCTGAAACCGAAAGTATTGTATTGTTGTTTGATTTGTAAACACTATAGTAAATGAACGACATTTTATGAAATGTTTAGTAATGTGACCACCTATTGGGCTACTATAATAATATGATTACCATTTTTACATTTTCATATTGATGCACGATAAAGCTTATTGTGACGTATTTTATGGGTTTTATAAAATAAATGTTAAGGAAAGGTAATGTATTTTTAATATATCGATGATAGAGCTTCGCCTTAAAACGTTTATGTATAAAATGTTTTCAAATCATTTGTGTAAAAAAGTATTTTGAAAATAAATAAAAACACTAATACTTTATATGTTAAAATTTCTTGCGCCTTTCTGTGTTTCTGTTGTTACTTAAAAAAACCGTAAGGACCCCTTAAATCCTATGTATTAGAGCAGTGTGATAAAGTATGCTTCCGGTTACGAAATGACTCATGCCTAGTAGCAAAAAAAACAAATCTTAGGTTCTAGATACGCAACCGCTCATATCATACAAAGTCAGTTCAAAATCAAGTATTTAATACATCAGCGGAAAAAATCAATACTTCACAAGTGGTCTGGCCAAAAGTGAATTCGATGTGTTATCTGATGAGATTTTACGCGGTCCGAATTGGGCTTGTAATGGGCAATTTGCGAAACCGCTTCGGGCAAGGAGATTTTTCTTACATGAATAATATCTTCGGGAATCGGGAGGTCGATATTACACGTAGGCTTTACAGTTTGCACGCACGAGGGTTTGTGTCCGCTGATGAAGTGTGCGTGCGGTCCTGGGTTTGATTCTAAATGCTGGGTTTGGTTAATATTTTGATTATCAAATTTTCGGATTTCTGCTTGTTTGTTCTTTAATTAGCTAGGCTCTATAATTTAATTGGTAATACGGGACTATGATACGATCTAAAAGGTGCGCAAAAAGAGCTGTCCTTCAAAGTCGATGCCTTATCGGTACTCTCCTGTGTAGACGTGGCCTTTTCCCCCGTTATATCAACCTTTGTAACAACGATTAAACTAGTTTGCATAAGTAGGCATTAATAACAAACTGTGCTGAGTACTAAATCATTCAATGCTGCGCAAATAGGACACATTTGGCATATGTATTTAGCTCCACGAGAAAACAATCAGAATCGCATCTTCAGCGTTTGTTAGTTCATTGAGGCCTCATTTCGATAAT
This sequence comes from Erynnis tages, assembly GCA_905147235.1. Classification (NCBI taxonomy): domain Eukaryota; kingdom Metazoa; phylum Arthropoda; class Insecta; order Lepidoptera; family Hesperiidae; genus Erynnis; species Erynnis tages. Next base: position 12,414,095 of record LR990074.1, read on the forward strand.
GAGACGCATAGTAATAAGAGAGCCGATGGTACAGCGGCCTCGTTAGCGAGATCATCTCTAAATGCATGGAAACATACGGGTAAATAGTTGGGATTGAACCGCAGCTTTAAACCAAACAAAAAATGGGAATGAATTCTTTTGAAATGGGAACGAATTACATTAGATTTTTGTATTAGTAGGCTTATTTTGTGAGATTTAATACACAGTTAAAACTAGTTCTATTAACAACAGTTCAAACTATTTCAGTTTGAAGTTTTATTTGGTTTCAGGAACTTTCGTTTTATAACTTACCTACCTTTTGAAATTTCAGTAACCACAAAATTTAAAAGCAAAATGAACAAGTCAGTTACGAGTATTTTTAACTACCGATTTATTTTATTTACCGAATTGTTTGTTGAATATCCGTTCCTTATTAATTGTTACGCGGTACCCCCGCCTCCTGTACACTATTATATGATACTTCTTAGTTATAAAATTTAAGGTTAAGAAACTTTGAAGGCACGCTTCGGAGCATGACACGTCATTTCTATTTCGCTCACAAACTTCAGCAGCGCTTCAGTATTGCAGCGCTACGAAAAACGCGCGTAAAACGCCGCGAACTCGTACTCGTATATTCCAACAGGGTACCGTATCTGGCACACCTGTTCGCACTGTTGACCTTTGAGGCTCGTTGAAGTTAGTGCCGTCAAAAGTAAAAGTTAAGTGTAGTTTATCATTCCGGTCGCATAACCTTTTAGAGGGTGAAATTCTACCGGGTGCTGTCTATCGAGGAGTTACGGAGGCACCTCGGACTATGTTTATTTGTGTTCGTTAAGTGGATAAATTTGTTTGTTTACTCTGTGTTCAAATGAGAAGAATGAGGATTATCACTTCAAATAGTTCATGGACATCCTTCTCAAATAATAAACACGGTAGTATAGACTCATCTAATACCAAAGCATCTCCACAATCATCCATCCCGTGTTCCCATAACAAAAGGTGATTACCATAGATTGTTCCGAGTTATTCTGTGTCGGATCGTTTAGGGTTAGAAATGGTCTGTTCCCCGGTAAACTATTCCGGGATCAGGAGAGTATTCCGGGATGGGACGGGGGCGGACGTGTCTAGCGAAATTATATTGGGGTGACCATCATGTGTCGGTTTTAAGGTTTATTTTATAGTATTATTAAGGGCTACTCATGTACCTAGTGATTGACATCAGTCAATTGAGAGTTTGAAATATTTTTGAGGCGGGAAATCAACGCGTTGTATTTTTAAGGACAAAGACGGGGACGGAATAGAAATGAACATATTATAAGACCAGCAAAATTAACAAACAAATCTAATTTCTTCGTAACAATATCCAGCAGGCTCAAAGTCAACATATATAATTCATAATTTATACTTATTTTTAAAAGAGTGCTGGGAGTTTTTTCCGCCCGCTTTTTTCTCCTAATCTACGTTTTGCCCGAGAGGCGATCAAAACGGATGTTTGTATAATGTTAAATGTATGACGTTTATTAAGTGTGCACAAATTGTACCTAATAATGAAGCTTTTGAATTTAAATATAAAACCGCGTTACCATAACACCGCGACATGCGACATAATGGTCGCTGTTTTCCACCGTCGCGCGACGCTCCGCCTACGACCGCATAAACGATCGCCACGGCGCGCGGGGCTTAGAGCGATCGTTTATGCGGTCGTAACCGGAGACCACCGCCTCACCTGACCACCGCACGTCCGGCGCTGGTCGCTTCAGTTTTATACGTCATAAGTTTTAACGTGGGAGAGTTTATCAGTTTTTTTTTAGTCTTATAAATGCGTTTATAGGGTAAAATCAAATACGAAAGCAGGATCCGTATTTTTTTTGGGGTGAGTGCCAAAGGCTAAACAACCAAAACGGATGGTTTTGGTATCCTTGAAGTTTGAGGGGTTTGAAGAATTTAATGAACTTTCTTAAATGTCTACCTAGATTCGCTCAAGAACTATATTATCTAAAAAAGCGTTCTGGCTAGTCACGAAACTGTAAGGAAGCAGCGACTCCGAGTACTTTGAGTAAGCGTCAACAAAAAAATTTCTGTACATTTAGTCAGCTTAATTAAGATTGCATTTTTCTGAACTGTAGTACTGAGGACAATCCAAATTTTCAACACATCAGTTATTGAGAACTTGTCTGAGAAATGAGATTTTTAAGTAAATCTTAGGGAGTGGTCACCCTACAAGCGGTGTAATCCGTCGGCGGCTTTGTGTGTGTTTCACGCGCATCCTAATCGCGATACGCAATCTCGCGCGGCCCCGCCCACGGGAAATGCATTAGGACACCGTTTGCTAGTATATCGGGAACTTCTACAGATTGTGTGAATGAACTAGAAACAATGAATCTTTTGTAGGAAAGATATACGTTATGAATACGATTTTGGATGTGTGGATACCAGAAAAACAAACTTTAGGCGACTATCTTACTTCTTCTCATATGTTACTAGTTTTCATACGTATACAGTCAATACGACTGCAGATAGGAATATTTTGTCATGGGTTGTAGTGACCACAAGATCGAGTCCCGCATGCTTGTTTGCTCCTCGTTAATATAAAAAAAGTCAAGTAGAGAACATAAAAGAAGAAGACTTCTATTTTGTGACACGTAGACAAAAACAAAAAAAAAACATACAGATATAAAGGAAAAAAAGGATAATACGAAAAAAATAAGGTCTTCTTTTAATGAAAAAGGCCTATGCTGGGGTAGTGTACTACTGGTTTTCATTGCAGACCAATTTTAGCTCCGCACCAATGGCTAAATATTAAAGATGTGTTGATCACAAATATCAATAACACAGGGCTAAGCTAATAAATAACCCTAATAACTATGATCATCGCGACCGAAGGCCATCTAGGGGCAATTAGGAATAATTGCTAACAATTAACCGATGCACGCGGGAGTTTCGGATGCACGTACTCGTATCGTTGCAGCGTTGCGCAAACGCAGGTGCAGTCAGATACGCGCCAAATGTCAAAAGCGCATGCGAACGTCATTCAAGACTGAGAAATCTAAAGTTTTTTAAATGGTTTGAGTAGCAAACAGACACAATGTAAAAGATGTGAAAGTTTGTGAGGATGGATGGTTGGATGGATGTTTGTTACTCTTTCATTCAAAAACGTCTGAACAGATTTTGATGAAATTTAGCACACAGGTAGATTATAACCAGGATTAACAAATAGGACATTTTTATACCTCTGTAGTCCATTAATTCTAGTACTACTTACTTACTAGGGTATTCATTTAAAAGTGAACCACTGCGAAAGTTTAAAGCTGCAAATGCATAGAAAATTGAACAAATCTCGAAATTTATTTGTTTAAAATATTTTATTTATTTATTTATTTATATGTGTATATTCAGTTTAGATGTTGAGCTTTTAGTTCCCACGTACAGAGGAACTGTACGAAGGCCGGTCACGATTCGATTCGATGGCGAAACACTCATCGATAGCTAGTTGTCAGTGACGCCACCACCTGTGTTAGTAGAATTTTTGCAAAAAACATTTGCTGCTATCCTTGTACTGTTAATTTAAGATTTACAGGTATGATTTAGATTTTTAATTAGATTTTCTTATTAAAAGTTAAGAAAATCTAATATGTATTAAGATCGGTAACGGTCATTGAACCTACTCTCTTACACTTAAATTGTGATGTGACTCTTCTCGCCAAGAGATGGCGCCACGTGTATCCTGAATCACGCTATCGAAGTTTTCTTATCATTTGCAATATGTAACACTCTTAAATTAAAACACAGCTCCTTAGATCATCGAAGACCCTTCTCCAGACCCTTCTCTCACCCTTCCTATTCTAAATATAATTTTAATCTAAGCATAAGAAATCATAGGCAGAAATTAACTTCACTCCGCAAGTTCCTATGAGCTAAATAACCGCTCCTAAGTCTCTCTCAAACCTGAAATGGATCAAGCCAACCCTAACCCTCGGTCCAGTCATCGCGGACATTGTTGCCTATTTATTTATAAGCGGCAAACCCGGGCCCTTTATCATAACCATCTATCTATACGGCAGTTAGCCGACTACTGCGATGAAGTCTGCAATCACTGCATGAGTTAGATCCTGGGCTATTTGCGTCCAGGTTAACGTCCGAAGGACCTATTTCAAGCAAAAAACGCCCTTATTACCACCACATAAGATTTAATCAGGTATAAGTAGGTGGGGTACTGAAAAATGAGTCTTATTACAATCAGATAAGGTAGGCAGAAGCTGTAGTGTGGTTACATTAAGACTTAGATGCAATCCTTCGAGTTCCGCGTGTTATCATTATATTTCGATCATAATTGCGCAAACCATTTGTTGTTGGATGTTCGTCGGATGTGTGCTCATGAGGTCGACGGACTTGTGATGGAGATGCTTTTAATTGCCAGTTTAGGTGCGTGGTGACTAAGACACGAGGTATAGAGAAGGAGATGACCACCGTTCTTATAAATTGCAAAGCATGAAAGATTTCAACGGGAAAATACCTGGCTCCCATCGTGCTGAATTGATTTACCTAATCACTTTTTACGAGAAATACTTGAAATTATATACCCACAACATCCTTGAAAAACACGTTTCATATGTCAAGTCTGTTTGGCATCTGCCCATACTCGTGGCAGATCGAAACGATTACTATATTTCGTATAGTTTATTCCCAAGCTTATTCTCTTAAGCTTATTCTGCCCAAGTTTATTCACAAGGCACATGTCCGTTTACTCATTTACTAACCGACGGCGCCCGAAAAGGAACAAAAATCCCGAACTCCAGGGATACTTAGGTGAGTTTCAATCAAAGAGCAGGCTAGAGGGCGGTCGAATCTAATCGAGTTTAATGCCCACGGCATTCCGCAGCTAATTGTGTGCCACGGTGTGGGACAAAGTGGTCTAATCCTGCCCGCTAATGGGTAAGGGCGCGCGCGCACTGGTGTGTTTAATAACGCGATTATTCCGTCGCAAGAGACACAAAACCTTAATTAGTCGCAAGGGACGGGCAAACGTTGAATTTTTGTCATGTGGTCGCTATGCGAAAACCTCCTAAATAATAAATAAAAAAAATTGAATTTCATTCATAATGTATTATATTTTTATTTATAAAATCAGTCACAAGGGACGGACAACCTTCAAATTTTTATGTGGTAGCTATGCGAATATGTTAAATGTGAAATGTTTAATGTTTTAAATAAATAAAAAACTGAATTTTTTTAATATATAATTTTTTTTTAATAAATATATTTGTATGAAAAATACTGCCTTTGTGTGCATTATGAAGATTTTATGACATATACAAGATGCAAGACGACATATGCATGACATATACAAGACGACCTGAGTGGCGCAGTGGTTAAGACACCGGTGCGCTGTGCGGAGGGTCCTGGGTTCGATTCCCAGCAGAGCAGAGATTGATGAATTTGAATATCTGTTTCTGGTCTGGGTGTGTTGTGTTGTTGTCTTGTGTGTGTGTCCATGGCACCCACGACAGAGGGAATCCTAGTGTGGGGCTATGAGTGTGAAGCGTTATATTTAGCGTTATTATAAATTATAAATTTAACCACTTCACTGTGTTTACAAAGTTATCAAAAATGCCATAAAATACTAATGTTTCTAAACAATAATACAGTAACATTCAAAAATTCAATAAACCCGTAAGTAGATGTACTCGTAATAATTTGACTCTTGGTCAATGGTCAAGCTTAATTTTGGTCGCTATACTCGCAGTCGTGGTTGTAGGGCTACCAGTGTGCGCGCGCCCTAACAGGGTCGTATTGGCCACGGCCTGAGACCCGCTTTGTTATTACCATACCCCTTCCGTGTGATAATCGAGGCGATGGGTTATGAATTACAAATAAGCAGAGAGCAGAGAACGTCAGAGGTGATATTGAAATGTTCTAAATGTTTTCTTAACTACTATATTGTTACGCAAAAAGCAGGAACCTTGTCGCATACGCATGTGTTAATATAATGGAATAAAAACTTTATATAATTATTATTAAACAAAAATAAGGCTTGCAACAAAATAGTTCATTGATTGACAAATTGATAAGGTCATTGTTATCGAAACGGTGGAGAGGCGCAGTAGTAATTTGCGAGGGTTATAAATATAACCCAACCTACCTGCAATGAAAATAGAAATTCTTGCGCAAGAAATTCTGTCTGACATAATAATGTCGTAATACTATAGGTTTAACGAGTGAAATAAATCTTTGTTTACAGTTAAAAATATAAAACGAAAAACATAAACGGTAAGTATAGCAAGAACGGTTTTGCGAAATCCAAGTTCAAACGACATTCTCCTTTAAAATGTTATGATACAATAAAATAATTAATTCTGTATATTTCAAAATCGCCTTATACCATCCTTTGCCTCATTATAAATGGGTCGATGAATCAATTTAACACTTACTAATCACAAAATCGATTAAATTTGAATTTTATAGCAATCGATACGTCATTATTATTCCGTGCAGGCGTCAAAATACATATTGTTATTAACGTATGATGTAACCTGTGACTTGTGGTTAGGGTTACCATCTCAACGATTATTTTTAATGTACACTAGAGATTAAAATATGTTGACCTAAAAAAAAGTCCTGTTAATTTCATTTCATTTAATGTTTATATATATTTGTGTTAATTTATTTTTCACAAATTTTAACAAAATACCTGATGGTAGTTGGTCTCCTTTCCTATTGCCCACTTGGACACCCCACTAGTGAATCATTTTCACGCCCATTGTCTGTTAATTATTATAAATTACGATTACAACGCGTTATTGACAATGTGTGTAATTTATGGCACTCATTAAGAAGACAATGTCATAACAAATTGTGAATAACATTGTAAATTTTCTTGCAAAATTATCGCTAGTAATAACCGCACGTTAAATTCGCAACGTGCTATATTACAGAATTATTGTCAATTGTGTAGTTGCATTGAAATTTGACGTATTGTACCCCTTGTCCTAATTGGCTTATGTATCCGATAAACAGACACGACAAAATTAAACACAGGGCTCTCTGTGAAGCTGTCCTAATTGAAATACTCACTGATATGCGGCAACTTTTGCTACCGACATGGCAATTAGGACACGGGGTTAGATGCAATAATTAAAATGGTGATAGCAATGTAAAAAATTAATTAATGAATTCCCGAATGATTTGATAATTTTTAAATAATAATGATTTTAAGGCCATATTTTGAAGGTGAGATTAAAAATAATAAAACAGTTAAAATGACCAAACTGATCTATTCCAATAGACAAAAGTAATAAAAAATTGGTTTTTTGGTTATTAAGTGAATATGGCAATGGCATTGAAAAAATCAGAAGCGTTCGTGCGAAACGTTTCATAATCTTTGCCAAAAGCCTCTGTCCAGTCTGCCGTAATTACACCTCGCTGTGATAGGGTTATAAATTAGCAAAACCGAAATCCAAAAACGAACGCGACCGTCTACGACATAGATGTAGATTTAAATAGATCAAGTTAGCCCATCAGACAAAAAAAGAACGTTTTAGTACTTTTAGTGATTTAGGGAATCCTACATAATCGCAAAGTCGAATCAAAAGCGCCAGTACGAATAATATGAATTATTCGATTATTCATCATCATCATTTGATTTAATTCGAAGTCGTCATAATAATCGAGTATCAAAGAAATCGATTTTATTTGAGACATTAGATTGGAGGAATAATATAATATCTGATGCAGACGACACCGTGCTCCACGGACTAAATGAAACAACGGCGATGGTTGCGCATTGCAAAAACTTGTCAATCATTTTGACACGGGACTTACATTTTTCGTGATCTATTTAGATGAATATCTGTGATTCGACCGAGCTCGCTCCCCACTGTTCATTATTGAATTTGCATACTCAATACGCATGCGATCGAAAGGAAAATCACCCGGAACGGAGACCTTGTTCATTGGTCAATTATTCACTTTCTTCGGACTCGCTCGATCGATTGCTATCAACTTCGCCCTTATTTATTGGGCCAAAATTGCCCCCATTCGCCGATGTTTCAATTGATAGGGCATTATTTATTGTTGACGCAATTGAATTCTGTCCAACCCTGATATTATGTGATATTCATCTTGTTGATTCAGTACGAGCATTTGTCGGTGTCTTTCCCTCGTTTGTTGCATTCAGATTCGTGTCATTTTCATTTTTGTGAATGAATACTTTTTTGTTTCTGCTTAATGTATTTGCATATCTAAAAATGGTAAATATAGATTGATCAAAATTAATTCTTAAAAAGTAACAATTCTGTACCTACTCGTATATTTGTGCAAATAAACGTTTTGTCTTTATCTTTTACGTTTTAATGCTGACTGCTGCTTTTGTTAACCCGATCTAGCGGGTGTTCAAAAGCGTCCATCAGTTTTAATACAGCGATGCTCTAAGGAATCACGTAGTGCGGTTACACTGACTAGCCCTGTTGCTGTACCCGCTTCCTTTTTTTCAGTAAATGCTCATACACCACCAAGATCGGATAGCTACAAATTTTTGGATCTAAAAATTTACGCTGTTTTTAGGTGTATCACAGAAGCAAAGCGATAAAGATGTCTGTACTGTTACATCCTACTTATCGTGCCTACGTATGTATATCGTTAAGGTTACAATACAATTGAATTAAATAGCCCTTGCTAAATTCTAGGTAATTTAAATATGGCAATTACAGATTATTTTTTCAATTTTTTTAGATATACGGACTAAAGTTTTAAGAATTTTCTTCTAACGCTTCTTGATCAATAACCCATAAAAAGTTTTCTCTAACCCACTGTCTAGCATATTATGTTTTTCCTAAACATGACTATTTACTGAGATGTCTCAATTATTGATATCTACTATTAAAGATGAAAGATAATATTCCCATCATCTCTCTGTCGGTACAAGTAAAACAACTCCTTAATTCCTTGCGGTCTCTAAGGAAGTTTCGAGTGCGTGGCTTCTTTAACGTATACCTACTACATAACATAAGTCTGTGGTTTTCCATACGCTGTTCCCATGTCTCTGTAGTCGTTAGTTGGCTATTTTTTCCGGTTCCACTATCCTATTCAGCATCTTTTTGTTCTTTTTTGTCTTCAACACGTTTCTCGGTACCATTTATGGTGTAAAAACCCTCTTAACGTATTAAGTTAATGTAAAGATATAATTTCAATAATGATTATGCATCGGCAATTGCTATCCATTACGCACTTGTCTCGTGCAATTTATTGAATGTGGTTTGAGAATGTTGCGCTTAAAGTGATAAAAATTGCGCTTAAGGTGATAAGTGTTTTCTCTACATCACGATTTTTAATATATCGTGATTTTTTTTATCGTACGCAAGCTTACAAAGTATAAAAGCTTCTGTCTAATTGTTTTCCCTTCAGTTCTGTTAAAAGTTCTTAAAAAGAATCTTATTTATATACAAACGAAGCTTCTGTTAAAAATTTGCTTTCATCTAATTTGTTATAAAAATCATTCATTGTGACCAACCTAGGGTCTTTACAGTGTTCAAAGGCATCATCGTATTATGTAAAGATTCTTGTTGCACCTGCAAAAAATTAAAAGACTGAGCGTCTTTTGCTCCGCTGTCCTTAAATCACAGACCTTGGAATCAGCAACGCTACGATTCTTTAGGTATGGTCAGTGTCTATGGACGAGTGTCTATGACTCATTTGCTTGTTTCTCTAGTTCTGTTCTCAATGCCTGGTAATCTCACACCAGTTCCTTAATACATATCTGTATGCCAGAAGCTTTCAACCATTACAATGGATTGTGCCACTTTTACATAACAAACAGACATGCGCGTGCGCTGTCCTCACGCACGAACGCGCTGCACTGTGAACTGCAGATAATTATCGTTGGTGGCCAAAATCAATCATTTTGTGTGCCTTTCTAACTGCTGGTGATTTAAGCAAGGAATTCGTTTGAAGTAGAAATGGCAGAGGTAGTGTAGATGAAGTAGGAAGTGATCTATGTTAAGAAACTCAGACCAGCGGGCAAAGAAAAGTTATTTGGAGTTACTTCATGTTGAAATAGCAAAGGCAGTTAAATTGAGGATAGGAATAGGGATGCTTTGAATTAATGATTAAGGATAAAAATAATTTAAAAAAATTAAACCAGCTACAAAAAAGTAGGGGAGGTATGGTTGCCAGGGATTCTTTGAGGCGAACATCTTAGTCCTCATGAGTAGCAAAGCATCCGATCGAAGCCATTTCTAATGTTTACCAGCTCTGTATAAAATTTGTAGTAACACCACAAACGCCATAGATCTTATTTAATGGATCGTGCGTTATGTAATTTGAATGGACCATGGTGGACAGAGTTCGTGAACTCTCAAGGCCCAGTGCTTTGAAAACAGCGACTAATCTTAGTCACCCTAACCTCATATGATTGTGCTTGATTGATCATGTTGATCTGGTCACTGATTAGTCAATGAAAAAAGTCGATGACTGTAAAAACATTTTGGTAACAACTACTACTAAAACATTTATAGTTCTTTTGAAGTTTGAAAAAATTGCTTGTTATTTTATTTTGGGGAACGGAAGGAACTTTCGCTACGTCAGCTGATGATTGTTGGGCTTTCCAAAGTGTGTGGTTCTTGGCAAAAAGTTAAAGAGTCAGAGCTTTCATGGGCTTTCCTCGTTACAAAGAGTGGTTAGAGCGAGCTTTATTTATGTATCTGTGTAGCACTCAAATTATATCATTACATATTTATTAAGTCCCTCATTAATTTATTCACTTTCTCCGTTACATTAAATTCTGATTATTTTCTTTATAGTTCTATTATTACTTTCTAATATTTCCATTGTTATTTGATCGTCTTGGTTTTATTAATCATCTTTTTTCTTTTATCTCAAGTCTATCTGATCGTAACGAACCGTATCAGTATGGTAATCGATTGGGTCCATTAGAATCAAGGTATAATGAATAATGCCGTACAGTGTTTAGGGACTCCGACCAGTCCCGGGTGCCTGACCCGCGCAACCAATATTGGGAGGTCTGAGGTCCAGATCAATGTCACTCAGACAGACCAACTATAATATTACTTGTTTTATGTGGTAGAATTTGGGTTGAAAATGTGAAATTTTAGCGAATTTGACACTATTTTTATAGCCTAACCTAAGGCTATTATTATTATACGTTAGACCAACGTTAAATATTTACGTTTTATGTTTTTGCATAATTTTAAATTTTTTTAAAATCCTGTAAAAATAGGGATGAAAATCTGTAATTTTTTAACATTTGGACATAGAACTGTAAACACCTAAAAAGAGGATTTAAATATTTGTTTAGGCTCATTCATTAAATTAGCCAGTTAGGTACACTGTTTTTTTAAATAGATAATATCTATGTTTCATTTCACGTAAGCGAGTATATCTTGCTTGTCTCCTAAAAATTTAAATTGTAAGCTAATTTACTTGGTTACGCACACATGAGCGCTTGTAAGCATGCAACACGCAACCCACAAACAAATCTCACCCGTCTTCGTGACTTAAAACTCTACCTACCTACTTGTATTTGTGAGTTAACCGTCCGTTGTCGAACATCATTCTCCCCGCGATGCTATCTTAAAGGCATTCTTAAAGGACACCGGGCATTTTTAACTGAAAGGTTATCGATGGTTAATGTGACTCTCATTAAACAAAGTAGATTTGGACAGCCATGGAAGGTAAACATAAACGCTTTGGATTTAAGAGTATCAGCGTCTATGTTATGGATACTCTTGCTTAATGTTTACCATTTTAAGAAAATAAAAGATTTATAAAATGAATTATTAGACACTAATGGCGTAATGATGATGGAGCACAGGTCTCCGACCAGGTGGACTGACGACCAGAAGAAGACAGCGGGAATGGATTCAAAGGGTCCAGGACCGGGCGGAGTGACGTCGATTAGAGAAGGCCCATGTCCAGAAGTGGACTACAAAGGGCTAAAATGAAAGTAGGAAGGATGACGTAATATTGATAAGTAGCTCTTGCCCGCGACTTCAGACCAACTTTAGAATTTGGTTTTCTAGATTAAATTTTTAGAATAAAGTAGTATAGAACAGAAGTCATTTTCGAGAGTTTTGCATTTATAACTACGTCGTAACAAAATGAAAGTCAAGATCAGTACCTAAATACAATAGATTTATGGTTAAAAAACGTGACTCCCTCAAAAAATACAAAGAATATTTTGACTGTATACGTTGTTTGCCAATAACACGGATGATGGATCTGATCGTAACAAAACCCACAAAAAACCTTAGGCACTTGATCTCTCGACACGGGATTAATGCGTTACGTCAAGCCATCATTTCTCACCCACCCTTCCATCAGCGCATTTTACAAAAAAAGCACTCGAAAAAATATTCAAAACGACAAAAAAGTTAATCACAAACGTACCCGTCGTGAATGTCAGTTGAGAAATAACATTGTCTAATTGCACGAAACGATTTTTTTAGGTTGTAGACCCATAGTAGCTCGACCTTACCTTCAACCCGTCCTAAGACATGATCTTTAAGTCTTGTGGTTTGGCTGGGGAGGTATGGTTGCCGAAGATACTTTATTTGCGTTGACATTTGTGCGCATACAAACTTTGAAAGGATATCTTCACTATTTGAGGTTGGAAGTGGGTATAGACAGCAGTGACCACTTAAAATCAGGTGGTCTGCATGCCCGTTTGATACTCAATTACTTTAAAAAACCTTTCAAATTAGGTTCCAAAAAGTGAACACGAAATCTCATCCAGAATCGTCTCTGGACTCCCTTTTTGTAACGTCTCGTTTATATCCGTATCTCGCTTGATTGATGGCTTCGGCTCAGCGCAGGGGCCCATCTTTAATGGACTTCTGACGTTGATTTAATAAAAACCCTTCATTACACCATCAAAAGATGTCAGGGTCAGCCCGCGGTCCCGAACCGAACGTGATATGCCGTAATTATTCAAGGCTAGCTAGCGTCCGTTTAAAATATGAACTCCGGAGGAAGATGCACTTAGAAAGAGCGTGTAAGCATTCGGGACGATTCGAATCATCGTTTATTGTAAGGAAAAAGTATCGGCATTTCGTTTCTGATTAATAGGGACCACCTCTCCATCGTATGGTCCGCAAAAAATCTCCCCCAAAAGGTCAACGAACATCGCAATTATGATTCGGAGAAGGCCCAGCAATCGCTCGTACGCACGACGGCGAACGGGACGTCGCGTCGCGTCGGCGGCCATTTTGAAAATATTACCGCGAAAAGCGGCACGCGCGCACTTTGTTAGCGTACCCATAAAAATCGTATCTCTTTTTCTCTTCAGTCCTTCGACGGTTAAAAATTCGGAGGGCTCCATAATAAGGCGAGCTTTATTTGCTCGATTTCGGCTACTGAATGGGTCCTTTGCACTTGGCTCGCAAACTCGCAATCATCGGGGCGCAATTTGAATACGGCCCTCGTGTTTTCTTGCTCGTCCTTTTCACGTGACACGGGGTTGTTAACACTGGAATTATTCTGAGAAGCCTTGAGCTTTAATTAGATGCGTTGCACCTTTAACAGTGTTGTTTTTTTACGAAAATATTTGGGTATCTCGGCGTTTGCTTGTTTGCTCGGAGTTGTGTATTTTTGCCGGACATGGACCATTATTTGGTGTTCGCTTTGTGTTATTAGAGCCAACAGCTCTTGTCGTTTTAAGTGGTGCGCTGAGTAAAGAGACCACTCTATTGAGGTGTTTATGCCAAAAACATTGGGAAATACAAATAAGTCGACTTTCGGGAATGCGTTGTGTCAATGAGTGGGACGAGGGTGTGGGACGTTTCTGGGTTCATTGACGATTTTAAAGTTGTTAAATAATAATTTGTGAAATGAGAAAAAGAATTAGAAGAGAAATAGAACTAGAATTAGAAGAAACGAGAAAGACATTGGAGTCAGTCACCAATGTTTTATGATTAATTTTCAAATGAAGTAAAAATGAAATCTACTTTTAAACCAAGGGGTACAAACCGTAAAACATTAGCCCCTGGTGAGGACTCTCCTTTCATGTAATTATGAAGACAGATGACAGATGTTAACGACCTTAAATTCAGCTTGAGTCAATGGCCGCAAAAAAGTCGATCCTAATCGCTTTTTCATCATACTTTATACCCCCCATTAAGGTATTTAATCTACATGTATCAGAAGTAGCTACATTGCATTAGGATAACACACCAATTTTGTAATTACATCACTACATACTAATGTCAATTAGGGCTGTCCCAAATAAAATGTTGAAGACATAAATAACAACATAAAATCTACTCCTCCTTACTTCCTTTCACCCCTTAGTAATCCTCACTAGAGATAATCGACACAACTCCGCCCGGTCCACCCTTGGAATCCAACGGTTTTCCACTGTCTTCTTCAGGTCATCAGTACACTTCGTTGCAGGGCCGCTTATGCTCCTTTTACCTAGAGGTAATAAACCAAAATGAGACAAATGACCTGTACATTTTCCGTGTCCATTGGGAGGGTTTTTTGTCCTGGACATTGTACCATCACGTGGCAGCCCTATCTGCCTGACAGACGTGAGATCGTAACTCGCCTACGTACTTGTAGTGAAATATCAACATAGACATATTGTCTGTATAATTACAAGCCTGGGGAGCGAAGACAATGGAATAAACTTTTTAATCAATCACGTGTTGGGTGAGGTCGGACTGTCTGTCTGTTGGTTTTGGCACACGTTGCGTAAGCGCTCGATATAGTGTGGTCGCTAGGGCTGTGGATTATAGTTTATTTTCTTAATGAATGAAAAAAAATAAAGGTGGGTATGTATTACGAGTAATTTCTTTCGCCTTAAAATTTATAGTTTCTTAGCCAGCATTGTCACTGTAAGAATCAATAAAAATATTATTTAAGGGTTGTAAAATCATTGAAAAAAATCTAAAGTCAAATTTTTCAAGTAGTAGAAAGAAATCTCATTTTGCCGGCCAGAGGCATCACTACGCCACATCCAGCTTCCGCAATCAGGTTATGAGAACGTCGGTACTACCACTAAATTTATAATACTTAAAGTACTTCTAGGACAAAATGAAAATAAATTTGAGCGGTAGTCGTTGGCAACCCTACCAAAGTAATTTGCGCACGAGTTTTGATTTTGACGAATGCTCTACCATACATTGTATAGCACAAAATAAAATGTTCAAACACCGGGCTTAATATTACTCTGCGGTTATTTAATTTGTGGGTGTATGTTATTAATTCAAACGTAGCACCTTTGTAGTGATATTCCTCGAATGAAGGTGTTTCTTATAATGGTTTATTGAAATGCAGGATAGCTATGGATGAGGTGTACTACACTATGTAATAATTAAAATTATCTTATCACTAAACGAGGCATTAGCAAAAAAAGTTTAAAACCGAACATGTTATTAAACAATTAAAAAACATTACACTTGATTTCCGACACAGAAACGGAATCACAGTACTATCAATCACTGCGGGCTCGAGCGCCGAATTTGACATTTGCGTTGCTTGCGTCACGACCGTTGACCGCATCGCGCGCGGCGTGACGAAACGATCGCGAACAGGGTGCTTGCTTGGCGCGGAATCGCTACTAAGATAGAGGTCCACATTTCAGGTTTATCATCAAAAATGGCTTAAGGCATAATTTCTTAAACTCATTTAGGAGCCAAATTTTTTCAAAGTTAATGGAGCTAACCACCATGTAAGAGAGAAGATGCCAAAGTGGTCACTGCAGTCCCAGCCACACCCAGCCTCGAACGGGATTATAAATTTGATTAGAATTGAATGCTTTGCTATTTCGGATATCCATTCTTCAAGGGTTTCTCGTATGATATCTCATAAAGTTACCCTTACACATGGAACAGTTCAGAATAGAATAGAATAAGAAAATAGCAGTATAGAATGACGACCGCGTCTAGCAAAGCACAGACCGCTCTCCGACCAGGTACTGACGATCGACTGAGGACTGACGACCTGAAAAAGACAGCGGGAAACCGTTGGATTCAGAGGGCCTAGAATCGGGTGTAGAAGTGTAGATTAGGGACAGCCCATGTCCATAAGTGGACTATGAAGGTCTGAAAAGAACCAAGGAGGAAGGATAGAATAGTACAGAAACTATTACACGAATCTACGAATCTAAAGCTATTGTACAAATTTATTAAAGTGAAATGCATTAAACTACGAGTACTAACTACGTCTGGGGTGAAATATACAAAAGCAACGTCTCAATCCAGCAGGGTTTTCGAAATATTGTGTTCTTGTGTCTGAATGTTTGAGTAACAGATAATAATTTCGTTCGTGGCGCTCGCACCAGCACCGTTGGCCAATGCACGGAGTAATTTAACAAATTGTTCTCTTTTTGTTACCAGAATATACCTAAGAACAACGTTCGGTGTTGCTACTGTTAATATTTATCGTATCGTGCATATGGAAATTTAGAATTGGCTGCTGCGATCGACAGACTAACTTATCGGACAAAATTTAAACACAGAACGATGGAGAGGTCCAAAAATTTATATCCGTTAAATATGTAGTATGTAATCACATTACTTTTTAGTACCTATATTATTAAGCCTCACCAACATACTTACCTATTAAACTTTTTCTTCAAATTTCGTTTAATGTTTCGGTATTATTGACTCAAGTAACTAACCTCTTGTATTATTCCTTTCAGGTAAATGACGTCTCTTCACTGTTAAGCTCTGGAGTAGTAATGTTACTGTCGAGGTAACTCCAGCAAAATAATTTTTGGGTTCGAACCTGAAACAGAGAAGTATCATAGTAATTTAATTTAATTTTTAATTTAATTTTAATTTATTTATTTAAAACAAATAAAGACACTTCAACAATATCACTTATAGTTGGATGTTACAAGGGGTGAATTGAGACATTGACTATTAAATAGCAGGGAACTTGCAAGTTATTTTTTTCTGCATTAAAAATTCTGTCAATATTGAAAGAATAGATATTGCTACTTGTAGATCTTTCTCACTTATCGCAAGTCTCGCGAAAGTTCATTACGACCAATGGTCGGTAATATCTATATCAACACGAAATGTTTACGAAACTAAGAATAGGTTTATGAACTTTACATTTTCGAGGAAACCGTTAGTGTTTGAACGAGTAGGTTTGGAGAAGACTTAGACATAACCGTAAAATATTTTGTAAATATTACGATTACAGATGTCATGTAGGTATGTATTGGATTGAAAACTTCCGTCTATTTTTAGTAAGTACCTAAGGTTTGCACCTTAGGTACCTACAAAAAAAAATGAATAGATGACTAGATGTTTTTTTACCTATTGTCTGTAAACTGCTCTGATGTTGAAAATTTTTTTTAAACTTTCTTTGGTTTTGTGTAATTTTAAATAAATCTAAAAAATGAAAAAGAAGATTTGTACGTTTTTAAAAATTGTACTTACAATCAGGCGATGTTACTATTTTTGCTTCAATGAGTCTACCGGTATAGACTACTGATAAAAACGGCTGCCATATGATCCCAAGCGATCCATCAACCGTTGACACCCCTATTACTTTTACATTCTGATCGTTGATGGGTTTGATCGTAATGTTATTCAACCATCCGAATGATAGCCGCGTAACTGTTACGTATTAAAGTTCGATTGTTCTTAGATTGGTTTGGTTTGGCGTAATAACAGACGAACATGTATGTATGTCACGTCACCTGCGTTGCATTATGAAAATGAAGACTATGGGTATACCTATAACAAATCAGTACTTATAGTGAATCAGTCTAATGATCTTAGGCACGTATCGTGTAAGGCGAAACGTAGATTCAAGAAGACTAACCTTTGAAGATTTTGTTAGTGTCATAACAAAGGAGCACAGGCTGCATTCAGACTAGGTTCTTGACCTGAATAAGGAAGGGAAACCAATGAAATAGGTCCTAGGACCAGGCGGAGTGGCGTCGATTAGGAGATGCCCATGACCGGGTTACTTTGATACTGCGTTAAAGTAACCCGAATTATTAAAAGGTTAAAAAAAAACTTATTTTAATGGGATTTAGAATGGTAGTAGATACGCCGACGTTTAAGAACTTTAAAAAAAAACAATTAACATCCATCACTATACTATATCGTGTACTTTATTTATATCCGATTTACTTGTAACTCAAGTCTACTATTCCCTTTAACAACACTTTGCCACAAGTCAAAGCAATAACACAATAAACATAGGTACAACAATTTCCCTCCATCCCGACGTATCGGCGATCTGCAACGATCCATCAATGTTAATTAGCGATCCATTGTCGTACACCGTGTAGCGAGCACTAACGAATTGTTCTCGATTGTACCGATCCATCAATGTATGGCGATCATCGGGAAATTGTTCCGAGAAGTTGATGGTTTTATTTTCGAATTCAGAACGACTGAGTAAAGGACCGAATGAATAAGTGACCGAGTGAACCAAAAAAGTTCAAGTTTTCAATTGTTCGTTCTATATGTTTAATTTTTAGACTGTTTCTGAATTAGCTTAAGGTTGTGCCTTTTTTAAAGCCATGGCAACATTTCACCTCATAGACATATCGCAAATAAAAACAAGCAAAGGGCTCTGGGAGTGAAATTAATCTTTGAATATGATTCATTCAATTTCATTCGTTCTTTACATTGTCAGTAACCCATTAATGACCCACTACAGGGTCGGGTCTCCTCTGACAATGAGAGGGATGTAGGCCTTAGTCCACCACGCTGGCCTACTGCGGGTTGGTGGACTTCACATGCCTTCGAGAACATTTTTTTTGTGAACTCTCAGGCATGCAGGTTTCCTCACGATGTTTTCCTTCACCGTAACAGCAGGTGATATTTAATTTTATAAATCGCACATAACTTTTTTACAAAGTCATTGGTGCGTGCCACAGGGATTCGAACCCGGACCCCTCGATTCGAGGTCGAATTCTAAGCCACTGGGCTATCTTTACATTATTATAGATTAACTAGCTCGATTACTGAACTCGATCGCAGTGGACCGCTATTTGTGTTATTATATTATTATCGTTTATATCGGTTTGTGCAAGCGGCACGTGTTTCATTGTTTTAGGCTGCGATTACGCCAAATCAATTCGGAAATAGTACGGAATAGGCGCCGCAAACTTCAAAGGGTTCGCAGAACAGAAAAAAATATTCTTATAGGCATTGGTTACAAAATTGTAGGTAACAAAGCTTCCCAATATAATTATAGTTTTTGAGATCAGCCAGGGTTGACTGCCTTAAGCTATATGTTACAGACTGCTTTAGGCAATTAGTTTAACCCATTCTAAAATATTATATTCAAAAGCTAATAAATTAATAGTAGCTAATGGTAACGCACTAAAAAAACCGGTGTACTTTCTTTGTAATCTACATTGTATAGGACGCATAGACACTAAATACCGAGAAAAAGCATCTCGCTTTTACTTTCAATTTACCACAGACTATCAATTAAAACTATCATTCAACAGATTACGAACAAAACGCCTACAGTCGCGTAGGTAGATACAGAACTATGCGAAAAACTCTCATTTTTCTTACACAATGGCACTTTCGATTTTCGATATCTGCATTGTTTTCGAGACAATCAACCGATACGTCTGTCTGATATCAATTAGTTTTGTCTCTTCATCGCCGGTGTGAAAATTTAAACGGTCACAATGGCTTGCGTGCTTGCGAATCCATTCATTCGTTCTTTATTTAAGAAAATGTAATGACGGTTTTTCGATAATGCCGTTTCAGTTTGTTGGTATCTACTTGAGTATGTTATTAAAATTCTTTAAATTAAGATATTGTTTTTACAGCAAAACATGGCATTAACTAACATTTATTACATTTGAAACTACTACTACATGTTACAGTTGATTTTAAATAGTGTAATTATCCTAATGTCGCTTATGCTCGTGTATTTATTTTATTGTACCTGCCTAACACAGTACAATAATTTACCTATAGGTGCGAATATTAGGCTACTGG
Source organism: Erynnis tages (assembly GCA_905147235.1). Taxonomy (NCBI): domain Eukaryota; kingdom Metazoa; phylum Arthropoda; class Insecta; order Lepidoptera; family Hesperiidae; genus Erynnis; species Erynnis tages. Next base: position 12,434,014 of record LR990074.1, read on the forward strand.
CTAGAGTTCCTCTTATTAGATTACTGTCTTATGACGCAGCTATAGTTTTTTTTTTTAAGTCGTTGAGAAATAACGAGCTACCTTTTTTGCTGACCGTCTCACGTGCTTCGATATGCGACCTCCTTGTATCAGGCAAGATAATTATTTTAATACGCACCAGAACCTGAGCGCACTTTCACTAAGATTTGCATTTTCCTTCTGTAAATAGTCGTGTGCAGTTATAGTTTTTGCGAAGTCGAACAATGCGGCAACACAATAGTGTTGCCATATAAATAGACGGAGATAAGTGGTTCCAGGCCACAGATAACGTACAGTAACCGTTGGAGAAAATCGATAATTTTAAATACAAATGGCCCCTTAACTATCATATTTTCATTTTAATCGCTATGGTAATTCAATTGCAATGCACCATTTAAATGAGTCCAGTTCGTTCGTTAGCATGACTTTCCTCTTTAGCGATATGACGATAACTTTTCGGTTCAATTAAGCAAACTAAAATGTTACGTCACAGGCTCCGGAGAATTCAAAACTCATTATCAATTTATACGAAGGATACCTCATTAAGATTAACGACTGGCACAAATAACTTTATATCATTGCCACTAATTGACAATGCGGTGTTGCCGCCGAAAAAAGAAGTATGTAATTCGAAAAGGGAACCGGCGGATGTACGAGTATCTAAGTAGCTATTTGGCCGGGGAACGTCATTAGGGGAATTCGATCGCCTAATCACACGTTCGGATCGCAACTCGGCAGTGGCGCGAACCGCTCGCGTGATCCGATTGGCCGATATCGGCACGTGCGTTCGGAACATCCGCAACGGATGCCCCTGGAATTTTATTGAAAACGTTTTGTGGAATGTTATTGATAAGACTGAGATACTTTCTAGACCTGTTGAGATTTATTAGTGTTTTTATTTAATGTTTATGATAATCTAGTGCAGTTTGTCGTGGGAACTCAACCGTATTGATGTTATTTCCGCTCGCACCGGAGTCGGAGTGTAGCGAGATCGCTTTATTATACATACAAATGTGTTTGTTATTTGTTTACATGATGTCCACTGGTGTTGTGCAATTGCACGTAATGTTTGAGGTAAAATTATGTTAAGTTTATCGACTTCCTCAATGTTATACTTATATCCTGTTTATGCAAAAATATAGCTATTTGTTTAAGTTTATGCGTTTTCTTCAGCAATGAACATAAATAAAAATATAAAGTAAAAATACGTAGATTGTTGATGAACTAAATTCATTAAATTGCTTTTAATTATGATTTTTTTTGTAATTATTAAACCTAGGAATCCCATCGCTTATCCAACCCTAAACCAAAAATTACTCATGAGTTTGATATTACCTATAAATACCGTCTGGAGTAAGGCCTAAGGACTAAGGCCTACAACCCTCTCATTGTGAGAGGAGACCCGACCCTGTAGTGGGTCATTAATGGGTTACTGACACCGTCTGGAGCATAATTGAAGAATCTTCTTCAAAAAACGTAAACATAGCTCATCATTAAAATCCGCATCAAATTGGCCGTGACAAATAGTCACACTAGCAACCCTTCGGTCCAGTTCAGGGTTTGAAAACATTTATACGATTGCTCAAAAAGTGATTTAGTACGTTAACTTAAATAATCCGTGAACATTTCAACCCGTGGCCAGCCAGATAATAGTATACATACACAAGTAACGAGCCCCTAGATAACAATGTGATCTCGCCCAGCCATCGTCCCATTACCGGTGGCCGACTTTCCCCTTCAGAGTCAGCTGTCCGCCTAGTTATACAAATAAACTTGGCAATGTCACTGGTACAGTATTATAGGCTTTTAATTATAAAAAAAATTAAGAATTATTTAAATAACTATTAAGGTGGCACTCCACTTGGCTTTGTGGTGTTCGCATACTTGTATTGTTGTTCACGTAATTTGATGAATGCATCACTATGCGAAATTGACTTATATAGAGCTTCCACACAAAGTACGCATAAGAACTTACTTCGGAAGGATTTAAATCATAACCCTAAACAGTTACTACCATTACCACTCTTCTTACCTTTTTCTCTTTCAAAACTATGAAATCCGCCGACTAATAAACTTGATAAAGCAGACTACACATATGAACGAAGCTGAGAAAAAGTACAAATTTAGGTCTCAATCCTTGAGTCTTATTAGTAATCTATAGTAATCCCCGTACGTATGTTACTATACATTCGCACAAACACGTCTAATTGGATTAGTCACCCAATGAACAATATCGCACCTCGCACGGTTCGGAAATGTCGCTCACGATGTCCGCCGGATCAGCGGATGTGATAAGGACGGAACACGACACTTTCCCTGGCGCGAGCAAGATGGCTATCGTGTTGTCAGTTCTCACTTCGAACAATTAATACCGAGCCAATTAACCTGTCCGAAGTCTAGTGATAAGTGTATTAAGTGGCTAAAGTATTTTGTATAAGCGGTCTATACACAAGAGAACCACACGATTTTTTTTAATGTAGCAGTGGATAACGAGCATCTTACATATCTTTGTATCTGAAATGGTCTCTGTGGCTTATGAGATGGTCGCCTTATTTGTTTTTCTAGCAACACCATAATTTCCTTACTTAGTAAAACTGGAATCGAATTATGTCCCAATTTCAAAGACAGCAAGCACTAGGGCACCCCGGATTTGGTACCTTCAAATGATGGCCCTTGTATGTATTTAGTTAGTGGTAGTAAAATCTCTTAACTGTTGACAGTATTCGTTCAGCATAATGCAATTACACACAGGCGAATGTAATGTCAAATAAGTTAATGTTGGAGCTGTCTTGAGACGTTCATATACTGACCTAACAAATGGACTACAAATACCTGACTATATGGAAGTATATAGATATTTCTTATTGCTCAGTATATTTCATTTTCAACGCAACATTAGCATTTCTCTTACGAGCTGGACCGCAACGAATCCTATGTATAGATTTCTACGCTTTTTACGTCCAGACTAATTTGTGACCAATCAGCGGGAACGTGCCAACCCGTAAACAAAGCACTTGTTAAACCGTCCCGTGTTCGTCTCGAACGTGATTGAGTAATACACAGATGTGCAAAGACGGTTCACTTGCATGAAGTGACCATACCTGACGTTTTGAGCGCAACAGTCCCGTTTTCAGCTTATTTTCACAAAAATGTCATGTCAAACTTTAATATACTTGCGCCTTCCATTTCAACAAATAAATACTTATATGAGCCTTTTCTCCCGGTAAACCATAGCCGTATATGGGCATCGAACCTTTTTTGTCCCACTGTTTGTCCACTCCCCACAAGTGGAGTAGGCTTGGAGCATACTCGATCACGCTGCACCCATGCGGATTGGTTGAGAAACGGGCTAGGGGCTAACGTGCTTTCATGCCACCCATAGAGCCTTCGACAACGTTTACCGACAGTTATCTTATCGACAACAACCGGGGCTGACGGTTTAACGTGCCCTTCGAAGAACGGAACGCGTATGTAATACGCTCACCCATCCAGGTACGAAGTTGTATAATATTTTCGGTCGCATTCGATGTGTGCAAGTAGCGGGCCTATGCGCGCTGCAAACCCATACGGCGGTCATAATTTTTCACTAATATGTATCCAAAAAAGTTTTGATATTTCAATTTGTCTCACTTTAGGGTTAAAAAGTGGTCAGTTAACACTTGCATAACGCGGTAAAATGTTATCCGGTCGCTAAGTGGCGGCAGGTGATGATAACACGGGTCAACATGAAATTTGACTTTGATTGCAAAGCATTAAATTTAGGTAGTTTAGGTTGTAATTAGACGGAAAAAAATATATGGCATGAAAAACTTTGCTTTTGTGCTTAGAAGACTGATTGAACGAAATGTTTAAAAATCTCGGATTTTAATTTTTTATTGAAAATAAAACTATTTAAATAAAAATGTTTATTATTTTTATTAAGTTTTACTATCAAATTAGCTTACAGAAAAGTGGAAAATAACTTAAAAGTGCACACTTTTACTTTTTCTTTTATGTTTCATAGCTACTTTCTCTCAATAAACCCCAAATATAGTCGCCCATCATGTTTTCATTGTATTGGCCTTGATAGCGTTGTTCAAAATTCATGATGTCCTGATGGAAACGTTCTCCTTGCTCTTCGGAACAGGCTCCCATATTGTTTTTAAATTTATCCAAATGAGCATGCAGCATATGTACTTTTAATGACATCCTGCAGCCCATGGCCTTAAAATTTGTAAGCATATCCTCAATCTATCACAAAAGCAAACTTTATACCGAAAAAAGGTATTTTCTTTTCGTTTTTGTGCATAACTAACTGGAAAATAATAGTATAAATTTTAGGACAAAGAACGAAATTTTTTTTGTAGAGTCGTGTAATTGATGCATTATACGGTTAACACTGCACTTCTTTACCTTTGTACTTGTTAGTCTATAGCCACAATCCCTGAGAGATTTGGAAACGCTTTGTTAGGGTTTTTTTATTTATTGATGTGGCAGAAAAGAGTAAATTCACACTGCGTGCTCTATTTCAATTTACAACATTTTGTCTATGATGAGAAATACGCAAAGTATTCGGTTCGAATTCAAATCCGCAAAATTTTAAAATAGTTTTCATGTCACAGATTATTGCATTAATCGTGCAATATCCTTCACATATAAGAGGAATCCCGAACCTGGGTCACTAATAGCTTGTACAAGAAAGCTTAAAAACGAATGTCAAAAAATCCATTCAACCAATCATTAAAAGCCAATGGTATTCATGGTATTCATGGTATTCATCGTCGTATAAATTATCTACTTAATTTACGATTGCTTCATAACTATGTCATCCTTCGGCTATTCGTCTCAACCAGTTACGGTTGCAGGGTCAGAGGCTAAGGTCGGTCACACATTGACAAAATCGCGTGCAATATTCAAATTAATTTCCAAAGATCCTTTGGTGGATCGCAACTAGTGATGTACGATATCACAACTAGAGATGTTCCGTATAATAGGTTTCTAGTATAAGCGCGTACCAGAATTTTTCATCGTAAAGTTCTATAAACATTAATTGGCATTTTATTTTATTTATTTATTTTCTTTTAAGTGCGCGTTTAAAGGTTAAAAGCGAAACACAAAAGGGAAAACGCATATCTTATTCATATTATGTCATTTATCTCCTTGTTTTTTGCAAATAAATTTTTGACGATGCCAGTATTTGTGTAGTGAAGATCACACAGCATCCTTTGGTGAGCGCTTTACCTACTCGTGAGTCTCATCTTCTAGCATGACTATAGGTATATGCAAATAGGCATTAAAAGAATACACACCTTATACTTCTAGTGCATAACTATAAAGGCCATAAATAAAAACGCGAAAATAGATAGTAGATAATAGGTATGCACAATAAAAACTTCTTCGTGTTTGCTATATTATCATCAACTGGTACCGGTAGGATAATTTCAAAAGAAGAATCACGCATCACTAAATGCATTGGCATTTAAAAGTCTATAAATTATAAGCGACTGCGATGTTTCCACACGATAACGGATTTCGTTGCAAAACACGTGAAGGCACGCCAATCGCCAGCGGTCATCTTTGTTTACCTAATTGACGGCAATTAAACGTTTATTTGTATATTTGTATTTCCCACGGCTTCGATATTTGTGTGCCCCTTTTATTAATTAGTTTTTCGGTCTATTTGATAGTGTAGGCGGTAATTTAGGGTTCCTTCTCCAAGGGTTACTTAAGTTTAGCCCTGTGACCTATCCAACCACCCACCCTATCGGGTGGGCCAAATTAGGGTAAAGGGTCAAATTAGGGTATCCCCTAATTTGGGTAATTAGGGTATCCCCAAATTTGACCCTTTAAAATAAATAGAGATTTAGATCGCAAGTTATCGAAAAACTATAAAGCAATGTCGGTCGCGGTCAGTAGTAACTTATGTAGTAGATGTCAGAAGGCTGGTATTAGCGAAATGCGAGCTTCCGTGCTTCGTATGGTATGTTACGTCGTCAGTCTTAGTTGTTATACTTGTCATCGATAGACAGCAGTTGTAAAACCTACTCAGAGGTCACCAATGCACAATGGAGTAGCTGGCAGCATGGTGGAGCATCCTTTATGGTTGGCTATGAAGAGAAAACTTGGCCCAGCATTGGATTTTAGTTATTCAGTAACATTGCTAATGTCGCCAAATCATCACACGTTAAATTTGAGACAGCTGCTGAAATTTAAAATATTATCGGGGGCATATAAATCTGGGAGCACGGCATCAGCAGTGCAGTTGCCAAGTTTCAAGTCGAGCAAAATAGCGGCATGGCCGTGCACCATCCTTTTTCGAACCCATTCATGCCATTTTCGACCCCCTATAACTTCGTTGTACATAAAACTAGAAGCGTGAATTTTCAGTACCTAAAAACCTACGGAACCGGGAACGTATCTATGCATAATCAAGAACTTAATCAAATTAAGCATTTCACGTTATCTGACGTCGCGTGTGGTGTGGCACAGACAGACAGCCGATTAATCGTACGGTACACAAATACTTTTGAAACAGGAATGATTAAGTCCCGTTTTATCAAATTTGTATGATTCACGTTAAATAGCATCGGGATGTTTAGCGGGCTATAACACAAACGAATTAATGGTGCTCAGTTCGTGTAACAATAATTTACCTATAATGAATTACTGAAAGTGGTAGGATACTACGTGGTAGGACGATAATTATTGAGTAGGAAACGAGCATGCAGGCCTTCTGCTGATAAGTGATGATATAAATTCGACTAACCTCAAATCAGCCTCAAATATCATAAACAGTAAAGCAGTGCTATCCGAGCTCTAAAGTAAATCCGATGGTATTCTAAGGATCAAGAGAGTCTTAGAATACCAGTTTCTACGAGTACCACTTGATTCATCAGAAGCATCAGAGCATTTCGATGGGAACGTGACCTGACATTAGACCTGTCCTGGGATGACACACTACCAGCGTAGGCACGTACCTAACGTTTCGACACTTAAACAATGAACATGGGACCTTGATTTCTATAATTTTACGTAGGGATGTGACACTAGTTAAAAAATTAATTGATTAATTGTTAATAACTAATTGAAAAGTTCAAATTTGTATTTTTGTCATTTGAAATTAACATAACTCTTTTCATGTCATAATAAAAGCAATATAAAATGTTAATATTAACACATTTCATAATTACAAAAAAATTACGACTGCAGCAAAAAAAACACCTAAAAACCTAAAAAAACAGGTTATAGTAAAAACAGTAGTGTGTCACATTTTTTATTTAAAATTTAAAAAACAAATCTAAAACTTCACTTCAATTAATTTTATAAAAATCAATTTTATTTTTTTAATAAAAAAATGTAAATTCGCACTTAAAAAATCGATGTCTAAATAGATTTTTTTCACATCCCTAATTTCGCATCGAAATTATCATATACCCAGGACTAGTGATTACAGTGATTTCATTGTTTCGTCTCGTTTGTATGCAAATCAATTCCAGATTTCAGATTGGAACGGCTGTTCTTCTCAAATCCTCGCCCACTACTGTGTGTCGTTTGGCTAGTGGGACAATGGTTTAGGTTCGCCTTTTGGGATATAATTTGACACAGAGTACTACGCCCAATTACCCAGAATTATGAATTATTGATAAATGGTTAATGTGCCAACATTTGTTTACAGTGATGATTGTTAAGTTTGCCGTTTCAGAATAGAAGGACCAAAGACTCATATTGATAATCATGCTAGAGACGGAACGCATCAGTAAATTTTATACGATATTTAATTTACCTAAATAAAAATCGTATAAAATTTACTAATAAGTTCCAGTCGCATTTCAAGGTAAAACTGTGAATTGATATCTACAAGCCTGAGATTTTAAGCCACCAATACTTATTAAAATCAGAATAAATCCATGGAAGGAAATCCTTGTCATGTAAAGGGACAATAGTTAGATATACCAAAAAATCTACGAGCAATTTTACTTAAATTTGAAACAAATACATAGATATAAAAATTTGTCTGCATCCTGCCATCATTTTCCACGGCTTGAAACATTTTTTTAAACAAAACAAAAAATGTTCAACATTGAGTGTGAAAAGACTAATATTCATTTTCTATGTCTGTCAAGCTTTCTCTGGATTATATCCTGGATCATATGAAAAATCCATAATAACCGCGACAGGTTGGTCACCCCACCACCAGCTAGTCGCGATCGAATTGAATTTATAGTATGTCATGTATATCTGAGTCATGGCCGGTCGTATCGCGGCAATCTAACGCATAGGGAATTATTTAGCCACACAAAACAATGTTTATAGCCTAGATTGAACAAAAACGGTAGCTGAATTACGACCTCGACAGGTTGTAAACTATGTCTGTCATATCTTTGGATCTATAGAAAAGTGCCATAGACCAATGACCGTACATTAGTGTAGTTATCGGTTTCATGGAGTTTTCTGGCTAACTACAGTTCGGATACAATGTTTCTAGTTAAAAGGTCATAGTATTAAATCTGTCCCTATATGCTTCGTCATGTTTTGTAAGCTATTTTAGCCCAAATATGAAAACCTAGTAACTTTTGTAGGTTGTTTTTTGTTTTTTCTATCTTTTCTAATAAACTTTGTTTTGTTTCAGAGATGGCAGCGGAGGTGGTTCGTTTTGTACGACGATGGCGAACTGACATACTCTCTGGACGAACACGTAAGTAACTAATCAATTCAAACAATAAAATTAGTATCCTAACCAATTCAATAAAATTAGTATCCTAACCATACCCTTACATGGTAAATTGTCCGCTTTATCAATGGCGATACAGTTTAAATTACCGAACGCGTCTTTTGTTTCATTTATTTACATTTTTTTTTAAAGTCGTAAAGCGCCTCGCATGAACTTACGCAGTTTCGTGCCGAGCTGCCATCAGTGTGGGAAATGTCAAGACAGACTGACATTATGACATAGTGACGGTATTGTTCATGCTCATGGAATACATTCCCGGATTCAATCCTTAGCCACTGGACTAACACCGTTATGTATAAACGATGCAAACCTAACTATCAACCACCCTATGCGTGATATTACCACACATACAACCCCAGCAAAGCGTGTGTTCACTTACAACATTAATACGACAAACAGGATATGTTACATCAAGTTATTAGTTAACATACACAATCCAATATACACGGATCAGTGCACTTCGAGTTCTGCTAACTAGCTTAGCGTTTATAGAGAAATGCAGTTATTTTTAAACTGTTAGTCGCCAGCATTACACAATATTACGTAACGTTTAATTTCATTATTTGTTGAATCACGTAATGCGTTGTTTACTTCAAAAGCGTTAGATATCGTATATGCACATTTTTTTAATTTTCTTTAACATTTGGCAGCATCTTCTTGAAATTTATGCGTCACAGTTTGCCTTGATGTTTCAACTCTCGTTTTACAATTGCACGGTACTTTAAATATTTTTTACTTCAAATATTTTTGACAGGTACTCCTTGTACGGAACACTGTGTGTGTGTGTGTGTGTGTGTGTGTGTGTGTGTGTGTAATTGTGTATTCCTATCCTACTAGCATGCAACCGGTTCCATTATTAGTACAGTAAGTATAGTAGCTGGGTAAATATGTCACAACCAAACACTAACCAACAAGCAGCAGTTAACACCTTGTAGTTAGTAGGTTTAGTATAGCTCCGATTGCTCCAATGTCACAAACCATTCCATTTTGGCCACAAATTGGTAACTGTGAACACTTGTCACCCGACTTACAAGTACTCGTAATTGTCCTATTAGCGTCGTTGTCCTATTAATGTCGTGTGCTGTTACAATATACATGCTAATATGGAAATATTTTACAATCGGCATACAAGGTGGCAGTAGCAAGGTAAAGTGATGAGGTTCCAGCGTCTAAGAATGTGGTTGCCTATTCGAAAAGGCTAGTTTCGAAATTCGAATCCCAGTTTTCCCAGTTGAGTAACTGAAACTTAGTTTTTGTGAGTAATTGGTACGTGTCAATAACTTACGTGTCAAATTTGTTGTCTTACATGTATTTGTCTTATTAACTTATTGACATCGCGCGTTATATTGCTCGGGCCAATTGCACTACACAAAGAAATATTTAAAAGTTTCAAGTAACTCATCGTGGCATATTTTTAAACCAGTACAAACATGTTTTAACGCACAGGTGAAACTAATATAAGAATTTTTAACTACGGTTAGAGAATCTTCATGAGTAAATTATAAAAAGAAGCCTGTCCAAATATGCTTCTTGGTGCCAACTTGTAAGATTTATCAGTATCAAATCTTTTAAAGTTTTTCAACCCTTATAAATATTCAGAAATGCCAGACTCGCCCAAAATGAATCTTAATGTACCGCCGTATACTCAACGCATTTACTTTTAATCAAATTTGAACCCTATAGCGATAGGCGTAAGACTTAAAACAGTTCCAATATATACATAAGGGTGCGCTCATAGGAAATGCGAGGCGAGGTTGGCGAGAATATTTGGAATAATTTACCGTTTTTACAATGGAAAAACAAACGAGCGCCCCGGCTCAATGCAACGTGAGCCACATTGAACCTAAAAGGTTAGTTAGTGTCTGAGATTGTCATAGATTCATTGCTACTGCTCATGTCATCTCATGTCATCGGCCGCGTCGCCTCTATCCTGAATCGTCAGATACCTCATTCCAAAACAGAATGTACACAAGAACTTGAGGTTTGAGATAAAATAGACAGGCTATGCTTTAGTTCAAAAGTTGCAAGAAAGAACACAAGCGGCAGCTTTAGGAGCCGGTCCACTTATAATCACAAATTTGATCCTGTTTATGGTTGGGTCACATGCTTGTTTGCATTCTCTTCTTCTGCTGAACATAAAATAAAGTATTATCGTTGGCTCTTCTTACCAAATACATCAGCGTTCCCGCGCCAACTTAGAACTTAAAAAACAACGGTTGCACTCCGGCAGTGGTATCTGCAGAGGTTTGAACATTAACGTTTTGTATTTTTGAATATTTTGGAATGGTTAGGGACTAATTTCGCACGAATTGCCTTATACTGATATATAAAAGTACTATCATTTAGGTATGTGGTCGTCACTTTTTTCATTAATAGATGCACTTTGTTCAATTTCCATATTTTAAACACACTCCCTCCGTCTTACGAATTTTCGATCAGGTCACGGGTCCCGACGCGAGTTTAACATTTTTTTCCCATTCCAAAAAAGTGCACAAGGCCGCTTAAGAAGTTTTCACTTCAAAAAAATATTCCACGCACCCGCTCCGCCCATCACCCAGCCACCTAATAATAAGATGACTAGCCATCTCAGAAAAACTTGACGCAGCCGCGCCAGGGAAAGTAGTTGCATCACGCAGAGCGCAGCATTATGATAGGAAGTGCATGTTGTATGCAGTTAGTTTATGCACTACATGCTATGTGGTTAGTGTAACGAGTATTGTACTACTAGGTTGTTCTTTATGATTAGTATGAACACGAGTTAATATAGAATAATTGCATACACAACATATACAGTCTAAAAAGCCAATACACTTTATTTATACATTCAAATTGTTACACGAACATATGTACATTAAAACCACAGTTATATACGTAATTATGTCAGCCATAATTGATGGCCTAGACCCTCCTGGACCCTCTGAATCCAACGGTTTCCCGCTGCCCTCTTCAGGTCATCAGTACACCTGGTAGGAGCTGGGTTAGTGAGTAGGGTGGAATGGCGTCGGTTAGGAGAGGCCTATGTCCAGCAGTAGACTACCAAGGGCTTTAAGGAAGGAAGGAAGGAAGGAATTTGTGGCCAAAAAGGTGATCAAAAACGGTCTTATCTTTAGGGCACTTTCTCAATATGTCACGTGCATCGGCAGACGCGCGGCTGTCATACTTCTAATATGTATACAGGAAATTGATAGGTATGTAACGCCGCCCTTATAATTGGTCGTTTCAAGTAGACTATTATTTTAGTTCGGGAGATGTAGTTCCAGGAGATCTGAGAGGACTAAAATGAGATGAACGTTTTAACCCTCAACATTGCTTTTCAGTTGTAGTTTGAAAATGGTATAGAAAAAATTGATGGCGTATTTCTTTCTCACATCAAGGCAGTCCAGAACCAAAACTTTAACATACCTACATTCTATCGGGATACACATCTATCAACACCGCAATAACATTAACAAACCAAACACTATATTTAACTCAATCCAACAAATAAGGTAGCATTCGTACTTTGTTGTCGAATAGTAAATAATACTAATTTAATATGTAGGATTCAGCGCAGCCATGTAGGGTAAAGGGACCAGTCGCCACTCATCAACGGCTGTAAAGATGGTTCACGATAGCGCCATTTGGCGTGGTCCCAAACGACTTAAGCCAAATGGATGGACGCCACACAAGTATCACCATACATCAGTCCAATTTTTTCTTGACACCCACTAAATTTGCACGAAATCTGTGCGAAGAATGAACTTAAAATGGATATAGTATCGTGCCTTCACACCACACAAGTATCACATACGAGTACAACAACAGTTCAATTTTTTCATGACACCTACTACATTACAATTTGCACGAGTTCTGTGCGCAGAATAAAGTCAAAATGGATATAGTTTCGTGCGTTCATAGTTCGACGGCATGATGCCGTGGCATGACAGCATAGCATGACAGCTCGGAAATAGAAATGAGAGTTATTTTCGTGCCAATCGTGCCTTCACAGTTCGATGGCAGTAGCGTGGTGCCATGCTGTCATAACAGCTCAGAAGTAGATATCAGAGTTGAATGTCATGCTAAGATTTCAGACTCATTCGATGGCATGATTGTGTATATCCTCTATCCACCTTTACGTACTGCGTGCCAGTTAATGTGTGAACGGGAAATTTGCATCGCTAAAATGGAGAAAGGTAGACGAGCGAGTCGATGAAACCCCGATGTGTTTACGATCATAGAATATCTTGTTAGGAATCATCCATACAATCCCGCCTGCCTGCGTAATTTATGTCCGATTTAATAGCCGCAGATATTTGATTGGAATTCCCAATCGGAGCTATCGCAATCAATTTATGCCGACCATCTGATTATTTAACAGTTAACACGGTCGTTAAGGCTGAAATACGGCCGATATAATAATAATATGTTCTCATTAAAGTTATGCTAGTATTTTATTTAGCTTTGAAACTGCTGCATTATTTTAAAGTCGTATCATTTGAATTGCTTTAATGCATTAGAATAATTATACATACTTACCTATTTATATGTTTGCTAAACTAAATATTTGTTTATTAATACTAGACAGTGGTTAGCAATTCTCACTTCTGCGCCGGAGTTTGTTCTGTGACTGGGTGTATCTATGTAAGTATGTATTTTAAAGTATATTTGGATCCAGAAAGTTATCGTACGATATTTATTATTTATTTATTGGTTTTCGCTGAACGATTTCTGCTACATACGTTGAACGCATCAAAACATTGTTTAGTGCGCTAAGAATATAAGTTAAAAAAAATCGTCAGCTGACAATAAATTCTACCGTACAAACAGTAAATCATGGCAAAGATGCAACGCGTATGCATTTCCATGAAAGCTGTTTTAATTAGACGTAGAACTAACTGAATGTGCGGCGGTAAATAATCCCTTAAATAACTTGTATGATCGACATTATCAGCGTTAGTGATCAGAAACACAGTACGATGCCTTCCGTAGCTCTCCGTCACCAGAGCATGCATATGCAAACACGACTCGTAAATGAATGTGAGTGTATGTATAATTTAATCGATGCTTACGGTGATGACCGCTCTTAGGTCAAATCTGATTGCTCAGTGGTCTTGGAAATAGTTTTATCGCTTGCTTGCTCATTCAACTTGTTTGCTGAACTTTTAATTTTTGTACAACTTCATCGGGAAGTGCTTAAAAGTACATTTTATTAAATGTCTTTATCTAATACGATATTGTTTTCCCCACACCAAGTTTCCCTGCACTCTATTTCCCTGACCTTGTTTTCTAATCTCCTATGTCCAACTATGTATTTTTCGCACCATCAATTTCCTCTTTCTCTAAATGCGCACTCACTGTTTCCCCACTCCCGGTTGTCCCATTTCCTGTGTCTTACCCATCAATTTCCTTCATGTGGAAAGGGGAAACTTAAAAATATATTAAATCGACATTTTCTATACCGTAAATAGACCGAACCAGGAAATCGCTGTTGCTAATGAGAGCCTACGATTCCATGTAGGACTTCGCTCTTAGATAATATTAACTAACAGTGTTGCGATCGTGTATTATACGATATAAATTGATATCCACGCCGGTACGAAGCCCCAGTCTATATTGGATTAGACGAGACGCCCCTCAAGTTTCGCCGCTGGTGACCCGATATGAGCCTGTGGCGATAGCCTGTGAACACTTTAACCCTTTTTTCATTAGACAAAACTTTCTCTTTTACTGGTTATGTAAGGGTTAATAGGCTAAAGCGGTAATGGGCTAGTCAAATATGGAGATGTGATGGGAGGAAAGATCCTCAATTGAAGACCGCGTTTAAGTGAATAGGGTGTATGCTGAACACTGATCAATTTGACTGATGTCCTGAAAAACAACAGGAATAACGATTTCCTTTATGAAAGACACTCATCTATTTTTTCCCGTTTTAATAATTAGTTTAAGGCCAGCATTTGGGTAGCTACCTTAAATTTATGTATTTTAACAGTGTTTTGTTTTTTTACATGTTTTTTTACACGTTTGTTATATTATTATAATAATAAATAAACTATAATAGCCAGAAAGGCGGACACAATCTTGGCAGAAAAAATAAATGATAACGTATCTTTAAAAAAGGGGCCGTAATCAATAAAAGTAAAACGATGATACTAATAATTTAACCATATAATATAATAGGTATCTATAATACCATATAATTGATAAGATAAAAAGTATATCAGACATTGGCGTTAATCGTTAATTTATATCGTTTCATTAACAAACAATAATTAATTTAAACAAAACAAAACGTTCGGCTCTCAAACCGAACCATCGACAATTAGTCAAAGCGTCGTGTACAAATAATTCACGTTTTTGCAACACCTAAATGCCACGGAGCCGTCGTTGCGAGGCAACAGACAACAGTTTAATATTCCGACAATCGCTCCCAGCGAACAAAAGTAATTGCTAAGTTAATTTGCCTGCGATTTTTCAACACGTTTACACTTTGCGAGCGTCATGCTTGCACCATAGAAATAGGAGGTAGATAGAACGGCTGTGTGGCCCCCTGGTATCTGACCCGGCTTGCTGTAATATTTTTTATGCGTCATAGTTGTGCTTAGGTCTCTCCTAAGCATAACTTAGGTCTCTCCTGGAGCATACTCCGCCACGCTACTGTGTAGTGGTGAGGAAACGGGCCATTACTTTGACGACTACGATCTTATTGATAAGAGCCGGTACAGACTGCTTATTTCGGAAGGCCCATTACCCCTAAATTTGCGACTTTGCTTGGATTAATTGGATGGATATTTTGAATCTGAATTTCTAAGTTTTTACCATAGATAAATACTAATATATACTGTATACCATCAAACAGTATTAGATCCCAGCCTTATGGATACCCCTTACGTTTTGTGTTTCGGATGGGGAGGAGTGGTTGCCTTTGGTACTTGGTTTTTAATTAAAGTAACGTAACACACACCGTCGTACAACCTCACACAGTTTTTCTGTCTTATTCGAGATAAGACATGCCGTTGCTAGGGCCTCTAGGACCAGTTATCGTCTGGTCGCCTGCATACCCAAATGGACAAATTTAAATACAATGAAAAGTCCATACCTGTGTCATAGTCACGGTTCAATTTTCCTTCGACTACAGCCCGAGGTGACTACGTAATTGAATTTGAGCGGCATACGAATATGCCAATTATTGAGATATGCCAATTACTCGGTGCTTTACCTTAATCTGGCCTAAGGGCTAATTTTAATAGCATTTCGTTAGGGCGGCTACATTCGATACTGTAGGTAACAAGTTCGGCATCAATCACTGTACATTACGAGCGTGTTTAGACATCTGTGTATATTGTATAATGTCTTAATTTATGTATGCACATAAAAATGTATACTATTATCTATTTATTGACTGTTTGTTTTACAAAATAACCATAAAAACTTGCTAGCTTACGGCTAGTATTGACGTAATTTTCTATACTTAGGCTTTTTCCTCAAGTTTAATAAGAAAACTTTTTGTCTCCTGACTCTTCCGAAGGCTGTTTTCAAGGGATCTCTGTCAGCAACCTTTGTACACGTACTTGTGGTGACCTTTTGTATGTTTTAAAAGCTTTTATGTAAGTTTATTTGCTACTAAATTTTATAGTAGTTTTGTACCGGTAGTGTAGTGTAAGTACTGTATTTAATCGTTGAGCATTCGTTGCAACCAGGTTGTGCTGCCCATGATCGCATGCCAATCATGCTGCAGTTACGTGTACAGCCGCCCATTAGGTCTGTAAGCGAATTATTGATTGGGCATAACATTGCGCCTATCTGTGTGGGAAGCAATACACTTGATATTATCAGTGTTGCAAATCATTTCAGTAATTGCCCAGTAATTAATATTTGTAGGTAGTGCACTGGACTACCGTCGGTAGTAATTTGTAAGCTGTTGAAATGGAATTCAGTTTTGTAACTCGGAATTTAATATAGCTCCACACGCTGCGCTGGTATGTATTGAAGAATTAATATTTCATTAGTTTTAATCGTGGTATTATAGGTACAAGTATGGACGACGTTTTATCGTCGAATTGTTATCGAGAATATGACAAGCCACCTGTTTTAAAATGTTTGGACCAAATAAAATTTGAGGCTGAAGTTTCGTAAGTCCTCTTAAAAGAGTGGTAGCATTTTTATAAGTGGTTACTGAAGCCTAAGCAGCTTGGGGGGTAACTTACCGCGCCCTTCTAACCCATCGTAAAACATGTTCGTTGTGTTTTGTGAGGTGAGGTGAGGTTTTTCCACCAATAAGTAGACTAAAAAGTTGATATAATATAACAATAGGTGGAATAAACAATGACATGAGTCACATGTGACTCACGAGCAACGACGTTTTTATGTATCACATGTGACTCACGGGACAACAAAGTAGTAATTTGAGTCGACCATCTTAATCATCATAAATATGATCTCAGATATTTCTCTATCCTGTTTGAGGTAGGATGTGGTTGTTTTGGGATAGACCACCTAATAGAGGGATACAAAAAAGGATAGAAAAGGATGGCAACGATATCGATGGTGTGTGACGTAATGCTTACTGCAATCCTACCACTGCAAATACATTTCCCGCGAAATAGAAAATTGTTGAGAAAACTTGCGTCAGCCGGCCATTGTGCGTTTACCCTATTTCTCACTTGAGTTGCTTCGAAATGCATTCTTACTTCTGTTGTTGCTTTATTTAAGTAGGTACATAATTAGAGGTGCTATGTGTCATGGTTATATACAAAACGACTAATAACAGTCTTTAAACTGGCACAATACAAAGGATTTTTTGTGACGAATTGATATGTGAAGGAAAATAGAAAAAGGTCTTCGTATTCAAAACATGTTTTATCTAAAAGGAGCGCTTACATACTCGGGATTTGTTGAAATCAATTGCCAGTAACCCATTAATGACCCACTACAGGGTCGGGTCTCCTTCTA
Source organism: Erynnis tages (assembly GCA_905147235.1). NCBI lineage: Eukaryota > Metazoa > Arthropoda > Insecta > Lepidoptera > Hesperiidae > Erynnis > Erynnis tages. The sequence continues at coordinate 12,451,670 of LR990074.1, forward strand.
GTTACGAGGTTATGTAGGCCTTAGTCCACCACGCTGGCCTACTGCGGGTTGGTGGACTTCACGTACCTTTGAGAACATTTTTTTTTGTGAAATCTCAGGCATGCTCATTTCCTCACGATGTTTTGCTTCACCATAACAGCAGGTGATATTTAATTTTATAAAGCGCGCATAACTGCTGAAATCAATTAAAAAAGCTAAGTTGGGAGGAGGTACTCGTATAAAGTTGTAGAAAATTAAACTGCACTTAAACTAGACTTGCCAAATTTTCGCGCATTTCATGAAATTTGTTCGCCGTATTTTGAAAAGAATCTAACAGTTAGATTCTAACTACATTAGAATAGAATAGAATAGAATAGAAAAACATTTATTGCCATAGTATTTAAACATTAACATGAAACACAGAACAGTTATTACATGACAAAAGACAAATGACAAAAGGAGGCAGCTCAGCTTGTGCTAACTCAGGACCGAAGTCGAGAGTAGCGCTGATTTTCAGCAGCTCCCGTGATCCCGTGGTTGTTATGTGGGATGTACGTATCGCCAGCCGCATCTACATTTTGCACTTAAGTTATAATATAAGAAGAAAAAAAAAATTGTAATACAGGTAGGTTATTAACATTTCACATTGGTGGAGAAGGAAAAACAAAACATTCATTAATATTAACAATAATTATTACAGTGAGACTTCTGGTTGGTATATATCCTTGTGCGTGTGTGTGAGAGTGGATGTGTGTGTGTGTGTGACATAGTCAAAGTGCGCGTGTGTGTGTGTGTGAGAGAGTGAGTGCGCGCGTGTTTGTTTGTGTGTGTATGCGTGAGTGTGGGTGTATATTTTATATTAAAAGAACTCCCTCAATTTCAGGTAGTGCCAGTAGGGAGGGGTCAAGCTCTCCGCAGCAAGTTGTCTTTTTAAAAGTGCCGATCTGTATTTGCTTTTAAAGCTTTCGGTGGACATTTTATTTCTGAGCGGCGGGGGTAAGTCGTTCCAAATCCTTGCCGCGGCGAACTTGAAGCATCCCCTATATCTTGATGTTTTGTGCTTTGGAAATTGTAGAATATTTTTTATATTTGAGCGTTGACTGCGCTGAGAGATATCTTTAACCCAATGGAGTTTTTCAAAAAGATATTCTGGCTTTTTATTCCAGATCACCCTATGTACAGTGCATGCAAAGTAGAGATTTCTTCTAGCACTCATGTTTAAAATGCCTTTTTTGTTCAATTGTGGTGTTATGAATTCGCGTTTGGGTATATCGTAACTGAAGCGTATGCAGGCGTTCTGTACACGCTGGATTGCTCTCTCTAGGTTAACACTGATCCTGGGGCCATAGATGGTGCTGCAGTGATTGAATAGAGAAAGTACGAGAGTTTCACAGAGAAGTATGCGTAGGTCCATTTTTATGTACGGTCTGATTTTATAAAGAGTCTTTAGTTTATAAAACGCGATCCTGATTTTGTTGTTTACATGATCTACAAACTTTTGCTCGCCGTCTATTGTTAGACCGAGGTTTCGTGCAGTGTCGACCTGTTCTAAAACTACGCCATTGATTTTTATTTTATTTTCACAATCTTTGACATTTTTTATTTGCTTTTTAGTGCCTATGATAACCGTTTGCGATTTTATAGGGTTAAGAACAAGTGAATTGCTTTGAGACCACATATATATATTTTTTAAATCATTATTGATTACTTCTACAGCTCTTTGTGTGTCGATTGTATTAAATGAATAATATAGTTGTGTGTCGTCAGCATATAGGTGATACTTGCAAGCTTTTATTTGGCTAGGCATATCTGCTGTATAAATCGAGAATAAGATTGGGGACAACAGTGACCCTTGAGGGACCCCTCTTGTAACTACCTTTGGGGAAGAAAATCTTTTTGATCCATCCGCATTGTCAGTGACAACTATTTGTTGTCTGTTGCTTAAAAAATGACGGAACCAGTCACATGTGTTTTCAGAAAAGCCGTAATGTTTTAGTTTGGTCAAAAGTAGATTCCGGTCCAAACAATCGAATGCCCTGGAGTAGTCGAGCAGCACCATTATACTAGTCAGTCCCATGTCAGAAGCTTCAGTCAGATCGTCTGTAACATTCAGAAGCGCAGTTTCAGTTCCATGATCTTTACGAAACCCTGACTGGAATTTTGGAATTATTCTACTCGCTTCCAAGTACTCTATCACTTGAGTTAGTACTACTTTTTCTAAGACCTTAGACAGCACCGGAAGGATTGATATAGGACGTAAATCTTTTAATTCGTTGACATTGGGCTTTTTTGGAATAGGACGAACTAATGCTTTCTTCCAACAATTTGGGAATGAATGGGTTTCGATGGATTTATTTACATTACATATTATTATTATGTTATGTTTTACAAGAAAACACTTATTTTATTGTTTCTTATTCTTATAATTAAATCAACTTCAAACATGTTACAAAAACGTTCGAGGCTAATCATTCATATTTGTTTATGCTGCTTCTTTAAAAAAAATAAAAATGATATTCAATTTACATAAGCTTACAAATCCTCGTCTATAACATCAGTCTTTTTAGCAAGTACAAGTTAAATTTATCGTTTGTCTTATTTCTAAATAGAATCATAGTTATTAACAATATTACCTATAAAAGTTATTGGATGTCTAATATACTTAGGTATTTTGAGCAATACCGGTTTTCATAGAAAACAGCTATATTCTTTTTTCTATGGTTATTAACATTATTTGATAAACTTTATATGTACAATACTTATAATTATAAAAAACACATAACCTTTTTTAAAGAAAGTTATTGGTGCGTGCCACTGGGATTCGAACCCAGACCCCTCGAGTTAGAGGCCGAATTCTAAGCCACTGGTCTATCACCGCTGTATCGTGTCCTTTCAATTATCTTGATGTTGTTCACTAATACTAATCTGCGTCTGCACAAACTCCTTGCTGTCACACTCCTGAGGGTATTCAGGTTCGTTCTCAGACAGCGCGTTCAGTAGCCAATTGGTAATCTTCCCCCTGAAGTGGAGCCGTTGGATATCGTCGAAGCCGCGCATCGTGGGCAGCAGACTGATCAGGAACATGTAGTCTGTGTCGTTCTTCAACTGTTCGCTGTACGGGTTGCTGTCCGACGACTTGTCTATGAACCTGGACATCGTGTTCAAACTGTCCATTATTTTCCTAAACTTTATCGAACTCTGGCTGTGCGTGTCCGCGACTATGTGTGACGGGTCGAACCTTCTTTTCGTTACCTTTCGCTCTTTGGGGCGTTTTTCTTCTGATTCTTTCTCGTCGTCCGACTTTTCTGACTGTTCCGATTCTTCCGACTTGTCCTTGCGCTGCTCTTTCGTGTCCGTCCGTTTTGCTAAGACTTCGTCCGTGAGGAACTGCAGTTCGTTGAAGTGGATCCACGCGGACATCGCTATTTGGTTCGATGCCACCTTCTTCGCTTCTTTCCTGAAGGTGTCCTTGAGATGTTTCCACCGTTTCTTCAACCAGTTCACGTCTGAAATATGTAAAAATGTTTTTAACGGAACTTTCGTACTCTTATTCAAATGTGTTCGTTGCTAGGCCGTTTATTTGACTATCAGATTTCTACCTTTTATTTTAATTAAAATGGCTAAAGTTTAACTGTGCACGATATCTATTTCATTTTTCTATTTATAAAGATACCTACAAAAAGATAATATCTTATATTGGTTTATTCAACGCTGAGATTCAACGTATGATTTATGCTAATCATCCGTATGTTATGACACTTGTGTGAGATGTTGTGAAAAGCTTGCATTCAAGCTTTGAGGAATGTAATTTTATGGATAAATCATATTAAAATATTATAAATAATAAAAAAAACGGTGTTATTAAAATATAATTTATTTAAGAATCTGCAGGCAAAAATCTCTTAACTTATATAATATTGGTACATTTACTTTCCTGCAAGTGAATCGCTTATACATAAATTAGAAATAACGAATATTTTCTTATAAGTATAATACACAGCCCTTAGTTTTAATTTTTATTGATATTTAAAGCATCTTCCTTTTTTTTCATTAACTTGAAATTTGAAATTAATTCCCAGTGAAAGTACGTTACAACTATTAACGTTGACACAAACATTTTTACTAAAAAAACAGTCTCTAATTAAATGTTCGCGTCCTAACTTAATGAAGCTTTCAATTCAATCTAGATTTTTACTTGGAATCATTGCTTTGCTACGATTGAAATCGTCTCCGCTGTGTTCACACCTCAATCACAACTTATAGGAACAGGACATAACATTCGGCGGGTTACAAGGGTTTCTTTCATTATCACCACAACTTTGAATCAAAACGTTCCAAGCATTTCATTATGCGTGACAATCTCTAACATCCAGTCATTTATTTTCCCACGCAGCTGCAGTTTCTGTATCGTAGACAGCTTCTTCATTATTGGCAGCAAACTCAGTATGAAATTGTGGTCTGGATCGTTAGTTACGCTGTCATTAGGCACCGCCTTAGCGGCCACCTCTTCCATTGCAGTCAGTCTGTTCAGTATAAAGTTCAGTTTACCAGAATCGGGACTTCTTGTTATTAAGGAGTGTAACTTTTGTCTTTTCTGAATCGTGGGTGCGATCGACTTCTTCACTACTACTTTTCTCTTCTTAGGTACTAATGGTTCATCGTCGCTATCGCTGTTCGTCCCTTCTTCATTGCTCGCTTTATCCTTCTCAATGTTCATCTCTTCCAATAAGAAATTCAAGGGTTTGAAATGTTGCCACATAGAACCCGCTATGGTCTTTGCTTCTAGTCTTCTCACTTCTTTCCTGTGCTGGTCCTTGAGGTGTTTCCATCTTTTTCGTAAAACCGTTTCTGCAATGACATAGGCTTAGTTAGGTTATGGGTAATTCTAGCGTAATTCCAAAATTCATGTCCTGTTTGTTTTTTAATATTAATACAAAATTTGCTAATGGAATCCGTACTAATTCGACATCTTTCTAGTCACAACCCCCAAAACTTATTTATCTGATCTGTCCTCATAACAAATAAAATACATATTATATCCAATATTAATCGCTAAAAAGTCGTCATCATTCTTTGTAACACAACAATAAAAAACGTACTTAGCTAAATAAAATAATAAAATATGAAGCGTGTAATTAGTAAACAACTTGCTCCGTAAATACGCTGTCAGTTTTTTAATAAACAGCGCTTGTCACAAATTCGGTTTGCGCGGCAAAGCCGAACCGCTCCGAACCGGTTCACTCGCCCGCGGAAGCGTCACCGCACCTCGCAGCGCGCGTCGCCATTTTGAACGCGCTTCGGAATGTTATCGCCACGCTACTGACGCGACGCTGTTACGTTTGCACTTATTACACGAAATGTTTCGCTTATAACTAAAGGTGATAAGTTTTTGACTTGTCTATAGGTAGGAGGTGGTAGAATAATTGTAGCACGCCCCGGGAGGTGTCGCCACCCTCATAGCCCGCCATCTGACCTTCGTGTGTTGATTATAATAACGAAACTTTACGGTGTTAAGACTAAGTTAACTTATTCCTCAGCCTGCAAAGTTATATAGAATTTCAATCCTGACGTTGCTTTCATTAGGCCGCGTTTGCAACGTATTTACAGTTACTGTAAAACGCAAAAGAATACGCACCATCCAAGTCTAGTTCCTCCGCGATCGCGAGCCACGTTTTCGCGACGACGAAGCGGTGCCGGTAGAAGGGGTGCGCCTGCTGCCACAGCTCGGGGTGCGCCTTGACTTTCGCGATGATCTCGTCGGTGGACATGGCGGCCGCTCTGTCCGCTCGTCGGGCGCTCACTGCCCCGCTCGCCGCGCCGCAGTTCGCTCGACGCTCTCCCCGCTCTACGCCCCGCCTCGCGTCGCCTCATGACGCTTACTAGGGATGCCCAAAAGATATGTTGTATCGATATATCGCATCGTAATTGTATCGGATTCCTTCGTATCGATACGCGATTATTTCGTTTCCCCTTGTATTGATATATCGTATCGTAATTGTATCGCATGGTTTTTTTTATTGAATTGGGAATTATGCGATTTAATTTAAATATTTGTAGTATGAAAAAGTCCTGTTGTAAATAATGTCTTATCAAGTACGATATAGAACTTACCTCTTTTTGTATGAAAAAGATCAGTTTCCCCAAAAAAATCCACAATTACCTACGAGATTGAATAACAGTTGCTGGCGTTCTACAAACAATTATTTTGTCTATGGTTTAACCTAGACATCTTAGTTATTCGCAAGAGTAGACATATTTAGTTATTCTTGAGAATAACTAAATATTCAATGGCACTATTTAATCACTATATTGTAGATAATACGAACTTTCAAAAAGTTAAAGTAAAAAAGTCGTTAATGCGATATTTTAATGTGATACTATAATGTGATACTATATCGAACCGTCAAAATAACTTATTGAATATCAATACATCGTATTGTGCTGTATCGATATTTTGATATATCGTATCGTAATGGGCATCCCTATCTCGTCCCGAGCGAGTTACCCCGCGCGGCATGACGCCGAGTCGCCGACAACGCGGAACGCGACGACGCGGCAACGTCGCGTGCACAGTAACGCACGTCGTCGCGAGCCGATTGGCGCCGCGCGGGGCGGGCGTGGAATAGTAAAAGCGGACCTTTTAAGGGTTAGATTCAAATGCGTTCTATTGTTATGTAGTTTTTTTTTATTTGGAACTCGATGTAGCCATATGTGTATTGGATACTAAGTATTAAGTTTTGGTTAAAAAATGATAATAAAAAATGCATTAAAAATGCAGCATATCAACGAACAAGTAAACAGCGTAGTGTATGATAAATTAAGTTTCCTTACAAACACTACCAACCCAAAATACGATTTTAATTACACTCTAATTTTCAGCACCTCTAAGAATCGAACCCGAGACCTTTTTCACGGCGCACTTGCATTTCATCTACTACACAATGTTCGTCTAATTTACTACCTGTCTACGAATAACAACAACTGGTACGAGTTGGAGACACCAAGACTGATTTAATCAGCGTGCATTTCATAGAATCCGAAGCAATTAGGTGCCATAAAAAGACTTTAGATATTATGTTAGTGAAGGAATAATTGAATCTCCAGACCCATTAAGCCTAAATAGGCCGTAAAATTACTGTCGCCATTAATTTAAGAGGATTTAGGAGTATCATTAATTACATGAGATCGAATGACGTAAAGGGGTAGATAAACTAAGTAGTAGCTGCATACTTTAGGTACCTAACTACATACACCATAATTAAAAAAAAGAGATATTTAGATACTAAAATAAAATAAAAATAAACCGACTTCATAAAAGCTATGAAATAAAATTTGTTAAATACCTTACTTAACTTACTATTTTTTTGAGGTTAGTCTTTTGTATGAAGTATTTCGTTTCTATTACCTAGTTAAATTTTGCTACTTTTTTGAAGTCGGATAATCACATTTAATTTTCATATTAAAATTGGGTATCTACATTTTTTTCAATATCGGCGATTTTGTCTTTCTTTTTGGCACAACCTCCAACATAAACTTCTCGGTTAGATATTAAATGTGGTCCGTGGGTTTGAATGACCACTTAACATCAGGTATGTATTCGCGATTATAGCGCAAAATAGCATTTAACGAATTAAAGGTACATAATAATATCTTTTGTCCAATAACCCTGTTCCGCAATAGGCCAGTGCGGTGGACTAAGGCCTACTTGTAGACATTTATTCAATTAGTTCCCTAAAAAAGATTACCCAAAAATTTATTAAAAGTTTCCGAAACCTCACTCACATCACATTTGAGTCATATACGAGTAAGTTACTCAGATAAAATCAGAGCGTTAAAGTTTAAATGAACAAACTTACTTCGGATTACGATCTAACATATCTAACTAACAACTGTAAGCGACACGTGCCCGAACGTATGTGTAAACGTGTTGAAGCTTAGATTCGTATCAGAAACCAGATTAATTTCGTAACATGTTGTGTGTAATATGGCTGCAAACCTTTTTATGTACCAAATTGGTCATGGGTTGCTCCCACGTGGAGAGAAGAGCCCACACCGTGTTGAAAGTTAAAGAAAATAAGACCTCCGATAAACTTTAACGACTATCTATCGATGATAACTGTAGGTACTGGGAGATTATTGTGTCCTCTAAAGCAAGGAAGCGAAGCCATTGATGTAAATGTATACTCTTGTATCCACGGACCCGTGCAAGTCGATCTTCTTTTTATTTCTATGTAAAGTGCGAGCCTGCCTGAGCCTGCATTCAAACTATTTTTTCTATTTTCGGTCCCTCTCTAAAACAGAGAGTGGTACAGAAAACGTAAGCTTGTAGCTTCCGGCGCCCAACCTATTATAGGATACCTGTTCTATAATACGAAAAGATCGAAGTAAAAATCATTCTATTAAAAGGTTAACTTTATAATAAATCAGAAAATGAAACAAAATCTACTTACATATTTTTATGTATTGGATATTTTCAAAACACAGATGTTATTACTGTTAAGAGACCTTAATATTTTCCTCCTCAAAACAATGGTTTAACATTCATCTGCAAAACTTGTTACGATGACTTTGGCCCGTTCCCTGAACAGAACTCAGAATCCAGTTATTCAAAGATCTCATTGCTCGAACAACTGTCAATCATAGCTCGAAATTACAGAGAACGTAGGTAGGACTATTAAGGTAGAGGTAGATCTGCATAGCGGCGAAATAACAGGGTGGTAATAAATAGCGATTTGCGGCGGTATTCAGCAGACGTCGCGGTAACGGCGGGGGGTGGGTCTCATGGCCCACGGCGGTGGGCCAGGCTGGGAGAGCGAAGCGGGTAGACAAGCGGTGATAGCCCAGTGGGTATTGTGGACCGAATTCCATTGGCACGCACCAATGACTTTGTAAAATTTTTTTATGTGCGCTTTATAAAATTAAATGTCACCTGCTGTTACGGTGAAGAAAAAAATTCGTGAGGAAACCTGCGTGCCTGAGAGTTCACAAAAATAATGTTCTCAAAGGCATGTGAAGTCCACCAACCCGCAAAAGGCCAGCGTGGTGGACTATCTATTTAGTAGATTCAATAGTGAAACAATTTAAACGAGTCACATGTGACTCACTTTACATATATACAGAAGATGTTACAACTATTTAAATAGTGGATGAACCACCTGCGAAATACAAACCTACATACACATAATTAGGCGAATGTGAGAACGCACAAGTGCATTAACAACTCTTCAATGATTTAAACTCATAACGTCTTTATTTCATTTGTTTGATGTGGAAAAAATACGATATCATTGATGGCCATTAAAAAGGCACAGACAACAATAGATACGTTGGCTTTACGAGGTATATTAGAAACATAGAAAGATTAGACAGTGCGTCTTAGACAGCTAGATGGGGCACACCATTACGGATTAACCCTATCCTAATGGCATTGCCAAAAAACACCACGTAGAACCCGGTTTTACCACTTGGTTAAGGTCCCCGATAGCCAGTTAGGCTTATCCACTAGAAAAACTATCAGTCCTTAACTTAGACGTCAAACTGAAAACCAGTAAAGAGTCCAACCCGGCGCCGCTTCCGGGATACTTAATGCTCAGCATTTGACATATTAGAAAAAGCAGACCTTATCTTAACCCGGAGCACTTAACGGACGTCTGGTGACTGGGAACTGGGAAGCGATGCCATCAATGTCAACGTTAGCGAAAGATGGAGATAAACTTAAACACAGGCTTTTAGGACCACACGCGGCAAGATAAGGGTTATCCGAAACTATGCGTTCTTAAATGTTTCTCTATTAGGAGAAACAAACGATAGGTGATAGGGTTGGGGGGTGCTTGCATATTTCAGTGATAAGTTGTAGATCCATTTCAGTAGGAGGGGTGCCTTCCCCTACCATCTGTTAAACATAAAAGATAGAATTTTTTGACTACTTTAAAAACCTACCCAAAGGTAAATAATTTTAGTTAACTAAACCATTATTCGAATATGCGTTATAGACGTTATTCGAATCCAGATGTCCTGTGTTCCTAAAAGTAAAATAATGCTAGAAGTCAGATCCCTTGTTAGTAATACTAACGTACAATGTGTGTTAGTACGGCAGATTACCACTTAATTATATCGGAATAGTACCGTTCGGCTCAGTCCCATTCCGGCCCACAGGAAGCGTCGCGGGGAGTGCTGAGACAATACCCATTGTGCCTGTGTCGCCTGGCCCACTTCTGAACGTAAGCCATAGTGCCATTATAAATACTGTAGTAAGTAGTATCTATACAGTTCATACTGTGGTACTTGTCGTATTCAACGTGAATTCGATTTCCACCCAGGACAAATATTTGTGTGACGAGCACAAGTGTTTGTTCTGTGTCTGAATATAAGTATGTATTTCAAAATATGTGTACCTATATGTACGTTTATCAGCTATAGCGTTATCAGCCTACTTTGGGATCAGAAAGCCGTGTGTGAGTTGTCCCATAATATTTATTTATTTAATAGATCATAGAATTATGAGACCCAGGGTGTTATATAAACAGATAACCATCGCATCAGACTTTCCCTATCTCCAAATAATCGAATGATCACAGTTATAAGACCACACTTATCGCTTATTACAATACAATGGACAATCAAGCACAGGATTATGTAGGGATAGGGAGAAACTTTATTAAGACATCCGAATCTCGCATCTTACATCACATAGCTATGAATAATTTAGTAGGTGACATAAGTTGGATCACACTTGATAATAGTGAGCATTCATAGACGTAAGTGGAGTGAGATATGTAAGACCTTATCCTAATTGGCTGACATAATAGACTGAGCGGCCAACACTAGTGTTGATGAGGATTCCTCTAGCTCTTCCTCTTAATGAGGAAGTTACGTATTTTTTGGTACTTTCACATCCTCTGCTTCCTCTTAGGGAAAGTTGAAAAATTCCCCATCCTCTTCCGTTTCCTCTTAAATTAAGAGGAATTTATGAGGAATTTTGTGTTCCATGGTTCACACGTCAAAGGGAATCACAAGGATTAGCCAGCCTATTTATTTATTTATATAGTTTTTACTCTTTTTCCCTTACTCAAACCGTTCCTCACCCTCTTCCTCATGAATATATCCTCATCCTCATCCTCTTATTTGTGCTTGATACTTCCTCTTCCTCTTCCTCATCTTCATAACTGCTTCCTCATCAATGATTCCTCATTAACATAATACTGACGTGCAACAAAATGTATGCAATGACGTTGTCGTAAGAGCAACTATTGCGTGCGACATTGCAGTTCGGACATGGGGTAGTCTTACTAATGAAAATCACAGTCGGGAGTCTGTTCCCTAAAACAACAATAAATATCCATACAACTAAGAAACTGAAAGAACATTAACATCGTATCTAGCTAACGAAGCGACGGCAGACGGGATTATAATATAAATTTTATAATTACTTCATAATCATTAAATCAACAAGTTTTAATGAACACACATACAGACAAGTTAATCGATTTCATCAGTTAGCACCAACATGGACAAAGAAAATAAACTATACGCAGATAACGATCTTATGGCCTCGCAGATGCCGTGTTCGGTAGAAATGACTTGAGAGCGTGCGAAAATACTAAGTGTTTTGGGTGACTGAAACTTATTAGGCTGCCCAATTTATGGCCCACTGCTGGGCATGGGTCTCTCACCACAACAGGGGGAGTATAACTCCCACGCTGCTCTCATTAAGGATCTCCCACGGTGCGGTTTTGTTAGAGAAATGGGCTAGTGGTCAACCCGTGTTGGATGTTTTCGACCACCCATAGGTTTAACTGCTATCTTATCGGTAACAACCGGGATCGACGGCTTAAAATGCCTTCCGAAGCACAAAAGCGCACATTTCATTCACCACTAGTGGTCACCCATCCAGGTGCCGACCGCGCCTTTGCTTAACTTGACGATCGATCGGAACCTATTACTGACCCACTGTATGACCTAGTCTCATCACAGTAAGGTCCTCTCCTAATTGGTTGACATGACCGACCAACCAGCACGACAAAATTTAAACACAGGGCTCTGTATGGAGATGTCCAAATTGAAATACTGACGTTCGAAGAAATGTGTGCAATGACGTTGTCGTACGATTAATACCTTCTTGTGTTCGACGTGACAACCAGGACACGGGGTAAGATGGAGCCTATAGGCTTCAGGCCTTAGACCACTACGCTGGCCAATTGTGGATCCGGCTGATTTAGTAGTGAATCCACTAATGACGATCAATCCGAGCCGAAAAAAGAATTTTTTAAAGCCTTTTTTAAAGAATTTAATTATAATCAAAAAATTTTAAAGGCTTAATTAATAAGTACATGTAATAAAATTTTCAATTCAATTTATTTCAATGTTAATAAATACCTACACGTTAAAAAAATAAGGAAAATAAATGTAATAATATTTTAAAGGATTACGTGTGTCACGTGCAAATTATTGCAAATGTTAGCCACAAATCATTTCTATACGACACTAGTTCTGTGCACGCGAGTGAGATTCCGAATCGATTATTGGATTAATCGATTCTCGTAATAAACTCCGATCGATCGCTGATTGCCGTTCCTCGAACGAGCTATATTCTTTGTTTTACTGTTTACGATAGCGTTAAAACGAAAAGAAAGTGTTGACATGAAAGAAGATAAATTCGCAAGGCGAATGGAATACTTGTTGTGTGATGATGAGTTTATTGGTTTGCGTGAATAGTGGAAAAAATCTTTCTTCAACGGTGGTATAATTTTTGAATTCATCTATTCGGAATTAATACCAAATGTTATGATGCAATAAATTTTCTCCAAGAAATTCGTATGACTCTGTGCCATAGGATAAGCATATTCCTTTAATTATTGGTGTCAACATGTTGGGGAGGTGTAGTCGCCGGAAAAACTTTGTTTGAGCTAACCATCGTACGACGCACCCATATACTCGTACAACCTCAATTACGTAGAAAAAAGAAACAATAAGTGGCTATCTGAGCAAATCGGTGCCTCAGGCAGGCTCGATAGGGATCGTCCAGAGCTCTGGTAGATAGTAAATATACTCGTAGCTAAGCAAACAAAGCCGCGGGACTCTGCAGGTGCGACACAAGTTATAGAAAACAGATGTTTTTTCTGTATTGATATGTCTATGAACACTTGCAACACTAGAGAATTCGCTGATGGGTTTCTGGTTTCCAAAGACTACTTGTCTGTAACCCATAGATGAACCACAGGGTCGGGTCGGGCCTTAGTCCACCACGCTGGCCTGTTGCGGGTTGGTGAACTTCACATGTCCTTGAGAAGATTCCTGTCTAAAGACTACTTACTTAAGCTTTTTTAAAGCACCTCATGGGAATCATCTCATTTTCGACTTGCAACAAATCAAATGGAAGATTCCATGGTTAGCGTAAAAGTATTCCGAACAATTCGACTATTAGGTATTAGGAAACGGTAATCACATGCATAAAGCACCATGTTCCATGTTCATGAGCTAATTGTTGAAGTATCGTTCATCGAAAACAAAAAGCCACTCTATCACACTGTTAATCACATCAATCAACAGTACCTATCGCATTGTTAATTATATCCAACAAACTATCTAATTGCCATCGTGTTCGGAGCTATTCAGCTATTCTCATGTCAGGTGCTTCCCGCTTCCGTCTATTCGTAGTTGCGTGCCATAATAATGCCGGCATAGATTGCGAACCTCAAGCCTCAAGATATTAAAAAGGGCAAATATACAGGCAGAAACTTCGCACTATCGTAAGTAGTTAACCTCGTGCGCCATGTCTATGGGTAACACCAAAGGCATAGTTGGCTTCGAAAACGTGCTGTTTTAACGAATTTTCATCAAAAAACCGCAAAAAGATCGCTCACGAAACATATAGATACAGAAGGTCTTTTTACGAGTTGATTGAAGAACTAATGTAAGTGAAATGGACCAAACTATTTGTGAAATTTGCTCGTATAATTTTGCTCGTATATATCACGAAAGGGTTCACATGCATAAAGATCCTGTGTTGCGTGTTCGTTAGCTGATGTTGGAATCATTAATTGTACATAAATCCACAATGTATCATATACTTCTAATCACATCTATCAAATTTTCTAATTGCCATAAGTTCAGTGTTGTGTGTTGAAGAAAGATAATTTCATAGTTCTTATTAATTTATTTAAACTTTTTTGAACAAAAGTATTTCAGCTTAGAGATTCATAGCATTCACACTCCGCTAACCGTCTGGATGTAAGTCGTCAAGGTTACCTGCGTTTCTTTCTACTCCTTTTGAGCAAATATAACAAACTTTGTCTTCCGCGTCGCGTGCCGTAATCATTGCATCGCAGATAGTTTCAAGATAATTTTTGTTACTGGTACGCTTTCCCGTAAACACGCCGTTCACGCCACCGGTAATTCCCTATGAATTATGTGCAGCTATTTGTTTACCGCCGTTATACACAATTGCCGATCGTAACTAGCGGAGTAATTCTATTCCGGATCGGCTCTCCGCTACCGAGAGTTATTTTATTCGTCAACGTTATTGTTTCGAGTTCTTTATAACTTCTTTCTGGGTAGCTGGGTTTTGATCAGATCTATTCCTGTTTATAAACTTACTGCTCCTTTACCGTTGTTGTTTTGCTTTGAGTATTTTCACCTCCCAGATTCATACACTAATTGTTCACATCTTCCATATGTTCACATCTTATTAGAACCCCTATTTCTAATAAGATGTGAACATATGGAAGCAGCTCAGCTTTTGCTAAATCATAATCATGATCATAATCAAGAATCGCGCTGTTTTTCAGTTGCTCCCATGATCCCGTTAGTTATGTTGCGTTGTTAATTGCGATGCTCTGATTTAAAACTACTTACTTAAAAAATAAATGTCAAACCAAACATTGTAAATCTTTTGTACGTTGCGTTTGTTTGTGTTCAGAACTGCTAAGTCCACTTTCCCGCGAATGTAAGCTAGCTTGGTAGTCAGTAGCTTGTTTAGATCAAGTCCTTTCTACTGAGAAATCACGCCGATAAGCATCATTAAGTGGCATCGGTTCGAACAAGTTGCCGCCCGTATTAAGAGGCTGATATCACATAATGCGCTCCACATTTGATAACCACCTATGAACGCAGACGGATTCGTGTCGCTCGTCAGGGTTACCTGCCAATCTCGAAGTATTTCTGCTACTTTTTATTGAATAGAAATTTCTACGGAGCAAGCAGAAAGGCAAACAATGTGTTTGTTGAGACGAAAAACGTGTTTTAAGGTCACCAAATTTTTCTTGAACTTAGGTATACGAGTAGGTAGGTATACTTTTTTCCTCAGCCAGCTATGTTATAAATGACCATGAGCAGCAATATCAATCTGGTCCTCATTCTACTTTTGCCCACTATTTGTCATAGAAAAAAACTAGACGTTAGGCATATCGAAATTCCTCAAATGTTTTAAGACCTGACACCTGAAATGCTCGAAGGGTTATTTGAAACCTCCCAAGTGACAACCCTGAAACGAATGCAAATCGCGCCAGTGACACCGGTGGACACAGCAGCTCCTATTAACACGGTGCAGCTAATCTTCGCATCGGACGGTGTTGCCAGCCTAATGGATCACCCCGAGAACGGGGAGCGAGCCCAATTAGGTGTGGCGATTGCGAACTGCCCCAGTTGCCCTGATTTAATATTGCTGGCAACATTAATCTTGCGCCGCAGTCGCGATAGCTGTCGATATGACGGAATGTTAATTTGTTGTTTGTGTTTTAGAACTCTCGGGTTTATTTAAAAGGATGTGCGTAAAGAATAATCTTAACCAAGTTATGTAACAAAATTCCTTTTCATTTTAAATTAGTCTCATCTTTGAAACAAGAGACAAAGAGCTCAATATCCTAAATAATGCTGATAATGGTATTAGATAAAAGGGGAAAACGTGTAATGGTTCCCATTCCGACAGATTCTCACCCTCTTTACAGCGGCTATCCCATTGACCTTTATCTATTTAAAGCCTGCGTGCGTGGGGTCCATAACTCTTTGGATAATCCGCAACGTACCGACGCGCGACGCCGCGTGGGCGACCCGCCTAACTGTTCCCCGTCCATTAACCGAGGGTAACAGACCACGATAGGGACAATAAATAAGAACTTTCTTCATATTTAAATAAAACTCATATTTTTTACTTCACATTACAGTAATAATCCCCCAAAAACTCTGGTCGCGTCTCGTGATAATAACGCATTGATCATCAGTAATCCGGCTCGAAGGATCAAAATAATTTAACCAAATCTTTCATTACTGAGAAGAATGTACCGTAAAATGTGAACGTTCGAGGCTCAGTCGCGCCAACCGGGCTGCGTTCCCAACATTTAACTGAGATAGTACTATCCTCCCCATAAATATCCCATAAGCGTCGCAGCAAACTGTTCGCTACCCCGTAACCAATCCGTAATGTGCCAACTATTATGGTCGCCAGATTAATGCGACCCGTCCTCTCTAATGCTCACGCCTCGGATAAACTTCAATCGGGGACAGATGGGGGTTCAGCCTACGCTGGCCATACCAGTCAGGATTCGTTAGAGGTGCAAGGCTAATTGTTTTGTGCATTGAATCAAGATTTATGACGTCACGCAAAGTGATACCCTCCTTGCTCGAGAACATTAGAGTCTTGATACCGCTCTTTAACTTGAATGCGAGATATCGTAAGCTTAGATCCATAAAAACAAATTTAAGGGATTTTGTAGCTTAACTTGGCTTGAATGGAAGCTCTAAAGCAAGTGGAAATTTTCATGCTTTTAATGTTGTTCTTCTGATATGCTAGAATTCTCGACCTGTGTTATTAGATCTGTAGGGACAGTTATGCAACAGTGATAATCTTCGGTACCGTTATGAGGAGGACCGTGAAATGCCAGTTCCAGATTAAGATACGCACTATCGAGTCAACTTTGTAAGGACCTCCGTAAGTTTATCGTAACTGCTCTTCTGGAGGGCAATTTAGCCAGTAAAAAAGCTAATTCTGGTGTAAATTAAAATCACGATCCAAAATCAGCACAATTTGATTTAAATGTTCTGTTCTTAATAATTGTGTTTGCAAAGAAACCGTTAATATACGCTCGTTCCTTATACGAAAACTTTATTATAAACCTAACGCCAATTCCCTTCGATGTTAATGATGAGTCTTTGTCGTCCTCAAATGGGAATGCCACTACGAATTCGTCTCATCCATTGAATGGCTATCGCGGTCCCGTTACACCGAAATTATGTGCTTTAGCTACATGAGAACCATTGCATAATCTCGCCTATGATGTTATTATTGCTTGATCTGTTTCAGCGTTTACAATGTTATCGGTTTTATTCGACTTCATTTGTTGTTTGTCAACTTTTCAGTTGTTTTGTCAGCATTTTTAACGCGCTTTTATTAATTTGTATCGTTCTATCTATGAAGGTAGAAAGACGTAGGAAAATCTTTCAATCCCCGTTTCAATTTCAATAGACGTTCTATTTTCACCGTTTTTCATCTGCTCTGTTGCTGGAGGCGCAATATACATAATAATATGCCTTAACTAACCAACTGGGTTGCATTGATCTTCTTAGGTTACATTGAGCTTTGACTTCATCGATGTCATCGATGTATGATGATCTTCTTCGTCTTGAAAGTGGCATCTTCAATGAAGATGGCAATCGTTTGGGCTACTTGTACCATGGATACAGCTGCTGGGAAAATAATTGGATGTTTTTATTTTACCACTGACGAAGGTTCCTAAGTCAGTTTTTTCTTCAGTCCTATGATGGGGACAGGTAAGTAATACCATTTTTTTTAAACTGATACATCTGTTATCTCTATCTGTACGATACGCTATGTTAACCGGCAATGTATACACTTGCAAGAGTATCGTTGGAGTGAATGTGTCTTGATAATGGAACACGCCCGCGCCACTCGCCGCCCGACGTCAAATTAGACCATTTCGGGAGACGAAAGTCTCGTAATAAATCTCGTTGTCTTTATGTCACTGTCGCATTGTCTGCTGTGTGATTAATAAAATTCGATATACGCTTATTGAAAGCCCGAACTGGCTGGATCCCATTCATCGATTTTAATTGGTTTTGTCGTTAACGTTTTACGTGAAAGTTTTCACTTTTTCGCTCGATGTCTGTTTGGGTTGCGTGGGCTTTCACCTCTTGATGTCCCGTTGCAATAATACTCGCACGTGAGCGTAGGATCTATTTGAAACGGGCTCAGTACGCGACTGGGAGGTGCTCGTCGGCCGGTTTGATGGTTGCAGCGCCTACAACTGCTGCAACGTCTTGGTCGTGGTGCAAAATTAATGTAAAGCTTGCGAACTTCGACGAAAAATTAACAAAATATAGATTAAAGACTATTTTCACTTATTGAAACAGATACCAAACACAAATTAATAAAATGAAAACATACTTGCTAAAGTCAGAGATACTATCTGTACATGGACCTCACAACCAACTGTGATCAAAACGCCACTTCTTATCTGACTTGGGTTCAGTAAATGATGGTGGTCATGTCAAAACCACAGTAACCTTGCTTAAATTCAACCAAAAACGACGATTCACAGATATAATCATAATTATTTTACTAGTATCCATTACACGTAAACATTTAAGTGTTTTGTAAACGGTAAAATGTAGATAGATGAAGTCACTGGAAGTGGTGATAGCCCAGTGGCTTAGAATTCGACCTCGAATCGAGGGGTCCGGATTCGAATCTCAGTGGCACGTACCAATGAGTTGGTCAAAAAGTTATGTGCGCGCTATAAAATTAAATGTCACCAGCAGTTACGGTGAAGGAAAACATCATGAGGAAACCTGCATGCCCGAGAGTTCACGAAACAAAGTAATTCATTTAATTTAAAGCCTTATAAAGATGAAATCGAAACCGTAAATCTGGATAAAGATAAGGTCAATTTACTTGATAAAGCAACGCACTTAGACGAACCATTCGTTTTATCGCATTTTTATCCCTTTATCCCAGCAGCTAACTGTGGATCCGCAGATAATATTCCCGACAAACGCAATGGTAATCCTAATGAGCCTAAAACTAATTACGCGCGTCAGAGTGAGCTATTAGAGCTAAGCGATCTGGACATAATGAACTGTGGCTGCGTAAGTGCGACACAGGCTTGGTGAAAAAATATCGATGTTTTGGTTTCGATATATTTGATATATGGATATTTTAGTCGACATAATACTTTGATTCGATATTTCGATATAAAATATCCAATATCGAAAATTTTATCAAATCTTATTATTTGATTTGAAAATTTATTTATTATTGTTTATTTTCATTTTTGTTACTTAAGTAGCTAGAAACCGAAATCTAAAAATCTAGTCGTTCGTCAGATGTTATTTTAAAGGTATTTTGTGTTATGTTTTGTACTCGCAATTTTATACAAATACTTTTAATGTAAGTACAAATATCTCAATAAAAAGTTATTTATACGTGTCATCGTAAACAATAATGAGATCCCTAATCTACCTAAAAATAATAATGAATAATATCCATAGAAATGCTTTTGAAATTATTGAGGCAGGCAAACTATATTATATTACCGTAATTGACTTAAATAATAATGTATTTTAAAACCGCTATTTTTTGAAAATTTGTCGGCTATATCGATATTTTTTCTTTGATATATCGACTATTACAATATTTTTATAAATATCGACACATCGATATATCGATATTTTATTTCACTTTGACATCCCTAGTGACACTGAAATACTGGGCAGGATATGGACACGTTAAATCATGTACACTGGTAGCTATTTCAGTAAATGCCCACATTCGTCTATTCCGCCGCCTGCTGAGCCGCCGTTGTCAGTTTACCACCAAACACACTTAGCTGGTAATCTCGTCTAACATTCGTTAATGACTCTTAAGTTATATTAATTTCATTCCACCTGTTGCGTGTTGAGCTCACAGATTTAATACCTTTTAAACATTTATTATTTTAATAGCCGTGATCCATTTTAGTGTTACGGTTGGTTGTAAGCACTTTCTACGGAATATTTTTCACTATTACTTCACACATTTAATCCTTTAGAAATGTTAGATTTTGTTATTTTTGAATAAAAAAAGAAAGAAAATTTCGTTTAGTTTTAAAAGTGTTAAATGTTAAAACTATAGTTGACATTTTCCCGATTCAAAAATTCTTAGTCCCTATTCATTCCTGATTTTTGTCTCATCATTTGACTTCAGCAATTTCAGCATCTACTTTTAGCCCTATACGAACGACCATATCATTTAACTCTCTTAAAGTTAAAACATAAACGTGAACTGAGCGGTAAATTCACCAGCATGTCAAACGATACTCACGACACGTTTCAACGTAGAATACCCCAAACTTTTAGGCCCCTACCCTTTTAGCTAAAGCTTTATAAACGTTAAATGTATCCTGATCACTGTTTCCTGTTCCAGCCGGACACAGTCCCACAAGCCAGCGTGGACATGACCACGGTGCTGGAGGTGAGCGAGGCGGACTCGGTGACGGGCCACGCGCACAGCCTGGCCATCACCACGCCCGACCGGGTCACCTTCGTGAAGGGCACCTGCCGGGAGGAGACGCGGTGGTGGGCGGACGTGCTCAACGTGTACCCGAGGAGCAAGGTGAGGGTCTGATGCTTCTTGTTCTTCTAGATGAGAAATTGGATGGGTTGGAAGAAATAAAAACGCAGGATGACGTCACAGTCACAGTCAACAACTGATCTGAAAAAGAGATGGCTTCTTGTTTAATGCGAAACGTTTTTTCTTATACATACGTTTTAGATGTTTAGGAGTTATGATAAAAAGGCATCCATTAGCAAAAGTGCACAAGGGAAACTCAACATAAATCTCTTTAAACACAGTGACCAGCAACATCAGGTGGCTCACATAATGACTGAAGATAAAAATAAGGACCGGGTAAAATTTGCACCCAAAATTCAATTGAAGCAATTTCATAACGATTCGGAGCCTGCAGCCAAATTGCAGTGATGATGAAGAGCAGTATGCCATTTATTATGCACGTGCATGATCAGTCACGGACGAGCCGGTCTTATAATTCTACTTCTTTTGCCAAATTAAAATAAAGCGGTTTTGGACACGAAGCTTTAAACCCTTTCCATGTTATAAAGGCGTTTTAATAAATAAGGCGTCTGCTAAGATGGAAGGATGTTTTAAAACCGTCTATTGCTCTCAACAATTCAAAACAATAGCCCCAAAATAATAGCCATACCTCAATAAGAACCGGGACTAATGAGGACGAAAGAGACCTAAACATTTTGAAATATATGATGGGAGAGGTAATAGAAGGGATCTAAATGGGGAGTAATAGTCATTATAAGTTTCACTCAAGACTTGATACTATCACTAAAGATTAAGCTAGTGGCGATAATTTATAACTACGGTAAAAACAAAGGAAATGAACGCAAGCATAGTCGCATTCCGCAGTCAACAAATTCTGCAACCACCTAAAACAAAGGAATTGAACGCGCTAAGCATAGACGCAGACTCGCAGTGCGCAGTCAGACGTTTAGACCCCATTCAGACGAGAACAGTCCGAACAGGGCCTAACAGACGCAATTTGCGCACGCGCCGCTTTCGCCGCAGGAAGTTGGGCGTCTCATTACCGTCGTCCGTTCGTTTAGAAACATAAACACTATGTTTCGGCGACCGCTTCCACCATTTCTCAGTAATGGGAGCGTACAGATGCGTGGAAATTGACTGCAACTGTTTTTATGTGCCACTTTTGGGGATTTGTCTCTCCCCACAGTAGGGGAGCATACTCGCTGCTTCAATACGAATTGATTAAGATACGAGCTATGGCCAATATATCTTCAAGGATTTCAAACCAACCATATGGCCTCAGACTAGATTTAACAACTGCTATCTATCGAAAGAAGCACAGGCCGACCAAGTGGACCTGGAAAACCTAGGATTCAGTGGGCCCAGGACCGGAGTGATGTCGATTAGGGGAACCCCTGTCCAGCAGTCGAATACGGAAGGCTGAAGCAAGGATCTATCGATATCAACCGGGACCGACTTAACGTGCCCTCGGAAGCACGGAAGCGCGCATGTAATACGCCACTAACGATCACCCTTCCAGACACTGACCACGCCCGACGTTGCTTAACTTTTTCGATCGTTTGCGATCTACTCAAGCAGCGCATCATCTGGAGGCCGTCATATTGGCCGATAAATCGACCGAGGTTGCTTATGAGTCGGTAATTATGCGAGTGGTAATGATCGCAGATTGAACGTGTTTCATTCGCGAAGAACGATAAGGCCGGGCTTCGATAACGCCTTACTTCCGCCGATGGTAATGGAAGCCTCCAATCCGGTAGTCGATAAGTACAATCGGAATCTTTGAAAGCGTACCTGATTGCACACCTGTGAGTGTAAAGATTATGGTCACGTTAATTGGTATAAACTGTACTGAGTATTTAAATGAAATCCATTCGAGGTCTTTTATTATACTTTATCCTCAATTCGCGTCTTTGAATGGCATTATTGTGTTAAACATATTGATGTGAATACCAGTCACGTCCCATGAGATTTTCCCATCACAAAATCTCAATAGTAGCTAAATTCCACACTAATTTTCCTGTACGCGATCTTGCACGATGCGTGTTCGCAAATCCTTGCTTAATACGCCTCCTACATAAAACAAAAGTTTTACAAAGTAGAATCCAATAATCATAGTCTTTAATTAACTTTCAAAAATTTAGGTAACCTTTTCTGCACTTCGATCTTTAGTTAGTAGGTACAATTTCAGGAACAAAAACTAAAATCGTCAGAGAATTTCCACAAATCCGAAATCTTAAAACAAAAAGTTTGCAAACCCATTCACCATTACTAAGGTCCAGTTCCGGCTACCTAGTTACAACGGGCTGACTTGCAAGTTGACTCGCAAGATGGGAGATTATAGAGTCACTGTGATCTTTCCCCATTTGTTTGGGAGCAGCAGGAAATGCCTCGGGGGAAATCGAGGACAGCACTTGAGATATCGATGGCTACACTTGATTCATGCCCTGACGGGACGACTCTAATTCAGTAATACTTAAAACTAATGGTTCGCAGAACCGGCCGCGCCTCCTTATTTGTGATGTTGACTTTATAAGGCAATAATTCAAACGCGCTATCGTGATATTAAGATATTAAATTACAGTCGCGGCCAGCTTCTCAATCGGTTTGTAATTATCAGATAGAATTAATATTGGCTATCGACGTTATTAAGCGGAATGTTTGTTTTTTCGATTAACGTTTTGCGATCTCTTAATGTTATTACGGGATACAGCCCAGGTATCCAAGTATGGTTTCAAATTAATTAAAAACAGCTTTTAAAATATCCTTTCAATCGTTATCATTTTCGGTATGTTTGTCTTCTTTATTCCAGAAAGTTTCCTTACAAGCCAAAATATTCCCATCAATCAATCGACATTAAAACGTTGTCTATAAATAAAACGACCACATGCCCTCATCTTGTAATTAATACCCGCACCTGCCTCAATTATGCATCGAACAGGATGGTGAGACGAGTTTTTGCCAAGGGGATCCAGATGTAACACAATACAATGCTGTAACAGAGCTCTCTAGGAACAATGCTGAGTGACGCGACGTGCACTACGCACCCGACTGGTTCTTGGCCGACCCTTGGCGTAATTGAGACCACTTACGTAAACTGCGTTTATGAGGTCTCGACGACATTTTGGGATTATAACAAATACAAAGTCCAGCCAGTCCAAAACATTAACCGACCAAGGCTTAAAGGATTTGGGAATGCTCCAGTTGACTTATTTGGGAAACCTTGAAACAATGTTGGAAACTTCAGCTCGCATCTAAATCAATAGAAACTCTGAACTTCTCCAATGACGTTGTCAAAACAGAACCTATTCGGAGTAAGATTGTGATTGGACTTAACTGTTCAACACTTAAAGCGAATTTGGTAAACAGTGAAACAACTACGGAAACTTCAGCTTACATCTAAATCAATAGTAATTCCGAATATAATTCGCGAACAACGTTGTCAAAACAGAACCTAGTCGGATTGAGATTACGATTGGACTTGACAGGCGATTCAGGAAAGGCCAAACCAGTATGCCCATATCCGACATTGGCAATCGTCCGATTACTCTGATTAAACGTTGCCACCGTTTTATTATCGGGTTCAGTGGCGGGCGGTGGTAATTCATGACCTGTGCCGTCATGTTCGAGGTCAGGGTAATTTTTCAATTGTTGGTAATCGTCGCTTGATCGGTTCTGGCGAACGTAATGTCTGTCTGCGCGAGTGGCCCCGTTCGCCGCGCAAATAGTCCGCCGTAATTAGAGCAGGATCGTGTTACTGTGACTCACGCGTCTTAGATCCTTGGACCTATTAGTTTTAATTCTAAAATAGAATCTAGCCCGCGTGTAACGACAAATATCTATCTAAATTTAGCTGCATTAATACCAACAACTTGATCATTATCGTTACTTGCATAAGAAATGCGAAATTGAATTTTCATATCACAAAACTCGTTTCAATTACATTAGCGGTACGTTCCAAACTAATTAAGATATTTCGAATGGCATAACTTATCACGACAAGATTACCTACATTTAGTCCTCGAATATTGATCGTCCTTAAATGGAACACAATCGTATCATCTGTAATAGAAAAACCCGAGTGATTTAATAATATGCTCGGGCTCATATCAAATTCATGCACAGCAATTCCTATTTCATATCGTGCACTTAATCTACATTCATGCAAAGACATTGAACTAGAGCGGTAGCAAAAAGCCATACACTCGACACTGGTACTATGTGTCAGACGACTGCCGCTGTTATCAGCAGATCTCGCTTTTTTCCACATCTCGCCTCCTCTAGATAACAGCACATGACAGCCACACGAGTAAGTATAGGAGGGTATAGATGTTAAACTATGTACAACTGTTTACGATGTGGTACTGGTTTCTTCATATGACTTGGATGATTCGTTTTGGAAAAACCAAAGGGAATGATAAAATTGATACACATGGACGTCATAAGATTCGTAATAAATAAGTAGAGTCCTGACAGGATGAAACTTTTTTTAAAGCCTTCTAATTTACTTGCCTGATTTAGTCGTTCTACAAAAATAAACTATAATAAGTATTTTACTTGTCCAATAAATAGACATAATAGTTAAACATTGTATCGTATGTGACAGCGAATTTTTTTCGAAAAATTCGAAGTAAAGTTATTGAACATGAAAATATTATAAAGTGAAAAATTTCACTTTATAATATTTTCAAAACTATAACAATTTTTGTAAAAAGAGCAAAGAATATGATTACGCACTGCAAAAGTATACTTGTAGACGACAAATATCAAAGCGGCTAGTACAAGCAACACGTTTTTATTGTATCTGATTATCAGTCTACGAGTTTTATTGCGTCACAGAGTGTGATGAACGCTGCCACCCGGCTAAGGGAAGAGTATCTAGCTTCAAGTTTTTCAATCAGATCTTTTGTTGTGCCCTTTTAAAATGCCTGTTGAAACGCTGCTGTTATCTAGTGTTCTACAGATATGGTCGGATCAATGGACTTTTAAATGGCAGATTCTTTTGAAGGTTTTAGCCAATCTATAATTTATGGAACAACGAACACGTCTGTGCTATATCTGATCATCTATGTTCAGTTGCGTCACGGACTAGGGTGAACCCTGCCAAAAGACCACAGAAAGAGTGTCTAGGTTCAAGATTTTTTATCAAATCTTTTGTTTTTGTTTCTACGTTGATATTTTCTGGATTATTGTTATTGTTTTAAGTCCCATATAAATAGTTCTTGGCAAATGGGAAGTTGCACTATAGGTTCTTTGCGAGCCTCCATATTTTAGGAGGGCTTAGTCTTTACTGGATTCTTTATCAGGGCTTTTTTATCATTCAACTCTGTTGTCCCTTCCTTAAATGGATCAAAAAACTTTCCTTCATTCTTAAAGTTTATAGAGTCTTTGATTTTTTTGGTTTTGATGGTTTGAAATTCTAAGTAATATCTTCTTTTTACAATGCTACTATAACTAAAATGTGTAATGTCAACCCAACAATTAGCTACGTCTGATCCCCGCCCGTTCTTCGAATCATTACATTAGGTTTCTTTGCCCGAAGTCTTAATTACAAATCACCTTGTACAGAGCCAAGTACTACATGCTTGGACGACGTAAAACGTTGTCTTCTAATCTCCAATTACGTACGCGTCGATTGAGATCGCAACCAGAACCGGTGGCAATTAACCATGATTTTTTACGACCACGCGGAAACGGATAACCACACACATTCCGCATCCGAACGGACCGTACACGGGATGAGGAAGCTGGGAGACTCTTCACACTCTTCGGTGATGATTTGTACGATATCGTTGTCTATCTGTAAGCTTTTAACGGCGGATTCCAATAACCGATTTTCAGATTTTAATGGAGATAGAGATTGGTTGCTCTACACTCTTTGTAATTGCTTCGAAATAATCGACAGATCAAATACTGTTACCAACCAAACATCATCAAATTGATTGATTTTTTACGTATTTTCGTCCGTATACGATAAAAACTGCAACTAATGAGTATGTTTATCCGAGTAATGTGATTTGGCTCATTTAAAATGCATATTTCAACTAATGTGCGTATTGAAAATGTAGCTCTTTATGAATTAGCTTTTAAATAATTTTAGAAGCATCTACGTTGAATAAACCTTTCCGCCTTTACCGCTGTACCAAGACCCGTTCTCTATCCACTCCCTTGTCAGGTCGCTTGTCTCTCGATATGACATTGTGCGATCCTGCTCCACCGGATGCATGCGTAGCGACCCTTCCCTCAGCAACCCAATAGAAATGCGACCAATTAACGCAGATCACCGAACAGAATGGTGGTACGCGATCCGATCTATAGCGAGAATTAATGAAGGCGATTATCTTACACCGACTGTTATACATCAATGTCTATCCCGTTAATTAGATGTTGGAAACCTCGTGCGTCTAAACATGGCGGTGGGTGAGGCCCAGCCTGCTACGGGCTTCATAAACAAGAGTAGCTGAGTGTCGCTTTATCGTAAATCTGCAGTCCTGATAAAAAGCCGCCGTCATTATCTTATGTACCATTTTCGAAACGTCCAGTTTCCAATACTAATTTGACAGCCAGCGCTTTCAGTCGTACAATCTCGAGATTTGTGGTTCCGAGGTTTACGCTCCGACGATAATACATTTTGATACAAATTTCTAATCCTGTTTGTCAAACTGTAGCTGCGTACGGACGAACAAAATATAATGGCTGCATAATCTATTGTGTGTATTGTGTATGTGGCTGGCGATTCTATTAAAAAATTTACGAGCGCTTTTTACCGATGACTCAGATTAGATCGAAAGCTATTGATGGTGAGAACATAAAAATAATTGGTCAAAACATAAAACAATTCGGTATCGGTGCGCCGGCGCCGCCGTCCCGTTAACGGAGATAGATTCGATTGCGCCCGTGCATCTATTTTAGGGTTGTCACCCTTCCAAATTACCGTGCGGCATTTTAAGGTCTAAATGCTAAAATTAGACTTGTATGTCATCAAAACACGAAGGGTTAAAAATAAAAATACAATAGTACCTACTATATTTATCTGAAAAAATACATATTGTATCTACTCTTGTAAAAATACGAATTCAGAATTGTTGAGACGTTAATTCAGACTAACAAGTTAATGTTTCCAAAATCAGTTTTTAGCTTACGTATGTTGCTTATAAGCACTGCAAATTTTATGCCAAATCTAATTTCATGTTCAAAGATCAAATAAATATCGTGACTAGTACATCCCTACGCTTAAGTCTATAGGTACATATTTTTTATCAAGAAATTCATAAGCGCATAGATTTTCACACAATACCAGGCACACAGCAACCCTAGGTCGGGTCGCTGAACTGATTGATACCTTTCTAGATCGCAGTGTCGGCTTTTTACATGTATATTTCCTGTTTATCATGCTCGGACCTTTGTTTTGGATGACGAGGGCATTTCGCTAAGTATGATCGATGAAACGAACCAATTTCAGCCTTTCAGATTAACCCGTTAAGTATTTCAGAAAAGGAATCAACCGTTTCGAGTCCTAATTATTTTCTGAACAAATAGTTTATTTTTAAAATATGTAAACTTATAATTTTGTTAGTAATCTATTAATGATCCACTACAGGTCGGGTCTTATCTCACAATGAGAGGGATGTAGGTCTTAGTCCACCACGCTAGCCTACTGCGGGCTGGTGGACTTCACTTACCTCTGAGAATCTTTTTTTTTGTAAACTATTAGGCACGCAGGTTTCCTCACGATGTTTTTCGTCACCGTAACAGCAGGTGAAATTTAATTTTATAAAGCGCACATAACTTTTTTACAAAGTCATTGGTGCGTGCCACTGGGATTCAAACCCGGACTCCCCGATTCGAGGTTGAACTCTAAGCCACTGGGGTATCATCGCTTGTTAATATTGCAGCATTGCAGACATACTTTTTATAAATAGGTGTATGAAAGCTTTCTCATGATACCGCTTATTGTTTTAAGTGTTTCCTTTAATCTTTCAGGATATTATTTATATTATTACAAACTTTACCCAATTATTATTAATAACGTCCTGTAATAAATTTAACGGCTTTTAAAGTTATTGACTTCCTTAACGAGATAGTTTATTAACTTTGTGAACACGTAATTGCTATGTTCGCACTTCGTTAGTAATAAATATAAAGTCCGTTATGAAAATTATAATTTTATCTATGTACGATACCTAAGTATGTATTTTAATTCTTAAAATAATAAAATCGAATTTTGATTCGGTAGCTGAAAATACCAAACAGTCTTTTGTTTAGATATACCGTGGCATGTGTAATGTGATACGTGTCAAATTCAAAATTCAAAAAATTGTAGTCGAATTTTGACTAGGTACTTCGCGATCTCTAGCATCTAGATCTATAGCAACATTTTGAGTAATGTAAAAAAAACTAGAAAAAAACAATCAACTTTTTGACTAAAATAAGTGAAAAAACCTTTTCTATGTCATTTAACATTGAAAAATATACAAAATTTTCTATTTTATCTAATAGGTATTGTTATTACATTCAGGTCCAGAGAAATCTAAAATGTAAAAAAATGAATACAAAATTCAAATGGCAGCCATTCAAAAGGCTAGACCCAGAGGGGTGTTTTGTTGATGAATTTTGCTAGTTCGAAACTAAACACTCTGTATACTGCCCTGTCCGCGCTTTCCCGACTACCATTTCCTCACCAAATGAAACGTAGGCAGGCAGTAGGCACATCCGTCGGCAGTTTTCCTCGAACCTCCATTAATCTATTAGGGCCGTATCGACAAATATCGACCGACAGTTCGCCAACTACATAGGTATGTGCTTTCGAACAATTAAACGCGTAGGTTTCTAATTGCGTTTTCTAATCGACCCTAGCTCGAACCAAACGAAACGTATTGCGACGAGACACGAACGAATATCGAATAGCAGTTGCAGACAAATTGCCGGTCTTTATGGCTTATCACATTTTTATGACATTCCCGTGATGAGTAACACGTGAACAAGTTATGTTTACAGCTTGTGTAGATTGATCTTATATGGAGTTCAAAGTTACCGAAGAACGGAAACGACAGATACGGGCTTTATTCATTCTTTGCTTGGTTTGGTTTAAACGACAAATCTAATACCTATTTAGGAACTTTAATCGTGTAATTAATCCGATAGTATTAGGAATGTTACGTATTTCGCTGTTGAAATAACGCTTAAAATAATTAAACTTTTAGTTTTACATCTGATTCCCTGTATTGCATTGCTAAAGACAAAAAACATGACTGATGAAGAAACAGTTCAATTTTGATATTCCTGTTCCTATGAGAATATACCTAATCCAGATTGCTTCATCCGAATAGAGCGATGGTCACAATGATTGTACGATACATGTCTTCGAATATGTACTGATTTTGTTTTATTATGTTTCCAGGGTCGTCATAAACGGAACGCAACGTTTCCTGGTGGTCAGACCGCGAGCCTGCTGCAGTCGTCGACGACAAGAAGTGAGTAGTAGCACCTTCCAACTGAAAATTAGGAATTATTAGAAATAGTTATAATGGAGTATATATACTACGAGTATATTATGAGAAATTGTTCTAACTATAACCTATACCATGTAATGACAAAGGTTGTATAAAGATTAAAGTGGAGTCTTCACACACTCGATGTCTTCTAGAATATTCTGCGGACGCGTCAACGCTCCGTGACGCGGCCGACTGCGGCGCGGGGAGGCCTCGGTACTGCGGCGGGACCACCACGTGGCCGGGGCCTCGGGTCCAGCCGCCTCAGCCGGAGATACCCAGCCTGGCCACCCCGACTAACATTGACACCAAAGGTTAGTTCAAGATATTTTTATATCCGGATTCTTATTGCCGTCCGACCGTTGCGCACCCTGCTATGTTGCGGAAAAATAATGAACTAAGGAATTAAAGTTATATTACCTTACCTGCTAACATACCTTCCGCTATCAACAGTGATTACGTTGCAGTAACAATACCTTTAATCGCGTTTTTTTTTCTTGTGAATTCTTTCGCCTCAATTTTCGGTAGTAAATGCATACGTATCCAATTGTATATTATGTGTTATGTTGTCTTTTTAATAGAAATTGTGAATATGTAAATAAGGTTGTATATAGAGGAAGAGATACATATTTTAATGACCACACAAGTACCTATATTACACCCACTGCATATATAATTGGTGACCCCGACGTGATATGAACACGCAACCTTCTGATACGTATGCATAGAGCAGCAAAGTAGAGCAGTTAAAAGTAGAGGTGTAAAAGTAACGAAAAAAAGCGAACCCGTATGTATTTGTTACTTTTACAATTAGTACTCGTTACTATCGTATCATTACGTTACTCGTTACTTATGATACGTCATTAAAAAACATACGCTACTTATTTAGCTGCGTAAGGGGCATTTTTTTTACTTTACCGTATTTTGAACCAGACTCGCGTATTATTAGTTAATCTAAAGTTTTATTTAATAGGTAAAGCTTAGAACTACAAGTAAACTGTAGACGAAATCTACTGAATTTGAAATGATTTACTATTTTCAATTTTGAAAATTTTAATAATTAAAAAATTTAATAATTTAAATACTTATTAATAAATAAAAATAAAATGCGTAAAACTCACAATCTGGAAACTTTTTCAACATATGCACCAACGGTACTTGTGCGAACTAAAACAGTTACAGAACAATCTACGAAAATACGAAAAATGCGAGTAACGAAATGCATTCGTGAGTTTCATTACTCCGTACTTTATGGTACACCCGTTACTCAGTAACGAATACATACGGTTTGCTACAGCTTTAGTTGTAAGTACCTGTCGAAGTACCTGTCCAACCTCTGCTTAGTTAAACCACCGATCGGTAATCCTGACGAATGATGGGCATCAGCCGTAACTCTTGGCAGCGAGCTAACGGCTTCTAATTACGACCTAGTGTGTTGTCACCTCCACGATTTATCGGCTGGGTGCGGCCCTATATTGTTGGAACGAGACGCATCATACCCCGAGCCATTGGTCGGAAGGAGACAACCTAACCTAACCTACAAAAGCGTTTTAAAGAGAAATAGACCCTGGAAAAGGATGGGTTGATAACAATGTACGAGAATCGTTTATGCCATTATTCAAATGACAATGATTTAGGCTTTAGGCGAGTAATAAAATAAAATACAGCTCGAACGAAATAATTTGGTTATTCCTATTGGATCTCAGTCATATTCGAAGTCAGTCAGAAATTAAAGTGGCAAATATGTCACATTATAATACACTAAAAGGTACAAAAAAATAAAGGTATCCTTTATGAATCCAGGTTATAAACAATGTGCAATGTGCAATTGTGATTGTTTTTATTTATATTGTGGATTATCTTGAACTAAATTTGTTCCCATTCCATTATCCGTTTATAATAATTTTATCCTTGCGAAAACAAAATCTAAATGAACGTGGATCATAACTTGGATGCTCGTTACAGCAGACACGTATGAAATAGCAACATCATAACCGCTTGCTTCTATCCACATATTGATTGCAATACCTATCGTATCTACAACACAATTGCATTCCACAACAGCATATCGTAAGCAATCAATTGCCGTACCATTTGTCTTGAAGTCACTGGATCCTCACTTGTTGTATGAGCCATTCTCACTCATTCTTCGCGAATTGCAATCAGACAATCAAAAAGAAAAGAATCAAACAATAATAAAATTAAAAGTCCTTTTTTATTTAGTTATGTTAAATACAGTTAAATACACTTGTCTTTTATTATGTGCATTAATCAGTAGATAACTATTTTCAGACTGAGAATGATTTTTACACTAACATTACTAACATTTAAAGCACACGTTTCTATCGCATATGAGGAATGTTATTGAAGAAAATACCCTTAGCATAGGAGAAACTGATTAAATTTGTCTACCTGTTTTTCTATATAATCAAATTGTATACTTCTTGGCGATTTATATTTCTTTAGGTCGTTTTTTTGCCAATATTCCACTGTATTTCTCAATTTCAGAATAAAATGAGAATACAGTGAAAACCGACACGAACTCGAACCAATAGTACTAAATCTCAGTTCCGATCAGTAATTAAAGGTTAAGCCTAACGCCGTTAGATCAGTAATTAGGATCGGCCAGGTGCGTGCATTCCTGGCCCGGGTTCGAGGCACTGCAGGGTGTGCGTAGGCGAGGTGTGTAGTTAATTATTGTGTCTGTGTACTTGGGTATATGTCGTTGTAACGTATCTGAATAACTTGTAAACTAAATGCGGTTCGTGTTATTTCACTTCCTTAAACCGGGATGTTTAGTTGGGCATTGCATCGTCTGCTAAAGCATTCAGATACACCTCTGACTAACTAGGGACTGGTTGTAAATTGGAGTATAATTATTTGATAATCAAATTGGTTTTTTAATCTGCTTATCTAAGCTTTAAGGAGGACGGCCTTAAATGAAGCGGGTCGATCATTTATTACCATCTTAATAAGACCTATTTACATTATCTCGAATGTCTACAGCACAAGCGGCTGGATATTTATTGGTGAGTCAAACGTCTGACCTATAAACACTTATGAAATCAGCAGGGATTCTGGGACGGTAATGAATCATTCAGCATAATTGGGTTCAGATTTGTTATTTATTAGTTATACTGGACGACCTGTAGGGTGTATAGAATTGTAGTTCGATTTTCAGTAGAGCCCCTTGGCCTAAGTCCTCTAGAACCCGGACTATACTCAATTTAGGATAAACACTCAACACGATAATTATTCAATTTAGCGTATGAAAAGAACATAAATATATATTTAAGCTTCACACTCATAGCCTCATACATAGGTACTAGGATTCCCTGTGATTGGGTGCTATGGACACACGCCCGAACCAGAAATAGAAATTACAACTCATCGTTCAAATCTTAGTTCCGCTGGCAATTTAACCCAGGACTCTCCGCGAACTGGCAACACCACTGACCACTGCGCCACGCAGGTCGTCATGGTACGAGATGGTTGGCTTTGTCAGTACCCATTAATGACCCACTACAGGGTCGGGTCTCCTCTCACAATGAGAAGG
Source organism: Erynnis tages (assembly GCA_905147235.1). NCBI lineage: Eukaryota > Metazoa > Arthropoda > Insecta > Lepidoptera > Hesperiidae > Erynnis > Erynnis tages. The sequence continues at coordinate 12,485,253 of LR990074.1, forward strand.
ATGTAGGCCGCCGTCCACCACGCTGGCCTACTGCGGGTTGGTGGACTTCACATGCCTTTGAGAACATTTTTTTTTTGTGAACTCTCAGGCATGCAGGTTTCCTCACGATGTTTTCCTTCAACGTAACAGCAGGTTTAATTTCATAAATCGCACATAACTTTTTTTACAAAGTCATTGATGCGTGCCACTGGGATTCGAACCCGGACCCCTCCATTCGAGGTCGAATTCTAAGCCACTGGGCTATCACCGGTTGGCTTTAATATTAAAATAAAAATAAAAAAATATCAATGCATATAAAAATGAATTGCTGTGTTCGTTAGTCTCGATAAAACTCGAGAACAGCTGGACTCTTTGGTCTATGTTTGGTTTTGAATGTTAGTGTGAGTCCAAGGAAGGTTTAAGTGGTGTGAAATCTGAAAAAAATGCGAGGAACATACATAATTTAATAATTTCATTTTCCCATATTTGGCAGAACGAAGTGTCTACGAAACCTAGTATTAAAATAATGCGCGCCAAATTAATAATTCGCACAGACCTCCTCAATTAGGTACTAACGCCGACCCTACATCTACCATATCATTATCTGGAATTCACCTAATGATACCAGCCACTCACACAATCGAACTATGGGAATTCGTACGACATTCACACATAGAGGTATTATACTAGAGTAGGGGAGACATACGGCTGTCTGTAAGTGGAAATGTCCGACACTTAGAAAGAGATATAAGATTATGGTGCCCTATCTGTCTCTCTACTAACGCATGCGCATTAAAGAACTTAGTGCATTCGCGCGCTTCACGCATTCGCATTAAACAATTTCCATACCCAAAGTTGTTTCTCGCTAATTGCACATGCGCGAGAAGAGACAGATAGAGAAGGTACCGCAATCTTCTCTCTCTTTTTAACCGAAGGACAGTTGGAAGCCTGGCTTCCCTGCTCTAGTATAATACCTCTATGCATTCACATCCAGGTATCTGCCATACATGAGTCACTGCTCCATCCAAGCAAAGGTCACCATAACTCACGCCACCAGACAGCCATAATGTTTGACTTGTGAATCTAAATCTGTACGGTGCATTGCACAATGGTGTAATGATATGCGGTTGTGTTACAATAGAATCATTGTTTTTATCGTGTTTCATAATTTTTATTTTTTGACGTCATTGGTTAAGTATATCAAGACTAAAATCAACAAATATCTCTAATGCTCATTCAGTATCAAACAGTTTTAAACTAACATTTTAACGCATCTAATCCCTTGTAAAGGAATGCAGTAAACAAACCTAACAAAACAACCTCAAACCTCGCAATAAGCTAAATGATAGAGCACGAGATGAATTTCCAAATACATAAGAACAAATTGAAAATGTCAATCTAAGAGCCGTTACCCGCAATCGGCAACCGACAACCGACAACCAGGTGACAAGGAAGACTGCGGTCGCCGTTTCACTTTCGACAGCATCTGCCATCTCTACACTCACGCAAGGCAAAAAGATTCCGAAAATTTCAGTTCAGAATTTTATTATACTCATTAATTGCGGATAAATAATGAATATTTAAACATAATAGAATAATACAAACTTATCCCTGAAAGCGATTTCTTCCAGACTACCATCTCAGTAGGAGTCATGCAAAGATATATAAGACGGTAGAGTGCACGAGTGCACAAAAATAAGTAGAAAAAGAGAAATTTGAATTGTGATAAGAAATTAGAGGGAGATATTGGGAATAAAGTATGACAGAAGGAGAGACCTGGGTATGGTAGGTTCGTATGTTTGGGAAGTATGCCTTAACTAAGTTTTTAAAGGAAGGAAGGAAGGAAGAAAGGAAAGGAGAATTTTAATTTTCTAATTCGTTTTAAAATGTGTGAATGTGTGAAAAAAAATTAAAATGTAAAATTAGTAGCAATAGCAATGGGCTGGTTCTGTTAAGATTTTTAGATATTTATTTTAACTCGGTGCAGTTACTCCCATCCGTTTAGATTTCCACTTTGTATCTTCACCCGGGGAACAAGGGGAAACAATCTATTGATGGCATCTTTGAGGTTGAATGTGATTTTTCAGGCAGCAGTGGCCAGTGAAACATGATGTTAAGCGCGTGTGTGTATGCATAAGAACGTACTATGAAAGCATTAAATAGGTTTCTTGCTGTGCTCTACTTAGCAGGAACCTAACCTAGGTTGCGAGAGTGTGGAGCGACCAGTAGCGGCGCGCCGGCGCGTGACGCCCCGATGTGCGCCCGCGCAGATCTCTCCGCCTATTTGTTTGTTTTTATTTACAAATTTACGCCACTGAATACAGAGTACAGAAGGCAAGCTAGATACAACGCGTGATTAGAACGGTCGCATAGAAATGAAATAAGAAGGTTTCACTCTATGAATAAGTGTGGAACTATGAGACACTCAGCGTTCATACATGGATACAAGACATACATACAAGACAAGAACACACACATCCCAACTAGAAACAGAAATTTAAAATACTAAAAAAAAAACTAAATATAAAACTAAAAATCGGACCCGGAACCACCACGCAGTGCATCGACGGCGATGTCTTTACCACTATTTGTCCATTTATTTAGGAGTTAGGCCACAGTACGGGAGGTACCTTACTGCCTCTTAACCCGTCGTATAAGCTGCATGTTTTCCATGTTTTCCATACTTTATTTGAGGCGAACATTAAGGTTATTTTCCTCTATTCATCAGGTGGCATGCATACTCTTATGCCACTCAGTTATAATAAAAAAGATTCTTGATTAACAATGAAATCTTAGCTACTGGACTATAACAATGTTTCTATGTAATTACGTCTTTTGATATCTGTACTCTATGACTTTTTTGTCAACGCACCTAACACCGCACCAGCTCATTTTTATTCGCCCATTAATCGATTCGACATCGATGCGGTATAGATTATTTCGCGATTAAACTCCATTGCGAAATGTGATCTAACCGTTATTACGATTGCGATTTGTAAAGAACGTATTATGATACATAATTTATCTTTAAAAACAGACAAAAAGTATTTACCTTCACTTTTGTTGGTAGGTAACAGTATTTTGTTTTGTTACGTTATATTAGTTTAGTAGCGATTGAAACAAATCGATCCGATAAAACAAAACTCCGATATTTTTTTCTGTGTTTTTATCACAAACATCAATCTTCTTACAGATCATAAAAAGTTATTAACAATGGGAAAACAAAAGACTGTGGTCTTGAACAATCGATTTGTAACGCGCAATTTTTTGAAAGAAATTGTGAATATGAAGACATTTCGATAATCTTCTCGAAAAGAAAGTCTGATAAGATTTTATGGAACGAATGGATTTCTAGAACGTAACAGTGGAGTGGTATATGATAGTGTAGTAAACTCGCATAATAGTCGATTAATAATCGAAAAAGGTTTTTAAACAAAATTAGTTGTGTTACAAATGAATAGCTAATAATGATGAAATATTAAAAGGCTCTTCGATACTTTCCCACCTTTCTCCACCAATCCGCATTGGAGCAGCGTGGTGGAGTATGCTCTAGACCTCCCCCTATTGTGAGGAGAGCCTCGTTCCCAACAGTGGGCCACAAAAGGGGTGCAGCTTAACTTTCCATGTGACTTGGCAGTTATAAGACTAACATTAATAGCCCGTTATTGTATTATTTGTTTATACGTAACAAAGTATTGCTTGCAACCTACTATTAATCAGCCAACTATCTAAATTACTGTTAATTCGATGCCCATTCGGTGGCCTCGTACAACAGGTACTTACACGAAATTATCGACAAACAAACAAAGAATTAGAGCATTGATGAAGAGAGATGAAGACATACCGTCCAGCGCTATAATTTGATTACAAACTGTAACTAATTTCTAAGTATAGGGTTTGGATGACGTACGTTGTCTGAAGTACGATGAATGTGGAGGCTATGTGCTGCAAATTGGTCACTGCATACTATGAACTGAACAGCCTTTGGATATCAGCGTTTGGACGCTCTATAGATAATATTACCGTGATCTAGTGGCCATGTAGATATGCACCTATTTCAACCTCTGTGCCCTTATTCTGAGTTTTAGCATTGCAAAGTCTAACCCGTCTTAAAGCCGCATGTTCTTCGAGCCTTGTGTTTAAACGGGTTAACGGGTGTTTTGTGTTAAGGGGTTAAAGGCTGGCGGTAAGTTCCACCTCAGAACTTTTGAAAAGTCATTGGTGCGTGCCGCTGGGACTTAAACCTAGACTTTTTGAGTGAGATGTCGAATTCTTAGCCACTAGGCTTTCACCGCTTTTATAACTCTTTATCATGTGGCTCGAAAAATCTTGCGAAAATCTTACTACACTTGTGCGTTTCGAATCGCGAAGTAGGCTCTGAAACAGCTACTTGGACGTAAGGCCATAAACACTTAATGGCCGTGTCGTTAAAACTGACGTTAAAAGGTTTGCTTAACTGCGCTTTTGTGCTTCTCCCTATTTCACTTTGAGATTTAATCGGCCATATTTTAAGTTTCTATACAGTCAATAAGGAAACGATGAAAGAATTTGTGCAGTGTCGGTGGCGGGACCATTATAGTCTGCTTGCTATCTACTCAATAATTAGTTTTTATAATCATGATTGATAATAATAATCATTGTACACAATTCAACATTATTATTGTACTTTAGCTTAGTATTGTACATCCCCTTTTGCTGCCCTTCAGGAAAATGTACTTAGTTTACAACGGGAGGAAAAAGCAGCCGAAAAAAAATTACCCTAACTCGTGGGAAAATTTTGTTGGTAAAGCTCGCGTAGGTACCACTAAAAAGTGACACAAGCAGTTTCCGCCAAAATAAAAGAGACCTTAAATGAATACACACAAACACACACACTTAAATCTGTTAATTTGAGGTGTCCTGTTTTTGATATGACACTCCATTTTGACATAATTAAAAATCTCAGCCCAAAATATTAAGTAGGTAACGTGTTAACGTGTGTTCTGGGGAAGAAAGTGTTAGTCCAGCAAGGCTCTAGGCCATGTTAAACTGACTCTTACTCCCCCCCTCCCCTCCCCTTATCTGTCAAACTGAACTAAGCTCCTCTATTTCATCGTCTAGTTACGTCACAATCAACCTCATCCCAACTAGCGCAAAATCTAAGGAAATTCGGCGAAAGCATCACTAATGCCCGCGGCGTCCATATTCCAACCCATGACTAATGATCCCAGGGTCAACGGCTGATGCTTAGTTATTCGCCACTAATAAATGTACGAGATGACAGACGAGGCGAGGTCGTTGAACTGAGCTTTCAATTGAAGCTTTCGGTACACTTGCATCGGCTTGAGTTAGGTGGTTTTTTGCAAAAAAAAAATATCTCTCTCAGTCTATTCTCTCTGCACCGTTGTCCAAAATGCTTATTTTGTCCAACGTTCTTTGTCTCTGCGTCGTCCAAAAATGCTGAAATTATTTTGGTAAACGGTTTAGTAACATCCCATCGCTTATTTATCAGACGAGCCGAGCCGCGTCATACTACCATCTACTGTAATATAATTAGCAATTGCTAGGTCTCTGAATTGATACACCAAAGGGTTCTGTGAACATATCAATAATAATAAATTACTAGAAACACAGAGCAGTTTAACAATAAAAAGAAATCCATATCCCAGTTTAAAAATACTTCTATAGATTCCATTGAATGATCCCCTGACACCATATTACACGTGCAGTGGAGCACAAAAAGGCGCAAAAAGGACCTTTACACGCAATAGCCTATTAAGCCGATAATCAAGTGGCGCGCTGGGCCACGCCGCCCAGCACAATGGGTGGGTGTCGATGATAAACTGCGCCGACTTCATTCATATTTATTGCACTTTGCTGTTTATTCGACTTTTTCGCTCTAAGACACCTGTCTCATGAACAGCTAGTAACGATAAGCGAGGCTAAAGTGACTTATGAAGACCTGTCGGAATTTGATGAATGTGGATTTTTTTTCTTATTTATTTATAGACACATAAATAAATAAATCAAATTAAAGTCATTGTTAAAGTATTGTTCCGTCGAATTTCGCATAATGTAGGTAAACAATAACTTCTAAAAATACTTTAAACAAACACCCGAACGTGTGTGCAGATCTTTAAATTTTTTATTTTTTTTAAATCTTTAAATTTTTAGTATAAACGTAAAAACATAGATCCATACGACTTTCTGCCATCGGACTACGTTACACAAAGTTAAGGTCTCTGTTTAGACTTTGAGCTAAGAAGGAAGACATTACATTACGTGCAGTTTTAAGAGGCAACGTTACGTAATGTTTTCGAATTTATTATGTCAATTCTCCTCTAGTTATATCTCTTTTCTCAACTCTCAAATCAACTTGGCTGTGGCCCGTGGTTTGATTAACCGATCATTAAAAAATCTATTACCTAATAAAAATGAATCGCTGTTCGTTAGTCTCGCTAAAACTCGACGGCTGGGCCGTTTTGGCCAATTTTAGTTGTGATATGTTCTTATAAGTACAAGGAAGGTTTGTACGGTGTGAAATCTGAAAAGATTGAAATGAAAATAGAGGCAGAAAGAAGTGTGTCGGGACAGCTAGTTTTGGAGGAAAACGGGAGATCTCCCGCAAGGCGATGTCCCTGCCTGGGGACCGCTTATATATATGCAGAGATTCTATGGAACTTTGATAGCGCGTTTGAGGATACGTCTTCCGATTGGCCAGTTCTGTATGACGCGTGTGACGTGTTCTATTGTTTACAACATTCGCTGCTTGCGTCGTCATGCCTCATGTGAGGCGCGCGCTTATACTACCGTAGGTATCGCGCCGCTACATAGTTCTTTAAAAATAAGTCGTTCGCCGTTACTCGCTTACCCATCCTCAGTAGGTAAAGTGCGTAAATCACGTTTCAGTGACGCGTATGACAGCTCCACACACTCCTATTATTCCTGTTAGTAGGGTTTGCGTTCTGCACACTATTTGCGCTCTGCCTGGCAATGGATCGTATATTATGTTTATTATCCCTACGAGTGATTTAAGAAAAGGGAATATAGGGCTTCGATGGACTTCGTGTTTGTGTAAGTCGAATAATTGTACACTTGATATTTTTATTAAATTGTTATATAAAGCTCTATAAAAATACTTCACACTTATAGGGGCATTCGGTACACTGGTAGTCAGTAGTTTATCCCAAATCGTACCTACATTAATATTATGATACTTAATAACAATCCTTACTTACATTCAAAAGTGAATAGAATTTCAATCAAACTCAATTACTCGTATTACTATGAGGAAATTCTTGACGTTAACATAAGGCATGTAAGCTAGGAGGAAAGACTTGTAACTAGTTCATATAATTCATCTAATACACCAACATAAATTCAGGATGTCAATTAAAATAGTTATTTTTATCCTAATCATTCAAATATCAACGGACTGACGCTCCTCTTGAGTCTATTATTATTATTGTAATAAAACTCTCAATATTATTCCAAGAAAGTTATAAATGTCCAGACTTAATTGCCTTTCAAGAATTAATATGCAAAATTGATATAACTCTTGTGAGATGTCTTTAAAGAACTATAAACTATAGAATAGTCGGCGAGTAGAAACGGCGAGTTTTGATACTTGCATCTAAGGTATACTAATATGAGCGTTTAGATAAACTAAAATGGTTTCCTTCGAATGTGACTTCAATTTAGATTATCACTAGACTTTACATTTCGCCATTTTTTCAAATCCTCTTGATCGTTAATTGATTTAAAAATTCGCAATATGTACATGTTTTTTTTATGTGGAGACAACTAGCTCATAATAATTTGTGTTGAGAGAGATCGCGTGCGCGGTTCAGCTCAAAATGTTTCAGAGGGACGGCCATACAATTTCGCATAATGACAGGTTCATTTATATTATTTGATCGTTGGCCGCCGCGATGGGTCTCGATAACTTGGGGAAGGGAGTCGATACATTCCACCGTTTTAGAGAGAGCATATTATGAAGAAGACGAAGGAAGAATGGAACGAAACCTTTGATTTTAGTTCCAGACAAAATTCGTTCTTTGCAGTTTCAAAATTTTGGGAAAACTAAGCAAGGACTGCGTATATTTATGCCGAAAGGCTTATGAAACAAAATATTAAAATGTCGTGAAAGCCTGAGACTGTAAATATACCTACATAGAGACTTTCAATCGGTTTTTCAACAGCTCTAGGTAATGAATCGATGTTGATGACGTGAAACAGAACAAAGATACGAGAAGTCAGTGATCAGTGAAACAACTAATTTCGCCGGCAGAGTACCAGCGATCCCTGACTCGTAAATTATCGACAAAAGGGCGCATATTTTTAAATCAAGTCTTGCTCTTATTGGCGGCCTTGGCACGCGAACCGACCGGCGCGAGATTCCTTCAATTACGCTTGCCTCAGCCTTAGCCTGCGCGAGTCTGACTTTTTGCAACTGGCAGCACATAATGTCAACCTTTATCCGACTGGTAACAGCGTTTGCGGCATGGCGAGCCCATCAATTGTTTGAAGGAGAAATATGTTAACGATTGCGTATCTACCCAAGTTGAACAATTTCTCATAACTCCAGATATCCATTAAGTTGTCTCGTTAAATTAATCCGTTGGGTAAGAAAATAAAAGCGACGAAGTACGTTCGTTTGTAATGGTTGATGAAATTGAGCGTTATTTTATCGTGAACACTTTCTTGTTGCAGTGTACACGGATCAGCCTGTGTCGTCAGCGTCTCCGCCGACGCGAGATAAGATAAACGGCGATGAGAAGGCGAGGTCACGGCGCAGGGATACTTGGGCCGAGCCCAGCGCGACACCGACAAACGACGAAGGTAAAAAGTCACAAACTTAAATATCTGTAGCCCATTGGTGAGACCTTTGGTCGGGTCTCCTCTGACACTGAGAAGGCCTTAGTCCACCACGCTGGCCTAATCGGGTTGGTGGACTTTATCCGGAACGTATGGAAAACACAAGCAAGATTGCGCACAATGCTTTTCTTCACCGCTCCATCTGGTGATATTTAATTTTACAAAGTGTACATAACTTTTAATTTAATGCTGCGTGCCACTAGGATTCTGGATCCTCTATAACACTCCTAATTTATAGACCGCTGCTTTAATATCACAACCCTTCATAAAATACACACTAAATTAATAACTACAGACTAAATTAGACGGAATTATGTTAAACTTTAAAATTTTTCAACAGCCGTAAACGCCGTACGATCACCGTTACTCCAGCAGCAAACTCAGCAATACGACGAGCAGCTCCGAGACATCGCCGCGTCGCTCACCAGGCCGCGGTCTCGACGTGCGTTGCCCCCTACCCTCGAGAGACCCACGAGGCTACCACCACCTGATCGACTACCGGTAAGAACCATTCCAGCAGCCACATTAGAAACAGGCCGGCGAAAAAACGTGGAATCTATTTATGCTTGTTTTCAGGCACGCGGAACACCGGACGGTGGCGTGCCAGCAGAGGAAGGTAGCTCCAGCTCGGCCAGCGAGGGCAGTGAACCGGCTGACGCGGCAGAAGCAGCAGAGAGCGCGGAAACGAGTCGTGTGGAACTCCCGGCTGAGAGACTCCTGCACGCGAGAGCAGGATGGCTCCAAAGACGCGGCCCCGGAGGGTGGTCGAGGCATTGGTTCGTGCTCAGAGGCGCCGCGTTGCTCTACTTCAGGGATCCTCATGCAGAACACAGAGGGCTCATGGATGGAGTTATCGACCTGAGCGGAGTCGCGAGGGTAGTAGAGCTACCGACGACTGCCTCTACAAACGGTTATCCTTTTGAGACCGAGGTAAGGACTTTAACACGGTTCTTTATAAAAGTAACTTTTGGAGTGCTCGTTGCAATCTTGCGATATTAATGTGTGTTTTCTTTTATTACAGGCCTGGGACGGAAAACACATAGTACTTTCAGCTGTCACCGCAGGCATCAGATCGAACTGGATGTCTGCAATTCGCAGGACAGCCGGTTTACCTGATACGGGACCTCTATCATTAATACTACGAGAGGACAACGTTGATCAGGCGTCAGAATCGTCGGCTTCTCCAGTCACTCCAGTGACTCCGAACACCGGAAAGTCCGCTCCATTTTCATCAGATGAAGAATATAGGACAGCGTCTGAAGGTGGACGGAGAGACAGCGCAGACTGGGGCGACATGGCTCCGCAACCGCCGCCTTCCCCAATACTAAATAGAACGCCAATCTCAAAAGTAAAAGAAAAAGTACGAGCAAGAGCGTATCATCAGGTATCACAGAAGGCTGACATAAAGTGTGACAGGGATGAAACCGATCTATCTATCAAAGAAAAAGAACATCCAGCAGATGAGGTCGATGAAAACGAGAAGCCAAATGAACCTAGAAAACGCAGTTACACCTCCACGATTGACAAGCAGACCATCGAAATTGACGACCTGCGCAAGCAGCTGAAGCTGGCGTTAAATGATGTGAACGCCGCTGAATCTGAACTTGCAAGGTTGAGAAAACTCAAATCTGATGCTGCTTTGCGAGAAAAGAAAATGGAAGAATTAGTAACGACTTTGCAGAAGAAAGAGGAAGAACTGTCGGCTCGGACCAAGGAAGCCGAAAATTTAGATGCCATCAAACAGCTTTACAATCAGGATAAGAATATGTGGGAGAACAAGTTAACCGAAACACAAAATTTCTTAAAAGAATCAACGGAGCACTGTGAATTGTTAACCAGGCAGCTGTCATCGGCGCAAGAGACGATCAAACAATTACAACGAGAGCTAAATGAACTTAACGATAAACTTTTAAAGAGTGTGAAGGAAAACGACAACTTGTACAGTAGAATTCGAGATTTAGAGGCTCGTGTTACAGCAGAGTCACCCACCAAAGAAAAAAGAAAGAGCATCGGTTCTCTTAGTGACCTTACAAATTTAAATCAGGACCTAAACTTAGAAACATTAGAGAAAAACAGACTTATTGAAGAATATGTAGAATTAAGAGAAAGATTTATTAAAGCCATACAAGAAATAAAAGCTATGAAAAAAGAACTTCGTGACTCGCACAGTATGTACGATGAATTGGAAATAACCAATATGAAACTAAGAAACGAAATGAAACTAAGAGAACAGTGCAGTAGGTCTGAAATTGATCTAATGGCAGCTCGAATTTTAGATTTAACGCAAAAGTTAACGGCTTCGGACAAACAAGTTCGCACACTTAAACATAAAATACAGAAGTCTGAGTCGAGAGAGAAAAGAAGAAGTTTATCATTAAAAGGGAGAGAATCGTTTACCTTGGGAAAAGAGGTCGAGGAGAAGTTAACTGAACTAGAAAACAAGATCACGTTATTGGAATCAGGCGAGCCTGTTCCAACAATAAACTCCCCATCCAAGAGTGCGTCACCTGCCAAAGAAAAAGTATCCAAAACTGACAGCGTCACAGACGAGAAGAGAATGAAGCGATTGGCCGCCAGATTAAGGCGAAAGTCCTTGGACAGTGCCGTCAGTTCGGAGCCAATGAAAATGCTCGTCCGATTGAGTTCGCTAGAAACCAAAGTAGCTTCAGCATTAGAAAATCGTCGGGATCTAACAAATTCCTGCGAATCCTTAAGTCAAGCGACGAGATCGACGGACAGCCCAAGTTTTAACGACAGCCCGGAAAATTCTACCATCGGTACACAATCGCAGAGACACCTCCTCGACAGGTTACAGAGTCTCGAGAATGTAGTGATTCATTCGAGAAATAAGGTGAACGAGTGTCTCTGTCAGATGAGTGCGATGCGAGCGGCGAAGTCTCGAAGGTCACCATCTCCGAGCTTAGAGAAAAAGTACAGCCTCAAGTCGATGGAGAAATGCTTGACTGACGTCAGCAAGAGGTTACAGGACTGCTTCGACAAGTGCGTCACGGACTACGAACAGAACCACGAGGAGGAGGTGAACGACAGCGTGGCGCAGGTGGTCGTGCAGCTCGAGGAGCAGCTGAGGAACAAGCTCCTCGAGATATCTAAGAAGAAGGCGGCCTTGTACGAGGCGGGGGAGTTCACGCACAGGAGGAGCCTGGAAATTCTGGCGGAGAAGCTCGCGTACGAGGCGGTCCTCGTGGGCAAGATCCAGGAGGCCCTCGAGTCCTCCAACGGCAGCAGATTCTTCGCCAGGTTAATAAAGTCTGAAATTATCGAAACTAGTCAATTAATCGATAACCTTAAGTGTAAGATGAACGGCGACAACGCCAAAATCTCGACCGGCACCAAGAGCTCGCTCGACTACCTCGCGAGGATCCTGTCGCGCAAGATCGACATCGTGAACAGCTCCAGGGAGACCGAGGGCGCGCGCAGGTCGGAGCTGATAATCCAGGGCGCCGACCTCGAGGCGCTGAAGGCGTCGCAGCGCGAGGTCGCCGAGGCGGTCGACCGGTTCAAGTCGGAGCGGCTCGCGGAGCTGTGCGCGGCGCTCGCGGGCGAGGCGCTCGACCACGCGGCCGCCGGCGAGGCCGAGGCGGAGCAGCACGTCGCCAACGTGGAGGCGGCGCGCGTGCGCGAGGCGTGGGCGGCGGCGCGCGACGCGCTCGGCGGCGAGCTCGTGCAGGCGGAGGTGGCCCGCGCCCTCGCCCGCGCCGCGCGCCTGTGCGACGAGCAGCTGCAGGCGGCCCGCGCCGCGCGCCTCACGCTCACCGCGCAGGACCGCGCCGACCTCGAGCTGTGGTGGCGCGCGGCGCACGACCACCTGCGCTGCGAGATGGACGCGGCCGTGCGGGACATCGCCGCGCGCTACCGCGAGTGCCTGGAGCGCCGCGAGCCGGCGGCCCCGGCGGCGGAGGGCCGCGCGCCGCTGCTGCGGCTGGCGGAGGTGCTCGCGCAGAAGGCGCTGGTGGACGCGCGCGTGGCGGTGCTGGAGGGCACGTACCGCGCCGCGGAGCCGCGCGACGCCGCGCCGCGCGAGGACGCCGTCTCCTCGCTGGAAGCGGACCCCGTCCAGGAGGCGGAGTTCGTGTACCTGTTCCAGCACTTCTCGACCGAGTGCCGAGCGCTCTTCTCCAGTGACTGTTCCGGCGACAGTGAAGACTCGACGAAGATCGGCGAGAGCCTCGAGCGGGTGGAGGCGGCGGTGGCGGCCGTGCAGCGGCGGCTCGGCGGCGGCTCGGAGGACGAGGCGGAGCGGCCGGCGGGCGCGGGCGGGGGCGGGGGCGGGGGCGGCGTGGTGGAGCGCATGGAGGCGCTGCGGCGGCGCGTGGAGGCGCTGCGGGCGGGCGCGGGCTGCGGGCGCTGCCGGCGGCTGCAGGAGGCGCTGGACCGGCTGGCGGCAGAGCGCGCGCGGGGCGAGTGCGCGCTGGCGCAGCAGGCGAGCGCGCTGGCGGCGGCGCGGCGGGCGCGCGCGCAGATGCAGGCGCAGCACGAGCGCGAACGCGCGGCGTTACGAGAGCGCGCGCGCACGCTGCAGCGCCGCCTCGCCGCGCTCGACTCCGAGTACTCCGCCCAGCTGGATAGCCTGCGGGCCGCCTACCAGGTGAGTTGAACAGGTTATGTACCACCACCCATCGAACGCACTAAATAACCTGAACGATGCACAAAAACATTTTGGTTATTAATATTTTTTCCAAGAAAACCGATAATTTCATCAAATTGTAGATAAATCCGGCTCGAAGGACCGACCGAGCGATAAAGCATAAAGGCAAACGTATAAATACAAAAGTGTTACTCGTGCAGAGCGCGGTGGCGGCGGACACGCACGGCGACGGGCTGCGCGCGCGCTACCAGCAGGAGATCGAGCAGCTGCGCGCGCTGTGCGAGAAGGGGCTGCTGGCGATGGAGAGCTCGCACCGCCGCATCGTGCGCGAGATGGAGGACAAGCACCGCGCCGAGCGCGACCAGCTCAGGTACCGCCCACACCCCACACACCCACACACCCACACCCCACACCCACACACACCCACACACGCACACGCGACACACCCTTTCTCTAGCCAACCAACCATCCATCAACTCGGACAATAACGAAGTCCATGTGTAACATCTCCGCTGGATATCGTTGTCCAACTTCTGGTGCTCGCAGATGACAAAATTTTCATTATTTCAAAACGGATACTGATACTTTCTTTTCTACCCTAGATATCCTCAATTATAAATAATTTCCGCAGTGCTTTTGCCCACCACATCTATATTCATAAATCAATCACTCAAAGGCTTGTTGGTCTAGCGATTAGCGATCCTGACTACTACGCCGGAAGTCGGGGGTTCGATTCCCACCCAGGAAAAATATTTGTGTGATGGGCACAAGTGTTTTTTCTGTGTCTGGGTGATACTTATCTATATAGGTAAGTATCTATTTAAAATATATGTGTACGTTTATCAGCTATCCGACTACCACAACACAGCTTGTTTTGGGATCAAAGAGCCGTGTGTGAGTCGTGCCACAATATTTACTAATAAAGCCTGTGGTCGTTCCAGACTGGACAAGGAGCAAGCGCTGGCGGAGGAGACGCGCGCCACGCTGGCGGCGCTGGACGCGATGCGCAAGGCGCACGAGAGCGAGGTGCGCCGCGAGGTGGACAAGTTCAAGGCGGAGTTCCTCAGCCGCGGCGCGCAGGCCGACCTGGGCCAGCTCAGCTCCAGGCACCAGTGAGTCCTTTATTAAACCATATATACATGCGAGCATTACTAAGCGGTGATAGCCCAGTGGCTTAGAATTCGACCTCGAATCCAGGGGTCCGGGTTCGAATCCCAGTGGCACGCACCGATGACTTTGTAATAAAAGTTATGTGCGCTTTATAACATTAAATATCACCTGCTGTTACGGTGAAGGAAAACATCGTGAGGAAACCTGCATGCCTGAGAGTTCACAAAAAAATTGTTCTCAAAGGCATGTTCGTACACCGACCCGCAGTAGTGGTGCGTGGTGGACGGCGGCCTACATCCCTCCCGTTATGCGAGGAGAGCCGACCCTGTAGTAGGTCATTAATGGGTTACGGACAGTTTATAAGAGATGTTATTTGAAGTGTTGGTGCAACTATATGCTTTGCAGGCAGGAGATGGAGGAGATCAAGCGCGAGATCCTGTCGCTGTCGGAGAAGTACTCGGTGAAGTGCGTGGAGTCCGCCGCGCTGGAGGAGCGCCTCGCCACCGCCACCGCGCAGCTGGCGCACGCGCACAACCACATCATGCAGCTCGACGCCAGGTACCATAGCCATACTACCGTGCCGTACTACCGTGCCCTACCGATAGTATGGTATGGTACCATATCCATAGTCCATACCAGGGATGTTACGGAGCTTCGACTCCGGTTCCGTTAAGTCGGAACTTCCGATTATGATTACACCTTCGGTTCCGACTTCGGCTCCGACACTTTTAAATCGGAGGTCGAAGCATAACATAGCGGCGGCGACGGCTGTGTCGACTGTTATGAACAGGTTCATACATGTCGCGCGGGGAATCCCCTCGACTCCCACTACGTGCACTCTATTGTCAATTATTTTGTCACTTGTTGTTAATTTGTTACGCACACAGTCCTGCCTCCGACTCCGATTCCGGCTCCGATTCCGACTTCGATAAAGCAAATTTAAAAACTCCGACTCCGCCTTCGGTTCCGATAAAACTACCTTCGTTACATCCCTGGTCCATACAACCGTACCGTACCAGTGCGCAATGGTATGGTGTGATACCATAGCCGGACAATCATACCGTCCCACACCGTAGTGTACCGCACACTCTGTCGACGCCAGGTACACACTACCGTCTGCCTTTCCGTACCGTACCGCAGCCACACTACCGTGTTCTAGCGCGCTGTAATGTATCGCACAACCGCCGCACAATCGACGCCAGTTGTCATACTGTGTAGTGAGCAAAATCGAAAAACACTGCAATTTCGTACAGTAACACCATGTCGACACCAAGTATACAGTCACTTAACCAACGTTGCCTTTCCGTATCGTACAACAGCCATACACCGTACCGCACCAATAGTATGGTTGGTACAGCACTACGTACATTTCCGACGTCCAATACACGGTGAACACACACAACCGCGCTGCCCTTTCATACCGTACCATTCCCACACTATCGTACTCGGCGTCAGTCGGTAACCCATTAATGACCCACTACAGGGTCGGGTCTCCTCACAATGTGTGGGACGTAGGCCTTAGTCCACCACGCTGGCCTAATGCGGGTTGGTGGACTTCACATGCCTTTGAGAACATTTTTTTTTTTGAACTCTCGGGCATGCAGGTTTCCTCACGATGTTTTCCTTCACCGTAACAGCAGGTGATATTTAATTTTATAAAGCGCACATAACTTTTTCACAAAGTCATTGGTACGTGCCACTGGGATTCGAACCCGGACCCCTCGATTAAGAGGTCGAATTCTCAGCCACTGGGCTATCACCGCTGTACTCGGCGTACTTACCCCTAATTACACTACTCCTCACAAGGCATTTGTAGTATACTACAGTAAGGAAAATTTCTGTAGAAATCCTGCATGCTTAAGAGCTCCCCAAAATGTTTTCGAAAACATGTGAAATCCACCACCCCGCATTACGCCAGCACAGAGCACAGACCGCCACCCTTCTCATTGTGAGAGCAGACCCGACCCTGCATTGGTCATACTACATAAGTACATACTAATACACACAAAGAATATGCTGAATTAGGTGAATGAGAACTAACTTTTAAAAAAAATACCTTTTCAGAAACAAGCAGCTCCGCGCGCACATCATGTCCGAAGCGAACGACATGAAGAACTCGGAAGCGTCTTCCCTCGCTCAGCTGATCGAAGACACCGCTCCGGTAAGTTGTATACTATGATTGTATACACACACTCGTTTCACACGTGGTTTCGCTTACACGCCTTTCAAGCTTCTAGATGGTAGATCGCTCCACGCTCGCATGGCCTCATGCTACGCACGTAACGACCATCTGACAAGTAATTTACGAGGTGTATAATTGTATAATTGACTGCAATTTGTATAATTCATGTATTTATTGCAAGTCGGTTTGCGTCAACTCGTGAATTGCTATTTATTCCATTATTTTTTCCACCATATCATTTGCACTTATTTTGTAAATATTCACTTTCTTATTTCATTTTGGTTAATTTAGATCGTACATATTGGGTTCAATGCGCTTCAAATGTAGGGTAAAATATGCATTAAAAAATTAAAAACATAGTTAGGTACTACTTAACAGTATTTATCAGTTTATTATTTTATACCATTCTTATCTGATATCGTATATTTCTTCATTGGCATTTTATATTTATTTGAATTATTTTGAGCACAGCATTATCATTGAGCACAAGCCTTGTGATAATATTAAGACAAATAACCATTTATCAAATAAATGTTTAATTTGTAAAATAGTAATAAAGAAGCTAAGAATGTCAATTTATTTCCTTTTTAAATTTTGTTGAAAAGCTACAATTTTATTAACAATCCAGAATTGAAAACCCTTAAACTTTGTCCATATATTTCTAAAGAATAAACAAAGTAACTTATTACATAGAAAAGTTCTTTAAATATTTAAATTGATATCAATTACCACCATTTACTTTTGTACTTATATGAGTTAAAGCTAAACCTTAGCAACAATCCCAGCCTCCTCAACTGAGCCCCCTATAATCTAGGCCCAGAGCTAATGTTGCGTCATAACCTCAATTGTTGCGATCGGTACATAACGTGTGGTACATGTGCGGGCCACTAACAGCATGGGAGGGACGCGCCGCTGTGGACGCACCTGCGGCGCCTGGCGGCCGCGTGGGGAGACAACGCACCAGGTAACCCATTGCTTCAACGCACGGTACGCAACGCAAACACTTTTATATGGCCAGACGGAGTGGTGAAAGAGGGCGAAAACGTAAAATCGGACTTCGTATTTCAAAGGTCGGGATTGTTCGTGCGTGAAACTTGAAAAAAACATGTTTGTGGAGGTTATGTCTCACTAAAGTGACATAACAGCATTTCCCGCCAAAATAAAGTGAAAGTGATTTAAAAATAAAAGCCCTTGAAATTGATATCTTCACACTCCGTCTTGACATATAAAAGTCTTTGGGTTCATGTTCCAACGACACGGTAGAGGCTCTACACCTTTGGTTTTGGTCCTAGGAGCGTATATCGGTGACACTTAGTACTAAGTATTAATACTGTTTATAACTTCATTTTAGTATTATGTTGAAGTTGAAAAAGATATAGAAATAAAGATAAAAGAAATTGAATGAATCCTATTCGTGCTAGCATCAACGGACTGATAAATGATCTGGCTTGAACAACCACTTTGTATATTCTCCTAAGTCAATCTGATAACCTTCCTTCTTAAAGCACATTATCAAGTTCATTCTATCTGCCATACAATTTTATTTATTGCCATGACAATAATTCAAGCTTTCGCAGCGATTGCAACATTTATCAGTGGATTTATAAGCGTTTTGAGCTGCTCTTATTTTTCAATAATTTATGTCACTTAATTTTCTATGCCATAATTTTGTCAATAATTACTTAAAATACTGTATAGTTTAGTAGTGACATGAACAATTAATATCTGATGTGTATTTTAATATTAGTTACATTTGCATTTTGTGTGTGTTTTGAAAAATATGTCGTTTTGCATTAAAACAATCATTTTATCAGTTTATTTTGCACGTTGCATCGTTTGGTGATTCACTGATTTATTCATTAAATGTGCATAAGAAGACAATGTCCAGTTGATTTAACATTACAATACTATTGTGAAACTAACCTAATGTCTATTGACAAAGTTTACTAATAGAACTGTTTAAGAAGAAATTAAAAGGTTTGCCTTAGACTATACTTCGTTTGAGATATAGTATAAAAATATTTGATTAAATACAACTTGAACCGAGTCATTTGATATAATACTATTGGATTCCACAAAGTTTTACTTGGTATGTATCAAAAAGTGCCAAATTTCATAAAATAATTATATGTGAGATTTCTTCTTAAACACTATTTTCGCCAATGTCGGCTAAGTCAAGAAGAAATGTTACGTCCATCTGAGTGATTATACAATTTATAAAACTGATTTATACATTTCATAAATTATCATTTTTCGCAGTGTTATTTTTTATTCATCAACGAATAAAAGTCAAATATCGATCTTTTCCCAAGGAAAACCCTGACTAACATTTTTCCTAACATTAGCCACAAAATCGCCTGTGTGTGTCCAACAGTATGTAACTAAGCTATATGTATATGTTGTAGGGGAAGTCGGCGCGCTCGAGTCCGCTGCTGGAGGCGGCGCGGCGGCCCAGCAAGATCCACTTCGCGAAGAGCGAGAGCACGCGCAACATGCCGCTGTCGCCCGTCCAGGTATGAACGCCTTTATAAAGTAAAAACGCGCTCTCTCTCAGCATTTATCAATTTAACAGCATATTAACAACAAAATAATTAAAGATGGGTGTGAAACAGATCCTGTATTTAGAAGTATCTTTATCCGAGTTTCTAGAGCCGAAAAGATAACGTATCTATGTGACGACCTCAGTGGCGCAGTGGTTAAACACCGGTGCGCTGGGCTGGGTTTGATTCCCAGCAGAGCAGAGATTTGAATGATGAATTTGAATTTCTGTTTCTGGCCTGGTCTGGTAGGTGTTACCATGGCACCCACGACGATAAAGGACTCACTGTAAAACTACTAGATTTAATGAACGATATAATGAACTTTACTCCAACAGAAGGACCGTTAAAAATTCCTAATTGCAACTTAAACACACACATTTTAGTTTAATGACTGATTTCTATATTTCCTTGTCCACAGAACTGAAAACGCCTCAGCGTTGTTCGGCGCCGGGCCGCGCGACGGTGGCGCCGCTCGCGGGCATGGTCGCCGAGCGCAAGAAACGCTTCGAGGCCTAGCAAACTCGACCTTATTGCTTCACGCATAGAGCTCTATTTATTAACGGACCTAACCAACCCCGACATTGAAAACTAATCGCTCTTCAAAAGCATTAAAGTCGAGTTTCCTTTGAAGGATCGCGCCACTCCCACCACGCTAGCACCTGGCCACTTTGCTTGACGTATTCTTATCGTATCCGCGTATGTTATTAAAGTAATATATAACCTATAGTACCACAGATTTAATATGTTTATTAATGATTAAATGAAAAATATTTTATGTGGTAGTTCGATATATTTATGGACTTATCGATTAATCGATCAAAATGTATTCTTTAACTAATAGTCTGAGGAGGACAGGGGTGAAGAGCGGACCTATTCTTTATGATAGTACTCCGTTCACACCTGTTTGTCAGATCGTATTAAAGTATATTGTTAACTAATAATACTGATGCGTTTAGTGTCCCTTTATTAAGTAGTTAAGTTAATACTAAGACCAAATATGACCTTCCTCTACGAGAAGTGGCCAGAACGTTTAACTCCCACCCACCACGAAATGTATATAACTTTGTTTGCATTGTTTTTTACTTAATTTTATTTCAATTAACTGTAGAGTGTATATTACCTTACTTCTGCACTGTATTTTCCTCCTTCCTACTCTGTAACTGTGACTTGTTGCACCATCTAGGTTGCTTTTATATTAAATTATCTAAATATGACTTTTGAGAAAAAACGCTGCGATAAAATAAAGGAAGCTTCTTAATTAACCGTCTCCATAGCAACCTAGTACCTTCCGTCTCGACCTTGATTTGTTTCGACTTACCTCCTAAGTTAGCTGTAGATGAATCGGTTAGTGACATTTATCAACTTGTAAAAATTGTAACATTGTGTAAATACTAACTACCCTCGTCTTTTGTAGCCATCGCTTCCCGTGCAGTCTGCCTGTCCATT
This sequence comes from Erynnis tages, assembly GCA_905147235.1. Lineage (NCBI taxonomy): Eukaryota > Metazoa > Arthropoda > Insecta > Lepidoptera > Hesperiidae > Erynnis > Erynnis tages. The sequence continues at coordinate 12,505,972 of LR990074.1, forward strand.
ACCTTGTAAGGAACTCGTTACCAAATATTTCTTATTTATGAGTTTTATGACATTCAGCGGAGGCACAGCTTTATACTTTCGGGAAGGTTATTTTGGACAAAGCTTGCACCATTGTCGGTGGTGTCTGTGACTGCGAGTGGAGCGAGATACGCGATCGGACAGTGCATCGCTGTGTCTCTTTAGTTTTAGTTCCCTTGTTTATTATTTTTGTAGATTTATATATAGACTTACATGATATATGTATGGATATGGGAGATACTATTCGAGTTTATAGTTTTCGAGGGCATCTACGAGCTTGCGTGTGGTACGAAACGCCTGTTGAAATATCTCGATCGATATAGATCTCTGATAACATTTGGCATCACAATTGTAAGTATTATCCACTACAGACGTTTCGTAACACACAGCACCATAGAGGCATATAATATTGTTTTAAACATTTAACACGTTAGGGCGTCAGTGTGACGTCGTTTTTCAAGTAACCTTTAACCACTGTGTGTTATTTTGTTACCATGTGTTCCGAACTGGGCATTCGCTGTCTTCCACGCCACTCACTTTGTTGTGTATAGTCTCACCTGTCCCACGAATATATGCCTTATGCCCTTGCACGATGGAATAGCTGCGGTGTTGTGCGTTGCTCAATAATGTAGTTTTGCATTATAATATAATATAATATAATATAATGAGATACCAAAACTGATGCATAGTTACGTTTCCGTCGACATGACGTAGTGTACGCGGCTGAATTTTATTTATGGTCCGGCGGCATAGGGCGGAGTCGTGATAAATGAAGGAAATCATATAAAAGAGAAACTGTGACGATATACCCTGTGTCAGTACATTTTGCTGTGTTTTTTCCCAGTTATTAAAAATTATATACGATTTGTACTATTGCAATGAAGTGTACTGTATGGTAGATATGAAAATATAGCATCAATTTATCATAGACTTTGCACTATGCTGGTGGCAATGACGTTAAATTATCTCCCTCTTTATGTATTAGTTGACTTGTAAAGTGTTGGTTTATATAACAAAGATTTTTAAAATAAACTACTTAATACAACAATGTCGTTTTATTTCAACTTTCTCACACAATATGCACATGTTGTCTTATGTATTATAGATTATATAAAAAATCATGAGTTTATGAATAATATTACAAAGTCTCAATACAATAATACTGATTAAATATAGTTATCTTATACTATCTACATTTTTAAACTGTTATTTTATAATTAATTCGTATTGAACTGTCAACAATAACTCGATATTAAATAAATCTATTTCTAATCACTAGATACTAAAATAATCTCATGTGCAAAGGCTTCATATTTAAGTTTAACTACAATTCAACATTAATCATATTAAACTTTAATGGCAAGTAAAAAATAATAATAGAAAGTGGTAACATCACCAAAAATTATATAATTATACATCTACATATCAAAATTGTTGAATCAATATTTACAAAATGTATAAATTATGATTTCATCTATGTGATGTGATTCTTGGTGTGATCTCACAAAGACCAAAAAACTTAGTGAATGAGAGTGCTTCTCACATTACTCCCACACATTTACATTTCATCACCATTATTTAAAAAACTTAAAACTCAATCATGATCAAAACTTGATTATTCATACAAATGTTATCTCATTTGCTGAATCAAACAGTCAAATTAATGTTGATCAATATCATATTATGTACATCAAGTGTTCTTGCAACATGTCTGGTAACAATTGAATCCAGCATCCTCCATTGCAAATTGCAATGTTATCAATTCTTCAAGTTTGGCACACGTGTAATATGAAGTAAATTATCTATGCATAAGTATTAACAATCAACTGTCTCCAACTGCCTGAATGACGACAACTTTGTGAAGCTCTCTGTCTCTCGTGTTCTCCATCAAAACTGTATAACACAACAGTTTAAAGAAATATAACTCACAGTTATGTCAGTGACTGAATCCCAATATCCTCCTATGCTCAAAGTTGTATCAGCGGCTTGTCAGTGCTGAGCTCCCGCTGTCGGAGGCGTGCCCGCCACTCGCTGCGGTGCAGCAGGATGGCGCGCCCGTACTGCGTATGGATGTCTCGGAATGGGACTTTCTTGCGCGGCAGCTCTGGTTTCACATTTTCTTTGTCTGTGAATGGAAAAATATAGTTTCATACAGATAAGGCTGATACATAAATAAATAAATAACGCTTCACACCCATAGCCCCACACTAGGATTCCCTGTGTCGTGGGTACCATGGACACTTGGACACACACAAGATAAGAACACACACCCAGACCAGAAACAGAAATTTAAACTCGTCATTCTAATCCCTGCTCTGCTGGGAATCAAACCCAGGACCTTCCGCGCGGCGCACCAGTGTCTTAACTGTTGCGCCACTCAGGTCCTCATAATATGAATCTCTTCTATAGACAATTGCTGAATTCAGCCAATACAAAATTTCTAGTTGATAGAATCATTGCTTGGGGAGGTTCCTATCATTACACACATCATTATGCGCTCTACCACAGTAAATAAAATAAAAACCAGATCCACAAAATAAAATAATCATAAATCTTAGTTAAGTTACATTGTGAAAATAACTGTTAGAAAAAAAAATCTAAGTAAATATGGCAGCTTTAAATGGTTTATTGTATTGTAAAATTTAATTACTGGCAGTTTTGCAAGCTTCTTTTAAAATTTTAAGGATATATCTCAAATTTGTTTGTGTGCATTTCGCAAATAAATTACTCTAAGTTATTAAAAGTATTTCCTTCTTATAACTAATTATTATTTAATGGGTACTTACGATGTCTACTGCCTTGCACTGTCTGCGTCTCTGTCTCAGTGATTTTGTTGAAGGGGTTGTACCTCTGCCCCCGGGGAGGGACCTTGGGTTCATCCTCTGGGGCAGTTACTGTCACCATCGCAGCTGCCTCTGCTGCTTCTTCCGCTGCAAGATCAATTAAATATTCACAAAAGAGGAGCATTCTAGTGTTCTTATGTCAGTAAGTTTACGAGCTTCTGACTAATACTATTGTACAACTGACTTTCATGATTATAAGAATTTTGCTAGACATAGTCAGTATTAGAAAGAGCATGAAATACTCTAAAGATGTAATTGACGAACCGAGTGGCGCAGTGGTTAAGACACCGGTGCGCTACGTGGAGGGTCCTGGATTCGATTCCCAGCAGAGCAGAGGTTCGAATGATGAATTTGAATTTCTGTTTCTGGTCTGGGTGTGTTGTGTTCTTGTCGTGTGTGTCCATGGCGCCCATGACACAGGAAATCCTAGTGTGGGGCTACGAGTGTGAAGTGTTATTTATTTATTATTTTTTTATAATAATTGAGAGGTACCTTGAGCTTCATCTAATTGCCTCTGGAGTTCGGCCACCATGAGCTTCATGTAGTCGTAGCTTGCACATGCTAATGCTTTCATCCAAGCCTCCATAGACGCCTGGGAGTTGGTGCACAGGAAATATGTGCGCCCTCCTTCACAATGGAATACTATCTTAAAACTGTAAGACTCCTCTTCCGTTAGTTCTGTAAATTGAAATGAAGTTTGTTTTCATATTCTGTCACCAACATTTCTATTTTGTAATAGTTTAGTAATAATATCTGCAAAGATGACATGGAGATTTTTGCTATTCAAAAGTTTAAATCTGAGCCTTGAAAACAGTAAGTTTTTGGCTGTATCTGTTGACAATTAATTTCTAACTGAAAACCTTTCTATTACTTACCAATAGTGCATCCTTCCAAAATGATCACCCCAACCGGTTCTTTGTCGCCCTTTTTATCGAAATAAAACAGTAGATTGCCTTTCAATGTAAACCACCTTCTTTGGTAGCTCTTGCCAACCTCCCCCCGCATGTCCAGCCACCCCTCGCGGTCCACGGGGGTGGCAGATGACGCGAAAGCACACAAGTTCTTCTCGTTTATCTTCATGATAACTGCGTGATAGTTAGTTACACTTTTAACACGTCTTACATACAAGGAAAAACGTATGGCGTAATTATTCTAATCGTGTTTTGTAGAGCATGTTAGAGCCAAAGAATACTATACTCCACGGGGAGAGCTCTGAGCTATGCTTTGTTTACTCAAAACTAAATTACATTCACTGCAACCGATCAATATTATAAATTGTTAGAATTTACAATAATACAAATTTGAGCAATTCCTTATACTTTTGTTATAATTCAAGATTTTCTTCACTATAAATAAATTTAATATTATTATAAGCATGAATCGATTTCAATCACAGAGTACTTTATTATATATGGGAAATTTCAATCATTAATTGAATTGAGTTGACTCATGTCATGTTGTTAGTTTAATATCATGTCACCTGTCACTCTGTCAGACTGTCATGTCATTAATATGTAAGAGAGTATTTTTTTAATTTTCATACTGCCATAATAATATTATTTGTAGTCTGCCGTGAAGAATTTGGTGTAATTTAAAAAGTGTAATTTAATCAAAAAAGATTTCAAACTTTTACGCTATAGCCGTACCACATAAGTTATCTCCAAAACCGATTGCGTTTAAAGGCCTAAATATTGCATACACCCTAAGTTTTACATCAACATTTTTTTTTTTTGGGTTCTTCAAACTACGCCTAAGAATCGGTATTTACCAAATCTCCCACCCTAAAACTCTCAGGGAAAAAGTGATTCAATTGCCATGATTCCGTAACGAAACTACCTATTGTTTAATGCACGACAATATTATATGTGTGAGTTTAAAATTTTGCAATATCTCTTCCAATTTTTTATTAACACTTTTACTTACTTTTTGTACTGTGGTGGTGGTGGGTCTTTTCCAGAACTTTACTTAACTTTTCTATTTCTTTTTGCTCCTATGTTATAATATTTATTTGTAAGTATAATATGACGTGATCTTCCAGTTTATATATGTATATTATATCTGATTTATTGTGTATTTGTATGTTATGGTAATGTCAGTCCATAACTCAGGTACGGGCCAGAAAATTTAATTGTTTTATACAATGTAACATTGTCACATTAGCCAAATGTGAAGGGAGTGAGTGACCACAGGCCAGTAAAGTTTGCTTTATAAAGAATCAAAGCTGGCGAGCATCAGGTTCATATTTGTTTGGCTCTGTCCCATTTTGCCAGCAAATCTGTCAATGCCTGACGGGGTCGACCTCGTTTTGTGCTGTACAGTCTATGTGCTAGCAGTGTGTACTTGTATTCTTCATAGTCATCATCATGACTCTACATAAGCATTAAATAACTTCATTCAAGAAATAATATGACTTAATTAGCTAAAGATCTTACTTACAAGATAATTATTTATGTATATTTGTATATGTAGTAACTATCTAATTTTAGATGTATTGGTTCTTTTGTGTAATGTTTGTATGTTGTTTATTAGAATAATAGGAGGAAGTAAATAAATAAAAGGATGTTCTTTAAATATGTAATATTTTATTCATAATTATTATTACCTAATTTTCACAGTTATTTATAAAGTTATATTAATATCAAGTATTACACTAATTTTATTTACGAATTTCTAATGATTGCTCTGTTTAGAAAATTTAATTTCCGCCTCAATCATCAGATTTTGACCACTTACAACTAATCTGACAAATTGGTGAGGTCTATTTACACTTGTATCCCATTTCCCTAAAATTGACAAATTCACAATAACAAAAAAGTCAAAAACAAAATCTTAAAAAATATTTCCTATTTTAATTAATATTTAACAACTGTACAAAAAAAATTACGAGTGGTTTCTTTAAAACATGCTCCATCGTCAGCAAAGTGGGCAAATGATCAACGATACTCCTATCTTCATCCATCATATGTACAAAATGTTGTTTTATAAAACAAAATATAAACTATATACAACATCATTAAATATTCTCAAATGCTGTAACACATTTAAAATATTTCATAATATTCAACTTTTCTTATCAGTTATGCCGCGGAGGAGCCGCCTCTACAATTAAATAATTTACTCAACCGGCGCACCACCCTTTTATACAAACCTGTACAATTTACTACATCAGTTCACTGATTTTAATACTATTCATAATAATTAATGTCAATAATAGTAAGCAATGAAAAGTATATAAATACATCAACATGATTTCGTTATATTTTGTTCACACTTAAAAGTTTGGTTTTAAAAATATTTTGCAATGTTTTAACACTTCTCTGTTACACTATCTGCTACCCACAGTTAAAATATGTTTTTTCATTAAAGAATAGTTGTAAAAATGAATGTACTGATAAACATAAATACAAAATATGCAAAGTAGTTTTACATCTCAAAAGTTTACAAAGAACACTTGGAATAAAATCAATTATGAAAAATATGATGAGAATTCATATAAAAGGAGACATGCACTAAGTTTATAGTCACACAGTCACACGTCATGCCATACATATTTACATGGTTTGTCCTGAGCACACATGTCTATTATAATTATTTCATTATTAAAATAGAAAATTTTTATAACTACCAAAACTGTGGGAGATTCGATGAATCAACATTGCTGTTTTACAAATAGGTTTTATTCATATAAAACAATTACTTATATGAATACTAATTGAAACATGATCTATTTGATGTCTCTTTATACTTATTAAAACTATTTAAATCTATTGGTGTTACTTATAATTTTGTGATTAGAGGTTACTCTTATCATAAGACGACGATTTTCATTATCTAAAACATCTAGATTTAGAATATTACGCCTTTCTCGCTCATCGCCTGCTTTGCGGCTTAATATTGGTATATCAGAAAAGATTAGATTTAACTGTTAATTCAGTGTAATGCAAAATTTGCGTAAATCGACACTGATCTTTGTTCCCTTGGGTATCAAACTGTACAATAGCTAACAAGTTGGAAGTTAAGCCAAAAGTCAATTTGTCTAATGTATAATTGTATCTAAATGTTTATAACACAAACTTTGTCAAGCTCAAAAAGTAAAAAATAATTCATTTTATTTATAAAAAACAAAAAAAGATAATCCAAAAATAATATTCAGTATGTTGTCATTTTTGACATTACAAATGTTGAATCGAACGAAACCCTGTGAAAACTTATACAAGGAAAAAATGGTGGTAAACAAATATCTATACACTACACAAATAGCTAACTCCTTTGGTAAATCATACCGGTTTGTTGCACACAAAACAATAATATTATTATTATATTACACAATATAACAATGCAATAATTTCATTACAACTGCAATATAAACTGTGACACCCTTTATTTGAAGAATGAGCGAGGAAATTTAGCTGTGAAATGGTATACAATAATAGGTATTAAAAGAACATAATATTTTATGGGAAGATAAAACATTGAATCGGATTTGAATTAACTTTATAAATATAAAAAGAAATTAATTAAAATAAGCTAATACTTTTAATATTACTTCATAGTATCTTTTTCAATGAGTAAAACATACACTGAAGTAGATTCTTGTTAACTGGAAAATTCCAAAAATGTCAAAAATATTTTAAGAACCCCATTTCAAAATGTTAATGGAATTTATTTATCAATAAATGTTTAAAAAAAGTGTAAAAGAATCATTCTTTTACAATTAAAAGTGACTATATTGGGATAAAAGCATTTTATTAAAATGAGAAAAAGTAATATAAAAGGAGTACAAGAAAACTACATACAATGAGGTTTGTGAATCATGGAGGGGGAGCTTGGAAGAAAGTCATAGAAAGACTGTAATGGAAGTTTACAGAGTTTGTCAACGGAGGTACAACAAGGAATGCCCTTACAATACTAATTCTCAATGTACAACGGCTGAAATATGTTTCGAAAACAGTGCTAAGCCAAATTGGACCTTCATAAGATTTGTTAACGTTTAATATTTAACAAACTATTTATCCCGGCTTAATTTTATTTTCTATTTTGTTATTATTATTCTATAAATAATTTCAACATCTCCCAATTCGTACAAGTTTGTGCGCGGCAACTCTCGCCCGACGCCTTGCACTGCTCTGGTTGCTCTATGATTTTGTGTATTCTATATGTATATTTAGAAACTCTGAGAAATCACCTAAGCAATGTCGAGTACTAAACAAGTACCTTAAGCAACTACTCTATACATCCTATCAAATAGAAGATATATACCAGAGAAAAGAGTTCAAAACGTGTAAATGTTCACAGAGCAAGCAGAGCTCAATCATAAACGATACCAACATTTGATTGTCTATAACAACTACCCTTCCAACAAACGGCCCGAGGGGGCGGCTACGTACCATAACAACTGACTTTACCACACAAAGCCCTCTTACTTTACAACCTACCATAAAGTTAATCTAACTAAGTACTGCTGTCATCTAATTATTCTTAGTTTGTGGTTTGATCACATTTAACGTCCATTCAAGATCAGCACGAAAATCTAATGAAAAGTGTGATCGTAAACATTAACGTGTGAAAAATATAAATATTTAACCACAAAAGGCTGCAAAACACATGTCGTATTTTATTCTATTTCTATATAATATATTAAGTTAACTGCATTTAATGTAATATATTATGTCATTAAAATCAATGTCCAAAGAATTCATATTTCTGGCTTTTAACAAAACACAACACTTTAAATAAACATGTGTTTATCACTGATATTCACTAAGTGTTGGATGCTAACTTTCAAGTATGTATTTTTGTACTATTTTTTAATGAAGCAACATTAAACAAATTCAGGCAAGGTTCTTGAATATTACTTGATATCCGACAAGGGAAATAGAGAAAGGAAAGTTCAAATAATTATTATAATCGAATATTACACATTTCCTCACAAAATAGGAACTTGAAGTCAACATCCAATCACTAACTCCAATTTCCTACTTAAAATTAACTTTCTGGCCTACAAAGTGATATGACATCACACCTACTCACGCTAACCTAATCAACAGTGTACACAGGTATTGCCATAGGTTTAAGATGCGATATTTCAATTTTCAAACCTTAGAAATAACAAGTGAACACAATGACTATTTTATTTTCAGCGGTCTGTGTAGCATCCAAAGCATTAAGCAATAATCTTAATATCAGGTCATTTCCAATTTGTCTTTTCTGAAACCACTATAGTATACTCTGGCTTTCAAGAGCAGGATTCTGACAAGTCCCGATATGTGCCAAGCAATGAAATATTTATTTGAACAGTTACTCATTTTTCAATGAACTTATGAACCAATTACTGTTGGATAGCCTGATCGGAGTTTGTGTGCAACTTGCAATGACAAATGATGTGATGAAGAATGTGATACTTTTATTAAATATTACTCAAAATAATGAATATATGTCATAAAAATCGATATCTCTAGTTCATTTTGCGAAAATTTTATTATAAAAACATTACAGTGTATAAAGTTGTTTTTTTACTGTTATTTTTGTGGGTTTATTCATATCATTGGCTTGTTTAAATTTGTCACACTTGACACAGTCCTTCTTAAAAATACTAGAGTACACCATAGGAATTGTACTGCATAGATTTTATGAAAATGGAATTGTTCACTGTGTTCACACATTTTTCACAATAATTGTCAAGTTACATAATATTTCTGGTCCAGCTATACTTTGAGTGGTCACTAAGTAACTTGAAGTAATGGGTTTAAAACAAATCTAAGTGGAGAAATGTGATAGTGACATCTAATTTCAGTTAACATCAGAATAATGGTTTGTTTTCTCACATGTAATACTTGGATGGTACCTATTCTAATTTGAAAATTTAGAATTACACATTTATTTACTGATACTTACTAAAATCATACATTGACGCACGCACACATTTCACTTCAAAGATTTGCGACCAAACACGTCACCACACTTCAGAATCACTAACAAGTCTCACATATCCATATCACAATCACCGACATGGCTGGATACCAGCAACTTAACCACACCATAAACACTCATTGGCTGAATCACATTCGACTTTACTGTGTGACCTCTGAACGGGGCAACATGACAATGCTGTAAGCACTTATTACTCTATATATAGACTCATTGATTTGATTCTTTTTCACTTCACTTCACTGTGGGACCACCAGATGGGGCAGTGAGCAGACACTAGTCACTACACTCTTGGCTTGTTTCATATCATATCAGTGGGCCCACCGGGTAGGGCAGTGAGCGGTGAATCCCCACCGGGCTCACTGTGGGCCCACCGGATGGTGCAGTGAACAGTGAACCCCACTGGGCTCACTGTGGGCCCACCGGATGGTGCATTGAACAGTGAACCCCACTGGGCTCACTGTGGGCCCACCGGATGGTGGCAGGTGACGGTGAGCTCAGGCGAGCGCGGCGGCGGTGTGGTAGAGCTGCATGAGCACCTGCACGTGCAGCGGGAGACACGACTGACGGTCGTGCGTGGTGCCGTCCAGCGCCAGCCACGACAACGCGTTGTAGCCCTCCAGAACATACCTGTTGGTGATACACACGTTTTAGGATCATGAAGATTGCAGTCAACGTTATTAAAAGAGATGTTTGTTATTGTTATGGGATTGGGCTCGCTATCTACTAACACATCACCAAACAGTGCTGATATAAAGAAGGTATAGTCAAAGATTTAGAAACCACAATTAAATAGATTAAACCTGTCAGATTTTTTTTACTGACAAAATTGTGTTAGTGTTTTTACATAAGATTTTTAGATTTTTGACTTGAATTTTAAAGGGATTTAACTGTTTCCTCTAAAGGTGCTTTGCACTGAAATGTGTTGACAGCACAAATGTTGCCAATTTCTTCTGCACTCTATATTTTAAAAGTTAAGTAATTCAGGAAATCTTTTAAAATGAGAATTTCATGGGGATTCTTGATTGGTTTTTATATTCTCAATGTGTCCTATTAATTTATTGAAGTCCAAAAGCTATTAAGTGTGCAACCATACATACTAGGTGTATAGGGTGCAGGGCGAATGATGAACGCATGACACTTGAGTAATGAGTAGTGAGTAGACACTCGACAATGCGACATACCTGAGCACATCGGTGGTGGTGGTGGAGTCGAGCGGGTGCGCGTGGTGGTGCGCGCGCTGCGTGAGCGCGGCGTAGTCGTCGGCGGCGTGGCCGGTGGAGCACTGCAGGTGCAGCGCGTTCTTGAGGAAGGCGGGGCACGCGTCGCGCAGGTGCGCGCAGCCCGCCCACCACCACGGCGGCATCGCGCCCAGCGGCGCCGTCGACACCAGGTAGCCCAGCGCCAGCGGCTGCTGCAGCACCGTGCCCACCGCCTCCTGCCCGTGTTCACCCAAACGTTAAGTAATACACCACTGTGATAAGGGTAAGCCTACATTTTATTTAACGTTTTTTAAATAGATATGTTAATTGAAAGACTTAGATTTTAATGGATATAATTATAATTATGTTGAAAATATAATCAATGACGACCGAAATAGGAGGCAGCCAAAGTATGTATTGCTGGCCAGGACGTAAATAGTTCATACGAACGAGATACCTTAAAGCAGCTTCATTTTCAGCTCAAAATCAGCAGGTTTCAGCGAGATATTCAAAGAACTGATAGCATTAGGTTTTTGAATAGAAACCGAATCTTCACAAAGGGAGTATAGGAGTCAAACCGGGAAGATGATGAACCTATATAACCTAACCTCAAAATCAATAAATGACAGTTATCGTCGTAGCTGAGAGTAAGTAAAGCAGCGACTAACCGCCTGGCCGTCGTCGTTGTGCGGGTAGTGTCCGGCGCTGGCCTGGTGCGCGTGGCGCGCGGGCGAGCCCTCGCCGCTGTTGTTGTCGTCGTCGTGGCGGCGCGGGGAGGCGCGCGGCGAGTTCTGCGGCCACATGAACATGTCGTTGAGCAGCGCCGTCATGTTGTCCTCGCCGTCCTCGTCCACCATCACGTCGTCCAGCCCCAGCAGCATGTCGTTCTCCTCGCCGTTCGCCATCGGCTGCTCGAACGGCATCTGGTTCGACTGGAAAGTGTTGTACGGTGTTAATATGTACCGACTGTTTCGATTATAACTTCGATTGCTGATTGCACAATAAATAATGTAAAGTAAGAGTGGCCGACACCTCGCTTCACCTCACATGGTCTCCATTCCAGAACTCAGCTACTAACTATTGTAGTTATTCTGTTTCTTTCTCATTCTGTCCTTGTGCTTATTCCAAGAATTTTTTACTCTGAGTTTACCCACTAGTTAGTTGGTGGGAGGCCACGTCTCGCTCGCGTAGGACATGACGGAGAGATTTTTTTTTAAATCATACTGCCGTCGTAGCAGATTCTAAGACGAGTATGTGCGTGACGTTGATGACGCGCGGCAGTGCAGGTGTGACTGGCATTTACAAATAAAGTAAGGATTAAGCGAGGCATGAAGCGGTACCTGCGTGGTGGCGGAGGTGGGGAAGACGAGGATGTGCGTGGCGGTGACGTCGCGCGGCGTGTGCAGGTGCGACTGGATGGAGGCCTGCGAGAAGCGCTCGTCGGGCGTGAAGCGGTCGGCCATGAGGCGCAGGCACGAGTCGGGCTCGGTGGACACGAGGCACGCGGACAGGATGGCGGGCGCGCCGTGCGGGTACAGCAGCGAGCAGCTGCCGCAGATCTCGCGCAGCACGCCCGACGACCGCTCCAGGTTCTTGCGCGACAGCAGCCAGCTCCAGCCTGGTGGGGACCGAACGGCTCGTTATTCACATCACATCATCTCACTCGCTACTAGGTAAGTTTTAAGGGAATTTAATCAAAATCATGTACAGGAAAGAGAGTGGAAACATTAATCAAACCTAATCGAATCTAGGGTAGCTAAATAGAATGCAATCTTTAGACAGCAGAGAACAACAGAGTATTCTTAAAGCTGGTCTCACTCCAGGGTTGTCTTCTCTCAATATGAGAGAACCACACCAACCTAATACAGATTGGTCGCCAGCAACACGTGTAAAACACCTTTAACAACATTTATGAAGATTCCTTCACCGTTACAGCAGACTGATGACATTAATTTATAGGCGAGCACACATCACTTTAGAAACGTTATTGGCCCCTAAGATGCAAATCTTTTTATCTTCTCGATCAATTTTTCTCACTTCAGACTGGGTTAAGACTTAAACAATAATTATATTATTTAATGAGGGCCGTTGTAAGTCTCACCCTTGAGCTCGCCGTGTCCGATGCGGCCCACGCGGCCCACGACGAGCCGCCAGGGCTGCGCGGACTGGCTCATGACGCCCAGCGTGAAGTCCATCAGCTTCGTCAGCCCCAACCGCCGCGCCGGGCCCGACCGCCTCCGACGTGACCTGTGACCGAACCCACTTCATATTATTTTCAGTTATTTCTTACCAAATTAATGTTTACATTTGTTCTGTTGAGTTTTTGTTATGTTTCGTTGTATGGCCATGTTGCGGAAAAAATATGAACTAATTTCGTTAGCAGGCAATATCATGTTTTAGAGTTTTCAAAAATTTACATTAAGATTACACATACTGTGTGGCCATATCAAAAATGAACGTAACGCCGATTTTAAAGGTATAATACAACATGCTACTGTTGCAATATTAACCTACTGAATATAAGTGTTTGAATGCTACTGGCCACACCAACCAACGGTGGCTGTGTGAGTACGACAATCAGTTTTATCTTGCATCATTTATTTCTGAAATGCATATTATAATACATTTCTACGAAATTGATGCGACCTCTTTATGTAACACCCGTCCTGAAAAAGCGTAAAATTGAGACACGTATTTCAAGGGAAATTTGAGTAACAGCACGAGTTAAAGATTCGTATAAAATGTCTGAAGAATGGGTCAAGACAGAGAGAAAGGGGAAAGGGAGTATGCTGTCTCGCCAGGCCAACTGATGTTAAAAGAGAGAGATATAATCAGTATCTCTGGTCGTGCGACAGGCAGTAGTGCAGTACAGTGCAGTACAGACCTGGCGGGCACGTGTATGTTGATGGCGGCGGTGTCGAGCAGCTCGCCGCGCGCGTCCGTGGCGGCGGCCAGCAGGTGGCGCTGGTCGTGCGACAGGCAGTAGGCCAGGAACAGCACGGCGGCGCCCTCGCCCCCCGCGCCCCACGTGCCCCACGTCTCCGCCACCTCGCGCAGCGCCCGCGGCGGCGCCAGCACCCACGCCGGCGAGAACAGCTTGTACGGCGCGCGGTTCTTCTCCTGCGACACAAACAAATATACACGATCAATAATACGGTCAGTAATAACACTTCACACTCATAGCCCCATACTAGGATTTCCCGTGTTGTGGATTTCAAGGACACACACGAGACTAGAACACTCATATCCAGTCTAGCAGCAGACATTTAAACTCGTTATTCAATCGAATTGCACTAAGCAGTTCTTTCAACGTCTTTCCGTACATGACATAGAATCATTTGTCAAAACCACGCAACAAAATCATGCCGGTTCGACGATGCATAGTTCAGCGATGGCATAACAGAAATAACCCAATATTACACCGCTAAATAGCGCAGAGTCGCCACAGATCACTTCACAACTGCTCTTACTAACTAACCACTTACATGTAATGTCTTCTTTGGAAACCACACTTGCCCAATGACTTGTTTATAACCCCAAGCGAAAACCTATAAGTAAACCAATGTCCAATAAATAAACCAAGATTGCTAAGCTTACATCCTTGTTGTTGATGAAGAGGTTGGCGTTGGCGGCGGTGCCGAAGCCGGTGAGCGACTTGCCGTTGGGCGGGTGCGCCAGCAGGCGGCGCGCGCCGCTGAACACGCTGAAGGCCAGCGCGCGCGGGCCGCCGCCGCGCCCGCCCCACGTCTCGCACACGCCGTCCAGGGACACTATCTGCAAGTTGCAACGCACGGGTTAGTGAAGGAAGTTCAATTACGCCGGGACGTGGTCGCCGAGTGGTGGTTATTAGTGCTCGATTAATTGCAAAAAAGTAAACATTTTACAATACAGATACAACAAATAGATGCGCAAGATACTTATTTTTAAGTGGTTATCATTGACACATGGATCTATTTATCATAAAGGATCCATCGAATACTGTGTATACGATATGTGTGTCAGAGACACAAATATTTTTCTGTAACCTCTCAACCTGTGCTCTTCTCAAAATGAGTTCAAATTAAAAAAATCAAATAAAAAAAAGCGATCAGATCTCTATGCTATCACCTCTATAAAGGTAAAGGTCTGTCTCTGTATCTCATAGTGGACTCAGGCCTGCATCCTTCTCATTGTTAGAGGAGACCGGGTTCGACACTTCAGTGGGCTACTTAAGGTTGACAGGCAAGAGGTGTGAGAGGTGTGAGAGGTGTGAGTGGTAGGTATCAGTGACCTTGATGAGCGGGTTGTGGTGGTGCAGGTGGTGGTGCGCGGCGGCGGCGAGGCGCAGCAGCGCGGTGAGGGCGCGCGCGCGGTTCGCGGCGGCGGCGGGCGGCTCCACCACGTACACCACCAGCGCCGGCGCGCCGCCCTCCTCCTCCTCCCACGCGCTCTCCGCCTCGCCCTCGCCGCCCGTCGCACTGCCCGCGCCGCTCGCGCCGCCCGCACCGCCCGCGCCGCCCGCGCTCGGCGTGCCGCTCGGCGTCGCGGGCCGCTCGCCCGGCGGACGCATCGAACTAGAGTTGTTGTCTGCAAATGCAAAAGAATGTGTTTTATGGATAGGACAATTTTGCGACCGAACAATGAACCAACAATGAATGAATGCACTTTAAACAATGAATCTTTTGAGTGAGCCCTTTTGTTGTTTGAGAACGGAGATGTGGAGAGTGTCTTGGCAACCAAACAGTATCTATCTCGGTATATTAGAAGTTTAGCCATCGAAACCCACCATAAATAAAATTTACAAATTACTTCGTGAACTTTATAGTTTTAACCAAGCCATACCCAAGCGAAAATTATCATTTTTACCATAATTATTAATAACCCCACTGATTGACCCATTTAATTTAACATAATTAATATCGTACTCGTAATACATACGAGTAATATTGAAAGTTTTACTCACTGTCGAATAAAGAGCGGTCGATGCTGAGCGAGGAGAGCTGCGGCACTATACTGGAGCGCAACGTGTCCGCGTACGCGCGCACGTACTCGCCCAGCCGGCCCGGCGGCAGCTCGCCCGTCCACTCCTCCGAGTTCGACTCCCTGGATTGACAATATTACGTTCATATTAAACCCATGAAAATATAAAGTTTTTAAAAATCCAAGAAATCATTCTTGATCATTCTTAGGGACATTTGAGTATGAAATTATATTTTAGCTGTGTTAATTTATACAAAGAAATATTGTACAAATGGAAGATATTTCAGCAAAATTCTATTGTTTTTATTAAGAATTGTTTCTTAGTCCAAATTTTGAACTTAACTGTGCGTAACTAAATAAATATTTACAAAAAAAAAAGATTCAAAAGATCGCCGCGCTCACCTTTCCCTATCCGCGGGCGAGGTCCTGACGATGCCGTCCCTCGCTATCCTGGTGATGGGCTGGTGGCGGCCGAGGCGGCACAGCTCGTAGGCCGCCGACAGCTCCTTGAAGAACGCGCGGATCGGGTCCGAGAGCGCCTCGCCGTCCGCCGCGAGCACCACGTACGCGACGTCGCGGGCGTACGAGTAGGGCTCGAGGGAGAGCCGCTCCCAGTGGCGGAGCGCGTACGGGGAGAGGGAGATCCAGTCGCGGTCGTGGCCCACGAGCAGCGGCGGCACGGGCTGCGGCTCGCACAGGTCCTCGTTGCCGCGGCCGGCCAGGCGGTGGAACTGCCGCCAGGTGAGCGGGCCCGTCACGCCGTCCCACATGCGCGCGCCGCAGCAGCGCTTCTGTATCGCGTCTTGGAGGAGCGGCCGCAATCGACGCATTAACCTACAAAGAAATGTCAATAAATACACCGTATACCATTTAAATCTTAATATCTAATAAAATTACTTTAAACATATATTTTAAGTTATCTCGAAAATATTATATTAGAATTGAGAGTCTGTCAGTGTCACAGTTGGAATTATAAATACAAAAGTGCAGCAACTTCCTTGTAAGAATGTGTACCTGACAATATCCCTGGACGATCGCGGTGCCCTTGCCACGATGAAGGGCCACCTGTGCACGGTGGTGTTGGCGGCGCAGGGCGAGCCAGTCGCCGACGCGCGTAGTGCTAATGTGGCTGCAGCGCCGCCGTCCGAGAATCTGAAATGAATAAAATAAATGATCCATCTAACTTTCGTGCTTTATTACTAAAACAATTAAAATCCTCTGTTATCTTTATGAGTCTGCAAGCGCACTAAATTTACTCGAAGTCTACTTCTACCTTACCTAACAACGTCTAACCGTAAACAGATGTCCCAGTGCTAATGAAATGATGGAATGGTTTACTCCTTATACCTAAACCACAACCAGTTACTTCGTTGATATCTATCATCGATAAAATGTCTTTGTTCAAACAGAAAGACTTGCGACAGAACTTCCTCAACCATGCTACCAGAACAATGTGCAGTCAGTAGGGTTAGGTTAGTTATAATAAACTTGAACAGACTATAGTTTGGAGTGTGTCCGTTATCAACAGCCAACCCATCACTGTTTCAACTATTTCAATGTTTATAAGGTAAGTACCTATAATGCCTCGTATTCATTAGGCAACATTTGTTAACAAACTGTTAAGACATGTTTATAAAAAAGTTTACCGTAAATACTGTTTCTGAAACTTGGCAGTCTACACTTATCACTTGTCGGTACGTTTAAGGCGACTCACTCGAGCAGGTTGACGCGCAGGTCGTCGGCGGAGCGCTGCGTGGCGACGCGGCGGGCGGCGCGCGCGAGGGCGGAGGCGGGGCCGCCGCCGGGCGCCGCGCACGCCGCCACCACCACGCCCGCCACCTCCGCCAGCGACACGCCCCCGCCCGCCCCTCCCGGCTCCTCCGCGATGCCCGTGATCTCCATCTCGTCCTGCAAACGTCACGTTTTACATTCACTTTGAGTACTCTACACTCACAAACCCACATTACGAGTGCTTGTTGCATGGGTGCCATGGATAACACCGAGACCAACACAGACATCGGAATTCAATATTCTTTTAAAGACAAAGACATAACGTTTATTTGCACAAATATAGGTATAGAGTTGTTACAAATTATTTAGATCAATCTATATTTACCATTTTAGGTATGCAAACATTTAAACAAGTGATAACGTCATATGAATGCATAAATCGCGCGTCACTGCGCGGTTTTGCATTTGCAATTCAATATCATACGATCATGATCCCAATAATGTAAACAGTTGTGTTTGTTTAGGGTGACCTTGCACCGCGCAGTGACGAGGATCTTGGCCTACTTTTACGCACTTTCCACCACGGGCGGTTTGTGCTACGTCACGTAGGCACGCAAATTTTACATTTAAACCAAAGTAGAATAAGAGAATGATTATAACCGTCTGGCCACTTACAGTGAGTTCAAATGACCTATCGTTGCCGCTGGGTGTGGACAGCCCCGACTTTACAACATGACTGACCTCGTAGAAGAGTCCGGCTCGGTGCGCGAGGCGGCGGTTGACGACGGCGCTGAAGCCGCACGAGCAGCGCGCCGGCTCGTCGTCCGCCGCGCCGCACGCCTCGCTCGACAGGTACACGGCCGCGTCCGCGCCGCGGATGTTGCCCACAGACTGCGAACACAATACAAACATTACGTTGAACATCTTTTTCAAATTAAGATCAACTAGAATATAATGTGGTTTATTGTTAAAATCAAGATCTATCGATTTATCAGCATTCAGAATTTCACTGGAGGGAGTGAATTTTGAATTTCAAATTTTTTTGAATTGAAATTTTGAATGCAACGGTTTCCTGTATTTTAGCAAGTTCCTGCTAATTATGTCATCAGTTGCGTGTCATCCACCAAGTTGAAGGACAGTCTACTTCTTTTATGTACATAGATGTAGAGAAATATTGACCTTTGTGCGACTTTAGATAGCAGTAAACTGAATACGTCTTTCAAACAACCATGACGAATTACATAAAAACGACAAAACTATCAAAACACTAACCCTCGCCCCCGCATTGCAGACGCACAGCGTGCAGCTGTCGAAGTTGTGGTCCCGGAACACGTTGAGCACGGTGTCGGCCAGCAGCACGTTGAGCAGCAGCGGGCACGCGGCGGCGGGCGCGCGCGGCGACGCGGGCGGCGACGGGCTGCCCGGGCTGCGGCGCGGCGACGTCGCCCGCGCCCCACCCCCGTGCGCCCCGTGCGCCCCGTGCCCGTGCGCGCTGCCCGGCCTGTGCGACTGCGTCTCCGTGCGCTCCGTGCGCTCCGTGCTGGGCGACGCGGAGCGCTTCACGCCGGCCGTCGTTCCGTTGCTAGAGTTGTTCGTCTCGCCTGTCGAATAAACAATTTAATAAACAAATGTTGTATGGGATTCTAAATAAACAATTACTTAAACGTCCATCAAGAATTCATTCGAATCAGTTCTGTCTTTTTCTCTACCCTCTTTTTAAGGTCATGAAGTGGGTATCACAGCAGACGTGATCTTTCGCATATGCCTAGATACTTTAGCCTCACAATTTTGGGCAGATGACAGTCGATAAACCCTGTTTCATTTTATGGGTCCATAATTCCAGTTGGAGCATCGCAATTTGCGAATAGTTCCGGCTCGTCCTATCGCTACAACAACACAACACAGCACAAGAGTCACCGTTAGGCGTGGGTTGCGGCGTGGGGCGGTCGCGGTCGCGGTCGCGGTCGCGGTCGGCGTCGCGCGGCCGCTGCCAGCGCGGGCGGTACACGGCGTGCGGCGGCAGAGCGACGGGCGGCAGCAGCTGGCTGGGCAGCCCCGTCAGCGGCGCGTACTTGGACGAGCCCACGGTCTTGCACACCGTCGGCGGCTTGAACACGTACGACCAGTCCTGGGTGTGTGCTCAAACATTTTAATATTGGATACGTTTAAACGTGACTGTTGAACGATTTTATTGCTTTGCAATTGCAATACCATGATACGATTTATGTAGACTGTATACTTAGACTGTTTACTTGTAATTACACCGACACATAATGGAGCAAAAGGGACCGAGTGGACAGAAAAACTTAAAATGACTTCTAGTGGGTGGAGCGGAGTTATTATGTACGTAGTTTGTTCAACACAGAAAAAAGTAGCGTTTATTCAAAGGAAGTGTCGAGTGGGGCGTATCTAGAATTAAAGTTATTGAACTAAGTCTGTTGTAGCAAGGTCACGTCAATTAGTTTGAAAACGTTGAAACAACTCGCTCTTTGTTTCTTAATTAGATTCTCCAACACCCTCTCTTTTGTTTTTCATTTTAGAGTGCAGATACAGGACTTGCAATATTGAATGTTTGTTAATGTATGTGTGTTGTGTGTAGGGTGTTTTGTTCGTTGGGGTCTGTGCTATTTATATTGAATTTTTGTGCATGTATATGTATGTGTATGTGTGTGTGTATGTGTGTGTGTGTGTGTGTGAACGTTTACCTCGATGGGGTCCGGCGGCGGGGAGCCGTGCGGGCGGTGCAGCGCGTGCGGCTGTGCGGCGTGCGGCGCGTGCGGGTGCGGCAGGTGCAGCGTGTGCGGCGGCGCGTCGTCGGGCGGCGAGAAGCCGGGCGAGGGCTGCGCGTGCGCCTCCATGGAGGGCGGCGTGGGGAACATCTTGCTGAGCTCCTCCGCGCGCACCGTGCGCCCGCCGCCGCCGCCGCACAGCCGCTCGTCGCCCGCCCGCTCCGGTGGCGTCGACACTTGCATCTGCACATACGGATAACCTTATTTATATTTCTACTAACACATGCTTTATAACGTATTTCTAACAATATACAAGCTTTCAAAATATATGTGAATTGTACAAAATAAGACGTCTGCAGCACATTATCTTGTTACAAAATAAGAAGGATTTAGCCTGCTCTTGCCCAATACTACTGGTTTGTGGGCAGACCCTGCTGCGTTTATACTGAATTCAATACCTACGAAATTTGAATTTAAAAAACAAGCAAAATCAAAACTGAAAAGATCTTATGAAACACCCATTTTTGATACAAAAAGCAATGACTTTAAAACAAAGAACTACATTAAAATTACAAAACAAAAACCATTAATTAGTTATTACCGAAGCAAACAGAAATCCAAATCAACCAAGCAACATACAGAAACAGCGACGAATCTAAAAAAAATCTACATAAAAAGATAAATTAGTAGTTAGATTATAAGTAGGTAATATAGAAGGGTACACTCACAAGTCTTACCGTCTCATCGCCGCTGGCGGCGTCGTCCGAGTTGTCGAATATCTGGTCGAGGTCCTTCAGCGTCGGGCACAGGCCGTCCGACGTGAACAGGTTCTTGTACTCCTTCTCATCCTGGAAACAGATACAACGTTATAATAGCCACGTGCAAAGGGAAAAAGGTGGTAAGAACACTGTCTGGTAAAGTTGAACATTTTCCTAAGAATAAGGCTATACCTAAGGTCTATTCACATACATCCATTGCACCATACTTTGGAAGAAACACCGGCCTTCTACAATCAAAGGCTTGCCTTGGTTTAAGGTATTCTGAGTCCACTGCTGGCGCCTTTGGTAGTCCGTTCCAGGTGCATCTCGTTTCTTTAACGGGGTGTTCCTGTGCTACAAAGTGCTGAAAGGGAGGTAGATGCGCGGCGTAGTGTCTAATGGCGTGTGTAATGCGGGAGTGTCAGGAGTTAGCAGTACACGTCGTGGCGCTCCTGCTTGAGGTCGCGTCGGAGAGTGGCGGGAAGGCACGCCCCGCGTAGGGTTTGTATAGTTGCCGTCACGAGTGGTGAGCACAACTTTCATTGGTCGGTGTGACATTGACTGCGCTGCGGTGCACACGATTGGTTCGACAGTCGTCGGTTCGTCAGTGGGCGTCGTCTACTGGCCCAGCACGTTTTTGCGGCTGCTGTACATCGGCCGAAAGTATACAATATCCCTACCACTGATAATCTGTGCTCACGACTCATGACGGTTACTATAAGTAAGTATAAACAGTAGCAGGGTAGTGGCCGCTCTGCGTGTGCAGTGCGAGTGTCAGGGGTCGGCAACGTACGTCGTGGCGCTCGTGCTTGAGGTCGTGGCGCGGCGTGGCGGGCAGGCGCGTGTGGTCGTGGCCGGCGTACAGGTCGGCGGGCGGCGCGCCCAGCGCCAGCTCCTCGCTCAGCTGCGGCGAGCCCGCCTTGAACCGCTTCACCGGGTGCTCCAGCCTGAATATGTCAGTAACGCATTAATTAACGATCCACTACACGGTCGGCTCTCCTCTCACAACGAGAGGGATGTAGGCCGCCGTCCACCACGCACCACTACTTAACTGCGGGTCGGTGTACGAACATGCCTTTGAGAACTATTTTTTTGTGAACTCTCAGACATGCAGGTTTCCTCACGATGTTTTCCTTCACCGTAACAGCAGGTGGTATTAAATTTTATAAAGCGCACATAACTTTTAACAAAGTCATCGGTGCGTGCCACTGGGATTCGAATGAATACCTGAATATAATCATACCAAACTAAATTAGCAATACTTATAAGCAAATACTTCCGAAACATTACTCGGACTCAGCGCCCTGACCTTGAACACTAATGTCAAAGTATTTGTATAGTAAACGTCAGTCATTAGTCTGTCATAGTAGGTCATGCTCGAAGCAGAGGTCTCTTTCGACACAGGCCGACATTACACAAGGTTTAACGGCCGCACTCAGAGACGTCATTTAACGTAATGTTCATTAACAAACAAATAAAATCGTCCTTATTCCTATTGAAATAAGTGTCATCGTTATTTACATAATGAACCATTAACGTTAATGAATGTCTCTGAGTGCGGCGGTGAGTAATGTAACTAAAACTAGCATAAAATCGCAGACTTCAACGATTTTACTGCGCAATTTAGTACGATAATCTAGCGGGTTAAAGATTCATATTAAAAAGTCTCAGTTTAATATGTTCCGTTCCCCCGCATATTTTTAAATTAAATTTTTATATCTAAAGTTATTAAATTTCTGTTTCATGGACAGATTCAAAGCTTAAGATACGTATGATATTCAGTCTTAAGCATTGCTGAATTATTGTTGAAGGGTGTTTACTTGAAACTTTATCTATGCTCTAAAACTTCACCACATCACTTCAATAGTGGCTAATGTTAAAACATTGTTCAGTATACAAATTTAGAGTATATAGAACAGTTATGTTGGCGGGGTAGGCGTATTCCCTCTCATCGTTCTCATGCGATTGTGAGTGGGAGAGATAGAGAGATAGAGAATGAGTTTGCACACCCCACAAGCATAAGCTAGTGACAGTGGATTTGAAACCAATATGTAATAATTTTCGTTCTATTTACTTCAATATCCAACAGTTGTGATTATGGCTTAAGTTTTGCTTATCCGAAACAGCCATGTGTATTTGGTAGTTAAGAATAGACACATAGTGTCGAGCAGTTAGTATAGATACAGCAGTATACCAGCGAGAGAGTGGGTGTAATGGGTGTAATGGGTGTAATGGGTGTAATGGGTACCGACCAGGCGTGCACGGTGGTGTAGTCGTAGAGCATGTGCAGCGAGTGCTCGTCCTCGAGCGGGTCGAGGCGGCGCTCGGCGGCCGGCAGCGCGGGCCGGCGCGCCAGCGAGCCCCACGCCGCGCCCGCCGCAGCCGCCGCGCCCGCCCCGCACGCGCCGCCCGCGCCGCCCGCCCCGCCGCCGCACGCCGCCGGCGAGTCGCCCTGCGAACGTACACCGCGCATCGTCACACACTGTGTATATAGCGACATATGTAGCGACGCGATACCACACGCAATACTGATCGCGCACGATGACCACGATGCAAGGAGCGGACATAGTAAACAATGGAACACGTCACACGCGTCAACGTCATACCGTGACTGGTCAATCCGCAATCGCCATGGTCAATCCGCAATCGCCAGGCCTGAACTTAATGAAGCCTCTTTTTTTTGAGACCACACTGCCAGATCAGGTATAACATTTCTACCAATAAAATTTGACCTACTGACCCTACTTATATACACACATACTTCGGCATCCATTGGTTTAAAGCCAAACCACATCTCGTTTGTCACCTGTTTATAACTCATTAGCGACCCACTGCAGGGTCGGGTCTACTCTCACAAGGAGAAGGATAGAGGTCTCATTCCGTGGTGCAAACCTAATGGCAGTCTGTCTAGCAAAGTGGCACTTACTTGCAAGCGACATAAAACAGTAGTGGGCATGTTACCTGGGCGTAGGGCTTGGCGGGCGGCGCGGAGGGCGGCGCGGGCGTGGGCGGCGCGTGCGGGTCGGGCGTCGGCGCCGGCGTGTGCAGCGTCGTCGGCACCGTCGCCGCCTGCACGGGTACGCAGAGTTAAGAATCTTGTTCGACACTATTTACTTCTAGGTATATCATCTACGTATATGTAAAGTTAAACCAGGCTATTAAACAAAATTTTTAAAATCGTCTGTTCAGGATATGCCTTTCCTTAAGCTGGTAATTTTCCAGTGAATTTAAATAACCGATCTTCATAACTTCATAACATATATGAATAGAGATTCGGTTTGGTTGCCAAAATAAACTTTTCCAATTTCTTTATTATAACAGATTCCTGGCAACGATCAATAGAACTACCCATATTCAACGATTAATTATTGAAACTGGCCATGTGGGTTGGACATTAGGACGGTAGAAGCATAATATATGAATAGTAAGTAGAAGTCGGGTTACCTGATGGTGGAGATGCGGCGCGTGGTGCGGCGAGGGCGGCGGCGCGCCGGCGGAGGGCGGCGCGGAGCCGGCGGGCGCGGGCGACGCGCCGCCGCAGCTGCCCGGCGAGCAACCACCGCAGCCCGCCCTGCGACACACGCACGCGCACGTTATACACACACGTCACACGCCACACGCACACTACCCCACACGCTCGTGTACGCTACGCATACGTCCTGTGCGAGCACACCACTGGATGGAGGCTGTGTGACCGTGACCGTGACCGTGACGCCGGCGTGCCTTGTAATTACATGGATGTACGGCTCGAATCAAAAACGAGACCCAATATTTAACGTGAAGTATTTGTTCGAAGATAGCCAAATGACAGGCAAACGAATCGCCTAATGGTAAGTGGTAACCACCGCCACCGCCCGTGGATATTAGCGACACTCGAGGTATCAGTGATGCGTTACTGAGGCGAAGGTTACATAATAATGGACTTGACCTTAGAATCTCAAGTAATATCTTGTGGTATAACCGCACATGGTAAATTTTTTCACAGTTTACGAGAATGAATCAAAAAGTTCCTTGAAAATCTTACTGTACAAGAATTTACCTACAAATATGTTTTTTTCAAATAAATTGAATTACAAGACACACCAGCTATGACTATAAAAGTGTAACAAATTATAATCATATTTACAGGGAAACGATCAAAGATATTACTGTTCCAATGTTTGAGAATAACCATAAAATTTACCACCACAAATCTCTGATCAACCTCCCCGTGTTAATTGTATGAAAAACACAAACTTCCCCCTCACAATGAGAACCGTTACACCGTCGTGACGTTGACAAGTCGAGCGAGTTAGGAGGTTTGAGATGAAAGGTAGATGTTATTATGTGTGTGTATTATTACGCAATGTCCGCCGCCCGGTCACTGCCACGCAGCGTCCCGCCCTCAACACTCCCTATGGGATCTAGACACACATCTAGTTCACATCTAGAGGTTAAAGCTGGAAGCGGTGCGCAGCAGTGAAACTTTCCAATGATCAAATGAGTGTGCACATCTGAGAAACTGATCTGTTAAAATATGTTCAAATTTGATCCCATTTTTTTCGTGTAGCATTGTAACACCTCAGTTTTAGCGGGCGTCACATATGAATCGACCTGATGTTGTAGGAAGGGTTCGGGAGTAATTTGGTGACAATACAATCGATGTGAAGTCCCAAATGTAGCTTCCAGGGAGTGTCCTTTCATTCGACTACCAAATATAATACGTTAATTTCATCGGACTAAAGATGTCATTTAATAAGGTAGTCACATAAAAGGACGACAACACTCACTAATGAAGTATGAAGCGAGACAAACACATAATGCTTCCAATGTATTTCAATACAAAGGTAAAGAAAGACACAAAACATGCGATTTGAAATGATGTATAGGAATCCATAACAGTTACTATATTTGTTCATGCGCTATAATTATGTTTACATTTACGATGCAATATAAATGATAGAATAATATTTTATGTAGGCAATATAACATGCAGTCAACCGTACAGCATTGCATAATTTGTGGCTCGCTTATTAGACAAATAAATAATCTGTATGCTCACTGTTACCCAGGCCCGACGTGTCTCACCGTGGCGCGTGGGGGTGCTAATGTCATCACTCTGCAGTTGTTCTTCTTTGCATTGCATCACAGGCTGATTTTCCATGTTTACACGTAAATCGAGTCGACAGCACATCAGTTAAACCGGTATCCATTTCAAATTTCCACGTGGACTGGATTGAGATCGGTGTCATCGTTTTGAACCAGCACAGACTTATATAATTGCAATAACTTACAAAATCACCTCTGGAGATAAATCGTTGTCATTTCTGCCAGTGGGGAAGCTAAGTCGGAACGAGTCACCGGACTTACTGCGTACATGTCGAGAGGCTCAGCGGTCAGTGCCCTGGAGTGTCTGATGCGTGTGTGCGGGAGAGGGGTGGGGCGGTGGGGCGGTACTCACGCGGCGGGACGAGGCGGCGCGGGCCTGAGGGCGCGTGGGGCGGGCGGCGCGCGGCGGTGGAAGGGCGGCGGGCGGGGCGCGCGCCGGCGCCGCCACCTGCAGAACACAACGCTAGTGGCACACGCACGCGCACGCGCACACCTCGCCACACGCACGCTCACACGCACACGCACGCGCACGCGCACGCGCACGCCGTACCTACCGCTATCGCGTATCCAGTTACCGCCCTATCCCGATTATTAGTTAAATAATTGTGAACCAAATCCACATGTAACTGATAACATTTTTTCGTTGTACTAGAAGTGGGAATTTCACTGCAAAATCAAACACTACTTGTCTTTACTTCTTACAACTGTTGTTATTTCACAAAACGTTACTTACTTACACGAACTTAGTGATAATGCACTACAGCAACGAACGAGTTCCTCTTCAATATTACCGACCTTAAGTTATTTAGACGATATTATATTTTATACATTGATTATCCCGGTCGATATTTTATTCAAACCTGAACAAAAGCGAAATCTACCGAAACTGGATACGCAATACGCATGTTGGTATAACTTTTAGGATCCAATTGACGATATCGATTTCGATACATCGGGCCAAACGAGTGATACCAACGAGTAAGCAAGCGGTGTAGATGTGGTGTCAGTGCGGCGCGGCCGGTGCCGGCTCGGCGGCGAGGTGCGTCGATGAGCCTTTCGGCCACGACCGACGATCGATCGAATCACAAACGAGTCGTGGCAAAAAGGCGCATCGACGGTTCCGTCATGCCCTTACGCTAAACCGACGTGCGTGTCTGCCACGCTCGTCGCAAAAGCTCGTTACCCTCTACTGACTAATTGAATCGTCAAGTTTCTATTCAACATTCACATACATAACATCTACCTATGGCTCTACGTCATCTACCCTGCGCTTGTTATCGGTCGCTCATCGCTACACGGCTGGTCGTCGACGGCGGCCGCCGCGTGTCCGTGGCCGCCGTCGACGGAGCTCATCGTCATACAGATGCACTTCAAAGTATAAAGATAATAATATTATGTACTATAATTATATAATAAGTGTAATAATACTCTCATACATAACATACATAGATATTATTGTATATAAAACGCATGACACACAAATAACCATACAAACTACTTAACTACACCTATCTACTTCAATTATAACTAGAACGTAATGTTGGTAGGATTCGTGCACCATTTAAGTTACTAAACATATTTGTCTGCACCTAATTTTACTGTGTCAAAACAGAATTATTTCTTGCCATAATATTAAAGGTGTATTTTATAGTCTCACGAACGCTAGCAACACTCGGTTGGGTCGGGAGGGGGAGGCGGGGCGTGCACGCGGGGATCACTCACTTGGCGCAGGTGCAGGGCGTCTTGCGCGTGGCGTCGACGAAGTCCTCGCCCTTCTCGCCCCTCTCTCCCCTGTCGCCCCTGTCGCCCCTGTCGCCCGCCGCCTCCGTGAAGCATAGCTCCGGCGCCTGGAAACGTACGTTGCACGTTTACTGGTCAGGAACTACTCGGTTATGTGTACAATTCTAGCGGTTGCAATAATATTAATCTCAAAAATTAAAGAAGTAATCTAGACAAAGTACACATTACTAAAAGGTGTCTACTGTTAGGCTGCTTTTCCCCCAAAGCTGTGCTAGGAAAATGTGTGATGCGAGGTTGTGTTGCTGTGCTGTGGAAATGTGTGGGCGTTTCCACCAAAGCTGTGCGAGGAAAATGTGTCGTACGAGAATGAGGATTCTTTTTCCAACTATCCATATAAAAAATGCGCACATCTACTTCCAACAAACACCGTCTATGGACTGGCAGCAAACCTCGGAACGCATTCCTCAAACCACATTCCTCGCAATACATCCCTCGCGAAACATTTCTCGCACATTCTCTCGCTTGTTTTGTACGTAAATAAACCTCGCTCCGCTAAGCCATTTCCACCAGAGCTGTGCTAAGCGAGGCTAGGTAAATGAAGCAATTCTATTGGTTCTTCAAAAACATATCCCTCGCTACGCATCCTCGCACATCTCTGGTGGAAATGCAGCCTTAATGTGTGATTTTTTCCGTTAAATTCATCCACTGAACTGGGTGGGGGTGTGTGTAGGGGGTGTAGGAGGTGTAGGGGGTGTAGGGGGGTACCTGGTGGGGATGCGGCGTGGCGAGCGCGTGCAGCGCGCGGGCGGCGAGCGCGGCGGCGGCGGGCGCGGGCGCGGGCGGCGCGGCCAGCTCCGTCACCAGCGCGTACGGCACCGGGTAGCGCATGCGCACGCCGCCGCACTCCACCTGCACGACACGCATACATGTACACATTATTGATACGCTATTACGTCATATACAAAGTAACCAGGTAACTCAGTCCTCGTCTGCGACCATAATAAGAGTGAGATGGTGACAACTAGTGAACGAGAGGTCTTTCTTTTTCTTCTCCCGACCTCCACAGAGGGAGATTGAATTATCCACATATTTTAAATATGCAGTTTTAGTAAAGGTATTTCATTTACATTTAATACTCCAAAAAGTTTAAAGCCATCATTAAAAGATATCATTTGCTCTCATGTATGCGTCAAAAAATTGAAATTCAAAAATACCAAGCCTCATTGCAAATATCTTTAGTTCAAGGAAAAACGTGGTAAAATGTTTTGAGAATACCCACCTCAACAGCCCCGCAGCCCTGTTCGAGAGGGTACAGTTGCCGCCAGGAGTCAAGAAGACGCGCGGTGAGAGCGTCCGAGTCGCTCCACTCGCGCCCCGTCAGCGTCGCCTCGAGTCCGAACGGCGCCAGGATCACTATAACATCAGAAAGGAACTTTATTGTCAATATACAAATAGTCATCAACTAATACTGACGGTGTGATACTGTGTATACTAGAGAAAAAGTATTAAAATAGATTCATTTTATATACTTCGAAAAGTTAGAAATATGCTAAGTTTGATTGATACTAAGTTGACGGATACTAAGAATAAAAACAATTTTAAAAAATAAACCGACTTCAATATGTATGAAATAAAATTTGTTCCATACTTTAAGCTTAACGTTTTTTTGAGGTTATATACGTGTCGAATTGTGAACATCCTTTTTTGCAGTCGTTTAAAAACAACCCTAACACGTAGGAAAAATAAGATATAGTATGGTATATGATGTGGTATAGCGGCGACACGGATAGGTACAGCTCGATTATTTGACCACGTCCCCACTATGACTGATAGGACGTTGGAGCAGAAACCTTTAACAAAGTCATTGATAAATGGCTGATTTTGTTTCCCTTTTTGATATCCTATAACACGTATAAGAAATATAAGAGTGTTACCTTTAGCGGGCGCGTGGCGGTGGCGGGGCGGCGCGGGCTCGCGCAGCGCGGCGCGGCGGCGCGCGGTGAGCGTGCGCACGGGCGGGTGCTGGCGCACGTCCACGGACGCGCACACCGTGCTCTCGCCGTGCAGGAAGAACGCGAACGAGAACGACAGGTGCCACGGGCTGCTGCGCACACACAAAACAATAAAACAATTTAAATAAAATAAAAATAGTTACTTCAGGCTATTGTGGCCCAGAGTGTTAGTAACATAAGAAGACAATAAATACTTTATTAAATATTAACAGTAAAGTAATGTTGATATAACAGTTTTGGAAACCGTTGGATTCAGAGTGACTAACAGAGAGAATAACAATATCTTTGCAACCAAATATTGCAGGGCATATGACTTTTGTGACATAAATACAGCTTATTTGCAAATTTTGGACCAATAAATCTAGCTTAACCAACCGACTAAATGATACAAAACTTACCAACAAAATAAATAAGAAATATTGATAATGTATGAAGGGGAACGAAGTCACACTCTAGGACCTTAATGAGAGCGACACAGAGATCTTCATCATAATATAGGAAGTGTCACGCTGGTGTTTTACCACAAGCGTGATATTTGAAGCAGTTCACTGAATGTAACTGACTCAAATGTAACTTCCATCTTATCTTACAATAAAATAAACAATGGCTGCCTTCCAATCACAGATGCAAAAGGGTATGATATGATATCCAAGATACAATATACGAGTACATAGTATCGTTAAAGCTTCATAATATGAATTGTGTGAAGCGTTATACAAGTCATAAAATCTTAATAAAATTCTCATGTCACACTTTTAGTTACCATACTCCTCCAAAACGGCTTCACCGATTTTTATGAAATTTTATGTTTGCATATTCAGTAGGTCTGAGAATCGGCTACTATCTATTTCTCATACCCCTAAGTGATAAGGGTTGTCAACCCCTAACATTTTTATTTTATATTTTGGAAAAAGAATTTTTTTAAATGTGGCATTAAAAATACATACAACGCTAAATTTTCACCCTTCTATCAGCAACACCTATTTTTAATAGTCATTTTAGTATTTTTTTTCATTACGCTCGATAACTTAAGTATATGGAAAAACAACGTTTGCGGGGTTGCTAGTGAAGTATAAAGGTCTAGCATTACGTTTTATAATTCTAGATCCACTTGCTTGGCTTTGCACAACTCCGTGGAAAGGCAGCCTCCGGATAACTTATAAACGTGATCCACCAATACCTCTTGCCGACGTCCTCTTCGTCGCCATCGTAGGGCTGCACGAACCACTTGCCCAGCCGCACGAAATCCCGGGACAGGAGACATCTGTAAACCGAAACAAAAGCTCGCATCAATATTCATGTTTTGATAGATCATTACATCTTAAAATTGGTGAAATGCGTTGGAGTGGACAATTTAACCGAAGTTAATGTTTTAGTGTTAAACTGCCTGTTATTATCAGAACACTATTAATAAGGGAATGAAGGGTTGACCATAAAACTTTCGCAGAGGGCATCACTGTCGCATACCACATCACTTTACAAAAAAAAAATGAAAACAAAGCTCATACGAGTATCTTTGAGTTTATTACTTCCAGAAGATTAGTTTCACAGAAAAGTTTACGCATTTCCGTGGTATAGTTTACTTTACTCTTTTCTGATTTTCTTACTTTTCCTACTCTTACATAGCCTACATTACTAGACTGTTACATGAATTTACACCCAATTCGGGTACCCATTGGCTTCACAAGCCTGTCTGTGTTACGTCATCATTTACTCGCACTATGCTTACACGTTTATAGTAAACAAAATTAGATGAAATAGATTTAATAGTCGCAAGACAACAGCATATCGATTCTGTCGTATCCAGATTCATACGTCGGCATGAATAAGGGCCGACCTTCGATATTCCGGTTCTAACGAACGACTGTAGATGTCGCTGTGTCACGTAGGTACGCATATGAAATGCCAATCGTTTCTACCCAAATTGAGTGTATGTCTAGGCGCGTATAGCTCAGTGTACACATGTCTCGCTGCTACGAGTACATTTACGGTAATGTACGCCAGAGAGCGAATACCGAGTAGAAGTATTATAACTTCCTTAGCTTACCCATAGGCCTTGTAGAGAGCCTGGAGTGATTGGTTAAAGCCTAATCATTGCATTTTTTCTTCAATGGGAATCGAACCCAGATTATAACGTAAGACGCATGAGTGTTATAATACACATCAAAGAGGTAATCAAATTTCATCTTCTTACTTATGTGAACTCTACAAACGATATCAAATAGATCAGTCTTTTTTAATTTAATGGGACTCGAGGATAGACATGGCTTCCGTGATCTCTTAAGAAAAAAGAGTTCGCACAGACATGGACATAGAAAAAAGTCAAACAAAAATTATAATTATAATAATTCATGCTTAAACATTCGTTTTTAATGCAGACCTAAAGTAGCAACACAAATTTTTATCAAAAAAATAGCCGTTTGTTAAATATCCTGTAGTCAATAGTAGTAGTCTATGATTGCTAGTCCGTAGCCCCCACACCGACAACATTAGTAGCGTAGCGAGTTACATTGTGTCAGGAACACTACAACCGTGCGAGTAATAACTCAGACCGAGTATGTGCAACGATTGACGCATACAACTCAATAACGTTTTGCCATAAAACGATTATGAAGGATAAATTATGTTGGAAATTAACTTCGATGATTTTATGACTTCAAACATAGAAATAACGACTTATTCAATAATTATTTAAAGGTTTATATTCAGGATTATGTTACGGCAAAGGAAAACATCGTGAAGAAATCTGCATGCCCGAAAGTTCATAAAAAAAATGTTCTCAAAGGTATGTGAAGTCCACCAACCCGCAGTAGGCCAGCGTGGTGGACTAAGGCCTACATCCCTCTCATTGGGAGACATTTGCGAGAAAGAGACCCGACCCTGTAGTGGGTCATTAATGGGTTACTGACACATTCAGGATTTAATGAATAATGGATTAGCAAACAAGCATGTGAATAATGAGGACCATCCAATAAGCCGTAAGTAGCCTTTGGTCGAGAAAACATATTTTAACACTTTGCCTGTCCAATACATAGACACAATAGCTAAACAATGGTTATGCATCACAGGACAGCGAAGTGGTTAACAATCCTATAGTATCCTACTCGTATATTAATGCCATGCCATAAATTGATGACAGAAAGTAATAATAATCATGTCTTGTTTGTATCTTACGACGGATTCTAAAGGATTTAACAAAGTTTGAAACAGAAGCTTTTAAATAATAGTTTACGATTTCGCAAGCCTCAGTACTTCAGTAGCGACACGCAGGCGTAGGTGTGCGATTTGTCATTGCTTGGTTATTAATTACCGTTTCTGTTGAAGCAATATCGATTACTGTGCGAACTGCACGTTCTCACGAGCCGTTGTAGTTAATTGACTGCGTGCAATCGGTACCTTTATAAAATTAAATATCACCTGCTGTTACGGTGAAGGAAAACATCGTGAGGAAACCTGCATGCCTGAGAGTTCACAAAAAAAAATGTTCTCAAAGGCATGTGAAGTCCACCAACCCGCAGTAGGCCGGCGCGGTGGACTAAGGCCTACATCCCTCTCATTGTGAGAGGAGACCCGACCCTGTAGTGGGTCATTACTGGGTTAAAAACAATCGGTACCTTTTATTGATACCATGTCAAACTGTTCGCTGAGATCTGAGAAAATGAGACATATTGCTAAACATTTTAGTTAAAAATACGTAAAATTCGGTTAGCAACAACCTAGTTGAAAATAAAGAAACCTCGATCGTAAAACATTAACATGATCTTAAAAAATTAATACAACATTCATAGTCTCATAACCGCACGATTAAACGATCGTATCGCGGCAACCGAAAACTTTGGTGACATTAATTGGCGATAAAACGAGAACACGAAAAAAAAAACTCGCCACTAAAACGAAACACATCGGCTCCCTCGATTATTACACGTATCGCATCGTAAAATGGTCGCGATCCCGTCTTGCTTGACGCACGCATTGTTTCTTCTTTGACGTGCCGCGGCGGGGTCGACGACTCGTCTGGATTTCGTTCATATCCGAGATTCCGTCGCGGAGGCCGGAGGCCCGGGAGACGCCCGCCCGACCCGACGAGCCTCTCGTGCGAGCGATGCAACGTTAAACTATTAGGATCATTGTCCTTGAGACGCAATAAATTAGACGCTGACGACCGATAACGCGTGCACATTACGTACCTACCTACTGTATTTAATTGATGTGAAACCACAGAATGTGTGCGCCCCAATAAAGCATCTATGAGTAACGTTGCGCTTCAAGGTGAAGAGTTACTGACTTCGAAACGCATGGAGCGTTGACTCGTTTAACGTCCTAAGAGGGTCAGGTGATTATGAGTAGGTAATATGAGTCTGAAAAATTTAATAAGACAATTCTGATATTCATTATCTGCTAAGAGCCTAATCAAATCATGTAACAAGACAATTAGACGCACATACTTGCACATACAGTTACCGTCTTCGAAACGCACGGAGCGTTGACTCGTTTAAAGTCCTAAAAGGCTAAAGTGATTATGAGTAATATGAGACTGAAAATTTAAAGTTAATAATCTGATATTCATCATCTGCCAACAAGACAATTGATCACAAATACAGTTAATATCACCAATAGATCGCAGTTGCATAAGCCGTGAAACAATACAATCGTGCACTGATGCCGAGGAAACATTAGCGGGAGGTCATTGCCGAGGGAGATACGTGCAGAGATAAGGTTGGAACGGCTATTAAACTATTTGCGGGCATTAACGCGAGGCGCTTGAAAGCGCGAGTGTGGTGCCTCCAGCATGTAAAGGGGTGAACGGAACGCTAACTAAACTAATTGTACAGTTTGTACACCTAGCGGAAAGTTGTGCGATAGCATCGGGTGACCTATACGCACGTTTGCCACTTTACAAGTATCGTTATTTAAGTACACTAACCTTCCACAGTTTTAATTATAACAAAAACTGGGGATGCCTTTCGAGTCTTGACGCGTTTTTTCTTTTGCTTCAAAAGGTGATATTAATATTATAAACAACTAATAATAAAATAACTCATCTCCCCTCCTTGAAGTGATCGACTGTCAATAAGAGATCGATCTGCGACGACCTTCGTGCAATGTAAGCGCGGTCGGACGATGCGCTCGCGAGCTAGATCGCACAACCTACATTGTTGTGCTACGGGTAAATTAACACTTCAATCGCCAAATAAAATTTTAACTTTTGACCTAAAGGGCCCTAGCAGACACGTTGTGACTGCCAACATGTCTAGGGAGCCGCGACGGACGCTAAAATACAATATCCCTCCGTCTGGTCAAAGTATAAGTGAAGTAATAAAAGTCTTTGAACTTAAAAAATCACTCTTCATCTCCCCTTGAAGTGATCTGCGGGATCGACTGTCAATACTGACGCCTATGTAACGCAATGTGCGGTCGGACGATGCGCTTGCGAGCCAGGTGCGCAAAACGCACATTGTGTTGCTACTTTTTAACTAGTTGTTACCAAGTGCCTGACTGCTTACTTCCTGTGGTGGTAAAGAAACTATCTTAGACAATTTTTCGAGCTAACCCGAATGTTAAACGTGTAAGCCGGAACTATGTATAATGATAATGAATTTAGACTGGTTTTGACTTTCATTTTTCGGCATTCAGATCTCGGGACTTAAATTACTTTTTAATTATTTATATAATATTAAGTTATTTAAGTTATTTCAGACATCAAGAGATAACTCTAGATAATTTTATGGTTAAATAACGTTCATTTCTTAAGAAAACGTTAGGTTGGACGGAAACAGATCGTACCAACGAAGGGAACTTAGACTACTTATGATCAGATAAGCTACATACTCTGCTTCGATATAAAAAATCCTGCTCGATCTCAAACTGATATGTGTATTGATCAAATGGCCAACACGTTATTGTTCTAACAATATTATTGCAGAGTTGCAGACTACTTCGCAAATCGTGCAATGATTTGCTCCATAACAATCAATGAATCACAAGAATAAAACAATTACACAGCAAATTATTAGGTCACGTACATGACACATCGACCTACATTATATTTTTATTGTTATCTTATTTGTTGGCGAACAAACTTATTTATATTAAGAGTCTCCTATCCAATGGCATCAAATTTTTAATTTAAC
This sequence comes from Erynnis tages, assembly GCA_905147235.1. Taxonomy (NCBI): domain Eukaryota; kingdom Metazoa; phylum Arthropoda; class Insecta; order Lepidoptera; family Hesperiidae; genus Erynnis; species Erynnis tages. The sequence goes on from LR990074.1 coordinate 12,542,110, forward strand.
TAGAATATAATATAGAAATCGGGAGACAATTGATAAACTTGTTGCAACCCTTTTACGGCCCACAGTTGGGCGCGGGTCTCGTCCCACAACAGGGAGTGGCGTGAAGCGTACTCCGCCACGCTGCTCCAATGCGGATTGATGTAGAAACGGGCTAGTGATCAAGCTAGATCATTTCGGATGTTTTCAAACCGCCCATAAGGCGTCCAACAAGGTTTAACGTCTGGTATCGTATCGAAGCCCTCCGAAGCAGGAGTAGGAAGCGGGGATTGCGATTCGCCACTAGCGGTCACCCATCCCGGTATTGACCGCGCCCGACGCCGCTTAACTTGTTCGATCGCTTGCGTTCTATTCAAGCAGCAGGGCTATGCGCTAGGATGCTAATAGAAGTTAGGGTTGATGAGGAAGGATTTGAGGATGCGGATGAGGATATATTCATGAGGAAGAGGAAGAGGGACGGTTTGAGTAAGGGAAAAAGAGTAAAAACTATATAAATAAATAAATAGGCTATATAAATAAATGAATAGAATCTTAGTGATTCCCTTTCACGTGTGAACCATGGACACACGAAATTCCTCATAAACTTAAGCGGAAGCGGAAGAGGATGTGAAAGTACCAAAAAATGCGTAACTTAGGAACGTAGGAAGGGGAATCCTCATGTCACGTCATCAACACTAATAGAAGTGAAGAATTAATTACCTTTCAATGAGGTTATGCAGCGCCTTGAACAGCAGCGACCGGCACTCGTAGGAAAGCCCGCTCTCCCAGGACCCTTGCTCGCCCTCTGGAAATAACAATTAAAAATACATTTAGCAACATTCTCATTATTACTGGCATTTATTGCTGTAATCGTTAATGGTCCAAGATTTAAGTGTTCATTCTTTGGAGGAATTAATGAATGTTTTGTGCAAATAATTTAGACTTAGATGCAAAAACGTATGTTTTATTTCGAGTACAATTTGGAAGTCCTTTAATACAATATCGAAGGTAAGTCAATAATATGTATATATACACGGCACATTTAGGTGTAGGTAGGCTTACATTTTTTATATTTTGTCGTGCTCGTGGTAAATTAGTCGGGCCCCAAAATTAAAATCTCATAAAATTAATCGTCTATCTAAATTAAGTGTGTCAGATAAAGAAACCATAGTTACTTGCATCGCTTGCAATTTCAACTATTACCGCGATAGCACACCTCCGCCGTGAAACCGCGAACTAGCGAGATCCCTGAAGTTTGCCACCGTTTGTACGTTGTAATACGGGTGAAACTTGGGTGAAACATTCAAGCATTTCGCGATGTCGCATGTCGCGGCGGAACGGAGCAAACAACCTTTGACTCAATATCGATTGAATCGTTCGTGTAAAAAGTTAATCTACAGTGTAAATTAATGTGCTGACAAAAAAATAATTGCACACAAGTCTCATCATTAACGATAATGCATACTGCTTATCACCATTTATAGAACCGTTGACAAGCGCATGGAGAAGTAGGAACTCTACTGCCCCCGTAAGTAACCGTTCTTCATGATTTGTTTTCGGTTGGGGGGCGGGATTATCTTAGCCTTCTAAAGCCGTCCACAACCCTTACAACCTTAGATGATGTTTATTTAAAAAAAAAGAGCTGGCAAATAGGCAGACAGGCCACCTGATGGTAAGTGGTCACCGTCGCCTATACACACGAGCAACGCCAGGGAAGTCGCAAGCGCTTTAAAGAGCTCTCTTTACGCTGTACGCAGTGCTTCAGTCACGATAAAGACCGAAATTGACCGACAGGCTGTAGTATGTACTTAACATCAGGAGGCATGAACACTCTTTTAAGCTTTCGTTTACTATATCTATACTTATGTTATAAAGCTGAAGAGTTTGTTGGTTTTTTGTTTGTTTGTTTGAACGCGCTAATCTCAGGAAGTAATGGATGGATTTTTAAAATTCTTTCAGTGTTGGATAGTCCATTTATAGATGAAGGTTATAGGCTATATTTTATTTTCAAAAAAATTAGGGATCCGTAAGAAAGTTTAATCGAAAACCTATTTATGTTTGCGCTGCAAAAACTATTGACAATATAACAAAATGATGTACTACGTATTTGTAGGTCTTATTAAGACCGACTAAAAAAGTCCGCGAGAGCACATATCTAACTATCATAGTTTTACCGCTTTTACTTTTAACCCTTCTCTGCACCAAGTTCTAAAATCCACGCGGGCGAAGCCGCGCGCACACTCTAGTTATATTTAAGAAGGAAAGCAAACAATCAAGCTATATTCCGGAGTCAACTTTCGATGTGAGACCTACTGAACCACATACGGTCCGCTGACGCGGGTTCGAAGCCGGCTGCTATTACGAGCCCGTCAACGTAATCACTGATATTATAATGATTTATCAACTTGTTTAATAGCCTCTCTTTGGTTGTGCACTGGATTTTCTAGTACAGATACCGGAACTATTCACTCGGATTTATCTTAATTGACGAGATATTTGACGTTTTTAAAGGGATTACTAGTCTGTAGAGTTTTTTTTGGTGGTACAATTATTGTAGTTCGCCTGGGTAGAGCAACCTTTAGCCAGGCACTTCACTCTTCTCCGCCTGTGTTACAGACAGATATACAAAGATGCATATAAGAGATGGGATACATACTCGTAATTACATATAAGAGATATAAGGTATAAGAGATCATCTTAAACTTGCTCGATTAACACCAGTCTTGTTGAGTGTGATTTTATAACAATTAACAACCAGGTCACTTAATATTAGGTCGCCTGCAACCTTTATAGTTCTTCGTCACCATAAAAACTACAATGATCTAAAATACATATTTATACAATTTTGCACTACGATTGACGTAATGATCATAATCATAACCTGTTAGGGTCGGCTGACCATAATACAAAAATAAGCCTGCATTCCGCACACCTGTGCACTTATAATAATATTATGGGTGGTCGCAATGGTACAATGCATCTGTTATATACCTAACTAACCACATTATTTGCAACATATTAGTTATAAGACTTTTAGGAATGTACCAGTTGTTGCATTGCGTCTGTAATTGCTTTTTAAAAATAGAACAATACGTTTGATTGTTAGTAAGTAAGGTATCGATTTATCGGTATAAAATAGGCCTGTGTCCTACGAGTCAATTGAGATACTTTTAACGAACTGTCATAAACACTACCCATTCATACATTTTACAGTGTAATTTTTTATTGTTTACGCGCGATATATTGGAAGGTGTTTAGCAGAATGACATTTTTAAATTAATCGTGAATGGTGGAAACATCCTCATTGTAAGCATTGGGCGGGCCCTATAAAAAAGGTCATATCGATAATCACATTGAAAATCATAAACGGTTCAGTGGCGGGGCGGGCAAAGCGTGATCACTGCGGTCAGTCAAGGTCGCGATGACAATGAAACAGCATCGGTAGCGGAACCACGGGAAACTCGGAGCGGCGCGGGCGCGGACGGTGCGTTGCAGATGGTTGCAGCGAGGACGCGGACAGCGCCAGAAATAGCTGTCGTTGCACCCGCAATCGGAAGATAAACGCGCCCTATCACCGCCGCACCGCGCCGCCTACTGTGCTACAGATGTAGATTTAAATAGATAACGCAAGTTCGCCCACCAGTACGAAGATTTTCATTGCCTACTAAAACAAAAATGTTTCAGTGATGAGAATCCTGCATAAAGGCGAAATACTAGTGCGAATACTACGAATTATTCGATGAATAGTTCATCATGATTCGAATCGATTCCAAATCGTCATAATAATAGCTAATATAAAACAAAACGTCATAATAATAGCTAATATAAAACATAATCGATAATAATCGAGTTATTAAGTTAGAAGAGAAAATAAGAAATCTGACGCCCCTGAAGTGAACAACGATGGAGCATAGTTGGCCATTGCACAAAGTTTTCCAATATCTAGTCACGGGAAGTACTTACACATGCGTGATCTAGTTCATCTAGTTAGATCTATATCTGTGCAGTATACAATACACACGCGAAAAACAAATCGGGCGCGCGACGCTGCCGGCCGCCTCGCCGCTATCGCCGTCCCGCTCGCACCGAGAGGCGGGGCGGGGGCGACCCCTGTGACGTCACGCGCCCGTTCGCCGCGCACGTGCTTGTGTTTGTCGCGCGCGACACACATGCGAGCGCCCGCTAACCTTTTAATTGACATTGAATTTTCCACCTTAGTTTATCGCAATAGGGTGCGATAAGTAAACAGCGACGCCATATTAGCGACGCCAATAGAGCCGTCACAGATTCGACTCAGCGCCGAGATAAGTTGCGCGCGGAATATGCCGTTCGTGTCGGTTTATTGACGTATGACGTACGTCGTGTTGGAAATTTGCGTACATTTGTTGCAATTTCGCACGCATTGTGCCTCGTCGTAAATGACTAACACAACCGAGTCACCGACACGACAAAATTGGAACAACACTTTCTGTATTGACCTGTCCTAATGGAAATACGCATGTCAAAGCGACAAAATATATGTAATGACGTCGTCATACGAGCATTTTTTGCGTGCGACATTTCAAAGTACATGAAGTTACGTACTAACTACAACTTAGGCCCTTACTAGCCGCATATTATTCTGGTGATGGGTCGTGTTGGGCGGTTGGTTGCGTAGCGCGTGCAGAAGGGCGGGCGGCTGGAGCGGTTCCAAGCGCGCAGCCTTGACATTCGCGCTCCAGGTGCGCGCCATCTCCCGCCTCAACTCAACTAGTTTTTCCAGTATCTAGCGTGTGCATTGATATAATTAATTTCATTATCATCTCAGATTATTCTTAAAACAATACCTTATTTAGGTTACAAATCAATACTAACAAGTATTGCACAAACTATGTAGTATATAGATGAGTAAGTAGTAGTTCGTGGGTAACTCGGTGATCGAGTACGAGGCACGACTTCGTAGATTAACATCGGATATTTACATTACAAAGAGTACAAAGATATTAATTGTATCTCAGGATCTTAACTCCTTTACATGATTCTTATTGTAAGCAAATATCCAAGGCAAAGGCTATCATTGTTATCTCGTCGAACTTTATTCGAAGATTCTTTGCATTCGCTATATGATATAAGTACCAGTGGTAAGTTACGATCAAACTTTATTTACGTTGATTGATAGATCAACTTTGATGATAAATTAGACAAAAACACGTGATTGAGTCAATCTTCTTTAGTCGAACAAGACAAATTAAGGCTTTAACATTGTCGTCATACACGAAAAGTTGTAAATCATCACAGCTCTCCACATTTAACCTATTGAATGTCCAGTAAACAGACACAATAGTTAAACAATAGCAGTCGGACGACCGGTGGTTCGATGCAAATTAATAGTTTAAGCAACCCCTACTTGCCAGTAAGCGGCAGTAAGCTAATAATCCCGACTACACTAATGTGAACATCGCACGAGTTGTTGACGGGACATCCACTTACGCCTATACGTGCAACACGTGCATGCAATATTGTTTCGACGCATCGAACAATTCTAAATGCAAAGGACCAATTCGAATATGGCTTCATACTTCATACTCCACGGCGCCACATAAAACGCTTAGAAGCCACCAAGAAATTTTCAATTAAAGGCAGTATTGACGGCAATAAATTAATAATCCCGACGACAAATGGTTTTCACATTGCTCCGCCTCATACGAGCATAGTACACGTGCAGGATTGCGGGCAATATTGTTACGACGCGACTTAACCATACCAACTAGGTATATGGCCCCAATTAGATCAAGCATGGCTTAAGAGGACCCTGGAACATGCTCCACCACGCTGCTCTTAGGCAAATTGGTGAATATAGGAGGCACTGCCGGCGAGTGACCAATCCATGTCGGATGTCCTCAAACCGACGGCGTAGGTGGTGGGAAGGTGGTGGGTTAGTGTCAGTAACCCATTAATGACCCACTACAGGGTCGGGTCTCCTCTCACAATGAGAGGGATGTAGGCTGCCGTCCACCACGCTAGCCAACTGCGGGTTGGTGGACTTCACATGTCTTTGAGAACATTTTTTTTTGGGAACTCTCAGGCATGCAGGTGTCCTTGCGATGTTTTCTTCACCGTAACAGGAGGTTTTATTACAAAGTAATTGGTGCGTGCCACTGGGATTCGAACCCCTCGATTCGAGGTCGAATTCTAAGCCCCTGGGCTATCACCGCCGCGATTATGATTGCGATCTATAAAACTCGCGGCGCTTCTTACAAACATGCAACATGAACCGCTCCGATCCATCAATAGTCCAGTCATTTTGAACATTAAAAATCGAAAATTTAACAATAATTCCAAAAGTTTTCAAACTTCGGTCAAGTGAATGGTACATTGGGACGACAATAAATCTCATTTTGCAACCTTGTCCGCAGTCCGGAACATTGCTAAAATTGCAATTAAATTAATTTTTGCTATATGGTCGTGAAAAAAATTCCAAAAGTTCTGCAAACTTGGAGTGGTGTTAAATATATTATTTTACATCACGTGTCAAATTTGCAACCAATTTAAGTGTACGGAACATTCTTTTTTATTAAAATTAATGTTTTTCTTTATTAAACTGAAGGAAAACGTTCCAAAAGTTCTGCAAATTTGACAGATATATCGGAAAAATATACCGAACGATTGTATAAATTTGCAACCTTTTACGTTGACCGGAACATATTCATTTATAATTCTTTTTAATTCGTGGTCATTTTTTCGAGTAAGGTGGTCTCGGAATAATTACAAAAGTTTTGAAACTTGGTTGCAAACTTCGAAAACATCTATTCTGATGCATTTGCAAATTTGCAACCTCATACGCGATCCGGAACTTTATGCAATTTGCAAAAATGTAATTTAAATTACATGTAATATTATTACATTTTTGCAAATTGCATAAAGTTCCGGATCGCGTATGAGGTTGCAAATTTGCAAATGCATCAGAATAGATGTTTTCGAAGTTTGCAACCAAGTTTCAAAACTTTTGTAATTATTCCGAGACCACCTTACTCGAAAAAATGACCACGAATTAAAAAGAATTATAAATGAATATGTTCCGGTCAACGTAAAAGGTTGCAAATTTATACAATCGTTCGGTATATTTTTCCGATATATCTGTCAAATTTGCAGAACTTTTGGAACGTTTTCCTTCAGTTTAATAAAGAAAAACATTAATTTTAATAAAAAAGAATGTTCCGTACACTTAAATTGGTTGCAAATTTGACACGTGATGTAAAATAATATATTTAACACCACTCCAAGTTTGCAGAACTTTTGGAATTTTTTTCACGACCATATAGCAAAAATTAATTTAATTGCAATTTTAGCAATGTTCCGGACTGCGGACAAGGTTGCAAAATGAGATTTATTGTCGTCCCAATGTACCATTCACTTGACCGAAGTTTGAAAACTTTTGGAATTATTGTGAATTAAATGTTCAAACTGACTGGTCTACAAGGGGCTTTCAATTACACGTAGCATTAACCCGGCAGTAAGTTAATAATCCCAGCGACTAACCAGTGGTGTTCTCATTGCGCGGGCCGTTGGCGGGACATCCACTTGCGCTCGTTGCGGGCGCACACGTGCGGGACTGCGGGCGCACGCAATGCTGTTTCTGTGAGGGGCATAGCGCTGCGCATTTTGTGAAGTCTAAATAAATGCGCGGTAGATATAATGATTTTTAAAGCCGTCCAAATTCATGTTGAGTTATGAGGACGACGGTATTTGTCTGCTCTCACAGTCGTCGTTAACGTTTTGGAATGGTGAAGCTTGAAAAAAATTTTTACAATAAAAAGATAAAAATTGCTCTAAACTCGCCTCACTTCAAACGCTACATTGCCAGATTGTCAGTGCTAAAGTTATAGGATTTACTTTACATGTGTGTTTTCCGTTGCAAACTAGAAAAATATTTGATACGTAGAGTTTGGATTGGTTAGATACTAAGAAAAACTGTAGTTCAAAAATGTATAATTTGTATTCATAAAAAGTTATGCCGAAAGCAAACCACCAACACTTCAACATGCCAGATATGAAGGCAACAGCGGCGTCCCAGTGTCAGGACGGGATAGCACGGGAACCGCGATGCTAATTGCCGCGGAGCCTGGACCGGGTGGAACCACCCCCCACTTCCCACCCCCAACGCCCACTTCAACACGAGCGTTCTCGCCGAACGGCCATACTAACAACGCAATGATAAGTGTCAGCTTACGACAAATTAAAAAAAAAAAATTATGACTAGTGTGTACACTACTAGTTTTGATTATTGAAGCCTATAGGAGTTATCTTGTGGGTACGGCCGTAAAAATTTGGGTTAATTCGAGAATTTATAAAAAATATTCAGATGAAGGTTTAGAGAACGCATGATACGGCAATTGGTTCATTGTCTTTAATCTCGAAGTAAAATCGCTTGAAGAGAAAATCGTTCTCAAGGGCGCGGGCGACGTAGTTTCGAATCCACACTTCGTAGGAGGAATAAATAATCTTTAAATTATAATCTTTATGTTTACCCCTTTTCACCTCAAGCCTCGCCACTAGACATTATAAACAAAGACATTGAAAACAGCTATTGATGATTTGACTGATATATTCATTCTTAAACAACCAAAAATCAAAATGAAACAAAAAAGCAGAACTCTACAAGACAATACAAAGAAAGAGCCCAGTAACGACTCGTAATTGCAAAGGAACTCGCGCTGATATCATACAACGAAACATACATTCCGCAAATTAAACATTATAGGTGCGCGACGATGCAAATTAGAAGCGATCTATTTGCAAATGTGCAAGTTGCAACGACTCGCGGTGATGTTGATCGCCCATTACAATTCCGTCCGTTTGTACTTCGCTAAACACATATTTCAGACGGGCGTTTAATGATACGCCACAGGAAATTATGGTCGACATAATTAGTAATGCGCGATGGGAACAGGATCCGAAGACAAGAATAGAATTTTGCGACTAGCCTGTTGAATCGTTCTTTGCGGTTCCTTCTACTTACGAATAAATTGTCTGTCAGAGATGCATTATTATTATGTTAGCCTTGCCTCGGTTGCTATTTGGAAAATGGTTAGCTCTACAAGAACTGAACCTAAAGACTCCAGATGTGCTGTGTCAAAGAACGAATTCGTTGTTATTTATTTATTTATTTACAAACTTTAAGGGAAACTAACGGCTGTGTAATACTTAAGGCTATGTCTCTAATTGATATTATTATGATTAAGCAGCAGATTTAGTTAAAGTAAAATTACTCTTTATAGCTTAGGACTAGATTGTGATGTATATATATTGTAAGTATAAAGATTGCCAGGAACTATTATTGTTAAAAAAAAGTTAAAATATAAGTTGTTATGTAATTTCCTAAAAGACATTATAAGCATTGCGGTAGACCAATATTCAAAACTGACTGATTGTGAGTAGTCGAAAAGTGCTTGATATGCTACTTATTCATCCTGTTAACAGCAAAGATATGTCTGCGTGTAATTTCCATCGATCATGTGTGATACGGTACAATACAGTTGCGTCAACGGAACCACCGCGCGAATGTAAGTGTAACGTCATACGTAAACACCGACATGACGGCACTCGAGTGAGTCGCACTGGTCGATCTATGCGGGCGCTGCAATTACGTCCGTCTGTACTTCTGTGAAGTGAAGCTGTATTCACATCTACCAGAATGTAGCGTGTCCAACGTGTAGCGTGGCAGATAAAAGTATGCACCTCAAGAACACGGTCAGAGGCCTAGCATTGTGACGTCAATGGGAAAAGTAGGTCGAGTCAAACAAAAATGAACCTATCGCTCGCTGGCACAGACAAAATTGGTTTTGGCCGGCGTCTGTGTGGAGGTACTCCTTTCGTGTACGGTAGGTGTCTGCCACGACACGCGTCTGATACGCTTATTGTCTGTAGATATGTATAGGGCTTAATTCTGTACCACCATCGCGGCATCGGTACTTCACTTTCAAGGTCGAGCCGAGGAGAACGGTACGGTTGCCGTACGTGAACCGTATATTGGTATATTCGGTTTATGTGCCTTCGTTTACGAGTTGCTTGTTAACGCAACGTTAGAGATGGCTACATAGCCGATAAACTGGCTTCATAATAGGTATCGTTTGCAACAAGTTTAAATTAAACAAACACAAAATCTCAAGTATTAAAATGTCTACGAAATTGCTACGGAGAAAATCAGCTAAATTTCTCAGAGTGTCTATAAATTTCTAAGAAGACGCTGAAATATAAATATACCCCTAAAGGAAACTCTCATTCAAAATTATTGAAGTTCAATAACTTGTCAGTGATATCAATGTAGACAAATCGGAGTCTATCAAAAGCACAATGCTCTGATAAAAACGCTTCAGTAGCACTCGTTGCAAGAGATCATTTGGCGTTAAGTGGTGCTCACTCGAGTCACTCACTCGATCCAATACAGTCGAGTACGACATCGTATATCGAGCAGAGCGACATATTCGTACGCTTTGCAATGCGTAGCGGGAACAACAAACGATGTTCGTTTGTTGATGGAACATATTCGCAAGTGTTCACGCGTTGCATTACCGTCCCGTCCTAGAAGAACAATCCGCGGGTGGGTTTGAGGTACAAGCTCAGTGATGCTCACTCGATCCAATACAGTCGAGTACGACATCGTATATCGAGCAGGGCGACAGACGCTTTACGCAACATCGTTTGTTGATGTGGACATTTTTGCAGGTACACAAACACGCGTTGCACTACCGTACCGTCCTAGAAGAACAATCGGGGGATGGATTTATGGTTCAAGGTTAAGTGATGCTAACTCGATCCAATTCAGTCGAGTACGACATCGTATATCGAGTAAAACGACAGGTGCTTTACAGCGCCTAGCGGGAACAACATCGTTTGTTGATGTGGACATTTTTGCAGGTACACTACACAAACACGCGTTGCATTACCGTACCGTCCTAGAAGAACAATCGGGGGATGGATTTATGGTTCAAGGTTAAGTGATGCTAACTAGATCCAATTCAGTCGAGTACGACATCGTATATCGAGTAAAACGACAGGTGCTTTACAGTGCCTAGCGGGAACAACATCGTTTGTCGATGTGGACATTTTTGCAGGTACACAAACACGCGTTGCATTACCGTACCGTCCTAGAAGAACAATCGGGGGATGGATTTATGGTTCAAGGTTAAGTGATGCTAACTAGATCCAATTCAGTCGAGTACGACATCGTATATCGAGTAAAACGACAGGTGCTTTACAGTGCCTAGCGGGAACAACATCGTTTGTCGATGTGGACATTTTTGCAGGTACACAAACACGCATTGCATTACCGTACCGTCCTAGAAGAACAATCGGGGGGTGGGTTTAAGGTTCAAGGTCGCGCGGATATCGTTCGGCGGTGTTCGGCGGCGGTTGGCACCGCTTCGGGCGGGATCGATAGCGGGCGCGCCGCCGCCGACGACCACGTGAACCCACGTTGCCGCGCTTTTGTCGCGACTATCGCACCGAATGTTTGTTTGCAACAATCCACAACACGGCCGCTGATAACGGCGGGACGTCTGAGAGTGCGCGAATGAACTATCACCTTGCGGCACGCCTCGCCAATAATCCTCGACGACGCAAAATGCGATTCTACGAGCGATCATACGCGAGTTAAGCTCTGAAGCAGTATTATTGCGGTGATGCAAAGTAGAGCGTAATAACAATGAAATAAAAAATATTTTTTATTCATTATGGGATAAGTAACACGCTGCTTCTGATCTCAAATTTGGCTGCGAACCTGTCTTATAGTAACTATAATGCTTTCAAATGTTTTTTTTTTCAGATAATTTACACCCAGACATAGAACACTCATTCATAGTTATCACACAAATATTTGTCTCTGGTGGGAATTGAACCCACGACCTGCGGCGCAGTCATGATCGCTAACCACTAGACCTACAATAAGCCAGCCAACAATGGAACGGGATTGTCCGAGATCTGGCGTCGCATCACAACATTGCACAGTCACGTGGGCCGGGCGCGGCGTCGTCGCTCGCGATCCGCCGAGTACGACGGACGACGAACGCACTGCGTTACCCGGCCCCGCTCCCAAAACAATTCGGCTTTTACTGCAGTACGTTAACCTCGACTTTTAGATGGCGCTACTTCGATCACGGAGCGTGCTAAATCGTACGCGACGATAAGGAAAACTATTAACGAGAGCTTAGCACTATGGACCTTGGGTAGTTGGTGGGTACTCGCTAGCTGTCAAGGAGCAAGTCGTAACTTGTGACTGGCGGCGTACGTGGTGCATGCAAAACAAGAAACCTTCGCTCGGTTGCGAATATACCGCGTTGTTTTTATGTGCATGTTTATGTACAGTGTACAAGGAGCCCAGCTATTACGAGTAGGTGCCTACATTGTGAGTGCAACATAAGCATAGCGTGTAGGACACGTGTTACGGGCGTGTTGGAAAAATCAATGCGCGAGGTATTCGCGGGTCGGTCCGATCTTTGTCAGCGACTACAATTTTCGGATACAGATACAGTCGTTAGGAAAACGGGTGAGAGGGGAGAAGTTAATAGCGCGTGGCAGATGAGTGTGGGGTTGCAAAAGCTCCAAAGGGAGATTCGGGAAGAATCTTTTAAAACTATTATGATTCTGTGCCGATATTAAATTCAACTAATTTATATTGAGCAGCTTTTCGTCTATTGATTAGTAAGGTAAATAACTATCAGTCATATTGCAATCATACAAATAAGGCACTAGCGTCACACAAATTAGGCTAGTGCCTAATTGCAATCCTTTTTGGTGGAGAAGTGGAACATACGCTGCTTCAATGCAGATTCGGCGTAGTGACTCTTAAGAGTGTGTCCGATAATACGTGGAATTAAAACTGTGTCTGCCAACACTAAACAAGTCGGCCACTATCCCTTCTTTAACCCTTCTCAGTAAGTAGGACTTAGGGCGGCTCTAGATCGGCAGGGCGGCCCGCGGGTGTGACGGGGTACCGCGGGGTATGCCGGGATACGGTCGGGTGTGCGCGCGCCTTGTTTACACCGCAAGGCGATACCCCGCGCGAGGTCAACCGCTCGCGGCGCTGCGGTGCCGTGCACGGTGCAACACATTCGTATACACACCGATGTAGTACATGACGCATGCATTTCTAATTGCAAAGCCAACTCGAGTATGCGACTGCTGCGTGCTCTAAATGTACGAAAAGAAAGCAAGAATAATGTTTATTTCCTTTAGATCTATGACACCAATAAAAACATAACGGTATAAGACAGATACTTGTAAGTTGCCACAATACTGAACAATTTAGCATTTTGCTAAACAAAAATTCTTTTGAAATCATTGTATTTTTAATAGAAAGGAATGCACCTATCGAATATACGAGTAGCAGATCGTTCTAGTCTCCGACAAGTATGCTGACCGGTTTTGCAAATCCAGTCACACACCAGCTGCATTTTTAATTTAAAAAAAAATCAAGTGAGTAGGTCATAAGGAAAATCTTCGAGGAATGCGATTGAGTTGTCGGAGTGCATGAATACCTAGCGTATATCTACTTAGTGTACGTAAATAAAGTGAAAAGGTTAGCTCAGGATAACAGCTTTTGAAAATGATTCAAAATTACTTTAACATGATCAGTTTTCATGGGTGCTTTAGCGATTCCGCCTGCATTCATTATATTCGAAAACACAGAACGTGTTAATATTATTCCATACACTGAACAAAGGTTGGCTGAACTGAGGTTGGTACTACCGATCGGCAATGGTATTCAAGATGGTATCGAGCGCGCGAAAATCTGTCAATTGGCGCGCATTTCTCGGCGGCGCGCGGGTAAGGGCGGCGGGCGGCGGGCGGCGGGTAGCGTCGCCCGCCCACGTGCGCGTGACGTCGGCACGCGTCACGCGCTCGCCGTCGCCGTACGGATGCACCCGCATTTCGTGGCCCTACCCTACCCCACTGTGGGTTACCTCATTATAATTAAATAATGGTAGGTAATAAAGTAACTTGAGAATTACTGGTAGTATATCACGTGATAGGTATAATTTAGATGAGCAGTGAGTACTTTTGTAGGTCTTAACTTTAACACATTTTTTTGATATTTTGGTTTGAATATTTTTTAATGTTTAGACCAAGACCAGTATAAAGTTGGGTTGAAAAGGCATAAATTGAATGAGCAGTGAGTATAATACTAATGTAAGTGTAAACTTTGAAACAATTTTATTATTTTTTATTTTGAGAGCAGGGCGGCTCAATTAGGAGGTCAAACCGCCTTAACAAAACAAATGTTCTCGAATATAATATATGACGGGACAAACGCGGGTCGAGCACGGCGCAGTACTCCATCGGTTGCCATGGGAGATGTTGAGCCGTAGATATCCGGAGGTCGTACGTGTCGGGGATTGTGTAACCGCTATAGCCGGAGAGCTAGCAGACATTTTTCGACAAGTGTTTGAGGCATCATAAAAGCATGTTGAATAGGTTGCAAACAAAAAATGCAAAATTGGCTGGCAGGTAATGGAGTTTAAAGTGCTTGAGGCGTTTTGGAATTATTATTTTTTTTAATATCCCGGCGAAATAGTCCGTCTTTTTGAAAATATGTAATCATTTTTATCTAAGTTACGTTTATGTTGTTAAAATTTCAGCGTGTCTCATAAACGTTTTTCGATTTCTTTTTAATAATTTTGTGTTATGGCCTCGTACTTATTTGTTTAAATTTCTTGAACTAAATTTAATGTTCGAAAAATTTCCCTTTTTTCGCAAAAAAAAACTGTTCATCATTTAAGGCTTGCCTAAATTCCAACCCGCCAGTCAGATCTGCATTTTAATGTTCGGACATTACAAATAAGCTATACATCTTCTTTTCATGATGCCTAAACACTTGTCGAAAAACGCTTGCCATTTCTTGGTCTACTACGCCTTACGCCGCACGTCGCGCCGCCGCTATGGATCGTCGCAGGGCGGACGCGTGGCCGCCCGCCTCTCTTCCACACCACACGCTTCTCGTCCACGCGCCCTCATGATTATGTGAAGACTACCGTCTTCGAGACTGACCTAACTCTAGGGATGCCCATCACGATACGATATATCGAAATGTCGATACAGCACAATACGATATATCGATAATAATTAATACAATATTTTCACCATACGATACGTTTCGATACCTATATCGTAACACTTTAAAACATCGTATTTCATCAAACTACGGCATTATTTTTACTTATACAGCTTGAAAATTCCTATTACATCATAGCGAAAGATGATAAATTGAAAATTTTGCTAAGACTTAAATTTTTTACGAATTAAAATTTAAGAATACCATAAAAATTTTCGTTTTCATTAAAAACACTAATTAAATCGCAAAATTTGCGAATTAACAAATAAGCATACGATACGACATACCGATACAAAGCAAAGCTATATTTTAGCGTATCGATACAAAGGTATAGAATACAGTTACGATACATCGATACAACACATTTTTGGGCATCTAACCTAACCTAACTCGACGGTCCTTACCGTAATGTACACGCCCGAATAGACGCCCTCAATTTATCCACCACGATACCAATTTCACAGTGTCCGTATTAATTTTATGCTTATTCTGCTTC
Source organism: Erynnis tages (assembly GCA_905147235.1). Taxonomy (NCBI): domain Eukaryota; kingdom Metazoa; phylum Arthropoda; class Insecta; order Lepidoptera; family Hesperiidae; genus Erynnis; species Erynnis tages. The sequence goes on from LR990074.1 coordinate 12,557,670, forward strand.
GATTAACTGTATCCAACATTTGCAGTGTACAGTCGCTTTATTGAATCTTTAACGGCGTGACGGATTGCGATAAAATTGTCAACTGGAAAGGAAGTGCCATAAACTTTTTTAAGCCTCCTTTACCACTAACTGATAAATTAACAACTGTTCGATCGACAGCGAAAAAACACGCTTCGTATCGAAATGATACTTACACTACAGTGTCACTATAAAGGTTGATTGTGGTTGTGGCTTCTATACGTCAGCATGTTTTTAATTTTACTTTTATGGCATTAATCAGCATAAAGTTCTCATGTCGATAAAAATCAAATAGTCGTAACTTCATCATAATCGATGAATGGTCAGCAAACAAGACGACAAGCAAGGAGAATCGATGAATCTGCAATAATTGAGCTTGTGATGTGTTCATGTTCAATAGGTAAGCTGCACGATCGATATTGCACGAGAGCGGTGCGCGCGCGCATCAATAAATAGCCCAATCCGGAGCGGCCACAGATAGAAATCTAATTAGATAACGGAAATTCGTCCATCACTATGAAGACCAAGTGTGCCGCTTTTATCTTGCCTACTGTTAAAACAAAAATGTTTTTGTGATGGGAATCTTACGTCAACACAAAGTCGGATCAAAAGCAACAATATAAATAATCGATATTATTCGATTCATTATCGCACAAACTTTTCAAATATTTTACGCAGGAACATCTAACATTTGCGTGATCTATTCAGAGCTTCATCTATGGGCCGTCGATACGGCCGCCGATAGCCGATGCACGTCACTGAGGTTTTATTAATAAAACACCCAATCGGCGGCCACGCGACTAACGTTCATCAACCTCGCGGAAGACGATTACCCACAGTGCCCACTGCTACCCACTACTGCCCACTACTCTCGATGTTACCTCACCGTTGTCGCTGTACGTACTCGTAACTGTACATAATCGTCCTAAAAAAACACGCGAAATTTGAATCGTTACCGCACGTTGTTATTATGCTGCGATAACAATAAGTTCTATTACATTCTGTTAGAATAGCACCTGAGTATCTAGAAGAATCTATAAAGCCTTTTCTTAATTAACTGTCGCAATACGACACAACCGATCGACTAACCAAACCGCCACAAAGTCTTAACAGGTCTTTATGGAGAGCTGTTCCAATTGGCAATTCGCACTGACTAAATTACATTGTCGTACGACAAAGACTTGCGACTTACGCAACACTTGCGACATACGCAATCATAATTTTAATTCTCCCGACACGGAACGTACAAAAGTTACACAGTTCCACAACACTTATTCTATGTAGGAGTTAAGCACCTTGACTAATGCGTGGTATTTTAACGTAACGATAAAGATTCGCCTAGTTATAGCTATTGCGAAAGGCAGTCGTGCAGAAACGACGGAGCTGTCATAAAAAGACATTGAATGGATCATTTGGTACCCTTGAGGGCGAGGCGCGATCCCGGCTGGCGGCTGCGGCGACACCGTTACGACGCGGCTACCGACTTTCCCACGGCCCCACGCAGGTACACGCGCTTTAGACCACGCGTCGAGAACATTGCTAAAGCTTCTATTAATTGCATAAAGCTCTGAGGAGATGGTACACGACAAGACGGGGAAGAAACTCTGAGAAAGATGGTAGTTACTCTCTTGACTCTTCGAAACATAATAATGATCCCTTTGCAAGACATACGAGTGTTGGAGATATTTTATAAGACTTAAGTGTATGTTATTTGACTCTACATCATCATACTCTATCTAACTACATTATTCTCATGTGAAAGAAGATTCTACCTGTACCCTGGCGGTCTGTAATCAATTAGTTGTTCACTAATGGGTTACAGACCGCCAATTAAAATCATAATAATATGTTTACGTTTTGCAAAGTTCATGGGTCTAATTCAGTGTCATTCTACGTGTTGGAGCCTTCGATCAATGAGCTCTACTATCTGTTTGGCAAACATTAATGACAAAAGAAAGTAACAAACGCCTTTTTAAAACAGTAGGTATTAATGAGACAACTTTCTATTAAATTATGAAGTTGACGTCACATACCGTGACTAAATATTGCCGAGTCGGAGAAAAGCTCACCGACTCGCCGAGCCGTACGTTGGGGGTGAGTGGGCGGAGTTCACTCGTGAGTTGCAAGCGCCGACGCATCGCTAACGGTATTAATGACCGATTAACAACTTCTGTAATCGGCTAATCGCTCTAAGCTCCGACTAAGTACGTATAATCGTTTTCTTTATTTGGCGCGACGCGTCTCGCTATGGACGTCGCTTCCAATCGGGGCTAGTGCTAATTAAAATACAACTTTATAATGTTCCGACATAAATTTATCTTAGTCATTAATCGCAACTAAAATGGACACTGTTTTACAGTGACACGTGTACACCAGCGAAGCGGTGTCCGTTTATGTTGAATAAAAAGTTGTCTACTTTAAAAAGTGAGCTAACGGAATGGATTTTACGAGACCACCTAAATTTTACATGCATATCTCGACTCGACGATCAAAGATGGCCGAGTGGTACGATTCGTAGAAAGCGGTGTCCGGGCGCGCTTTTCGTGGGCCATGCGCCGTACGCCTGTACCGTGCGCGCACGCGGGCGCATTCGGAGACCTATTCTCACAATAATGGCGCATGCGTGCGCGCCGGCCCGGCCCACGAGCTGGAGGCCCTACCCACTAATTAATATACTAACGGATCGTTTCCACACTCTCTACATTTATTTGGCCGAGCGGAATAACGAGCAAATTGATAGTTATCGGTGAAAGCGGCAAACAACTCGCATTGTTGCCAGTTTAGAATTCTACGTGGTTTATTATAAAGGTTTGACATGTTCCGAATATTATAAAATAAATAATCTTCATAGAAGTTAACATTCTCTGATGTAAAGGTAACGCAATAAATTTAAGATGTCGCAAATTTAATTGTTACGACTCTAATGCAAATATTGTTTATTATTTGAAGGCAGATATTGTTAGACACACAGTACGAATTACAACAATAGTTAATTATAATCTCATTTTTATATTCATGGCGAACAAGTCTAACCTTGATAACTATTCACTCATTAGCGGGACAATGAAACCAAAGCGTCAGTTTTATGATCAACGATTAATAAATTATAGTGCTCGTAGCTCGTACTGAGATACTAAGAAGCAGAGCTAGTGTAGTGCGGCCGAAACGTGTGGCGGAAGACAGTATCGCTATCTCGTCCCATCATAAACACATCGTCCGCGATGAGATAATGTTTGGATTAGATAACGCCGTTGAGGCGCACGCTCATCTTACACGGAAACGTGTAGGAGATAAATAATTTCTACGAATCGGCTAACGAGAATATCGTTAAAGACCGAATCGTTAAAATTTCAACAGTTTACAAACCATCAAATAACCATCTGATAAGTTAGCTAAGCAATAAAACGCACTTACGGACGAAAGAGTTAATAACAAACCGTAACCGTACAATAAAATTGTAACAAGATTAACACCGCCCATTATGGAATGCGATAACGGCCATTATGACAATCGGATTCGATAAGCAGGTAAGATTAATTGAGCCCTTACGCCTAGGGTGCACTGCGTACTGCGTGGACCGAATACGACGTGAGGGTCAACGACGCGGCCGCCCGGTCTCGGCCTATCGTGCCCGCAGCCCGAATAATATGCCACCTAGTACACCATTCAATCCTTTTTCATGAAAACAACACGAGAAGCACCAGATCTGATCAGCAAAAGACGAATAAGGCAGATGAAGCCAAATAAAGAAAAGTCATTAGATTTGCGGAATTTTTACGTCAAGCCAAATAAATTTTTGTCGGCATCGTCTCGAGAGCACCGCGAACAACTCATAAACGACAGACGAAACATGTAACACACCATCAACGGGCTCATTGTGTGGAATTCGGGCGATTCGAGCGGGCGGCGCACGCGCACGGTACCCGTTTATCGTCGGCCATTTAAATCGGTCTCGGAATTCGAGAATACTGAGAAATCGAAACGGTCAATTTGCGAGGTTGTTTCTCAAATCGCACCGCTTGCATATTGTAATGCTCGTTTTGTTCATGTTGTACGCCGACTTTAAACGTTAACAACTCTGCCCGCAACGATTTCGTCACGGAATTGCGAACCACTCCCGGTCCAGCCCCGAACTGGCGGCTTGCCCTTGAACATCTGTCTTTGTGCCGGCCAGTACGAGAGTAGAACATGTGTAGCGGGGATCAGGTGTCGCACTGACCGCGGACAAGCCCGCTGGAACGGGTTTACCGAACCAGTCGGTTAATGGCCGCCGCGGGCACAAGAAAGTAAAAAAATCAACTTTTGACTAGTGTTAGAATATGAAATAATTGCGTATTGAAACACACACCGGAGAGGATCCGTTGAATCTTCAAGGGGAGTTTTGAGGACAATTGGAATTAAAGTGAACAATGTTGCACGAACAAAAAAACGGCTAAACTGAGGATCGTTACGGATAACAAGGCGTCCTCCGAGGCGGAGTCGAAAGAAACGATTTAATTGCGTCCACAATTAGCCTACAAGACGACCTGTTGCGTTCGCATTACCGAAACGCTCCAACGTATCAACAAAAGAGAATACGCTCGTCATTCCGAACAATGGAAGGATTGGCGGAGATTTAACAGAAATAAAGCCTACCGATTGTCGTGTTACTATCACATGTGATTTTCACATATTGAGGCACATATATTATACAGGTCGACAATGAAAAATCCATCAATGTTTACTGTGTTAAAACTGAGAAATAGAAGACATCCGTAAGCCATATAAAGCTTGCGTATCCCAAAGGACATTGCACATGAATGATACCACATTCGTCGGCAGTAGTCGGCACCTCGAGTGGTCTCAGTGAGCTGGACGGCGTGCGCCAATTGCGTAATTAGCCGCGCGACGACGTTACAGCGTCTAGACGTGTTCCGGCTCTCAACACAGACCTTGAGGGATTTGGAAAAGTTCGATATCATCGGGCAATGAAGAACTGCAGCCATCAAGATGCGAGACAGGGGACGATTACCGACCTCCCACTTAGGTACAGAGAATATTGGACGATCATAGTAATTGCGAGATGCCGATGTATTTTGGTTTCAACTTTATGTTGGACATGATTTTATTATGATTAGACAATTGGACATTGTAGCTAGATATAAATAAATAGCTGTAATTGCCCGTCCAAGGCGCAAGGTCAATAAATAGATGCATGGAAAACGTAGGTTTATTTTTAAACTACTTACATTTTCCAGGACAGACAACAGGAAACCATACAACTACTCGTAATTAAAAACAAAACAAATTAATACGGCACGTCAAGTTCAATCACGGTTCTATGGAAAATTTTATACCGATTTCAACTATTTATCGCGAGTCTTGACTTCGAGGCAGATAAGGATAGATAATAGCCAACATTTTTATTGTTTGCCCCATTGGGGATGCTTAGTGGGTGTTGTGCGGTTGAGTGGGGTGGGGCGATCGTTTAGCGTGGGGTTGTATTGGCGCGTTTTGTCCCGCGAGTGAAATTTCACGCTTCACATTCCGCGCTTCTACACCCGAACCGCTGAGTTACATCATGATGTAGTATTATTACGATTATATTATAGATGTCACTATATAGACTATAAGCCCATGAAGAAAATTTTTCTGTGAAATGAACCAACGTGAATAACGCTTATAAGGCTGTTACTATATCAGAACATGACTCTGAGCACTATGCCTTCATTTCTGAGCGGTAAACCTGGTACCATGATGTCAGAGATTTCCCCGGCCTTGGAAATATGTACGGCGTTCATGGATAAAGTTGCGCCTAGTCACCAGACTAGGAAAGCCTGCTCTATGGTTACCAGACAGCTGATAAACATACACATGTGGATAATTTACAAGCAACAGAAAAACACATTCCACACACAAACTTTCGTCCAGAATGAGGCTTAAACCCATAACCGGCTTCAAGTTCAGTCATTAGGCTCGGTAACCGCATCAGCTTTTTATTGGTTCCTCAAAACATACAAAGAAGATTTTTATTTGTTTGTCTTGCCTGTTGGGGTTGTTTAGAGACCGCTATGTGGTCGTGGTCGGCAGGGTTCGCCGATCGCTCCGCCTAGGGTCGCACGAACGCATTTTGTCATGCGAAGTTCAATGGCGCTTACCGACCGTGCGCGTTACACGCGCTTGAATGATCAAGTTGCATAATGTCATACGCTAATTTAGTACGAGTAGGTAGTCACCAACGCTTTGGGAAAAATGAAGAACGTACGTGATTTATGCTGCCACGTAAATGTGATCGTGGTCGATGCGTCTTATCGTTTTAACAATAATCTTAATAACGTTCCGTGTCCATGTAATTAATTACACATGAACTCTCGTAATATTTTCATGTTCATAAAGTGTCGGTGTTATCTTATCCTCCTTACCTACTTCTCACTTAACTCTTCGATCACTGTGACGATGCTTGCTGGTCTTGTTAGAGAAGCGATACCATAATGCTGACGAGCTTGTCAAAGTGCAGATCGAATTGCAGAAAGACGTAGGGTACTTAAGGTCGAGATATTGAAGAAAGCCTAAATTAGAAATTTGACTACTTAAAACTTCCGTTTCAGAAGCAAAAATTCAGAGTGGTATCTATTACTGGCACGTTGTACATCTACAACACATACCATATTTACCATAATTAGTAAATAAACTATCCTTTTTCGTATCTGTTCAGTAGCATAATTCAATTATAATACTAGTTAGTCAATATTATTCTATCGTTTTTCACATGCAAAGGCTAGAGGCAGAGGCTGTCAACCCTAGTACGTTAGTGTCGTAGCGTCTGGTGCAGGTACCGGAGTAGCGGAGTGCTACGGGCTACGGGGCTACGGGCGACACGGGGCGTATTGATCAGCAGGATAGGGATGCCCATTACGATACGATATATCGATACATAACAATATATAAATTTAATATATCAATATTTGATACGATATTTTGACCATAATATACGTTTCGATATATCGTCTAACACTAATAAAATGTCGTATCGTATGAAACTAAGATATTTTTTTACTTTTATAACTTGAAATAGCGAAATGATGATTAACAGTACCCTTGAACATTTTGTTTTTCTTAATTCTTAACAAGAATTAAGATACACAAATTAAATAGCATAATTTGCTAATCGGTAAACAGCATGCGATACAAATACGATACGATATATCGATAAGGAAGCGATATTTTTGCGTATCGATACGAAGGAATACGACGCGATATATCGATACATCACATTTTTGGGCATCCCTGGCTACGGAACTACGGGGCTACGGGCAACACGGGGCGTATTGATCAGCGGCGGGCCGGGCGCGGCATGGGGCCACCCCGTGAGCTCGTAGGGCCACTTATCGCCGTCTTCGCACCTAATTTATCGGCGTATCGACGCGCGGTTATGACGCGGCGGCGGTCGGTCGGTCGACATTAATTTATTTACGAGCGCGCTAAGTATGACGCGAACGGACGTGATTGCCCGCAGTTTACTTTTAAGGTGCGCTTATATATCTGTTATGCTGTAAAATGAGTTTTGCTTGATTTTTTACATTTACAGAGAATTAATTCATGGGTAATTAACATACTTAATAATATTATAATGTTGAATATAAAGTCGTTACGACGACGATAGAGTTTAAAATGCAAATGTTACTTCACTGCATTAACGTCTCGGTGAAAAAGTGAAATGAATACCAATAAAAACTTCGGCCGAGTTATTATATTACGAGCTCGCAACTCGATGACTAAACACGCTCTTTTGTCATGTTTTTGGTGAAATTTTAAAGTTCTATTTTAAGGTTTCCTACTGGCGTCGACGGGAGCCCTTAGAAATTAGCCTGTTTATCCGTCTCGTTTGTACTATGTATTGTATATGTTTGTTTGTATATTTTGTTGAATAATAAACATGTGTGTTAATAATTGCAACGTCCGCGTTGTAACTTTAACGTTGTTTTCAATTAAGAAGCGTAAACGATTAGCTATCGTGCGCGTTCACTACGTAGGTAGATACTCGAGCTTCGCATTACGAATGACAACGATTTATCGCCGAGCTGTTAGTTATCTAATTATGCGATAACCAACGTCATTTATCAATATCATTATGCATTATCGAACGGTGTCAGACGTGTCCCTGTAAAATAACTTTTGAATGTATTTTTGCGTGGCTGATATTATTTATGATTTTGTTGGGTCTGTAAGCCCTTCAACGTATATTCTATATTCAAAGGGATTATAAATAATTTTATGAAATAAACATTAAATTGTTTGCATCATCACTCATTAACATCATCAACCTTCATTCAACCGGATGAAAAATAAATTTATAACATTAAATCAATTACATAGTTTGCATGGCTGCTCGTTTACATCACTTTTCAAAATACGAATTTCCCAAGCTGTAATGCAAATGTCGTCTGTCCATGAAGCGTGGGGCCCGCCCTAGCGTCCAACATCCGTTCGTGGCTTCGTGCATCTAGCAACACCGGCACGGAAGCCTGCGAAGGTCACGCGGCGCGTGCCGGTACGGCGGGCGGGCGGGCGCGGCCGCCGTTCCCGCCCGACAAAACATAAAATGATATCGGGAATACAGTTTGTTTGCCAAAACCGTTTCTGTTGCTACGCGGAGCATCGGCGTGACTGAATCTGGTAGACTTTAGGTAGAGCAATACTAATACTATTATTAAAATAATGATTTATAATTTGGATGGAATTTTAACTCTTCTTAATTAAATTATTAAGGGTACTCGTAGGTACTTCACCAATCTACATGGAAGCAGCGTATGATCTACCATAATATGCTGTAGGCTTCCCCTTTTGTGGAAAGAGACTCGTGCTCGGAAGTGGGACAAGCATGTAAGTTACGATTATAAAAATAATCCTTAAATTTCACAGTTTATCAATAGTTAATAGTTCCCGGATTTATGGACTAGTCGACCAACAGATCCAGCGGTTGAAGATAACAAAGAGAATAATGCTGATAAAAGAGATTAACCACGCCCCTTTAGCCGTGCATCTCCGGCTCGGAGTCGTCTCCGCGTGAAGGTCAGCGCTGCGCTGGGCGGGCGGGCGCGTGGGGCGGCTCGCGCCCAACGCTCTGATCAATACCACGATCGCGTCAACTCCAAGTCTACGTATGCAGTAGTATGCACGACATTATTAACCTCCTAAGCGATTTCTTGAGACAGTAATATTCTTCTATATAGGTTAGAGGATAACTGAAGCAAGGAACTTCAGTGTACTATTATAATAGCAAATGAATAAAAACGATAGTTTATTCTTTAGTGGCTGCAACCCTTTTATAGCCCACTGTTGGGCACGGGTCTCCCCACACCAGGGGGAGGCCTGGAGCATACTCCACCACGCTGCTCCAATGCGGATTGGTGGAGAAACATCAAAAATTTTATCACACATTTTTTTTCTTACTTCCAAACTGAAATTCTAAACAACCTAAAAAAACTAATCAACTACACGTAAAACAGTTAACGCGATATCAAAACTAGTATTGCTATAACTAAAAAAGACGACACTAATAATTTCATTTGAGCCGGGCGTAAACTACCCTAGCCGCCGTAGCGCCGGGGACCTAACAACCCCTTTTTTATGCGGGCCGCTTTAAAGTTGTTGACATTACGACTAGTAGATTCGACAGAGGATAAGGACCCCGTTTTATGACGCTGTTCAAACACGTGGACGGACATTGTATTACAACGAAAGCTCGTTGGGCTGTTTTAAAATTCATTTGGGATTGATTTACATAATGGTGTTGAGCGTCCAGATATTAATTGATATTCAAGTAAAATTAAAAACAAACAAGATGTGGGATATTCAGAGTGCTAAGATATTAGACTCGTAAGTGTAACGTGTTCACATTATGGACTCCATTATAAAGTAAGCACCACATATATCCCAAACGCGGCGTCAGATGCATTTGCAAAAAAACACCCAAAATTCGCGCTACAAAAACCGGCGACTCGTAAAAATCCACGGACAAAGAGGACAAAACAAAAACCCATTTCCATTGTAAAGCACGACAGAAATTGATACATGTCGTAGGGCGAGTGAAAATTCCGGCGCCAACAGCGACCGGGAACGAGGAGTGAATGATTAATGGCACCGCTCACTAGACCGGAACGTGAGCGGATCGCGCGCGGGGCGCGGCTTAACGAGTAAATCAGCCCGCAGTCTGGTGTTCAGGGTTGTTGTTAGAACAATGCCGAATTAAATAAGCCGAAACTATGCGAACACGACACAAAAAGCGTGATAGATACATGGAAAATACATACGGACAGACACAAAGAACGGTGAACATAATAATATGATCGATTGTGCAGGCCAGTACGTGAGAGGATCGCGGGGTGCGGCTCAGCGAGTAAATCAACCCGTCGAGTGGATTCTGGATTGTAGTCTATCAATTTCTAACGAAATGAATCGAAACTGCAAACAAAAAGCCAACTAAGCAATAAACGCATTGGAAATTCATATACTTACACACCACAAAAAAAAAGAACGAAGCGAGTGAATGATTGAATGACAGCGTCGGCGGACCGAAACGTGAGCGGGCGGGGCGCGGAGTTGTAGTAATAACAGCCCTTAGGAGTTTAGTGGGCGTTGTGGGGTTGCCCTCAGTCACTTCGCACGCTATAAAGACGTATTGTCAGTAACCCATTAATGACCCACTACAGGGTCGGGTCTCCTCTCACAATGAGAGGAATGAAGACCTTAGTCCACCACACTCGCGTAATGCGGGTTGGTGGACTTCACATACCCTTGAGAACATTTTTGTTGTTTCCTCACGATGTTTTCCTTCACCAAAATAGCAGGTGATATTCAATTTTATAAAGCGCACGTAACTTTTTCCAGTCATCGGGGCGTGCCACTGGGATTGAATTCGGACCCCTCGATTCGAGGTCGTATTCTGCCAGCCCAGTGGCTATCACCGCTATAATTTCCGAGCAAACGCGTCAATTTCGTACGGTGATCACCGCGTGAACTTTTAAAGTTCAAAGTGCGTTTCCACGGGCGACCTAGTTATTCCCACCCACCGCAGCCTACGATCGTCCCACGCAGTACAGTACGTATGTATGTACAGTACAACCGGCACGATACAATACAACCTACGATACCTATACCCTTCGACACACGCTCGACGGGACCGCGCCGTACATAATGCACTTATCGACATCAAACGCAGCGATAATAATTGAAACGAATTATACATGTTCGCTAGTGCTATCACCGCTACCGCATGTAGCGGTGATAGCCCAGTGGCTTAGAATTCAACCTCGAATCGAGGGGTCCGGGTTCGAATCCCAGTGGCACGCACCAATGACTTTGTAAAAAAAAGTAATGTGCGCTTTATAAAAATTAAATATCACCTGCTGTTACGGTGAAGGAAAATATCGTGAGGAAACCTGCATGCCTGAGAGTTCAGAAAAAAATGTTCTCAAAGGCATGTGAAGTCCACCAACCCGCAGGCCAGCGTGGTGGACTAAGGCCTACATCCTTCTCATTGTGAGAGGAGACCCAACCCTGTAGTGGGTCATTAATGGATTACTGACTGACAATACATGTTCGCTAGATCGTAACACATACATGAAGTGTAAACAGTGGAAACAATAAGAGCTCGTAATCGGTCGACTTTATTCATTCGGACGTTAACATTTTCTTTGACTTTTGTTTCAGTAGTACGCGTCCAATACCTTTTATAAAGATTAGCATAAACTTTCAGAATAGTTTTCATCCTAGCGTTAGGATTATTGACGGTCCATTTTCTACAAAGTCGGTACCAGTTACGTACACCGGCCGCTCTCAATCGACATCGTGAGAACCCGCCCCAGACTTTGCCAGGAGTTTCACTTGATAATTGTGGTTTAGGATCTTTATTATTACTTCTTAAGAATTAAACAATTCACTTACAAAGGAAACAGTTTTACAACATAAATTAATTAATAAGTATAGAGTGCGTACAAAACAAAAATATAATATCCAAGTAAAAACACATTTAAATTGTTTACACTATCGGAACACTATTGATTTTATTGATCTAAATTGCGGGTAGATGTTACTTAATAAAAGTTAGTAAGTTAAAAGGTTAAACAGAATTATACAGCTCTAAATTAAGGCAGTAATAATTGTGTTTATTATCACTATAATATTACACAATGAACGAAGAAATATACCTATAATTATTACGTCACTTGACTGCGGTAAGGTATTGGGCTGAAATAATAAACAACCACGACCACATATCCCCCCTTAAATAAAATAAATAAATAACGCTTCACACTCATAGCCCCACACTAGGATTCCCTGTGTTGTGGGTGCCATGGACACACACAAGACAAGAACACACACCCTTTTGGACACACAATTGAAACCCTTTTAGGCCACACTGTTAGTTTAAGCTTGTATCATTTGTATTATAACTGACATCGGTAAATAAGCGTTATCGGCAAACTTCTAAGTCACAACAACAGATTGCGGTATAAAGTATTAGTATAGTGTCATGAATAAACAAATAAGAGCGCGCCGCCCGCCCAGTGTCGAAAGCCCACGAACCCACCCCCGACGGAACATTAAAGTAAGAAATGTTGTAATGTAATTAAGATCAAACTTCTCAGGTATAATAATAATCTTTTGCGGTACAATGTTTAAATGCAAAGAATTTACTAAACGAAAGCGCCCGCCCGCCCTAAACCGACGCCAAAGCTGCCAGGGGGTACACCGCCACTGTGCCATACAATTGTTACTCTTATTAACCTCCAGATATCAGTGGCAGTGGACCCTACTATCGGCAAACTTCTTAACCACATCAACGTGCCACTACAGTTGTTACTTCTTATTTAGTTAAATGATCGCAAAACTTCTTATCAACATCAGCTGAGTGCGGCATAAGCTATCGGTGTAATGATGAGTGATGAGATGATGAGACATGAATAAATAAACGCGAGCGCGCCGCCCGCCCAGAACCCACACTCCGCCCCCGACGCTGCCAGGTGCTACACCGCCACTATGCCATTGCATTTATTATTCTTATTAACCTTAAGATATTAGTGGACCCTACAATCGGCAAACTTCTTATCATTATCAGCCGACTGCGGTATCAAGTATCGGTGTAATGACATGAATAAATAAACACGAGCGCGCCGCCCGCCCAGAACCCACACCCCGCCCCCGACGCTGCCAGTAGCTACACCGCCACTATGCCACTACAGTTGTTTCTTCCTATTAACATAGTGATGATATCATTGTCATAATCGACCAAACTCTTATGTGCGGTGTAAACTTTTGTACTGCCAAATGGCAACCTTGATAAAATATTGGGTGGTATTCCATCAATACGTAGAAAGCAAATAGAAACGTACCCAAATGTCAGCTCAATTTTCAAATCAGTCTCAGTATAATGGCATGCAGCAAAATCTACTTTGTATAGTGAGTTAGTGACCACTGCTGAATTTAGATACGGAATTCAGATCATAGTTAGGTGTTTTGAGTATTAGACGAACAAAATAAGAGATTTCCGACCGAGATACATAATAGGATGGTATAATCTATGTATTTCTTCATAATTATACAGTGTTAGAACATTAAATAAATGTCAATAGGTATTTATTTAATTAAAAGCATTCTTATTGATATTTGTAAACAACAAACTGTGTGCGGGCGCCCTACGAAAACGGAATCCAAAATGGGTGCAACGGCAGTTAAACTTAACTTTTGAGCTGAAACAATGTTTATACTACTTTATACGCATTTTAACTACAACTACGACTTAATTGGCGTCCGCTCAACCGCCGTTCGGTGATAAAATCACACAATAAACACAGCATCTGTCCAAAACAGGCAATGATAAGGCAATAAAGCTCTTAGTGGTTGATGGGTGAGTTAGTGTTGGGGTTCTCAAAGTGGGGTACGCGTACCACTGGGGGTACACCATTGAGGTACGCGATAAAATTTATGCGGCGGCTGCTTAGTTCACTTCTTTATGCAGTAAACTCAATATGGATTAGAAATGTATGACGTTCATTAGGTGTACACAACTCGTACCTGACAATCAATAAAACACTTTGATTTTGATTTTGAAATGAAATTGAGTAAACTGACTCTGTTTGCGGAAACCAAGTCCACCCATCACATCATCACATCATCACAGTACTAAATGAGTACCAAATTCTGTTTTTCTCTCTAATAATGATATCAATTTTATTTAAAAAAAAAATACATGAGTCATATCTATCTCATCTGTTCTATAACATATATGAGTTTTTTTTAATAAAGTTCCGTATCTATGTATATCTTTTGTTCAGGGGTACGCCGTACGCCGCGCCGGCTTTATAGTCTTATAGGACAAGATTGAGAAACGCTGAATTAGTGCGGTTGCGCGACGTGTTATTTCCCTCTTTACGACGCTGAGCGTTTCAACTACCTTTTGTGCACAATGCAACGTACAGTTGCGACCAGTAAAGTGTTATTCGCCGGCTAATTTTATGCTACGGCCCTCTGCTATTTTGTACCGAGACAATGCGCCTGTTCGAGTATGGAATCTGTAGAAATAAAATCTGTTTCGAGATGATACATAATGAAACGTTTCTATGAATGTATGGGAAGATAGCAATATTCCGCAGGCAGGCTTTTGTGTTTTAGCGGCGTAGTTTCGCTACAGCAGAGATTGGAGACTAAACTCAGTAGGTACTCAATGACAATATCAGATTTTTACTGAAGTATCTCTTGAATTTGGGTGGTTGTATATATATGGGGCTTTACTTTACACCTGGATGTCTGTAACGTGAATGTATAAAAATATAAAATATTCTACCGGACAAAAATATTGCAGTCTTTCAGCTGGATCAAAATACATCGGATCAAAACAACTTTCAGCACAAACGTTTTTCGGAAAAAAGATCTTTTGAAATGGAAAAGTCGGAACGAAAGCTGCAGCAAAAGTTTAATAACATCGTCCACATCTACCGTTAATTACCGACATTTCGTTTTAAAACGGTAATTTTGTTCTCTACGCCCATTTCGGTATGTTTTTGACATTCTTGACACGCAGAGGGAACTGGTAATTGGACGGTCCCTGCGTCCCTAGATATCCCTAGAATAATCTGCACGGATTAGTCCAAAACCGTTGACCTTTAGATATTTACTGGCGAAACGTACACGTGTAAACTACGACCTTTATCACTATGCGGGCGCGATACGCCCGAGCGCCAGGCTCCAGGACTTCGAGCGCCCTGGGGTGGTTCGCCCCCGCCCTTCGCCTCCAAGCCTGCACCCGCGCAAAATGCCACCGGCTTGCTATCCAGATTTAATCTCTAACGTCAACCGGTAAGGTCGGGAGTCAAATGGCCAGCCATTTACGTGGACGGTGCGAACGCGGTGAAAAATGCAATTTGCCTGCAGAGTCGCCGGAGGAAATTTATCAATAGACTTTTATCGAGCCGCTCTTTAGTTTATAGCTTGGCTATAAGGACGTACGATAAAAAGATTTACAATGTAACTTAAACAGTAGTAACTTAAACCGTAAAATTAAAATCAAACTGTTAACAGATCTTAACCATAAAATTATAGTCAAACTGTTAACAGATCTTATTTTCACTTGACGCCAAAAATCCTGACAAACGGCTAGAATATTGTTACACACACTAATATCGATATCGATTTAGGAAAATCCAAGTAATATCATAATTTATTCATAATAAAAAATCGCCTGCTGTTACGGTGAAGGAAACATCGTGCGGGAACCTGCATGCCTGAGAGTTCACAAAAAAGTTCTCAAAGGTATGTGAAGTCCACTAACCCGCATTAGGCCAGCGTGGTGGACTAAGGCCTACATCCGTCTCATTTGAGAGAAGACCCGACCATGTAGTGGGTCATTAATGAGTTACTGACAAATGTAGAACTACAGATATCCGTAACAGCAAAAAGTTTTTAAAATGCTCAAGGCAGCCGGCGGCAACATATTTTTAAACTTTTAAAAAGAATAAAGTTCAACAAAAAATTTCCTTCGATGTCACTTGTGAAATAACCTACCCCGTTTCTTTCACAATGCTTTCGTCACTCAACAAAACAAATAAGTAAAATTATAACACGGGGAAAAAATTACTCAATTGATGAAAAGGAAGCCTGCGTTCAACCCTCGTGGCGCGCCGACCATCTTTCCCAATTGGGTCACAGTAAATTGAACGTAAATTCGCGCGTAAACCGGCGACAAAAGTTGAAGGGCGGGCGGCGCCTACAACTTGTCCTAAACGTGTTCGCGACGTCGTCTGCCCGATCGTAACTTTCCCTTTCTCGCTACGCGTCGCTACCGATTCGCAGATCCGAATTATAAATGTCCATTTTTCGCAATAAGTTTAACATTTTTTTATGAAAAAGTAGGTATTACGATAGAAAGATACCTACCAACTTTAAGAGGCCGACGACTTGATAATAAAAAATAAAGTGGTTTTAACGATTTTAACGAAAAAGTATTAGTTACGAAAGAAAGATATATCTTTTCGGGGCTTATGACTGGATCCGAAAAGTGACGAATTGTTTTCCTTTAAGTGGGTTTTCCTTCCCATTTCCTACGAAACTGTTGGGGACATACGTGCGCGATGAAATACAATGGGAAGTTTAGCGATGAATAACTGCATTTTAATCAACCAATGCGTAATGTGAATGCAAATAATACGTACTTATTCTCAAGTCTCGATAAAAACTGATTCCGACTTTTTGACTATTAAAGTATTCTATTAGAATTAAATTAAAGTATCTATTGTAATTTCTAAATAAAATTTGTAAATCTATTGTAACTTTATATATATATGATTATGAAAAGCTGATTGTTCTTGTGTTTTATTGAAAGTATTCTATTAGAATACTTTAACTTTATATATCATTATGAAAAGCTGATTGCTTTTGTGTTTTATTGAAAGTATTCTATTAGAATACTTTAACTTTATATATGATTATGAAAAGCTAATTGTTCTTGTGTTTTATTGAAAGTATTCTATTAGAATACTTTAACTTTATATATGATTATGAAAAGCTGATTGTTCTTGTGTTTTATTGAAAGTATTCTATTAGAATACTTTAACTTTATATATGTTTATGAAAAGCTGATTGTTCTTGTGTTTTATTGAAATTTGGTGGGCCCTTATGAATGACCGAATGCGGTTATTTGACATTGTCAACAGTATGCGACCTTTTAACCAGAAACTTATTACGCCTTCATAACGAAAACTCGATGCCCAAATCGACTCAACTGCCCAACACGTGACGCCGGGCTAGTATTTAACGGAGATAACGGCGTTAGGCAGGAGTGCGCTTTCAATTACGTTACCGCGTAATGACCGGATAACGCTCGCAACGTTTAGCTCAACCCTGTTTGCGTGACCGCCCCGACGGCCACCCCCAGATAGGGCTACCAGATGAAAGGTCCTGATTGCGTGAATTCATTATTAAAATTACCAAAAAAAATTGGGTATACCGGTTACGGGCTTGATCTTTTAAAAAAGGCGGAGCTTTTTGAATTCGGTTAAAATTAAAATTACAAATAAAGAAAGCCGCGGTTCGAATGGAGATAGGTTGAAGAATGCGCATAATCAAATATTACTGGAATCTATAAACTAAATTACTTTTAATTTAGGTACTGTAGCTGTTAAGACCATAGTGCTGTGTTGTGTCACAGATAAATAATAAAATTGAAAAAATTATTGGTGTGTCGGGGACACAACAATAATTTTCATTGAACATATTATTTTGTAATGTGCACTTGGTGCGCTATCATTTGGGATTATACAGACATTCGGTTGTTCTTCATCACTTTCACCCCCCACAACTTTTAAACGACTCAACCGATTTTCATCAAACATGTCTAAGAACACTCGCCCGTAACTCACCTTTCATACAAAAAAAAAACTAAATTGAAATCGCTTTATCCGTTCGCGAGCTACGGTGCCACGACCGAATCACAGACAGACAGACAGACACGTCAAACTTATAACACCCCTTCTTTTGCGGCGGGCGTTAATTTATAACACCGCTTCCTTTGCGTGGGGGGTTAATAAAAAGGTTCAAACGGCCGACACATCGATACTACGGCAACCCTATCCCCTCGGGCGGGCATACGCCACGTCCGCACGACGCAGCCTAAACGGATTACCCGCCGTCGCCGTTAATCTTGCCGTAAATAGCCTCGCGTACCTACCCACAAGCGCCGCCGTCGGATCCGCGGATCCCGCACGAATTATTGCCGCCGGCGCTCGAGCCGCCGCGCGTCGAACCACTGACGGGATCATTGAGGTTATTGTTTTATGATGTTGATGAAAACGTATTGCTGTGAAAGCATCGTAACATCGTCTCAGACGGATAGCCACAAATAAGGTTTTTTTTGGTTCGGATATCGTGGACATGAATGATAAATTATCCAAAAAACTATGACTACCACACCACTTCTTATGATACATTAACCGCAACAACATTCTTATAACTTTGACTTCACTTACAAAGACAGTTAAGTTACGTTTTGTGACGAATGAAAACCTTAAGAGATACCCGATAAGTTAGAAGCAACGCCTAGTTGATAGAAGAAGATTTGATATAGAAGTTATAAGACGCATACGACTCAAGCCACACGACTGCACCGCCCCTCTCTAGATTACTGTTTCGCGTCGGCTACAAATTGCGCGATCACCGAGCCCAGTGGAACGCGCGTAGAGGCGAGCGGCGGCGCGACGGGCCGCGGCCGAGATAACAATCGCACGATTTGTTTACGCCGACAGGTTGTTTTGTTTATAAAGCCTCGTAACTGTGTCGCATACAATGTCTTTATCGTTTCTCAGTAGTATATTTTATTGAAAGCAAAATTAATTTGAATAGAACGTCAAACGGCATGATATTATAGCGAGTAGCGGCTCGTAGCACCTGCGTGAAAAGACTTCCGTACCGGTAATCATTTATGTATGAATATTACTGGCAATCAAAAGCAAGGTATGGAATCGAAAAGTAGAATTAAACATAAATATCTAAATTTTATCATTAGTCCATTAAAACACTTAGCACCAAAAAAGTCTGTGCATCTCTCAGGACAATCTGCCATTCTCTTTTTAACTATCATCTCTTTTCAATAGGGTAGATGACTTATGGATCTCATCGTCAATGTATAGTTTGGGAATCTTAACTTTAAACTCCTTTGAAGATAAAAAAATTATGGGTCTACGATGCGGACCTGTCACTTATTCCTCACATATTAAAATTCTTAAAAAAATCACCATTAAGTATTCTTCCAAGACTCCAACATGTGGTTTTGTTTGTTAAAGGATGTGTAATAATGAGCCTATCACAGCGCTTTTCATAAAAGCCACAACCCTTACCCCAAAGCACTTAATTACAGTTACGCATTGATCTGTCGGTGTCACGAAGCGCACAGCGGTTAAACGCGGTGTGGAAAGACCAATCACAAAACTTAGGTTCAGGTCCGTCGACCAAGTCATCAGTTCCCTTGAACACTAAACAAGCAGAAAATTCGTCATAAATTAAAGCATTGCAGCAACAGACTTGGATAACGTTTAATTTCGTTATGAATCATGCGATATGTGCATAAAACTATAGTAAACGAAAATTATGACACAGAATTAGCTGTACCACTTGAAATATGAAATACAAATATAATAATAGTGTCGCAATAAATATCGTGAAGTACACTACAGAAAATTTGTAGCCATTAAATGTGTCACAAAATCTAGTTTTAATAGCCTCCTTTACATGAAACATTGCCTCGGTATCAGAGAACCGATCGACCTAAGCAATTAAACATGCTACAATATTTTCACAATACTCCTCGTATGAGAGCGGTTTGGGACGACGCTGCAATGCAGTCTGATATAAAATGTCGTTCTCTACGTGACAGAATATGCGTAACTCTAGGACTAAGAATGTTTAAAAAGTATCCAACTTTTAATTAATATGTATATGAACAGAACTCCATACGAATAAAATAAATAAATATTGTGAGGCAACCCACACGCGGCTTTCTGATCCCAAAGTAGGCTGTGAGCTTGTGATATGTTAACCGGAATAACTAATAAATGTATTCAAGATGTTGACGTTAGCCTCTAGATTTCGTTTTGGAATATAATTATGTATTTGGCAACACGTATCCCACCACGACGTCCACTTCGTACATTCTTATTAAGAACCAGGAACCAACCAACAACAACAACAAGAGAAAAGTGGCGGAATCTCGTCAGGCGCATTCCATCCGCCCGAGACACCAACACATGCTGACCACTACCACTCTGACAAGAGTGTACCGACGAAGAAGAAAAGAGATAGATAAAGATGTCAGTCAGTACCCATTAATGACTCACTACAGGGTCGGGTCTCCTCTCACAATGAGAGGGATGTAGGCCGCCGTCCACCACGCTGGCCTACTGCGGGTTGGTGGACTTCACCTGCCTTTGAGAACATTTTTTTTGTGAACTCTCAGGCATGCAGGTTTCCTCGCGATGTTTTCCTTCACCGTAACAGCAGGTGATATTTAATTTCATAAATCGCACGTAACTTTTATTACAAAGTCATTGGTGCGTGCCACTGGGATTCGAACCCGGACCCCTCGATTCGAGGTCGAATTCTAAGCCACTGGGCTATCACCGCTGCTATACTAATAGATAAAGATACTACAACCGAAGATAACGTTAGTCGCGAGGATCGGCTTTGAACGTTGAACAAGGCGCACGACACCCGCCACCCCGTCTCGCCATACGCGGTAACTGGGTGAGCGGGAGATTTATGACAGCAATAAGGTTGTATTTTTAGCGCCGCGACTAGCGACTACACCGCCACTCAATAACCCTGGCGCTGACGGGAACCATTGTAACGACGCTTGAGCCCATGGAAAAGTGCGTGCGACATGTTAGCATTCAAAGTAGCTTGTGGAACTATTGAAACGATGTACAATTGTACATAGCTCATGGGGAGAGCGTGCGACAAACATATCGACAGATATAATCTTTTAACAATTTAAAAAAGTTCCGTATTTCTACTGACTCTGTGGTCATAGATTTTTTTCTTATTTTTTCCAGGACCGTTACACGGCCGTGGCTGTTGACGGCGCGGCGTAGTTTCTGGACACCCAGCATAAATTACGTGAACAAATTTCAGAACAAAAACATAAAATTGTAATTTATAATTATATCTCATTCGTGATATTTTCTTATTTGCCTAACGATATTTTGCAAGCTACGTGGTTTCAATTGCTATTAACGGACGTATGGTTTAAATTTGAAAATTCTTAAGTAAAATTGTTTGTTTTCCAGTCGGTATCTAGTATTTTCTTGTAGTTCATTTAAAAAAAGTTAAAATGACTTTTAAACAAAAATAAAACATTAATATTAAGTAACAAAAACGGAAAAGATGTTCTCAAAACCCAGTATTTGACTAACTTGAAATCCAGAAGCTTTATATTTCTGTATCAAAATTTGTGTACCAATAAAGTAATTGAATTTCACTATAACATTGTGAGGAAAGCTCTAAGCTAAACAATCTCATGCGCTACACACATTGATATATCTAACGCGCGACCGCCCTCACTTAGCGGCGCGCACGCGTAACACTTCGCACTTGGGTGCGAATGAGAATGCGAATATTGCGCAACTTCCTACTGCCCGCGTTCACACCTCGACTTCGCGCCTTTCCGATGCCGACCAATTAAGCGTCCAATTGGTGCGTTCAAAACTGGAGCTTATTCGAACAATCTGGAAGATTCTTCAATCTTCCCGAACAGACTGGGAGTTGAAGAGTTCACATAATTAATTACATTACAATACTAAAGCTTAATGACGTGAGTGGGGTTGTGGTGCGCTGGGTGAAAAAAGTTGAGTTTGATTCCCAGCAAGGTAGAGAAAATGTTGTTTCTGGTTGTGGTGTGTGCTCTACACTTTCAATGTCTTGTGTGTGTCCATGGCATCCACGACACCGGGAATCCTAGTGTGGGATAACGAGTGCGAAGCTTTATTTTTAAGCCTTTAAGAAGTATACGAGCAGACGTTCTACCCAAAAGTAGGTGGTCTTCGTCACTCAAGGATATCTCGACGGCAGTAGAGTGATTGTTATGATTTCGACTTTGAATTTTTTCCTCTACTAAACGACCTAGCTATTTGATTCTGGCTGGGTAGTAGGTAGGTAAGTTAACGATAAAAAGCTGCGTATGCAAATTCTACTGTGACCTTTATGACATGTTTGGACTAAACGTCACGTGCTCTGCGCTGAATTAGAACACGCCGAGGTAACTGGACTTTACGCATGTAGGAATCACGTGATTCTTTCTCCATGGTTATAGCGATGGAAAGAATGTGATCTCAAAATGAGACTTTAGAAGTTTGAGAGAAATATAAAACTTTCAGTGCGATGATCTCTTAGTCATTTTTTAAACAAAAATACCAGCGTACTTTACTAGAATCTGGGGGCATGGGACTGCCAAGCCCCCGCCAAGACTGTAAGACTGATTCTATATTTTATCGTATGAAAAAAAAGTAACAATTGAGGACCAACAAAACGTAAATGACATGAAAAGCATGGACGATTGGACATCGCGATTCGAATGGTGAACCATAAATGGCGATTCCATAACAAATGGGACAGATTCCACAAATAGGGAGCAAGGTTAAAACAATTGCTGCTATGGCGGTCACGATCACGGAGCCCACAGCTGGTCCAAGGACGGCGCCCTGACACGCTTCACCCGGCACTATGAGCCAGGCTGCTTGTTAGTGATATGAAGACAGTTTTAAATATTCATAATTCGTGTAAAGATTTCATTCTGAATGTGACTTTTAAGGCCTTTCAGCGTATAATCTCACCCGGCATAAATGGTCACTTCGGCATCTATAACCTTCAAAATCTAGTCACGATTGTGTATTGCCTGATTGCATCTGATATCTGCATTAATACAATTGCATTTTTGGGTGAAGAAGGCGATATAGCAAACTAGCAATAGTAAGTAACCTTATGAGTAACCTTATATGGAGCAGCGGTGATAGCCCAGTGGCTTAGAATTCGACCTCGAATCGAGGGGTCCGGGTTCGAATCCCAGTGGCACGCACCAATGACTTTGTAATAAAAGTTATGTGCGATTTATAAAATTAAATATCACCTGCTGTTACGGTGAAGGAAAACATCGTGACAAAAAAATGTTCTCAAAAGCATGTGAAGTCCACCAACCCGCAGTAGGCCAGCGTGGTGGACTAAGGCCTACATCCCTCTCATTGTGAGAGGAGACCCGACCCTGTAGTGGGTCATTAATAGGTTACTGACAAGTAACCTCATCTATATTCAGAAATTAATTCACTCAGATCCCCCTCAGAACAAATACAAAGTCCCTAGTTCTTGTCAGATCACCAGAGGACCCCATTATCCTAATATGCCCAGGGCCTCCACTAGGTTAAAGACGGCCCTGCACGGAAGAGCACATCGAAAGACAGTTCCCGTACAAGGAGTAGCTATATTGCCTTTGTTATATTCACCATTGTGACAAAGAAATACTCGGAATAGAACAATGACGGAGACAAGGTAACCCTGTCGCATCAAGCTACAGATTAATTCCAAACTAAATTAGATAGCAAGGCTGAAACAATTTGCGTGCGGCGGTCACGACTCCACTCCACTACGGCATGGGTATCGGTGCATCCCTTTGCACAAAAGTACTGTACAAAAGGCTAATCGATTAAAGGAGCCAATAACTTCATATCAGTAGCTTTTAACGTGGGGTTATGGTGCTATTCATCATCAGAAAAAGTTTAAAGAAGTTTAGACTAAACAACGATTTACAAAACCATAAAGTTATTGTAGAACAATCTACATATCTGCCTTGACACGGGGTACGTTGAAATAACCTCGGCGGTTAGAATAACTTATTCATGTCATACAGTCTTTGTGTATAGTTCCTGACATTGATTCACGGAAAACATCGAGGAATATATCAACTGCACTTGTTTGTCGCACCTATTGATAAATAAATTAATTCACTGGACTAACTGGTTTTCGTATCTCACGGTGCTTTTAAAATACACCGGCTGGCAATTATTGCATTGTTATTTATAAATAAGAAATTAAGAAAGAAATTATGCAGTAACAATTAAACCGATGACGATATAAGCGCATTTATTGTTACTATAGAGTGCGCCAATCGCGAAATTATCTAGTCGTCCAATCAGATGCATCCACCGCGCTCGCGAGCCAATGGATGGGCACAAATTTCCCGCGCTTTTAGCAGAATATTGAGCCAAATATCGCTCGCTATAACAGCGAGAGAGGGTCGTACCGCGAAAAGCTGTGACGTCACGGAGAAAATGTTTAAGGTAGGATGCGAGCACAATGTGCGGCGACCAAAATAAAGGCCGTTTATGTAGATTTATGTCACGATCTATTTCGGGATTCGGTCGCACTCGCTTGAACTTGGTCGCCACTCGGCACCAACCGGGCGCAGGCGCACGCGCACGGCCGCGGCGCGCGCGTCGCCAAATAAGGCTCAACTCACACTGGCACAGAGTCGAAGCGACGCGACGCGTCATATTTTTCAGCCTATAGCATATTCATCTCTA
Source organism: Erynnis tages (assembly GCA_905147235.1). Taxonomy (NCBI): domain Eukaryota; kingdom Metazoa; phylum Arthropoda; class Insecta; order Lepidoptera; family Hesperiidae; genus Erynnis; species Erynnis tages. The sequence continues at coordinate 12,582,281 of LR990074.1, forward strand.
TTGTTCCATTATTTAAGTACAAATTTGTGCTATGTAAATATGGAAGCGCGCGTCGACGCGCGTTGACGCGCGCATTCGCGCTTCGACGCTCGGCCGGAGTCGAGCGGATTCGCGAGTCGCCGCGCGTTACTCGGCCGCAGTGACGCGTCAGACGCCGACCACTAAGGACGGACGACAGTGCTGAAATACGACAATGGTCCTGGCTTAAATCGTTACTACAAAGTGTTTTGAATTCGCCAAGAATATGTATTTTCTTCCATAACTCGTGAACCCAAAATTTTCGTTTTATTTTCCTATTCTCAGCTTCTGATATAATTTTACTTTCTTCCTCTTCAACTTCTGATATTAGCGCAATCATGATAAGATCGATATCAACCATCGTATACTGCCGAGCGAGCACCATTCACGAATGTTCGAAAGTCACTAGTCCAGCACTGTGATCCGAACGCGCTAATACGAGCATCGTCGCGCGCAGACGCACGTCGCCGCGCGAACACGCGCGTCGCCGTGCAAAACATGACGCGTCGCTTCGCTTCGACTCTGTGCCAGTGTGAGTTGAGCCTAAACACGCGACGAGGAAAACTACTGCGGATTTTGTTTGATAACACCGAGATCTGTTAGTCATCGCCATCCGCGTGAATTATTCAAATATTTGCCGATTCTACGACACTACGATGTCTGCGATTCGCGCCGTTTTGATTTTAAGTGGCATGATTATTGTAAGTTTGTAACGTCCTTTACATCGTTTTAAAGTTCATGCTATAGGTTCGTAAGATTTAGCGATATAAACTACTTTATACTGATATATTTTTGTTGTTAAACTTCTGTTTAGTATGAATTTTATTGATTTTACTGATTTGGTTATTTTCCTCGTCTTTTGTTATTGTGTATCCATGACTCAGAATTCTCGTGAGAAGAGTTATTTATTAAAAATGTACAATACGGATAAAAGCACAGCTACACAGTTTTCTGTTTATTGTTTTCATTCTGTTTATAATCTATTAGTAAGCTCCGAGGATTCGTTCAGCGAGCAACTGGCGCCTCTCTTTAACCGGCGCTAATAGGAATTACAGCGAGCGAATATTGGCCAATACAGCGGTTTCTAATTAGAACGATTGATTCTTAACGGTTTGAGCCGCCCGCCGCCGCCGCCGCCGTTCCCGCCAGAGTTGCCAAAATGCATTGTGGTCAACGTATAAATATTGCGGGGTCGTTGACCCGCTAGCACATTGTTGGCAGAGGCGCGGGGAGCGTGTAAACCATTAATGATCCGATTGTTTACCTAGCTTATCGATCGATCTCTTTCACGCATTCGAGATTAGCATACCGCGAGTATTGTACACCAACGCCAAAATTTATTGCTAGACTTTTGTCAAGGTTTTGGTCCATGGATTGATTAATAAGAAGCTTATAGGTACATAGCTATCGAAACCAAAACAACCCATACAGATGTAGTTCACGGTCGACGATGTTTTCCGGCCGCCGTAACATAGGTATTTTAATTCCCGAGGAAAACAAAACAAAACAGTCGAGCACAACAACGAAAGTCTAAGTGAAGTTGTCTGTGTTGTTGAGTAAGTTTTTGTTCGTCGCAAACTATATAAAGATAGGAAGGAACCACCTGTTTGATTCCGAGCGGGATCGCTGTTCGAGATCACACCGCTTTCCCTCCATACCTCAGAAGCGAAACTTTTCTTGTAACGAAGCCAATCCAATCCGCAACATCTGCTCAATACAATGCCATTATACTCTTTCCGCGACACGTCATAAAGGCGATAATAGTGTATACGATGTTGAACTTGGCAGCAAGTTAGAGACTTAATGCTATCGCGATAGTACACTTTGCAGATACTATGATAGCGTTTTATGGTGTTGCCGACTTTATGAGTGCTTTTTATGGAACTTTATATTTGTGGTATAATGTCTCCTGATCTATCGTGGCGGCTTTTACTTTTGTTACTAGTAAACATTCAGATACGATGTCAAACCAAATAACAACCTTAGACACTCCTAAAATTCTTTATGACATGCCTTACTTGCAACCCTTTTACAGACAGAAAAGATTTGTGACATACCCGGGTTTGTGACATACCTTGTGGGGATGTAGATATGTGAATGAATCAATCCTTATTGGAGCATCGTGGCGTACAATTCCAATCGCAGTGGGAAAAACAATGAAAAGCTAAAAGATACGGCGTTGAAACCAATTCTATTACGAGCTCCATTCAGTTGTCTCAATTATAGCTATTTTCGATAGCTCTAAACAGATGTTACGAGCGCTTCTCAAATAAACTGCTGTCAGCGAGCATAAGTGTAACATTTATAGGTGTGTAGATTGAATTCGATCACGTGAACAGCTCAAACGTTCGGGTAATTGTACCGAGGGTTTGAGAGCGAAAAATATCATATCATCCCATTGGACCTTCCGATGTCGTCCCGCCCACACGCTCGACAATTGAACATCCCATTCTGTTACCTGCGTGCGAATGCTAATGATATAACTTGTCCTATAATGGACCTTACATTGTCATACACGTAACAGAATGTTGGAATATTTTTACTTGTTTGATTTATGCCTACGCGAAAAAATCCATAACATAATATAATCAAAGTTGGCAAACAAAAATACTCGAATAGGTACTATCACGACCGTGTTTGAGGAGAAAATGTTACCTTTAGTTCTGGTAGATGGGTGATAATGATCACCTCTAAACAGAGGATCCGTTGGATTCAAAAGGTCCACAGAAAGGCAGAATGGCGTAAATTAGGGGATGTCAGGCATTTCAAATCCGGCCCTCCAGTAGCGTATTTCAAAAGACTGAGCGACTTATGAATGAATTTGTAACGACACAATATTAATCCTTATTTTGAGATTAACAAGAGTACCTACTAGATATTGTTATTAAGTAAATAATAATTAAGTAACCTTAAAGATCGTTACTCAGCGGACTATTGTCCAGAGCAGCTCTCCCTCTATAGGTTAATCTTCAAAGCCCAGGCGGCGCCACAAACGGCCACATAAGTACTAGTGCTAATGCAAGCGGATATTTAATAACCTACCGCAAGGCTTTGAATAATAATAAACATCTATAACTACTCCATCTGTTTGTCTATCCGAGTTAAGTTAAAGACGTAATTTTCGGTACTTTTCTACTCGTTGTGAGTAATTTACATGAGAATCTTACGTGCATATTTTTATGAAATATTTACGAAATTTCATTGAAAGACTTTACAACAATTACCTACAGATCAAAGATTTTCTTATTACATTTCGAACGGTGATAGTATAATTAATTAAGAACAATGTAATTATAAAAATTTACAGTTTATCGTAGCTTATATGTATTAATGACTATAGGCACTTAGCTCAAGTTACGTGCAAAACCTAGCTAGTTATTAGCACTTAAGCGATGCTCCAAGAAAATATAATTAAACTAACTGCAAATAAAGACGTTGTGCAACATAAACCTTATTATGGCTTTAAATTATAATGCCGTAAGCTGTGGCAGTAAGCGAGGCAGCTGTTTCTGGATAGACGTCGAGTTCATTCGCTAAGGCCTTTTCGCGGCCAAATTATTACAGTTGAATACTTTATTCACATACATAAAAAAATAATACTGTCGATGTTAAAATTATGAGGGAATCTTGATTGTACATTATCAAAAGTTCTTGCATTCGAAAGGATTGCGAAGTGATTGCGTTGTGCGATTATTATAAGTGTGTAGTAGATAACGAAAGCGTATTAGTGAGGCCTTCAACAATGATGGGACTCAACTCAAAAATCTCGAAGCAAAGAACGAACCTTTACGAAGGTTGTAAAACGTTTTACAGATAAGTTACAACGTTCCTTGCTTTAGTTGCTTTATCGTGATCGTTAAACTTCACGACCAAAATCCTGAATTTCAGTCCAAACAGTGCAATTATTTCCGCCCGAAGTCAAAAAACGATTACACGAAGCCTCCGTGGTCGTCGACTCATTACGTTAATTACGCGTTTGGATCTCCAGCCCCCGGCGCGAGCTGCGCGAGCCTTCGTGATCACAATGACGCAGCGAGATCTCAATCTGCCCCATAATTGTTACCGATAGTACAACATCCCTCGGGCGTGTTAAACGAGCTGTTAAGTTGCGCCATTAGCCCGCCAGCGAGACGGCCGCCCGACGCAGCCGAGATGTTGATATAGGCAGCAACGCGACGAGATAATAACCGCGGGTGGCGTACGACCAAGTGTACCGTTGACGTACACGTTAGCGTCTACGTCGTAATTGTTACGTACGTCATAACGTTGTTTACATGATAATCGCAGCTTTGTTACGGTCAAACTAATCCATTGAGAAACATTGTATCGCTCTGTTAGGATGATCGTAGTTTTAAATAAAGGTTGATATACAACAACGCTATGTTTTTTGTTTATTAGGTCCCGAGATTTCGGTGCAGTTACATGCACCACGTTCGCGTGCAGACTAGTGGCTGGATGATAAAAATGTCGTAATGACTGAATGACAGAATTATGAGCAGCCGAAACTCGCCTATCCCGTCCCGTAAATATGGTACCAAATGAATTGAATATCCCCGTACAATTAAAGCAAAGAATTTTTCGCTCCCTTTTCGATTATTCACAACACTTACACGAAACACGTAACAGTCCATGATCGAGCACAAATCGCGCACTTTTAACAACTATGTATTATGTAAAGAATAATGTACTCACGTCCAGCGAGCAGTTCGGGGGCGACGAGCCCGTTGAGGTCGGGCTCCTCGCCGTACCAGAAGATCCACAGCTCCTTGGAGGCGCGCAGCGACAGCGGCGGCGGGGCGGGCGGCGCGGGCGGCGTCATGCCCATGTCGAGCTCGTGGTGGGCGGTGGGCACGCGCCGCCACACGCACAGGATGTCGCCCGCGAGGCAGCGCGCGTAGCTGCTGATCACGGGGTCCGCCAGCGGCGCGGAGCCCTCCTCGCAGCCGCCGCCGCCGCCGCCGCCGCCGCTCGACTCCCCCCATACGAGCTTACGCCATTTTATGCCATAGAGCTCGGTCTGCAACAATCAATGAATCCTGTTAGTACCGTTGTCTTTTAAAGAGACGAGCTGACTTTTATATGATCAATGAGATACTGTACGAGACAAATTAAATGAAAGGCGGTCCCAAATTGTTTTTATTTTCAAAATGACAACACAGTTTTTAAAGATATCGTAGTAGGTAAAGAAATGACTAGACTTGGGAAAAATATGTTGAAAATTCTTGTTCTTCTTCTTTTCATTCATTTTAAATTTTATAATTTAGAACCATTATCCGCTACGGTTGTCCATATTGATCATAATGACCATCGATACCGGTACCGAAACATACTATAACTACTATTTGCCGCATAAAAATATCTCACCATGAGAATATCACCGAAACGAATGCTCCAAATGAAGAAATTTGGGGAGGGAAATCAGTTCTTACGCTTCACACATTTGAGCTTACACATCTTGACGGATGCTCATAAATCAAATGTCATTATTAGATTTTCGTTCAAGTCTGGAGAATACCGACGCGACGTAGTCACAAAAGGTTCCCATATTTTGATATAGATTTCCGAGACGAGGGATCCAGATATTGATGTAGGAATGAATTCATTTGCATGCTGCGAACGTACGACTTTTTCTTAAAATAGGAAAGTTTTTAGGACTCGTTATTATCTGATGAATTTGATTTGATAAGATCACTCCAGTAATATTCTTTTTACACTCCTTTCGTTGACCTCCTCAATATTTTGTCTTTTAATGAAGTCAGAAGAGCCATATCTGTTAACTTGCTAATTTCGTTTGAGTATAAATTTTAATCATATCCGCCAATCGCCGTCTTCAAGTTTAAGTAACCAATGTTACAATTTAGTAAACAATATAAACAATTTAGTAACCAAAAGAAGTTCCATTTGGTGATGGATAACTTTGATCAAAACTTCTATTCATCGATTAATGAAAAATTGTCTTTTCTAAGATTTGAATAGGTTTGATGACAAATTATGTAGCGAGTTAATCTACCAAATTTAAAACACACGTGTTCCTGTAAAGCACTTCAACTATTTGACCATCTCAACTTGCCATCTCTCGAGTACGTGTTGATTCCAAATACATAATATACGTACGTTGCACCATCAAACAATGGAGCAATGCCACAATCGACTAATCGTCCCATCTGACTAATAGGCGAATTAGTCGACATTGAGCCACGATAAGGAGATATCGGCAGCGACAGTGCGACCTCCGATTTAGATAGCAGATTCAATGATCCAATTTACAGCTTTGCGTGTTGATAACGAGAGTGATACGTTTAGCTTACTTTTGACGCTTCTTATGATTTTATCGCTAATTTGAATGTTACGGGTCACTTGTATTATGATGTATATAGCCCAATCATATTAGGCCGTTTCCTAATTAGTTGATTTCACCGTCAAGAAGTCTACAACATAATCAGTTTTCGTAGTCCTGACCGTCCCAATTCCTATACACAATATGTATTGTAATACCTCAAGAACCAAAAGGTTGATGGAATATTCCATCAACGAGGAAATAATTATAGGTTCAAATTTCTAGTTACTCGCTCTGAATAATTGTGAAACCTTTCTTTCGTCAAGCCTTAAGACTTTAACTTCTTACAGAATAAGACGATTCACGATTAATTCCTCCGCACAAAAATGCCTTACTCTGTACTCTAGGTATGAACTCCAAGCTGAAATAACGCTTTGCCACGCACAAAAGCCAATGTGCCGTGACAGGGTCCGGGGCCGGGCAGGGTAGGCAGGGTAGGTAGGTAGGTAGGTACAGAGACAATACCGGCGGCGGCAGGTGCTGCACGCGGCCGCTGCGACCTTGGCTATGCAAATGCTGGGGTCAAGAGCCCCACCGACCCGGCCGATACGCCATCGCCGCCGTCTGCCTTCTGGACAACGGACGCAGTATAAGTAAGTTACGGCTATTTCATTAAAAAATGAAGGATACGCTCCTTTATAAACGGTTTGCATGAAGCATCATCTGGGAACTTTAATGTACTGCCTTACTGATTAGGCAATACGCATTCAAACTGACTATTGCATTTAACATACCCGTGCCGTGTCATACCCGTGACACAGGCTAAAAAGTCAAATACCGTGGCAATCTATTTGTGTGCCTTATAAAATAAAAGGTTCCTTGTCCCGCCGAGTTCATGAAATGAGCACGGGTTGATGTCACACGATATCGGCACGACATCTTTTGGGACTTAGTGAATCAGGGCCCAGGCTGTTTTTACCTTTACACCCAATTGTTTTTCCTAAAGCCTTACAATTTTAATGCAAATTACTTTAGTTCGTTTAATTGCCTCCCATTAGGTTTGTTTTCAATTGTGAAACACAATTACGCTTTTACGTCTAAACGCTGTTGTTAAAACGAAGGCGTAATGATGGCAATCCGTAAATTGGTTGAATCTGCTTACTCTGAACGGCGCAGGGGCCCAAATGAGCCATAAACATTATATTTAAACCAAACATCTTTGTTTATCAAGATGAAGTGTACTGATATTAAAAAAGGACAACTAAAGAAAGCATAAAATTAGCAGCAAATTACTGGTTAGGTCAATTTTTGGCGATATAATATAAAATTTTAAATTCGTTTGTTTTAGAAAACAACAGCAGTCTACCATAACAAAAACTCTACCAATAAATTTGTCAGTTGTGTTTATTTTCTTCCTAGTTGTTATTAAGTTAAAAAGGTTATCCTACTTTTTTAGTATCACCCCGTGACCCCGTCGACTTAAAATAAGCATTAAAATTAGTAGCGGGTACTTGTTATATCACTTTTATTAATACATACATAATAATTATCATCTGCCAACATATTTTTCCCAAGTTTTCTTGCCGTCCCTAAAGCATCTTTTTTATTTTTGAAAAGTTAAAAAAGTTTAGGCCATTTTTTATTTGTTTACCACCAATCTCACATATGTGTTTCTGTTTTGAACATACCAGCAAATTGGTAACTCGTTAAACAACCGGTGAGGTGTACCGGTGTAGGACTGCATGTGACTGATGGCTGCGGGCTATGGAGCCGACCGACGGCTTTATCCTCGTCGCACTCGCATAAACGAGTCTCCCCTTCTCAAATAAACGATTACCATATTGTGATAATAATATTCTACAACATAAAATAGGTAGGTATTTTGTAACTAAGCTCGAGATAATTTCTAATTAAAATTAAATTAATTTATAATCAACATTATTTTAACGGATAACATAACTAAATTGAATGGTAATTTAAATAGCTACTGGGCGAAAACGCAATGTATTTTAACATCAAAACGAACAGTAAATTCACAACAACCGACGTTGCAAAACATCGTAAACCATCGAATTACAAGTGCAACATAATGCGAACAAAACCAGTCTATAATATGTAAAGGCGGTTGTATCGTTTACGGCGCGTTGAACGTAATTGCTGGGCACAAAAACTTAAACCGAGAACCGAACCGCATATTGTCTTCGTGTCGTTCAGCGCTCAATATTTAACGGCGCGCCATTCGAGGGTCAACGGACCTCTTCCCGCGACACCACCATCTGCAGCGGAAGGGGTCCTCCGGGCCTGGTACACACCTGGCAGACGGCGCGTGGGGTCGCATCGACCTAACGATGAGGGGAGGCGAGGCTAAACGGGTTCAGTCTTAGCGCTCGGGCGAGGGTTACGCCTCGTAATCGCTACTAAACGGCTCGCGGATTGATTCGTTTTATACGCTCCTTCGTTTAGGTAGGAGCGCTCGGCGTCGTCGTAAAGAATACGACTGACGATAACAATGCTTTATAAACGATCGTGTCGCTCTGCGAGCCAGGTAGAAAATGTTTTAGACTCGTTCTCGTTCTACAAATGAGGGGCGGCTTTTACCTGCAGCTAACGGTTATTTATTAGTTATTACACTCGCATCATACATAACAGTGTTAACAGAAATACTAATACATTTGAAACATGCACAATGCTGCGATTGTTTTTAAAAATAAATTGTTTTATCGAGTGCGATAAGCGACATAATTGCGAATTCCGCTTGCACCTTAGAACGCAGTAGTGTTTACAACACGAAGCGTTGATACTGATAAGGGATGTCAAGGTCTGATAACGGCGCTTGATATTCAATAGAGGCTGACTGGCATATCTTTTCCAATAATGAGCGAATCGTCGTGTTCTTGACCCGCTTAATATGCGAACTGTACGATTTTAGTGATCGCTCAGTATAGGCACACACATTAAACTTGAAGTTACTGTGATGAGCTGGATAGGTAATTAGTTTACATTCTGCAGCGAAACAATGCAGAAGAACGGGTCCGTCCAGCAGTGGGGTATTAATAGCGTGGAGGATGTGTGCTCGTGTCGGCGGGCGCGCAAAGAATGCGCAGCACTGCCGGCGCGAGGCGGTCGGCGGGCGGAGGCCGGCCGCTTTCTAACGCCCGATGCGCCCGCGCCGACCGCTTCACTTTCTATTGTGTGACGTGACGCCATTAAAAATCACACGTATCCACGTTAACTCCGCCACGTTACCTCAATTGCAACATGGAAAAATTCTGCAAGGAACAAGTAACGATCATCGTTTGAATACAGTCGCTTCACTCGAATACTCAGGCCGGCAAGTGCGGTAATTGTCATCGGTACCGTTGACTTGTAACGTTATACGTAAGCCGAGACTCGAGCCTATCGTTGTCACCGGGAACTAGAAAGTTAGCAAAGGCAACTGAATCGACGCACCTAGCAGTATGTGGAACACTCCGCTTGTCACGACTCACGATTTTACATTTCATTTAAACTGAGAGTTTTAAGTACTTATAACAAAGCGTTTGCTGTCGTAGCCTAGCTAAAAAGCATTGCGGACTTCGTAAGCTCCATAAGACGGGAACCTCCGGCGATATCGCCGAACTGCTAAAAGCTCACGGAAGTACATAACAAAATATCTCCCTGCGCTAATGGGTTTTCAATACGCCTACGTTGAGGTCAAAAGATCGCGATAAACTTCAAAGTTACATAGCGGTGTGGTACCGCGACAAAAGGGGATATTACGCAAAAATACTCCCCCGACAAAGCTGCGAGATCGCTGGGAAGTTTGTGGGAGAGCGTAGGGTTATTTGAAATTGAAATGTGGACGGAGTTGTGGCCGGGCGGATCGGGCGGATAAGAGCCGGAACAGCCGGATAGAGCCGGGCTAACCCGGGCACATTCAGAGCGTGGCCGGTCGCGTACCGAGTTACAGCACTTAGCGGGCCTTTGAGCCCGAGTCAAACGAGGCTAAGCCGTCGCCGAAGAAGTTGATCCGCTGCCGTCGTACACGCTACGCAAACAGTTTTGTAATGGGGAACGTGTTCGAGACGTATTGTATATCTCCTTTCGCAGTGCGGATTGGCGTCCTTAAATAAATCGCAGATAGAATATCCCGATCACAGCTGGAGTCTGTTGTTGACACGTTCATTTTCTTCGTATCAAGTACAAGAAAATGCTGTTTACAGAGAGTTTAACGTGAAGAACGTGAAATTTAGACAAATTAATCGAGCAATAATAAAACATAACAAACAGGCTATAAACGGACCACTATAAACAATAACAAACCGAGTTATCCACATTTAACCGGAGGGCGGGTCGGTGCGTCGATACGATACAACCGAAAACAACATCCGAGAATAAACTCTGAACATTAAAAATTTTAGAACGAACAAGCGCATTCTATTTCTGAAATACACAAACTTGACCCATTTGCGAACCCCGGCGCGCCCGCCGTGGTCGTCGGCGGTGGCTGCTGGACTCTGCTGCAATTTACCAACTTCAAGACAATACTGTTTTTCATTTCAGTATTGATATTGTAGTTCGGTGCATATTTTCCTCAATAAACCAGTATTTACAATTTGATAAATAAAAGTATGAATCTTCAAAGAGTGAAGACGTTAATGTTTTAATGCGACAAGGACCGTTTAAACATATTCGCCACCACTGTTACAGTAAGATTATATCGGAGGGGGGATTGAGCAGATGCAGTAATTCCATTCCGGAGCGGGCCAAAAGGCAACCATGTTGCGTACCTACAATTAACAGTTCACTGTAAACAATGTGGGCCCGTAAGCGGACAGAAGTAGCAAAACCGTGAAGGGAAAAAACTGCTCGGCCAAAAAAGTCGAAGACCGCTAGGCGGCGCGTGCGAGCGGGACGGGGCGAGGCGGGGCGCGGCGTGCGAGCGAGACGGGCAGGGTTGGCGCGAAAGTGAGAGGAGGCGAGCCGGCAACCGCGTTGTTACGTTACGAGCCGCGGTAAACAATCGCGCGCCGGCGAGATGCGCGTGCGCGGGGCCTGCACTTCGCTACTGCATTTATCTTCGGTGACGTCACGTGCGGAATATACAAAAAAGCTAGTTCAAAATTTAAAAAATCTATATTATATTTTTTGTATGCGACATTGCCCCGGCCCCAACCGAGCGTAAGGCGAAAAAACAAATAAAACCAAAAGTATTAAAAATTTTAAGGGCCAGTGGATAATATATTATACAACAGACTTAATTTTTATCATACAACATGAATTGGATAACATATCTGCGCGCAGTCATTATCTTTTCTCTAAAGCTCATCTATCTCATATCTGAAGTACCTACCTAGTTTATTTGATCGGCAGGTTATGTAATTGAATCATTGCAAATATGCGAGTTATAGTTTTGCCCCCTACAGCGTCAATTCATCTCCAACTACCGATATACTCAAATTGTCATTTTTTTGGTCGCATAATCATGTTTACAAACAAATGCAGTAACCAGTGGTGACGTCAAGAGACGTCAGACGACTGCGTTGCCGAGATCTACGATTGGCTCGATTCTTTGTTTTGTTTGCAGCTGTGCCTACTACACATAAACTCATTCGTTTATTCCGTCTCATTCATAAATTTTCACAACTATCGAGCACACAATCAGTTATGTTAGAGCATCAATCAAATTCTTAGATCATACAGTAAGTAGGTACTGGCGCCGATTGTACTAACACACTTCGCACAATGCGAACCTTATCTACAAAACAAACCAACATTTTCATAAAAAGTGCAATCTCAGACGCATAAACATACAAATATAATGGCAGGAAAAGGATTTTAATGTTCCGCGCAAGTAAAGAAATAAAAGTGCGAAATTGTTTTCCTCGATGTAATCTTATAATCGCGCCAACACGACCGTGAACCCATACTTTCAGCTATTGGCACTGGCACTACACGGCAGCGATCGCTCTTCAATCCCCAAGATGGCACCGTCTTGCACTCGGGCGTCGATCTGTCGACTTCTCAGCGACATCGCACACGACGCGTGCGTGACGCGAGACGTGCACAGACCACTTCCGCGAACCTCATCATTATTATGTGTTGCGCGTTTCATTTCACCCGCCGCCGCGGAAGCGCCACCTTCGGCACACACCAATCTAGCCTTTAGTCGTGAAGCGACAAGGGCCACTGTCGGAAGAAACCAGCTGCCGTAGGCACCACTGAAGTGCCGAGTTACTGTTACCATGCGTCGGCCCCGACCGGCGCAAGGCGACGTAGATCTGATCGAGATAAGACATGTAACGAACAAAGGTAATGTTTCCATTTCGCCACGATCAAACTCGACGCCGTTATCTTAACTAGATATCTCGCGAGTTGTAAACAACGTGAAATTAGAAGTCGGGCTGCGAGTTCCCAAGTTTCTCTCCGAGGTTCCTACTTCGTACAATTATGAGGCAAGATGCAATTTGATGCTCGATTCGAGCCAAATGTAGCACACGACAATGTAACTTTCTGAACTTACAGCTTCCAAAACGGATTAGGTGATTCAATTAGAAACATCTATAAATATTCGTGTCTTTAGAATCAGTCCTGGGGGAGTAGGTGGTAGGTACCAGGAGAATCATAAAAGCTTGCTTAGTTAAGGTAACTTTTGACAAGTGAACATATGTTTGGAGTTCTTCTACTACCTTTGTTACCCTCGTCTAGCTCTCTGTTCATAAAACAGGTTTTTCTATGCTTTCACTGAAATTCAAATTTTCCTAGAACCTCTATTAACATTTACGCACCTTCAGTAACGACAACAACACAGGCGTCTAAGCGTCTAGCAGATCCAGGCCATGATTAGCATTAACCAGGGTGAGCCGCGGGTGTAATTCTTTCCAATTTTATCAACACAGCGTACAAAGGACTGATTGTAATTGACCCACTTCATATTACCAGAACTACTTACAAAGAATATTTCGGGCAGGCAACAATGTTATCTTGAACCAAATCAGAGCGACGCAACGGGCTTTAAATATCATAAATATCATTGAAATATTATTATTGTAGAACAATTTAATGGGAGCGTACTTTATTTGAACGGCAGGCGCTCAAGTGGCGATATAACTTCATACAATGCGCTGGATCGTAAAACACATTCTTCCGACAACTACTACCATGTTACTTGGGGCGAGTGGGCGGAATCCAGCGACTAGACACTTACCGCCCGATATATCTTGCTCGCTCTCGATAAAGCGAGCAGCACGCGTGCGAGAGAGACGGCCGCACAGTAAACATGCTACCAAACTGTACAGTTATCTGAGCCAATATTATGATAAAACTATTACCCCTGACCCAACAAGATTCAGATTACACAGAGATGGGATCGGACATCAAAGGGTTTGCGCTGTATTAGGCGTTTGAATAATAATCATTTTACAGAAAATACAAGTCGCTACTTTAGCTAAAGATAGTTTATTGGTCTATCAAAATTCCATCAAAAGTTACTGCTTTGAGTGTTCGCGAAATTATCTAAATGTGAACGATTTCAGTAGCATAATGACACGCAATGAACACACGTCAACCTTTCTGAAAAACAACCAACAACACAGTGAACTTAGGCGTCATTGAAAACGAAGCACAGCAAACGTGATAAGCTCGCTGTGGCTTGGAGGACGAACGAACTAGAGTTTGTGATCCGGATATTCGGATATCCGTTTATCCGGATATCCGTCCTGCTTTTGGATCCGGATAATTTCTGTCGTAAAATCCGGATATCCGGATCTTACAATTATGTCAGATTGACATGAAAATATCCTAAAAAATAAACAGTTTTTATTTTTTGCTACATCTATATACTTTAACGTACTCGTATATACGTCTCTTTTTAGCTTTTACTTTGTATAAATTAATGACAATTTCAAAGAGTTATGTAATGTAATATAATAATTTATAACCTACTGAAAATAAAGATTTTCATTTAATTTCATACATTAGTAATTAATAATTACCACGCAGTTGCTACTTGCTACCTGCGCCGTGCCCGCATTGTAAACTCATCGTGCTTAACGGGCCAATCGCGTTGCAGTAGCATTGGAATAGGTAATCGAAGGGTCCTTGCTCAGTCTCAGGTAAACCCTAAACATTACACGCGAATAATTGTGTTACTATTACTATAAGGTAACTTTCTAAAAATCATCGTTTATTTTTTCTTACATGTAAATTATATATGAATAAGTATGTCATTATTAATTAAACACTTGTCTTTATTTTTCAGAGTGTAATTCAATATTACACAATGACATGCAGTAAATTGACAAGTAACATTGAATTTAAGGAGTACAAGAAATCAACGTACCTAAGTTCCGTCTGGCAACATTTTTTGCGCAGTACAGATGGTTTGCAAGCACAATGCAAACAATGCCAAAAAATACTGAAAATAGCTGGCTCTACTTCACCTTTGCACAAGCATCTTAAACTTCACCCCACGATTTCAATCGCATCTATTCAGCAGACTGCATTAACATCAATTGCAGCTTCAACTCTATTTTTTTAAATATCTGCCGTCCATTTAGTTTAATAAACAACTATTTCCATACATTTTACTTTGTATTTTTATTTATTTTAAATATCCGGATATTACCCGGATATCCGGATAATCAAATTCAAAACGGATAATATCCGGATAGCAAAAAAGACCGGATCTTGCAAAGCCTAGAACGAACACAACGGCGCCATAGTCGAACACCAGTTCATACCTTTAAATAGAAGGCCTCAATTGCTGAGCGTGTCTCGATGTGCTTACAACAATACGGATAGTGAATAAGGGGCGCGCTACATTTATACGGCAACATTCAACTTTTAGTTCAATAATAAATAAATTTTATGTTTTGAGTAAAGGTTATTTTTGACCTGAAGAAGCTTGTCAAAGAGTGGATGGAGTACAGATAGATGGAGAGAATGAGACATTAATGCTGATTCACGTTTATCAAATTAAACAAATTGGCAAAAAATTTATTATTTGTAGGTGCCAGTGAAAAGTTGTAAAATTTTCAAATCGAGCGAGTCTCGACTATTTTAAAAATCTCTTTAACTAATAGCCATTCGTCATCTTCGAGCGACGCGGATATCACGACAGAGACTATGGTGAATGTACCTAATTCAAATGTTATTTATGGAAATGCAAAAATGGAGGTGTTCAAAAATTGTTAAAGGTGAAAATAGAGGACAATTGTATCTCAAATTTTTGATTTTAGTGCATGTTACGGGTCAATGGCATTCTTCAGTCTCGTATTGCGATACTTCCTATAATACTCGTTCAGTAAAACGCGAACCGAGCCGATCGAATGTAGTAGGTCCCAAAGCAAACGCGGCTCATACGAACGCAGGCGCAAACCGCGCAAAGGCTAAATTGTTATGCGTCTAACGCGTCGGCAGGCACGCGCCGCCGGTGAGGTCAGGCCAGCCAGGTTGGGCAGGGAGGAACCATGTTCGTACAATAACATGGAAACCTACAACGACCAGGGGCCCGATTCTGTATGATTCTAAGATGATCTACTTATTTTCTCCGGCAAACCAATGTACCCAATCGAAAATCGATGACATTAAGAATACGATATTTCAGGGTAAGTTATGTTTACAATTCAAAGGTTCCACGTATTAATAGCTGAACTTAGTACCTTAGTTACACGCACTTTTATCTCGTAATACTTTTAGTATTTAAATGTAATGTATTTACTACTGACTTACAAGTTTATTATGGTGAGTAGTTAATTAAATTGCAAACTTTCGGCCTATTGCAGCCCAAGAAACGAATTAAATAATATATTAAATTACAACATAAAGAACTCTTTTCTGTCTCGATTTAAGCGTAAAATTGAAATGTCCGTGTAGTTTCCTGTCAGTTCATTTCATCTTCAAGAGGCAAGGTCGCCAATTGTCAAATGAGTCACCACTTCGCGGTAGCTCTTTCAATATTTACTACTGACGACACAACGACAAGTATGTAAATACATGAAAGCATTGTTCCCTTCTACATTTTAATTTTAAAAAGTAACAGATTTGAAAAAATGCACGTGAATGATGTGGAGTAAATCTTAACATCGCATTCAGGGATTTGAATGATGCGAGGTGTGATCCAATTGCAGATAAGATTTATGTCCATTCGAGAAAAAAACTGTGTTATAAAGTGAAACGATAGTCATAATTTGTCTCAAAGAAACGTCGACTATCGGACAGTTTCGTTTGACAAGTGGTTAATTTACCAAATTTAATGTTTCCTATATCATGGACGAAGATACTTCAATTTTCAGCTAAACAAGTTAATAATCTTCGTGAACCAAAAGCTTCCACCACCAAGTATATCATTTATCGCCTTATAGCATTCGTTGATAAGTCGTTCCTGTGCCGTGTCGTACAGTGTAAATGTTTATTCGATCTGTCGACAACGTACGTCGTTCCTGTTTGCGGGCCGCCGTCAACGCTGCTGCCGGTCGCACATTGTGTCCACGAGCTATTGTTTCGAGCCTTTATGATGTCATAATCAAGTGGAATTAATAAGTTAACAATTAAGACATGGGGGGCGTTGAACTGCCGATACGTAAATGGATTTGATGGCCAATAGGCTCGAGTTGTAACGAAGTAAAATTTATAATCATTCTAAAAATCAACACCAATGTGTTTGATCGATATTAGGTATAGCACAAAACATAGGTATTAGCGACCAATATAACGTCCGAAGATATTAGGAAGATGCTTGTGTAATCAATATAATCATTCTTTAAAAACGATTAAATCTATTTCTTTTCCCGATGTCTTCAACAAGAAGTAAAAGAGAAACTTAAAATGCACCAAAATAAAGAACAACCAAACACGATGACGTAAAACGCAATCCTAATACCGACGCCTTTACACAAATGTTAGCGCAACGTAAATGTAATCTACATTAGACTCCCGAGCGAGTCTGTGTCGCAAAGTCGATTTCGCATGCTATTAACACTAAGCCTAACTTGGAAGCGTCTCTCTAATGCATACCGCTGTAGGCACGTAATCAGGATTGAAGGCTTGTTGGATTAGCTCGACGGAATGCTCCATCACACGGCTCCCGGTAAATTGGGCATTAGCCGTAGGACACAATCAGTTTCGGTAGTTACGTCTAAGCTACCGAGACCACCTCGCATAATTAAATGATGGTATGTAGGACTTTGTAGGCACTGAGGGGAATTTGAGTGAAATATTTGCGATCGATGTTTTAGGATGGAAGTGTACAGAGATTATTTTACAGTGCTTGCATTTTCGTCGAGACATCACAATGACTGTAGGTACATTTCGTCACACTTTTGCTCACACAAACGAGTATGGAAAAAAGTACAAATAAACCCAAAAGCTGTCTGGGAGCGACGACTTATTTTGCTTCGTTTACTCTGCTCGGGTAAGGACGTGAAAATTTTTGGTTCCTCCGGCCTGCGGCGTGTTCTAAACTACGTCTCTCACGAGTTGCGAGCGCGGCAAATAGACCAAAAAGTCGGCTGATGATGTCCGCGTTCACCCTGGGCGAGGGTGAAGGGTACAGGGCACAGGTAGCGCGCTCAGCTAACGGTACTGCGGCGCGGGCGGGCGCGGTCAACGAACCCGCACACGCGCGTACATCTAGAATTTTGAGAATCTGCCCTAGTTTTTTTGAACCACGCGTTATGTAACGCTGAGCGGTGTACGCCGACGGGGTGTTACGCTTGCGTAGAAATTGTGACTTTCAATGTAGATTCTGAACGTTGTCTATAGATATGTATATTCATGAGTTAGTTATATAAATTTATTATTTGTGTAACCGCATCATATATTTTATTACACACTGCAAATTATAGATTCCTCACGTTATCCAAGTCGATTTGAATAAGATATAACTTTCGCATTGCAACACCCTTCCTCATATTACATTCTGAACCACTCAAATAATGCAACAACATATTATTTCATGAACTTTTTTGATCAAAAGTGGAATGAATATCTTTGACCTGTTTCCGCTTTGGTTGCACGGATGTGTCAATGGCGCGATGCGAGCGCAAGATGGTAATGTGACGATGCGACAGATCGCACAATGGCCGCGCCGCAATCCTCTCGCCGCACAAAGGGCTCGTTGACATGCCGCGTCCTGTGTCTTCCGTGCACCTTTTCGCTTATGAGGACGTTAGTGAAGCATGTATTCGAAGGATTGTAATAGCTATTGTTTATTGAAACTTCGTTAGCAACAATGCGTGCCTGTTACTGAAAATGGACAGAATCATCGAAATTGTTGTCGTGAATCCCGTGATCTGGCTCTTGGTACCATGCAGTCGTGTCTTTTTGCATTCGTTTTCCTCTTTTTGCCAATTCCCCGTCAATCCCGCGGATCTGCCGGCAGAAGGAGACTAAATTGCCAGTGCGACAATGCAACAGCCGACATGCCCGCAACGCCGCAATCCTCTCGCCGGCACAAAGGACTCGCTTGTCATCAATCATCTATGCCGCAAACTTGTTGTGCCAATGAGTCCTGTAGATGGACAGCTAGTATGAATATGCCGGTAAGTTAACACTCCTGAATTCTATGATCTAGCTTCTAGTCAGTGGCGTAGGGTCTTTTTGCTCCAGTTAATCTGCCAGCCCGCGGATTTGTCGGCAGGAGGCGACTAAATTGCGAGTGTGACAATGCGACAGCCGACATGCCCGCAACGCCGCAATCCTCTCGCCGGCACAAAGGACTCGCTTGTCATCCATCATCTATACCGCAAACTTGTTGTGCCAATGTTCTATTGATGGAGCACTGGTTTGAATGTAGATATCCAGTAATTGTGGATTTACACGGGGATAAATCGTTGACGCAGAAAAAGGTGGTGTTGTCGGTGTTCTGCACTGAGTTGTAATTGATGTAAATCATGGTTTAGGTACCACTTTTACATCGATTATCGCATCGTCTCTACTTCAATTTCTGACAGACGATAAAGATAAGACAAATACAAAAGAAAATAATATAATGGAGGATAGACATACACCACTATGAGTTATGGGTTTATAACGTCACAGTGCACCTTCCCCACCACCGCCATAGACAAGCAACAAAAACTCAGTCCAACCGTAAGTAAGTCGGTCAATTCGAGTAGCTATGGTGACGCGAAATATCATTTCATGCACCATTTGTCAAGTGGAACACGGCAAAGCAGTGCTGGCCCGAGAGACACTCCGACATAGATGTCTACCTTTAAATTTTATATCAAAGGGGGCTAAGAAACCGCCGACCTACTTCGCTAAAGAAATCTAAGCTCCGTTAGAATCCCTATCGAAATGACACTTAGTCGGATGAACAGCGATGAAATGCATACGGTAAGGCCGAATAATTTCCCTTTACAGTTAACGTCGTTGATTAAACTTTTACTTACTCTAAATGTGATCGTTTCGTTCGTAAAGCCGAGAGAAAGTGAATAAGACTTGTTTAGAAAATTAAGAACGGTGCAAAGAACGATTGTAAAAAATGTGTTATTTGAAGATTTCGCTTAGCGCTTTCGCAGATTAGCTGTTACGATTCACCAAATAGTTATGTAAAATGTGAAATATTTAACGTAATTAATAAATGAAAATATCTTCAATCCCCATATCAAATTCTTTTCGTACCTATTCAATTGCTAATGGAAGGTCTCGTCGGATATATTTCATCGCATTAAGACTCGATGCCAGTACGTATAGAGCCGTAATACGTCGAGAGCATTACTCTATTATCTAGGGCATCATCCAGCACCGAACCGAGAGGCTTCGGAGAGATCGCTAACGCCCATCTTAAATCAGTATCATAAAATAACATTATATTTTCATCCACTTAGATAATAACATTAATAACGTCGGCCACTTTACGAGCATGTCGCTACGTATGATTCAACGATCAATCTCATAAAGGCGAACGGATGCGCGCATAAACGGCACTCCTTGGAACAAAATGTGCTCAAACAGCGCGCGACGTAAACTCATATTTGAATGGACCGGCGGCTGGGCGACATTAATCTCAATAGAGCTGTGACTAGTCGCGATCATTTGTGCGACAGCGCAAACAAAACGAGCAGTCGAGCAACCGGCGGATCCGGCTGCCGATTGAGAATGTTGAGATCTTTCGAGTGAGTTTGCAAGTTGCCGACCACCGGCTCGTGGGGGGGGTGCGTGCGGCGGGGTGGGGGAGGGGGGCTCCGGTGAGTGAAAGCGTTTTAAATTTAATCGCATGCCCTCAGTCGGACGCTGCGTTCGGCCGAGTCACCTCAGCGGTGCTCGGAGGCCCTCGTTTACCACCGCATAATACCATTGCGCAAACCCTCCGCTTCAACGCCGTTCGCAGCAGTTCGCACGCAGCCTTACACCAGTTAGTCGAGACTGACGTGCTAACACGCTCGCCTTGTCACTTTTTACTGTATACTTACTGTAGTGTCAGAGTGTCACTTAATTTGGGTCAATTTAAAAAACATTAATTATGCGCATCTTAATGACTGAAAAGAAACTGTCACGCATTGTACAAGAACATAATTATAACGAATGTAGATTGGAAAGGAGAAACAAATACTTTGTTATATCGAACACTAGTTAGAAGGTTTACTGTGTCCTCCTATTTAATATAAGTAGGTAATTAGATTTGGCAGAATCCTACGACTCAAAATCATTGCTAATCATTTCCGCAACTTTACATTTAAAAAGTTTTAAAACATTACCATTTCTTGTTTAGTATTTAGGTATATTCCTGTGTATTTTAAGTGAACCTATTGATAAAGTTAAATACAAGAATCTGCAAAAAAATCGTAACGCGTAATCGAACGTAACGCTGTTTGTAAACTTTAAATTTTATGAACTAACCAGTTTTCCCTGAATTGGGGGCCAATATAAAGGGCCAAGGTGACTCGTTGAAAACGAATGAACATGTATTAAATATAAACCGTGACAACATGTCATTATGACTAAGTACTATGTTTATGTATAAATATTTTCACAGAAAAAAAAATTATCGCATAATTATGTTATCATCACGCCTGAATAACATGTTGACACATAGTAGTATCCTATTTTTATCGTATGGAGCATGGTACACCTACCTGTATCATTTGCAAGGGGCATGTAACAAATCCTTTCACAGAAAATAGCTGACGATATTATAGTAAGCCTTCAAAACGTCTTAAGAAATGAAGAACAAAAATTTCTTCCTTAACATAAATTTAAGATTAACATAGACATAGCTTTTTAGTTCCTACGTTGATATAATGTAATCTATCTGCTTATCAATGATAATTATAATCGTACACGATATAGCTTAAATCTTGTTGATATCGCAACAGTGATAACTATGATAGTGTATCATATACCATCAAACTATAGCTGGTGGCATATCAGACACTATTATAGTAACAAATAAAAAGCAACTAAAACGCTGGATCACCAGTAAAACGATTGACATCCAAGAAACAGAACCTGACATTGACGGCCAAGGTCACGCTGCTAGAACTTGGTCAATCTCAATCAATAATACACTAAACAACTTTTTACAATAAACAGTATTTATTGTAAACATTGACAAAAAATACAATGACAGAAAATACATTAAGGACAACACAATTGGCGGTCTAACTGGTAAAAGCCAAATTAATTTTCAAGAACCACAAAGTTATTTTGATTAAGTTATTTCAAATTAATTTTAGACTATTGAACAGACGAAAGTTTCGAGTTCTGCGTCGCCGATCTGTCGCAATGTCGTGTCGGCGATATCGACACCGGAACTAATAAGACGACGTCAACTCTTAAAGTTACTTAAAGGAGACTATCCATAACCCATTAATTACCCATTACAGTGTCGGGTCTCCTGTCACAATGAGAAGGATGTCCACCACGCTGGCCTGGTGCGGGTTGGTGAACATCACATGCCGTTGAGGACATTCTTTTTTCTCTGGTTTCTTGGCGATGTTTTCCTTCTCCGTGACATCAATTAATATTTGATTTTATAAAGAGCACTTAACTGTTTAAGAAGTTATTGGTGTGTGCCACTGGGATTCGAACACGGACCCCTCGGGGTACAGCATTCGTGATATAAAATATGATTAGAACAATGCAAAAATGTCGTTCGCACGTTACAAGTTTAATTCTCCTCTTAAAACCTTATCTTCTTATTTAAAAAAAAGAATTCAAAGTATTAGGAAATTTGGCAAGTGTGGAAAAGTGGAAGTTTCGTGACCTCCTCTAATAAGTTAATTGTAAAGGAAACAATGTTACAATAGAGAATAGATTTCAGAACAGGAGACTCGCTAGGCTGATAGGGAACTACGCCCTAGTAACCTTCGCGTCTATATGTTGTTAAAAGTAAAAGTGCCGACGAGATTCGCTGCAAATTAAATAAGCATTAAGCTAAGCAATTATCTAGTTCTCATTGCCCCATATCATTCCAATAAGCAGTGTATTTATCAATTATGTTGATAGTTGATACCGTTATCTACACTCTTATCAGTTTATCACTAAACAATGTGACGTCTGACGACGTCTCTCTTCGTTGTCAGTAACCCATTAATGACCCACTACAGGGTCGGGTCTCCTCTCACAATGAGAAGGATGTAAGCCTTAGTCCACCACGCTGGCCTACTGCGGGTTGGTGGACTTCACATGCCTTTGAGAATTTTTTTTTCTGAACTCTCAGGCATGCAGGTTTCCTCACGATGTTTTCCTTCATCGTAACAGCAGGTGATATTTAATTTTTATAAAGCGCACATAACTTTTTTACAAAGTCATTATCAAGTCAAGTCATGCGTGCAACTAGGATTCGAACCCGGACCCCTCGATTCGAGGTCGAAATCTAAGCCACTGGGCTATCACCGCTATCTCTTCGTTAGGATTATGCAAAAGTAAAAAAGAAGGCAGATTAATACTCTTGAAATATTCGACATACTTTAAAGGCAAGGCTTGAGATGTCTACAGTAAAAGGAATAAGATAAACAGGAAAATGTGAGTGTTTAAAATGTTATGACGGCACGATCACAGATATAGATCTAAATAGATAACGCAAGTTCGCCTATCGCGTATCAAGACCAAGCACGCGCTTTTTGATATCTATCGAGACAAAACCAAAACCCTCTGTATTGTCGGTAATCCGGTAGGATAAGTAAATCCTATCAACGCGAAGCCAAATCAAAAGCGCCAGTACGTATAATATGAATTATTCGATTAGTTGATTATTAATCAGTAGTTAATTATCAAGAGCCCTTTTCGAATCGATTCGAACTCGTCAGAATAAGGACGTGGAATGAAAAATCTGTCGTCCCTTGTGAACAACGTTGGAGTGCAGTCTTAATGAAACAGCAGCGATGTTTGCGATTCGCAATCTTTTTAAATATTCGACAGGACAAATACCTACTTACATTTGCGTGATCTATTTCGATGTATATCTGTGGTTTTCCTCGACTCATCAAAACCCGACCTTGACCCGGAATGTGCTCAATATAAAGTAAGGGAAAAGGACGACTCTTATGACATAATTGATTGAGGTCAAGAGCCCTTCAGGGCAACGCCGATTTGATCGATCATTTACCTCACGTTCACAATACTTCCCGTTTCGCGTACGTTCCGTCAATCTGAGAATCGTAACTACAATGTTCCACATGAATCATTTATTTTAATAAGATGACGTTTGCGATGAAGTAGAACATGCTTGCATTGCTCTCGAGACGCTCACCTATGCAAGATAACGTACCTTATGCTAGTTTTACATCGAGATAACTGCGGTTGAAACAAAAGGTTTACCAAAGTTTCCCTGATGAAGATAATAAGGGATAGATTGTCTAGTGTCGGAGCTGTAACAAGGACAAAATGTAGGCGAAGGGCGCACCGGGCCCGCAGCGCTGGTTCCCAAGGACGACCTCGCTATCAGATAGTCGTTAGTCGCAACATTGAGCTAAACTGTCGGCGACACGTGATACGATTATCTGAGCAATTGTCACGACTGGCGTGATCGTGGTGTTTTCTCCTTCTTACTACCAGAATTTATTAACCAAGGAAAGTTTTTGGTACTTAAACATTTTCGGTACATGTATTCGCATGAGGCTTTGTCCTAACTTGCTTTCGCAATACGACACAACCGACCGACGGACCTCTCTCTGAATGGAGCTCTCCTTATTGATAGCATGTCAGTAAATGCGACAACTGTATGCAATGACGACAAACTTGACACGAGCGACCGATTTTGGCGTCGCAATTAGGACAAGGGGCAAGAACGTACCTTCATTTCAGAACGTATAAAGCATAAATGTGGACCGCAAAAACACGCGATCGCACCGCAACTGATAAAGCGAAGCTTACGTAGGCCGAGATGTAGTGTGGCCGTGTAAGGAATGACATTATTCTGTTTAAATAATCTACACATTTTATTACCATAATGTCTCAACAGAATGTAAAAGGTCGGCTATAAACAGCTAAAAGTGCGGTGTTTTTCCGCATGAGCTGAGATGACTCCTCACTAAAGTTAGTTTCCCCGTAGAACTCCGCTCGATGCAGCGAACGCTCAAAGCTCTTCTTGTAAGCTATTTGAGCATACGCTATTAAAGTCACAAGGTCATAAGCATGGCATTAGTTACTTGTACAACAAGAAGTAAAGACGACATTCGCGGCGGCTGCAATCTAGATGCGATAACGCAACAACCACACACGCTACGAAACAATCAATACCGGAAATGACGTGCCGATAGCGGTTTCAGAAGTTCAGACGCGTGGAAAATACTGGCATTTGCCCCGATCTTCCAACGAAGAAAAACAAAACAAGCGTACACGAACACGAAATTTAGGACTGCGTTTACTTTTATCGGAACGTTACGACTGCGAAAGTGTTATGGCGCTCGGCGATTTTATCGGTCGCTACAAAATTCTGTAGCACTGGCGGCGTTATCGGCAAAGGACCATGAATACTAAAATACACTAGAGAAGCGACAATTACCGCCCCGCCCGAGTGCCGGCGACCGATATCGATGGTAATCGCGCCACCGTTCTCGCTCGGACCACGATAGCTGGTGACGACGCGATAGTGTATCGGACGAGACGCCCGCTCGGGCGCCCGCGACACAACAAAACCTGTTGGGAATGAGGTTATACTACACACCCGTTTGCATAATGTACCACACATTTAAATGCGGACACCTGGGGGAATGATTTTTAACACGTAATATTGACTGGTGCATAAATGATTCGGTGGCGTTTTTGGCGGTCGCCCGTTATATGCCACCGGGTTAATGGAGTGAGAGATTAAACCGTAAAAGTTAGTTAAAGTCGTACAATATTAGAAGCGTATTAGTGGGTAAGTGAACGCGGAACGGCTTTTTGCCGCTAAAAATGACATTCTCGAAGGCAGTTAACCGCACCGCTCGCCGTCGCATTCCGGCAACCTTGGCTCCGTTAGTGAATATTTTGGTGCAATCTTGTTTACTTCACTCCGGAGTCCGGCGCCACAGTGTTGGCTGCAGCGAGTTGCAAACCAGCTGTTTTTCCCATTACGGCGTCGTCGTCGGGATGAAAGTGAAACCGTTCCTTTTGCAAGATGTTGGAATGTTAGTATCTGCATCGGCATATTACGCCTATAATTTTAATTAAATGTCTGTATTATTTTTATTTTCCCTCTTACACTGAAAAGGAATAAGGCGACTGTCCACCACGCTTCCCCAAAGGGGGTTGGCGGACCCGCATTTTCACATGCTTTTGAGAACGATTTATTGTGAACCCTCAGCTATTCCGGTTTCCTGACGATGTTTTCCTTCACGATGTTTTCGTTACCAGCACTCCAGAGTTAGAGGCCGAATTCTTAGCCAGTGGGTTCTCACCGTTCTTTACTCTTCAATTTTAATTACGAGTCTAAATATACATGGACGAAACTGTTATATTCCAAGCGCGGATGTGGAGAGATAACGACGATGACGCGACGGAGCGGTTTTCGATATTACAAAATAGATTTTTACACGGAATTGACGGAACAGTATTGCGTGAACATGGACTCGGGACGTGCGTTTTAATATCAAAAGCAAAGAGTTTGCAGTTCACAGGTGTTAGAGCTCAAGAGGTCAGAAGAAGTTTCTGTTTGGAGTTTTATGTGGACGTGATGCAATGTTAACAGACTAAGGCCCAATTGGCTGACAGCACCTACCGAACAACCAACACAACAAAATTTAAACACAGGGCTCTGTAAGGACTGACATTCGACAAATTGTACGAAATGACGCCGTACGAGCGACTTATGCTAGCGACACGGAAATTAGAACACAGGTTAAGAGGTCTCCTTGTACCAATGTACCCTTGTAGCATACACAATCGAACTGCTTAGTCCTTGGCCCGTGAAAAAAATTACATCTGCTCTCCTTCCCGTTTAGTATGAAGATCGAAAAGTATGGCAGTGAAGGAGGTTTCCACCCCGGTATCCACATTAATCGGGGCGCTTCTAATATGAGAGAAATGAGCTCATTCCGAGCGAAATTGAAGTCGTGCTCTGTATGCAGCGAGAAAAGGGGCGGGCGGGAGAGTTCGTCAGAAACCATGAATAAGTTAGGGATGAATTTGGACGGTCAATGGACATTGTCGCCGCGGCGGCGCCGGGGAAGTCATGAACGCTGAAATATTAAGCCCTCATATTGCGTTCTTCATAAATACAAGAGACGATAGACTGCTGTTATTGCTTGATAAATAAAATGGAGAACCGATGGTAACAATCCAACCTTAATTTTGGCGATGTTATAAAAAATTGTCGTTACATAACTAAACGATATAATGCAGGACTTAGTTCAGAACAATTTTATTGTGCAAGACACATTTTATTACCTATTCAGATAAGGCTAACCAGTCTCAGGTTTCGCGCTAAACTGTAATAAAACTAACAAAATGATACAACAGAGGCAACTACTAGGTATAACTACTGCAATAAAATGGTAGTGATGCTTGTTTAAATCGTAATACCACCGTCGTATGGAGCAAGCCCTAATAGCGGTGATAGCCCAGTGGCTTAGAATTCGACCTCGAATCGAGGGGTCCGGGTTCGAATCCCAGTGGCACGCACCAATGACTTTGCAAAAAAAGTTATGTGCGCTTTATAAAAATTAAATATCACCTGCTGTTACGGTGAAGGAAAACATCGTGAGGAAACCTGCATGCCTGAGAGTTCAGAAAAAAAAAAGTTCTCAAAGGCATGTGAAGTCCACCAACCCGCACTAGGCCAGCGTGGTGGACTAAGGCCTACATCCTTCTCATTGTGAGAGGAGACCCGACCCTGTAGTGGGTCATCAATGGGTTACTGACATGGAGCAAGCCGAGTGTTTAAGAGAACAAAAGGGAGTCAGGTAGTGATGAGTGGCAGTTGAGGCCGTCCATGGGAAAGCGTGGACCATTCATGAACGGTTGAATGAGCTCGCAGCGCAGCGACATCTGTTAACCCGACGTCACCTCGCGCGCTCACCGTTCACTTTGAAATGCTTTAATTGTTACAGACGATTTTAAGTCGCGACATCGTCCGAATTTTGGGATTTGTTCACAATCCAGGTTGACTATTTATGTACAAAAAAGAATCTAAATCCCGTCAGTCATTTTTGGGTGAAAGAGAACAAATATGTACAATGATCTATATTCTTAAACTTTCGTTTTTAAAATAAGTTAAATAAGTAACGTCATTTCGTAAACATTTGCACCAAACACGAATGTTATAACTGGGTTTCTTAACTTGGGAAGTTTTAGTAAAAAATGTAATAAAAGTTCACGGGTGCAAAATGTCTGTGTTGTATAATATACAAAATATCTACAAAATGTGTTTCACACCAAAATCTCCGCTGCACCGAAGGTTGGGAAAGTTGAAGTATCTTGTACGAGCTCCTAATTCTCAAGGCGAGCGAGGACTCGTTTACGTACCAGATGCGGTAATAATGAGATTAACAAGTAACAACAGTTTTTTTTTTCGTTTCATCGTCACATGAATAAACTGTACTACAGCTGAAAGGAGCAATGTTTACGATACGAGCGGATTCGTAAATATTTTTATAACAAGCTTGAAATCTTAACAGGTGTGCCAACATGAAGATATGGACGACGTATGAGGTTTCGTACTTGAGCGGTCAAGAATTATTTCCTTGCCTGTTCGCCGATGCGTACTCGAGCCCTTTCTATTATCTGTGGCTTTGCATATTACCGCATCGTGCATCTCGGTCGCTCGCCGGCCGGCCACGCGTGTTAGAGGGAGACTTGCGTCACGAGCTATGTTGTTTCATTAGTAACAGTATAACAATATTAGTGGTACTCAAGTATTTATGAATGCGTGCTAATTTTATGCGGATTAATGATTTTATTGCACGGCGCGTCCGCCTACGAGCGACTCGTTACTTCATTATGTGCATCCATACGCTTATAATACAGACGGCATAAAGGGGATTTATGTCAACTTATTTATTATGTTAAGAATTTGCGCAAACACATTCGTGGATATGTTCATACAAATGAACAATCTAATTTAATTAAATATAGTATTTAATCATCAACAAAAATTTATTATGAAAAAGTGCAAATACAAATCTTATCGTTGACATAAACTAAAGATTTACAGTAAGAGGGTCGAGTATTATCGCCTTAACTGCCCAAATCGATCGGTAGGGCACCAGAAATCAATGTGGGGCTCATTAAGTGGACGTTGCACAAGTTTTAATTGACACTTGTTGGCATCGCAAAAGCGTGGCGTATGTTACTCATGCAGGCCCGGCTCTGTACTATTCCTATAATTAACATGTAATGTTTATCGTACGATATAAGGACTATTAACACAGCACGACGCTTAGATTGTTAATTTTCTCTACAACCGGTTTATAGTCTCAGAAAATTTCATCTGAAAAACATAAATGTTATTGTTATATGAGAACGAAGTAATCGCTACTATAGTGAATGATAAGTTCGTACCTACTATTCGTCAGATCACAAACCAATCAGAAGGCAGTGGTTAAGTTTTTATAAAATTTTATCTGCATCCATGACCTTCTGCGAGTACCGACTCGTTGCGCCAACCTCGTCGGCCACGAAGACCGAGCTGATTTGTATTCTACGACCCGTTCTATATAATGTACATGTAAACAACCGTTCTAGCGATATCATTATGTTAAATATAAACCATTTTTAAGTTACAAATCGAAGGTCAATAGCAAAGTCCAGATTCGTACGGGCCGGAACGAGGCAGTAGGTCTCTAGATCGAAGTAAACATATTCAGCAGTGCTCCGGCCATCGGTTTTAATATTAGTCAAGGTCGCATGGCTGTGCGACTTCGACAATAGTATTTGAGTAGTCCTACAGCTCAACGTGAATTAATTAAAATGTAAAACCACATTACTATAATTAACGATTATGACATCCTGTACATTTTCATCCGTGTTTTTAAAGTTCCATCAATGGTGGCGTGAAACTACTGTAAACGTATAAAACGACATTATAATAACAAGGACTGTGAAGTAGGAGGTAGTCTATAACGTGGATTGATTTGATGCTAATTATTTTTCATATTACAAGCATAACGCGAGTGACACTATAACTTATAAGGCTCACGTGATCGGGTAAAACCCTAGAGAATACTGTCAAAGAGTGAGGAAGCAATGAAGTAACCATGTAAATGATGTTGTTTTTGAGTGTGCATTCTGTACATAAAGTAGATGCGCGTGCGATCTACTAAAGAAACGAGTGTATTGAACCCGGCGCAATGTCAGCCTAGTAGGCCGATGCGTCACCGGCTCACCGGCCGAGCCGATCGGTCCGATGCGAACGAGAGAATTCCGAACGACAAAAGGCGCGGTGGCCGTAAACGACGCATAAATAATTAGACAATAAGCGGGCAGGGCAAGAAATCGGTAATTTGTAGGACGGCGAGATAGGCGGAGCGGAGAGGGACCGAGGGAGACGGCGGCCGGGTGCAGGCGCGCGCCGCCGCGGCGCGGAGATGTGGCAACGCGTCAGGTGGAAATGGCGCCGGGCTGCTCTCCGCGAGGACGACCGACCGCCCCCACCCTCCCCTCGCACCCCGGCCCCACACGCCCGCCGCTAATCCTCACCCGAACACAATCTGATAAAATTCGCGCCAGCTATGAATGTTACGCAAAGCGACTCCACACTACGACGAGACGATAATGAATGACCCGACCGTTTCTTTATACGTAAACATTCTCGCTATCATAAATTATGTCGCAGTATCGAACCGAGCGCGGTAGTAAGAATGTATGTAATAAGAAAGTTATTTCCTCGACCTGGCGAAACTAGTCCCGCGAACGCATTACGGTCCGCGTTACGGCCAGGTGAATTCAAAATGACCTCTATGGGCCGGTAGCTTCTTGTGGCCTCGCTCGCCGAATGCGATGACATTCTGTGGGTTAGCAACGCGACGTGACTCCTCTACTGGGAGTATGATGCCAGGATGACTAACGACCGAGCGTCATTACTCGATTGTACATGAATTGTTCCATTCTATAAGAAATATTTAACGCAACAGATCGATTCTACACTCGTATCACACTAAGGTGATTTTTGTATATCACTGTCAACTAACGATAATTGGACCGTTTGGACATCGTGGGTTAGACATTCACCGACAACAAAACGTTTTGAATGATACTGACAAACAATACCGCGCACTAATATTATGATGATAATCATAACGATTTCGAAAGAAAAGTACCTACGAGTTCTTTCATCAATGTAAAAGTGACTTACCAAGGCGAAGAAGTTTGTGTGGCAATCCTCGAGACTTGCACCGTTTGTTTGGTGATTTTGATGCGTCATGGTAGTCCGGGGCACTTCATTTTAATATCACAACACTTAAAACGGGTTCAATCTTAAAGAAACCACTCAAAACCTTAAAATCATCACCGACATTTAGTGAAGTTTTCACCTTTCAATGGCGACTGGAAAATGGCGGATAGGAAACAACAACCCAAGCCGACAGTGTCGCCCGTAGCGGCTAAAATAGAAACTAATTCGGTTCAGAAATAATATTATGTTCGTTTTATATCGATCATTTTGAAAATTTCTTGTTAGTATTTTTAATCATTAATATTATTAAGTCCGATTGATTAAAAAATAAATACTGACAATTTTAATTTGATCCATGCCAATGGAATCTGTTTGTTTATTAAAAACTTGTGAATTACGAGTCTTTGTTTCCAAACGAAATTTTACAGAGCGAATGATTGAATGAGTAAGTGAATGAATGAATGAAGAGTAACAGGTACAGGCATAGATAAATACAGGGGTACAGGATTGACAGTATTTGACAGCTGTTGTCTTGACAACCTTTTGACAACTTTCCTTCTCGGAAAGAAAAATAAATTAAATTCAAATACATTTCATTTGTATTTATTTAATCCAGTTTTACTTAATAAAACAAGTGTTTGCTAACCGCTATCCCAATTATTTCATAGCTAAGAACACGACGACATTTAACCATGTTTAGAAATTTGTTATTTCCAGCGACACGGATCAACTTTCAGGTTATATTATAAGAATATTATTTCTTCTTATTTAAATAACGTTGTTTTTCTAATTAACGTTGTGCAAGTATAGTCAGTTATTTTCAGAAGTACGATAACAGTTTTATCACTTTCAGATGACCTGCATAAGAAACAAACAGAAGAAAGTGCCAAAGAAAGATAAGAAGATGCAAGCTGCTGCAGAATCCCTAGCAGCCAGGGGGTAATTTAAAGCATTAATCAACGTTATATATATACACTAAGATCCCATATGTCACAGCTACCACATAACACACCTACAACATTGGATAGGATTTCTATTGGTGTCTCCATAGATAGATTGCCTAACATCCATATGTTAGGCAATCACTGCTTATCATGTGGCCTGAAGTAGCCAACGTGACAATATGCGAATTTATTTATTACAAAAAATATCTTAAGACTTCACACATTAAAATTGTAACATTTTAAATGTTTCTTTTTTTACCTTTTCCAGGTTTCTTCGGCCCACAAAAGCGTGGGACCCCCCAGCAAACATTGAAGAGACAATCCTCAAGATATGCATCAACAATGGTCTGAGAGAGGACTCCGAGTTTGATTCCCTGGATGTAAAGTTCAAGGTCCTAAAGGCTTGCTATGATGAGACTGGCCACAGCGTTCCCAATTCCCTCTTGCATAGCATTGAAACTGTTGGTAAGTACTGACTGTTTTAGGATACAACCATTTTTTAATTGAAGGCAGTTGCAAAACTATATCCAGTCCTTGTGTATGGCAACACCTAATGAGCATGGGCTTACACAGAAAAACTTACACCCTGCAACACAAAACAGTGAAGATTATTGTGACCAATTAAACATGTCATGCCAAGACATCATCAGAAATTTTACCTTCAAAGAAGCTATTAAAGTTTAGTAAAATCTGAGACATACTACAGTGGTCCAAAGCTAGAATACAATTCAGGGTGCCCAGACAGTGACATCACCTGGCAGAAGATCTGCCCTTTTCTAAACATACACACACCGTTTTACTCTTGTTTTGTTAATTAATATCTCCTGATTTTATGTTTTTATTTTACTCCATAACTAATTTTCTTGTTTTAGATAATCTGTTGGAATTTTATGAAACTAAAGTTGATACTTTAACTCCATTTGATGCTCTAAAGAAAATGGAATTACCTAAGAATTTGTATGTACAAGAGGATTATGTGAGATTCCATCCAGGTTAGTAATACCATGATAATATATTTAAAGTAATAACGTGTGTTGAAGTAATAACAAGTGTTAAAATTAGTAACATGATGCACGATTAAGTTTGAGATACAAATTGACCAAGTACGTTATTGCACACAGATGACCATCAGGCTTCTTGCCTTTTTTTGTGTCATACACAAAACAGCACCTGCACTGTGCCGCAATCTCTTGTAAACCAATGAAAACTGTAGCTTTTCAGCTCCTGGTGAGGTGCTGGTGCATTTTGTATTGGGTTTTCCTTTGTGAATATAGTACTACAAACCTGTGTTGAGTTCAACTCATTATCTAGTTGAAAACATGAGGAAAGAAGCCAGTACAGTCATGTTTGATGTTTTCAATCCCAGTGATTTATATTAAGATTTCATTTTCATTACTTTAAAATTATTTATTTCCTCCCTTTCCAGATAAGGACACACTATTCAATGGAGTATCAGCTTACCCGAAGAGTTCAACCATAGTGTCAGGTCTGAAGTCAAGGAAGAAGTATGAAGGATACTCTGCTAAAAGATCCTGGCCTTAAGGAATTGATTAAATAAATTAAATGAATAGCTTGTAGATAACTGTTAAATAAATGTTTTAGTAATTAATTCAATCTATTTGTTTATGTACATGCACAACAAAAATAGTAAAAACAAGAAACAACAAAACCAGCATAGTACAAAATCTAATGTTTATAAATCATTAATTGATAATTAAAAATAATTTTATGAATAGTTCCTAAAAATCCTTTAAAATCCTAGGTCAGAGTCAAAAACATTATTTTTATCCTAGGATGATTCCCAACAATGATTACCTACACGACTATTTGGCTGTGTAGTGGCTGAATTCAAGTACCTACATAATATAACTTGGAGTTAATTGAAAAATTACGCAGATATTGCTGATGGAATAGCATCATAACAAGTTTCTAAATAATTATGAAGGTTATATTATAGCTGATTAGATCTGAATCTGATAGGAATCACATACATAAGATTGGATTATTATTCCAAAAAATACATTATATTGTTATCTTTATTAATTTATAAGAAGAGGCGATTTTTTGCCTGACGCAACTATGTATTCTTCAAAGTAATAAAGTGAGTAATTTATTTGTTAATTAAGTCTTTATGCTTTAAATGGAACGGAGCGTGATAATCTGTGGTGATAATTTACGACTGATTGACAGTGACAATGACAATGGTGACTGACGTTTACTTTCGAGGTTATGATTTCTATTCATTCACTGATGATTATCTGATGATTTATTGAGACGATTACGGGAAATTATTAGAATAAAGTTAACAACATTTTAATGCTGTTTTACAAATAGCAGAAACAGAAATGCCTTAAAAACAATCATGAATGTGTTAATTATAGTGTGCATTGTCGTTCTCGGCATATATTCCTGCGTTTCTTGGTAAGTTGTGTTGTTGTCGTGGTACTGTTTGTTTTGCTGTGAACTGTTTACCGAATGTATTGTGTTGTTGTATTATTGCGTCCGGTCATTTAGATTTACATTTATCAAATTTATTACTTTAAGATATGTATGTAGTCTCACAACTTGAAAACTAGAGGAACGTAATCAAAGCATAGAAACCAAAGAAACATACTAATCACCGCCTAATTAGAATAGTTCATATAAGTATAATTATATTTTTGGCCTTCATTGTGTGTGAACCTTCAATGATCAATTCTTACAACCGTTATGAACCGTTTATATCGAAAAGCATAGTGCAATTTAAAAACATGGTCATAACATAATAATATTCAACTGATAATAATTATAGTGCAGGGAGTTTTTTCCGCCCGCTTTTTTTCTCCCAGCCTACGTTTTGCCCGAGGGGCGTTAAATCGGATGAATGTATACAAATTGTACCTAATAATGAATAAAAGCTTTTGAGTTTATCAGTCATGATCTAATTAAAACATTGGGCCTGCTTAATCTGCCTAAAAATCTACTTGAAACTTGAAATTTGGTCCTAGGGTACTTCCAAGACTACTGGCATGGCTGTTCAAACGGAAATACCACATAAAACTGAAGATAGGAAGGATAGCAGTGCCAAAATTAATATTACAGAATGTAACCCTGTCCAATGATGGATACACTGTGGTGAGTAAGAATCATTTACACTTTACACTCAAAACACAACCTCTAGTGAGGAGGAAATACACAATACATAAACAGATACACTCAGGACTGAGAAAGATATTTAAACTCATCATTCAAACTGAGAATCATACCTGGGACAGTGTAGAGAGCAAATTGTAGGTACAATTGCCAACAAATATGTTGAAAAACCAATAAAACAAATATAGAAGTAATTGTAGTGGTGGTGGTGGAGTGGTAGTACATTACAGTGGGCCCACAAATGAGCACTGAGAGGAACTGGGTGGGGTTATAGCCGGTAGGAGTGCTGCACTCAGTCACTTAGGACTGTCTTGATTTTACATTGCGTAATTTAAGCTTTTGGAAGCCTTTGTCACAGTGTATATTGGTTAAAAGATGTATGAGCATAAATTATGTCAAATTCATTGATCTCCACAGAACATAGATGAGGTGTCATTCCGCAGTAGTTTCTTCAACTCTGACATCAACAAGTTGGTGTCGGTAGTGATCAAGACAATCTCCATCAGCAACAATGTCGAGGAGAAGCGGAGCGCAGTGGTGGAAACCATCCTGAAACCACTGCTGTCCAAACAGAATTCAAAGTCGGAGGGATGTGAGGCTGATTCGGGAGGGTTTAATTTGAACAAGGAGCTGGAAAACCTAAAACAGAAGAAGATTTTGGACTTCAGAGATAAAAAGCTACCACATAGTCTGATTATGTTTGCACAGGTATATTGCTGTTTTAGTAAGAATAAAGCTGTGTTTTCATCTAAGGAAAATTGCTAAGTTTTGTGTTGCTTCACAGAATCTTTTGTCACCAATGAGCACAATCGCTTTTATCACAAGCCTTATGGGGTGATAGCCCAGTGGCTTAGAATTCAACCTCTTAATCGTGGGGTTATTATGAAAAATATTAATTATAGTGGTTGTAGCTGGATATTAAACAACAAGTTGACATATATCATTTCGATTTATATTGTATTGTACACCAAGACGCGCAATGCTGAGGCAGTGCTCCACTCTCGCGAAATCTCTAATCAGCAAGTCACAATCCTTTTTTCAAATATTTGTCCTCTGCAGTTCAATGTACAGTGTAAACTCTTTATAACGAAACTCAAGGGACTGAGCATTTTTTGTCGTTATAGAGAGTTTTCGTTACATGGAGTGAACAAAAAAAACAACCAAATTAACAAGAATTTTTTATATGTATGTCTTAGATAATAAATGCTTATAAATTATTGTTTACACATATAGTCTGATAACTAGGTATGTCTGACGTTTTCAATCGGCCATGTTAACAGTTTCAAAGTAGGTTTACAACTGATAATACGATAGGTACCCAGTATGCTTGGTCGAAGACCATCACTTCCGAGGAAACAATGCGTCATACTGCACGTGTTCAAGGCAATTAAGTATAACAAAAGCTAGACCGACCTCAGATGTTTCGGAGCTTCAAAGTCTTTTTATTTTAATACCGATAATAAATATTTACTGTCTAAAAATATGAACACATTTCTTCGTAATAGAGAATGGTGTATCGCTATAAAGAGTGTTTCAATATATGGGTTTTAACGCAAACCAACCAAGTTGGGCTCACTTCAACATTATAGGGAGTTTATCGTTATAAAGGATAACGTTATAAAGAGTTTACACTGTATTTTAATTTTTTTAAACACTTATCTATCTTCATTTTAGTTCATGGGCGTACATATCTATGACGCGAGGATGACAATAAACGATGCGAGCAATGCGTGGTCGATTCGAGCGACTGCATCAGAACTGCATGCGGATGGCGCGGCAGGAGGTCCAGCACGGGCCTTGGTGTTCTCCGCCAACCTTGTGGGTGCCAAGGCGGAGGTTATCAGAGGAACCGATATACTGGTGCAGGCTTCCTGCAGTGTGCTGATTGAAGGCACTGTTAAGGCTGACGGGCCTCTGAATGTGGAGGTATTTATTAGAACTAAAATATCTGAACATAGTGAATTGTTTATTTACATTGTACCTAATCAGTTTGTTTGTTGTCCACAACAAATAGTTTCTTCTTTCATTTTTGCAAAACATCTCGAGTCAGTTACTGAATGTTCTATAATAAAGATTTAAGAAATTGACGCGATTACATTTAAAGCCCTCCAGAAGGCTTCTTTTTTGCTGAAAAATGTTCCTTGACTGTTCAAATACCTTATTCTATCAAAATAGCTTTTAACACCACTTCCGCGAACCTAACTTCATTGAATTGCTATAAGTTATAAATGGTTTTTATAAACCTATATTTCAGAAAATTCATACAGTTGTGAGCAATCTCACGTTGCTGCTTCAAGATGAGTTGTATACCTTTGTGAAGGTACACAGGGCCAAGAAAAGACGAAATCTGATTGTGTCGGAAATAAGTGATGACCATCTCAGTACACTTATACCTAGGTTGTCCCCCGTTATACCAAAGGTAAGTAAATAGTTTTTTACTGAAATAAAAATAAAGTATTTTATATTTATTTTTTACTATGCCAGCCTTAATTTCAGCCTAGTATTGAATGATGTTGATAAAATATTATTTTTTCCAGATATTTAGCTTGAAAATTGATGCAACAGGTATTGGGTTACTTGATAATGTAACAAAAACTCATTTCGAGGTGTCACTACAGAGTTTACACGTAAGTATATAATTTTAAGTTACAAGTATTGATAAGATTTCGTTTTGTGGTTCATTTAGCTTCCTTTGCTACATTTGCTCAAAATTACAAGTTGATTTTAAACTTTTCCACAAAATGAAAGCAGTAGAATGTTGTGTTTTATTGATATGATTCGTTTTTAAATTTCTGTACAAGCTTCACATAACATTTTGACTTAAAGGCAAAAATTATTGCATGCTTTATAATGCAGACAGTTTGAGTGTTCATTACTCTCATTTTAAGGTTATATTTTGGCAGTCAGTTAATCAGCAAACAGGTATAAAAGCCTGATCTTATGGCAAGTGATCATTATTATTATTATTATCTATTCACCTGAGTAACACCAGGGGAGTCACCGTTGCATTGTCTGCTATGAAGCATCGCTATGAAGGGAAGCTCATGAGTGGTTTGTGGTGGTCCAGGTGAACTCCAGGTTCAGCGCAGCATCGGTGATAGTGGACGAGCTCGGCGCAGAGGTGGGCGGCCTGCCGCAGGTGTATGTCGCGATCCAAATGGACCAGTTCCAGATGGCCGCCCGCGATGACACCTTCCTCTTCTTGAACAAGCTCAAGCTGGACGCCAAGGTTGGTGTTGCGACAGTTAACGTATTCAGACCCAGTGGGCACTTTGGGCAAGTGCCCGGGCCCCGCGATCGATAGGGCCCCCTCCAGATCAAATACCATAATAATAAATAATATTTATCACCAAAAAACTTATAATTATAGTTTGAAGAAATGGAACCTTAATTACTGACTACAATAGTAGTATAATAGACTACAGTATTGCCCAGGGCCTCCAATAGGTTAAAGACGGCCCTGAACATATTGCTGTGTTGCAGTCAACGTTTGTATTGAAATATTGTTAATATTTTTGCCAGAAGCTTTAATGTTATGAAACAGTGGTTGCAAAGTAGTAGTAAGCAACAGTTTGTTGCGAAAAATATGTACAAAGTACCGTTGCTTTTCAGGTTTGTCTTTAATGTAGACTAGGAGATTTAATTTATTTGAATTTAAAGTATTATTGTGGATAGCAGAAATATGAGCTAAAGGTTAATGGATTGATACTGGAATAATAATGATGGTACATTGTTGTTTCCAATGATGGTACATTGTTGTTTCCAATGATGGTACATTGTTGTTTCCAATGATGGTACATTGTTGTTTCCAACGATGGTACATTGTTGTTTCCAATGATGGTACATTGTTGTTTCCGTTGCAGCTAGAAAAGGGTGTTCTAAACGTGTACCTCATCATCAGTACGTTGAACGCGACATACACGCACAGCAACATCTTCCAGTGGTACACTGTGGCTGTGCAGCGAGTCAAGAAGACAAAGATGCAGATTATAGAGCGGCCGACTAAACGTTAGTATGACTAATTTGCATTAGTAGTTTTGGTTAGTAGTCCACTGCGGGAATTCTGGACTCCCCTACACAAGGCTCCTCTAATAGTTGCCTACCTTCTTCTTTAGAATATTTATCAGACTATCAGACTACTCAGTCTGGTGTACCACAGTATACGCACGCTTGACGCACACGTCGAGCACGAATTTACGTAGTTTCGTATAGAAATTGTACCGAGTAGTTCACACACCTACTCGTGTCATGGCTAGTGTGCGTCCATTGTATGGCATTCACGACACAGGAAATCCTAGGGCCTGACTCGCCGAGGTATCAATACGAGTACCTATCATAAATACAGGACTTTTGAGGCATTTTTCATGTCCTGTTCAGCGACTGCCGGCACTCCCGGAGTGCAACCCCTTTTTTTAAAATTAAAATTGCAATTTCCCAGCGTGGGTGGGCAGCGCGTGGCTGTCGCGCGCGGCGGGCGCGTGCGCGGTGCAGGGCTGCGCGGAGCTGCGCGGCGTGCTGGTGCGCGCGCGGACGCACGCCGCCGCCGCCTTCGCGCTGTCCGGCGGCTGCAGCGGCCTCAAGCTCAAGCTCGACCAGGTGCACGATGCTACAGGTTGGTGACTGTATGTTTTTCATGAGAAGCGTGTGTGGTTTGTGACTTAGAATAGTGCCACGTGCATGTGAATGAACTCTCCTATATGAATATAAGTGAAAAGCGATATCCTTCCGGCCCTGGTAATCTCCTGTAGAAACCCTTCAAAGTTGGCTTAGTGTTGGTTGGTTGGTGGGAATTTATCTGGGAAACTTACGGATTGCCTTTGCAATATTTTTTTACCATTGAATTAATTGACACTCAACTCTAAGATGCACGTAAAAGTTGAGTAAGTCTTGAGGAAAAGGTTTAATTTTTAAGGGAAAAAATGTTATTTTCATTCTTACATAATTAATTTGACCATTACAGAAGAGGCGTTCCGCTGGCACAGGGGCGAGGGCCACGGCGTGCGGCAGTGGAGCGCGGAGGTGCTGGTGGACGGCGGCTGGGCGGCGGCGGCGGGGGGTGCGGGGGGCGCGGGGGGCGTGCGTTGTGAGCCGCCCCCGCGCCGCCAGCACGCCTGGGGCGCCGCGCTGCTGGCCGTCGCGCTCGTCAAGTGGGGCTCCAGCGCGCCCTCGCACTCCAAGGTAGGGGCTGCGGGCTGCGGGCTGCGGGAACTGCGGGGAACGCAGTCGAGCACCGGGCGGTACACTTCGCTGAAGTTGCAATGTATGCCACTCTATGCAGTGCAATGCAATGGTTCAACTCCTGAGATTGTCCTACATATCACAAAAATATAGACCACCTGTTGTGGTCGGTGTCCGAGGAGGAAGGTGATTTTTTAAATTATATATCTGTCACTTATTTTGCACTCAGCATAAGAATTAAGAATCTTTCACTTAATTGAAAAATAGATCACTAAATAATAAATGGTTAACTGTTTACACCCATAGCTTCACATCAGGATTTCCAAGCGTGGGTGCCATAGACACATGTCCGGACCTGGAACAGAAATTTAAACTTATTATTATCATTAAAATCGGCTCCTCTGATAATCAAACCCAGGACCTTACGCGCAACGCACCGGCGTCGTTACCAGTGCGCCATTTAGGTCTTCACCAATGTGCTACTTTAAATTTAACATACTACTGAGTTTGCCAAATTAGACCAGTTCGGCAACTGGCTTATCAAAGCTGCTGTCCCCCAATAACGTACACATACTGTAAGATGTGTGCAGCGGTGATAGCCCAGTGGCTTAGATTTCGACCTCGATTCGAGGGATCCGGATTCGAATCCCAGTGGCACGCACCAATGATATGTGCGATTTATGAAATTAAATATCACCTGCTGTTACGGTGAAGGAAAACATCGTGAGGAAACCTGCATGCCTGAGACTTCACAAAAAAAAAATGTTCTCAAAGGCATGCGAAGTCCACCAACCCGCAGTAGGCCAGCGTGGTGGACTAAGGCCTACATCCTTCTCATTGTGAGAGGAGACCCGACCCTGTAGTGGGTCATTAATGGGTACTGATATGACATGACTGTAAGATGCTAAAATTCAATACAATCTCATTTTTCCAGGTGGAAGCCATGATGGATTGTCTCCGACTGGAATGGAGTGCAGTGATCGCAGAAACAGTAATCGCCCTCGTCGACTGCCTCAACGACTACCGGTCGTCTTCCAAACAAGCAACAGTACGAGAAAGCACAACGGAATCCACGCACAATGTGTCTATGAATCTAGCGCTATCCCATATCAATTTGTTCTGGATAGTAAATGATGACATGTGTTTGATGACACGGATAGATGCCATTACATTTGAAAAGACTGTGGCCAAGTCTGGTGCTCTAGTTTCAGGGTTGAAGGTGGTGGAAATGGTGCCTTATCAAGGTAAGGATTGAATATATACTTATATACTTCACAGACTCTTTCTTTCTCTTTTCCTTTTCGTAAAAATACACTCAAATCTTTGACTTCATAGAATCAATGTAGTTTTAAGTACAGTCCATCAGATGAGGTTTCCTATGAAGCAGACAATTTCGTTTTGTTTGGAGAAGTGTATCAGAAAATATGATTAAATATGACATCCCATCCCTAGTAAAAATACACATTCAACTTTAGAAGGAAAGAACTCAGTCCCTCTTGACATGGTCATTATAGGTCGCTGTATAAAATTATGTAGTAGCAAATGAATACAGATCACTTTTAGCCATCTTTCAAATTAAAACCTTAAAACAAAAATTTCACTCTCATTATATATTATAGAGCTTCAATTTAATAACAGGAAATGTCCAGTGCCAAAGGTCCGACGAGATCCCAACTAGCTTCTTCCACGTGAGGATGGTGAAAATCGAACACGTCCTGTCGAAAGAACGGCATTCCGCACTCCTAGACTTCTTATTCCTAGAAACTGTCAACTTCGAATGGAGAGCCAACTTGCACCTGAAAATATTGACGTTAGTGAGAGCGATAAGAGAGTTCAGAAAGACGTTGGCTATCAAGTTGGCAAGAGAGAGCAATGGTAGTAGTGGCAGTAGGAGTAGGAAGAGAGAGAGGGACTGGAGGGTGTCATTCAAGGGCGACACCAATTTGAAGCTGCTGTTGTCTGAACAGAATACGATGATATTTGTGACTGGTAAGTCAAATTGTGTTTGATTTTCCAGTCTTTTAAGATTGATCCCTAATAGTCAATCTAGACAATTAATAGATTTTATTTAAAAAATCAATAATTCAAGATTAAAATTGTACAGTATTTTAATGCATGTTACTTTTCTCACTGAAACAGAATGTCTCTGAATGGTAATGGTCAGGCCCAATAAGCCTGTTCTTGTCGAACCATTTGGTGATGGATTTTATTAGCCAAC
The DNA here is from genome assembly GCA_905147235.1 of Erynnis tages. Lineage (NCBI taxonomy): Eukaryota > Metazoa > Arthropoda > Insecta > Lepidoptera > Hesperiidae > Erynnis > Erynnis tages. The sequence goes on from LR990074.1 coordinate 12,624,787, forward strand.
TGTTCAAAATTTGAAATAGAAAGTTTTTATTATGATCATATTATTTTACAACGGTTATATCTCTGTTTTCAGATGACATGACAGTGGCCTACGACCACGAAGCAGGCCTCTCGATCATGTGGATAGTGCTGAAGATGGTGCTGAACGGAGATGACGTCATCACCGTGGAGGGGTACACCCAGGAGCGCGCCACGGACGACCCGGATGTCCGGGTGGAGAGGAAGGCCAACGAGAGCTTTGTGCTGGAGTGGAATAAGGTTTGGTAAGTGATGAACTTTTAAAACGCACATGTAAGATACGAAATAATCATCTATCTGAAATGTTTTTACGTGATCATAATGTAGCATTCTCACGATTCGTTTAATGATAAAACACAACAGCGTTGCCAACTTCATTGTTTTAGATCTTCGTCTACTGTGTCTGTGTACTCTATTTTGTTTTTATTCTACACCTTTCTAAGGCTGCGTTTCCACCAGAGATGTGCGAGGATGCGTAGCGAGGGATGCGTTTTTGAACAACCAATAGAATTGCTTCATTTACCTAGCCTCGCTCCGCTAAGCCGTTTCCACCAGAGCTGTGCTAAGCGAGGCACATCTCTGGTGGAAACGCAGCCTGCGAGTCAAAACTAACATAAGCATTTGATGATCTATCCACTAGCTATCGTTCATCTTGTGTCACTTCAGGGCCGTGAGTGTGGAGTCCGTGCGTGTGATATTCCCGTACAAGCATCGGTTCGCGGAGGCGGTGCAGGGGGATTTCGTGTCTCTTTTCAAGTGGCTGAAGATCATTCACGGCGTCGAGAAGAAACCGTTCACCTCTGAGAGTCCACTGCCTAGTGATTTGCATATCAAGGTAAAGGGTAACGATTTTAAACTTTATTGGTTAATAAACTGAGTGTATTCTTGCGTCTCCTCTCAACATAAGTATGAGGCTTAGTTTTCCACACGGGCTGGACTTCATAAGCTTTTGAGAATATTATGGAGAATACTTCCTCGCAGTGTATTCGTTCACTGTTACAGAGGACATTTAGTTCTTATAAAATTAGTACATCTTAACAAACATTGAAGCCTGACGTAGTAATTAAGAGGAAGAATTCTTAACAACTAGACTATCATCTGACCATACTTTGCTTGTTACAGATTGATGAGCTACTGATAGAAATGAGCGATGATCCATTCGAAGTTAAGCTTCGGGATAATTATGAGCTGCTGGAGGACGAGTACAAGGAAAGCCAAAAACGACGGACTATGCTTGATGCTAAGGTAAGATAATTTTATCTTGTTAGTAGTAGTAACCCATTAATGACCCACTACAGGGTCAGGTCTCCTCTCACAATGAATGGGATGTAGGCCTTAGTCCACCACGCTGGCCTACTGCGGGTTGGTGGACTTCACATGCCTTTGACAACATTTTTTTTTTGAACTCTCAGGCATGCAGGTTTCCTTACGATGTTTTCCTTCACCGTAACAGCAGGTGATATTTAATTTTAAAAAGCGCACATAACTTTTTTACAAAGTCATTGGTGCGTGCCACTGGGGTTCGAACCCGGACCCCTCGATTATGAGGTCGAATACTTAGCCACTGGGCTATCGCCGCTGTTAATTTGTCTTGTTAACGTAGGTGCTATTGGTACTGCTGTTGTTTTTATTTGCAAGATTCAGTCGCATCGGGGGTTAAATTATCAAAAAATTTCAACAGGTGATTGTACGAAATGTGGAACCATCAGTTGAAGATTCATGACATGCAGTACAGTCGCCTACTGACACGTGCATTTCAATTCCAATTCCAAACAATTCCAGGTGCAAGAACTATATAAGCTTCACAGTGTGCCAATACAATGTTCCAGGTGCAAGAACTATATAAGCTTCACAGTGTGCCAATACAATGTTCCAGGTGCAAGAACTATATAAGCTTCACAGTGTGCCAATACAATGTTCCAGGTGCAAGAACAATATAAGCTTCACAGTGTGCCAATACAATGTTCCAGGTGCAAGAACAATATAAGCTTCACAGTGTGCCAATACAATGTTCCAGGTGCAAGAACAAAATAAGCTTCACAGTGTGCCAATACAATGTTCCAGGTGCAAGAACTATATAAGCTTCACAGTGTGCCAATACAACGTTCCAGGTGCAAGAGCTATGCAAGCCGCACCTGTTCCTCCCCGCGGGCAAGGTGGAGGAGCTGTACGCTGCGCTGCGCCAGAAAGACGCACAGATCTACGTACAGCGGTGCCGCGCCGCGCCGCCGCCGCGCACCCGCCTTGTGGCGTGTTGCTTGACCGCGTTCCGTCTCATCGCACTAGCCGACCCATCGATACATGGCACGCGTAATGCCTTAACGAGACTGCGGGAGATCGATTTTGACAGGTCGGTGGCTACTCTATCGCTTTATCATAGCTCAGGGTTGGATGATGAGCTTCACCAGATACTGCCATGAGAGACAACGAAAAAGATGCTTTTGGAATCTTAAGTTCACGGCGGTAACAGAGGGGTCCGGGTTCGAATCCCAGTGGCACGCACCGATGACTTTGTAAAAAAAATTATGTGCGCTTTATAAAATTAAATGTCACCTGCTGTTACGGTGAAGGAAAACATCGTGAGGAAACCTGCATGCCTGAGAGTTCACAAAAAAAATGTTCTCAAATTTATGTTCGTCCACCGACCCGCAGTAGTGGTGCGTGGTGGACGGCGGCCTACATCCCTCTCATTGTGAGAGGAGACCCGACCCTGTAGTGGGTCATTAGTGGGTTACTGACAAGTTGACGGCAGAAGCACTGGGGCCCTAGGGAAGATTGATGACATGACTATCATAATAGCATTTAATTATAGAGTCATCGTCTTCTGCTTCAATGCACTCGCAAAAACCCTTGAGACTCGGTTTTGTATATTTCGGGCTTTTAAAATGTATAAATTAAAAAAAATCCAGAAAGCCACATCAAAATCTTGTTTCATACTACGAATATGCAGAGATTGTTGTTTACATCCCGTGGTAGAGGTAGAATATAAGCTGGTCGATTGCAGCCCGTGGCCGGAGGACGGCATCGAGTTCACGACGCTGTGGTGCCGCGGCGTGTCGCTGGGCTGCGCGCTGTGGCAGCTGCGCCTGCGCGACTTCCCGCAGCCGCTGCTCAGCATGAGCGACCTGCGCCTGTGGGGCACCGCCTCCGCCGCCGAGGAGCAGCCGCCGCCCCGGGGTGAGCACTCGCATGTGTAGTGCTGCGGTGCCGCGCCGTGCCGCCGGACTGAGGACCGCACAGTAAATGGCAAGCTGCGTGATGGCTGTGGCTCTCGGATTCTGACTCTTGGTACACAGAAAGGGAATAACTTGACATCGAACTATCTTCTCATATTACTAAACTAGGATACCGGGATATTATTCCTTAGTGTTGCTGTTATTGAGCTTAGTCACACAACATTGAGTTTATTTTTAACCTAAGCTTATAGCTGAATAATATATTGTATCAGGCGTTACTTTGCGGAAATCCATTGTTATTTAAGTTGTATTTATATTTCTTTGCAACAATCCGCACACGTGGAACTTGTTTTGGTATGGACCCACCACCCTCCCTTATCTCTCTGAGTAGGTATATACCATAACAACTTATTCCAATAGTACACGACACGTGTTTCGCCCCAAAACGGAGCATCATCAGGTGATGTGGACTCTACAACGGTCGGTTGCTGAGTGAGGTCGCCGTTCGAGTGAGCTGCTTATATACCTTTTCTCCCTGCCATTATGACACATCGAGTGTAATCAAAAATCGAATAAAACGTCACTTGTCAGTGTTTTGACGTTTGATATTAGTGACTTATGTCTTTTTTACGTCACATGTGATTTTGGTGGAAAAATATGCAGCAAAGGAGAATTAGATACGTCTATTTGTTCATTCAGCAATGTAACACTATTGTTTTTACTATATAGTTACTTGCAATATAGTAAAAACAATAGTGTTACATTGCTGAATGAACAAATAGACGTATCTAATTCTCCTTTGCTGCATATTTTTCCACCAAAATCACATGTGACGTAAAAAAGACATAAGTCACTAATATCAAACGTCAAAACACTGACAAGTGACGTTTTATTCGATTTTTGATTACACTCGATGTGTCATAATGGCAGGGAGAAAAGGTATATAAGCAGCTCACTCGAACGGCGACCTCACTCAGCAACCGACCGTTGTAGAGTCCACATCACCTGATGATGCTCCGTTTTGGGGCGAAACACGTGTCGTGTACTATTGGAATAAGTTGTTATGGTATATACCTACTCAGAGAGATAAGGGAGGGTGGTGGGTCCATACCAAAACAAGTTCCACGTGTGCGGATTGTTGCAAAGAAATATAAATACAACTTAAATAACTTATAGCTGAAAACGAATTCAGAAGTCTATGGATTGATAGACTTTGCAAAAGTTCTACAAACCTTTTTTTATATTTTTTAATGTTGAGTGTTCGTCAAGTTTTGTGCCCTTTCCAGCTGTGAGAACGGTGGTGGTGGAGCAGGGTGCGCCGTGGGGCCCGTGCGAGCTGGAGCGCAGCATGATGCCGCTCAAGTGGTACTACGACCTGTGCTGCGAGATGTCCGAGTTCAGCTATGCGTTCGGCCCCTGTTGGGAGCCCGTCATTGCGCATTGCAACCTTGGTAACAATTCTTTTTAATCTTTGCTACCTTCATACAATATGAAATGAAATTTCATTTCTCGAAAGCTGCAGTTCCGCGGGTAGCGGCCGACGCGACCGAGAGTTTAGTATCGTCGCGTCGGACGCGGCGCGCTACCCACGGAACTGCACTTTTACAGAGATGTACGATTGTATCGTAAGCTTACTGTTTCAAAAGTCATATTAATTCCAAAGTGGTTTATATTATTCCAGCATTCGAGCAGGTATCCCGGCCGTCGCTCGACCCGTCAGCGCCTCTCGCCTGGTGGGATAAGGCCCGGCTTTTGCTGCACGGCAGGCTCACCGCCCACTGCGCCAGGTTCACGTGCCTGCTGCACGTGTCACTGGACCCCTACAACACAACTGAAGAGATGGAGCTGACGTGGACCGACCTGGTGCTCGATTGGACTAATGGTGAGTCTGAAATTAAATTTAACGCTTCACACTCATAGCCCCACACTAGGATTCCCTGTGTCGTGGGTGCCATGGACACACACGAGACAAGAACACACACACCCAGACCGGAAACAGTAATTTAAACTCATCATTCAAATCTCTGCGCCGCTGGGAATCGAACCCAGGACCCTCCGCGCAGCGCACCGGCGTCTTAACCACTGCGCCACTCAGGTCGTCAAGTCCGATTCTCTTGATGAATGACTGATTTAACATTTGACATTTCGCGGCTCAAATACAGTAATAATGTGAGAGGAGAAAGTTGTTGTATTTATCGCAACTGTCAAGAGATACTGTTCTCCGGCGGGTCACTAGTGCGTTCCACGCCGATGTTGTTGACTCAAAGTGGACGTTATTGTGTAACGGTCGTTCCCGTTATCAGGAAAGTTGGGCTTCCTCGGCGAGCTGAAGGTGTTCGTCCGCACGGCGAGCAAGTACGACGACTGCCGCGTGCTGCGCGTGCCGGCGCTGCGGCTGGCGGCCAAGCTGGGCTGGCAGTGCGTGGGCGACCCGCGCGACCACCACGCCGTCGCCCCCTGCGCGCCCACGCGCCTGCCCGAGTACTCCAGCAACCAGGTCAGCCGCGTGTGTCCCCGTGCGCCCAGTGCGCCCCCGTCCGTCAGCGCCCTAAACAACGGACTTTTAAGAGGATAGACAGGGATAGTGGCAAGCGCCCGGTTCGCCCAGTGCGCTCAGTGCGCCCGCGTCTTTCAGCACCCCAAACCGCGGACTTTTAAGAGGATAGAGAGGGATAGTGGCAAGCGCCTGGTTCGCCCAGTGCGCCCAGTGCGCCCGCGTCTTTCAGCACCCCAAACCCAAACCGCGGACTTTTAAGAGGATAGAGAGGGATAGTGGCAACATGCCCACCGAGCCCCCTCGGAGTGAGCTGCCCACTGGTAAGGTGGACAAGGATGGCTTCATCAAAGAGGAAAGGAAGAAGAGGAGGCCTCCTTGCCGCAATCAGTGCGGCACAGCTGAGACAGGACAGCAGCAGACGAGGATACGTTTGATACCTGAGATATACAAGATATACATGTGTGCATATGTTAGTCTGTAAGGTATTGAATGTATAATAGAGCCTCTGTATTCGATAATACTTATGTATATTGTTGTTTTGCCTGAAATAAAGGAATTATTATTATTATTAAAATATTTCAGGAACACGATTCGTACCGAGCGTTCCGATCGCAGGGCCTCGACCTGCACCTCAGCATGGACACCAAGCCAATTGATAAAGACGGACCCGTCCTGCTACTTTACGGAAGCACACTTAGGTAATGATTTTGTAACATCCTGGTAACTTAACTTCCAATCTGTTACCTATATACGCTGAAATGGTCTAAAAAGAGTGATATCTTCTATGAAATCTCCGATGGTTTATATTTGGTATTTGCTTTGCAGATGGTTTGAAAGTCTAAAACTCATCTTGTCAGGCACAACTCGTCCGACGCGCCGCGGTCGTGTCTTCCGGAACGTACGACCGCGGAAGTTGCAGCTGTCGCGTCACTATAGGAACTTGAGCGTTTCACTGACTCTCCATAATCTTCAGGTAGCTTTGTGTTACGCTTTTATTATACTCATTACAATCATTACACTACATTACAATGACATTGTCATAACATATTCAAAATGAATTTAAATCTATTGGCTCAGCAATCTGTCTCTCCCTCTAGCTTTCCCCCACTTCTTTTATATTATGGGTTTGTATGTGGCACTTTAATATCAATAAACCCTTTCACGAATAGAACTATCAAGCAACAAAATACTCGGATCACAATGCGGCTAAAAATTAGTGAAACAGCGAGCGAATACAATTACAGTGAGGGTAACGTTAATCTGCTCATTGGTAACACACAGATAATCTTCTTTGGGAGCTTGTATCTTGACATCGTCGTAGGGCTCGCCGAGACGCGTCTAAAGATACCTCGAACTCCCTCGTGGCGCGTAAGAAACCGAAGATATTGAAGATTCAAAAAAACTCGTCTAGGTTACTATGGGATTTGACTAGATTTTTGTCTTGAGTTGCCGGTAATGATGATGGTTTTAGGAGTTTTTAGTAACCCCCATGGAGTCTAATAACAATTTTTCACCACAGGTGGCGCCTGTCTACCTTGCGCCTTTAACTATTTGCTAGACCTCTTCTCGCTGACTTTGCTGCAATGGCATCCGCAGGTGTTCTACTGGTCATCGTCATCGATGCAGCGCGGTATAGAAATGCTGGGGGTCCGAGTGACCTGCGGCTCGCGTCACCGGCTGTCCCTCGTGCCGGGCGCGGACGCGCTGCTGCGGCGCGCGCGGGCCGCGTGGGCCACGCTGTACATGAACTGCGACCTCAACGACGCGGAGATCTGGCTGAAGACGCCCGCGCCGCCCGCCGCTGTCGATGACAAGGAGGACGGGGTGAGGCTGCTTACTTTTGCTTAAGAGTTTTATTTGTATTTGCATAAAGATAGATTATTATCACAGTAGCTTAGTTGTACAGTGTCCCGGGATAAAGTGCGATCAAGAAAGAGGGTGAAAATAGAGCAAAAATTATCGACAAAAAAATAGAAAAAAAAGAAAATAAGAAATTCTACTTTTTATTGATAAATTAAGATTTTTATTTTTATTGTGGACCCTGTGTACAAAAATAGCGATTTCTTTCAAGGTAGTGGGTCGATTTCGTTGAAATAAAAAACAATAATACGTCATATACTCGGCAGTGAGGATAGAATAACACGTAGCTCTCAAAACAACATCTATCATGGCCTCAACTTTGACTTTTGTAACAAAAATGAATTTTTTTTGACAATAATTTTTCAGTAATTGCAAAATTATCCCGGTCTAACTGGGATATTTTGTGACTTATTATTATTGTACAGCATATTAGCTTTAAAACAAAAAGAAACGTATGTTCCAACTCAATTAAAACGCTGGCTAAGAGCAATTATTTCCGCTGTCGTCAGAAGTCGGCAATGCTGAACCCGCCAGCCATGGAGAAATGCTACTGTCTGTCGGTGCGCCGTGTGTCGTACGGGCGGGAGGCGAGCGGCGTGGGGGGCGTGGGCGGCGCGGGGGGCGTGAGTGCCCCCACGCACCGGCTGGCGGTGCACGACCTGCGCGGAGCCTGGACCAAGCTCAACCGTGATCTGGCTTTTGCTCTCATCGACACCTACATCAAGACACAGGTGACATTTTCTCATCACATCCTAAGCGTATCCGTAACAATATTTCGGTCTATCAGGTCAATATGAAATAAGGAGGCATTTGTTTTATTAAAATTAGATAGTATACACAAAAATTCATTTTTAAAATTTTACCTTACAGCAACTGAAAAAGAATTTATCAACGAAAGCTTTGAAAGAGGAAGAAAAACCATCGACATCACCAAAGCATCAAAGAGAATCGGATGTTGTATCTCCACCACCGTCTGCATCAAACCAGGTAAACTTCGTGTTATTTTTAATATCTATAAGTAACCAAACCAAACCATAAACGAGACACATTTCTTCATAATATAGAACTTCACATCTACTATCGAACCAGACGCAAATAACACAACGTGATAACACCCTTGATGTGAACTTAGGCACACTGCACGAGAGAAAGGGACACAAAAGTCTGCTTATTTCACATAGAATCTTCAAGTAGTTGAAAAACGATTTCCAGTGCAACACCAGCGGCAGCAGCACCGGCGGCGGCGGCGGCGCGGGCATGCTGGCGGCGCTGGTGGCGGAGGCGGGCGAGGCGGGCGGCGAGCCCGTCGTGTTCAGCGACGAGCTGGCCGGCGCCGAGGGGGACGCGCCGCACGCGCCGCACGCGCCCCCGCGCCACCTGCTCGACGACGACAACGCGCACACCGCCTGCCTCAGTGAGTACCCACTGTGCCGCCTGTGCCGACCCACTGCAGGACTACAGGGTCGTGTCTCCTCTCACAGCGAGGGCACACCCCCTGCCTCAGTACACCAGAGGCACCACATGCCTTTAAGAACATTGTGGAAAACCACATTTAGGTAAAAGGAGCATAGACAATCCTCCGACCAGGTGGACAGACGACCTGAAGAACACAACGGGAAACCGTTGGATTCAGAGGGCCCAGGCCTGGGTGGAGTGGCGTCGATTAGGGGAGGCCCATGTTCAGCAGTGGAATACCAAGAGCTGAAAAGAACGAAGATGAAAGAATGAAGCCAGGCCATCATTGATTTCAAGATGGAGTGGAAGCTGATTGCATAAGGAAAACGAATAATAGAACTGTGTTTATGAAAAATCTTTTCAAAATGAATAAGAGTAAATCAACTGACTGGGTACTCCATTAGAATAACGCTTATTTGTTTCAGTCGAACTGGTGAACTCCCAAGTGGTCTTAAAAGGGTGCGAGACCCGCGGCTACGTCATACTCTGCGCTGCGCGGGCGGAAGTGAGGCAGCGAGTGCGGCGGGCGCCCGCCACCACCGCGTGGAGTGGAGCCTTGTCTGCCATGCAGTACTACGCCACTGTCAGTGCGGGGGAGAGGGACCAGTTGGACGGTGAGCCATATTGGTCTTGGAGTGATAATCTAGACTAGCTCATACCCTACAAGTGGTCTTAGAGGACTGACTCACGCCGTACTCTACGCCGCCCGTGCAGAAGTGACACAGAGATTGTGTCGAGAATCCGCAAATTCCGCGCTCGCCACTACTGCGTTAGCCGGCACAGACTAAACATTCTTGAGGAGAGATTATAAACCTTATAGTTAAAGCTGGACAGTGAATTAATTATAAATTAAATTAATTTTATTAAATTAAATTAATTATAAATTAAATTAATTAATTAATATCAATTTTTAAAAAAAGTCTAACTGCCGTACTTACCGCCGCACTCAGAGATATTCATTAACGTTAATGGTTCATTATGAAAACAACGATGTTTGTTAATGAACATTAAGTTAAATGACGTCCCTGAGTGCGGCGTAAGAGCGATAAGTTGTAATATTATGATGTGAGTCTTTTACTTGAGAGATCTAAATTTGAATCGCATTGGAAGCATCGAGTACTTTCTGCGTCTTTTATCTCACAGCGTTTAATTTTGAAAACAACATTAATCGACCTTCTTCGTTACATTGCAGAGAACATCCAGTGGGTGTCGGTGGAGGAGATCGAGGAGAGGGGCGCGGGCGCGGAGATCAGCACGCTGCCGGACGTGCCGCGGCTGGTGGGCAGCGGCCACTCGGCCGGCGGCGTCATCGGCCGCACCGTGGGGCCCAGCGCCGACACGGGCCTGGCGCAGGTGCGTACCGCCTCACTAGATAATGTCCGATAGGTGTGGAGGAGACTGAGGGAGGCGAGGTCAGCATGCTTCCCGTGAGCGTATGTACCCTAGAGCCAAAACGGCCATCGCCCGGCGTTGTAGGCTAACAGGGGCGGCAGAAATTGTTCGTAAAGTACAGGTGTACAAATTGCAATGTCGCACGCATAAGTTGCACGTCTGACGTCTTTTTGTACGTTCAGTCGCATGTCAGTGTGTATTTCAATTAGGACAGAGCCCTGTGTTTAAATTTTGTCGTGTTGTTTTTTATAAGACAGCCAAGCGAACTAGTAGACGAGTCATAATCAGCAAGTAGTCTATATATGCGCAATCTACAACCACGCCCGAAACGGCTTGACCCATTTTTATGAATTTTTATATGCATATTCAATAGGTCTGAGAATCGGCTATACTGTCTATTTTTCATATCCTTAAGTGATAAGGGTTGTTCACACCTAACATTTTTATTTTATTTCTTGGACAGATTTTTTTAATTTTTTAATAATGTGGCATTAAATACATACAATCCTAAATTTTCACCCTTCTATCAACAACCCCTATTTTAATAGTCATTTTAGCAATGTTATAATTTTTCATCCCGCTACATAACTTACGAGTATATGGCAAAACAACGTTTGTGGGTCAGCTAATTTGATACAAATAGCACATTACGTCATTAGTCTTTTGTCACGTAATAACTATTCTGTATTTCGTGTTAATGTTTAAATACTATGGCAATAAATGGTTTTCTATTCTATTCTTTTTGTATTCTACTGTTATGTGAACATCCCCACTGTGAATGAAGCATCTTGCCACTGCCACTTGCAGCTGCAACGCATAGTGTCGCGCTGCGCGTGCGAGTTCCACTACGTGTCGCACGAGGAGACGGAGGCGCACGGCGGCGGCGCCAGCGGCTGGGCCGCGGCGCCCGAGCCCTACGACTGCTTCACGCTCATGCACCACGACCTGGACGTGTGCACCAACTCGCTGCAGGTGTGCCTGTTACTGCTACTGTTACTGTTACTGTTGCAACCGACTCTCTGTTACGAGAAAATGAGGGTACTGTTGCAACCGACTCTCTGTTATGAGGGTGGAGTTCGCCCGGTGGAGTGAGCGATAAAATGTGATCAGTTTGCTGAAAATAATAAAATGTGATCAGTTTCTGAAGTCATTTCTTCTCAACTGTGTAACCTAACCAATGCAATGTCGGCTTCTGGACTGTGGATTTTTTGTCAAGTTAGTGATTTTACTTTCAAGAGTTACTCTTTTAAAGAGTTTTTAAAACATAGCTAGATTGAAAAATAGAGGATAACACTTTTGGATCAATAGCTTATTCATATTTTTGAAACATTAAAATTTTCCAGCTGGTGATAAAATTTGTGTGAACTAGGTAAGCTATGACAAACAAAAAATATTGAGAAATTCAGTGTCAAAAACGTAATTTAGTTTCTTTCTGCTGCAATGAGTTCCTGTCAGTCTACATTAAACAGCATGGTGGAGTATTCTCCAGAAATATACACCAAACAGAACCTCAACTCATTGCCACTAATAATAAATATATAAATGTGTTTGTTCCCAGTACGCGATGCTGCTCGACGTGGTGAATAACGTCGTACTCCACGTGGAGGCGGAGCGGCGGCGGGCTCTCGAGCGGCGCGCCCGCATGCGCTTCCAGCTGCAGCTGCACCAGGACACCGACCCGCGACACCTCATACACCGCCTGCAGACACAGGTACCCACCCACACCGACCCGCGACACCTCATACACCGCCTGCAGACACAGGTACCCACACACACCGACCCGCGACACCTCATACACCGCCTGCAGACACAGGTACCCACCCACACCGACCCGCGACACCTCATACACCGCCTGCAGACACAGGTACCCACACACACCGACCCGCGACACCTCATACACCGCCTGCAGACACAGGTACCCACACACACCGACCCGCGACACCTCATACACCGCCTGCAGACACAGGTACCCACACACACCGACCCGCGACACCTCATACACCGCCTGCAGACACAGGTACCCACACACACCGACCCGCGACACCTCATACACCGCCTGCAGACACAGGTACCCACACACACCGACCCGCGACACCTCATACACCGCCTGCAGACACAGGTACCCACACACACCGACCCGCGACACCTCATACACCGCCTGCAGACACAGGTACCCACACACACCGACCCGCGACACCTCATACACCGCCTGCAGACACAGGTACCCACACACACCGACCCGCGACACCTCATACACCGCCTGCAGACACAGGTACCCACACACACCGACCCGCGACACCTCATACACCGCCTGCAGACACAGGTACCCACACACACCGACCCGCGACACCTCATACACCGCCTGCAGACACAGGTACCCACACACACCGACCCGCGACACCTCATACACCGCCTGCAGACACAGGTACCCACACACACCGACCCGCGACACCTCATACACCGCCTGCAGACACAGGTACCCACACACACCGACCCGCGACACCTCATACACCGCCTGCAGACACAGGTACCCACACACACCGACCCGCGACACCTCATACACCGCCTGCAGACACAGGTACCCACACACACCGACCCGCGACACCTCATACACCGCCTGCAGACACAGGTACCCACCCACACCGACCCGCGACACCTCATACACCGCCTGCAGACACAGGTACCTGGGTTCGATTCCCAGCAGAGCAGAGATTTGAATGATGAATTTGAATTTCTGTTTCTGGTCTGGGTGTGTTGTGTTTTTGTCGTGTGTGTGTCCATGGCACACACGACACAGAATCCTAGTGAGCGGCTGTGAGTGTGAAGCGTTATTTATTATTTATTTATTTCATAATGTTTATTGAATTTAGATATCCATACACAAAAAATACATTTTACAAAAAATATAAAATTATCTTTTTTCAACACTCAATAAATAGAAACAAAAAAATTGAAAAATAGATTTCCAAACATAAATAACATTTAAATAATTAAATCTAATTAATGACTCCTACCGAAGATATGAATAGAGTAGCGAAAATTCTCATTTGTTGTATTACTCGGTATGATTGTGGACTTGTTATAGTTTTTCTGCATGAAATCATTAAATTACGATGAACATTTGTGTGGGCAACAATGCAATCTAGCCCTAATGGATTTATTAATGTGTGTGTAACATTCAGGTGCGTGAATCCCTGGCGCGGTTGCGTCGCCTGGAGAAGGAGTACTACCTGAAGAACCGGTCCATCACCGGCAACGACCCGGCCGCCATCGACGAGCTGAAGAGCTTGGATGATCAGGTGTGGATTATTGTGATGTTCAACCAAAATAATATGACAATATTGTATTTTCTAATGCATAGTTAGCCCACCACGCTTAATGCGGGTTGGTGGTGGCGATAAAAGATATTGGTTCATCATTTTTTTATGGTGAGGTGTGCTGAAGCTCCTCACATACTAATGTCATTACCCATCAATGACCCACTACAGGGTCGGGTCTCCTCACAATGTCAGGGATGTAGGCCGCCGTCCACCACGCATCACTACTGCGGGTCGATAGCCTTCACATACCTTCGAGAACATTTTTTTTTGTGAACTCTCAGGCATGCAGATTTCCCCACGATGTTTTCCTTCACCGTAACAGCCGGTGATATTTAATTGTATAAAGCGCACATAACTTTTTTTAGAGTCATTGGTGCGTGCCACTGGGATTCGAACCCACCGCTCTACTCTCTACGTTCATACTATAAGCCAGTATAATAGTTATAAATAAGGATGGGTAGTAAAGCGGTGTGGTGTGTCGCGCAGGTGAACGAGTGCAAGGAGGCGGCGTACTCGCTGGGCGCGGAGCTGGACGCCATGGTGCGCGCGTGGCGGGAGGCGCGCGAGGCCAGCGCGCGCGGGGCCGCCGCGCCCGCCGTCACCGCGCACCACGCGCCGCCGCACCGACACAACGAGATCTGCTTCAAGTCAGCGCGCTGGAGGCTCACGGACGCCGACGGCCAGCTTGGGATCGCGGATTTGTTGTTGACCAACTTTTTGTAAGTTTCGTCGCAGAATACATAGTAGTACAAGTACAGGGGCCCGATTCTGTATGACCATTCACACTCGTATCGCGGCAATGTGGTGTCTTGCCCGTGATAAAAAGTCAAAAAAAGGCTTGAAAGTCAAATATCGTGACAATCTATTGTGTGCCGTATAGAAAAGACATTAAGGTTCCTTGTCTTGCCGAGTTCATGAAATGACATACGGTTGAATGGCACACGATATCGGCACGAAATCTGAATGGTCATACAGAATAAGCCCCCAGAAGGCCCACTTCGAAAAGTCATTTGAAGAAATATACACTCTAGCTACGATACGATTAAGTTCAATTCAGATCGCGCGGCGCTTAATCACCTACCTTTTCCACCTTTTCCATTTTCCCGCTACATGTTGCATCTCTTTCTAGCGCGTTAGTGTTACCTATTCCACTTTCCTTTCCCCCACTCACTAGCCAACGCGGATGTGCCGGTGTGCGTAGGTACATTTTTGATACCTACACGGGGAGTGGGCCAGGCCTGGTTTTATGTCATTTAACTTGGGAGGAAAACTGTCTAATGTGCTTCAATAAGGCTTGAAGGGATCGACGGTCAGTTAAGTATAGCAGATCTATTGTTGACGAACTTCTTGTAAAAATGGCCGCGGTGCCCCCCCCCCCCGTTACCGCGCACCACGCCCCGCCCCACCGACACAATGAGATCTGGTTCAAGTCTGCAAGGTAGCTGATCTGTTGCTCACTAATTTCTTGTGTTTTTTAAATTCAAACTTAAGTATCGTCTGCTGGAACAATGTCTTAGAATTATCCATAATATTCTCGAAGGCATGTGAAGTCCACCAGCCCACAGGCCAGTGTGGTGAGAGGAGATCTACAGTGACTCGTGCAAATGTGACCGTTGTCAACCAAACACGATATATTTGATTCTATATAAATTTATCAATTTTGTTATGAACGAGTATTATTTAGTAGGTAATTTGTCTGTCAACAGATACACAAAGACATCTCGCTCCGACGATTCTGTGGAACATCAGCTGGAAGTAGGCTATGTGCGAGTCACCAACTTGCTACCGAACGAGCCGTTCCCTGAGGTATTACAAAAATAAAATATAAGCTATTGATTATGTTTATTAAAAAAAAAAGAATATTTGAAGAAATTTATCACTTTCTGAATCTCTTTATATTTAAAACTTAATTTTATAGATTGCAAAATCTAGTTTCTCCTTGTTTTGGTAATGGTAAATTGTTAAGTTCCTTTTAATTTTTCACTCCGGCAATTAACTTCTATTGAATTTCGCTAACTTTTCTTCGGTTTAAAAAGGTACGTTACCAGTATTAATAGCTGCCTCATTATATGTGTGCAAAGAGCAGCAGACATTAGATCCACAACAAAGGTTGAAGACATACTAAAGAAAATAAGACTGTTAACGTGGCGATGGACAGGACATATGACAAGGGAAAGCAGAATGAAATGGACTAAGATTATTACAGAATGGCAGCCACGTGATGGCAAAAGAAAAAGAGGCAGACAAGCTAAAAGATGGACAGATGATATCAAGGTTATTGGAGGGACAATCTGGTCTAGAAAAGCTATCAATAGAGAAGAATGGAAGCAGCTGGAAGAGGCCTATGTGTCACTGGACACGCTGACCACTGAACCGGGAAACCCGATGTAGATTTAAGTTAAACATTTGTTATTATGTGTAAAGTCATTGTTTAGTATCAGCAATAAAGGCTAATAATAATTATATGTGTGCAGGTGTTGGTACCCCAAGCGGCGTCAGGGCGAGCGCCACTGGCTCGACGCGCGGCGTTGCGCGTGTTCTGCCGCGACCGCCCGCCCGTCGGCGGCATCTCCGTCAAGGAACACTTCGAGGTCAACATCGTACCCATTCGCATCGGTACGTACCACTAAAGTCATAAATATATGTACAGAGAGATCTTTAACCAAGCTAAGTGGTCCTGCCGTGCAAACAACCAGTCCAGTTAGTGGCGGTGCATCAATAATTTCAAGTCGTTTAGTCTAATGCACATACATCTTATGTATTAATGAGTAGCAAACAAAACTTGAAGGCCACATGAAATTTCAAGTTGTTTAGTATAAATACAGTAAAAATACAGTTTTTGTATTAACGAGTACCAGGCAGTAGGGGTATAGGCGGTGATAGCCCAGTGGCTTAGAATTCGACCTCGCATCGAGTGGTCCGGGTTCGAATCCCAGTGGCACGCATCAATGACTTTGTAAAAAAGTTATGTGCGATTAATAAAATTAAATATCACCTGCTGTTACGGTGAAGGAAAACATTGTGAGGAAACCTGCATGCCTGAGAGTTCACAAAAAAAATGTTCTCAAAGGCATGTGAAGTCCACCAACCCGCAGTAGGCCAGCGTGGTGGACCAAGGCTTACATCCCTCTCATTGTGAGAGGAGACCCGACCTCGTAGTGGGTCATTAAAGGGTTACTGACTAAGGGGACATGAAGGCTACCTGATATTTAGTGGTTTGCAACAATAGATAGACATCAATGAACACTCACATTCAATATCAAACATCAAAATGTTACTTGCGGTTTGCTCAGCTCACCAACCACTTCAGAACTACAAACGTGACCGTACACTCTCTTCGCAGGCCTGACGAAGAAGTTCTTCAACACGATGCTGAAGTTCTGTTTCCCGGAGCGCGACCCCGACGCGATGGACGAGCCCGAGGACGAGGGCGAGGGCACCCTGCGCGCCGGGCCCTCCGCGGGGCTCGTCGCCGCCGGCTCCAAGAAGGCCAAGAAGAAGGCGAAAGACTCGAACTCCAACTTCTATGTGAAGAGGGACAAGAAGGACAAGGACGACGTGGAGAAGATGAAGGTACTAGCCCCGCCAGTTGATATTGCGATGGAACTTTGTCACAATAACAGCTGCGTGACGTTATCCGTCGCAAAGAAGTACAGATAGCAAAAAAAAATGTAATAAAAAGTAAATAAGCTAGGGTTATGGGTTTATTTGTAATAGCGAGACGGCTGTTTATGACTGGTAAAATTTTGCAAAATATTCAAAATGTCTATTACTAGTTGCTTCGACATTAAAACGTGTCCTCAGTAGTGTCCGTACTCGATGCGCGTAAGCACGCGCGGGCTGACCTTGCGAACGGTACTGACGGTGCACGTCGACTACGTCACCAAGATGGCCGCCAATCGCAATATCAACTTGCGGGGCTTATATGTAGATTTTGTTTCAAGGATTCTATATCTCGAAGGGACCTTGGCGATTAATGACCCAGAAGGAGAAGGATCTCTCTTGTTTTCCCTATTTTTCTGTTACAACTAAATTTGGGCTGCACACTCACAATAAGGGGAGGTCTGGAGCATTCTTCACCACGCTGGTCCAATGCGAATTGGTGGAGAAACTAATATTATGAAAACTTTTTTAAACTTATAAACCACTTCTTCATCATACCTACCCATAGAAATTTCATCAATGGGTTTAAGATAAACACCCATAGAAATTTCATCAATTGCGGGGTTTCTTTCATCCTGCTATTCCTCATACTTTCGGATTTCCCGATCCATGCTCACTGGAAAAAATCACCCGGTATATTGTTTACAATTTAAAATAAATACTGGTAGATGGTCGCAAATCTAACCCCGAAGTTAACTTATCACCCCTACACATGTGGTAATGTGGTCCTCTTGGGCAGTGATGACTCACACGGCAGTCTATTGACCAAATGTTGTGTCGTCCCATCACCCCTACACTGTGGTTCGCTTGGGCAGTGATGACTAATGTAATGTAATTCAGATAGTCCATTTACAAAAGTTGTGTCATCCCAGGAGCGCGCGGAGAAGAACAAGCTGTTCATCTACATCAAGATCCCGGAGGTGCCGGTGCGCGTGTCGTACAAGGGCAGCAAGGAGAAGAACCTGGAGGACGTGCGCGACCTGCCGCTGGTGCTGCCCACGCTGGAGTACCACAACGTCACGTGGACCTGGCTCGACCTGCTGCTCGCCACCAAGACCGACA
This sequence comes from Erynnis tages, assembly GCA_905147235.1. Classification (NCBI taxonomy): domain Eukaryota; kingdom Metazoa; phylum Arthropoda; class Insecta; order Lepidoptera; family Hesperiidae; genus Erynnis; species Erynnis tages. Next base: position 12,643,229 of record LR990074.1, read on the forward strand.
CCAGGAGGTCAGTGCGCGACGTCACGCGCACCTGGCTCGACCTGCAGTCTTCTTATATGACATCACATCACATCACATGTTATAAATGGTTATGTTGGAGACATGAGTATCTGTGACCACTGGTTATGGTTTTAAACGTACAAAATACGGTTCAGCTTCGTGAGTTGAACCGTATTGAAAGGATCAAAGATGTCACGCCTCACACTAGGTTTTTTACTTACTCCACACTCGGGGATCCAACGCCAACGTTCCATAGAAAAGACAGACCTTTTTGGTTCCATGGACACGAACAACACATGACTACACTCACTGACCTCATTTAACCATCGATGAAGCGTCTTACTCATACATGTGTTTGCTTATCCAGGGTGATTCTCTCGCAAGCGATCCGTCAGAAGCTGCAGCTGCACCGACGCGCGGCCGCCGCGCCGGAACCCCTGGAGGAGGACAAGGCGCGACTGTTGCTCGGCGAACGGACGGTACGTACTCACTTCAATGCGATACTATGAATCACGTATTGCTTACAGCGAGTTGACTATAGGTAAATTGCTGTTCTAATTGTGTTCTAGTGGCTGGGGGTAGGTTTTTAGGTCGATCAGGGAAGGTTTGGAGCATGCTTTGACAAGGTACTCCGGAAAACGTATCTCTCCTTGAATAAGAGGAAGCCTGGATGCATCCTATGCAGGCTCTAAATGAAAATTTGTCTGTAATTGGATAGTACGAAATAAACTAATAGGCCGTAATACCCTATTTAAACAATAGGGTATTACGGCCTATGTCAAAAAGCTTTTTATATGAATTCGTAAGTCATAAAAACCCATAAAAAATTGGAACAAACAATTTTTGCAAACAAATATTATGTAAAAGAAAGACTTTACAATTTAAATTTCAAAAATACCCGCGAAAACACGGTCTCGGCCGTCTCGGCGCTGCCGCCATGCTTGTGACGTCACTCGCAGTGTAAACAATACATCTCAGTAAAGGAAGAAAGTTATACTCCAATGTTTATTTACACTGCTAATGACGTCACGCCGATAGCTTCCATGGCGTATAGCGTTTTTGACATTTGAAAAACAGATTAACAAACCTGAATTTTAAAATTGAAATAATATATGTATACAACGTTTTTTAGAACAGAAATCACCATTTTTCACTTGCTTTTAACAAAATCTATCAATATTACATAATTTTGGATTTTTCCTTGCATGGTGCGAAATACCCTATTAGTATAACGAATATTATTGGATTTTTTAACAGACTTCAAAAAAGGAGGAGGGTATATTTCAACCATTATTGTATGTTCTCAAATCCAGTAAATTCACACCAAAGGTGAAATAACTGCCATAACAACTGAAAACGGTTGCAAAAGATGCTATTGCAAATACAGTAAAGCGCATGTTATTTACCACTTGTGGTGTTTTATAGGGCCTTCGACTAGGGCTAACGACTGCTATCGTATATGAGGTTTATAGCAACTGAGACCGATGCTCACCTTGCCTACTTAAAGCGAGTAGAATTCCACGTATGCAGAAACTTCATTTAGGTAATTTCTCTTATTCCTTAGGTTGCGGAAAACAAACCGCAAAAGAAGAGTACACCAGGCGTGTTCAAGTTCTCCAAATCGTAGCGAATCGCCAAACAGTGCCGCGAGCTGCGCGCGAAGCTTGCTCGTACTAGGAACAAGACCGACTGATTTTGTAGTATTTTATACACTTAGTGGAAGCTAGTGGCGATACTGTTTTTACAAGTGGTTGCGTAAAATGATGAAAATTTGTTCACTGTTATCGACCCCTTCTGTGTTTGTAACTGTTTTACTTTCTATTTTATTTCAATAATTATGATAAGTTTACAGTATAAAATTTTGTAAGTTAAGAAAGCTATACGTAAAGAATATTGGTGCCTATATAGATTCTCTGAAATTTAACAAAACACAGTTTATAGTAGATGTACGAAGGATTTCTCCTCCAAGTTTGCAAATTAAAGTGACAATGGACTGGCCACGTCATTCGAAGCACTGACAACCGATGGGAGAGAAAGGTCCACGAATGGCGACAGCGTCTAGGCATAAAGAGTACAGGCCGCCCTCCGACCAGGTGGACATGACCTGAAGAAGACAGCGGGAAACCGTTGGATTCAGAGGGCCCAGAACCGGGTGGAATGGCGTCGATTAGGCGAGGCGATGTCCAACAGTGGACTAGGAAGGATTGAAAGGAAGGAAGGAACTTGACATAAGGTAGGGTAGGGGTCGATGTAAGCTGTCTCTGTCACTCGCGTACAAAACAATGGAACTATTCACCGTAGCAAATAATTACGAGTATGATCGGTTTACTAATAATTATTTCTTAACCACACTGTCAAGTAAGTACCACAGATTTTGATATGATTTATTTATTTTAAACACGCATATATAGTTTTGTGGATAGTATAGTTACTTTTGTTCCTTCACAACTGCTAGTGAGAGGCTCTCGAATGGTAATAAGTACTAAATGTAGCTTACATTATTCCTGACGTACAATAGTATAGTAACCGTCATGAGTCGTGAACACAGATTATCGATGGTAGGGATATTGTATACTTTCGACCGATGTACAGCAGCCGAAAAAACGTGCTGGACCAATAGACGACGCACACTGACGAACTGACGTTTGTCGAACCAATCGTGTGCACCGCAGCGCAGTCAATGTCAAACCGACCAATGAAAGTTCTGCTCACCGCTCGTGACGGCAACTATATGGTTTAACTGTTTTTGAGTTCTTAAAAAGTTTTTAAATAATCTTATAGTTTTCAAATGCTTATATTTTATTTAACACAAATCGACACACTTTAAAAATAATCTATAAATCATGTAATATTTTATTTTGAGTATTAACTGAAGTATCTTTTGTCGTTTTTACTTCAATTACTTTATTAAACTTTATAAAATTTTTAAAAATAATTTTAAAGAATTGGTGATTTACTTTCGATTTAGTGAAAACATTTAAAGACATTGCCTGGCAACAACGAAAAAGAAATCATTCCTGGAAATTATTTATATTTAATGTCTGCATATTATAATATAATATGTGCATTGTAATTCTAAAGTATATGCATATTAGATATATTTGAGACTGGTAAATTGTTGTCAATCTAAAAGTAAATATAACTACTACTGAAAGTATTCCTTGGTGTGGAAGATTTTTTGACTACTTGTCTATAAATATTTGTTCTTTCAGCGCTCAGCTTTGAATCATTAAAGCAAAACCATACGTCAAAAGCATAATTCAAGTCTATTATTAATGTATAAGTGGAAATACTTACGAACATAAAAGAACAAACGTCAAATAGGTATTATCCAATGATTGGAATGTTCCAAAATAATTATGATAATTAATTTTATTACCATTTAATGTATAATGGTTGGTATGATACCATTTAATTTTGTATAATTATAATCGAAATCATTATTATTTATTCAATTATTTAAGTAATATTATGATGATCCAATGAAGAAACATTATAATTATAATTATGAAATGTATATCATTAATTGTTAGTGCATTTTATATTTGTTGTGGAGTATCTTCATGATAAAGTTAGATGTATAATAAATGTTATGCGTTGCGTACGTTCAGTTAAATTTTTAAAAAGATTTTCAAATTAATGCTTATTGTATAATTAACGTTTCACTTAAAGAAGCTTAAAATTACGAAAAACACTTGTATAAAGCCTTAACAGACGATCAAACTGGTTCCTGTGATGAAGTATTTGTTTATTTTTGCACAGTCTAGGTAAGTTATAGAGCCATTATAAAATTCTATTTTATGTTTTAGGTTAGTTCTAAAACAAATTATGAAAATCAAATTATATTGCGACGATATTTAAAAAATATTTTGCACAAAATAAGTACCGATCAATAACCATGGCAACGGGCGCGGAAGATGGCCGTCCTGCGTCATACATCGCCTTCTTGGGTTAGGTTTGATGTAGTGTTGAGATAATATTATTATATTCATACATATCTACGTGTATGGGCACAACTTAAATATTAGAAAAGGGTATTACGGCCTATGTCAAAAAGCTTTTTATATGAATTCGTAAGTCCTAAAAACCCATAAAAAATTGGAAAAAAAAATTTTGCTATCAAATATTGAAAAACAGATTAACAAACCTGAGTTTGATTAAAATTGTAATAATAAATGTTTACTACATTTTTCAAAACAGAAATCACTATTTTTCACTTGCTTTTAACAAAATCTATCAATATTGCATAATTTTGGATTTTTCCTTGCATGGTGTGAAATACCTATAATAGCTCCATTCTAGACTGTGCTACGAGTAGACAAAACATTTGAGAAAGTTGAACTTTTTGTTAATGTTATAGAAAGTGTGCAATTACATATCGTCGGGTATGGATGGATAGCTTAATATATTTTGGTAACCAGGTAACATATTATTATGTTATTTTAAAGGTATAAATAAGGATATCTGGGTATCAATACCTGACTGCATATTATTTAGAACCGGCCCTTAAGCCTACACACGTTCAGTTTCATTACGATAAAACTGCAGTCGAACGATTCACAACAAGTCACACGTTTCGATTATCGGTTCAGTTTAAACTGTAAAGTGCGATCGTAACGATTTCTCGCAACGTGTGTGTCAGGCTTTTGTAATAGAGTTCCTTTAGCATCCATTGATAAAAGACTCTAAATAATTTATTTTAATTGAACGTGCGCGACTCTACTTAGTTTTATACCAATAAGGATGGTTACGAATCGTGTATTCCTATTTCCTATTTAATCCAAATAGCCAAGAATCTTATCGTTGTAGGTCTGTTGGGGACTCAGTATTAACGTAAGCTATATTTATACACGTCGGCTGTTATTTTTATATGGTACATGTATCATGGATTTGTCTATTAAATGTTTTAAAATACTTAAAGGTTGGTTTTTTCTTTGCCTCTGTATGCGTGACTCTACTCTACCCTAAGGCTCTATGATTATTTTTGTGAGTGCTACCAGTTATGGTATTAGTATATTAAAGATATTTCTTATATTCCAGTGTACAATGTCTTCGAAATTTGCGTTATTATTTATTATTGCTAAAAACAATATTCATATAACGTCCTCAGTTTTATCGCGACCTGACTCAATGTAAGCAACATGTTTACTCACGGACCGAAATATCCGCGTAAGACACTCATCTTACCGAGAAAAACGCGCGAAAACGTCCGCCATTGCACCGGCGCGGCGGCTACACGTGAATTTTCCGATTATTTTCTACCGTATTACCTCACCGCGGCCTTGCGTAGCTAGCGCCTGCTCTACCTAGTCTCAACTCTCAGAGGCTCAGTGTAGCTCCGACCGCCGAGGGGGGTATACATGTCGCCGGTCGAGATCCGACCACGAACTCGTAATAACTTGCCGAACGAATCATGAGGACGAATTATATAATTTATTTGAATAAATAATTTTTTCTAGTGTGTTATATCTATCTGTGTGCAGTGTTGTGACTCGGTTGTTTAATTGGTAACGATGGCTTTATTTTCGTACGTGTTCCTGTGCGCTCTGGCCACTACCCTGGGCTTCAATGTGGACATCCCCTCCAGGGTGGTGTACAGGGGAAAGAACGCTTCCATGTTTGGATTCACCGTGCAGTCGCATGTGGACGGTGATCGGAAAATGTAAGTATTATTTTTAATATTTAAATTAGGGTACTTATTATTACATAAATATTGTTTATTATGGTGATATTTCATAAAAGTTTATTATATATAATAGTTTTTATATGTTTTTAGGACTTTTGCAAAATACGCGAGCTCTATTTTTTTGCGTTGCAAAATGTAGATGTAGAGATGCGGTTTACGCTTTTGGTATGAATTAAAAAGGGTTATTTAAAGTATAAATTTAATCATAAAAATGAGTATTTCTAAACAAACACCTAACTGTGAACATAACGAAAGTCCTCAGATTCATTTTATCACTGAATCAACAATATTAATCAACATGTTTTGGCAGTCCGCAGTACCAACTACTTATCTATTCTAAAAAGTCTTATGTTACGAATTTTAGTATGTAGAAAACCTTGAGAGTCCAGTTCTGTAAACACAGAAACAGCTATTATCAATGAATAAGGATTACAAGTGAATTCAAATAAATTTAAGTTTGTAAAGTTTTGTATACAAATAATATCTAATTAAAATATTAAAAAGTACAAAATAAGTAAGTAAGCACACATAGTCAAAAATAAATTAAAGATTAGAAAAAAGATTCAAAATAATTATATAAAGTAGACCGACTTTATTTTATTTCAGTGAATATAAATTTATCTTACAGCTAAACCTATCTCTACATACATTTATTTATATTCACTCGCTCTCTCAGTCAATGGATATGTAGAGTTGCTAGTTGTAACAAAGTATCCTTCTTCGTGGAACTTCAGAAATCGTTGTCTCGATACAATGCAAGCCCATTATGGTCATTCGGAAGGCTGCGCGTTTCTCGAGCGGCGTCATATCGGGCTCAAATATGACATCATCAACCGCCGAGATCATAAGTGTGAATATTAGCATGCCAATTGATTCGTGGCCGCGTAAGTAGGTACTATTTAAAACGATATTTTGTCTATCGCAATCATACTACGCTACGCAACCAAAACAGTTGTGTATGATGCTGGTATTTAGGATGTTAAGTCTTGCTATTCTGATTCTAACTATTCAACCCACCAGTTTTTTTGAAGACTTCTGAAAATGAATAGGTAGGGTCTTAATCGATGCCATTTCAACTGGACATGAGCATTCAAACTTTCTGTCTTCTTCAGATCACAGTGAAATGGTGTCTTCAGGTCTATAGTCAGTAATTACAGTTTTTTCCAAAATCTATTCTTAGCCAGAAAACTCGACAGAATAGTTTTACTTTAAGTTTTTAGACTGTGTATTGTCTCGGTCGATAATTTTGTTATTAACTGACCGCGAGATTGTTCGCGCGGACTTTGGAATTTGTGAAAAGAAATGAAAATAAAATTAATGAACGTAATAATGAACTTAAAAAAATATCCAACGTAACATATCTAACGTCACAAGGCATTAATACTTTTACTCGTATCAACACCTGTACTCAGCTTTAGAATTGCGATATTACTCACAGTGCGATAACTGCAAAGTTCATTCGTCAATGAGTCGATTGCTTCGCACAATAACCTCTGTATCGAATATCTGAGTGGTCCCAAGTGATGACAGACGGATTCCTTTCTATCGAGAGCTCGCTCGTATCCCATTGCCATACGCTCAAAGACTCAAGACACTCAGACTGGAGATAAGACTTAATTGAGCGTTTATAATTTATTCGCATGCTTTGACCTCTAACTTTTTTCATCGTTTATGCCTATAATGTAGCGAATTATGCATATAATATAATATAACCTTGTATTTACTATGGTTACACTCATACGTAGAACCCAAATTAGCTGTTCATTTCTGGTAAGTAGGTACCTATGTTTTCATCACTGAGGCATTTATAGTGTTTATCGTGAAATTGTTTGTACGACAGAAGACTAAAGTAAAAACTATATCTAAGTAAGTTTTCCTTACATGTAGATTTTAAGTTTGATGCGGATGGCAAAAATAACGTGATGTGCTTAAATCACAGACATTTAGGTACTAATTTTTATTCAGTGTGAATTTTTCCTTTAGTAAAACCTGTTCTTGGACAGAGAGTTAACCGTATGGAATTGAAATAACTGGAAGGTTTTGGAAGGAGGTGAAGGAAGACAAGTTCGCTAGAAATTGAGCTGTATTGCCTAACTTTACGTATAAAACAATGATTTAAAACAGCTCCTGAACCCCGGGTGGCAATTAATTAGTTGGGATAAAGAAACATTTCCTTCAATAAATAGGTAACAAAATAAGGAGAACAGCCGCCATAAAGTACTCGTATGTATCGTCTTGTAGAAATACATGTATGTTACTTGATATGGCCGTAAAGTTTAATTCTGCTGCTAAGAAAAATACTTACAAAAATATCTCAGCAACACATGCCTGGTCTATTTAACTGAGGCGTTAAGCTCTATCTTGATCGTGATGTACGACTATCATCGAAATTAACGATCGCGAATCTGATAGCGTCGCGGCCGACGATAGTTGATGCATTCTGCAGACATGACCCGCTGATCGTGATCCATACACATCCATAGACAATGTTTATGGATAGGCAGACCATAATGCAACTTAAACTGAGATAGAAAATAAATACGAGGGATACAGGGACCCCTTCGATTACGTTACCCATTGGATGTGACGGCTCAAGAATTCAGCAAGCTATTGGATTCAAAAGGTCTAGACCGAGGGTAAATGACATAAATTCATAAAGGTCGTAGTCTCATGGATTTTTAGAAGGCATAAAAATTAGGCAGCTGCATATTCAGTGATTAGGTGCAGTGGTTGTCTTGCAATGATTTGTAGAGAGGTCTATTGCATAAAGCAAGATGTAATCGCATTTTTGTCTCTTTAACTTTAGTATGTTTAATGCTCATTAAAATTACATAATTAGCGGAGACTCTGGTACAGATTCAAATACTGGGAATATCCCGATCTAAACGTAATGTTTGGTAACTAATCTATCTATGGGTGGTAAGTTTCGTTTTTGATATCTAGATCACGAGTCAGACTCAACATTTAGATATAAATGTTTTTAAAAGCTTTATAGAAGCTTCGAATGAGGTCTATCGGTCGCCTGGACATTATGATATGGTCTACTCAATATGTAGATAAAATAAGTGTTAAAAACCATAGTTCCTTACTTTATCCCGCTTTCACACTAAGAAACCACCTATTTTAATTTAATTTATTACCAAAAAAATTGATGCAAAAACAAAGAATTCAGTCCCCAAAATGATTCTATATCTCTTCGATTTAAATAGTTTCAAACGAAGTATTTCGGGAATCTCTGGAAGACTGCGTTCTGAGGAAATCCCGTCCCGGTTTATCACCGGGACACCACTTGCTTATTTTAACCACGAGGGCTCGAGAGTTCATTGGACTTGTAAAAGTCACTGTGACATTTTGTTTCCGAACGTCACATTAGTAGCACCTTTGTTCTATATTTAATTAAAGCAGGAATTATTTTTAGGCTCTATTTTTAAGAAAAAATATGTAAATTAGATACAGCTATAGTTACAGACTTACAGTAGGTAATCAATTTTCGAATCGAGGTTCCTTATAGTTGCACAAAAATAATTTTAATTTAGGTTTAACTTGACTTTATTTGATTTAACATAATACAAAAGTTAATAACTACTAAGAACTGCACAGTTGTACACACCTACTATTGAAGCTCAATAAGATCACAGGACATTCAAAAATGCGACAGAATTTTATTCAAGGTAGATACTTTTTTGAGGATGGAGGAGGATTCTTGAGGATGATCCTATCTGATATTTGTATGTTGCTTGTCTCTTCGAAAATACGTACCTATGAACGAGTAGTCAATGTTGCAGTGACATCAATAACATTATTATCAATTGTCTTAATAGAGCCAGTGAATATTAAAACAACTGACATTGCGAATATTATTGCAAAGGAAAGAGCAAGATTAACGAAGGGAAATGATTACACATACCGATGGAAATAATGGTTTTTGTATAGTGGTAAGGTATTCAAATGAAAACCAGATGTGATTGCCTTCATCTTGGCAACCCTTTTAATACCCCACTGCTGGGCTCGGGTCTCTCCCCAACCTTTTGACATAGCTAATCTATCAACTCTTTATTAATGACAGTGCAACTCGTTACATCACTTATGATTCAGCTCCTTCGATCATTAGAATAATTGGGCAAAATGCATCATCACGAATGCATCACCATTATTTAATGTTAACGATGAATAATGTTTACTTATATTGCTCAATTAGTTAATACATTTTACTTGGTGCCATTATCGCTTATGAAGTTATAGTGGTTTGTAGGTCAATAACTTTGTAGAAGAAATAATATTGACATTGCTTTCTTTTAGCTGGTTGTCTGCGTTAAATTCTGGACGATACCTTTACTTTATTCTTACTTAATCTTTAATTATCCAATTGCCCAAAGAATTTTCGAGATAGAGAGAGAAGTTGTTTTGAATATATTTTACACTACAGATTTTTTTACTAACGATTTCTGTTAACGGTTGTAAATATGCAGTTTACTTTAACTTGCATATGGACTTCAACATGTGTCAATGTCTTCAAAACAAATGTGCAATTCATCGCTTGATTATCGTGTTCAACCTCTTATTATTTCTGACGCCCCATCCCCAAAAAACAATGGGACGCAAAAATTTCAATTCTGGAACCGGAAACATAGCCGGCATCACATGCGCTGCACATGCGCGCCCGCCGCCGCGCCCTTTTTAACTTTTTTCACTTAATTTTAAGCCTAACAGGGCTATTTCTGTTGTGTGGGGTGAGACGTCGCTTCACGCTTGATTTATGGAGAGTTTTGCTTACAAATACTCGACAAGAAGGCCTTTTTTAAAAGCATCTACATGTCATTAGGTCTGCGCTCGACAAGTAAGCCTTCATGCCTCTAATGGTGAGATAAGTAATGACTTTGGACGTTTACAGATGCGGTCAGATGGGTTTTTTATCGATCGTTTATTGATGTCGAGTTGTCGAAATGTAGGTCCGTGCGTGCATACATGTGTGATTTATGGGTGGTTTCACTTAGGAGCATTCGCGTCAGATGGTTCTTTGGAGTAATCAAATTGAAGAGGAATGTAAATGTGGACACTAGGCTGTGAGAAGAATGTTTTCGTTATCATGCCAGTCTATGGAGAACTTTAAGGCAGATAGATGAGATGTCACTAATGTAAAATGCACATTGCTTACGCCCTAAATTAATAACCGATCTACAGTTTATTATGGATTGACGTGGATAGTTAGATACTGTTTGGTTACCAAAATAAGCAAAAGACTCAATAAAATTTCTTTGATAAAAACAAAATGTTGCTTGGCAACTAACCTTAATCTCCGGCGTTAGACACACTGAGCCACAACCGCAGCGATCTTCCCGGGATTTATCGTAGAAAAATATAACGTCAGTGTGAAACAACTCGGAGAGTTCTAGCACACTGGGCTACAACCGCAGCGATCTTCCCGGGATTTATCGCAGAAAAATATAAGTACCGTCAGTGTGAAACAACTCGGAGAGCTCTAGCTGGCATTAATCGTCTGGTCCAGAAATAAAGCAGTAGGTACAGTATTCGTACATAAATAACCGTGCTCGTATCTTATCAGCCTTGCGCCTCCGAGGGATCGCCACGGTGCGGACCCGATAACCCTTGACCCCTGGCGCCGACAAGTGCATCATCACAAAAAACCCAAACCCAAATACAAAAAGTTCCCAACATTGAGCGACACTGGGAACATTTTGGAAAGAAACTCTAATGCCACATTATGGATGTCTACGTTTCTTTCTACAAGTAGCGATTGCGAGATAACTGCAGGATGCGGATAGCTACATCTATCTTTTAAACAACTATGAGTAGGTACATACCTACCGTCGTATGCAGCCGCCCTGCCGCAAGGCGGGCTGGCAAGACACTTTTATGCTTTAAGGGTTTTGTACCCACAGGATAACTTGCAATTCCTATTACATTGCATCGATAAATCAATAGTAATCTTGTAAAAATCGATGAGGTAGCAGAATACCTAGCCTAGACACCTTTTCCTACTTTTACTTATTTTTCTCGCTTTACTATGGAGAGGAGCAGACGTATGTCCTAAGCAGTGGCATTCTCTACCATCTCTATATTTTTATGATCTCTACTAACCTATGCGATAGGAAGTTCCGGACTTATCAGCATAATGGACGTCAAGACATTGAAAACACACGCGCTGATTGGAAAAAAATCGGATACATTGCAGAAAAATCTCTTCAATTTTAAAGAAGATCTAACGGAAACGCGAGAAAGTATATTTTGGCGAGACGTAACGTCCGCTCGCAATCGGGCGCGCGCGCATCGGGCCGTGACCTCATTACCAATATGGCGCCTCCGACCTCAACAACACACACGCATTGTATGACGCTCGCTTTTGTAACTGAAGCTGACATTGAAGACAGCACATTTCTGGAAAAAGATAACAAATTAATATTGTCGTGTGCTTAAAATTGAGTAGTTTTTTGAACGACTTTACAGATTTCGAAATTACAAAGAATCATTTGGGGGAATTCACCGGAATTCTACACGTTGTTTTAGAACTTTCTATGTCAAGACACCTAACTCTCGTCTTCGTATTCGTCTCTGCACCGTCGTCATCCCTCCTACAGGATCAAACCTACTGGCTTGAAGATATTAGATTCGTGGCTACATTTAGAAACTAAGATATTTACCCCTACAAACATGATATTATAATATTACTATATTACCACTATATGTGAGTGTGGTAGTAGTTACCTCCCTGGTTCAATATACAGGACCACCTACTACGATAGCACATCAAACACGCATAAAATATTACCACACAAGGCAGAGTACCTACTTTAGTTACAACTTCTGTTAGTAATACACCAAATTAAAAAGGTCATTGAAAGCGACAAGTGACTGGTAATAGTGGTAATTAGTCCACTAATTGAGTATGACTTTGAACTTGCATGTTGTATCACTTTGTTCATCAACACAATTGCACTGACAATTTTGACACCAGACGGTCGCAAGGGTAGTCCGGTTGCTCCAATTAGGATAAAGCATCATGAAGTTAATGTTCTTATTTAAAAAAAAATTGGCAGTATTGTCTGAAACGACAGACGACTTAGACTTATCGACTCACTGCATTGTCAGGTCTGCAGGTACTATGAGAACGACGTAGGAATAAGTCCTTTACGCTGACCTAATGCGGTATGATATACTTCGTAGGCTGTTGAGAAAATTATGGAGATCTCTTTACGCCAGTTGCCTCGTCATTAAACTTTCAGGCATGCAGAAAAACATGGTGAAATTTTCTAATTTAGTACCTATCTATCACCTCATTCTTCGTTCTAAAACTTAACAGATCTTACGATTTGATTTGTTTCATACACATGTCACAATATTTTAGAAATGGATTATTATTATTTACACTTTCAATTATTTAAAGATATCCATAGAAGTATTGTCATTCAATATCACACTCTGCTGCGTTCTCGAAAAATCCGTCATGGATTTGTAAAGTGAAATTTTCCTTAAATATATTAACAAATTGACGTAATTGAATTACACAGAAAGGGATTAAAACAACAAACATTTTCCCTCAGCGCCTGGGTCATCGATGAACATTACTTCTCCGAACGCGCGCCTTGACCCAAAACGCGCTCAGATTAAACTCAGAACTCGCAAGGTGATCCCCCTAAGGATAATGTAAACTTGTTTTTACTCTGCATTCTCTCTGCTTACAAGAACATGCATACAGTATTCGGCGTCATAGGCAAATACTCTTTAAAAATGCCTGGATACACGCTGGAATTTATTTATTTTTAATCACACCTGTAACTAACTCCTGTTACATTATAATTTACTACTTTGCTACATACATTTCACTTGCGACCATTTATATGGGAAAAATAGGATTGCATTGGGACCTTTATGCACTAATGTTGCAGTATACTGCTTCTGCTTTTAGCAGGTTGAGAGAATTTATTCGAATGTAGAGCTGACTGCTAGGTGTGTACCCTTTTGATGTGCTATCCTCAGTATGACTTTCTTTTCGAATTTATGAAAGCTGGCGATCACTTATTTAAGCCAAGATCCCGTATGGCAAACGCATAAACCCTATTTATTTATGAATGACCATAATATATTATATACATTCAGTAGAACTGCAAATGCCAATAGTATAACGACCTCTCTCCACGTATAAGGAATAAATCGATCATTAATAATATCGATTATCGTTTTGCAATAGTGCCCTGGATTCTTTTTTACTTTCATTTATGTTATTGACTCATTCATCAAATACTGCAAAGTATAACGGTTTGTTGTGATTTATGTGCAAGCGCCATGAAGAATAAAAATTTGCGCAATTGATTGTACGTAAGTATTTAAAACGTCTTAAAAAGGAGAAGGTTCAGGCCGCCTTTCAACTAGCAAGGTAGAATGATTACAAATGATGATTCATAATGTCCCAAGAACGGGCAGAGTGGTGTCGATTATGGGTGGCCTAAGTCCAGCAGTGAACAACAAAGGGCCGAAAGGTGAATTGTAAAATTTTAGGAAAAAAAAAATTGCTTACATACCTATTATGCACAACACATGCCTACTTAATCATAAGCGTTTAGATAATCACACAATAGGTATTGCATTTCGTGACGAATTTATTGTGTGTTTACGTATTTCAATATATCCGTTTGTCTTCACTATAAATGGATTACAAACAGACCACAAACCATTCAACGATTGAGATTCAATGTAGTGTAATTGTACGGCAATTAACTTACTAATGTGCATTTATCAATAGCCAATGCCTTGTTAAAACCTCATCAATAATACATTTCAATCACAATTCCTTGCAGGAACTCATTTTGAGTTAAATTCTTTCATTTGAATCACCGTTTCTTTATATGTATGTGGTCAGTAACCCATTAATGACCCACTACAGGGTCGGGTCTCTTCTCGCAATGAGAGGGATGTAGGCCGCCATCCACCACGCTGGCCAACTGCAGGTTGGTGGACATATGTATCGTATGTGAGTTCTTAGATAATTCAGTTTAAAAAACAACGACGTGAAGAGTAAACTAAGCTTGCAAAGTAGGTACCAGGTGCGAGCAAGAATCTCAAACAATCCATATCTATAACAGTATGTAGGTATGCACTATGTATGTATATTTAGTAAGTACGACTATGATATTATAAGGTCGATGACGCAATCAGACTACAATCTGAAATTTATTTGCACTGTTGTAGGTTGTATGATTGAAATAAACTGCGTTCTAACCGAACTTACATGTATAATGTACTCTAGATAACAGTAAAGATATTTAAGTACTGTTTTTATAAATACATATTGATAATTTGTCTTAGTTTCCTTAAAATCTAATATGTTGTAATAAACATTGAAAATAAACATTGGACCTAATTTGCAACCATGGGGAACTCCATGCTCAACATAAATATCTTTGAGGCTTAGTTTTGACAGTCTAGATTTATTATAATGTTATTAAGTAATAAGCATATTAACACAAAAAATACATCTCGTAGCCCATATATAATATCTCGTAGGCCATATTATTTTCGCGTAGATGCAATCAGATGTCTTCGACAAGTCGGTATTGATATCTAGTAAAGACAACCGACGATGTATGGAAGCGCGGAAGCTGTTGGGAGTTGGAGGTTACGGTGACATACACTGATGAGTCAAGGTGAGGCAGGTGAGTCCGCCTCACGTTGAATAAGTATATTGATGACTCGATTCATAATTCAACCGATATTGGTTTTTATTCGTCATCGTTTAGTGTCACGTTTGCTGAGTAAGTTTTTAAAGCACACAATGAAATACGGCTAAGATTAGCAGTGGTTTATACTTTGGAAGAAAATGTTTTGGTTTCGCTCACAGGTATTACCTATGACTTGTGAAATATTTTATGTAAACTTCTTGTCATCTAGTCGTTGTAGTCTCGTTGTGGTCCTTCACTGGCCTGTCAGACTGTCAGTTGAAGAATCGCAGGCTCATGAACATGAGTGACATTTTCAAAGCGCCTGCTGCCTATACAATAATTGTTATAGATCCATGTAACACAATGCAAAAATTTGCAAACACAACGCATTGCATGCAAATATTTATAACTGAACGTGAGCTCGCAACGTTGCATACTGATGGGCGCAGAAACGGAAGGCGGAATGGCGTTTGCGCGCCCTAAAAAGAACATTTGATGCACAAGAATAGGGCATAGTCTGTCGCAAAGATTACTGGTATCCGATAGCCAATATCTAGTGACATAAAAAACAAAGGACCGGACACAGTGTTACCGGCGGCCGCCAGGTGGCGCCAGGGAACGCACGATTTGTATGCGCGTGCGCAGGCCGCGCTGCGGATGCGACGCCTCGGCGGAAGCGCTATAAAGTGAAATTTAATTGTTATTAAAACACCATCAGTGTTTCTGGGAACGAGCGGGGGTGTTGTAATTGCGGTAATATCATTTTAATACCTCCTTACTCGGTCATAATCGTCAGATTTGTGTTGATCACCATTTAATCGTTAATTCTCTGTAATAACGTACTGTAAGCTAATTTATAACTAATGGTCATTTTCTGAATCATCATGTCTATATAGCATTAATTATGCACTGCAACATGCATTAAATCGAATATGTTTAGTTTTACATTTTATCTTAATGTATCTTTTTCTTAAACCAATGTATATTTCAATCGAGCATAATCTATTAGTTTAAGATAAAGTTTAGATGTTCGGGTCGCAGTAACCTCAATGACCTGTTTTCAATTACGAATGTTATCCACTTGTTTACTATGTACATGTTTATCAATCATCAGGAGCTCGTTGATATCAGCTTGTGTGATAGCCATTTATATTTTGAAATTCAATTCAAATTGAATTCAATTAGTATAAACTTTAATAACCCTAATTCCATTAAAAAATAAAAAATAAAATAAAAAATTATTGCTGTTCTTAATTTTTTATTTTTCGACATTCTTTAATTCAAAATGTGATTACCACTCATCCTATCTACTTGTATATTATATTGTCACTTGTACTTTCAGGTAGAGCAATTGTTGGTAGAGCGATATAATGGTAGTGTGATCGTAACTCACTCGGGGTTGTGCCTGACCACCCTTATGATTATTTATTATTAACATCAAGAGGCCCTTGTGTACACATTTACATTTCTACGTAAATTGTAGGCCTCCTGTGTGCGTGCGAGTTGCACAAAATTGTTCGAGTAACTTCACCGTCGCGTTAATCGACTATTATATACGCTAAGCGCCAATTCCGTTTGTCATCTTAGCCACAAGATGGCGCTGCTTCAATCCCATAGAAATCGACGTATTCGCGCTCGATACGTTCAAGCGAAAATGTTTTGTCACAACTCGCACTCAGCACACTGATGTTAAGTGGTCAATGCAGACCATGGAAACCCACACCCAACATTAAATAGAGAAGAAATCGTCGTACGCGCGGTAAGGAACCTTCCCAGGTTAGCTACTATGGCCCTAGCACCAAGAAATAAAAAACCCGGCAAACAGTCGCCCTTATTGTTTTATTGATTTAATCGTTGCTCAGTGCAGTCGCTGCGATTTTGTTTACTTATCTCGACTTCCGCCGAGTTGGTTGAACCCGGCTTGCACCACTTATCTAATTGTAGGTTAATTGCCCACTAAACGTTATTGAATAATGTTTATCTTTGTCAATAACGCTTATTATGTAATAGCAACTACAACTATTAAGTTAGACACCTGTTTTGGAGTTAGTTGAAAAAGTTCAAACGTGTTTTTGGAGTTTTTAAAATTAACCGATTTGATTAGAATTAAAAGTAATATTTCTTAATACTTATTACCCACTCCATTAGCTGAATATTTAAACATTTTAAAATAATTCTAGGTTCTACACTATAAACTGTGTAAAAAAGCAGACAGCTACGTGCATTAATTTTATGAATCAAAAAGCCCAGGGTGCAGTGTCACTCCAGCTTTTGAAAATGTCAACCGACACGCAATCCGCCCATTGGGAATTTTTATGACGAATACCTATATTGTTAGGTAACTCTTGTTTACAGGGAAAAAGGTAGTTTTTGAAATCTACACGTAACTCACGTAATCTGACGTAACTCAACGAATCACGTTTTATTGTAATAATCATAGTCCTTTTTCCTTCAAATTATTTAAATTTAAATTTTCTATAGGTATTCTCGTATCTATAAATCAATAAAATATTTTGTGGAAAGTAATGAAATGTACTTAAAATATTGGTGAAAAAACATAGAAGGAAAAGGGATTAGATTATGTAAGATTGAGGTCTACATTAACCTTACCTTACCAATTTTATTGTAAGTTTTCGTTGTAAGATTGAATCCCACGCAAGAAAACCTTGGGCCTTGAGATTTATAAGAAATGAATGACGACTTACTGAGTCATATAATTGTTCAAAGTAGGTAATTAGTAATCGAGTAACGCATGAAAGATTTAATTTTGCTAAATTATTAGGTACTTATTCATTTCTTGGTTATTTTAAAACGATCATTAACAAGATCGTAGAATACGACATACAAGTGACATAACCATTCCTGATTCATTTCATTCATGCATTCGTGCCCGCGACTTCCTCCGCGTGGAATTTAAACATCTTACTATATAATTCTAACAGTAGCCTTAGTTACTCCTTATTACATCGGCTATCTGCCAGTGAAAGTCCCGTCAAAATCTGTCCAGCCGTTCCAGAGATTAGCCGGAACAAACTCAGACAGACAGAATTTGACAACGTGGTGGACTAAGGCATCCTTCTCATTGTCTGAAATATTCCAGTGGATTATATTGTCTTTCGCCTATTGCACATCTATTGGAGTAGCGTGATACATACCTAAGTGCATTAAATATTCGACTCTACAAACAGTGTTACTAAGTATGTGGCCCAAACATACATACTCGTAATTGAAACTTCATCGCAACGCAACTTGTGAATCATGTCAACAACAAAAAGTGTGCTAGTCGCATACGTCAAACTCTTATAAACAATAGCGATTGTAGTCTTACATACTGGTACTACATTCGCATGACCAAGTAGAGTCCTCGGGCGGTCATCTAGTGAATGGGCGGTGACGTCACGCTGCCCACGCACCGCCATATGGCTTAACCGGTTCGATTCCGTCGTTTATTTTAAGCATGCTCCAATTACGTTCATTGAGTAACGTTATGTGAAAGAATTTGACAAAATTTTGATTGCATTCGGTGGGTTTTAACAAATTTTGACTTATTCCTTGTGAAAGTATATTCTTCGATTGATTGTTGATGAGAAGAATCTTAGCTAAGAATTCTGCTGTAACAGTGAAGGGAAACGTCGTGAGGAAACCTGCAGCCTGCAGCCTGCTTAAGATCGCCATTATTTTCTCAAAGGCAAGACGTCCACCAACCCGCACTAGGCCAGCGTCGTGGACTAAGGCTTACAACCTTCTCATTGCGAGGGGAGACCCGACCCTGCAGTGGGTCACTAATGGTTTATAGAATATAGACATCTAATCTAGAAAATGTGCCCTCAATTATTGTGAAAATCGCGAATAACTACTATTTTACGTGATCTGTACGCCGAAGCTGCAAAAATTTGTCTTTGAAGCAAAATTTTATCTCGTAATCAGAATATTGATGTACCTAGTTGAATCTCTAAAATTCTGTGTTCATATAAGGAGGCGGTATTTGTAAATTAGGTAAAGGCACGTTAGTATTCCGACCGTAATTGCGTGCTTTAACTGGGTGCTTTTATAGACTTATTTTGAATACGAGTGCCAAGATGTGGCTAATTTTAGAACGAACGCGCTTCGCCTGATTGGTATTTAATTAGGACTCTCTGAAAATACATTAACATCAGCGACAGAAATTAATTCAATAAGTTCAAAGTGTAATCTTTAGTTCATCATCCATCCGCTCTACCCATTATGTCCTGATGTAGAGACGGGAAGGACTCAAGCCTACGGTGGGATTTGGAGAGAACTGCACCCTTTCATGGCCCAATGTTATGGAGCATACTCTACCATGCTGCTCCAAGGAGGATTGGTGGAAAAATATAAAATAAGTTATATTTCAAAATGGGTCGTCGACGGCAACGTACGAGTACTTATGTGTAAACTAGACTGTGCATGCGGCTTCGCCCGCGTGGATTTTAGAACTTGATGCAGAGAAGGAAAAAAAGTATCCTATATGTTAATCCAGGTTCTGATCTATCCGTGTACCAAATTTCATCCAAATCTGTTCATCCGTTTTTGCGTGAAAGAGTATCAAACATCCATCCATACTCACAAACATTCGCATTTACAATAGTAGGTAGTAGGATAAAGACGCACATGAAACTGAAAGAAATAATTTAATGAAATGTGTTGGTTTGAAATTGTGTGTTTTAAATGTTTGTTAATTGAAAAAGAGATGTGACACCAGACTATTTGTGTATCGTATAGATAGATGTACGGACATCTGTATCAACATAACAACTCGTAGCGATCGATGCCACAAATGTAGGTACGTACATTTCAATTCAAATGAATTCGTATGTACGTTGCATCTTGATACAATCAATACTCGTAGCATATGAGGCTATTCATATAACCAATTGGAAATAACACGTGAATGTATGATTAGATAAATAAACAATACATTAAAAAATTATAGTAATTGAGTGGCAAACCGGCATGCGACCACCTGATCATGGACACCTACATCCAACCTCAAATAGAGAAGAATCCTATCTGGGGACAACCCCAGATACTCTGCTTTGCTACTCATGAGGACCACGGTGTTCGTCTCTACTCGTAAAGTATCAACTTAGAATGTAGAGCCTTTTAATGAATAGCTATGAATAGCTGTATGATTGTTGTTGCAGTATATTGGATCTGAATAATTTGAACAGCGTTCGTACTTTCCTTGTATTTGTTCCTGGGATTTGTTCGACGTTGTCGTCATTCATTCATGACGCTTGCGGTTCCAGTGTGAGTCGACAGTCTACATGTCTGCTATTATCTGTACAATAATAACCACAATACAATTACCTATTCATATCGCTTTATTAAGTTGAGGCAGCTGCTAGAAATAATATCTATCGTATAAAAAAAGCGTAAAAAGCACACTCGTTCGAAACGACGCATTGGAGAATCAATCTGTTTGCAAGCTACGGTAATGACACACACAGGCACAGCCTGTATGCTGCACAATTCTTAAAAAAACAATCCCAACTATTAACTGTCTGTATTTCAAAAGATGGAGCGCATAGAAGACGTGCATTATAAATCTCGATACAGGGAGCGTGACCGCGAGGTTGCTACTGGTAGCTTCTCGGAAGACTTCTTAGCACACGCGCATGCCGGGAGGACCAGTGGCGGGATTGGCGACAACCAGCTCCACTGAACATGGGTGTACGATAAGCGAGTTATCACTATATTAGACAAAGCACTACGCAATGTCTAGGTCTTGATATTTTGCAGTACCTACTGAAACAACCCATTCATTTCAGTGCCAACTAGTTGAATAATAGGTTCAAATCTATTTTAAGTAGCTATATTGCATAGACAGAGTGGTTCAAGAGTAACTATAAGTAACGATGCATTTTTGAGAAGTCAATCCATAAAACGATCATTTATTTGAAGGTCTTAATAGTAATCAAATCATCTTATACAATAATTTACATATTATATTTAATACAAGTAATCATTTCACACAATTACTAACTTACACTAGTGTCAGATTTTCGTTATCAATTAACTCCCGGCCGTTAATTCGTAGAATATTTACGAGAGTGAAACTAAGAAACCTGGTTATTGTCAGTTTATTACATTTACCCTAAAACCTTGTGTTCCCATTTCAGTCACAGAGTTCTTCTACAGTATCAGTTGAAGTTCAATTTCTTACTATCTCTTCGCTACACCTTCGCTACACGCTTGCTGTCAAACCACCAGCATCGTAGACCGACTGTCCGTGACTAAACCACTGTAAACACAGCCTTACCGCTTCAGAGTCCTTACCATGAATAATTGCTGTAAGATACCAATGCATTCTAAGTATGAAATGAGCTATTTATTTAAACACCACAAAACTGTCTTATTTCTAGACATCGCTGTATGTTTTCCTCAGTGTATCGCGCCAATATTTTTGTTATGAATTGTAATTGTCATGACGTCCATCTGACTTTCTGTTGGAAAAGCTATTCAAGCTTCAAGTATTCTTCAAGTATTTAGTACCTATTGTAGTACCTCTTATAACGTTACAATTAATTCTTAGTATACCTGTGTAATAAAAGGGTAATTTCTGTTGGACGAGATATTCAAGCTTTGATTATTATCATTAAGTATTTAGTATAATAGAACCTATCTCTTAGAGAGATTAGAAACCATAAAATTATTTCTTATGCACCTGTGTAATAAACAGGGAATTCCTATTAAAGCGTGCTGTTTAGTTTTATTACATATCCGTTACAAAATGATTTTATACCGTTTGAATTTTCATTTTTATTTCATCAGTTAGCTAGTAAAGTTCTTAGGAGTGCTTTATTCTGAAAAGAAAAGAAAAGAATGCGTTTATTGTTGACTGTTACACGAGAAATATGTTACAAAAAATATAATAAGTTAAGAACAGTCTACCCTATGCGGGCATATAATAATTAATGTTCACCTATAGGACTTATTTATATCATTTTGGTTCTAACTTTAACCAGAAGGCATATTGAGATTGAAATTCATTTCGTAGGTATTTGAATAAAAACTTGCTACCTACTCAAAAATGCAAAAGATATTCGTTATTCGATCTTAGAGCGGTGGTCACTGACATTAGATTGATGGTACAGCAAACTGTGAGTGTTCATTTTCACACGCTACCGTCCAGGTGGTCTAGCCGTCGGATGGTGAACCCGAGTCGACGGCTTGAAATTCGACACCAACAAGATTGATGGCCGCTGCGACCTCGTACAGTAGGGGTCTTCCCGAGTATTGGACGCAAACTGACCGTGGAATTAGAAACCTAATCTTCTGAATTTAGTCGGCATTTTACGCGTAACAGTGTGGAAGAAATGAGCCATTGTTTTTCTATATTTCCTTAACGTAAGCTGAGTTATAGAGTAGTAAACCCTGAGAAAAGCGGTGCTATAGGTTTGACATGCAGCCTGTAGGTATCTATGATTGTTATGGATGTATGTTGATCTATGATTGTTAATGGAGAAGTGTTTTAAAAGGAAATTGATGCTTTTCGAACAGTCAGCGCTAGACAAGTTAATTACAGAAGCCCTAATGGGACATTTCAATATCAACTTTTATATTTACTAGACTGCTCGCGGCTTAGACGGCGTGGATTTTAGAACTTAGTGCAGATAAGGATACAAAGTATTCGCTAATATGTTAATCCAGGTTGTGATCTATCTGTGTACCAAATTACATCCAAATCTGTTCCGCCGTTTTTGCGTGAAAGAGTAACAAACATCCATCCATACTCACAAACATTCGCATTTATAATATTAATATTAATATAGTAGGATAGAAGTAGAAGTGAGTAGTAATATTCGGATTATTAAGGAGTAATTCTCAACACTTTTAAATGTAAGAGGTACCTTTTTGTTATTTTTGTAACCGGAAGTTATTGTACTTATTGTTGAACGCGTGGCGTCGCTAGTGTGATTAGAAGATCTTGAGAGAATTTTCGAGTTCTTAGCTATATCACATACAGCATCCGACTATGTATTCCTTAACAAAGTAGA
This sequence comes from Erynnis tages, assembly GCA_905147235.1. Classification (NCBI taxonomy): domain Eukaryota; kingdom Metazoa; phylum Arthropoda; class Insecta; order Lepidoptera; family Hesperiidae; genus Erynnis; species Erynnis tages. The sequence goes on from LR990074.1 coordinate 12,666,607, forward strand.
GTCATTTACGAGTATATACTCGGTACACACATTGCACTATATGTAGGTAGGTATATAGAGCATGCAACAATACTCAGTTACCTCATCCTGGCAGATACATATCTGTAGGTGTTTCAGCGCCAGTGTATAGGGTTCCCAATACAAGAATCTCACAAACTTTGCCATGAAGAAAATGCCAAATAATCCACTTAGAATGTTCATTTTCTTATTTGATGAACGCTAAAATCTTTCATGACATCCAAATGGAAAACTGCAACAACATTAAAATATTCTCTTTACTTAATTATACTACCCTTTGCAATAATATAATTATGTTGATTATGGCATATTTATTTACAGTATCTTACTACTTGTGTATCAGAACATAATGAAGGTTGGCTTAGAAGGAAAAGTTATTTTAAAACGATACATTACGCACTTAGTAATTGATAATAAATAATTTAAAAAAAAACATACAGACGAATTGAGAACCTCCTCCTTTTTTGAAGTCGGTTAATAACGCTTCACACTCACAGCCCCACACTAGGATTCTCTGTGTCGTGGGCGCCATGGACACACACGACAAGAACACAACACACCCAGACCAGAAACAGAAATTCAAATTCATTCATCTCTGCTCTGCTGGGAATCGAACCCAGGATCTTCCGCACAGCGCACCGTCTTGCTTAACCTCTGCGCCACTTGGGTCGTCAGAATTGATGATATATAATATAACATCAAAATGACGCGGCCTTAGCATCATAATAGCGGGAAACATAGTTTCTACAGTATCTTGAATTTTTGCTCTATTTTTGATTCCTTCACGGCTGGCAACCCTTAACGCAGCCAATATTTATAGAATAATAAACAAAGCTCACCTCGGCACCGATTGCGAGATAATTTTAGCTGCTTACGTTATCAGTCGCGATGTGGTTCTCGTCATGAACACGCTTCTGAGACTCTACTAACAATAAGATAACTATTTTTTAGATGCATGAAGATCCCATTGGAATACTGCTTGCTGGTTGTAAATGGTCTCTCTACACGACGAGACAAAAAAGATCAGGCCTAAAGGACAATTTTGTATCTCAGTGGCTATCGGGAAGTGAGATGATGATTGATGACACCAAAATTCCGAAAACTTTTCTTTAAGTAGACATCACAATATTACTAGATAAAGGCGTGCGCTGACGTCAGCGTCGTAATGTTAATTGTTGTTGTAAATAAATTATAACTGTCGGCGGTATCTTATAACTAATTCAATAGACAAGTGATTGACCTGACCTGAATTTGTTTCGAAATTCAATTGTTTTGACTACGTAATTGAAATACTAACAAGCCGATAATGCAGTAATGTTGCTATGTCTATACCACCTACTTACCTACGTACGTCAGTTTAAAGCAAAACGCTTTACATATGTAGGCTGCTCTCGTTATGAAGGCGTATGTCAAAACAGCTGGTTTGTTCATTTGCACCTTTCTCTGGTTAACGCCAATTTAACGCCCGTTGGTACTTGGCGTTGGGTATCCTTTGTTTAAAGTATAAAGAAGTATATTATATTTAAAGACATAGATATATATTAGACAAGAAGTATATTATATTTAAAGACATATTATATTTGATCTATCACTATCAAATATGCAAGATATAATTATTCCTGGCACCCTAGGCTGTGATGTACTGATGTATGTCTTCATCTAAGCGGTGACAGCCTAGTGATTAAGAATGTGATCTTTTACACGAGACGTTCTGGTTCGAATCAAAGTGGCACGCACCAAGCACGCACCGATTATTTACCTGAAGTTATGTGCGCTTTATAAAAAATAAATGTCACCTGTAGTAAGGGTCAACGAAAAATCCTGCATACCTGCACACCCGCACTGGGCTAGCGTGGTGGACTAATGCCTACATCCTTCTCATTGTGAGAGAGGAGCCCCGCAGTGGCTTACCAATGGGTTAAACGCGGTATTTATTAAAATTAAATGTTAAATGGGTATTTATTGAAATTGTAGATTGACGACTAAGAAAACTACTTGATTTTGATATTTCAATGAGACTTTCGAACAAACTAACTACGTAACTGAGTAACTACGGGTAGTTACTGCAATTGTGTTTATAAATAGTCTAACAAGCGAGTGGGGCTAAAAATAAAGGAGTTGTTAACTGCTCTCGCTTCCTGGCGATAACTTCCCGGTGTTAAATAAAACTTTATCGAGATGGGATTTGTGGATCCGTTGGGGTTAAGTTAAGACTAGGTATTCTCGCCACTTTGACGTTTAATGAACGTGAGATGAAGTGAATAAGAGAAAATTACTGAGTAGTTTTATATTTTGCGAGAGCGTTGTGTTGAAGTTTCATGAAAGAAAAACTCAGACCATAATATTATATTTATTTATCAATAAGTGAAAAATGTTGTTTTGGATGCGATCACATTAAAATCGTTGATTCAATACCCTTCAAAGTATTCTGTATAGATTAAAAAAATATTTTTTTAAAACCTACCTTTTAGTTATTACGCATATTTTCCAGGCAAAACAAAAAAAATCCGTTTTTTTGTCTCACAGTACCTCAAGATACCTACATAACACCTCAAGACTCCATTGTTTTACAATATTTTATAAATATTCATTCAAAAGGTTCCTTTGGTAACACCTGCGCAACAGAGCCGGAGATGCGAAGAGTCGATAATCAGTCCGACGATATAATTTAACGCACGCGAGGGAGCGGCACGTGCGGCTCCGGCACCGGGGAGGGGACAAGAGGGGACAGGAGGGGACAGGTGGCGATGGATTTAATTAGCTACAGAGACGCCGCTTCATTTACGGAACAAAGAGAGTACAGACCGCCGACCTCGTAGTCCGCCTTGAAGGAAGATTTCCTATATCTTGTGTTATCATCGTACAATCACATCCTCCATTTTATTATAGCGCCCTGGATAGAATTTGGAGTTATTTACTAAATGTTTTTCAATTTCATTCACGAAAACCTAAATGGAACAAACAGTAGAAATCAGTAAACGATTTCAATTTTTACTGTATGTAGCTTGTCTTCTGTGTCTTCTCTCTTATCCGTAGGTAGGTACCGACACCTTCCTGTTAAAGTTAAAGGTTTAAAAATATCCCTTCGTAGCTAAAGGGCAGGTTTAACATGCCATCCAAAATTACAGGCTGCATTCGAGTTAAAATGTAAGGTAGTGATTAAAAACAAATTAGGTAAATGCGGAGATTACCTTTGTTTTATCATTTTGAAAGATTGTTTTTTTTCAAAACAGGACTTATTTAAAATGCGAGCGGAAAATTTATTTATTAGAAAAGATTTATTAGGACTTGCTAAGAATAAAATTCATCTACCAATAAGGAATATGATTAAGCACTTGCTAAAAATACTGTTTTAAATTACGAAAGAAGAGAAACCTGAGAGACACTACTATGTTTTTACAATAACGGTATTCCGTTATTATTTTCCTTAAAAAATTAAATAGAATCATTCATTCTAAGCATAAGGCATTCGAAGTTACTCTTTAACTAATTAATCCCAAATAAACGTAGTCATAGCTTAGGAATAAGGTACAATTTTGCACTACATTTCTATGAATATTAGGGAAACTAACAGTAAAAAATTAACGAAATGCACACTATTCCATTTCCACTAAAATTTAAAGAAAAAGGCCTTTGACAAAGCTTTGTTGGGTACTCAGCTAGACGCAATAAAAACCCCGTTAACCCATTACAAAGATCGGTTAATTCGGTTTTATTTCATCAAACAATCCGGATATTTCACAAGAGAGATAATTAAATCAGATTGACGACGTCGGATGGTCTTAAACATTAAAGATGGTAGGTGGTCAGCAGGTGGCAGATACCTCAGTTATTACCGTTACAATTCTTTGCATTTAATTTTAATTAAAAGTAGCAAATGGTTATGCGGGCCACCTGATTTGAGCGGTCACTGCACCTGTGAATGACCACAACTAGTCTTATTATGCCCGAAGTCAGATGTGGTGCGGTTACCTTCGAAAGGATTACTTAGACGGCAGACTTAGCCCGTTTTTACGTAGGTACTGACAAACGACCGACTGACTAAAAGGAGCTTTGAACATACTATAGAGGTATTATACTAGAGCAGGGAAGCCAGGCTTCCAACTGTCATTCGGTTAAAAAGAGAGAGAAGATTGCGGTACCTTCTCTATATCTCTTCTCGCGCATGTGCAATATTGGGTTATTAGGCAAAATAAATGTTTCCTTTTATTTTTGTTTCTCTTAAAAGGTTTTTGTGAAAATATCAGATACTCATTGTTTTGTAACTTTTGAAGGAAAATTACAGTATTTTGAGTAACGATTAAGTAACGTGAGCCTAATCCGAGGGCCATAGATCAAGGCATAAAGGCGGCGGGTGGTCGCGTCACGCTAGACCTCTACAATAAACAGAGCTGTGTGTCTGTACTACTCTGTACACGCCATAAATTTCCACACTTCATCGTAAATGCACTTATGGGGCTACAATTCATAAGATTTGGGCGGTTAATGGTAAATGTTTTCTTGAGGTTTTACAATACAATACAAGAAAACATAAGCTAACGTAGAAAAAACACAATTGGCCGTTTAATCGATAAAAGCGATCTCTTCATTTAGGTGTGTACCGGTACGAAATGTAAAAGGAATTATTTAGAATTAATTTAATAATTAATCATTTAGTATACAAAATTGTTGTCAAAAGCTGTTTTATTTAGTATTTTCTTTGGGATAAAACTTGGTTGTATGACAAGCATAGAAAACTTTATTATTTTACAAATTATTGTTACACGTAGAAGTAACAAACGCGCTCATACTGAATTATATTTAAATAAAATAATATAAACGTCTACGCTCATCACTTAACCCTCTTGCATTACACGATTAGTATACTAATTATTGGGTAAGATCGCCCTGGCAGGACCTTTGTTGATCCTGATTTAGATAAGCCGAGGTCTCACGTAGACACTAATAACATTTAATTTATATGTTTCACCGCATCAAGCTTTCCCGCTGGTTTCCTTAAACGCCTTACCGTGATACTAGTGTTGTAACTACTTGTAACGGATCTTCGATTCCACATCCGTAATTGCGAAACTTCGGATTCTAAACATTGTATATGTAGTACGCAATAAGTATGTCATTTGATATTAAGCGATCACTGGAACTAAAGATGAAATTTAATTCTTCTGCAACCGTCCAACCCGTACCTCCACCATCCATCCACCTCCGCAAAAGTTCGTGTGGTAGTTTGACCACTTACGCTCTACGTCGTGGCAAATTTTCCATTGAGATTGTCGAAACATGTGCCTACTTAACGATCTTAAATTTACTTTTAATATTTTGATATTTAAATACCATTTTTAATGATATCCACCAGCCATAACCGTTCTAAGTACTTTCTTGGAATAATATTGTGCGTTTTACTTAATATATATTACTAACATTTTTATAGTTCTTATTTGAAATAATTTTTAAATTTTAAATACTAAAAAAATAAAAATAACGGACCATTTAGATACGGATTTTTTTCGGAATGCCTTTGCGGACATCAAATCTCCAGTTCCAAACATTCGCATCGATTCCCTTAAGACCCGTTACACTACAACACTACGTGATATATCGAAGGTAGTTAGCGGACCGCGGACTAACCAGGTGTTGATAATGTAGTAGCTGCTACTTTTATAGAATGTTTAACAACGTTAAACGCATGTACTCGTAGCTGTATTATCTCCTTACTGGTCTATTTTACAGTTTTCTAATGTTAAACTATTGAATAAATCGTCGTGCGGCTAGTTAGTGTATGTTATACCTTTTTATTGTGTAAGCGATAGCAGTAAAGCGAGATTCCGAACCATTTCATCAGCTGGATTTCGCTTTTGTCCATAAAATATTGTTTAAAGTTTTATTATTAGCTAAATTCAGCTTGGTATTAACAATACGACGACCCAAGTGGCGCAGTGGTTAAGATGCCGGTGCGCTGCGCGAAAGGTCCTGGGTTCGATTCCCAGCAGAGCAGAGATTTGAATGATGAATTTGAATTTCTGTTTCTGGTCTGGGTGTGTGTATTTTTGTCTTGTGTGTGTCCATGGCACCCACGACACAGGGAATCCTAGTGTGGGGCTATGAGTGTGAAGCGTTAAAAAATACTTTTCATTTCTTACGTGTTATTTATTTACACTTCATTAATAAATGTTTTGTAAGTATCGTTACAATTAAATATATTCATTTCGTTTAGTCTTTGAGCTTTTTTTTAATTTTTTTTTTCTAAAATACATTTTTACACAAGTAAACGTCTTGGGGCGTAAGTAAACCCTCTTCGACATTATTATCTTTCTTTCTTCTTACCTGCTTTCTTCTATTTCTTTTAAGTATCTAGTTATGTGGCGTGTACGAAAATATCTTTATTTCATTCCGCTAGCAACAAAATTGCACAAAGCGCTCAATTGTTTCTTACTACACACACGTACAGTACACTTCACGATCGCATGACGTAAGACATTTATCAGTTGCGGAGATCCAAGGGCGCTTTCATTGGGAACTGGAACGCCTCCCACACTGCCCCAGTGCGAGATGGCAAGTGGCGTATGAGGAATTTACCATGTCTTATGTGTTGCGTTATAAAGGTTTTCAAAAATTGCACAAACGACACCATTTTTGCGTCTTTAGCAATAAAAAGAGGTCTAAGTATTTAAGGTGCACCACAGAAATGAAATTACCATTATACTTACAAAATTTGATATCAATAAAAAGGGACGTATCAGCAGTTCCCGACGGTATAAGAGCGACCTAAACATAAAAAGACGCTATTTTTAGCTGTCCAATTTTTGATATTCTGACACCATATTAAAAATATGGTGGGCAAATCCATCGAGATATCCTGACAGTAGATTCTTGCTGGCTAAAATTCCACGGCGTTCCTCTATACGTATCGGGATCCTCGATACACTTTCGGATTCTTTAACAAGATTAGACCTCCGCTACCTAAACACAGACTTGTAGCGGTGTGATATCTACAGTAATATGCATTGCGACGCAAGCTGCGAATAAATTAAACAATAGAATACGTCACACGCATCATACATAGACTGGCCAATTAGAAGACGTATCATTGAACGCGCCATCAGAGTCCCATAGAATCTAAGCATACCTATCTACTCATAAATGGTCAAAAATTATATCATTGACTTGGTATATGCGTGGAAGAGTTACAATCACTTATCAGATCATATGTATCGTGTTCATAATAGTTGTAGAATTTGAAAGACTTCGTGGCCGTGGATTATAAAATTATGTTCAATTTCTCTTCCAAAGACATTCGAGTAGCAAGTCCGCCTGCGCAAAATGCCTTCTAATCGCAATAAAAATGCGTCCTACGCGCAACTTTCTAACATTTGCATTTGATTTGATCAGTCGAAATGGCGTAGATTGCGCTAAGTAGTAGGAGTACCATTGTTTGAGCCAACCACTCAGTCAGGCCTTATGTGATGTAATTGCCGTATGCTTTGGTAATGTTAAGCACCGATTTATAATTTGGTGAAGTGTTGAATAATGTTTTGAATGCCACTTACGCCCGAAACAAATAACCGATCTTCAGATTATGGATTGAGTTTGACACTGGTTGGTTAGATACTCAAAATATTCCGTTATATTTTCTTTGAAATAACAAATGTTGCCTGGTAACCAAATGTCTTTTAGGCGATCCATAATTTGAAGATCGGTTATTAATTTCTGGCGTAAGGCGGTTTAGTTCTTTATTTTTGTATCCAATTTCTAAAAAGGAGGTTATCAATTCGACATGTATGTATGTAATATTACCGGAACTGCACAATAGTGACATAATACGTTGATCTATTAGTTATTCCAAACAAGGATACGAAATTTCATAGGTGTATGTATGAGGATACCTACGCTTGTCCTCGCATATCTCTGAAACTAACTGTCGGATCATGATAGTTCTTTTTAGTACATATGATTATATTTGTTTTATGTTACGGAATGATACAAGTCGGACACGGGACACGGGAGTCCTTAGACAACGTTTGTTTATTTGCCATAAAAAAGTTTTTTTTGCAGTTTAAAACGGCGAAAGTTCAAAGCGGTGTTGCGGCATGGGTAACCCTAAGTGCGAGTATGTCGCGATAAGGTTTGCGTGTTGTCCGCCATTCCCACGAGCAGCAATCTTCTCATTGAAGCAATCAGCAAGGGTGCTCGATACGGGCGCTCCTACTGCTACAACAGTTTTGGCTACAGTAGGTACTTGTCAGTCTAAAGGCTTGCATATATATTTGTAGGTATGTTACATACATAGTATACATATGTTACATGTATACATGTTGAGCAAGTCTTATCTTGCAATTTTACAGCATTATCCTAAAACCGATTGAAATGCATAGGTTCTCATTTAGTTTGGTTTACAATGCATGATTATCTAAGTGACATCATTGAAATCAATATGGCAGTCCAAAATAGCGGACTACCTAGTAATTTTCTATGGATATCAAATGAAAGGACTCAAGGAAAAACAATAGGTGAAAGATTATTTTAAATAATTCATTTAATTTCTATCAAGTTAAAAATTCATCTAGTAAAATAAAGCATCTACATAAATATTGAATTGTTTTTATTTGGTCAGCTGATTAGAAGACTGGTATAAACCGCTGAATTAAGAAGGCAAATACACATTCACTTTTCCGAGAACCATTTGTCCTCTTCAAATTTGTAGTATTAGTGTTTAACTCATCGGAAGTCGTAGTAGCCTTGTAGTCCTGTTTACGAGAAACATGAGGCGAGGTCATTGACACGTGATTGACACCATAAATCTGCGTAACGCGATGACTAAATCATGGAGACAGGGTAAAGGAGTTGAACTTGCAAGGCTTCTTTTGATTAAACTTTTCAGGGTCCCTTGTTCAAGGGTGCGAACCAAACTCAACCGGTTAAAGATAACTGATTTAAAATTCATTTGCAAGATTCCACCCGGACAAATATAATAATACGAGGAAGGGCATAAAAGGCAATGACATAGGTGGTTTATAGTGCGACCAAATCGGCTTATGGGCCGGGAGCTACTCGTAGAATAATGAATATTTCACCAGTCAGTCCGCCCGGTGCCACCCACCTGACGTTGTCTATGACGCCGTTGCAAGGGTCTGCCCTCACTTGTCAGTAACCCATTAATGACCCACTACAGGGTCGGGTCTCCTCTCACAGTGAGAGGGATGTAGGCCTTAGTCCACCACGCTGGCCTAATGCGGGTTGGTGGACTTCGCATGCCTTTGAGAACATTTTTTTTGTGAACCCTCAGGCATGCAGGTTTCCTCACGATGTTTTCCTTCACCGTAACAGCAGTGATATTTAATTTTATAAATCGCACATAACTTTTTTACACAGTCAGTGGTGCGTGCCACTGGGATTCGAACCCGGACCCCTCGATTCGAGGTCGAATTCTAAGCCACTGGGCTATCACTGCTGCTACTGCCCTCACTTATCAGATACAAATTGGAACTGTAATAGTTTGCACAAAATAAATGGACACTCACACACGCACTAATTATAATAATTAATTAAGAAGACAGGCACGTGTTTTTCAGAAAGCACTGGTCACTGGCTGTAAAACGCGTTTTTATGAATTATTTCATTCCATTGTTACTACTATACAAAATACAAATAAATACAAAAAAAAAATCTTTTTAGATTTTTTGTATAGTAGTAAGCCAGCGTATAGGATACATAGTAATGATCGTTACTACCCCTAGGCAGTTAGTCTCTTCTTTAGCTGTTCGACCACCACATATTCCTAGTTTTTATGTTTTATAACCCCTTAATTTCACCACCGTCAAAATAAGATTATACAGCCACCACAAAACATATGAAAAATGGTTTTATTCTCAAAAAAGAGAAGCGTAGAGCACAGTTATAGAGCTACATCAACTACTAAAGGACAGTGCCTTGTGTCTAATTGAAATAGTGGCCTTAAAAATTGGCTTGCCTTAATTCAAATTCAAATTCAAAAGCTTTTATTCATTATTAGACCGTACAATCTATGCACACTTAATGAACGTCAAACATTTAACATTATACAAACATCCGCTTTGATCGCCTCTAAGGCAAAACGTAGACTAGGAGAAAAAAGCGGGCGGAAAAAAACTCCCAGCACTCTTTTAAAAATAAGTATGAATTATTCTATGGTGCAGTATGACTAGGCCCAAGTATTTTTAATTTTATTGTTAAAAAAACCGTCGCCTTAAAAATGTTATTTTTAATTTTTATGCTTAACAAAATTTACGAAACATTCTAAAATAAAACAACTACGAATAAATGGGGTTTTATCCCAATCCACGGCATCTGTTCATCTGTTCTGTAGACCACCTGTCACCACCTAAAGAGGTCGGCTGTGCATACGCGGCGGCTCCATTGCTATGCTAATAAACCCACCGAAGCTTTTATTTCATGATAATTCCCTCTTTATGGGACCGAGTGTTGCCATAAATTGTTTATTCTTTTATGTGCCCTCGTTGAAATCGGAACTGACGGTGCCCGGTTTAAGTACTAGTTTACGTGTGAGGTCATTTAGTTTTTGTAGTTGGAAGACCAACGCAATTTTTACCTCATATGTATTTTCAATCATTTAGGTGTGCGGAAAATTTTGTTTTGCATACCTACCTAAATAGTGCGTAAAGATGAACCGGTTTTAATAGTTAAAGAGCAAGCAGGGATGCTGGTACAAATTAATCCTGTTTGATAGAAATCCGAGCTGAGGTAGGTGGGTGCAGTCATGTAGTGCTACTCATGAGGTGCAAAATGATCGCGTCAAAAATTATCTCTTCTCTCTATTCTCTTATTCTCTTATTCTTTTATCTCTACCACTTACCCCTTTATCTTACCTCTTTTATCTTTATAAATATAAATTACAAAAAAAAAATTTATAAAATAATAAAATAGGTTAGTGTCATTTTAAAACTCCATACCGCTTCTTAGAAAAATAGTCTAGACCTAAATTCTCAGAAGCTTTGTTCCGCGTAGATATCAAGCTAAGCGCAGTTACCTAACCGCAGTATTGCATAACTATGGGATCCTGTTATCTGTTTGTCTCCTTCTGACACCATTGTTCTAGTAATATGCCTAGCCCGAGAGCTGTCAGACAATATCCGAGAAGTGTTTGAGGCATCATACTATCATGTTGAATCGATTATTTGTAATATTACAACAAAAAAGTGCTAGGTTTCCATTTGTTAGCCAAACCCAGAATTTTTTTGAATAGTTTATTTAAAATCAAGCCAAATGTCGTAAACATTGTTATTTTTATATAAAATATGTAATTTAGTGTAAAAATATGTAATAAATGTATTAAATTTCAAGTGCCTCAAACACCTCTTTTTCGATTTCTTTAAATAATTTTGGAGACGCCTGGCGAGGTTATAAACACGAATCATTGTTCCGGCTTTATTCCACTTTTTTCTTTGTAAATAATTTTAAAACGCCTCAAACATTTTTATCGAAAAACAGTTCCCGAAAAATGGTTGCTAGCTCTTGGGCTACTCGTAACATTCTGCAAACAGCTGATAACCGACTATCACGGGCAAACATTGCATTTACAGTGGTAATCTCTTTGACCGAATTCGAAGACAACTTATGCGCAATTAAATAAGAACATAATGGTACTTTCCGTTGATCTAGAGTCGAGAAACTTGTCTAAAATCAAGTTGTTGCACACAAAAGTGTCAAGGACGGGAAAGTGAAGGTAACAGTCTGTTAATCGTCGATTTGTTATCATCGTATCACATAATTTTTTTTAAATCGCGTACTTAACCTTTTTCAATAAGGGCATACTTGCATATATTATTATGTAGATACACACAGTCAAATATAATTATAATAATATAATTTATTAAGTACTGTTAAGTTTAATTTAGCAGGCCCAAGACTGGATTGAGTGACGTCTAGGTACCTACTTAAGGTACCTATTATTAAATATTATAATATGTCCAGTAGAACTATACTTTAACCAGAACTAGCATCTAACTATATTCATGTTGAGCTTTTAGGTGGGATTAAAGAAGCTAAAGTTAAGCTAAAGTAAAGCTTAAGTTTGAAACTTAGAATGACACTAACGACTTTATGGAACCCTAGGAGACAATTAGGTAAAAGGAGCACAGGCCTCCTACCAGGTGGAATGACGACCTGAAGACAGCGGGAAACCGTTGGAATCAGATAGCCTCGGACCGGGTGGAATGGCATCGATTAGGGGAGGCCCATGTCCAGCAGTGGACTGCCAAGGGCTGAAAGGAAGGAAGGCAGGAAGGAGACTTCTCTCTGACCGGCACAGGCTTTTTTAAAAAGGAAAACTTATAGTGAACATTACGAACACGATTCGTGAGTCAACTAATACGATCATGAATCACGATGTACTCGCATAGACGCCAGATATGACTGGCTAGGGCAATAATAATTACCAAGACGAATTGACTGCTGTGCCTAATATTTTAATGGATGGCCTGAACGAGTACTGTACTTTAGTGCCAATCAAAATGAATTGGCGTACTTGCGCGAAGTTGAGAGTTGAACAATTTTAGATAGCACATATTTTGGATGTTAAAAATACTTTCAATAAAAAGGAGTTTTATTATTATATTTTATTTATAACGCGTTCAGCTTAGATAGATGTCTTGTCTCCCCTACCTTGTCTCAGTGCAGGTTATTCTTACTTCTACAATAAATATTTTCACAAAAATATAATAGAAATGGCAACCTTATACCTACCGAAGGTCAGAATTTGAGGCTGCTGAATTTATGCCTGATAATTAAAAGAACCTCTCAGGCATCAGCCAATAGGCATCAGGGCTGATAGGCTTTCAGCGTTTCTACATAATGCGTGCTCTGTGGTGTTGCATGTTTATCATTCACGTGTACAACTGTAGGTACATCTATCATGAAATTCCATCGCCAAGAACAATGACGCCCGACTATAGTTTGAACTCGCCAGATACACCAATGTTGGTCATGTTCACAAACATTTGTTCACCGACTTGCTCGCAAGTATTACATGGCTGCAACCCTTTATGGCCCACTGCTGGGCATGGGTCTCTCCCCACAACAAGGGGTAGGCCTGTAGCATACTCCACCACGCTGCTCCAATGCGGATTGGCGGAGAAACGGGCTAGTGGCCAAGCCGTGTCGGATGTTTTCAAACCGCCCATAGGGCCTGCGACAAGACAACATCTGCTATCGTATCGATAACAACCGGAACCGACGGCTTAACATAACCTCCGAAGCACGGAAGCGCGCATATACTTAATTCGCTAATAGCGGTACCCATCCAGGCTGACCGCGCGCAACGTTGCTTAACTTTTTCCATCGCTTCCGATCTACTCAAGCTATGCGCGCCAAACAAGTTGAAGGCTTATAATATATTGGTTCCAACATTGGCCCAATAAGTCGTGTGAATGAAAGAAAGTAGGCGCGGCAGATGGTATCGGTCCGTGTGCGTGTATTTACCGGGCGCAGAATTTATTATAGCTTCATTGTTTAACATTCGCCGCGGCTAAATCGGTAATGTCTCCATTCCTTTTGTTGTTCCACCCGTTTATTGTGGGATTCTTTTATTATTTGAGTTATTTTGAAAGAGGTACGGTACGGTGAGTGTAAATCAATTGCTCCGTTTTATAGAAGCTGTTTTGAGGGGAATTTTATGCGTCAGTATGTGGTTTGCGTCAATGAGAAGTTAGATCTTTTAATCGTTTAGATTTTAAGTTAGTCTGTAGTCATGCCCAATAATGTGGTTAATTAAAAATTTAAGTTAATTAAGAATTTATTAAATCACAGGTATTCTAATTGACTGAATCTTTACCTAATTAAAATAAAGCTCTCAGCCACTACGAAAGTAATTGCGGTAAACATCAGAATTATTGCCACCACAATAAACAAACAAACCACATTTTTTGTCTTTCTTTACGAATTATGCAGAAGTAGATCAGCTTTAATTACACACAATATATTTCAAAGTCTGCTTTTACACGACCTTTTACATCCATATATGGTCTCAAAACAAAGCAAAAACAAAAAAAGAATGCTACGCCGAACTGATTTCATGGTGATTGCAAGGAATTTCTATCCCTTCATCATTCACATTGCAATATGAACCTTACCATTTAGTGATAGAGTCGTTTATGCCTTGCAGGGTGATAGAGATAGTTTAATTTGCATACGGGCCGTCTTCACCGCCATTGCTAAGGGCCCGCCCTTATACGGACGTTAGGAAATGTCTTTATTAGTCACGTCTCCACACTCGGACTTGCCCCTGGGTTACAGGAATACTCAGATTTTTGTGCAAAACACCGCATTACGTACAAGTGTAAGAACCTTTAATTTTATAGCAAAGAACTCATATTACACCGTCATCTTCGTGATTTAGAATATTACGTTTGTTTTAAACTAACATTGCCGTCGATTATGTACTCGAGAAAGTCGACTCCTATTAGAACCGTACCAACTAGAGCCCACAGCAAAGCAAATACAAAATTCTCATTAGGATTACGTTTCAAAGGGACGTGAAACCAAACATTTCATAACTTCGTATCGATATAATGACAGTACTGGGAATAGGACGGCGGCGGGCTATTCCTGGCGACTGGCGACGGAAGAGGGACCGATTTACAGACGCACCTCAGCCAGAGACGATCTGCCGAGAGTATTGTCGCAGCACTTTTATTAACATTGTACTGAAAGCAAGATAGTAATTTTATCGTAACATTTACATTTCATTTGTTTTATCAGGGAAGACCGGTGTCGGAACACTGTTTCTGTGAGCCTTATTCTTCTTCGTCAATCTTAGTAGAGGGTTAGATTTGGTAAAATGCCGTGAAACTTAGGAAACTAAAGTGATTATTGGCTGGCCACGGTATTTATTCTACTTTGGGGAACGAAGGTCCTCTAAGAGTAAGGTGAAACGATGACCTTATGAGGGTTCGTTCTAAGGTTCAGGGTCCAGATTCAGGGCAATGTTCAAATAGTACACGATCAAGCGGATTGGCGTCAAGGAAGGGAAGCTTTCTCATGACTAGAAGTCCGTTAATGAAAATAATTGGAACTGTTTAAAAGCTAGTTTTTGGAGCTAGTTATAAACTTTTTAAACACTCGTACATGGCGCTATGTATCTGAGTGTTACGTGTAAATAATGAAGTCAACAGTCCAGAGTGTCAATGTTCAAATGAGTCAGGTCGTAGAAATACGATTTGGCGAGCGCGCACCGGGGATTGAACCCGGTCTATTTGCGAGCTGGCACTGAGCCAGCGGCGGCCTATGCGATTGTTTGACCTTATTCCCCTCGGACAGACGGACAGACGGATGATTGGGTTGTGTAGTGGATGTAATGGTCTACTGTTTACACCATCCCATTAAGTCGCTTCTCTAAACATTGTGTGATTCCCTAGAGTTAATGGTTTTCCTGTCAAATTGTATTACCTTTTGTGGTTGATCATCATACGAGAATATTGGATTGCTAATTAGTTAAATGGATAGGTTTCCTTCCTTCCTTGCTTTCCGCCGTTGGCAGTCCACATTTGCACATGGATTAAAAGTGTTTGATTGTGTTTAATTTGAAAAGAATTTCGACCTTGTAATTTTATTCCTACATTCCCATTAAATAATCCAATTACTATAAGATTAGTGTAGATTAGATAAGTTAAATAAAATTAACGAAAAAAGGCAGCTAAAAGTAAAGACAGGAAAAAATAAAGAGATTATCTGTCAATTGTGAATCATATTTTTAATTTCGGGAGAGTAAAAAGAACAGTAAACTTGGCTGATTAATCTAGCTAGGAAAACGTTTGAATGATGAATTATGAATACTTGGAAACCAAAAACCAATAAATAAAACCAAAGTACGGCGTCTAATAGACAAAATCGGATACAATTACAAACATATGAAGTTAGAGGTAGATTTATATCCGTAGCTTGCAAAGACAGTCAATGTATATGGTTGATCAGAACCTCAGATTAAATCTTACAACTGTCAGGTCATATCTCCCCATCTCGAGTAGCAAGGCGAATTGAATTGTGCGCGGATGATAATTAATTTATGATACAGTGATCCTTGTAAAGCAAACAATGAGGCGGGAGATTACCGCTGATGGTAATGATCCTTTTATTAAGATGAAGGGGAGGATGATAAAAGTGTTTATTCGCAGCTAAATTCATGACATAAATAAAAACGGTTAAGAATAAAATAAAAACCAAGTTACTTAAATTAAATATCAAATAAAAAAATAAAACAAAAATATACACAAAGTTCCGCGGAAAAGTAAAATCTGAAACATAAATAGATTCGCGTGAATTTAGATTGTTTCGTTAAACTGTGTAATTGTAATTTAACTTCACTGTTGTGTGTTGGACCAGGATAAAAATTAACAAAACATTCTATTGACTCGATGTTAGTAATATCTACAATAATTACATAACTCAAACACAGCCCTTTAAATAAACTCTAAATTAATATGTCATAACAAAAGCTTCTGCTTTGAATAAGATCTACGTTGTTACATTTACCATATTATTTATTGTTATTACCGAAAATGTCAATTAATTAATTAATTATTAATTTATTTAGCTCTTTTTTTTTGTTTTATTTTGTACATTCCATTGGTTTTTAATTTGTTTGTTATGTACTCGTAAGTAGCTGATTTGCATACCCTATGGGTTAGGAAGTGAGCTTATCGTAATGTTTATATGGTAACCTTATGCAACTTTTTCCTGCAAAAAACGTATCTAAACTTCCATCCCTTGTCAACAGGATCCTAGTGGGGGCCCCAGAGGACGAGCCCCACTACATAAACGGGGTGACCAGGCCCGGGGCGGTGTACCGATGCCAGGCCGGGTACCGGGGCTACTCGGCGGACAGTCGACGTACCCTCGACATGTGCTCTGTCATCAACTTCGACAAGAACGAGGGTGAGTTGTTTAACTGTTACTGGATTACATGGTCTACTGATGTCAGAAGATTGGTGACGTTCTGCTATTTTAGTACCTTGCCAGTTAGTGTTCAGAAAAGGCAATAAGATAGATGGAAGTAATTTTGACGTAGATTTTTATCTATATAGATTTAAGGATGTAAAGGATAAATGCAGAGAAGTAGTTACTCTGCAATCAAGTCCCACTTGTGATGGTTCATTGAGTCATTGTCCAATTTTGAAAAGAATAAGCTCCTTCGTTATAATAAATCACGTGGAATGCTCGCAATTTTTCCATTTGTAGTTTTCAGTGTATAACTACATTAATGTCTACACTGATTTAGCAATTGAGACTTTCAGATCGTGAAAAGACTTTGAAATACTTTCGATGATGTTAATTTTGGCGCAGAAGTCTATCTAGTTTGCGTGTAGGATGTATGGTGTAAATAAAAGAGAAGCATCTTGTGAATCTTGTTATGATGATTCTCTGCTAATTTAGCAGAACTTTAATGAAATACCAGATAAATTTAACCCGGTATACTGTCAGTCCCCAGTCGTGCACTCGTGCACGTGACGGCTCCCGCGCACGCGTCAGCTTTACAATATGGACGCCGCTTTGTTCACTGCTAGACGGATGCAATATTTAATACGTTAAGTGGCATACTGGCAATTTTTCCATTTGCATAGTTGTTTACCATAATCAGATTATCAATTAAGACTCTCAGACAGTATTTTAGATGACGTTTAATTTGACTCAGATATCTGTCCAGTTTCCCAATAGGATAAATATGCAGAAAAGTACCTAGAAACACTTGTGACGATGATTCTTTACAGCTTTATGAGAAGTTTATTAATCTAGCGTCACTTCAGTTAAAGCTTAGTAAAATTCCAGTTTTAATTCAGGTTAAGTAAATTGTGAAATAAGAACCGTAATACATACTCGTAATACTAATGATCCCTAGTATTCCTGAGTCGTGCATTCGTGCACGTGACGGCTCCCGCGCACGCGTCAGATTTACAACATGGCCGCCGCTTTGTTCACTGCTACGAGCGACGGATGCAATATTTAATACGTCAAGTGAAATGCCCGCGAATCGCTTATCTTCATTCGGCCACATTGTGCCTTGTAAGTCACGCTCGTGAAATATGTGCGCCCAGATCGGGTGCATTTTAGGAGGTCGGTGTCGTGCGCCCCGGATTCATTTCGCTTAAGTACTTACATTGTTGCTGCTTGAATTTAGTCTGCCTGTGAAATTAATAGCTTTAAGTTTTACAATTTGGTTGGTTTATATCGTGCCTATAAAGGCAGTTGAGTTGGTGGGAAATTTAAGTCACAAAAGGATGTCTTTGTAGGTGCTTTTTGCTTACTATACTTACGTTTATTTTCGCTTTACTCAATAACTTTAGGTTGGTTTTAGAGGTACCTTCTTAAAACAGCTTGTTCTTCATGTGTTTTGATTGGAGAGGTTTGATTGCCGCGTGAGGAGACCATCTTAATTCTCATGAGTATCAACCTTGGCAACGCACCTACTATGTATGACTTCAGATAGTACGTCTCTACTCTTTTCTTAACTCCATTCGAGTAGCATAGCTATCGTTTGCAGTGACTCCTTATCAGTCTTTAAATCTGTGCTGATCTTCTGTACACATTTCGAAAAAGACAAAAGGAGCGTTCTTATTTGACTCAATCGGGTTTCTTGGCGTCGTTATTCCTCCCACCACGCAAACGTAAACACCTGGCCGAAAAAATATGTTACCACTTAAAAATTCGGCATCCCACATGAAATTCAAGTATGCCACATTAAAATTTACGCCAATGAATCAAGGAGCCGTTAGGATTCCTCCGCGAATATACTGTCTTGTCTCTTCCATTGCACAATGCATTAATTTTATGCAACACCGCAGAACGTTAACTGCGACGAACACTGCATTCCCAGGGTTTAAAATGCATTTTTCAATGATTATCTCCTCTCCACGTGTTTTGTTGGACGCAGACGTTGAAATATGCGGATTTATAAAGATGTTAAGCGTCTGCGGTAAATGACTTTGACTTTAACGTAAATAATTTGAAGACTTGATTATTGAATTTTTTTGTAGATGCATGACGTTCGGATTTAGCAACATTTTCCAATTAAAATTTTACTCATTGGAATGTTTATTTTATTGAACGTCCAACTGGAACCTATTGCTGAAATAATACAAGTATACATTGAGATATTATGTAATTATTATTATTGTATTATTACCCTGTTTGGTCAATACATTTCTTTTAAAGGCTGCCTGTACTGTACGCATCAGCTTCCCTCAGGGCGTATACTGGGTTCAATATTTGATTCCATTTCATCACTTAGGTTTTTGTTTGGTTTTCTTTATTCACGTAGTAGATATACACACACGACTGTTTTTTCACTAGTTTTTTATAAAGTGATCTATTTTTTACCTCCTCTCACTGGCCATAGTTGCTTGGAAATGTTCTCATTTCGAATCTATGAGTAATCGCACTAAAGCATTAGTATATCTTCCATTATCTGTTGTAAAAACAACGTCAATTAGCATCCGACTTCGCGGGATCCCTCGATCTACTTTCTACAAACTTACAGATTTTGCCACTTTCACTATAAATTAACTAACAATTAGATTACTTGTTGATAATTAGTAAGGTTATTCGGTTCTGGTTATTGGGTCATCGTGGGCTGAGCGTGGGCGTGGGCCGTGGGCAAACTTGTTAGCAGGCCGAATTATTTGCTACCGATCGATTTGTATTGGATTCGAGTTATATCAGTAGATAATTCGATGAATTAGAAGTTATATTACGTGCAGTAAAATTTCTATTCCAAATGAGTAAAGTACGAATCAGATTTCCTGAATAACCTAAATACTTACATTAGTCGCATGGGCTCTAAATGTTGTTACTTGAACTTTACTTTTTTTCTCAATTCGAAAGCTTTAGCGTGATATTGGATTTATCTGGTCTGTTAATTCAAAAAGTATTTTGTCTCGAAATTAGATTCTATCTTCTTTCGTAGATAAAAATACACTCAAATTCAATCTTAGCTCTAAATCTTATCGATAGTCTTAACAACTGTTGATATATTCATATTCATTTAATCAAAGCAACCATCTACTATTCGTTTTATTGGCAAATAAATGAACAAACGCAGAGATTCCGCCTCCAATCGAACAATCTAAAGCCTATGTTGTAAAGGTTTTAATTTGAATTCAATAGTCCCCATTTGCATACTTAATTGCTGCTTGCGATGCGTTTTGTTTTGAGATGGAACATGAATGAATCTTTATGACCGCATTCCTGTGACATAGGGTTAGGAGTCGCTTGGCTTTGTTAAAGGAGCAAGTGGAGATAAGAAAAAATTGTCGGCAGTGATTGTTTACAGAAGTCGACGTCGATTATCACAATGGCGCTTGTGAAATACCACCGCCGTGATAAGAAGCTTAGGGACGTACATTATGCACTTTACTCTTTCTAAAAATATTACAGGACTATGACATGGGGTTCTTCAAGAAGGGCATAAAAAAAGCTCTCCTTCATAGCCGGAAACGCACTGGCGACCCCCTGGTGTTGCACGTGTCAGTAGGCGACGGT
This sequence comes from Erynnis tages, assembly GCA_905147235.1. Taxonomy (NCBI): domain Eukaryota; kingdom Metazoa; phylum Arthropoda; class Insecta; order Lepidoptera; family Hesperiidae; genus Erynnis; species Erynnis tages. The sequence continues at coordinate 12,687,145 of LR990074.1, forward strand.
GACCACTTACCATCAGGTGGCCCGTCTGTCTGTTTGCTTGCTCCATTTATAAAAAAAAATTACATCATTTCTACGATACGTTCTTTTCAAAGCCAACAGGGGTTAGGTATCAGAGAGCCGTCAGAGGCGTACCTTACCGCTAGCCGCTTAACCCGTCGTAAAGCAGCATGTTCTTCATGTTTTGTGTTTACCTGAGGAGGCATGGTTGCCGGGGATACTTATCTTAGTCCTCATAAGTAGCAAAACACCGGGATGCCACCTCAGATAGGCGTTTTTTCCTATTTGGTGTTAGATAGGTATAGGTGTCTGCGGGTTGCAGTGACAACATAACATCAGGTGGCCTACATACCCTTTTGATACCTACTCAATTTCTATAAAATAAAAACAAAATGTTTACAAATAAACATTATTAGACTCGCGAGAAAAATAAGGACAAGAAAGGAAAAGAAAATGGAACAACTTCAATAGTTACAAAACGAAACTCTGGTGAAGAAGAAGATTCTGTATGTATACAAGTACCGTGAAATTTTGACAGTTTTTGACGACATTATACTCGTAGCTGCAGTTATCGACGAATGCTTTAAGAAAGTCCCATCACTATTTATTTGCATGTTCGTCATATCAGTATGGTTATCTTCATTGGACCGCTATCTTTCTTAACCTTTTATCTGAACTCTTTCGAGGGTGCCTTCCTGCATTGAAGAAGTTCGGCATGAATGATGTTAAGCAACATGTTACATTAGTTCGGAGATGTCGAGTTACGTCGAACAGATAACGGTTTCGGAGAATGAGTTTTGAAGCTGATATGACAAAATACTGATGAAGGAATAATGGTGGCAGTGTATTTATATATTATTATCGTTTGTTTCTCTACATTTGTCATGATTTCGTGATATCTGTACGAATTTTGCGAATTTCATGTCTTATGTATAATATGTTAATTGTGATTTCTCCAGCCGAACACTGTTTCTATGCCCAGGATATTCAGTATTTTATTAGTTTCCCGTGCTCTGACCAATAGAAAATTAGTATTGGTCAGAGCCTTGCGTCCATCTAGATTCCAAACAAATGAGAGATTTTGATATAGTTCTTTTTTTAATTTTCCTTGTGCTTAATTTCTTTTTATTTTCTGGAAAATTCATACATTTTATTTTTGTAATTTGCCTCCTATTATTTCCTTATATTTTAGTGTCCATTAGCTGTTTTGCTGAAATCGTTACGTATTTAGACAATGTCTTTCTGTTTTTTGTATTTCAATTGTCCTTTAGCGTTTTCCCACCTTCAATTGTTTTTTCTCTACTTCAAATCCCCTCGACCTTACAAAGGTTTGAATCGTTACCGTCTCCAGATGAACAGATATCTAGCTCGTAGATTCACACGGCTCGACACACGACGGTACAAATTCGTGCGGTATCCGACCATCTGTGCTCCTTCTACGGATCGTGCCCACGCGCTTCTATTCACTACATTTTTTGACTATTTGCTGTCCGCACGATTTGTTGTTTGTTGATGTGTTGATGTATTGCTGTGCCGATTTCCGTCATCAGACCTTTTATTATTTTGTCTGTTTAACTGTCTATTTAGGTTTATAGTTTTATTATTAAGCAGATTAAATGAATCGACGAATTCGTACCTATTATTTCGTCTGTATTCTGTTATTTTTATTTTGATAATAGATGTTACGAAAATAAGGTTGTAGTATCAATCGATTATGTCTATGTGTCCTGTAATATCTGTGGATTTGAGGTGAACGTGAACATGAACTTTTAAATATAAAATGAATTGATTTCGCCTCGTTTTTCTTGACTTCTCGCATTAATCAACGCATATTTTGCCTGCTATGTGCTCCTAAAGGATTCAAAGTGTCTTTATACAGTCTTAATATAAACACCTTTGAGCAGTTTTAATATATTAAGAAAACTAAGCTCTAGAGTACGTTTGTGCAAGGATGACATGTTGTCGCACCTGACGTCATCTTTGCCATTTAATGCACGCGCTTCAACTCAATACTCGCTCAATATTCTGTTTATTTTATTAACTTTTGACGTTGCTTGAGTCTTTATTGGATTTTGCTTGTTGCAATCATTTTAGTTTTTTTTATTTATTTTTATAAACAATTATTGAGTAGCAAAAGGGCCTGTAGGCCATCTGTTTAAGTGGTCACTGCAGCTTGTGGACACACATCCAACTTCAAATAGAGAAAAGAAAACTATTTGAGGTTGTGTGCGGGTGCTGTGCTACTCCTGTAGACTGAGATATTAGCCTCAATTAAAGTATCCTCGGCAACTATACCGCCCCAGCCGAAACACAACACATGAAGAAGAATATGCTGCTTTACGACGGGTTAAGAGGCTGGCGCTATGGTACTTCCCTGGACGAACTACTATGGCTCTACCACCTTATAGTTTCCTCTTATTTTGATAATTGGGAATTCAAACTAAAGATGGATTAAAGCAAAGCACTTATTCAAATTTGCTATTGCCCAATAGCAACTGTATCACTTGCTCATAGTAAGTAAGATAGTGAATTGGTCCATTGGCTGTTATTAAATCAATATCGTGGGCTCGATATTCGGCGCCGTGGGCCGCACGTGGGCGTGGGTTCGATTCCCCGGTTACACCATGCCATTGACAACTGTTTTAGCCTTGATTATCTCTTTGTGGGCAGTTACGGCGACAGTTTTGTGGGCCGTATGTTTTGTTTCATCTAAATTGTCAACTCTTTTCGTTGACTGTACAAATTGGTGTGCTCCGTGACTTGTAGCAAATAGACCTTTGTATTTTAAGTACAGGCAAACTCTGTTGTGTTAACCTCTATGGAGTACTTTTGTCTTGGGGTTACACGATGATCGTTTTGTTTTTGAAAGCTTATAAAAATGAAACGTTATTGCTTAATTCAAAGTGTAGGTAGGTACACGTTTGACAAAATGCGGTTCGGATTTGAATGTTTCTGTGATTGGAGTAAGTACAGCTATGTTTTTTACACGATCGTTCTTGCCTTTTTAAATTTATTTTAAAGTGGTATCATTTTAAAAGCTAAGCAATATGTATCTAAATTTTACAATCACCTTCTTAGGCGTACAACTGAAATTTACAAGTATTCATATTTGAAGTACAGTTCTAAGTGATTTGCATTTGAATTTTACAATCACAAAACTGAACGAGAGGATACTAACGCCTACATTTTAAACACCTTGATTGTAATAGCGTAGGTGTATTTGTCTCCTATTTGTATTATTCTCCTGTATGGTCTTCGTAATGTTTGTCGAATGTAAATTAGGGCGTGTGGCTCAAGGTGGAGTCACACCTAATAGCGTTCTTCCGGTGACAAGTCGCTCCTGGTTTACGCAACTTTTTGTAATAATTAGCGATTTGACTCATTGGTGCAAGCTAATAAAAGTATCATTTTTCTGTTCCAAATTTTTATTGCCTAACGAATATTCTGTTTTTTCACTTATAAATCGCTTCTCAATTCTATGAATATACCGTAAAAATTAGAACACTTATTTCAATAACTGACTCCAAATATAAAAAAATTTATACTAAAAAAAAAGAATTCATAAAATTTTGCTCTGTCTATAAAGTTTTTCATCGAAAATTCACGCGGATTACTCGTCCGCAATATTATTCTGTATGTATGTATTTTTTTTAATTAATATTTTTTGCCAATTACTGGCATCAGACACCTTCTAAGAAGATTTTTTTTCATAAACTCATTATTTTTTAACCAAGTGAAATAAACTTGCTTTTTTTAAATAAGTTTAAATTTTTTTGTTTTATATACCACGCGTCAAAAACTCCAGTAATATCGGGCCGTATGTACGAGTACGTATAAGTATGTTTACCCGCGAATCGAGAGGCGTGGGCCGGCGTCTAACTTGACACATCCGGCAACCAGTGGCCAGTTTCGGCAATTCCACTGTTTTCTCTGGCATTAGCGTCCCAACGCGGCAATATCTCGACTCACGTGCCAATTGGATAGTTAAAACATTATGGAGGCGGCGGGCTATTTGTCGCACGCGAGTGGGTTAGTGGTTGGATAAGTGGTAAAGCCAATACTCGTCTTGTTAGAATGTAGCCCGTGATTTTGCGATTTGATATTTTCGTTTATTTTCGGAGACAGTGAGTATCTCATATAAAGGATGAAATCTTAGGTGGAAATAGCTAGGTATATGAAGCGAATAATAGAGGGCTTAGGTAGACAAGACATAGGTAATTGTATTTTTTTAAAGAAAAAAAATATTTTAAAAGGATTTCTCAAAGAAAATTTTAGGTTTTATTGGAGGCACCGCTGATACCATGTTTCATGGTGCATTAAAAGTCTGAGATCTTAAAAGATATTTTTTGTTCTTGAATAAAATCGTTATACATTCCATAATTTGTTCCCTACTAAAGCAATGTCAAGGCTGTAGATCGAAGGAAGTCGGTAACTACCGATACTTCAAGTGACCATTTCCTACCATCGAGTCGTCTACCGACTTCCGCCGGCCCGACTTCAATTCGGTTTCGACTTAATAGCCGCCGAGGATATGGAAATTACATTATAGTGGACTTATTTCTGGAAATTTCTATTGGTTCTTAAAAGTTTTTTTATGATATCACGTTTCTGTTTAGAGTTGGCTATTGACAAGCTCTCATAATTCCCCCTTTACAATTTCAATCCTTGGTAGTCCACTGCTTGACATGGACCTCTCCTAATTGACGCCAATCCTCCCGGTCCCGGGTCGTCTGAATCTAACGGCATAGCGCTGTCTACTTCAGGTCGTCAGTCCACCTGTCCTGGTCTGAGGGCGGCCTGTACCTATTGCCTAAACGTGGCAGAATAATATTATTCATCTTTGAAATTATAAAGCATTTGTTGTAACCGTAGAATACAGAATACAGTTCTAAGCCTATGATGGGATGACGTAAGCTTAGTAACTGGTTGTCGACAAACACGCCTAAACGTTTTGGCAAAACTAGTTTTACTTCGAAAAGTGTATATTTACAAACGATAAGACAGTCACAATGTCTCGTTAAGTTTAGTGCTGCGTAATAGTCCATTCAAATCAGGGTTTCAGCACGGAATGATCGGGTGTAAACTTGTATACATCTTCATTTTGGTGTTGAAGTTGCCTTAGATGTCACATAAAATCTAGTCCGGGCGTCGTGAGGTTAAATGTCACAAAAATCAATTTCGCGGTTATCTAGGATTCTGTAGCTCCAATGATGTACTTTCCTTCCTTCCTTGCAGTCCTTCCACTGCTGGTAAAACCTGGCCCGGCCATAACCGCTATCAAAACAGCTAATTCACACAGTTAATCGATATTGCGAGTATTTGGCGGTTGTTGCAAGACCCCGGCCGCAGGTCAGGTGATCTCAATCGGAGTGACAGCCACCGCGACCGCAACTGGGCCACTCTCGCCTGGGATTTCGGAAAGTTCCGACAAGTGACACTAGCTCAGCTAATATCGTGGCTGACACTATCGTGTTACTAAGTTTAGTTCGTCAAGTGTCCAAATCATGAAGAGTAATCTTGTGACTTTTCAGATTTGTGAGTGTTGGACGCTCTAAAACTCGATGGACTGATGAATTGAAGAGGAGAGTAAATAGTGGATGCAAAGAGCGGGATATCGCGTTTGGGGTCCCCAAGGGACCAGGGAGGCCCTCTTCAATATTGGAGGAACAAAAGCTGATCATGACGATGATCTTATACCAAAGCAAGACCTTACTTTTTGTAAAGGATGCCAATCAAATTGTGTATAGCATTAAAATTCTGGTAATGGGCTGATTGCCATTGAGAAGTGCTAAGTTTTGCAATGCTCTATGAAAACATCACAAGTTAACGTCAATAACTATGAATTGGTGTTAACTTTGATAATGACAGTTATTATCCTATAATAATGACAGTGACTCCATTGAATTAGTAGATTACCAAAACTATCAAATATGATAATTACGAAGGCAGAATGAAACTATTACGGTATCTTCATGACACAGTCGTAAATATAGACTCGGTTCTCAGGTGATCTGCAAGATCTCATGCCTACAATTTAATATTAAAACCTTACTTTTTAATTAACCTACGCATTTAGATATGCTTAAGCTTAAGTATACCAGCATACAATGTACGAAGCAAACCTTACACAGGAAATGCATGCTATTCCAATTGAGCTATTAATATCTAACTGCCAATATAGATCATTACCGGCGACCATACGTCTTCCGTGTACAGATATTTCGTGACTACAGGCCTTTAAATATAAACTATATTTATATTTAATTTAACCATTGTTCCAATGTCCGTTCTACCTTGTAAGGGTGTAATGAAAAAAGATTACGGATATATTTGAAAATAGAAGATAAATTCATCATGGATTGTTCAAAATGCTTTGCAATTTATCTTTTCAGGTAGGTATGCAAATGAAAATTAAAACTAAAATATACTTTTGACAGAACAAAGACTGGGACAAGTTCCCAGTCGAAAGAAAGCCAGACGAATATACATATAAGAGAAAAAACATACGGATATCCAAAATTTAAAATGGTTTAATTGTAATCACATACTTTATTTATTACTTTTGTTGTGATGTAGTAGCTGGATGCAGTAAGCTGTCATTAAATTAAAACCGAATCAATGCCGAAATACTGCACCAATTACCATACTCAACACTTTCACAGTTCGCACCATAGCGACGCAGACGACATGGATGCCGTATCTCGTCAATCCACTTCACATGCTTATTCATAATTTTCAAAGTCGTCTGAAGAGAAAAACTCCTCTCGCATTTGCTAATATATCACATGTGAAGCTGGATGCAGCGATATTTTATGCTGAATGTAGCCAGCATCGTAGTGTTAACGCATCGCGCTGATAACACATTAATCAATGAGGCGCAGCGTCATGCTAGGGTGGGTATGAAGCAAGAACGAGTCGACACTAAAATTTAGTAGATTAAAAAAAATAGTAGATTATATGTAGACTGATGGAATTGCTCGCAGAGGCTTCCTGTACTGAAATCAGCACTTCTGGGTTATATTGAACCAGCAGCATCAGGTTAAGTGCGAACAATCTCTCGTAGACATTGTCCTATCTCTTTTCATTGCAGAGTCTTATGTTGCCGACATTGACCTATATCTTCACCACAGGGTCTAATCTTGCAGACATTGTCCTATCTCTTTTCACCACAGAGCTTAATGATGCACACATTTCCCTCTCTCTTTTCGACACATGCTCTTATGATGCAGATATTGTCTTTTCTGTTTTCATCCCAAGGTCTAATGTTGTAGACATCCTTTCTCCTTTGTGCCTGATTGTCACCTCACTCCTAGCGCCATCCGGATCGGGGTCACTTTGATGCGCCTGCGCTCCTCCAGAAGCGTCATTTGTTTCGTTCCATGCGCAAACGAGGTTCGACGACCCTTGCTCACATGTTGCTCACGCTCACAACTCACCAGCACAAGTGGCCGTTTGTTCGCTGATTTCTTTATTGATATTGCGCGAATGAAATCAGAGCCCTTCGCGTTTTATTACTGATTCAAACGTTGTACTTAACGCCGGTGCAAGTGATGTTAATAGTGCTTTCGGTTCTTGATATTGAGGAAGGTGAATGTTCACGTAACTACTCCGCGCGTTTACTCATCAGGTTTTGAAGTTTCAGTGTTTAATTATTCGTGCACCTGGTCTTGAGATAGACTAAATTATGGAAGTTAGTCGTCAGCAGTCAATGGTGATAGTTTTAATTCGTCGTTTGGCTCACTACGGCATTGACGTCATTTTCGGATTCGGTACATACGATAGTCCGGCGTTACATAGTTACATGTTATGATAGTAAAAAAATTGTTCTTTAATTTTACCCCCAAGCAAATATAGTTTTAGAAACAATAAAATTTGAAACAACCCATCATTTTCTAATAGTACTCACCAACCATTTACGTTTTAAACATTTGCATAATTGTAATACCTTTTCATCATAGATATAATCTATGCTTTTCATATTAGTTAGGATGTTATTATTTTGTATATTGGAGAACTAATCAATCAGTCAATAACACAGGACAATTCTTTGTCCAGGCCCAATTAGAGCAAGTGGGGGACGAATTCACTCAATTCGGCCAGAGGCCCAATTGAGACCAGATTGATGAGCGCTTCTGTTAAATTAATAAAGAAAGGAAGTACAGATAATGAGTTAAATAATTATTATGATATAGGATCTACTGAGGTTTGTATGTTCGTAATAGCAGCATAGAATAGTTATAGCCAACCAAACAAACTCTATAAACTTTCTAAGGTAAATATTTAAGCACTGTGTAAGAACGCCCTTCTATTTTTTATACAAAGTAAACCAGGCCAACAAACTGGACAGTCTTTGCCTATTGACTATCGAAATTGCATTTTATTTGTATGCTTAGGAAGAGTGCTCCTTTTACAAATTTCTATATCCCTCCCCGATGTCGACTTCATATCTATACTATAATACAAAAAATCTTAGATTCTACTTATAAGCAAATAATAAGGGTATAGGTCCGCTATATTAAGTTTAAGTTCACAACGGAATGTCTATTAGTTTTCAGATCAAATATTTGCTGAAACAACTCGTACGAAAACCTCATGTTTCCGCCTCTCGACGCCTCTTGAGGTCTCTTGAGGCTCGCTGTGTAAATATCACGGAATGTTCGTCTGAATGTTTGTGATATGTAAACTAGCTTTATTCTGCGGATGAAATTACAATTAATATTACATTATTGCAGAGTGAGTTTTCGGCGCAATGACCAATACTAATTTTATCCCCAGTGAAAAACTTAGAAGAGGGGTGCTTATGTTATAATTTTTTAACAGATTTTCCTAAGAGAAGGTTCTATGAAAAAGAAGACATAAAAACGGACATATGTATGTTTTTTTTAGAAATAATATAATATTGAAGTCTGTCTGTCTATTAAAGCCTATAGAATTCAACGGTTTCCCGCTGTCTTCAAGGATTGTGCCTAGGAAGGTACTAGGTACTAGTCAAGGCGGCGATTGAACCACCTTATGTTGGCGGTGGCCTTTTCATTGTCAGTTTTGATCTTATGTAATGAGGCAGATAATTATCGAATACCTTTATAGTAATACGAGTTGCGAATGCATAGTCATATTTATTCAAACTACATTGTATGCATCTCAAATGACAGGTTAGAACGGGCACATTAAATAGGCCTAGTGATCTCTACACTGACTTTTAATGCATGTTATTATTATACGTATTAAATATTCATTTCCTAGCGACTGTCTTAATTCGGTTGCGGAATTCATTAATGAAAAAAATTAAATCTGTATTGTAATGTAAATTCTATTAAATGGAATTTGGAAACGCGCGTCTAAACAAATAAAGTATGTGTACCAAAACCTGTGTCGAGAGTTTTTTCCTCCGGCTTTTTCTCTCTTTACCCAGCGATGGGTGGCACATAGGCAGCCGATGAGTTCGATTAGGTAAAATCACAACTAATTATAAAAATAATAAATGTAGTATGCTAAACTGACAAATGAATTATTATACAAACTTGTCAATAAAATAATGTATTAGTTATAAGTTTTCAATTTTAATAAGTACTAACATTAGTTCTATTTTATTTTTTAATTATTAAACTGTAATATAACTTCATAATTTGCATACCTGAGAAGGTGAATATGGATTGATCAAAATGCCCTGTAAAACCAATAACTAACCCATATTCGTGCAAATAAATGATTTTCATTTCATTTCATTTCAATAGTGGAAAATTAAATGTACTTAATTATAAGAATGTGCAGCTATGATCAAACGTATATTTAGTAAAGTCTACTAAATATACGTAAATATTGTATCTGATCAACGAAATAATCTTGCTAAGGTCGAATATGTCTATAAAAATTCTATATCTTTGATCTTTGTCTAAATCTGATCACGTCCTTTGTACAAACAAAATCTTCTTAGTGTAGGTATTTTTAGGTACATATTATACAAAATATTCTACTCTAGAACTGCAATTTATCATCTATAATTTATTCTTTCCTTTTTTGAATTTTGCCACGTTTTTTGTAACGTTATGTTTTACCGTTTCAATTTAGAAAGGTAACATAATATTCTTGGTATATTAATTTGAATGTATCGTATGATTCAGCGTGCCAATGTTTCATATCGGATGAGTGTAAACATCCTCGCAGTGTTTATGCTAAGTCGACAATAAAATATAACTGCCATTTGCGTTTGAGAACTTTGCGAGATAGGACATTGACATTGTAACGGAATATTAAGAAATAATTAAATTTTACACAGGCTTCCTTTTACGTCGTGTTTAATATCCTTTTATAGATTTTTTATAATATAGAAAAGAGCATGCAAAGAGATCGGGTGTCCATTGCTGCCCATGGACACCCGATCTCAAACAGGATCAAAGTACTGGATGAGTCTGGAAGTGCATTTAGAAACCCATCCAGACGACTACTCTAAGACGTTTGCTTCAAAATGTTTAGAGCAATTATCTACTGTATGTTTAACTTATTTATCCACTTTATGGGGACGAGGATAGATCTATTCAGATATGGGTTTCAAATGTGTACTAACTTTTCAGTAAAAAAATCTAGTCACTAAATCAAAGTAAAGGGGGAGCATAAAATAATAAACAAGAAGCTCCGACATAATAATTCACACTATACCTTAATATTCGTTATAAATGACCCATAAAGGGCACACCTGCACTAAACTAATTGCGCTCCAACGGATGCGTAGCCCTCAGTTGTCATTGGGTAAGTTATGGCGAGGATTTCTTAATTTCTTCCATCACGGATGTGTGGATTCACCCTACTGTGAAAAGGTAGCATTTTGTTAAACGTCGGTTAATGTAGTAGGATGTGTATGATATTGTAATATGAAGGGCAAAAGAATGGATCGAATGCCATTGTAAAATTGTGACAGTGTTAGGCATTGACATAGATTTGGTCTTGACATAGGACATAAGGACAGTCTGATCCCTAAAAATTTTTAAAAATTTTCATACACTATCATGACAAACAATATTTATGACTCTTATTCCAAAATAATTTTCTTGTTCTTCAAGTTTTTTTCTTCACCAAGTACGTACGTGAAATTCCGAACCGATTTTTAAGAGCTTTAGTAGATAAAAAATGTATGTGTACAACACTTAAACTTTAATTGCACGCCAAATTTCAAACTGCTCGGTTCGTATAGTAGTAAATTGTATTTTATGCTGAAAGTAGACACCTCCAAGTGTTGTCCCATACTTGGAAGTACAGAATGGTCACCGTCACTTCATTGTTTCCGAGTAGCGTTGCGTGTCGACATAACTCAAATTTGTTTCATAAACTAAGCTTTTATTGCGTGCACATCTAAATACTACTGTGTAGTGTTTCTTGTAATACTTTAATGTTGCTGTGATGAGCCACAGGGGTGGTTATGTTGCTATGGCGAGACTTTAGGGTTATTACTACTGGTCTGATTTTTTTTATGTCGTTGTTTGGGGTAGTGTCTGGTACCAACAGTATGCTTGAATGATTTTACGGGTTACTTCAATTGCATAGCAACAATACGCCTATCAAGTACGGGGTATACTTTCTATACCAAGGCCTGCTTCCTTCCAATTGTGATTGCACCCGGCTCTGTAGTGGGTCATTAATGAGTTACACACAAAACCACATATAAAATGGACCAAACCACATATAAATAACCTAGCTACTCACATGATTTTCTTAAAAGTTATGGTGTACTTTACAATATCACTTGCTGTAACGGAGGATAACATCGTGAGGAAACCTGACGTCTGAGAGTTCTCATTGTTCTCTAAGACATGTGAAGTCCACCAACCCGCATTAGAACAGCGTGGTGGACGGCGGCCTACATCCTTGCCATTGTGAGACGAGACCCGACCGCGAGTGGGTCAATATTGAGTTACAGACAGACTCAAATATAAAATAGGTTACATTAGCTAGCTAGTGATGTTTATAGACACATCTTTATATTCATCTTTATGGACACGCCTGGTGGTCGTTATGGGCCCCGAACCACTGGACCAGTGTGGCCATTGGACCGAATCATTGCGCGTTCTATCGATTGTGTCCAAATTGTAATATGTTTTTAACGGCGTCGAAATGCTTGTATGACGCGTTACAATCGCTGTTGTGGTCCGGCATTGGAACGGCTATTGTGTTATGATGTCTTTATTCTGATGGACGACACGTGTGATGTGAGGTTTATTATGTTATGTTGTCTCGCAGCTCAATGAGTCCAGGGTTCGATTTCGGGAGCAGAATATAATAATATAAATGACCAATTGTGTGTCAATTCATTTGAGTGGTCACTTTCTTGGTAGGACGTAATATCTCTGTATGGTTATACTGAATGTTAGTTCGTGCTTGAATATGAAGAAGCGTGCGCGTTATCGGCAGGCCCAAAGTTTATTATTTGAGTATGTACCGATGTGTCATAAATGGAAGACAGGTAGTAAACCTCGTCGGTGGCCTTATGGGCGAATCCAACTTGGACACTCGGGTTGGATTGACAGTATCGTAAATTCGCTTAACAAAAGCACAGTGAAATATGCTCCAGCCCATAGGACCTAGGACCCCAGGGCGACTTGAAAAAGTTTCAGCTACTGAGATAAGACAGTCATGTCAAAACGCCGAGAGCATTCCTGATAACATAACCCAAAGAAAGAGCCTTGAAGCAATTATCGGTCTCCTTAAGCAGCTATATAATTATGGACTTCCGCCCAACCGTGGCACGATAGCCATCAATTACGGAAGATCAGATAGCTGCTGACCAAAAATGGCGACCGGGCACATTAGACGAGCGTCAACCAGTTAATTATAAGTGGGAAAGTCTTGTCAAAACTTGATGTCTTCATGAGAGGAGTGATGAGCTTGGTGATACAGGATGGTTGATTTAGCAAGATGAAAAAATATTACAATACTTACTTGTTTTTTATTGTTTGGCTGCAACCCTTTAATGGCACACTGTTAGACACGGGTCTCGCGTCCCACAAAAGGGGAAGTACTGGAGCATACTCCTCCACGTTGCTCCAATGGGGATTGGTGGAAAAATGGGTGCTTTGGATAATTTCAAACCGCCCATAGGGCCTCCGATAAGTTTTGACGACAACGTTTGCCCAATTTTAGTTCAAGCCATGGCTTGAAAATACTGGATATCTAATTTATTGAAATATTGGTGGGAACGTGAAAAATTTTTATGTGCCATATTTTTGTGCCATTCCATAACAGAAATCTATCTAGGGCCCACTTTTCCTCGACTCACTATTGTAACACTATTGTGTAATAATGACTTTATCATAATCCTAATAGCCCACTCGTAAGATGTAGGTAGCGACTATAACGACGATTAGTTTTTTTAGTAAAAGTTTGTAATATATTGATTGCCGATATACAAATATTGCCACTGTAACGTTTTACACAATTTTAATTTTACACAAAAGTGTAAAAGAATCATACAACTTTTCTCGCATTTATTTATATTGTTCGTAATATTTAGACTTTGAACAGCCTGTAGCAATCCAAAAAACATCTTAAGCCATTGGTGAAACCGATTAAATTTTATCGTGGTCTGTTGATAACGGGAACAATAACTGGCTTCTACCCTCGAACATCTCCTTACATGGCAAGCTATTATTATCGGCGGTGATAAACATCTCGAATGCAGTTTCGGATACAAAACCAACATAGGGCGGTGACGGAGCCTGATGTGATAAAAATAAGTACAACCAAGCGCAAGATGCACTTGCATTAAGGGTTCTGTCTTTCTTTTACCCGACTTTGCCAGAGGGGCTTATGTTTTGGCGTAGAAAGAAGTAAGTACATAGAAAAGCAATAGTGGCATATTTGTTCAGAATCCACAGTAGCTAGCTCAGCTACCGGCAAACACGCCCCAAACTCACTCACAATCGCGATGAGAGTGCTAGAATGAGTTAAAATGCGCTCAGTCCAGCAGAATCTAGACTACACCTAAGCTATTCTATTTTCTCATTTTCTATGCTCTGTCTCTCTCTCTCTGTCTCTTTTGTAGAACCCTATGGCCGTAATCCCATGGAAACACCCGTGGTGAAAGATCATTACACATTCTGTGGGCGTGAAGCATTAAAATATGTTTTAAAAAATCTTCATTGTTGGAGAATAATTTCGACCAAAATAGTAGATGGATATAGGCTTGTTATTGACGGACGAACAGACAGGACGATTATTTTATAATCTGGTAAATAGATTCTAGCCACCTATTGAAGGTAGCTAGCTGGCTTTCTCAAAAATCTTTAGCAATAACTGTGCTAAGAACAATGTTATTTACAGTAGATATATAAAATCATTTGTGAGGATAAATATAACAAAAATTAATTTCCACAATTGGGTTCTGGTCCTTGAAGTGTGGAACCCTAATTATGAGAGTGAGTAATCATTAAAATGGCAAGGGATGGATCGTATATTCGGTTTTTGAATGTGATTAATTATTTTCATTTTGATGAAGTAATTACCTTGAGATCCGAGTAATTTTTTTATGGCGTGTAATAACTGCGTAAGTATAACTAACTGTTTGTAGGAAATATACAATGTGGCCCGCCCGGGCGCATTATTGTCACACTGAAAATCTGAGTCAGGCACATCAGTCATTTCAAGTAAAAAGTTGTATAGGTACCTACAGTAGTCGCCGAAATAGATTTGTTTTAAATTTATTTATCAATAAATAAGTAATTAGCGGTGATAGCCCAGTGGCCAGGAGCTCGGTCTCATACTCAAGGGGTCCGGGTTCGAATTCCAGTGCAACGCACCTAAACTTAAAAAATTTCATTTAGTTCTGCAATATCCGTTCAATACTGGAAAATTAAGGCGCTAGTGTGTAACCATTCCAATGACGATCGATCGGAATTGATTTCAAGAGAAGCCCCAATCATTGACAAATAAAATTAAATAGGTTAATGCATTGGCCACGTTAGTCACTGTTAAACGACGTTTTAAATAAAGAACTAAAGAATCAAGACGCTGCGATATGACTAACTGTGAAATATCGAATTTCTTTACGACACTGCGAGCGTTTTTTCCCCATGAGTCATGTGGTTTATTAGGGTTGTCACCATAATTTGGACAAAATTGAAGGGTTAACTTTTGTGTTTTCGAAATTTTTACACATGGTTTTTACCTACCTTGATTTAGATTTTAAACAAAAGGGTTATAGAAATTTTTATGTTTATTTAAACATGGTCTAAGACATTTTTCTTATTGACTGTCGTAAAACGACTCGACCGACCGACCAACTAATGCGACATAATTCAAACACAGCTCTTTGTACAGATACAGTTAACCATAAAATCTTACACACGCTTACGTACGTCGGAGGACACGTTAAGCCGTCGGTCCCGGTTGTCGACGAGATAGTGGTCGTTAAACCTTGTCGAAAGCCTTATGGGCGGTTTGGCCACTAAACCGTCTCCGCCAATCCGAATTGGAGCAGCGTGGTGGAGTATGGCCGTACCTAATAACGTGTTAAGCTCCAACCCTAGAAGGCGATTAACAGCGCGGGAATGCGTGATCCATCCCGCGTTGTATGTAAGTATATCAATTTGTATAGATAACAAGCACAGTCTAACCAACAGAAAACGCATCTGCATGTATACGTGCGTGGATGCGTTTTCTATACAAATTACAAATGGGCGCGCACCCCTGTCCCTGTCCCTATGCTGGGTGATGCATTCTGTTAATCGCCTAAAAGGGTAGTTAGTAGTTTAACAGTTTGTCAATAGATGGCGCTGTTCATGTTTCTGAATCACGCTAACGATTGTACGCTGTAGCTACTACTAAAGGCTGGGTTAAACAGTACACACTCAAATCAAACGAACTTACTACGTAAAGTTGAAATTTTTGTAGAGCCTACGTGCGTATGTTGTAGGCCCAATTTGTTCTTTGTAAATTATTTGTATATAATATAGGGATGGCGAATTGGCGATTCCTTCCAAAAAAGATCGATTTTAAATCGATTCGAATCGTGACCTAATGAATCGATTCACATAAAGATCGAGGCCAATAAGATCGATTTCTGAAAAATCGATCTTTTTCTTAAGTTTTTGTTTATAATATATAAATCAATCAATTTATAAATCAATCTATTTTATTAAAAACAAGATACATATTTATAATTTAACGATCTGTTATCAGTTAAATCAGGTAATTCGATGATATAAAATATTTTTATTACCATATCAATACATCAGATCAGGTATAAAACAAGACATTTATTTTTTAAATGTATTGGTTTACAAAGTTAAGAAAATAGATGTAGCTTATATTTCCCAATGCTTAATATCTAAAACCTTTAACCGGCAGCCGGCAGCACTCTTATAATACGGGTACATTCAATTCATTATAAATACTTTTTTGGTTTATACCAAAAAATAAAATAAAATCGGATGTCGATTGGGATGGCTCCAAAAATCGATTCTTCGATTAATCGATCTCAGATCGCCATCCCTATTATAATAGGCATAGATAAGAAGATATTCGGTAAGTAAAAACTAAGAAGTTTGAACTTCTTAGGTTCTTACTTCCTGAATTTTAAGTTTTGTTTAGTGAACTTTAGTGTTTACGAATTACGATACGACTCGTCAATTTTATTCGTCATACGTGTGTGTACTGTGTTATTTTATATTTAATAATCATGTTTTTTAATTAATAAATTAAATATTCTTATTTTAAACTTAAAGTCCCATACTATATTTTTATTATTTTTAATTTTTCTTATTATTTAATATAAAATTAAAGTTTTTAATAATATTATAAACATTTATTTATGTAGGGATGTGACTTGGATGGGGAAATATCAATTTTTATTAAAAAAAATCGATTCTTCAAAGAAATAACTCAATTCAATAAAACATCTCAATAATACTACTTTTAGGATCAAAATCGAGACAAGAATAAAAAAAAACAATCAGAACGAATTTACTTTAATTATTTCTATTTAACAAATTAACACAAAAATAAATCCAATTTCCAATAATCACTTTTTAACGCTTATTTAAATTATGACACGCGAGAGACCAAAACACCGATCGTCCGCTCTACAGTAATTCGTATTGTAAATGCGTTGCTTTATATTGTAATTCAAACGTAATTAAAACAGGCATTGTCTGTATTTACAAAATTGGACGTTATTTTTTGTGAGTAACTCATTAATGAATAATTACCCACTAAGGCGCACATAACTTTTTCACAAAGTCATTGTTGCGTGCCACTAAGATTCTAAGCCACTGGGCTATCACCCTACTAAGGTTATAATAATCGTCACTAATTATTTAGTTATATTAGTATGTACATGTTATTATTATGTCTTATGCCAGTCTGTCTTGATATCTTCTCAATAATTCAATTCGACCTGAATGGCGCAGTGGTTAAGATACCGGCGCGCCACGCGGATGTTTCTGGGTTCGATTCCCAGCAGTGCAGAGATTTGAATGATGAGTTTAAATTTCTGTTTCTGGTTTGGGTGTGTGTCCACGACACAGGGAATCCTAGTGTGGGGCTATGAATGTGAAACGTTATTATTTTAACTAAAACAATTAACGATCGTTCATTTTACTTCGACCTTGTACCTACTATTGTGTATTGTGCTTCATTCGACCAACGTTATAGGGTCGCTGTAATTTAACAGTTTGTAAATAGATGGCGCTGTTCATGTTTCTGAATCACGCTAACGATTGTACGCTGTAGCTACTACTAAACGCCGGGCACTCGAAGACATTTTAAGTTATAAAAGTTTAATAAGTTTTGTTAACTAAGATGAAATCATTTTTGAAGAGCCTACATGTGTAGTGTAGGTTAAATAATAATTATTATACACAAACATCGTAAGAACGTACATTGAAAATTTGTAATTTTATTTTGTATTTGTACATAATAATTATGTATGTCTGTCGTAGAGTGCACTGCGTGAGTTGGTGGTGATTTTTATTTCAAATTTTCAATTACTTTATTTGTTATAAATGATGTTCAGCCTGTGTATTAGTGTGTATGACTAATGACTTGAATCTGTAGAATTATTGTAGATTGTAGAATTGTAATGTAGAGTATTGTATGTATATTGTGTAGTGAATTAGTGAGTAAGTAAACTTATTCAAATTACAAAGTCCTATCTCTATCTTTTTAAATTTCTATAAATTATTTAATATAAACAAAGTTAAACAAACGTAGTGTTTAAGTACTCTATGAATTTATGTAGTAATTATTAATTTACACATTTCAAAAAAGTTATTTATGTCTCCATACGATTACTATACGAAACTGCGTACCACGGTACTGAAGTATATTCCTAAAACAGGGTCTAAGGCATACTCAACCACGCTGCTCCAAATCTCCAATGCAGTTACTGGAGTAGCCATCCGTATAAGCCCAAATAAACTAATGTCTCAACCCTGATAGTGACACTGTGATAACATTAACTAAAACAAATGTTCGTTCATTTCATTTCGACCAACGTTACATAGACAAAATAAAATACTATAACCGGTAGTGATTGATCGGCTAATGACTGGCTCAACGTGTCAAACGCACAGTCAACAACACAAGCGATTAGTAATGTTTAATGTGACAAGTATTTATAGACAAAAAATCTGAAAGTAAGTAGCACGTTTTTAGGCGTTGCAAATAAGAAGCAATGAATCAATGTTTAATACATACTACAACAAACATATACTGGTGTTTTCATTACCTCTCAGTAAATTCATACCTAAATATAAATACCTAAATATATACATAAATTCCTACAAGCGGTGATAGCCCAGTGGCTTAGAATTCGACCTCGAATCGAGGGGTCCGGGGTCCGGGTTCGAATCCCAGTGGCACGCACCAATGACTTTGTAAAAAAGTTATGTGCGATTTATAAAATTAAATATCACCTGCTGTTACGGTGAAGGAAAACATCGTGAGGAAACCTGCATGCCTGAGAGTTCACAAAAAAAAATGTTCTCAAAGGCATGTGAAGTCCACCAACCCGCAGTAGGCCAGCGTGGTAGACTAAGGCCTACATCCCTCTCATTGTGAGAGGAGACCCGACCCTGTAGTGGGTCATTAATGGGTTACTGACTGACAAATTCATACCTATACTTTAGATCAGTCATATTATAATTAAACATGCGGTCTGCCCTGATTAACTTTCTGTTAAAATATACCTATATATACGTACCTACTATTTTATCTGTAGGTACCTTTAAATTTTATGAATAACGAACAAACAAGTTAATTTTTGTCATGTATAAAGATGTCATACATAAATACTTATATGTATAAATAACTTCAACAGATTAAATGCGCTTATCTTAGTTCATGTGTTAGGATGTGTTTAAATACTATACAGTGGTACTTTAAACTAAAATTTCTAAAAAAACTTACGAGTAAAGATTATTTTTTTAAAATAGCAACATTGATACTTTTTTTATAAACTTAACTCTGCTTGAAATAACAACATTAATGCTATTTTAAAATTCGGTAGTTCTTTTTTGTTCTGAAATTATAGAAAAATATTAGAAAAGCTTTTTTCTATCGCTCATGCGATCATTATAAAAGCTCGCTAGGAATGCGACGCCGGGTTGGTGCTAGGGGTGCCTTGCCAAGGAGGGTTGCTCATTAGTAGCTAATTAACGTTCGCAAATGACGGCTAATGAAGCTAATGACGGCAAGATGTTAGGAAACTCAATAGGAAACATCCGATGTCTGTATTCCCAGGGATGACATGATGAGTTGATTATTACTAATAGTTTATTATTAAATCCTCCAGAGACTTCTATTTTAACTTGTAATTTGTTTAGATCTGTGGCATCGTCACATCGTCACAATATGGTAGATCAGTCAAAAACAGGGTGGTTACTACAAACTCTTAAAACCATCATAAAGCAATGATGTTTTGTTTTAATTTAAAACATGATGTTTTATTTTAAAAAACAAAACAAAATTGCTTTATGGTGGTTTTAGGAGTTTGTAGTTACCTCCCAGATCTCCCTTCAGTGCCGTGATAATAAACGCTACGAGTATCATCAAAGTATAGTATAGTAAGCGCCAGTCATTAAAGCGTCATAATTATGTCACTCTGTCTTGACACACATCTTCCCAATAGGGCAGTACCGATCAATCAAAATAACGCCTAGAGATACTCCCACCCTTATGTCAGTTACCCATTAATGACCCACTACAGGGTCGGTTCTCCTTCTCGTAATGAGAGGGATGTAGGCCGCCATCCACCACGCTGGCCTACTGCGGGTTGGTGGACTTCACATACCTTTGAGAACATTTTTTTTTGTGAACTCTCAGGCATGCAGGTTTCCTCACGATGTTTTCCTTCACCGTAACAGCAGGTGATATTTAATTCTATAAAGCGCACATAACTTTTTGACAGTCATTGGTGCGCGCCACTGGGATTCGAACCCGGACCCCTCGATTCGAGGTCGAATTCTAAGCCACTGGGCTATCACCGCTGTTATAATATACATAAAGCCAAAAATCTATTGAATATAATACATAAGGGAAATGCGAATAATGTTAAGGCCTCAGAAGCACCTTCTTCGTCTTTTATTTCGCGGACGTTTGGTACTTCGGACTTATTTGTCCTCAAGTAGTGTAGATACTTCGGTACTTTTTGAAGCTACTTATATGACTAGTCATTGCAGCCATATTGATCACCGAGCGTCAGTTGTCCTGACCTGACATATTTCATTTATGTTTTAAATATCGTAGATATGAGTAACGAAATTTACAATTACTTAATTATAGTATGAAGGTACCCATTTTTCATTTACGAACATAAATCAAATCACAGATAGCTGTAACTGTAGATTAAAACGAAATAATAATTACCAGAGGGCCAGCTACCTTCAACATGACGCATGACATGTCACTTGTCAGTCGCCTGTCAAACGCCCGACTGAACCGGAACAAACTAGAAATTGATATTTGTTATCTTTTTTACTGAACTCATTAAAAGCTTGTCTTGGGAGTTGTTACTAAAAGCAATCACACGTTAAGGGCAGTTTCCATAACAGAATGTACTTACCTGTCGTCTGATTTGGATACAAGGAATTTAACTGTGGAGGAAGTTAAATTCCTTTTATCATGTTATCAAAGTTTTTTACATCACTGGCATACGTACCCAACGCTATTAACGGTATTGTTAATTATTTACCCTTAGGGCAGGCTTCTGCCCTTGCCAAATAATAATAAGGACCATAATCTACATTAACTATCATTTTCTCTTTATTATTTCCAAAACACTGCCTCGCAGTAGAATCTCAAAACAATCTCCGTTCGTAGATACCGAGCCTCAAGACTGTCGTAAAGGAAAAAAATTAAAAGTAATGGGCGCTTTCACTTAAATATTAATTACGAGCGTCAACTTTGGGCTGTGTATGAAGATCGTTTAAACGGCACGCAATCAAAGTGAAGAATCGTCGATACGGCGTGTCTGTTCTCACTGTTTTTTCCCTACCGTCAAATGTCCGTCACATTTCCGTCAAACTGTAAAGTTGCTTATTTCTTGAGCAGTCTCTGTGGAACCAATACATACATACCTACAACATTTATTGCTTTAGGGAGAGCTTACTGATGTCAACTTCATTGGCTTGCTGATCCGACGTTTATACGAAGCCCTAAGGGGATCACAAATTGTGAGAAATTTCCACTGTAAAAAAAATAAGTAAGTCAAGATGACTCTTTTAGACTTTCAAGGAACCAAAAATCTAATTCGTTTATTTAGGCGTCTAAACCTCGTCTCATTTAGACTTGTAAACAGTCTACTCAGATTTTTGAAGTTACTACGATTTTTAAAATATCTTTAATGTAAGGAGTTACGGTTATTATGGAACATAAAAAAATTCACCAATCAATTTTTTTTAAGATACAACGATAAAAATATTGTATGACATTTTCAATTTAAATCAATGGAAACGCGCCGCCATTTATCATTCATTTTTGCCGTTACAAAATTCAATCGCATTCGAAGATAAATGCCATGGATACGAAATTAAGTTATTACCGGCGATATTTCTTACACCGTGAGTCGAACCCAATACCTTATCCGGTTGTAAAGGGCTGAGTGGTCAATGCAAGTCAATGCTGCCTTGCTATATAAATAAGAACATGATATTATTTAGGGTTGCGCAACGTAACGTAACAGCAGAATTTTCACTGAATTTATGCGTACATACTTTAATGTTACTAAATATTATTAGTAGTTTTGGGGTCCTACAACCAAAACAAACAATAGACCGTATTAAAAATTAAGCCGTCCATAGAAAAATTGCTATTTTTTTTCATTTTTTGAGTTCTTTAACTCAATGAGATCAACGTTTTAATGTCACAACCAAACCATACAAAAATAAAATTTAAATGGTCCATTAAAAATAACCGATTTTTTAAAAAGTTTTTTTAATCTAAATGTTTTGAATCCCCAAATTAAAGAAATTTAAACGTTTGTAATTTCCAAGCTACTCGTAGCTTCGTTGAAAAATCTTGACAGCAATTCAGTTTTAGAACTTTATTTTGCTTAAAAAACCGATGAAAACTAATATTTATTACAAAGTATTCATTTTTGAAATCTATTCATTTTGCCATTACAGCCAAAAAAGTCACTATAAAAGATCAAAAACCATGAACAGGAGAATACAAAACGTGGCAACCTTAACGATATAAGAACTCTATTGGTTCTGAATTCTCCAAAAATGGTATCTAGGTTGTAACGTTCGAAAATGCTCATGTATCCAATGACCAAATTGGTGAATAAAGTTATTATCCTTAAGACGAGATTCTGATTCTTTCGTAAACTTCGGTTGTTTTATTACGTTATTACTCACACTTGCTCCCTAGGTTATTGGTTCAGTTTAATCCATCCAATAGGTACCTCTATTTCTGTCGTCGTTGTTGGCAGAACTTTCTTTTCTATCTGATTTCAACCATTACAAATATGTTACTCTTTCATTTCGATATGATGCTTTCGGTTACATTACATAATGTATATGTGTATGACAAATCACATTCATTTTATATATAATTATTGTATTTGATATGAAAAAATTCAAAATGTTATGTTGTATGCCCATTTGAGGCGGGAATATGAAGGATGTTTTAACCTATATTAGATCTTGTATTGCACTCATATTCTACAATAAAAGTGAACTTGAACTTGAAACATGTTCGTCTTTCTTGCAGGTAACAACGTCGACACCCAGCAGCGGCAGATCGACCAGAAATCGAACCAGTGGTTCGGCGCCACCCTCACCAGCACTGGTAGAAATGGACCTATTGTGGTGAGTGTACAAAGATTTATAAAGTCCCAACGTATATGTTTCTGGAGAGTTCCACTTGTTTCGGATATATCACAAGGTTCGCCCCAGTCATGCGATGTCATGGCAGCTAGGTCATAGCAGACTCTGCTGAGTCTGAATTAGTAATCCTCGTCTCATCTCTTCCTCTTGTCACCTCATCAAATTCGGAACGGTTGGTCCAGTTTCAAACCGATTCAAACCTCAGAACTCATGATGAGATCCCGACGTCGTCCGTCGTCTGTCATGACGACCCAGTGGCGCAGTGGTTGAGACACCGGTGCGCTGCACGGAGGGCCCTGGGTTCGATTCCCAGCAGAGCAGTGATTTGAATGATGAATTTGAATTTCTGTTTCTGGTCTGGGTGTGCTGTGATCTTGTCTTGTGTGTGTCCTTGGCACCCATGGTGTGGGGCTATGAGTGTGAAGGGTTATTTATTTAAATGTCATATGGGGAGAGCCGGAGACTGTTAGAGACGTCTAAAACTGTGAGAGAATTCTAAAGCTAGTCAGAAAATCTCGATATACTTTGGTGATCTTAAACTCACGATAAAAAAATAGCAGATTGTATAACAAGGAAGCAAAATGATATTTTAGCAAAAATATATTATGTCCTGAGTGATACACTCTACTTTTCATCACCCTCTATGAGAAAATGAAAGGGGCCATATTCTATTGTAATATTATTATTTAATAAAACATAGAGTAACAACTAAATTGAAATTAAATAGTATCTGATAATAAAACAACTAAAAAGTTATATTTACATTTGAGACATTTTCGCATTTCTTCTTCTTCTCGCACTTCGAATAGATGGGATGAAAGATATTTTTTCCCTCAATCGTATGAGTTCTGCCATTATTGTGACATGGCATTCCCACCTCATGGTGTGACGACCCTGGGCTCTAACGTGGATCGACCTATAAAGTTTATGGGGCGCCTTAGCTGCACCCTTCCTGTTACACCCAAGACGCGAACTGATTTCAGCATTCTTATGTCACCCGTTCCCTGGAAGTAGGACAGCTGTGGTGACGCTATTATCGTGATAGTTCCGTAAAAATATGGCCGAGGAATTTTTGTATTATATTAAGGCTTCGTTGCTGTGCTTGTAGGTACTTTGCTTGGATTCAGATTTGAATAATTCTATCGTGTCTTTTTCAATTTTGAAACAGAGAAACAGGCAGACAGACGAGAAATTTATACATTTTGTGCAGGAATACGAACGTGAACATTAAAACTGCAATCAAAAACTAATCTATGTACAGTCTACTCTAAATAATTCGTCCGATCAAGGCCCTTTATAAGACAAGTTGTAAGTGACTTTTCTGTGCTGTAAAATTTAGTAAACAATTTTCGCTACTTTATTGCTTACGATAGATTCCGAGGAAACTATTAATCTTTCTATCGAGTTCCATGCCATTCAACACTAAAATACACATTTAAGTGACGTTGTAATTTCCATTAACACAAGCAAACCCTGCGTGACTTTATAAAATAAAAATAACTGTAGACACCCAAAAACATCGCGCAAAGCATTAATCACTCCGCAAAGACAATGTATCAAAAGCCTTCATTAAATCCCCTTGCAAAACCCCGACATTTGCAAGTAGGTCGCAGCCTTTCAGCTGGGATAGGGGTTGGCACCCCATTAGGTCACGGGGCCGGCTTTACGATTTGTGGACACTGGCTTAGCCATTGCGGGGTTTGGGGTTTATCGGAGTGATAGCAGATAATGTTTCGTGGCGATTCTATGGGATTTGGGAGTGCTGAGCGACTTGGGTTAAGCTATTAAGGAGTAATAACCTCCTTAACCTTTTTTAATACAAGACAATGTTATTTAACTACGTAGCTGTCATGTGAGTCATGTCCCTATATGATCTATTACGATCTATTGTGTTTTCTTATTGGGCAGCCACAGTGTCAATAATAACATTAAAGTAAAACCCCGTGAAGGCTTGATTTTTAAAGGCGAGCTGATGGACAATTTCATGTTATATTAAATAGGAAAGAAGCTACACAAGTCTTCTACACACAATTGTATGTAGAACACTTGCGAAGCTTTAGAAGACCTTGCTATTTTAGAAGATTATCAACCAAAATGTCAACTACAAAAAAAACAATCTTGAACTAATCTTAACGTGACTTGAGTATCTTTTTCTACTATCTTATTTACATCCAAACATCCTATTTGACGTTAAACGTGTTTGTCTAGTGACTTTACATGATCATTAACAAACTTGGTTGTACGTGGCCTGCACACTCCTATATTATGTACAGAATCCTTTAATTCAATTAGTACAAGTGCAAATATCATGTAACTATTGACGTAGGAAGTAGGTAGTACTAACGTAGGTACTTTGTTGTTTTTCTTCAATGTTTTCTTTGCCTGCCAGTAACCCATTAATGACCCACTACAGGGTCGGGTCTACTTCTCGTAATGAGAGGGATGTAGGCCTTAGTCCACCACGCTGGCTTACTGCGGGTTGGTGGACTTCACATGCCTTTGAGAATATTTTTTTTGTGAACTCTCAGGCATGCAGGTTTCCTCACGATGTTTACACGACGATCAGGTGATATTTAATTTTATAAAGCGCACATAACTTTTTTACAAAGTCATTGGGATTCGAACCCGGACCCCTCGATTCGAGGTCGAATTCTAAGCCACTGGGCTATCACCGCAATAAGTTTTCTTTGCCTATCACTCGCTAAACGATCCCTGATTCATAATACCGTCTCGCGATATGACAAAAAGAATAGGTATCTACTCTGCGACATTGCGGCGATTAGTCACAAACATCTCACGACGCTTACTCACGAATGTCTGGTTTCGGTCACTTTTTGCATTCCCTACCGAGCGAACGTTACGTGGAAACTGGAACTCGGTTTTTGCTGCACCCTTAAGGAGTCGGAATGTTTATTTCGGTATGCCGAATTGCTGCAAAAAGCTGCTCCTCTCATGCTGTCGCGGCAATTTGTTTAGCTGTTTTGTTCTTGTTCGGCACGATGTGGACTGCATTGCTAATGCACCTTAGATCACAGGATGATTACAAAGTGACATGACTGTTATCGCTGTTATTATTGTAGGCAAGTTATCTTACTTATTTTTACCGATGCTAAGTTCTATGTTTTTAATAGTGATTGCCAAATTTACCTATAGAAAGTTTTTAATTCTGAAAAATACGTTTTTAACGAATTCATTATTGTACTCGTAAGTGAGTATCTACCAATAAAGGTATCTATGATTATCTACGGTTATAAGCAAAGATCATAATAATAATTAACTTTGTCTGCTATGTTTCTCAGTAGGTGTTTATATTGAAATCTTTTGAGAATTAAAGAATCTTCAACCGTAATTAAATTCTTTTTTAGCATTCTATAACATTGAAAAAAAATTGTTAATCGATGATTAAAAGTACTAATAAGTGGCAATTTAGAAAGTAGATACTGTCGCCGCCTAAGATGTTTTAAAAAGTTATAGATACGTCTTACACGCTCTAGAATGACTAGACGAAAGGCAGGTAATTGCCCGAAGCGCATTCAGTCGGGCACGCTATCTCTTTACGGCTTTACGTCAAGACAGCGCCTAAAATTATTTCGCATTTCCTGGCAAAAATGCCTTCCTGTGTGTTTAGGAATTGTACCAATTACACTGCAACTGTTAGAGACAAGAAAAACGTGTCATTTCATTCGTAAGTACAGTATTTTCATTTAAAATTATTAAAACATAATAAATGTTTTAGTTTTGACATAATTTGGCAATGGCTAACACGGGTAGGCTAAAGAGCGAGATGTAATATGTTTTATGCGTGAGAGTAAAAGAGACAATGTTAGCGCGGTCACGTGGCGGCCGGTTTCAGCGGAAGTTGGGGAAAATTAAACTATGAACCAGATTTCTTAATGTTGTTTTATGTCAAGTATGTTAAATCTTATTTTGCTAGGATTATAATATGATAATACAATACAATCTAGAAAACAAGAAGCGAATAGATATTACTTATCATGTATTGTTTATATTTTTAGATTACCTTACTGACGACGAAAGAATGGACGTCGTGAAATCGGTGGATTGACTACTAAACAGTCCTTAAAAGTAATAAGTAATACGCAGCGCACGCCCGTCCATCGCACCATCTTTAGTAATTACTTTTTAAGTAGTGCTCAACTACGAACGAATAATCAAAATCATCAAATCAGTCGATAAAGTTAGTACTTAGTAAGTAATACCGTAGCGTAGTAGTCGCCGCGATTCGGTTGTTAACATCAATCGAATAACATCGATTGTTATCGACTTTTAACTACTAAACTGAACAATCGACATAGTCGATTGTTTTTAGTAATAATCGCCCGTCGCTAGTGTGTATTTAAAAAATAAACGTTTTGTTCATAATTGTTTTTATTATTTTATACTAGTAAAATCGAGCCTCCACTTTGCCCAATCTCCTCCGTAGTCATGATGTCACGCGCTCGCGCCAATGAGCGCTCAGAGGCCATCAATACGTAACGAACTACGTATGTTTATCTCTTTCTAATAACAGGCATGCCCCATCATTTTTCTCTATTAGCGCTAAGTGTCATAAATACATACAGCTTGCGGCTGTGTGTATGTATAGACTACTCCTTGCGCCACTTTAAAATACTTTAATGTTGGGGTATAACGTGTCTATCTGTTTAAACGTCATTGGTCGCCGCTTTCATTAAGACCTCCAAAGTGGGTATCCATAATTATGGTTGGCCATAAACTCTAGCAAT
The DNA here is from genome assembly GCA_905147235.1 of Erynnis tages. NCBI lineage: Eukaryota > Metazoa > Arthropoda > Insecta > Lepidoptera > Hesperiidae > Erynnis > Erynnis tages. Next base: position 12,715,202 of record LR990074.1, read on the forward strand.
GTTCATTAAACATCACGTTTGTCAAGTATCTGTACAGTGTTAAAGCAATAAAGGTAATATAAGCAGAACATTAATAGAGCGACAGCAATTAATAAAGACAACTGGCATTCAATTCACCTTTCCAATTAAACAGCGTCCTGTACACGGGCGTTCGAATAAAAATAGTATATTGATTTATAATTGCACTGCTGATCAGTCGCCGATGTTTTGCCGCCATTATTTATAACAAATTACTCGAAGTAGGAACTCACTTGTGGACTATGACCACGTTTGAGGGAACGCGGTGGATAATCTCTTTTTGTGTCACTTGTACGCCTCGAATGCAATGTGTGCAGTGTTGTTTTCCCAATTAATGAAGTCCGAGCAATTTTTTAAACATCAAACTCATCATGAAGTTCAATCATCATGTTGAACTTATATTATAATTGTTTTCTTTTTTAAATTATCGAATACAACATACATACAACTATTATTTCAAATAGTTAACCGTAACTCACAATCCCATCTGTTTTGTAAGTGCTAGTTAAAAATAATTAAAGGGAAATCTTTCCAGTTTGTAGATTTATCTTCTACGTTTTTAATGTAGCTGTTACCACATTTGTATTATCAAGTGCAATTCAGAGATTTGACTGTAGGTCCAATTTCAAAAGGAATCATTGTATCCTAGAAAGCTTTGTTCATTTATATCCAAAACCAAAAAAAAATGTAGGGACATTTTTCTGGTCCTTGGCACATTAGAACATCTTTTTCCTGACACTCACTTTTTTCAAAAATGTCCTGAAAAGTCCCATGCAAGCCTGCAGCGTGGAGTCCTTACGCGCGATGTGGGATCCGTTTCTTGTGCTCAGTGCGCCGGCTTTGTTTATTTTCTGCGGTTATTTTAAACGATTCTCACGCTTCGCATCTTGCAGTTTTTCGAACACGTATCTGTTTTTGGTATGCGCTATATTGATTTTGTATCTGCGCTGAGTATACAGGTGTTAGAGTTGGTTCTGTTCTTTTAAAATTACTACTAATAATGAAATAATGAACAGAAAGGTATATGAATAGTATACATACATATATCTGTTCATTATTATTTATTAAGTACTGAATAAACTGCCTCAATAATTTTAATAAGCTAACTAATCCAACCCGATAAATTACCGTATAATTTATTCATTTTAGTCGATAAGTAGAATGCTGCCACCTTTCCCTCCTGTAATTTTGTGTAAATAAAAGCTAATAAATTATTATATTTCTCGTCTCGTTTGCTCCTCGTTTCACGCCATGTTGGTGTACACGACAGTAATTTTCCGCTCACATCCGATCGCGTATCGAATACTTTATTATAATTGCAAATAAATTTCCTGCGATAAATCGCAAGATATCGCGACACGGGACGTCTCGTCACTGCGACTGCGGACGCATCTGCTTAGTGTCACAGATTAAAAATGATTGGTTACATTGTCCATAATTGGTTTGTTTTTATTTAAAACCAGTATTTCCAGATGCAAAGCAAATTGCGTCGTTGTAGGTTTATTTGTTAAAAATGTACGATATTTAGCGTCTCTCCAATAATTAATTGAACATTTTTTTGGCAGTTCTGTGGTATTTTTATAATTCAAATTCAAATTCAAATTCAAAAGCTTTTATTCATTATCAGGTACAATTTATGCACACTTAATGAACGTCATACATTTAACATTATACAAACATACAAACAAAACATTGAATTGTTTTTTTTCAAAATCCGAAGTATGCTTCAGCCCATCCAGCCATAATATATAATGATGACCAAATCGTTGTCGTCATCATCAATCTAGTAAATCAATTTAGTCGAATTTAGACTTCTTGGCTATCTGTAGTTATTGTAATTCTTGTAAAAGGGTGTCACAATACTCTCGCCCGGAGTGTTTTAGTGGCTCTCACGTCGGTACTTAAAATGCTAGGCTATAATTGATAATACACTTTGCTATTTAATCTTTGACGGCGGCGTGGCGTCGTGCTCGTTCGCTATATAAGGCTCTGGGCTGATTGACGGCGAGATATCTTCGTTCCTGAGTACTCTTATTGTTTACTTTTGTACTTAAGTCGCGGCGACTTGTGTATCTTAGCATATTCCTAGAAGCTATCTAGTTTCCTTTATATCTAGGATCTAGAGTAAGTATCAGGCAGAGTAGTGGCTTTCCTTTATGTAGATACAAGTTCTAACCGAAAATCCGTGACACTGTATCACGAAAGCAACGAACGACAGCTAAAGTCAGCCTTAGTGATAAACATACCGTTTCTCATTGTATTTTATTATGTAATTTTTATAGTTTTGTAATTTTAAAATTTCTCAAAACATTTCTTTGATAATGGTTTAAATGTAGAGTTTTTAATATTATGAATGCATGTATATGTATGAGACTACATTTTAAACATGAAAATTTTACCCGCAGGACTTATCCGTGAACATTAAATCGTTGGTCGTATCAGTGTATCTTTTCTGAGTAATAAAGGAAAGATTTTACGTAGGTGATAATAAGCTAATGTTAATATCATCAAATGTTAGAGGAATATATCTCATCCTGTATCATACGTTCAAAGAGATATTTAAGCTAACAAATTGCGGTGATTTGTCAGGTTCGCATTCCGCAGTTCTTGCCGCGCCAGATATGGGCCCGCCGTATATGGCGAGGGCCTTATTGTCTTCAGAACGCGGGATTCTTACGCGTCTGCCACTTTTTGGTTAATCTTTATTGTTGGATGAAAAAGTGGGAGCTGGTGACGATGGGAATAGCTTGGGAATTGTGGTTTGGATATTCTTTATTTGGGCCCATATTCTAATAGCAATTTATTGAAAACGATAAACAATTAAGCCGTTTTTTGCTATACCTACATTTAGAATCGGTATCTTGAACTAGGAGGTACTTAAAAACAACATTTCAATTAGTAATCACAGAAGGAGCAAAACGATAATTGTTAGTAGGGTAGTACCTCATATAATTATGTAAGTAAACACGCACCTAACTTTATCTATCTGTTGCTCTGTGTGTCGTTTTAAAGCGGTAAAGTTTAGAAGTTGCAAATTTAAACCAATTCTGATAAAATTTAGGATTGTTAACAAAATCTATACTTACCATTATTAAAGTTAAAATTAGATCTGTGACGACAATGAAACGATATTGTCACACACGATAGCTGGTGTGTGTTCCTTTAATGGGCCTGTTCATACTACACTGCGAATTATTCATGTTTACTTACCTACTTTTAAAAGAGTGCTAGGAGTTTTTTCCCTCCGGTTTTTTCTCCCATTATTATTTATAATCCAATATGTGTGACGTTCATTAAGTGTGCACAAATTGTAGATCTACCTGATAAATTAATAAAAGCTTTTGACTTTGCATTTGAATTTGAATCTTCAACTCGTCTAGTGATCAATATGTTAAAAGTCGAAACAAAATTTGTTAATGTCATGCTGTTACTTATGCCTAATGATATGGGGTAGAGACAAATTCGACACGCATACCGGGAATTCTCGAAAAAATCTATTAAGAGCCCGTGGAGAGCGTTCATTAGGACCTATTCATTATGGACGGTAGGTTTTTTTATTAATTCGATTTGCTCAGTAAATGTAGCAGAATCTAAGAAAGTTGTTTAGGTATGTAGTTATCAAGTGTTAATCAATTTTTAATACAAAATAAGTTTAAGATAATTCGAATAATAATCTTAAATATTAAAAGATAAGTACTAACGTGAATTGTAACGGTGGAATTTCGATTACCTGGCGATCTCTAGTAGTATACAAAAGCTTCAATGGTTGATTATTGGCTCTATACTGAGGTCTACGCTAGTGTTGACCCTTTCTTTCAGCGGAAACGTTCTAATGTACAAAATCACATTTAAACAACATCAGTACATAATATACGACACAATAGCTCTTTAAATTCATCACTTTACAAAAGCGGTCCAACAAAGCGCATTGTGCGCACGCGCCGGTCCCTGCTACGAAAATGGGCGGGGCTTCAAGATAGCCTTACAGACTATCTAGCTAGCTATTCCGAGCTGTCTTTACTAGGTAGGGGATCTATAGATAATAGAGTACGTGGCTTTATAGTAAACAAGCTAAGTTCCTTGTAACGCGAACGGTTTGATTAAAGGGTTACTTGGTGTCTATTGGTACGGGCCTGTTCTGAACGAACCGCGTTAAAACAGCATGTTTCAGTTTCTCGTTTTCATTAATCAATCTTCGTGTATGGATAGATAAGGAAGCTTGGTTGCTGGGCAGCATTTGTTCAATTAAAAGTATGTGCTCTTTGAAATAACGGACGTGCTGAGATTTGGAACTAAAGAATATCTAACTCAAGCCATGTCGGAAGGTCCGTTATTAAAACGCCATTAGTTTTACCTAGTTTACTCAATCTTGAAACATGAAAAGATTTTAAAGACAGAGACACACACCCACATCAACAATAATAAGGACATTAACAAAGGCATACACGCACACACAAGTGCGCGCACACACACACAACATCATAAAATGTTCCTTGCAATCTACTGCATAAAAACCGGAGTCCGGAGAATTGAATTGTAAGCAAAGCTTAAGTAAACTTCCTGGGCAAAAAATCACTTAACAATTCCCACTCGAGTCCTGGGCGTAAGACGCACGCCCTGGGCGTGTCTGGTCGTCAATGTTTATGACCAGTTTGGTGGTCCGTGCCATCGTAGACACAAAAGTACACTTGAATGCAGGATTCTGGATTTTTAATAATTTATAGACTTTTGTGTAACACATTCGGTAATGACCCACTACAGGGTCTGGTCTCCTCTCGCAATGAGAAGAATGTAGGCCTTAATCCACCACACTGGCCTAATGCGGGTTGGTGGCCTTCACATGCTTTTGAGAACATTTTTTGTTAACTCTTAGTGAAATTTAGTTTTTTTAAAAACCGCACACAACTTTTTTTTACACCAGAATTCAAAGGTTACGTGAAGAATATTTTTTTCATCCCATCTATTCGAAAAGTACGACTTTGCTCCCCTTCAAGTGCGCTCAAAGTTGGTGTTTTCTATTAAGAAGCTTTTAGCGGGCAGGAATGAGTTTTTCGTCCCTCTTTATAAGTTCCAAGTTCAAAAAGTGCGCGGCAATTAACTTTTCCGCACACTTTTTGAATGTGGAACATCTTTGTGTTCAGCGCCAAAGAAATCGAACGCAAATATTGTTTGAATAAAGACGAAGGAACTACAGAAGAACTGCAACCTGCGTTTTTGTCAATTTTTATGGATTGTTAGAAATGAGCCAGATTCAGAACGTTATTACAAACACGCAGAATATAAAATCTACAACATCTCTATTCCTAATAAAACTGTAACAAAAAATTTTCATAATTGCGAAAATGTCTCAAATGTAAATGTGTAAATATAACTTTTTAGTTGTTTTATAATCAGATACTAATTAATTTCAATTTAGTTGTTACTCTATGTTTTATTAACTAATAATATTACAATAGAATACGAGGCCCCTTTCATTTTCTCATAGAGGGTGATGAAGTGTAGAGTGTATCACTCGGGACAAAATATATTTTTGGCTCGGGCGACGTACTTTGAATCCATCGCTACGTTCAGGATTCTACTAAAGAAACCCTCGCTACGTCGGGCTTCTACTCTAGAATCCCTCACTTCGCTCTGGATTCAAAAAACGCCCTCGCCGTAAAAATATCATTTTGATTCCTAGTCATACAATCTACTATTGTATTTTATACTTATTATAGGTATTAGAAAATTGTTTCTAATTTATTATTTATTTAGAATAGCATTGTTATTTTGTTATCAATGCTTATATGATTTATTTTAGTGCCAATAGCGTCCGTTCTCAGTGAGTTATATTAAATGAATATCTAGAGTTATTGTTAATTAAATAAACATTAAATTCCCTGACGATAAGAACTCAAGAAAGTTATTGTTCTAATCAATACTTTGACGTCGATATGACCAAATCTTTTGAAGTTTGTGAAACATTAGATTTTTCATTTCGTTTTACCTGACGACATATTAAGTAATCTAAAGAATATGTAGATATGAGATCTGGATAAACAAAGTAACTGCCAGTCAAAAACATCACTAAATCTATGTCAAAAGTTAATTAAAACTTTTTATTCATTGTTCTCAAACTCTATCTAAATCGGGCCGTCTGAAAGACATCGCAAGTTATCACATACACAGGCTCAATCAGACTCATCCACCACAGAACAGTGCCCTAAAAGACCCGAGTTAAGGTATTATGAAAACTAGATTTTCACAACGAAAGACTGTATTCTGTTTATGATGTCCTTTGAGAACTACAAGGAACTTCGTAAATGCTAAAAAATCGCATACTTTCTAAAATATCGTACTTATCAAACTTAATCTGCCTCTGATACACGGTTGCTCTACCAATCGCGCAGTCAGTGTCCCAGTTTGAGTGCATTCATCAGTAGGGCTCGCCATTCCTTATTCAGTTCTATAACTGTCGCGTCCAGCTACAGTTAATCCGAAAAACCAGAGCTGACGTCTCCCTTTTATAGATTTTCTCGGGAACACTAACGGTGTGCTATACAATTAGACTCAGAGGCGGAATGCGGCAAAAACGTGGCCAATCTACTTAGTTTGTGCAAAGGGAATTTATCGTGAAGATTTACTGACGTTGTAAATAATTATTGTATTGATACATGATAGAATGCATCTTTATTAATAGTTTTATTTGTGTCATGTGGAAGCTAAGGTATTTTATGTCTATGTCTATTTCCTGCCATATCGTTCATCTGATAAAACTTTGTTAACTTATTGTTTGCAATTCAAATCCAAATATCTTTATAGACGATTTGAACTTATTCGTAAAACCAAAGCAATACTATTATTGCAAATTAACGTTGCCGTAGGTGTCGCAAATCTAAGAAATGTCATAATTTTGCCTTTGCATTCACAGAAAAAAATAATTTTCGAAAAAAATAATACTTGAATGTACAAAAGCTGCAAATTTAACAGCTTGTAATCACAAAGTTCCAAAACCGAACTGGTCCAATTGACTTAAGGGATAGTAAATCAGTACAAATTAAACGGACCATTGCACAAGAGCATTCCAACAATTGACCCAAGGCGACCCACATTTGTACCCGAAATAGCTGGTTGCCGACACCATACCGTTCAAAGTAGGGTAATGCGGCCACTGGTAATATACCACGATTGGCTGGAGCTTCTCTTGAAATTGGGCCTCTTGGGAGCAATAATAGTAGTTCACCTGACAGGGTTCTGACGTTTTCTGCAAACCAAGAGTGACCCACTGCAGGGTTGGGTCTCCCAATGGGTCAGGGGTCAGGGTCAGGGTCTCACAATGAGAAGGCACGCTGGCGAATTACAGATTGGTAGACCTTACTTTGAGAACGTTCGAGAATTTTCAGGCGGACAGGATTCTACCTACATCGTGGGTTTACCTTCGTCGTTACAGCAGGTGACATCTACGTCACTGGCGCAATTGGTGCTTGCAAGGGGCGGGATTGGGATTTGGAACTTCAATTCGAACCGGGCCACTGAAGTTCTTGAAAAATAGCAGATCATCGCTGTTAAGGGATATTACTGCCCTCATTATAAGTCAAGCAATTTCTAGAAGAATTCACCATTCTAGATTTTTCATTTCAATTTTATTGCTTACAATTTAAGTTCTTCGAACATTCTAATACTAAGGAGTCAGACTAAATCTCAAATTATGATTGATAACTACAACAATATTGCGCTAATTCAAAAATATATACAACAGTAAAGCCAGAATGCCTGTTTTAACTTTGGGTTCTTTGGACTAACGTTACGTCATCTCAAAAATATCTCCAACTCAACATCTATAGAGACAACCTCTGCTTTCCATCAGCACCACCATCCACCAACATTTCTCATTTGAAATAAGCTAAAGCCACATTTCAAAATAAAGCAGGAAACATGTTTATTTGGACGTCAAACAATGGTGTTTGGATACCCTGAACAAAGCGCACTGTTGGCTGATTTACTGCGTGACAGACAGACTAGACGGCATTGTGTGAACGTCAAATGGGTTAATATCATTGTAGATTTCCACCATTTACATATTATTCGGAATGATGGCATTTACGGCACAGTAGCTTCCGTGTTTTTCAACATCTTTTGGGTTACAGGGATTTTCTTTCTAGTATCGTTTAATCACTCGTCCATGGCCCATGTTTGAAGTCGGTATTTATAAAGGACCTGGATTGTCAACTTAAGGTTTACTTAAGGTTTCCTTAAGTTGACAAATGGAAACTAAACGAATTGAATCGGTATCTGAAACGTATACCTAAACAGACTCAAGAAAGGCTACTGAAAATTAGGCAAATAGCTATGAGATAGAATGATGGTGCAGGTTGCAGGAAATTAAAAATTCACGTAGGAGGCACAATATTGTAATGTTTATTGAAAAAAACTGAAGAAAGAATGATATATTTTAGGCTACTCATGCGGCCTTTCTCTTTCTCATGCAAGAGAAAGAGAAAGGGACATGATCATCTTTTGTCATCGGTTCAACACGTTACGACTAATACATGCCAACTATTGCTATCCGTAAATTAAACATAATTGGTTTAAGACTTGTATTGAAACCATGAAACAAGCAAAACCGTTCGACTCTTACCTTAACAGCACCAAACATAAACTAAACACTGGCAACACAAACATAGCGGTTCTGTTCGAAACTGGCAACATATAAAATCGATTATGCGCGCGCAAGATGGCTGCCTGCACAGATTGTACACGATATTCAAAGTGGAATGCGATGTACTAGCGAGGCTTACATTAGTGCGTTACGATTTATATATTCATGGAACAATAGGCGTTAAGACTCTCATATCACCGCCTGACCTGAAGTGCAGACCACACAATGTATTTAGCTTCGAGGGATTTATAACGTTGAGATGAAACAAAGCAGACGCCGATTGTTTATGGTATTCCTTCTTAAGGCTTTGATATATCAAGCTAAAGCTCCATGTCTGAAACTGCATTAAAATAAAGATTTGCAGAATACCACCTACTCTACCAATCGTGCAATCTGATCAAATGTGGAATGGTATTCCAAGGGCGGTCCACAACAGCTTATCTGTCGTCGAGGTAACCTCGTTGCACACGGAACTGTCACTGACGAACCCATAGAGATACCGCTACTGAATGCTGTTAATTTTCGAGAATCTAGCGATACGCTATTTAGGGATGATGAGAAAAAGTCGCCGCTCCATCGCCGGTTCTGTGCCACCTTTATAAGGCGACCGCTGAATGGGACCGACGGGTAATGGGCGGCTATTGTACTTGTAAAAACTTGAACCGTGTTGAGAAACTGTTAGCTCGAGCTATCCCTGTTCCTAGAATCCTCCGTGAGTACGTATCGACATAGTTAATGCAGCTGGTTACTTCGCCACTTTCGATTTTTGCTATTCATTTATATATCCAAGCTCTAAACATTCCTCGATCATATAGGTAGACAGTGCTGGAAAGTGGTCGAAAACCGTCATGAATAATGAAAACTTTTCAGGGCCTTGTAGGCTATCCCTCCCAGGATCTACCCTTAATATTTGATGAGCTTCACATCATCGATATGATTTACTGAAGATTGGTGAACCCTGATGAGAGCATAGGAAGAGCGGCAGTGCAAGAGCGCAGCAGCAAAATTTTTCAGCATCAGTAAATTTTTCTCCCGTCAACAAATGCCGTCATTTAATCTTATCAAAGACCATAGAAGGTGTAACAGCAATAGAAATAAACACAAAATAAAACGCACGTAAAATATAAATAAATATAAATAAATCACAACAATTTCTCTTAAACGCAGTTATCGTAAAGCAACAATGAGATTTCATAAACATCGCTGGCTAGTACAAAAAGAGGAACATTTTTGCGCACACTTACGCGGCAATCAGGCTAAATTGTCCACTTCGTGAAACTCAAATGTCATCAGCTCGTTGCACCGTATATGGCGAAGAAGATTCATCGTGTAAATTTTTGATTGCAGCCGAGTAAAGTGACTTTCACAGCAATGGCAGCCTAAGTAATAAGTGGCTGAGGACATGTCTCTCCCGTGTTTACTGTCTTGATTTTCCTACAGTTTTACGTTTTTCACCACTCTGTTGAAGTCAATTAATGGTCGCCTTTTCACCGTTTTTAGGTTCCCCGAGCCTTATTAATGGCTTATCGCTCTCTTCAACTTTGGTAATATATTTTATTTGTCTATGGCTTTTAATTTGAGCGTTAGCAATTATTTGGACGCGCAAGTCACTTAGAAATGGCGCGTCTATGAGATACTGAATAAAAGTAAAGTTCAGTGCATTTTTGTTTATATTTTTGACGACTTACATTACTTTCTATTTCGGTTCTAGGAAATAGGAGGTAATTTAAGTCATCAGAGCAATTAACATACAAGAACAGTGAACATTTAAGTTTGTATTGAATTATGTAGTTACTCACTTTAAATGGAGCCCAAAAGTAAGCTGGTGGCTATAAAAACAAAAAGATGGTTGCGCTTCTTGATTGAAATCAAGATAAGACGAAAACAAAAACAATGTGTTCCATCCTCATTACAATTTTTGATCATTTTAATATGGAACCGCCTTTACAACGAATAGTAATAACGGTAAGGACAATTATGTACGAGTACGTATGAAAGCCGTGACATCATTCAACCCTGACAATTGTAATGACGGCAAATGTTGCGAGTTACCCAGCTATTATGCGAGATTTACTTATCTAGGGGAAGACGTAATCGGCTCTGACAAACTGTGCAATTCAATTAAAGATAAGGGTTAGAGAGAACAAAACATTAAATAAAGAGCTATGATTATATCTAAGACTGATAATTAACTAGAAACAAGCAAGTTTTTTGTTGCAATTGAGTAACAATAGAGCATGCAGGGCTGATTTTAAGTGGTTACTGCAGCCCATGGACCTCAATCCGATCTCAAATAGAGAAAAAAATCCTATCTGAGGTTGTATGCAGGTGCTTTACTACAAATCGTAAATCGTCAAATGTCACTCCAGATATTCTACGTCGAAAATGGCTTTATTCACTGGGTCTAGAATATCAAAAGATTGCTCAGGTTGAAGATATAGAGTCCGATTTAACAAACAAATTAAGCGTCAAACCCGATTGCTTTATTCCCTTGATCTTCGGCAAACACCATTAAGCTGACCTCAAAGACGTTGAGTCACGCCGATGACGAGCGAGCCATGATTCAAAGCCAACAAAACCGTGCAAAATTTACCGACACACGACCATAACCGTAAATGGGGACCATTAGCTGACAAAAGGCGCGTTATTCGCGGGTTATTGCTCTTACACATTTTGCTAAATGTGTATAAATTTTAGGCGTTTAACTACATAATACTACGAAGGTCGAGAAAAGTTTTAGGAATTCAGCTTTTTATGAGTGAGAACACGATGTCCAAGAGTTGATTAAAGTACGGTATTAAAACTGTATAAGACAATTGGGATTAGAATTTTTTACAAAATACAACTACTCTGTAACCCATTAATGACCCACTGCAGGGTCGGGTCTCCTCTCTCAATGAGTACGATGTAGACTCGGTCCAGCATACTGGCCTAATGTGGGGTTGGTGGACTTCTCAGGCCTTTGAGAACATTTTTTGTATACTCTCAGGCATTCCTCACGATGTTTTCCTTCACGGTTGCAGATATTTAATTTTATAAAGCGCACAGAATCTTTTTAAGGAAGTTTTTGGTGCCACTGGGATTAGAACGCGAACCCCTCATGTAAGAGTTCTTAGCCACTGGACATCACAGTATAACTGCTTGTACAACTTGTCTGTACGACTTTTTCCTTTTCTTTTTCTTTTTCTTTTTCTTTTTCTTTTTCTTTTTGTTAAGAAAATATTTGACTTGTTGGTATTAATATTCTTACGAGTATTTATAGTTCTGTAGTGCAACGTAGTGTTGTACGTAATCGAATTACGAAAGAGTGAGTGGTTCTATTTAACAATGAATTGATGAAAGTTAACGAAGCCCCATAAAAATCGACTGTTTGTTTATCCGAACTTTACGATCGGGCCATCAATGAACCATTATTAGGGACATCGTAACCACACTGACCTATTAAGGGAAATGATACCTACTCGTAGTTTCGGTTGAGAAATTCGAAGTTGAATTCGATCTGTTAAAAATGATCTTTCAGTTTCATAAGGAATTAGAAAGCATACAATATTTAATTTTTACAAGAGAATCTCGCCGGCTAGCCATGATTTGAATACTTTTCAGAAATGCAAAAAAACAAAGAAAATTTTAGGCAAAATTAAGAATTGAACAATTTATTTTCAATAACGTAAGAGGTATAATAAAAATTAAAAAAAAAAGATAGTGAAAAGCCGCTAAAGTTTTAAAAAGTGAAATACTTAGTATTTTAATCATAATACAATTTAATGAAGTTGAATGATAGCTTGATCTTTCATAATTTTGACGCCAATCAAAATAAATTTTGCCCCTTTATTATTGTATTAATTATTTAAAGCGTTTTGAATACCTTAATTAAATAAGCTTACCCATGCTTAGTAGTAGTAGGTACCACTATCAATTTAAAATAAATGAATCATATATAATTATTACTTTAATGTGCACGCTACCCAGATTGAAGATAAAAATATTTAATCAATTACCGAGGGGTCGCGACCCTACTTATTTTGTAATTAACCCTTTGCATGCTGCAACCGTACTGTTGATTACATTATTATTATTTTATAAGGAAGTTGATGACAATGAAATAACTAAACAGTATATCGTCAAAGTTTTAAAATTAACTGACGGACTAACTTATAAAGTTATAAACAATTGCTAAAAAAATTGACACAATTATTCTTAACCTAGTTCAGGTACTTATATAGGTAGGTATGTTTTTATTTTGTGACTCACTTCTTACATTAAATCCATATTATTATGTTTTACCGTTTGTTTACAATTAAATGAATTCCTTAATTGTCTTTTATTTAGATTTAATGTTCAGACGTTTTAATACTTTGCTGTAATCTGCATGAAATTTTATGAACCCTCAAGCATTCAAGGATACGATAAATACACACAGCACAGTAGACAATAAAAATAGAGATAATTTTAAATTTTAAAAGGTCTGTTTCACGCTAAGTTTATATCTAACCCTGATATATTTCCGTAAACAGCGGTGAAGTTCTTTGAAACTAGAAGTCAATACGCCATCGTATCCGCCAGATGCCTCTGTTTTCTCTAACGCCTCGTGCGTTTGTTTGTTTGTTTGTTATTAAGTTAGCGCGTCGCACGCAACTGTTATTAGATTCGGTTACGGGGAAGGTAGGGTTGCCACTGTAGTACTTTTTTCTGACTATTACTGATGCTGTATGATTAATTAGTACTTAGTTAATATAAACGGATTTATGCGCAAATGCATCGAGAATTTAAGAACAAGGAACAAAGCGACTCCTCTTTTTTGAAATCGATCCATTTTATGGGTGTTATCTAGTCTATCTGCTGAGGTAGCTCAGAACCGCCCTTATATCCTCCGTAAAGTGAGCAACTAACTACCTACTTGCGTTTCACCGGTGAAAACGTTTTTGCCAATTTTGCTTCAGCGCTATCTGAAGTTTGATATTTTTATGACTGTAGCCTTTACTAACTTCAGGAGCGTGCAATGTCATTTGCGCCATCCATATTATAAAAAAAAATAAAGCGTGGTCGTAAAATAGGCAACCCTGTGACAAGGAGCACGTGTTATGAAGCATGAAGTCCAGAGGAACTGTTTTCAAGTTCATACGGGCTATTTAGGGAGCGCTATTACGGTACTGAGGTAACACCGTAACGCCCGTTGGGACGCTTGGGAGGATGTTATACCCATAAATCTACAGGAAACTTGCCGTGTGTGACGTGAAGTTACGTATTGTTACGGAGTTTGCTTGCAGAAATTATGAAGGAACATGATTAAAAGTTTAAAATATATTATAATACCTAATATGGATCACATGCCTTTGAGAACATTTTTTTGAACTCTCAGGCATGCAGGTTTCCTCACGATGTTTTCCTTTACCGTAACAGCAGGTGATATTTAATTTTATAAAGCGCATATACATAACTTTTTTACAAAGTCATTGGTGCGTGCCACTGGGACTCGACCCCGGACCCCTCGATTTAGAAGTCGAATTCTTAGCCACCGGGCTGTCACCGCTATTCATTAATTAATTCATACAATTGTCTCTCGTCCCCAGGCCTGCGCCCCTCGCTACGTGTCGTTCGTGACTGCGAAGTTGAACCAACGGGACGCTGTAGGCTCCTGCTTCGTCGCCTCCAGTCCTGATGCTATCGAGGTCAAGGAGTACTCCCCTTGCAGAAGCTGTAAGTACAACTGAATTGCACGACAATCACTTTTTAAGTAGTGGAGCCATAGTACTTCGTCCAGGGAGGATCTTTACCGCTGGCCTCTCAACCCGTTGCGCGTTGTAAAGCAGCATGTCCTTCATGTGTTGTATTTCTATTTCGGCTGAGGAGGTATGGTTGCCGGGGACACTTTGTGCTCATGAGTAGCAAAGTGTCCATATGCAACCTCAGACGCAAATTCATAAAAAAACTTAAAAATCAAAATTGAAGGTTGTCAATATTGAAGTTATACTTAATACTAAATGGCAGATTAGAATGGAATTGTTAGCAAATTAAACAGAACAGCACTTGGTTACTAAGCGTCACAAATGTAGCCTGTTGGTGTAACATTGGGCATCGCACTCAAAAGTCGTACGATAATGTCATTGCGTACATTTTGTCGTATGTCATTGCGTAATGCATTTCAATTAGGACAGCTTCATACTTGAGTCCTGTGTTTAAATTTGGTCATGTTGGTTGCTCGGTCGGTTATATCAGCCAATTAGGGCAAGGCCTTAGTAAGAGAGTGTAGAAAGATTTTTTTAAAACTAACAAAAATAGGTACATTCAAGAAAAATCAAATCACGAATTAAATCCCGCTAAATAGTAAGCTGCTTGAACGCAAAACTGTCATGGCGTCCATAATAATGGCGGGCGTAAAAGCGCGCGAAAAGCCCGCGTCACTTCCGCCGGTAATGGCGGATTGAGAGGTGAAAATTGCCGTGACGACCCGCTGCGTAGTGCATATTTATTATTAGGTTTCTGCAAAATTACGTCTTATTTCTTACCTATATTTTTTAGGAGCGCCTTTATTGTAAATTGTGATTGAAGAAAGAGACGTAAAATTGCAAAGCTTTAAAAACAAAAAGTTATTATTACTTTAAAACTTCTTTTTAAACAAGGTAGCGTCAAGATTTTCAATTATCAAAAGCGAGGAAAAGCTTAATAGTCCGGTTTACACTTTTGTTACCAGATAAAAATATGTTTAATGTTTTGACTGTCAAATATTAATTGTAGTGTATGAAAATACTTATTGTTTATCAAATAATAGTAAAGGTATAAAAAAATTAATGTGCTTTACACGACAGCGCTTGCGTCAATTTTGATCCTATTAATACTTTAAATGCAAAATAGTTATATAACATTAAACTTTATGTTGTAAAAGAAATTATCAATATTTATCGTAACTATACAAGTGTTGTATTTGTCGTCTTGGTGCCTGCATATACTGTGAATGAAAGGACGTACATATATATTCAATGCTATATTTAATAATTACACATTTATATATTTTGTCTAGGGTATCGTACCGTGGAGGAGGGTGAGTATGTACATGTGGTATCGATGTCATAGCACCTGTACAGTGTAGTACCTAATGTACATTTTCACACGTCACATTAACACACGACAAAATAAAAGAAAAAAATCATCTACATCGCCTGACCCTTGAATCGATTTCGAAACTCGATAATATTATCATTTAATAATGCCAACATTCATCGTTAGAACGGGTTTTTTAAATTTAAATAATAACATTTTTATAATGGCAGCATTGATTAATTTTCACAAGCATTTTTGTTTTTGATACACACTTGTGACATAATGCGACTAAAGAACACACACACATAAAGCAAAGATGTCGTTAATGAGATGTGTGACTCAATGGAACTGTGCAGTCAACTGTCACCGACAGTCACCGACATCATATCCATGGAAGTCAATCGACCAATGAAGAATTGATTGGCAAAGAATGAAAAAAATTACAGCGAAATAAAAGTGTCCCTATGTTTTAGGGGAATCCAGTCTTTAAATTAATTAAACACAATGAGAAAGAACTTCAAGATGTGATTTTTGATGTATTTATTGTATAAAGTTCATATTCCTAAATTTGCAACCAATGCGTTGATTCTTAAAAACGTTGCAATCTTGCTAATAGCAATACCTACTACTTATACGTTTGTAAAATCGTAGTATTGAATCGATTCCAAATTGAAATTTATCAATTTATCGCATTTTTTAAATAAGTTATGTTTAAAATATCATCTTTTTCTTATTTTCGTAATATTTCCTGTGTTATGTAATAATGCATGTAATTGTATTCTTGTGTAGCTAGTTAAACGTAGAATAGGCGTTTATGTGTTTGTGGTTATTTAAGAAAAAAAAGCGGAAATTTAGTATTCAAATTAAGAAAACGATTAATCGGTAAAGGACACAACACTCCAAGTGGGACAATAACATCGTTTAAGTATAGGTATTTAGCACTCCACAGTCTCATGTTAAGCTACACCTAAATGTTATTCTACAGTGCAGATGTCAAATAGAAGTTAAAACTTAAAACCTTACATACATAAAAAAAAAATTAATATCTTAATTAAAATTATGAAACTGAAGTTTTTTTTTCATCAGAAATATGACGAAGTGCTTTTTTAGCACAAGTAAAAGGAACCACCAAGAATCGTACGTTTTTTTAAAGTAACTGGAATAATTAAACTATCATTTTACATTTTGCCTACTGTTCATGTAGGTATTAATATCAGTGCACAATACGCATGGTGATTTGGTGGCAGAAAAAAACATTTTTCTATTTGACATCTTATCTGTGGTATTCTACTCTGTGTTATCTGTATGATTAATTGACTTTTTAAATTTCGCAGCGAGCACGGGCCAACGCAAGACGGGGTTATGCCAGGCCGGTTTCTCTGCCGCTGTTTCAAAGGTGAGTGAGCCTTCACATTCCCGAATTTTGTAGGATTTAAATAATAATATGGAAAATATTAGTAGTGACTTTTTTAAGATATTTTTTAAATTCTTTTACCTGCATCTAAATTCTGCATTAAGTGATGCAAGAAATGATAGTGGGTAAAATGATAAACTGTATTAAACTAAGGAAGAAAAAACACTTAAAATAACAAAAGAAAAAGAAAATTAGAGAAAATAAATAATAATATAATAGTTCCTTCGCACTAAATATAATTCGCATTTTAACATCAAAACATTACCGTAGGCGTTATCGTCGTCGCCGTCCTTATTAAATATCAATTACGTACTCTTCACAAATTACTCCTTACCAACTGCCTTTTACGTTTCAAGTGGAAGGCACACCATATTACTGCCGCTAATAATACTTATATCGCCTCTCTCGACGTTTTAGCCACGCTAATTACGAATTCACCGGTAATTTTCGGAGGATTTACCGAAAAAAAGTCTGAAAATGTCAAGATGCTTAAAAATTGCAGCAAGCCAATGTGTATGGGCGGTCCGTAAGCTCTTTTTAATTACGCATTCAGTATCTGTAATTCAATTTGGGAATCGTAAATTGTTATTATTCGACCATTAATGGCGTTATTTATGGCACACTTAGGTTTGTAAATTCGAAATGCAATGTAATTTTTGCAATCAAAGTTTTCCCTTTTTTAATTTACGACTCATCTGTAAATACACTCTCGAGACTGTAATTACGGCTCAAAATAACCACGGGAAGGCGAAAGAATGAAAATCAAAATTGTAAAAAACGACCTACACGACTGCGGTTTCGACAAGCGAACGTGAGTCCTTGCAAAAAATGGGGAGTCGATGTAAAACATCGTGATTTTACGATCGTGGGAATAGCACTATTTTTGCCTTGTAGAATTATCAACGTGATCGCATCGAGCCCCGCACGTGACACGAATGCGCGCGCGCAGCCGCCCTTATGAATTATTAAAAACTTTTATTGTTGCCACCACAAAAAATAACGCAAAACCACACGGCGATTTCTATTCCGAAAATAGGAGTCAATCGAATTGTCCGTTTGTTGCTTTATGGGGTTCTGTATTCGGCTGATGCGTCTCTGATACTGCATGACTGACAGCTTGATAGATTGGCGCCATATACGTGTAAGCCGTATGGTGAAAGCCACGGCTTGCTCAGAGTACCTACAAATGGTTTGATTGCAGTAAGCTTGCGATTGCTACAGACTGTGTCTGTTTCAGAGAAAATATTGATCTGTTAATTTATATCACAATCGTTATTTTATCTACATCTCTAGCATCAACATTTTATATTGTTTTAATTTTTTTTAATCCTTAGATTTTTTTCGATTGAAAATACCTACAACTGTTTCTATAATAAAATTGTTTTACTTCTTGTGAATGTCTAAAAAGGACAAATTACGATATGTTTCGTTGATCAATTGCTACAAATTTCCAAACTTCAACCAAGGGTAAAGCATGCATGAATTATTATTAGAAAGAGAGCGGAAATATTAACCAGAAATTGTATTTACCCCATACAGATATTAAATTGTGATCTTATTCTAATATCAGAGCGCTATACAATCACAATCTTCGCAAATAAACTACTCGATTCATTTATCGATAACAAACCGTTTTCCACAACTACAATTCCAATAAACCTGTGCTCTCCCTCGAACTACATACTTTCGTCCAATGCATGTAGATTAGATTTGTACATTTCAACATTTACAACAAGCTTGCAATACAGATAAGCGTCTATTTATGCGGTAAACTCCACTAGTGTTACGTTAAGAGGAATGAATAAGTAAGTGTAGAATAATGAGATAGTTGGTACAGCATAAGTTATAGCCGGCCCCTAGTGGTTGTAGCTTTAGAGGTCATAAACGTACGTTAAGTGAAGTAAAATAACTACCTTTTTAAGAGATGGAAATAGAACCATTGTATTCTGCCTAAAGAGATACCGACCATAAGGAAGGCAGGCTCTTGTATCAACGTAGAAGCCTTGTATCAGCAGAAAGTATTATAATTAAGCTATCGTAATTTTTTGTATCATCAACGCATCCACTTACATCAGACATGGATTCGGTCATATGTGTTACTCTCTGTGTTGACTGGAGCATCCAAAGTGGCCAAAAAAGGTTTACTGAAAAGTTTTTCAGAATATGACACAAATTAAAGACATTAAGTGGGTGAAATAAACGACGGAACATGAACTACTCCTCTTTTGTATGAAAAACATCATGTTGTAACTTATCAAATCTTTATAAATTAGATCAAAGAGCGCAATTTTAACTGAATGCATTTAAAAATTGGAGCAGGCCGGCCCTGAAGCGGCTCGAGTTAAGTGTGTTGGTTGGCAATGTGCCATCCGAGTTGCACTATCGACACACATTGTCATGTTGGTATGATTTAACATGCACTTGAAAAGGTTGCTATTGTATTACTTATTCAGTAAGTTTTTAAGTTACCCACTCTAGGAAAAAGCTGCGAAATTTTTTAGTTAGAACTATTTTCCTGCGTCCTGAGATAATAACCACAAAGTAAATAGTTTATAAACATGCACGTACGGGGCAGAAACGTGTGTAAAAGAACGTGATCGATAAATTTAAAATTGCTGTTTTCTTATTTATGATATTGGCGTAACCAACACATTTTGGGCTTAAGTGACCAAATTGTCCCCATACCATAATATTTCGAGAGATGAAATCGTTTCTGGGTAATCACACATCACGTTTCGGCCCATAAATACGCGAGAATGCCAAGTGTTGTGGCACAAAGTTCAAAAACTACAGAAGTCAAGCTTCATACTGTGAGCTAGTGCAGTTATTTTACTATTTTTTCATTTAATCGTTCACAACGCTTCTAGTCAGCGTTTACTTTAGCTGCTGCAAATGTATTTAAACTAAATTAATCGAGATAAAGTAATTTGTTTTCTTTAAATACATATTTTATTTATCAGTAAATGAAAATATGGCGCGATGTGCATCAAATATTTTTTTATTTTAGTCTTTGTGAATGTGTGAAGTGTTTTATAGGTGATAGAGCTATTATGACACGCCCAGTAAGAAATTGAAAACAATAAAGAAATATTTATCTCACATTTGCAAACAGATTAAAAAAACATGGAAATTGTACAGAAAATAAATATTAAACTATTTCATATCAATGTGTATGTGATGTGTATTGTATGTGCCTTGTTCGAGCGTGGATCCTTGAAGCCTTCTACACTCTATGTTCTGTGGTTTCGGTGTGTAGTTTCACAAAATTAAAATCAATTTGCATTCAGAGCGAGCACGAGCCCGCCATTAATTCCCATTATCTGACACCATAACAATCAAGAGCCATAAACGACTACCAAAAAACATACTTTTGTTGCCACCAAAAAAGTGGTGAACCCTTTTTTGTGCTCTTTGTCGTTGGAGTTTGACTGTTAATTATGGAGTGTGATTAATGGATTATTTAATAAGTAGTAAGCTACTGTAGGTATTTTTCAATTAGATATGCAATTTATAATCAATTTATTCTACATTATTCATGAATGTTATAAATTTACTCCACCAATCCGCATTGGAGCAGCATGGTAGAGTATGCTTCGGGCCTACCCTTGTTGTGTGGAGAGAACCATGTCCAGCGGTGGGCCATTATTGGGACCACGATGTTGCTATGGTTTAACTTATTTTGATATTATTGTTAGATGTTGGAATCTCCAACATTGAACCTCTCTTTATATGTATAAAAATTAAAAGTAATAATTTAAATTTTAAGACGTCCTAAAATAATATTCTATTGTATCTTTTCCTTTCATATCATCGCCATTGTTCTTCAATCTTTCTCTTCTATACAATTATTATACAAGAATAAAAGTTGTTAAAGTGCATCCATGTTTCCTAGATCCACACACGACCAACGTACACCCATACGGTCCACTCGGGCCACCAGCATCGGTCCCAACATTAGATCTCACTCTCACTCTTACTTTTCCGCCTTTCACACACTTTAGCGCGCATAATGTGGTAAAGTTTTATGAATAGTATTTGGCACGATTCGTGAGCACAATCTTTATTGGTCGTTTTGACATTGACTGCGCTGTTAGTTCACGCGATTGGTTCGTCGCGCGATTCGCGTACGTCGTCTATTGGTCTTCGACTGCTGTAATTGGCCGAAAGTGTACAATATCCCTACCACTAATAAATGATCTATGCTCATTACTATACGTTAACGGTTACTAAACGTACAATTTTCTTAACATAAAATATTTTTATAATATAGGTAAACAGATAATACAAGACTTTTCAGTAATCCTATCACGGTTTCGCGATAAAGAGGCTGTGGTGGATCTTATCAGACCAACACAAAGTCGCACACCGGTGCATAAATTATCGAGATCTACCTGAGCTCCTGAGTAACTGGAGATTTGTTCGTGATCGCATTGTCAAGTGGCTTCCCAGAGAAGTGAAGAGAAGATCACTATCACAATATATTATTGTTATAAATGCGAAAGATTGTGTTGATATATTATGATTTCACTTTGTGTGTTTAGAGATGCAAGGATGGACCTAATGCAATAAGAGCATTCTCAACCAGTCAACCTCATATTATTTATAATTTATTTTGATATGATGATAAGATTGATTATGATGTGGTATCACAATGGTTCCTTAGTGGAATCAATCGTTTTATTCGATTTTGTAAAAGCTGCGAATCGATTTGACCACGAAGGAAGCTGAGTTAATTAGATAATAGTATACACGGAGATCTTATAGGCACCACTGATGTTAACATCTGTACATATTTCATAAGTATTTCATAATCTTCAATCAAGATTTACTTGTGATGAAGATGTAAATAAATGACAGAATATGGAAATAAAGATACAGTAAAATATTTTACTTTCATTTTATTTCGTGTAAATGAGATATCTATTTAAACTTCAGAAACGATTTGGCGCGAATACAATACGAAGAGGTGTGATCTCGGGTGCAATTGATGCATTATTACTATTCAATGCAGCGCCGAGTCGAATCGTAATGACTTGCGGTGAACGGATGCAATATTATGGCTTGTTCATTTACAGAGTACATTTTTGTATTGAGTATGCATTATAACGAGAAGTCAAATAAAGCTCAGGAAGGATGGAAAAAGAGTACATTTTTGAAATAATATTTTTTAAATTATGATGAAACAAGTATTTTTTCGCGCATTTCTTCGCTTGATCTACAGTTTCATGAATAATTTTAGAGTAGATTCGAGTAGGTAGTTAGATGGTGCCAACAAAGATCCTATGTTGTTGCTTGAGTAATGTAGCTCTAACATTGAAAGTAGTAGAAGTAGCTCCAGCAGTAGATAGCCTTACATTTCGATCATTCTTCAAACAGCTTTCTAGAAGCCTCGACAAACACCGGTACGTATCCAGCAAGGATGCAATAAAACACACGGCAATGCGCCTTCTATTTGAAATAATTTTATTTCTCAGCGCCTTTTTCCTATGCAAAACAAAATTCCTTGTCATTGCAACGTCTTAAACATTCTTTGTGGATTTACAAACATGGTTTCGGAACGCAGCCGTAAACGTCCGCCATTTGCAGACAATGGCATTGGCGGGAAAAGCGATACGCCCGCGGATTGAATCGGCGACATTTAGGGATTTGTTCGAATAATTGTTTTATTTATCGGTCCTAATATATGGGCATGGTTGAATATGTCGTTGAATGAATGTGGTGGTGAAATGCGGTGCGGTTAGGTGTGAATTTTTCAAAATCTGATTACTTTTATTTTTATTTGTTTACGGCAGTGTCTAAGGATTTCAGGGGCGGACTGAATATGAAATGGAATTTTCTTATAAATCGACCCAGTTTGATTATTTAAGCTGAGGTATATCTCTAAGAAGCCTTACTAGTATTATTACGGTCATTATCTTTTGTTGAATTGAGTTTCATCAAAACGCAATAATAATTAGCTGTAAATGTTAAATAACACACTGTTGCTGTTACACAGTTACACTGTTACAATTACAATAAATTACTAAAAATCCAATAATGCACTTTTAATTTTCATCAAAATTGTTCACCAGGCTCCTTTCAGCATTTGTCTCTTTTCCTCATAGTTTCGGATTTACATCCACGCACGTTTGAAAAATTCACTTGTATAAAATTTTTAACATTTACTTCCACGGAATCCAAGCGATAAACCACCACCACCCAAATCAAACAGTAGCTCAGCGTTCCTTGTAAAACCCATGTTAAACGTTCCAAAGAACAAAAAGTCAAAAATAAGTTTCAAAACAGGGTTCCATAACTTGGTTTTGACATTGCGATTGCGGCGCACGTGACGGCGGCGCGGCGTGCGCATGCGCGGGGCTTGTCGCGCTTTATATGGCGTGACGTACGCGAACGTGAATGTTTATTTATCGGCGGACTGGCGGCGCCCGCGCACGTCGCCAGTGCTCTCCGCGGGATAGACGGACTTAGTGGCTGGAAAATGAATTAGCAATTGATTATGTTCTTTTTGTAGCAGTCGACTGAAAAGATATCTAAGTCTCCATGAAGGTTTGCCGTTGTAAAAGATGAAAGATTTTCAGTTTGTAAAGAACTGAATAAAATTATAAGAACGGGTTCAATGTCTGGTGACAATTTTTGGCTGTTGGATTTTTCATCGATATTTTTACCAGTAAATTTCTGAGTAAACTAAACTTCTCGCTTGCAGTAAACTAAACGTCTTACTTCGATTTATATAAGACTAAGCAAAAAGTTTAATTCGTGGGCAAGTTAGAACCTATTTGAGTTTGTCGCGTTTACAATTATTTATTTGGTAAAATGTCAACTTGATCCTGCAAAAAATAAATTTAATAATTAACAATGTCTAAACAGTTAATTAAACTACAAATCTCGGTCAATTTCTAGTTTTTATACGTTGAAGCACTTAGAATATTTAGTAACTCCACTGATAGAATCAGATGAACGCTTAAAACTAAAGAGCATAACGCAATAAAAATGAACTTTATCAGAGAGAGGCAACAAATAACATTTATTTGTAGCAACAGTTAACTGGAGGAGTTTTTGTGGCGCTTTTTGTGAGTCGTCAGTTATCTACACGTTCACACACTTGTTGTTGAGATGTCTGCTTACTGTCCGTTCGTAAAACGCTTTGTGACAAGCTGATTCGAATTCAAAATATAAATAGGGTCTTAGTCTCGCGAGGCCTTTAAACTGAATTAAAAAAAAAACGAACCGGAAAAATATTTGCTACAAATAAATCAAACGATCATTAACTATCACAATCAAAGAATAATAGACATAATAAAACAGAACATACAATTCTATATACTTAAGTTGAAGGCAGACACAATTATTATTTTTATGACGATATTGTTATTGATGGCAGTGGAAAGATAGATTTCTTTTGAAACAATATGTGCTTTAAAGACGCATTTTGCTCTTAACTTAGACCACTTTCTACTTATCAGGAACACTACTTTACAAATTGTCGAACAAGAGAATGTTTATAAAAATAAAGGAGGAACTAAGTAACGTCTCGTAGGATATTTTGAAGAAGTAAACACAACACATTTGTGAAAAGCTGCATATACCTAAAGTTAGTATCAAATACAAATGTTATAAAATACAGAAAGCTGTATTTGTATTCAATAAACTAAATAACAACTTTCGAGTCAATGAAAATAAAAATCATGGTAGAGTAAATTATTTTTGTTTTATAAAATTAAATACTGTACATACTGATTCTTCCGATGATTTTACATGATTTGATACATACGAGTACCTAATGATACTTGGTTAAAGAATGACTGCCACTATAAAAGCTCGTAGCGGAAATCCACAAACACCACCCCATAAACAAGTACTATCAGCAATTAGGATACTCCGGCATTCCCATGAGTGCCACTATAAAACTGTAACGGGTTCATTCCTGCGTTATCTCAGATATTGTCTCGTGGATTATGGACCAATTGGTCCAGTGTTATTTGAATGGTTTGTTTTTGTATTTGTTTCGATTCCGATATTTTGGAAGTTGTTTACTTACACAACCTGTACTACGGTTATCAAGATTCATGTTGAGTATGTGTTTAAAATTGGATGTAGGAGAGATCGTAGCTACTCTTCCAATTAAAAAAGTAGGTACTCTAAATAATCAGCATAAACCTGCAGCTATAAACCTTTGGCTAAGAAAGACCTCAGATATAGCTAGTTTGTAATTAATAAAGGTAAGGCCAGTTAGATTTTCTTCAAAAATATGTTCGCTTAATTTAATATTTTTATTCTTTTCAGGATGGACAGCGACTCTTCATGGGTGCTCCTGGCAGCTACTACTGGCAAGGTAATTATAAATAATTTTTTAATGTTACTTTTGTTTCATTTAAGATTTTATGTCTGATAAAATGAGTATGAAATATTTAAAAGCAGTAAACAGTAGTTCTGTTATCTCCTACAAGAAATCTTTGCAGGAACTTTATCCCAAAAAACATCCTATTCGTGATTTTTTTCCATATTTTGTGAAATATGGTTGTCTAGATATGTGACAAATTCTGAATGATTATGACAATTCACAGGGCGAACGTTATCGATAGACACTAGCGCAACATTCAAGTACTATATGCCGAAGGAAGGTAAAGATACCTAACGTATCGCCAGTTGACCATAACTTGTTAACCCAAATAACATAGCAAAGGGTTATGAACGCCTAAACCTTTAAGTAATAAAGCCTAGCAAACCATTTGCAAATCTTATTCATAATATCCTGGTGTCTTTAAGTCGAGTGTAATCTGTTTTATCAGACATTTAGCATTCAACTTATATAAAAAAAATCGGCAGTGTAAAATCCTACAGTTAACGAATTACACTCGAACTTAGATGACACCGAACTGGCTACAGACGCTTCCAAAGTCATCACCATCTGCGATATGGATGAAGCCTTCATTATTGACATCCCATTTGTGGTTTCTATCGGTGAAATTCTTAAAACGAACTATAAGAGATCTTCAGAACCCGAGCAATGCACGAGAAATCATAGATGTTCATCTTTAGAATCTGTCCATTCCACTTAATTGTGCTAACGTATGATAAACATTTACTTGTACTTCTTTCGTATCTACTTGATCTTGATAATTGGACTAATGATCGAGTAACGTAGTGAATGTAGCTAATATTAAAAACAATAATTCTTCAACGTTCAATAGTATAGGATTTTAGATACTAAATATTGTTAATTTTTTTATTGTACCCAAAACATATTTGCTGACCTATTTACCAATCCCATTAACTACAACAGAGTGCAGGTTAGACCCATGGTGATCCAGGTTACAAAGGTTTACATTAACGCTTAGAATAAAATACGTCCAATGCTTCAAAACTAATTCATCGAATTAAAAATCGTTTCTTAAACATCGACCCCATCGGCTTATAAAATAATGAGCGCAGTAACAAGGATTGGGTATCTTTTAACACGATAGACGTTCTTCGTTTTATGTGACAAATTGTGTTTTTTTGTTTTTTTCTACATTTTTTTTTTCATTTAATAATTTTTTCTGTTCTGTTTGTCACTGATAACAAAACTTTAATTTGCGATAAAATATTTGTGAATTGAAAATAGTTATATTTCATTTTTAACTAATTTAAAAATAGCCAATGTATTTGATCGAAGAGCAACTTTTACTGCAGTGATATCAAATCTTTTTCATTCATTGTCATATTTTTAATACTTACCATTGTTGCATTTAGAAGTCATGTATCCATTAGAGCATATCTGCAGACCATGCAAGTTTCAATCTCGCTTAACTCCATTTTTGTATTTTTTCTTCTTTGATTTTCAAAATCATTATGCATGGTAAATAGCGAGTGGACACATGAATAATTTAAAGTTAGATACTACTAAATTGTCAATGCTTTCGTGTTAATTACCTTAATTTTGTTAATTAATTTTGAATTGTATTTAAAATTATAATAATAATAAAAACTTTCTCAGAAAATTAAAACAATTCATCAGTTTTTTGCCAGCCAACTTTTTTAAATTTTTGTGCACCATAATCTTGACAATCATTCGCTCACTACAATTCTTAACTTCGAAAAATTTAATTTTTAGGTCAACTTAACGTCCAAACTTTGAATTCGAAGCCGGTCTTGATTTCCACTCCTGAGGCCAATCCTAAGTATGATGACTCATACATGGGATATTCGGTGACCGTTGGTGACTTTGCTGGTCAAGGAATCCAAGGTGTAGCAGTAGGAGTTCCGAGGGGTTCTGATTTGAAAGGATTGGTGAGTTTACTTGTAACATTCTCTCTAAAACCGAACTAATCAACAATTAATAATTATATTTTCTGTTTTTATTTGTATTAAGTATATGTATGTACTTGTGTTCTATGTTGTATTCTGCACACGCTCCTTTTTCTCAATTCTCCATCTACTTTTTAACTTCTACAACCAAGTGGTTGGTTGTCCAATTTTGTAGAATGTCCTGTTTTGTTATTATTATCTGTCTGTTTCATTCTATGTGTGTGTGTACAATAAAGAGTTTAAATAAATAAATCATTACCTGCTGAATAACAAAACAAAGACGAATATATTTTTCTCATTTTGAAAATCGATTCCTCAACTCTTTTTACTGGGAACTGATTAACGATCTTGCTCATTAATCATGTATGATTGTCATTTCAGGTGGTTTTATACACATGGGAGCTCCAGAACATCAAAAACATAAGTGGTTCCCAGATCGGCGCATACTTCGGCTACAGCCTTGCTTCTGGCGACATTGATGGTGATGGTGCTGATGACGTCATTGTTGGTGCTCCCATGTTCACTAAGCCAAAGAGCGATGGTTTTGAACATGGAAGGATTTACGTCATATATCAAGGAAGGAATAGAGTAAGGATTGTTTTGATTTTCAGATGAGTGATGATGATTTTTGTGATTCATTTTGATTTTAATGTGTGTGTAATTTCAGGCATTCTCAAGAAACCATGCGCGTACTGGTGAAATATCTCGAGGTCGCTTCGGTTTGGCTATCACATCTCTTGGTGATATCAATTACGATGGATTCGGAGGTTAGTTACTTTTGTATCAATTGATCATTTTTAATAAAGTTTGAAGAAAATAAATTCCCGAAAAAGGGTCGAGACAATTTGTGACCGAAATAATATTTCAGACAATACTTTTCAAATTCAACGCTTTTTATTTTTAAACTCCACTACAATAGGAAAATAAAGTTTTCACTGACTATCTAATAAAAACATGAATAAATTAATAAAGATAATTATACATTCATATATTTAGAACTTATATGTACCAGTATGTTTATCAGCTCTATCTGATTTATCATAACACAGGCTCATATCCTACTTTGACATCAGAAAGCCGTGTGTGAGTTGTCCAACAATATCTATTTATTTTATGTATCTAAATTCTAATTATTATCCCTTTTCAGATATCGCAGTAGGCGCACCATATGGTGGAGAAAACGGACGAGGCGTG
The DNA here is from genome assembly GCA_905147235.1 of Erynnis tages. NCBI lineage: Eukaryota > Metazoa > Arthropoda > Insecta > Lepidoptera > Hesperiidae > Erynnis > Erynnis tages. Next base: position 12,743,791 of record LR990074.1, read on the forward strand.
GTCTACATATACCATGGCAGCGAAATGGGCATCGGTGAGAAGTACTCCCAAGCCATCACCGCTGAGGAAGTCAGCCCCACGCTCTCCACCTTCGGCTTTTCACTCTCCGGTGGAGTGGACCTTGACAATAACAACTACACTGATCTAGCTGTGGGAGCTTACAAGTCTGACAGCGTTGTGTTCTTCAAGTAAGTGCTTGTATTAGACGTTATGATCTTTTCATACTTCTTTCACCTTTAATGGCATCTTCTAAGGACGTATTTTATTTCTATAACAATTATGATGGAAAATTATATAGTCAGAGATATGGGCTCAATGTCGTACCCTGAGAGAGACCACTGCTCTAATTTCATCTAAAGTTTGTTTAGTCTACATTATCATGTCACGGGCACGTTAAGCCGTCGGTCCCGGTTGTTATCGATACGGGCGGTTTTAAAACATCCGACACGGGTTGACCACTAGCCCGTTTCTCCATCAATTCGCATTGGAGCTGCTCCCCCTGTGGCGGGAAGACCCAATGCCCAAGTGGGCCATAAAAGGATTGCAGCCAACATCGTGTTTCGTCCACCAGATCCCGTCCAGTGGTAAAAGTGATGGCTGACGTGAAATTCATGGGTGAGAGTAAGCTCATCTCCTTGGACGACAAGCGATGCCGTCTCGCCAACGGCACCCGCGTCACCTGCGCGCAGCTGATGTTCTGCCTCACGTACGACGGTGTCAATGTTGACCAGCAAATCAGTAAGTACTTTGTTGTTTCCAGAAGTTAATTCGGTTTTAAGATTAAAATCGGATATAAGCTTATTCTCAGTGATAAAATCAGAAGTTAATGCAGTTTCAAGTTTTAAATCAGACATTATTTTAATATTTGTTACTGAGATAATTAACTGTAAGGTAATGTCTGCAAATGTCAATTTGTTGTATTATAAAGTTTTTGTAATTTTGAAATTAAAAATATATTTCCCAGTTACTATGTATTTATGTTCTTTAGTATCGTATACACTTGTATTAAAAACAGATTTGTAGTAGGAAAATATTTTATTTGTCTTTACATTTTACACAACGGTATCTGAAAGTATTGATACTTGTGAATTTTGTAGTGTGTATATGAACTATTTTCTTTTTCCAAGCGGAGGGATATATTTGCTTCTTCGGTGAGTGGTAATATGCAGCAAATTGGCGTATAGAATCAAAATTATGTGGTCGTTGTAGAGATAATTTCATAATTTAATATTTTTTTTGGAATGATGAACTTGTATATAAACCACTCAGTAGAAAATCGATGTTAGCAGCACGTGATCATACATTTCCAAAAGGCTTTATTTTTTTTTAATGTTATGTAAATATGTGACAAACGTTATCCATGAATCATGAACATGTAGGTCTCAACGGCTCAAGTCATTGAATTAATACTTGTCATAGAATTGCCAAAGGCTTTCGAAGGATTCATCAACATCAGAAAACTTTGTTAGTGCTGCTTACTTGATGTTGTCGGGTACTTTTTAATTATAAGTTTGTTGAGATATGCATACATTTTCTATAGATTTCGAGGTGGTCTTGGAGCTGGATTCAAAGCAGAAGAGCAGTAAGAGGCTGTTCATGTTGGAGAGCAGGGAAACCACGTACAAGACGCACATTCTCCTGACACAAGGGCAGCAGGAGTGCAGAGACATCAACGTCTATATTGATGTGAGTTCATTTGATACCAACTAGATCTACATTTTTCTTCTTCTCTTATGTACTATGTTCTGGTAGATGAATGATGTGTATTTGTATTTTGGACTTAATTACTATTTATTTTGTAGTTAATTAGTTGTTATTAGTTAAAAAGTGTTAACTGTTCGGTGTAACGTTAGCTTGCTGAAGAGCAGTTCAAGTTTCATTCATACATCATCAGTATATAAGAGAAGAAGAAAAATGTAGATCCAGTTAGTATCAATATTCAAAACAAATTATTACATTACCAAGGTCTGAATGTCCTACGACCTCATGACACCGCTTTCTTCTGGAAACCTACATAATCTATCTAAAGATATTTTTGACATAAACAAATCTAAAGCTATTCCTGAAACAGCCGATCTAAAAACATTAATTGTATTGACTACAGGAGGAGATACGAGACAAATTGACGCCCATCGAGGTGTCAATGTCCTACGATCTGATCACGCAGCCGTCAGGCGAGGTGGTCCCGCCGGTGCTGGACCACACCAAGTCCATAGTCCACACCGACTCCCTCAACATACAGAAGAACTGCGGCCCCAACAACGTTTGTGTGCCGGATCTGAAGATGTTTGTGTCTACGTAAGTGTTTTGTTTCAGTACCATTTGTTAAATTAACCAAGTGAAGGTAACTTGCAGAAAAATAGATATACATTTTTGTATTCCCCTTAAAGTAACAGGTAAGTTGCTTACTTACCTAGCTGTTTATAACTTAACAACCTTACATTTCGTTATGAATCTTACTTAATTTATAAGCAAAATTAAATCTAAGTAGACAATTATTTGTTTCATTTTTGTTCCAAATTTAATTTTTTAAAGATAATAGTTTACACTTATTAAGAAACAAAAAGAAGTCTCGTGATAAAATGATCCTATCGTTACCAGATTCTCTCCGATCTGTTTCAAGATTCTTCCAACTCACACATTTAAGGCAGAAATAGGATTCATGAAAAATACAGAAATAGAAGGTTCCAATAAATTCTGACCACCTCTTCCACAGACCAGCAGCGGACTACGTGCTCGGTTCCGGCGAGAACGTGAACATAGACATAAAGGTGGAGAACTCCGGAGAAGATGCCTTCGAAGCAGCCTACTACCTGGCGCTGCCGGCCGGAGTCTCGTACGCCAAGATGGAGCGACTGGACAAGGACGCGGTGGACGCGTCACCCATTTACTGCTCCACGGTGAAGAGAGGCGGCAACAGCACCCTCAAATGTGACCTCGGCAATCCTATGGCTAGTGAACAGAAGGTACTAAGGCTCGTATTTATTAGGTCACTTTTAATGGCGAGGTAGTTTCATGTCAAGCTATCACACCTGCAGGAAGTATATAAACTCAATGGAAGTCCACTATTTCGGTTTGTTTGCTTGACTTTAACAACAGTTTATAATTACTTAATTAGAATGTATGTAGCTCATACCTGGGCAAGTTTTAACTTACGTTGCCAGTTTCCGCGCTATCTGCTATGGTAAAAAAGTCTGTGATAGAAATTAGCGCCATCAAATATCTGTAATTTTTCTGAAATCACTTTCTAGAACTAATTGCCAAATTTAAACTTAAGAAGAAAAAGACATTTAACGGTTTAAGACTTTACTAAAATTTTACAGATGACGGAACATTTACCAGAGACATTAGTTTTGTTCTAAAGATCCTTTGTATGGTGTTCCAGGTGAACTTCCGCGTGATTCTGGAGGTGGACTCGCGCATGACTGCCCTGGACTTCGACATGGAGGTGAACTCCACCAACCCGGAGCAAGGCACCCGCGGGGACAACGTCATGCATATGTCGATTAGCGTGGTCATCAGAGCCCAACTCTCTATTATAGGGTAAGAATTAAAATATAGTCTTAAAATTACCATCACGAACTAGAATGAAAAAACAGTTTGAAAGCTGATTAATTTCTGGCTGTCTCCCAGGTTTTGGAAGTTCTTTTTGTAATGGAGGTGAAACTAATACAAAGCACTGACTTTCAATAATACGGAAGTAGTGCCTTAAATTCTAAAACGCTCCGCTATTTCGGGAGACAAAATCGCTCCACATTTCCCTAAATGGCATCCTAAATCCTAAATATTACGTTAAATAATTCTACGTGTTCCACACAATAGGAATGTTGAATACATGTCCATCAATAGGAATATTAGAATTCCCTGTCTTTTTGTTTCATGTTTCTCCTTTACTGGGAATATAACCTTACACTGTTTTAGTGCACTAGGAAAAAGTTTTTAATGCTACAAACATTTTTTTGTCATTTTCCAGAACATCCGACCCTCCAGAACTTCACTACAACGCGTCTCTGTACGAAGCCCAGAACCTGAAAGACGACACGAAGCTAGGCCCGCAGGTCATCCACAAGTACAACATCAAGAACGAGGGGCCCTTCACCGTGGATGAAGCCGAGATCTACGTCATGTGGCCCTATCAGACACTGACTGGTAATATTTGTTATTAATTTATATATAACAGCAATCCTTTCATGTCTCACCAATGAGCTCAGATCTCACCCTGAAAGGGAAAATCTAGAAAATTGATTTTGTAAATTTTTGAAATATAGAGGTTTTATTAAATTTTCATAACTAGAAAGTTTTCGAAAGTCATTGTTGGATTATATTTACACCACAGGTTTCATTAGCTTACTCTGTCATATTTCGTAGACTGAATTGTGCAGAATTTGTGCAGCGTTATTTACTACACCAACCCGCAGTAGGCCAGCGTGGTGGACTAAGGCCTACATCCCTCTCATTACGAGAAGGAGACCCGACCCTGTAGTGGGTCATTAATGGGTTACTGGCATTTACTACAAGATCTACTACAGAGCAGTCTTTCAGTGGCGGTCTACTTTCGAACATCCACGTAAACATAATCTTATTTAAGAGACAATATAGCACACATTACTAAAGAATCAAATAGATTTAGAAGGAGAAGTCAATGTGTATTTTTCCATAAAAAATTGCGATCCATTTTATAATCTCCATAAATGCTTTAACAATGAGTTATAGTAACCGTCACGAGTCGTGAGCACAGAAAATCAGTGGAAGGGATATGGTACACTTTCGCCCAATGTACAGCAGCCGACAAAACGCGCTGCACCAATAGACGACGCACACTGACGCACACTGACTGACGAACCAATCGCGTGTACCGCAATCAATGTCAAACCGACCAATAAAGATTGTGCTCACGACTTATGCCGAGTAAAGTAAAGTAAAGTAAAGACTCGTAAAGTGAATGCGTGTACGTTCCAGGCGAGAACCTGATGTACATGGTGGTGCAGCCGCAGTGGCTGGGCCCCATGCAGTGCGACGTGGCGCGCCACATCAACCCCGACAACCTGTTCGTGCAGAACCCCTACGCGTTCATGCTCTCCAAGGAGAAGGAAGGTGAGCGGACATGGTAATGCTAGACGCTACACGATTTTAAAAAGTTGTAGTGAGACGTGTCAAAAGCCTTTGACAGTTCTGTAGATAGGCCACGCTCAGTTTGAATGCGTTTTCGTTCAACTCGTGCGTATACATACGTGAAAATGTGTTAGAAACTTTTGCGAATCCCAAAGTAAGACGTCCGTTTTCAGAGTCCGTCCAGAGTTTTAATAATGTTCGTGATGAATGATATTCTATAGTCCATATTGTTTTTGTGTAAATTAAAATGAAAGATTCTTTGAAAGGATGAAGTATGGAATCATAAAAAAATCTTACACTTACCGTGTGAAGCTAGCTTTTTTTATTGTCTTGAACTTATAGCGAATCATTAAGGATTGTGGAACATTAATTAGCAAATGCTGAATAATAGTACCGGTAAACAATAATAATGAAATGCAAAAATTAATACAACATTTTTTACAGCGATGGTCAGCAGCGATCTGTACACCGCGTCCCAAATAAGCGGCAGCAGTGGATATTATGGGCAGAGTAAGTAATAGCCAATACATAATACTATAATGCCGATTCAATAAATCCGAAAAAATAAATATTTTAATCATGAATTCTCTTACAGAATATTGGGAAATAAATCAATCCTCAACTGGTGGAGCAAGTGGCGGAGTAAGTCAAACTACCGGTAGCGAAAGCTCTAGTCGCCAGTTCAGTCAGAGCAGTGGCGGTCAGTACACTGGCGGTCAAACTGGATACTCCACCACTGGCCAAGTCAACAGTCAACATGGCGGTGGTAACACCTACACTGGTCAATACGGCCAGAACGGTGGTCAAGGTGGCGTTTACTCTTACAACAGAACTTGGTCTAGCTCCGGAGAAGGTCTAACGGCTGAGGAGCAGGAAGAGATAAGGAAGAACCTCGCAAGCATGGCTCAAAACCCGAACTACCAAGCGACGATAAACCGAAACTACAACCAAGGCCAATCCAGCCAAGGAGGGCGGGGCATATACAGCCAAGGAACCCAGGGTACCTATAGCCAGGGAGGTCAAGGAAGCCAAGGAACGTACAGCCAAGGTGGACAAAATACGTACAGCCAAGGGCAAGGTACCTACAGCCAAGGGGGACAAACTGCCAGCCAAGGTCAAGGATACAATCAGGGTGGACAAACCACATATGTACAGGGTCAAGGAGGTCAATACGGACAAAGTGGAGGAACGTATCAAGGTACTCGATACTACCAGGGAGCACAGGGCGGCAACGTGCAAGGTGGATATGTTCAAGGAAACCAAGGCCAGGGTAAAATCGTCAGAGTGAAGAACAGGACGATCATTTATGACGAAAATCATAATATCATCTCTCAGACTGAAACGAGCACGGAATATGGCTCGTTGGGGCATGAGGGCGAAGCTGGAAGCTCGTACAATGCGTAAGAATACTATATGTTTTTTTCTGAATTTCCCTTTACTTTTCTTTAACGCAATTACTGATTTTCACACAAGTAGTCGTGTTTTAGTCGCCAGAAACTTGCTACAAAATATTTTTTTTTTTTTTACATTAATTAGAATGAAAAAATTTACATGACAATTTCTGGCACTTGCACCTCATAACTGTAAAAAATACTATGAACAGAACATCATCGTATTAGCTAATAGGATATCAGTAATCAAAAACTCTTTCGTTACAGTTACCTGAACAATCAAGGCGGCTTCAATAAGAACAGCCAGGCCTCCGGTCAAGGCCAGGGTTTCGTTCACGGCACCTGGTCTACCACCGAGACTGTCAACAAAGACCTCATGAACGCAGGCTCTAGAACCTTCGCGGGCGCTCCCAGCATCACCGTCGTTGGCGACGAGGAAGAAGACAAACTCGAAGGCTTTGGAGTCTACGCCGCTCAGAACAATAACGGAGAATTCAAATATGGAATCGCTGACGTCACCAATAGTGGGGGCAACAGGGGCTCGGTTCAGGGCGGAGCTTTCCAAGGTGGCAGCTTCCAGAGCCAGGGCGGTGGAGCTTACGAAACTCGAGGCGGGGGATATTCGTACTCTTCTCGGTCTGGTAAGATTTCGCCTAACATATTAACACCGGGAATTATTAACCGATCGTCAGATTATAGATCGCCTAAATGACATTTGATTGCCAGGCAACATTATTCATTTGGTTTTTCCAGGCGGATCATCGTATAGCACCCACTCCGGTAATGGCTACAGCTCAACATCGGAACAAAGGAGGGAAAGCACGAGAAGACGTCGTCAAGATGAGGTATGACTTTGGAAGATTAGAAACATGAATTATGAATCGCTATCTTGCTGATATACAATAATTTATTGTGGTATCGTTTCTAAACCTTACAATACATCCATTCCAGGTGGACCCACAACTGAAGTCGATGTTGGAGAAATGCGAAGAGAAGTACAAGTGCGAGGTGGTGAGGTGCAGGACCGGGCAGCTGCTGAAGGGGCAGGAGGTGTGGCTGGCGCTGCGGTCGAGGATCAATGCTTCGGTGTTGAATGAGGTGCGATTGATATTGTTTTTCTATTTTATTATAAGTGACTAGCGGGATTGAGAGAGCTGTTATATCTCTACGTGACAGAATTCGCAATGATGAAATCCGTAGACGAACCGGAGTAACCGACATAGCTCTTAAAGGTAGCAAGTGACAATGGCTGGCCACATCGTTCGAAGGACCGATGAGCGGCGGGGAAGAAAGGTCCTCGAACCATGTCATTGCAAAAGTATTAAACTCGCAGTTTGTTCCACGTTTGGGCAATAATCTGTTAATAAATAAACAAGTAATTTATTAACCAATAAACTTGCAGATCTCAAAAGATCGTGCGGTGAAACTATCAACCCTGACCGCGACACGCGTGTCCCGGCTCCCAGTAGTGGGTCGGCCGAAGGACGCCACGTGGCACACGGCCGAAGCCCACACAGTGGTCACACCCCAACTAGAAGCCTTGGAGAGCGGCTCGATCCCCCTCTGGGTGATCATCGTCGCTGCCATCGTCGGAGCTTTGGTGCTGTTGTTGCTCATCTACGCACTCTACAAAGTGAGTTTTGTTGTCTTCTTCTTAAAATGCTGTGTTCTTTTCTTCTATTTCTTTATATCTATCTATTTCTTTATCTTTACCTTTTCGTTTAATTGTATCGTCAGTGACTTCAGAGTAAAGGCATTGAGTATGGATGGATTAATGCCACAGTCTAAAATTGAAGCGTTAAGTTATGTTAAAGCATTTTTAACTTAATAAGCAGATGTTGGCGTCTATTTGAAATGTTGAGCTTAAGATGGTAAAAGCAATTTCACATTTGCTCTGTGAGGTAACGTTATAGGCTGTTTTGTTCTGTATTAAGATAAACGTTATCTTCCTTACATCATCTTATCTCAAGAAGCTGAAAGGATTCTGGATCGGCTGTCATCAATCTTTAAATAATAAACGGCACTGTTTGCATGGGTTTGGGCCATTACTTTTCTTAGTAGTTTTAAGTCACCTCTTCTATGAACTAAATAGAAGCAGCAACAATACGGAACAGAGAATAACAACCATGGTAAGTTCAGTGGAGGATCCACTGGGAATAATAATAAGAAAACGGAATGAATGTACAACAGTAAAAAGAACTGACGATTAATAAGTAAGCACATAGTATGCAAACAGAGGCTTAATTTCAGTTATAACATCAATATTTGACCTTGAATCTTTAACTCTATTGATATAAATAAAAATGACTTTAAACTTCGATCAAAATATTAGGAAACAAAGATGGGTTGCTTGTGGTACTATTTTGCATGAAACGATCAAATAACGACTACTGTCCCGCAAATGGACAGAATGTTAATCAAATAAAAATGACTGGTGATGGAATAATTAATAAGAGTAGAACTGGACACACAAAATCCTCTTAATAAAAACTTAACTTCACTTAACGATGACAATTTATTGTATTTATTAATATTTACTTCCATGTATTTTATTTTTATGTGATGTTATTATAATGTTTATTTTATGTATTCGTATCCTAAACACGACCAGGTGTGAGGGGACAGCTAACTAAATTAATTTATTTGTTAATTTCTTCCAGTGTGGGTTCTTCAAACGCAACCGCCCCTCCCGGACCGCCGGCTGAACTCACCACTCTAACCATAACCCTTAAACGAGATCCGTTAATTAATAGTAAAGCACCATTCGGCCTCAAAACAAAATTTAAATATATAAAACTACTAACATAATTGCAGTGCGGATTCTTCAAGCGCAACCGCCCCTCCGACCACGCCGAGCGCCAGCCGCTGAACGGTCGCGACGAGCACCTCTGATATCCGACCACCGCGCTGGGGCTCGCCACCGACGCCACCACCGACGTCACCACTGACGTCACCACCGGCGTCACCACCGACGTCACCAGTGACGTCAGCAGCAGCGACACCAGCGCCTCCACTGACGCCGCCAGCGACGTCACCAGCCGCGACTCCACTAGCATTGATAGGTACTGACATTCGAATGCCGTCGTCTTTAAGTTCTAGGCTTCTGTGTTACGTTTTGGCCCGTTTAGCGTAATCAGCATCAGTATTGCTGTCGTTGTGGTTGTTATACAAATCGTGGTGTAGTTGCTTTGACGTCTTACGATACATATGTGTCACGTCACAACACTGTCTATCTGTGTGTTTCGTTGGTGTGGTTGCTGTTTTCCTGGAATGGCACGAGATTATGTGAAACATTAAACACTATCACCCAATGGTCTCTGAGGAGGTTAGCATCACCATTGCCATTTTCTAGGTCCAGACATGCACAAAGAGAATATTACGTCTTTGACTGCATTACTAGAACGTAGGTATTATCACTATCATGCTCATACTTTTGATTTGCTATCACTCTATCTATGTCTTCTAAAGAGATGTGTGTTATGGTGTTGGTGCTTTCTCGAATCATCTGTGTCGAATAAATGTTAGGATCGTTAGTCTGCAATGATTTCGTTCTTCGTCCATCAATGTGTGTCAGTGTTAGTTTAGTTGATAAGATGGTGTCTGCTGCTAGCTACTAAATGGCGACTGTAGTCACCACTGAGTGTAGAGGGCGATCGTAATTAATTGAGGTTAATTTTATTCCACGCAGTATTTCATAATACGACTTTACTTTTAAGTTTCTCTTATTATGATTGTCCTCAAACACAATATTTTGTAAACGTATGCTATTCCGTCACGTGAGGTTACTACGAGGAAAACATGGAAAGTCAAAATATTTTCATGTATGTGCTTTCTTCATTTGTATATATGTAATTATACACACGATAAAATATCGACATGCCTCATGAATATCGAAATTACATAAAAATTTAAATATCTACAATAAGATGTTTTAAACATTTTTATTTTAAAATGTTTTAAGACTAGAAATTACCTTGAAAAACTATATTATTATGTAATATATTACTAGTCACGATAATGAAATAAATGAGTAAAACAAACGTGTCTGAAATCATCGTAAGTAATGAATAAAAAGCGAAAAAAAATGTATAAAAGTGTAGCGACAATGTTGACGTGTGATAGTGTGTTTTGGATGAGTGAGTGTTCAGAAATGTGATTTATGTTAATATTATGTTTAGTTATATTGCAGTATAAAGATTATACAGTAATTGTCTCTCTCTAGACTATACAGTAACGGTCAGAACGCGAGTTATACCAACGCACGTGCACGTCGCGTTTGGTATACACTCGGAAACCATTTTTTCAAAATATTTGCCAGTCTCAAATTTATAAACATCTTTTTTATAATGTACTTTTATTGAACACTTCCTATTTCTATACAACGAATTTCAATAGAAAATATTATAATTACAAATAAAAACTAGAAACATAAAAAACTAGAAACTCAAGTAGGTAACGAGTAGGTACTTAGATAAATTTAAAACCTGTGACCAACGAACCATGCGACTGTAAATTTTTATTCAAGGACAGGGTTTAGTCACAATTCTGTATAATCTTTATACTGTAGTTATAGATTCACTAAACGGTAGGTAACTTAATTTAATTTGGAGTTGAATGATCGATAACTAATATAAAGGTGCGACGCGCGTACTAATAGGATCTTCCTTATAAAATTTTAATTATTTTAGAAGGCATTTTTTCTTAGAGTCTTGTCAGTCACAGTAGTCAAAAACACGAAATAATTATATTGCTATACTAGTTATTGTTAGTCGCAATTTATAAACGAAGTGTTAAAGAAAGCAATTAAGACTAGGGAACAAATTTAATATTTATAAGCAATAAATCACACTTGAAACTATTGTATCATGGTAGTAGGCTATATTAATGTTTGTGATTGTGAGCCTTATTTAATTAAGAAAGTCATATCGTCAATGGAGTAGCAATAAAAATTGTACATAATTAGTGCCTTAGATACATATCTTAGGGAAAACTTTTTAAATATTTACACAACTTTTTTTAACACAATTGAGTTTATAAACTTTGATTTAGATGCATGGAACAATTACATACAAGTGCTACGGTAAAATTCAACATATAGCTTATGTACATCTATGAATTATTTAATAGTTTCGGTGCGTATTTTTATATTAATGTATACCAAATGGGCAGCTTCTATTAATTTTTAATTACACTGAACAGAAAGTTAGATTTTCGATCCGGCTTTGCTCTAAATCAAAGTCTATAATCAGTTATTTAGACGTGCTTTTTAGACAATTTTATATATAAAATCGAAATAGAGCTTCACATACGTGCCTTCTGAAAACTGCCAGTTACTAATTAAACATTAATGTAAATATTTTTTTAGAATATTGTTTTTATATTTGATATATTTAGCATTTTTTCACAGAAAAAATATCCAATACTGATTTCCTATTTATTATTTTTTTTCACATGAGGATTTATGAACAAGCTACGAGTGATCTGATTGACAAGGTTTTTAGTATCGATTTATACATTGTATAAATGTATAAATAGGTAAATTTTGCAATTTTTGTATATAAACAATTATACATCCTGTAAATATATTTGAAAATAAAGTACAATTTAAATCAAACACGAATAATAAATAGGTAGCCGCCCAAAAAGTACTTAAATATTTTATAAGTGATCGATTTAACGAAAATTGTTTAATGTCTGTACAAAACGCGATCTCGGCTCTAGTTAAGGTGGAAAATTGTAGAATTTTAATTATTTGGGCAAGCTCAGACAAGCAAAACATAATTATGTGTATTATTATTTTTATCACATTTGATATTTAGGAAAAGATAAAAAATTCTGTGAAAAAATGGTAACGAAATAAAATAATTAGCGCTAGCCACGCCATTGTTACTTTTTATTATTAATAATTATTTATTTTACGTAATTTTGTATTAATAAGAATTCCGCTTCTACTTATAAGAGATTTTAACGACTAAATCTGGATGCCATATAATATTGAATGTAATACATGACTTATGTAATAATTTTGGTTGTCTGTCTGGGTAACATGCATTTACCAAAAATATGAAATCGTAATTAAATTTTTGTTTTTTACACCTGTGTTTTATTCTGTTTTTATCCAATTTTTACCTATCAGCTCTTGGAAAAATGTTTAAACATCATTTTAGAAAATTGTCATAAATATTTATAAGGATTCCGACAGCAAAACCCTTCCCTCCCGTTTTAAATGATACATATATTTTACTCAGTATTTCTTTATTAGAAAGTAGAAAGGTAAAATTTTAAACTTTTATTTTGGTTTCTGATTAGTTATAATTTAATGAAACAATTATGGTCAAATATTAATCATTACCTTTATGGTCTTTACTCTTATTTTATTTTCTATTACCAAATGTAGGTACTATCTATAAAAACGAGATATCTGGGCATTGTTCAATTACGATCTGCGGCGTTCACCACCCAGCTCCGTTCCGTTCCGTTTAAATTGGCTAAGGAGATAAACCGGCGATGGCTGTTACGCCCGATTAAATTAACTCTCTTATTGTGTACCGTCAGCAAATAAGTTGAACTGAGAGTTAGAAGCTGGCAACATAAAAATAAAAGAAAGGGACCATTATTCAAGAAGCCAATCATTTGTTTGCGGAGATACTTTATTTAAGGCGACTATCTATCATAATATAGTCATCCATAGATTAAATCAAAATGGGAAGATACGGCATACACTTACTTGTATCAATCAAAAAATGAGTCGGACTCAACGACATATGTAACTTACACACACACAAGCCTATAAATGAAGTGTCAATCGGGCGAGCGAGACAGAGCGGTACCTTTTTAAACACAGAAAATCCGCGATTATTGTGTTCTAAGCGCACATGTAGTTCAATAGCTAGCCAAATTGCGACTAAAGTGATATTGTGTGCATGGACCTAATTTTGGGTGCGCACTCATGAGACGCTAGTGCCGTATCTTTACTTTTTGATTTAATCCATCATGAACTACGCATACTCAAACAACTGCCTCTATATAGGGTTTCTATTATATTTTAGGAAATATGTGATGTGTGTGTCTGGGTCCATGGATCGCAATGACCACTTAGCATCTGATTAGCTTTTTCTACTTATTTACTTTAAATAATGTCTCCAAAGAACTCTCTTCCCATTTGTGTCTTATTAATATTGAACACTAATCAGTGCAGTCTATTCTACTGAGTGGCTATAATCCTTTTTGTGTGTTATTTGTATTGGGCAAAGAGCTAAAAGATAAATTTAATTGACTGTTCTGCTGACGGTGCAACTAGCGAACATTCGTAAATCTCCTGTAGTCTGTAACTCTGTAGTCGTCAGTCTGTCTGCCTGACCGAGCCGCAGCGCAGCCGAGATGGAATCATTTGCGATGTAGTTTATTACCAGATGTTCTTGGTACTATTTGCTAAGCTTAAAATAGGGAGTGAACTTTACCTAATACATGCACCTAACTCCTAAAACTAATCGCGTGAAATTTTCTGATGAATTTTTATTTTTTGTCAACAATAAATTCTTATAATTAAAGTTTTTAAATTCGTATGAAAACGCGCCCAAACTGAGCGCAGCATTTTAATTGTTAAAAACAAAGTTTCGTCGGAAAGAAGAACGAAAGATGTAAAATTACATTACCTATCTTACCAATCTACGGTGATTTATCAGATTTGAAAACTCATAACTTTCATGAGCAATAAACTCACGATACAAAATACCAAAACTTGCGCCTTATAAATCATGGCTAGATACACCACACGTCATAACAATTTTCGTGCAATTTTGGTCTTTACTGATATGAAAATAAGGTTAACAATAAATAAAATAAAGGGACTTCAAGAGGCGATGTCGCAAAATGACACGGCTCCTAAAAACAATGGCATAGAAATAAACATAAAAATGACACAAACGGTGCCATCGGAGACACGAATGAGATATAAATCATACATCGGCAGTAAGTTACGGCTTCTTGCCCTAAAAGCTATCACGAACCCCAAAAATAGTTAAGAGTAAGTTATTGACTTTTTTAATTCCAATAGTTTGTAAATAATAAAAATTGAAGTGTTACAGATACAATTTATTCTGTATAAATAAACAACAAACCTTTTATCTGACCTTAGTATATGCAATTGTATACTATAATATAATTTAAAAAATATATGATTTTTGAAGTTGGACAACAATAGTCCACACTTAATTTTCCACTTTGTCAACTAATGATCGTACATCAATTTGCGAACTAGCACTAGCGTCTATTTTAGCGTCTGTTGGCACCGTATTTGTCACGTTATTCTTCACATCGGTGATCATTTTCTTGATATCTGCCTGCGAGAGATTCAATTTATTCAGCACGTTCGTATTATTACGGTATAAGGCTTTTAATATGTTGTCTCTTACTACTTTTGAATCTTCGGATAGTAATTCGTTGTACATGTTATTGCTATCCTTAACAATATTGGTAGGATCGGCGGTTGCTTCCACTCTTTCAGGTATGTTAAGTTTTTTAGTGGCGGAATCAAATATTCTAACAATGATACCTTTATGAGGGTGTTCGCTATCCTTTAGGAACATATAATGGATTTTTTGTTTCACTGCACAAGCTGCATCCTTGGCTTTGTGTAACAATCCCGTAATAAGTCCCTCTGTTTTTTGTGTTACAATAACTTGCCCATTTTCACTTGGTATCACATCTGTTGTAACTTTTTCACCAAACACCAAATCGTTTCCATATTCGATAAAATTGTGAACGTCTGCTCTGAGTGCATTTGTAGTATTTTTCACTGTTCCGATAACGCTGTCAATAAGATCACACTCGCTTTGAATAACACACATGGTTATAACAAACGAACATATTTTAAAGAAATTCATGGTGACTGTTTTCCGTTTACTTTAGAGCTCGAATGTGCAATTTATACCTATTACGACTACACGATAGTTTTATCTCAATGAACTTATGCCCTTTTCACAAAGATTGTCTGCTGTCGCGTATGATTCATTATTCTGTTATTTAAGGAAATAAGGTGTTGTTTTATAAGGGCTGAAATACCCAAGGTTTTCCGTGATTTATATAATTTTCAGTGAAATACTTATCATAATGATGGGCTAGATGTCCGATAATGTTTTATCACTTACCTTATTATAATTTTGTATTAATTGATAAATTTTCATGATTTGCTTAGCAACAATTGAATTGTTTAGATAGTATAGTTAGATACTGTTTCATTTGATGATGGATTGGTTAAACGTGATGGATTAAAACCTATACCTTTCTCAGAGGAGTTCCGATAACAATTATATGTACGGGTACACTTTCATTATACAGTACGCATTGTAATATACATTCATGTTGTCGCACCAACTAAATGTATAACTAACTAAAGCTCGTTACGAAAACCAATTTTCACGCAACGGACTCGTTTTAACATCGTTATGTTACATGATACACTCCAAAATTCAATTCCCTCAATTACTGGTCGACTATCGCTAGGAGATATGATTTAGTTTGCTAAAACGACACTTATTGCGTCCGTATAAGGTTTATTATCCCACAGGAAGGAGTAAATCTGAAATAAGCAAGCAAACCATTTACCGAAATACTCAGGCGATATCATATAGGGGTATTATTAAGAGCTCGTTTGGGATTCCCCTTGTGTTGTGCCTGGAATTTCTCTGCGTCCATTGTCTGACGTTATTTGACGTTCAATTAGTTTACTTATTAACGGACTGTATGACTCAGTGACTAGCACGTAAAATGTGCTGCACTTCCAGAATTAATGGACCAGTGGCGCCGGAATTTGGATTCAGTAATATTTTTTATTTCAACGAGTGTGAATGAGTATATTTCTTATTTTTTATTTCAATGAATGTCTTACTACACATTCATGCTGTTGTATGTAAATGGCACAGCGCTACAATTTAAAGAAAAACTATTCATTTAACTGGGCCTAAAGCTCGTTTTTGTTTATCGGAAACAATGGGGCGTAATTTTTTAAATAAGGGCTCGTCGACATTTAATTTGCTTCTAGTAACTATTTGTTTATAATAACCGTCATGAGTCGTGAGCACAGATTATCAGTGGTAGGGAAAGTATACAATAGTATACTTTCGGCCAATGTACAGCAGCCGAAAAAACGTGCTGGACCAATAGACGACGCACACTGACGAACTGACGTTTGTCGAACCAATCGTATGCACCGCAGCGCAGTCAATATCAAACCGACCAATGAAATGTGCTCACCACTCGTGACGTCAACTATAGCCTCTGCCTTGTGAAGTTTTATGTACTTTACTTTATATATTATGTGGATGCTAGCGAGATACACACTAACAACAAACACATAAGGCAAAATCTAAAGAAAATAAGATTTTAACCTAAAAACGTTTCAGTGCAATGGAGACGTGCTAGTGCGGGTCGGTCCATCTAATATTCAGGTCTGGTGCGCGGCTGGCGCTAGTTATTGTGTCAATATTCTTTATTGTGCGCGCGGGTAGTTGGAGATTATTCCGTAAATTATCAGACTACCTTATCAACCCCAAGAGTTTCTTATCGCAGAACTAATACGGTACCTTTAATATGAATATAATATACGAAACATTCTCGAACTGACAAGGAATTTTAGAATTGCTTGAATAATTTAAAATAACTTTCAGCTATTCTTATTGTTGTTGATCTATTTAAAAAAGCTATAGATTTTATTGTTTTACAACAGCAACGTGGAGGAGTGTGGTCTCTATCTATCATGGGAATCGCGTGTTCAGTCCTAGGGCGTAAAAATAGTCAGAGCCATTCACACTGACACTTTATAGTCATTTTTAGTAAAAGAGCAGGCAAACAGGCAGTCTGGCCACCTGCTGGTAAGTGGTCACCGTCGCCAACTAACACGAGCAAAACCAGAGGAGTCACCAGTGCGTTGCCAGCTTTGAAGGAATTCTTTTTGAAGGAGTTCTTTTTCGCCCTTTCCAAAGTCAGTCCTGCGAAAATAGCTTCTCAAACCAAATTCATGATTTACAGTGTATCTAACTTTATAAAGATGCTATCATTCGTCTTATTTTCCTACCTACCTAATTGTGAGGCCTATCAAATGGATTAAGCTTCAGAACGTTTAAAGCTTACATTATGCTGTCAATCGCACGTAAGCCTCACTTACCTAATAACGTGTCGTACTCGTAAGTTTGGAGCGATGCTTCATATGCACGGCTCAAAGTTACTCCATCGCGGAGCAATAACGCGGTATATTGCTAGGTGCGCTTTAGCATGTCTTAGTAGCTTAGAATGAAGGCTGAAATGTTTAAAATGTTGTTTTTTTATGAAAGAAGCAGGCACACACATTTGATAAGTACATAGGTAGATGGAGGATAGAGGTAGTGGTCACTGTACCTATAAAACACGAGCAACACCAAGGGAAACGTCAGTCCGTCCTTTGTAGTCCACTGCTGGACTTTGTAGTCCACATGGACTTCCACTAATCTTTGCAATTCCGCCCGGTCCAGGGTTCTCTGAATCCAAGGGTTTCCCACTGTCTTCCTCAGGTCATCAATTCACTTGGGCAGAGGGCAGACTGTGCTCCTTTTGCTTAGATATGGCTAGCCCACGTTGTGTGGTCGCTATAATCTATGAAATTAAATCATACATCAAAGAGCCTAGGTTAAAAGATTTTCTGAGGTCCATTTAGTGATCTTCGGCAACCACGCCTCTCAAATGGCTTCGCAAAACACGCAGTCCAAAGTGCTTACCACGGGTTTTGAAGAAAACAGTACCTAGTTCCCACCGGAATTCTGAAAGTCCCCTTAAAACTATTATTTTTATTATTAAGAAGTAATCTACGTTTTTTCGATTAGCTAGGTATCTCAAACCGATTTATGCGATTCACCCCATAATGCATTGTGAAATTTGTATCAGCATGCTAGGAACTTCGTCTAGGATCATTAACTATAAACCAACAGACCGAGCGGCTTAGAGCACACGTTTGTATTAAACCTCAAACCTCAAATCAAACCCTAACATCGTTATAGGCATACGAATGTGCACATGATATTTCCGCTCTAGTACCTACCGGAAACACTGCAAGTTGGTATTTCCCGGAAGTAAAACCTTCTATTGAGAAGCGAAATCCGCAGAATCTCTTAATCTTGTTACGGCTATGTCTTGGCTATGTCATGTTGGTACACAGTTGTGCTTTGAGAACGGACGAGGTTTAAGATGGTATCAATAATTACGTGGAAGTCTCGAAAAAAGTCTGAGGCACTGAAAGTGCGTTTAGCTCCGGCGGTTAAAATTTATCTTTGAGGGTGTAAAGAATCTTAGTCTCTTACCTTTTACATTCGTGAGCTAAAACTTCTTTATAAACCTAAGAACTGCAGACAAACAGGCAGACGGGCCATTTGACGGTAAATGGTCACCATCACATGACACGAAGAACACCAAGAGTCTCGTCGGCTTTGAAAGCGACTTTGAAGGAGAGCTCTTTTAACGCCCTTTTTGAAGAATTTATTGTCATGTACCCATTAATGACCCACTACAGGGTCGGGTCTCCTCTCACAATGAGAAGGATGTAGGCCTTAGTCCACCACGCTGGCCTACTGCGGGTTGGTGGACTTCACATGCCTTTGAGAATTTTTTTTTGTGAACTCTCAGGCATGCAGGTTTCCTCACGATGTTTTCCTTCACCGTAACAGCAGGTGATATTTAATTTCATAAATCGCACGTAACTTTTATTACAAAGTCATTGGTGCGTGCCACTGGGATTCGAACCCGGACCCCTCGATTCGAGGTCGAATTCTAAGCCACTGGGCTATCACCGCTGCATAAGAAGAATACGAAGAATTTATTACGTACTCGTCACTTTCATGAACACAAATTTTGTACCCATAAATAATGTCGGTTGCACGAAGCTTTAACAGATTAAACTTCAATTTTTCAAATTTTAGCGAAATACCATTTTTTGTTTCCACTTCCAGTGCGAGGCGGTCGTCGCAGATTTTTCAATTTAAACTCTCGCGGGGATACAGAGGCAAATTGATTAGAAGTTTCTTGTGTGCGTTTTATTTTACAATTTGCCATTTCTGCTCGAGGCGTGTGTTGGTTATTGTTATTGGTATTTATCGCGCGTCTCGCTACCTACTTTTAATCAACGATGTTCAAAGTCTTTAGAATTTGGTCAAGAGAAATGAAAACTAATTTCGGTTAAGTATAAGATATAGGTTTATACAATTTCATCGAAATTCGTTTCACCGGTTCTAGCGTGAAAGAACACTTGACATATTAGGGAGAAACATTAATCGATTCATTCTGTTTAACTTCGCCTTTTGCATGAATAATAATAAGTTAAGAAAAAAGGTTTTATTTCTAGAATACCCTCTTTTATCTACTATCCGCTCCAAGTTTTGCTTTTCAAGAGCAGATAAAAGCATTCCCACACTAATTCAAGAAAAATTAAAATATCACAACCAGCCACAATTATTATTATAGGCTTAGTAACGTCACATAAAACTATTGTGTACAATAAAACTAAGTGTTAACTTTATGGCTAAGAAATAAACTACTCAATTTAACAGAGCAATACAATTATTGGGTGGTTGCTATCCTTTTATATCCTGATATATAGCAAAGCCTCCAATATCCCGGGGTGATTACTGCGCAGTCAGTTGATGGTATTGGGGCGATAGACCGAAAACATCGCTGACCCGGATATTAAGATTATGTTTGTTGCTAGATTCTGCGCGACATCGTTTCAGTGATCCGAGAGCATTCATCCTCAAGTAGAGAAGAAATCCTATCTGAGGTTGTATGCGGGGGCTTTACTACTCATGAGGACTACTAAAGATGTTTGTCTTCAATAAAGGATATCCGGCAACCATATAGCTGCCCAGCTGAAACACGAAGAATAAAAATGCTATTTTACAATGGGTTAGGAGGCTGGCGGTCAGGTCTCTTTGATTTGAAAACTGGATGAAATTGAAGAACTAGCTTGTTTGATTAAATAATAATGATAATACTTAGTGCTTACTTTTTTAAACGTCTTATAAAAATGTTCAAAAAAATTGTACCAACATTACTTCTTAGCTACTTCATCACAAAATAAGAACCAAGAGGGAACATTAGTTCGAATAAGGATGGCACGGTCGCAGCTTCATTTGGGCGGGCGGCGCGGCGGACAGCGGAGCATAACTCCAATATAAAACGGCGGACTAGAGCCATACTTGCTGCGTCCAATTTATTTTTATTGCTTTGTATAGCGGCCGTTGTGTACCTACTCGTAGTTCCATTTCCCCCGCATCGCCTCCGCCGATATAAACTTGATATCTCATTTTTGAGCAATTTATTGCGATTGCCGTAAGTTTGAGACGAAGACGTTCGCAGATTGGAGCTGTTTTGTTGTGAGTTTTTGAAGATATTTTTCGTGCAGAATTTAGAAAATACGTAGCACTAGAATACACTGAGAAAAGCTAGGATAAACGTATGAAGGAACCTGTTAACTACTTCGTCCGCTGTTAAATTAAAGAACTACTAGAGTGAAGGTATAAAAAAGGTATATCATATATAAAATAATATCATATATAAAAGGTATATATATAAATATGTTGATTGCTGGTTCTCTAAAAATCAGCAGTCGTAGATAGCTCGTATTCTGCACAATGAGTGTGCTTGCAAGCATACATTGTGTCGCAGTGATGTCGTCTGCACAACATATTGTGTTCTTATTGCTTTTTATAAGCACTCTCACACATGGCAGCCCGCGCCAAGATGAGTTAATATAGTCTCTATACCTACGTCCTTCTTTATTGTTCTGTTTTTTTCTTAGGCTAGTTAGAATACTAAATGAACTGACAACCTGAAGAAGACAGCGGGAAACCGTTGGATTCAAAGGGCCGGCCGGTCGCGCGGATGAAAACAAATCAAATAGTAAGAACCTTCCATGAATTTTCCACTATCCACTCATATGCTTATTTGCTTTCATAAAAGTCTTCACAGGCATTTTCAAGTAATTGCCTTACGATAACATGACGTCAATCGATTTCCTTCACAGCGGGAATACATTTTTTGGTAAGTGCTCGCACTTCTATCAGTAGAGGTTTGTTTCCACGGTACTGTTTGGTAGGGCGTTCTTGCCTTTTCCTAAAAGAGATAAGAGAAATAAATTAATTATTGCAAATATTAGTAATTTAATTTTCTTTATATTAATTTATTAAAATGCAATGTAAAAACTACTCACAATTATATTTTTAACGACAAATAACAAGCTAATGATGTCCAAATAATATAACAACTACCGAAGTTATTTAATAATTTTATTTTTGCTTTAACACGCTTTGTTACGGTTATTCCTAATTGTTAGTTGTTATTGCTACCATAGATTAAAATATTTACAAACGTAAAATGAAGACAAAATTTTCGTTCATCAAACGTTCATAATTTTCCGAAAATCCCAATAAACAAAGAGATTTATTGAAAAGAAGGATTATGTACTGATTTCGAACGTTTTGCAGGAAACAATAACTTTATTAAACAGATTTTATTTCATAAATAATAACTCGTACCGGATTAAGGCATCGACTTTTACAAGTCGCTAAAAGTTTGTTACGAGAGTTATAATACCAATTATTAATCATCGAAAATCGGAATAAACACTTCATGATGCAGTGAAAATTTTATTATACCTAACTCGATGGAGATCTTCAGAGTAGGTGTTTTGACTGAACAAAAACAGTGCAGTAGGTACTATCTGGGTTAATAAGTAGGTACTTTATAAATTACAAGATCCCACCAAATTATACAATCGTCAGTGTGCGTCGTCTATTGGTGCAGCACGTTTTTTCGGCTGCTGTACATTGGCCGAAAGTATACGATATCCCCACCACTGATAATCTGTGCTCACGACTCATGACGGTTACTATACTGACCTAACTGAAATATAAAGAAATAAATAACGTTTCACACTCATAGCTCCACTCTAGCATTTCCCTGTGTCGTGGGTGTCATCCAAACCAGAAGCAGAAATCTAAGCTCATCATTCAAATCTCTGGTTATAAATTACAAGGCCCCATCAAATAATTACACGTCTGCGTTGTCTTCATCAATATACATACATATTTGAATGGATGAGAAACAAAAGTGTTAGGTGTTAGTAAAATTAGGAAAATTTGTTTAGGTTTTAGAATAGACTCTAGAATTTCATGTAAAAACGGCTGGACGCATGGAATGAGAACTAGGATATTTATATAGGTAGCGAAGAATAATTGTATTTCTTAATCGTTTGATGTTTTATTCATGTGTTCATAAACCGTGTGTAAACCAATAAAGCCTTGTAATTTTACAATATTTTGAATCAGTATTCATCGAGCGGTGAATACGAGGTTCGTTAAAGCTCAGACAAACGTCATCGGATATCGGAATATCTCACATTCAGCACAAAACAAGTACGATACCTCACTAATGAATGTCATACAGAGAATTTTTGTGATATTCCCGGACACAGCTTGGTGAATAAAAGAAAATTCTTAAATAAATAACGATTTTTTAGGGATTTTGCATTTTGTACAGGGCGTTGTGCTAAGTACCTACTTCAAAAATGCACCGAATAAATTTTTATAGTGTTTAAAGTCAATCATTGATTTATAAAAACGAACAAAAGACTCACATTGGCTTAGGTACATAACCTAAGTGAAATGTGTTGGATTCCACCATTATTACCTTATTATTATTATGATTATTTATAATGTGGAAACAAATTTGGGATGTAAATTTCACCGGATTTCAGATACAATTCCATTGAGTCTAATACAAGGTTCGTTAGTATCGCTACAGACGCGCGTCACCGCACGCATGATAACGAATGCACTTCCAATATTTTGTTTTTATTTCCCAATAGGCGAAATGCTTTCAAATTCCTGAATGCACTTCATCTGTTTTTCAATTCGCTACAAGTAATCTACTATGTAAATTACGAATAAATGATAACTTCTACTCTTCTTTGAGACTTTTTAATCGTTTATTGGGTTAATTAAAATATAAAATTAATGTGCTTTTTTAAACTGAAAATACCGTTGACTCGTTTTTCGCATGTTTCTTCGTTGAACAGAGAAATGATTAGCATAGCTCTTACATGTTCTTTAGTTTGGTTCTCAGTTACCACTAAACATCAGATAGGAACCGTGCTGGCCAGTTCATTTACTCAAACTCATAACACACAACCAAAACCTTTTATTAATTATTTATCTATCAGGTATAATTTTTCCCACTTAATGAACGTCATACATATTGTATTATAATACCTAATACATTCATACTGATCGACCCTCTGGATAAAATGTACACTGGGAGAAAAAAGCGCGCGGAAAAACTACTTTACTTTTTTTTACTATTTACTAAAACAAAGTGCACCAATGGAACCGTGCCGTCAACCGGTGCTCGGTACCGCTTCGCAGAGTGGCTTGATTTGCGATTTGGAGAAACCTTCCTTTTATTTGCATTTTCCTCCAAGAGGCAGTCCGATCCTTACAACCACGGCCTTTAACGAAACGACACGATTTCCGCGCGATTTTTTGACATCGTGTATGATTGGTTATTTTTTTCTTTGTTTGGCTTCGACTCAGACCGCTTCTTAGACCTTGCAAAGTCTATCGATGCCAGAAGTAAATGGGTGCATTGCTGTTTCAGAGAAAAAGATCTGTTTCTTAGACAACCTTATAGTTGCCGTCACGAGTGGTGAGCAGAACTTTCATTGGTCGGTTTGACATTGACTGCGCTGCGGTGTACGCGATTGGTTCGACAAACGTCAGTTTGTCAGTGTGCGTCGTCTATTGGTCCAGCACGTTTTTTCGACTGCTGTACATTGGCCGAAAGTGTACAATATCCCTACCACTGATAATCTGTGCTCACGACTCATGACGGTTACTATACTGACCTAACTGAAATATAAAGAAATAAATACCGTTTCACACTCATAGCCCCACACTAGCATTCCCTGTGTCGTGGGTGTCATCCAAACCAGAAGCGAATCTAAACTCATCATTCAAATCTCTGGTTCACCGTGAATTGAACCCAAGATCCTCTATGCAGGGCACTGGCGTCTTTAACCTCTGCGCCACTTCAGTCGTCATAAGCTATGAAGGATATTCTGCTGAGCTGTGCGCTTAGATATTCAAAATTTGTATAATTTATTTAATCTAATAGCTTTCCTATCAGCTAGAAGTGCTGCTTATTCTAGCTTCCCATATAGTAAAGCCTTGTTTGTCTCCTACGTGAGTGCTCTCTATAAAGTAAAGACTCGATAACCAAACCTCGTTAGCTGAACCGCCTCGTCGTCTAAAAGACGCTTCTGCGATGAAATATAATAACTGATCGTACGCTACCTCAATTTCCGGCGAGCCTTCACGTGCGCTGTTAAACACCAACATAGGTATAACAACATATCGATAGGTGCCTCCGAATTATACTGACTACTGAGTCATCTAAAAATTTAGGTATTCTTGTACAAACGTGCAGTCATGATAAAAGACAACTTTAATGTTGGTGTTAAAAGATAAAAGAGAACAATAATTTACGGGATACAACCAGCTCTGATCTTTTAGCACCTTTTAGCGTTGGGTGACTTGCATTATATTTATTTGCGGGTTTTGTAAATTTATAAAAAATCAATGTTGCTAGCAAAACAACACGCTATAAAATAGCGAAACTCCCGTTGGAATAAATGTTTATATCTCAGAATACAGAAAGGACTTAAGGAGACTGCTTCAATTTTAATAGATATCGAACATTGGAACCTATATCAATTCCGACAGTCGGAGTTCGGGATGTCTATCGCAAACAATACGGCATTGTTGTGAATGCGCTTTTATTGGAGTCGTAAAAAAAAGGATTGTGTTCTGCTCACAGAATGTAACTGGTTATAATTGATTTATAAGGAACATTGTTAAAGAGCAAGCACACATGTCATGTCACCTAATAGTTCTTCGGCACCCATACACATAAAACACAATTCACTAGAATAGCGCCGCAACTTTGCTCTACTATTTTGTTAAATTAAGTGAGGTAATAATTATGTGCAATCCACCAGTAGGTACTAGAGCTGATCCCGCTAAACACGCCGCGTGTAGAATATCTTGGTGTTAAGTGGCCACTGAAGCGGTGATAGCCCAGTGGCTTAGAATTCGACCTCGAATCGAGGGGTCCGGGTTCGAATCCCAGTGGCACGCACCAATGACTTTGTAAAAAAGTTATGTGCGATTTATAAAATTAAATATCACCTGCTGTTACGGTGAAGGAAAACATCGTGAAGAAACCTGCATGCCTGAGAGTTCACAAAAAAAATGTTCTCAAAGGCATGTTCGTCCACCGACCCGCAGTAGTGGTGCGTGGTGGGCGGCGGCCTACATCCCTCTCATTGTGAGAGGAGACCCGACCCGCCAGTGGGTCATTAATGGGTTACTGACAAGTGGTCACTGCAGCCATGGACGCCCACATTCAACCAACAACTTAGACGTTCCCTGTAAAATGAATCAGTTAGAATGTAATACCTAAATAAAAATAAAAAAGTTATAGGCGGAACAGCCGTTGGAGCTCATTTGGGGTGCAAGGTATACCTTATCACCACTCTTAAACCACCGTGAAGGAGCATGTTTTTCTTGATGTCCCAGAGACACTGTATTTGAGACGACGATGTCGTATGTACGGAAGTAGGAACTCAAATCTTACATATCTATTCCAGTTAATTTTCATTTTGATCGGCCTTAGATAGATACACTTGAAAAAAGAGAAATAAATTAAACAACCTGAAGAACATGAACCCAAAATCTATCCGTTCTTTTTCACGAAACCTGACCCACTCCCAACCTACTAGAGGCCTGTATGCTCTGTGTAACACTGATGATTCTCTGTTCATTGGAGATTAATCGTAGCAATCCCGCCCTGTCCGGCTCTCGTTCTAAACTCATTAATTTGTTGCCCGCGATTATTCAACTTGCTACAATGGGCAAGTTCAGGCAAGGATTGGAAGACGGTGAGGTAATTGATGGATTATTTGCATTTGGTTTATGAAACAGGATGCGTAGTTAAAGTAACGGTTGTATAATAAGAGAGCTCGAGAAATAAACCTTTTCGCGGGAGTTTTTGAGACTGTCTTTTTTGCCTAAATTTAAGAAACATACCTAATACGAAAGGCCCATAATTCATTAATTTCATAACTCGCCTTTTTATAAAGATAGAAGATTTAATTTAGTTAGACTGGATGCTATTTAGCATCAAATCCGTATCTTACGCTGCGTGTTTAGAAAGATAGAGTTTTTAATAAATAAATAAATTATAATAAATAAATTAGGTACAACAGGTGCGTGGTGGACGGCGGCCTACATCTCTCTCATTGTGAGAGGAGACCCGACCCGCCAGTGGGTCATTAATCCCCTACGTACTACTTGTTAGTATGTAAGAAATAAATAAAAGATTCCAATACAGGCAAAAAACCAATACGAGGGTAAAGATCTTACTTTAAAGGTTTTATAGGTCTTTCCTTCCCAAATGTGCTTGTTATATCTAGAATATCAACTTACCATCAACTTCATTCTATCCGCTTATAAACTGGAGACTGCTGTAAGCAATATAAACAACATTTTATGTAGGTAGAAGGTATTTTCAACCGGAAAGACTGCGAAAATTGGAGCTTCCAGAAAAGTAAACGTGGCTGCGCAAATGTCCAAAAAGATTATCATATCCTGCCCCGCGGCGTTTCTGTTCGTTTCGACTCCATTTACTACACTTAACACACATTGCACGTAACGTCGTAAATCTTATTCGTACGACACGCAAATATCTATCGCGTTTTAAGGATATTAACTTCTACACGGAATGATCGAATGAAAATCCTATGGCTTCATCCAGTGGCTTCCGCGTGACAGTAGCCGACTTCCATACTAAAAAACGGTACAACTGTCATGTTAATTATCGTAGATCATGTTATTAGGTGATCATAGGAGCTCGTCCGGGGAAGTATATTACCACCAGCCTCTTAACCCGTAGTAAATCGTGATGTTCTTCATAAGACTTTTACTCTATTTGAGGTGGGCGTCCATAGGCTGAAGTAACATCAGTATCATCATGTCAAAAAATATGACAGAAAAATGAGAAGAGCCCCCTACTTAATTCTTTTTGTAAAATTAAATTCTAATAAAAAGAAAAATGTGAAGAAAAACTCCATTTATTAAGGCAGATTGAAAAACCAGCTATAGAGCTGGTTATAGAACTTACCCACTAATTCTCTCATAGTTTCAATTTCCTTTTTTAATTAATTACAGATTAATATCAAACGATAAAAGCTACCGCGACACGAAGGTGACAATTTGATTAATAGACGACTCGTACACCGCAAAAGTCTCACGAAACTATACTTTCAACAGATTTTGTGTCTTAAGAATAGTAGGATAAGGTTCGAATTAGATTGAGAGTGATTCAAGCTTCGGGACTCGAAACTTGTAATGAAAAATGCAAGTTGGTACGGAGTTTTCGTACTTAGGCAAGTATAGAACTTAGGCAAGTGTGGCGTGTATGACAAATGGTCGCCTGACCCTCTTTGAGAGAACTTTTGCCAAAATAAATATACGTACGATTACGAGGCTAGGGATGCCCGTCACGATACGATATATTGAAATGTCGATACAGCACAATACGATATTATTATATCGATATTTAATACGATATTTCAACCATAAGATATATACTTTTCGAAATATCGTATCACTTTAATATATTGTATCGTATCAAACTACGACAATTTTTTGCTTTTATAACTTGAAAATTCTGATAAACAAATAAATAATTAGTGCCATCGAACATTTTGTTATTTATTATTTAGTTAAAATTCTTAATAAGAATTAAATTTTTTGCGTATTAAAATTAAAGAATACCATTTTTATGGTATTTTTATAACCGGTTTCATTAAAAAAATCAAATCGCAAATCAATAAAAAAGCATGCTAAACGGGTACGATAATTATTATTATATCGATACGAAGGGAAGCGATACAAAGGAACACTTACGATACAGTTACGATACTTACGATGCGATATCTCGATACAACTAATTTTTTGGACATCCCTGTACGAGGCGACATGAAACGTATGAGATTACCGGAGTTGACATTTGTATAGGATTTCATGTGAATGGAATGAAACATGAGTTGAGGCAGAGCGGAGTGGAACTGGTGTACCGTGTATGGAATATTTATTTAACCGGTGTCAGCATTTCTTTTGCAATTGAAAAAGCCTTTTTTTAGACAGTTTTTCAGACTGTAGACTAGGATACAAGAGACAGTCCTTTTTTCAGTAGATACAAAAATTCCAATGAAAATAGTCAGTGGGAAGGAACTTTTTAAAACTAGAGATTTCTTTTTGCACGGGAAATTAAATTAGCTTCTTTGAGACATAAATTGGTGATTTTTTTTTGTAAAACCCAGGGATGACCCCTGGGTTTTTGATTATATCGACACAAAAATGCCGAAATTTAGGTATGGGTAGGCAGGTGTGTAGCTATAAAGTCGTCCAAGAAATACCCAGAAGTAAAGATTTCCCCGTCATCCAGTATTAAAGCCAGTAAAGTCGGTGTTATTAAGGACGATGACTGGTACATCGGGGTTGCGGTGCTTCCATTAGCTAGACAAGAGACTTCCAATTAATTACCCGGTGAATGCAAGGGGCGAGAAGAAACACCTACTTACAAAGAGAACGTTAGGTAACAGAAAATATAGTACACGTTGGTATGTTTTAGGCTTTAGTGTGTAGGCAATTGAAGCGGCGACAGCCTAGTGGTTTAGAATTCGGCCTTTCACTCGAGGGGTCTATGTTCGATTACAGGGGCACGCCAAAAGCAGCAGTAGGCCGGTATAGTGGACTAGGCCAGGCCAGTTACCCAAAAACGTTCAAAATTAACCGCGTTTACTCCAAGATTTTCTTTTTACGACAATCAGAAGGTAAAGTCACGTTATTAAGGAGCATGACTGGTATTGTATACGAGCTCGACGCTTCCATTAGCTAGACAACAGACCTCCAATTAATTATACCGTGAATGCGAGTAATTGCGAATATCCTTGTGAAAAGGGTGCGTTGAGGGTAAAAATATTATATTTTTATCTCAGTAATACGTGCTCTTTGAAGTATATTGAAAGGGCCAATGTTTATGATTATGCCTAAGAGTTTTACTCATATTAATATTAGATAGTACCTTTATTTCGTTAGGTTATTTTTCTTTTATTCATTTTACACTATTCCCGTCTAATTTTACGGCTTAGATTTTTAAATACTAAATGAGTTCTAAACTTAAATAAATATAAATTATATCTAAAAATGAAACTAACAATATATTAATTAAAACACACTGTTTTACAAAAATATGAACTTTATTTTATAGAAGATCGTCATCATAAAACTGATATGTTTATAAGTATACAATCAATACATTAAACGAAATAGTATAATATAAATATAAATACAGTATAATAGTATAATACAATTTTAAAGGAGCATCATTTTAATACTTAAATTACTTTGTTTATTAAAATTTATGTTTACTAAAATTATTCAGATCACAAAACTTTGATAAGATAATAATAATTCGGAAAAATAAAGTACAGTGCATTTTTAAATGACATTCAACATAGGTACAATATTACTAAAATCTCACAAGCAATAAATTCGTATCAATTAAACATTTTAAAGGAAGCATTGAGAAAATTAACAAAACAATACTTGAATTTAAAATTCAATAAAATGTTGTCAACACATGTATAATTTTATAATAAAAATCGGAATGTAAGAAATTATACGCTAATAAAATTAAGTTTAGGTATCCGAGGCAATACTTCAATAGACATTTAAATGCTTAATACTATCACTGGCCGAAAGGAATATCACAAATGATAATAATATACATTTTTATTTTAACGATATCAACGAATAAACGCGTCAATGTCAAACCGACCAATAAAGATTGTGCTCACGATTCATGGCGACTACTATACAGCCTATAGGCATTAGGTACCCTCTAGGGATAACTTGCACGGAGTAAAGACCTAAACCGGGTGATTTACAGTTCGTCCCTCGTCCGTCGTCGTGTGAGCGCGAGGTCGTCGTGCTGGAACCACGTGGCGTACACCTTGGCGGGCTCCGGCGACGAGTGGCGGTGGAACGACACCGGCCGGTCGCGCGCCAGCACCTCTCGCGCGTAGTCTTGCGGACGGGCCTGGAATAGGCACGATGACAGTAATCAAGTATCGCCAAAATATTCATCTGATCTAATGAAATAGGATTCAAAGATTTTGAAACATGTATTTATTCTATAATTAATGTCGAGATTAATAATTTATTTGTTAAAATAAATCTACAAAATACAACAATCCGCCATGATAGCTTAAACACCCATCAGATCGAATTACGTCAATTTACGTCACGTCTTAGTTAACGTCATTTTTTTCGTAAGCATATTATACGCGATCTGGCATTTTTTACTGAGCCGTGGCGCAATGACAGACGCCATGACACGGGCGAGCGTTTTGGAATGAATTTGAAAATTTAAATTTAAATGTACTTTTATTGCACAAAAACCTTAATTTTCTACAAAAATATGATATATTTTAGACATAATAGAAACTTCAGAATATCATAGAAGAGGTTTTGAAAATTAGTCATCATGCCTATTATACTGGTTGTATAGTAACCGTCGTGATCTGATCTGGTCTAGAAAAGCTATCAATGGAGAAGAACGGAAGCAGCTGGAAGAGGCCTATGTGTCACTGGACACGCTGACCACTGAACCGGGAAACCCGATGTAGATTTAAGTTAAACATTTGTTATTATGTGTAAAATCGTTGTTTAGTATCAGCAATAAAGGCTAATAATAATAATAATAACCGTCGTGAGTCGTGAGCACAGATTATCGGTGGTAGGGATGTTGTATACTTTCGGCCAATGTACAGCAGCCGAAAAAACGTGCTGGGCCAATAGACGACGCACACTGACGAACTGACGTTTTTCGAACCAATCGTGTGCATCGCAGCGCAGTCAATGTCACACCGACCAATGAAATATGCTCACCACTCGTGACGTCAACTATAGATGGTTTATGTTATCTAAGAGTTGAAATCAAGTGGCAAAGTCGTTTCGAGTTATGGATGGTTGACAGACTTTTTTTATCACAAATGAGTAGAAAACAAGTGTGCGTAAAGTGATCAGTGCAATTCACGGACATCCCTCGCCTCAGTATTCTTAAACTGGGGTAAGATAAAAGTTCGAATCTTAAATTTTTAGATTAAAACTTATCTTAAATCTAACTGCGGTGATATCGATAAGTACAAACTTATATGTTTACAGGTTACATTTGATAGAAAATATGTCTCATCGAGTTATCAGATCGGTGAAGGTGACTTCGACGGCTCTTAGACTGTTATATTTCCTTTTATCTGGTGTATCTCATCTAACTATGTAACAATATTTATTTGTGAGCGGATGGCAATGGGGCGATATTGACACACACGATAGCTGTCACGTGTGTTCCTTTATTGGACCTAGCCATACTGCATTATAGACTAAGTTTTATTTACTTTTAAAAGAGTGCTGGGAGTTTTTTTCCGCCCGCTTTTTTCTCCCAGTCTACGTTTTGCCTGAGGGGCGATCAAAGCGGATGAATGTACAATGTATAATTTATCTGTATGACTTTCATTAAGTGTGCACAAATTGTACCTAATAATGAATAAAAGCTTTTGAGTTTGAGTTTGAGTTTAACTTGACTAGACCCCACATCCTTCTCGTTGCGAGGAGACCCGACCGTGCAGTGGGTCAACAATGGTTCACAGACTATCCGCCACGTACCTGGTGGAACAAGGGGGAGTGTGTGAAGTCGACGCCCAGCCGGTGCGTGGCGCAGGCGCCCAGCGTCATGTCGTCGGGCGCGGTCGGCGACGAGCAGCCGCACGCCGACAGCGCGCGGGCCGCGCGGACACTGAATGCCGTCCCGCCCCCGCCCGTTATGTAGTCGTAGCCTTAACGGATGCAATCATATTTTTGGATTAATGTATTTCATTATTCATTCATCACAGCGGTGGTAGCCCAGTGGCTTAGAATTCGACCTCGAATCGAGGGGTTCGGGTTCGAATCCCAGTGGCACGTACCAATGACTGTGAAAAAGTTATGTGCGATTTATAAAATTAAATATCACCTGCTGTTACGGTGAAGGATAACATTGTGAGGAAACCTGCATGCCTGCACAAAAAAAAATGTTCTCAAAGGCATATGAAGTCCACCAACCCGCATTAGGCCAGCGTGGTGGACGGCGGCCTCCATCCCCCTCTCATTGTGAGAGGAGACCCGACCCTGTAGTGGGTCATTAATGGGTTACTGACATGACATACCTTATCTAGAACAATAAGCTATACTCTTCCAATTGGACCCTAACAGAGTATCCTATAAGGAGCTCAAAGAATAAACGTAATGACGCTCGTGTCGATGACTGTGTGTAATCTCTAATATCAAACAAAGCCCCTTTGATCATTACTACGCGCCACGAGTACATTGCCCTCGCTTCGAGACGTTCTCAGGGAACAGATAAGACACGCTTATTTCAGTCCTAGGCGGGCCTGGCGGCTGGCCCACTCCCCGTGTCGGTGTCAAAAGAAATTACTCACTTATAGCACGGGTCTCTCTCTTTCCGTAACCGTAGCCGTATCTCTCGCCGAGGACGGTGACGTTGTTGCCACCGCGGTAGCAGCTTAAAACTTCACATAACCGCTGAACACTAGGGAAAAGTGGAATTTCTTGATTACAAAATGATTAGTCTTCTTACTTATGGTGATTTTAGCTATGGTTATTGGAATTTTTTGGAAAAATAATTGTGGCATCGTGAATTTAAAAAAAAATAATTAAATGCAATTGTTGCATTCTTCAGCCAAGCTTGCATTATCGTAGTCAGCTGTCTAGCTGGTTGGTGTCTCAAATACTTTTCCGAAAATATTCACGGGTCCTTGTATCTGTATCTTATATCCTCTGATATCTCTGATCTGACGTCATGTGTCTTAGCAATTATACCCAAACAAACAGACAGAAGCTCCACCTGATGGTAAGTGGTCACCGTCGCCTTGACACGGGCAACACCAAAGTAATCACTACTTACTCACCCAAGAATGGTATCGTCGTCAGCCAGAAATATCCACTTGACGTGCGGCATATCTTTGACAGCTCTGACGGCTTCCTTCAAAATGGCGATCGTTTTCGAACAGTGGCCTGTAAGAGTGTTCGGGACTCCAGTCGCAACTGCTGGTAACAGTGGGTCTGGAAGAAATTATTCTTATTATCAAAGCGAAAGCACACCCCACGTTCACTCTTTGAGGTTGTATGCTTTGCTACTCATGAGGACACGAAGAACACCCTGCTATACGACGGGTTAAGAGGCCGGCGGTAAAGTATCACCCCAGACGAGCTATGCCTCTTCCACTTAATAAATTGGTGGCAGATTGGTGGAGCTGTAGGTTAGTGACCGTGTCGGGTAGACTGTTCAGATCAAATTATTAAGGCCTTTGTAAACGTTTCTTCTTTTCCTTCCTTAGCCCGCATCAGGCCACTGCTGGGCAAAGGACACTCCCAAGATTCGGAAAGGAGCCTGATCTTGGTTCTTCTATTCGGCCGGTTTCTTCCCGCCAACCGGCGCAGATCGTCGGAACCAACCGTCACCAAGTCGGAAGGTATCCATAGCGTAGGACCAGCGCAAATGTGATCTCCACTCTCACAGCTTGCTGGCATTTCGGTAACCTAAGTCCTCGAATTCCGACAAGATTTAACGACCGTTTATTTATTGGTAACGATTACAGGTGATAGCAACGACTACTGTTGAGTTTTTCAGGAATCCGTTCAAAGTTCATTCGTTTTTCGATCTCGTAATGGATAGGATCCCCTTACTACTTACCAGCAATGTTACTATAAAACACGAGGTTGGTGACGCGGCTGCCCCAGGTTCTCTTGACAACCTGCGCCCGGGTGGAGTGGAACCCGCCCCAGGTCTTCACGGCGAAGTATATCGACTCCTCGGGCACTGGACTGCCCTGCCGGTAGTGACGATTTGTTATTTGTCGCTCGTAATTTTAATGTTTTTTTTTTTAATAACACAGGAGTAGCAAATTAATAATCACTAGATTGTTTCTCGGCCCATGGACAAATCATATCCAACGTCATACAGGCCCACCTGAGTTTGTAATACTTCCGTTGCGTCACCGACAATCGCAAACTACGACCCAAAATTCAACATCAGGTTGTTTAGTTACAATAATTATTGGGGACGGCTTTCATAGGCCCCCAACACAATCAGTTTCCCTGCAAAGCAAAGGACAGCAAAGGACCTAGAGCGCCTAACACACTGTAACTTAGGCGGGAAGCGTTAGGTAAGGTTAGTTAGTTTTAATCCAAAACGAAAACGGCATGAGATTATTCATTGTTCCGGCTGTTCCAAAACGGAAAAGATCCTGCCAGCTTCTCAGCTGTTAATGAGGGTTTTGGTAGACCCATTTTTGAGAAATACATTTACCAATATCAATCTACCGGTCAAAGGCATGAACTAAGTCAGTGATACTTCTCGCTAGTACTCACACATATATCAAACTGTCGGGGATAAGTCGCGCAGTTGTCGCCAGGAGCTATGCAGAAGCTCAAATCCGGGGTGAGCAATGGCCCGGGACTGTCCTCGTGTCCGTAGATGAGTTGCGCCAGCTCGAAGGCGGGATCTATTGAGAAGTCGGCTTCTCGCTTGCGTTTGCCAGTCTCGATCTGGTAGAGTAGGCTAGGAAAAAATACTGTGTTCATAGTAACAGTGCCAGAAATTGTAGGTAGGTAACTGTTAAACTGTTGTAGTTTTTGTGTAGTTCGATTAAAATTCTATTTAACATTCTTCAGGTCAATATTGAGGTGCGGTGAAAATGATTAAACTGTGAAAATGGGGGAATCTAAAAAGTTAAGTTTATTCGTTGGATTCACTTATTTCACAATTTAACCCTTCCCATTATTCAACTCTAGTTTTGGAAAAATCTATTTAGAGAATAAAATATTGCAATTATTTTTATAAAAGCTGAAATGAAAAATTAAGCTCGTTCACTCGTAAAATGACTTCGCTATTTTCATTTTTATTGTCTGTAGAAGATAGTGATTTATTAATATTTACCTATCCATAAGTTCCATCTTCATGGCGAATCCACTAGCCAAATTTGGATAGATGAATCCACCATCCTCTTCCAACTCCTCGAAGTACGTGAAGTGATGAATAATGGTAGGTTCCTCGTCACTCAACGGGTATCCCAGCCACTTAGCGTCCTAAAATTTTTAATCATTTTAATTCACATTCAAAAGAAAAAAATGGACAAGCAAATGTTAAAGCTAATATTTTTTTGGAAAAATAAGCCAAAACAAATTGGATGAAATGAAAGCAAAAGGAAATTATAAGTGAACAGAAATACAACGAAACGCTTCGAGACAAGTAAAAAACGAAAAGATACTGCCTGCGCTTTTGTTATCTACTCTGGCGGGATACATATTATTCAAAAAATCAATTAGAAGCATCAAAACTGTGCGTCGAATATATTTTTTATTGCGATTGAGTAGCAAACGAGCATGCATGCCAAATGATATAAATTGATCATTGTAGCTCATGAACACTCAAACCCATCCTCAAATAGGATAGAAACCCTTCTTGAGAACCTACGTGGGTGTGTTGCTACTCATGAGGATTAAGATGTTCCTCAAATAGCCTTAGGAACATATAGAAACATAAGCCATGACGAACGTGCAGCTTCAGGGTGTGTTAAGAGAGAGGCGGTAAGGTACCTCCAAGCAAAAGACACGTGAAATTATTTGTTTCTATCCTAACTCCTTCAAATTCCAAATTCCTTACCTCCTGGCTATCTGCTGCTGCCAAAGCTTCAATGAGCTTCTCGCATCTAACAGCTGTGTGGGGCTCCACAAACAGCACCCATCGCACGTCACTACCCTTGTACTTGGAGACCAGGGGCCTGAGTAGAGGCGTGATCGTCCAAGCGCCCAGTATTGGGAAGTCTTCGTGCGTTATGTGGACTATAGGTTGTCGCTACAAGAAAAGCTTTTAGATAGTAATGTTGTTACTGATAGTGGGACATTGGGACTTCAGGACTTGGGATTTTATAGGATCCTACCGTAAAATTATGACCATCAATATCTATTAGAACAAAGTGAAATGCTGACTTTGGTTGAAGTGCTGACTTTGGTTCAGAAAAGTTTTGGAGGTTAGTTGTAGGAATTTGTACTTGAGATTTGTGGGCTTTGGGTTTCCTCGTAGAATCTACCACACCAATAACTTATGCTTCCTTTACCTTTTCTATATCCAAAACTTGATTTTTTATATCTTGTTTGAGTCGAGCCGCAACGGTCGCGTGATAGGGTTCAGATTGACTTATTATCATGAACACTACATTTCTGGAGTCTGCAACAAAATAAAATGTACGTGAGCGCTGAATTTTCAGTATCCACATTGTCTTTTCTTCACTATTCCCATTCTCCCAAGTAAATACATGTCGCAAAATTTTCCACTGCGAAGTTTCAAATTGTACCTTTGCGTCTCAACATTATTAGCGTTTGAATTATTCATTAAACCCCGTTTAGCTTCCCGTTATAATCGTCTAGTGTGTTAAGATCCAAAGAACAAGGGCACGAAAATCCATAAAGGTTTGACGATCTACCCTTACTACGATAGCAATGAATGTAACCAAGTTTGCAACTATGTATATCAAAAACAACAGCAATTTCTGGTTAAGAATCCGAGAAACAAGATAAGTACAAAATTCCTCGTCTATTTTTCAGCGTTTGGAAGTCCACTACTAGACATACTCGTATGTAGATACGCCTTCCTTAATCGACGCTTCTGCCTCGTTCTGGTCCAGTTGGTTGGACTCCAAAATTTATTTTTTTATGTGGAATTAAAGAATAATAAAGAATTACTCTATATTAGAGAATATTTGTTACTGTTAATTTTTCTATCTGTGTTACGACAGCCGTATGAGTTTGAGCCGTCAGTAAATTGAGTGCAAAAACTCATTGTTCCTGAAAACGACCTGATATACTCCGAATTTGTGGCATTAATCTGACCTAAAAAGCTTTCGCACGATACATTATAGCACACGATACGCGTCGATACACCAACGTAACACCGCAAATGCAGATAAGCCGAGCGATCGATGCGGTGACGACATTATCATCAAATTATGACAAATGGCTCCACACTGGCTCGCGACGCGCTGTGGGGAACCATCCATCATGTGCCGACAGGATCCATGTAGGCATCGTGTTGATTAATCAGACCAACCGTACTAAAGCCAGGGATTTTGATACATCGGGATCTAATTCAAAGGTTTTCCGTGTTTCACATCGGATTAAGGTAAAGCCTGTTGCGCTTTCGCTAGAGACTACAGTATTAATCAATTTTGAATAACCATAGGAACTAGGAACGAGTGTGTATTAAAAGAGACCCGTGAGGTTAGAAAGAAAAAAATGCATAGAATAGATTGATACGGAAGATGTAAAAAAGATTTATCAATGTGGCAAATAGTAATAGAAATGTATTTTATGATAATTGAATGAAAAAGAGTAGAGAAGAAAATGAAATTGATTAAAAGAGAGATATAAAGTATGTTATAAAGTCCGAGAAATAAATGAAAGTTTTAATCAGAATGGATTTTAATAGTTGTAAATTCTAGATTTTGAAATTTGAAAAAAGATGCTGGTGAAGATGTTAAAGGAATAGAAAAATATGATAAGAACTGTCTATTCCGAGAAATAAAACGGAATGGATTTCAATAGATAGCTGTAAAATTTGACAGCCAAGATTACGGTGAATAATATTGATGCCAAGGTATATGAGGGATAATGAATAATTCAGCAGCTAATAACCTTCTGTCGCTCGGGTGCAATCTGAAAGTTTACAGCGCTAGATTTATGGCAGAGCTGCGATATTGGTTCATTGCAAGGCCACCGGGTGGTGTGATCGACAAAATGACGGAATTTTTGGAAATTTACCCGAACATGCGGTATGTCATTTGAATTGCGGTTTGTCACTTGAATATATCGTAATCATTCAGACTACTCGTAGGCTTTGAAGTTAAAAAGCATATATTTTAGTCATCATGGTATGATTTGGTCATCCAGAAGATTGAATCCTCGTGCAAATTGAACCGAAAAATTATTGTTAAAATCATAGAATCAAACAGCTCTTTCAATATGAGCTCGACAATTTTTGCTGACCCTACTATATGGTTATCGCTACTATATGGTTATATGATTTGGTCATCCAGAAGATTGAATCCTCGTGCAAATTGAACCGAAAAATTATTGTTAAAATCATAGAATCAAACAGCTCTTTCAATATGAGCTCGACAATTTTTGCTGACGCTACTATATGGTTAAGCGTATTATTGCATAAATGGCGTAAATGGATGAGCTGCATGTTGGATTAATTCCCAAATCTCATGCAAATTAAACTGAAAAAATAACGTGAAAACAATAAAATCAGGCTCCCAAAAGCTATCTCTTTTGCCCTTGGTGCCATAAAGAACTCAGATGAGCTTTTAATATGTCGGTAGTCGGTGCTCCGATATCTGCATTATTCATGTGGAGCGACCTCTTAGCGCGGATTCACAGATTCGAGATTCCCTTCATTCTTGAAATTTCTTCATTCATTGATAGGTGCGGAAATTGAAAAGGCCTTACTGGAATGAGGATGTTAATATTTCAGCTATTCTTTTAGAGGTTTTGTATACTTTTTTAAGTAACCTACGCTTTTTCGTTACGAACCTCTCTGGGCGCGTTATTACAATAAATATAATATCTGCCAATAAAAGAGTGTGTTTTGTACTTTTCTATCTTATATGTGTGCAACAATAAAATATTCGGCCCCTCACTTGAGAGGTCGAAGTTCGAATCCCACACCAATAACTTTCTTTAAAAAGTTAGATTACATTTATAACATTAAATATCACCTGCTGTAACGATGTAAGAAAACATGGTGATTAAACGTGCATGCCTGAGAGTTCACTAAAAAAAATAATCTCAAAAGGCATGTGAAGTTCACCAACCCGCACTACGCCAGCGTGATGGATTAAGGCCTAAATCGTTCTCATCGTGAAAGACATAACCCTGCAGTTGGTCATAAATGGGTTACAGACAGATGCAGGCAACATATTAATATATTAATACACCTAAACTAGTAGAACAAGTAAATCTTCGTAATTGTGTTCGCTGCAAGTAAGCACGTCTGTAGGTAACAACAAGAGTTGGTTAACGCGCGTAATTAATGACGTTAGATCACTACGTGCTAACACCGTGTAGGTAGATGTTTCGCGAATTCAGGATTTAGATATTGCAATAATCGATTTATCTCAATATAGAGGCGGGTGTAACATGGTAAACAGACACATGCAATAGCCTTGCAGGTAATTTACCATGTTTGTTTTATTATATACTCAGTTAACAACACAGTTTATATAGACAAAAAATATTAATTTTGTATTCAATGAAGCATCTAAATAGTAGCGATAAGACACGTGGCAAATAATCACGACGCGACTGGAATCACGACCAGACTTGAGTCACGACGCGACTGGAATCAGGACGTATCTGGAGTCACGATGCGACTGGAATCAAAATACGAATGGATTCACGACGCGACACGAGTCACTACGTGACTGCAATCGCACCGCGCCTTGAGTTACGACGCAACTGGAGTCACGACGCGACACGAGTCACATAAATATTCCATTACTCTTCAATTATTGTACATTCTACAACAATATCGCATCAATTCGATCACTGTCCAGAGTTCTCCAGAGAGACATGTTCGATTTAATATTCTTCTGATGAAGTGTCGACTGAAACTAGCACTCGAAACGGAATCAATTGGAGAACTCGCTGAAACTTTTAGCTCCAATATCGAAGGCGCAAATAGTATCGAACATTAATAATTCGGAAACGTCGCTACAAATGGAAGTTGATGGCGCTCCATCGAAATCTGTTGGGAGTCGCGCACCACTCCGAATTCGTTGCGGATAGCTTGATGAAATTTTAAAGCACTCAACTTTTAAAACATGTCGTATTTTTAGAATATTTTTGAATTCAACCCTCGATTAATCTATCAAAAATAAAATACC
Organism: Erynnis tages; assembly: GCA_905147235.1. Taxonomy (NCBI): domain Eukaryota; kingdom Metazoa; phylum Arthropoda; class Insecta; order Lepidoptera; family Hesperiidae; genus Erynnis; species Erynnis tages. The sequence continues at coordinate 12,784,495 of LR990074.1, forward strand.
ATTCGCGTGACGTGCGTTATGTTATAAACAAATACGTTTGTTCGGAAAACATTTAAAAAAGTAGTTCAAAATTTAAAGTGGAACTAACAAAATTGTAGAAACTTTTAAGTAATTTAATTTTGTACTAATTAAAATAAATGTGACAATTTATGTTTAATTAACACAACATTAAATTACTTACCTAAATTACTGATGGTAATTTGTGCAATGTTGATACACAAATTAAATTTGAATCTAAAAAGTTTGTCACGATGTTGATTGTTAAAGAATAAAGCTAATCAATCGTCATCAGTCAGTCGGACTTGGAACATAAAACATATTATCATACAAAAGACAATCTTATTTAAATTACATCTGAAATTCCATCACGGTAAGTAGGCGGATTGGAAGGCCACATCTCAATTACATTTAAAACTAAACGGAGCACCTGCAACTTTTCACTGCATGTGCTATCTGGAGCTCAAATGCGCTGAGCATTAATAATTCCGAACATCGCACCAATCGCTCTATCAGAATGTACCCGAATTGCACTTTGCCTACCATCTGGCTCGGTACTACTGGAACAAAAGACATTATCTTTAAATATTTCTGCCGTGATCAAAATATCTTTGCAGGCGCCTGTATCGATAACGTTAACGAGTGTACCATCGCCCTCATAATCATAGTAAAAAAAAACAAACGGAATTACCATCATCCTAATATCTATCAACGCAATGAAATCGGTTTCTGACATTAGTAATTTAAAAAAAACATTTAACATGTGAACATTTTAGTTACAAGCAACAACTGAATTTAAAGAGAACTATGATTTGATTCTAAATGTACCTATTGCAGTGAAAACATTTTATCATGACCACAAATCATCAATTAGGCATTTGAAAATAGAAACATACGTACAGGCATACCGTAAACAACGAAACGTTTACGTACGATATATATATAAAAGCAGCACGAAAAAACAGAAGCCAAAAACAATTTCAAATGTTTGCCACACTGTCGATCATGAATATCACCAGCCGAGCTGAACGTGCGAATTGGGAGCTCTCATACATAAACAAATTGAAGTTAAAAATTCAAGCTGACAAAAACGTTTTTCAAATCGAACGGCATGCGAGAATGGGTATAGAGCATTCGTAAACTGAATAATACTAGGTGCCTACTGCTAGCATCAATAATTCGGTTTTAAAGAATCTAAATGCTTAATAGCTTCAACTAGCAAGAAATGTAAATGTAATGTAAAAATGTAAGAAGGGGAACTAAAACGTTTTTCAAATCGTACGGAAAGCGAAAAATATAGAGGGTTCATGAACTGAAATACTTAGGACTGGCATCAATAATTCCATGTTGAAGCATTAAAATGCTTCAACAAGCAAGAAGAATAGTGGGTGTACCAAGGACTGGCATCAATAATTCCATGTTGAAGCATTTAAATGCTATATAGCTTTAACAAGGAAGAAGAAATGTAGGTGGACTAAAACGTTTTCCAAATCGAACGGCAAGCGGGAATGAATATGAAGGGTTCATAGACTGAAGGAGCGGTACCCAGGAATGGCATCAATAATTCCAAGTTGCATCGCAAGGTTTCCATGTGATGATTGGAAAAACATTTTATGATTATTTACTATCCTTTAAAGCGTTTCAATGTATCATAGCTTAACAAGCAAGAAAACGTTTTTCAAATCGAAAAACAAGTGAGAATGGACATAGAGCTTTTGTAGACTGAAGGATACGAGGTGCCTGTATGTACCGAGGACAGGCATCAATAATTCTAAGTCGCAGAGTACGGTTCACGTGAAGACTGAGAGAACGCAGACAATTACTGTGTTGAGCATTTTCAGAGAGTTTCGAAGAATAGGGCGGCTGAAACTATTCGGAACTATTGAACTATAATACAATCTTTCAGATGGGTAACCGTTCATTGTGTGGACAAACCCTTGCGCAAAAGAACCATTCACCCAGCATGCACGGTGGGCTGTAGTCGAAAAAATTTCACATTTCAGAAAAGAGACGTGTAGCTGAGATTGGATACTATCAATGAATTTACGGAATAATTTAGGCCAGTTAAGTGAAAAACTAGCCTAAATTATTCGGTGAGTGTGTCGCGGTAATAGCCTATAGTGGCTTAGAATTCGGCCTCTCATCCCAGAGGATTCTTAAAGTTAAATGTGCTTTCTAAAATTAAATATGTACATACTATTGCGTGAGGAAACCAGCATGCCTGAGAGTTCGCCATAGCGTTTTCAAAGACATGTGAACTGCACCAATCCGCATTAGGCCAGTGTGGTTCCTTCTCACTGTCAAAGTAGCTTCAATTCTGCAGTGGGTTACTAATGGGTTCCAGAGAAGTAAAATACAAAGGCAACACGAGTAATTCATAGACAAGACAATCTAGTGTCCAACGTAACGAGCGTGCGACGAGTTGCCCGACCAGTTGCAGTGCTAGTTGGACACTGACAACCGTGAGCTCACATCAATAATTCCGTGTCACATAGCACAGGGAACCTTACTAATTAAACCTAACAGTTTTAGTATTTTCGGTACTAAATAGATTTAATATTCAGTAAATGAAATTGGGATTTTGCTGAGATAAATTAATTACGGCACATAAATTAAAGACTTAACTAAAAAACTATTTATATAACTCTTATCCGTTTTCACAAAAGGATCTCTCATGCCCTAAATAGAGATCGATTATACTCTCATCGGGAACAAATCGGAACATGTCTTTAAGATAATATTGCTGATGGAACCACCTTACTAATTAAATCTAACAGTTTAAGTAATTTCGGAAGTACATGACTTTTATATTCTGGAAATAAGATGGGGTTTTTCATTACAATTCAATCTTTTAGAAGTGTATGTTCAAACTAAACGAATAGCACTGGAACAAAATCTTTAAACTACCGTGAACAAAGCCGTGCTCAATACCTATTATAAAAATAAGTTCTGAATACTTTACCGTAATATCGCAATTGCTTGTTGAAAACTGTGAGCTCACATCAATAATTCCGTGTCACATAGCGCTGATTCCAGAGAGTCCTGAGGGAATATGCCGAAACTAGAAATCTAAATAAGTGAAAACAGATTTAGAATTCTGGAAACAACACAAATATTTTACAAAGTTAGATTAATTTTATAGGTTTATTTCATAATTTAATTTCAGAACTTGAGCTCATCTTGTATTACGAGGAGTAAACTAACAAAAAATATAATTCATTATCCTAATGAAATTCAAATTGATATAAAGTAATTCGTAAACGACGAAGAATTTTTGGAATTACAATACAATATTATACATTTATTTTGTTTAATTGAAGCTCGAATGCATTCTAGATTCGTCGTTTCAACGCGTTTCCATGATACGGAAGCTATTATAAAATTCACGAACGGTAAATAGTGATGAACAGTATCTGTTTGTCTATCGTTTCCATCATCGTCGTCGAATGAAACACAAATCGACTGTCCATACAAAAGTAATCGAATCGCCAATGAAAAACAAACTCTTAACGCAAACACAGGCATAAAACATTCGCAGCCGATCGAACGATATTAGGTGTTAGTTCCTGGAGGCGAGTGCCACCATCAATAATTCTGGGTCAGATTGCACGGATTTCACAGAAGCCCTAGGGAATCTACCCGATTTCCCCAAATTTATAAGGCTTTCAACGTTTTTAACCTGTCGCAACTTTTCATACGACTTTCCGAAACGGGGAGTCGGAAGTAATGTTTTTCCAAGTTTTGATAGATCGAGGTGTCACGTGCCGGCAAGATCCCTTCATTATACAATCGGAAGTTTACTGAAAATACTAAGCATATCAAATTCGTATGCCTCTCTCCTAAATCGTCTTCTGGCACTACAAAGTTTCGTAAGATCCTCTCCTTTCTACTTTATAGTTAGATAGCTTTTGTTACAAACTAAAATTCAAATGCGATCGAGATTCCAAGTTGGGCAGGCATGCTTTTATCAGATTTAAGTTAAAGTTGTTGACTCTACATACTAGTGTTGGCGTTATGAGCTCGCGATAGGTGATATGACTTTGAAATATTTAAAGACATATTATGAGACATGTAATATTATGGTAAAAGAATTAAAAAGAGTTTAAACACACCACTCACTAATACACTGTTAAACAATCCCTTAAAATGAATGTTAATAGTAGTTTTAAAAAATAAATAAAATTTCCTGAAGATTTTCTAATGATACTTAAAAGTCTATTTCAAACAAACAAAATTGGTGAAATCAATGAGGCATAACTAACAATCGACCGGTAATTTAAGTTGTATTTATATTTCTTTGCAACAATCCGCACACGTGGAACTTGTTTTGGTATGGATCCACGTGTGCGGATTGTTGCAAAGAAATATAAATACAACTTAAATAACAATGGATTTCCGCAAAGTAACGCCTGATACAATATATTATATAAAATCGACCGGTAAGTTTAAAATCGATGCAGCGTAAGTGCTAAACTACCAAACTACCGACAAAATAAACTCAAACTACGAACAGCGTTTAAATAGTTAAATAACAGGTTACCCGACTGTAAACTTTTAAGCTCTATTCACATCTACCAGCACGTAGCGTGTCCAAAACCTAAAGTGGCCGATAAAAACTTCTCTACAGGCACATATGAATCGAGCTCTATTCACTTCTACAGACATAGAGCGTGTGGTAGACACGTGCCGTAGTTCACAAATAAATATTATTATTTTTTTACATCTACCGTAATCGAACAGAGCTTGTCCGCACAGAAACGGGCTGGCATCGGTTTCGTCTGTGCTGGCTAGCTAAACTTAATGGCTTTCTGTACCAGTCAGCCGTAGTTGATGGTGAAAAAAATAGAAGTCATATTATTTAAAACAATATTGTATTTATATTAATATACATATTTGTGGGACAAATCCCACAGATGTTCCCAAATCAGTAATACCCTACAACTAGTAACTAAAATAATATCCTAATATTGACCACAAAGTTTGGGTATTATAATGATACTAAAGAACCAAACTACCCGCAAAATAAACACAAAACTCCAAACAGGGTCTAAATAACAGGTTATCCGCCCGTAATACAGCTATGTTGAAACAGTATCGAGTCGCGTGAACCATGTAATTTCTGACCGCCTATGACGTAAAATATTCACATGGAGGTTGTCCGCTATCGAATTTGGAAATTTGATAGACTTTGACTTAAAATTTGAGCGGCCCGATGATAACATGGCTAGGTTACCGATCCAGGAATTTGATACCGTCAATTTGAAAATTAATGGGAAATATTCAACCGTGATACCAATATTGAATCTTCAATAATGAATATTGTGGTAACGGCAAATAAATAAGCTGATATGATGGGTAAACTTGAAGCTTTGTGTCGACTATTCAATATTTGATTGAAAGTAGCGTAACTTGCAGATGCTACAAATCTGTAGTGACTAGTCGACTAGTATAATCAGTGAACCGCAAATGTTACCAATGTTAAACAATACCTAAACATTGCAACGTTACAAAATTAGTACTATGACAGATTTTTAAAGTAAAGCTTTCCGAAAAGTCAGTGAATATTCAAATTCATCCTGGAATTTTTTGGTAATATCCTATCATATCTTTTTTGCCAGCAGTCTAGAAACGAGAAGCGGTTCTATAAGCCTTATTATAAATGAAACAGCTTAAACTGGTGTCCCACAAATTTACGTCCGGACTTTAAAATTCTTCGGTCGTCGTCAAAAAAACTAAAGTCGGAAAGTTCCATCTACAGCCTCAGCAAGTCATTCTTTATGGAAGAAGACTTACAACTTCTAAGCTCTGCGCAGCGTATTTGGCATAACTTACTGAGTACTCGCTCTTACTGAGTGAGTACTTGGTGAGCTTCTTATGAACTGAGCTTGGTGCTGGAAGTTCTATTGTTAGGAGTATTATACGAACAAAGAAAAATTTTATTGGCGATGTTCTAAGTTTAGTCAGATGAAATCTGCTTCTCAATGTGAAGAAAATATTGGAAATCATTCAAAGTTTAGTGTGATGGAACCCGACTCCTCACATTGGGTAAAACCTTAGCCTCGGGTGAGGCAATAGTTATATGAAAAAATTGTATCGTGGTTTTGAATGTATACAATTTATACTTGCTGAGCTGTAAAATCGAAATGAAGATTTGTTGATTTAAGCGCCTCACATTAGTAGCAAATATGTCAGATTACTTTGAATCAGATTACTTTACATCCGTAAAATATTGCAAATACTTTCAAAATAATGAAAGTTATTTTCTTACGACAACAATAGGTCTCCAAAAATATTGGAAAAACTTTAAAAAGCCTAAAAGCAATAACATTAAGGCAACAATGGCTTCGGTCGCATTCGCCAAAATACAAACAACTCGCACCGAAAAAATGGCTATTCAAGTAGTCTGGCCTCCTACGACTACGAGTTCGTGTTTATAGTACCGATATTTGTTTAAACCAAGAATGTTTGAAGAACCGTGATTGTTTGAATAATGGTGATGTAAAATCGGTTTTTTGTCGTTAACCTTTAGGGGAGAAAAAAATTATACTTAAAGAAAAAACTTATGGATAGTTTGTACGATCGGTACTATCAGTTGGGTGATTTTCACGAGTATCCCGATTTACCGAGAAGCCATACGATAATTCATAAGAATAATTTATTTAAATTATAGATGTTGATTTAAAGATCAATTTTATATCAATTGCAATTCCAAAAAAATCATTAAACAATTATTTCAAAACTCGGTGTTATAGAGTTCAACAATAATATACGAATAGGTACTGTCTAATAAATATCGATACAAGCTTCCTTCAAATCCGACAATAACTGAAGACTACCATTACTGAAATGGAATAATTACAAATTGCCAGCGACGGTGTAGGTATAATTAAATAAAATATGGCGCGTAAAAAGACGGAAAATTTAAGGATATAATTATACTACGGTAACAATTTAAATAGATTCATATACAAACCGTTAATGTTATTAACGTTTTATGTTCTAAAGAATTTAATAGTGGCTACGAAATAATTTAATAATAACTACAATATAATAAATATTTAAAGGCAAAAAGATAAATATAAACCGAAGACTAGGATCTATCGTCTTTCACATATGAAATAGCTAAATAAGTGTAGCCGAAATAATGTTATTCTAGAGACGGTAAATAAATAGGCACTGCCTTGACAGCAAATCATTAAGTACAAATGAAACGAAAAGGAATACAAAGCCACGAAATTAAAAAACCAAGTCATAAAACACGCCTTTCTTTCCTACTATCCAATATTATTTTATAACAATTTATTTAATAAACGTTCACATTTAATATACTTATCTGCACTGGTAGAGATAAGTAAGTAAACGTCTGGGAACGGGAAAATTCCAAACACATTTAGACATCTTTGAGGAATCGGACTTCAAATCTGAACCCGCAGGAAAGATGTCTTCTCGGGTCTTCACGAAAGCCTCGTAAGCTCAACGAACCAACACGAAATGGATTGCTCAACATAATGGATTTTTGGGAAAGACCGATTTATTTGCATTTACTAAATTTAATATACGTATACTAAATAAGCTGCCGTAAAAGTATCAGAATGAATTGCAGATTAGGAAAGACATAATTGTAATGTAATAATTTTAAGAGGCCTATACTCTTTTATACGGCCTACACTATTTAATATACATAATGCTTTAAAATTTTAATCTTAAATGAATGCCTTAACCCAATGAAGTTTTTGATAAAGATAAGTCGTCATGGAGTCGCCGTAGAGCTTCAAACAGTTTTGCATTTACAAAAATTGAAAAAAAAAAACTATCTAAGCAATATAGGAATCTTGTCGCCGGGGATAGCCATCTCCAATTATGTTTATGCATTTATCGTCACCAACTGAAGAACCTAAACTGCCTGACTATAGCTCGTATTTCGACAAACAAACTAAAATGATATTACCAATAAAACTTTCACCTTAAATCGGCATTTAATCTCAATCCAAACGAGATATGAAAAGCCAGGGACATTTTACACGAGACAAATTAAATTTATCTTGTCCCACCAGCTTATTGGGCAATGAATCAAAGTAAACGCTAAACGGTTCATCAAAACGGGATTTGCGGAGCGACGGTGGGTGGGTGGATTCGAATCAAAGATCAGGCAATCGTTTGGAAAGCTTTTCCTTATAAAATTGTTAAAAGAGATGTAAAATCTTCTTATGGTTCGATGTGTCTGAGTCGAATTATCGCATCTGTTCTGAAATACGGACAGAGCTTTATTTTATAAAGAGAATCTGCAAAGGGGAGATTTTTTAAAATTCCCATTTGAAGAAAAAAATTAAATCTTGGAATTCTTCAAAAATTAGGCTGATCGGCTACTTTAACATAATTATTTCAACGCTTTTTTAAATAAGCAAAAAAAGAGCAAGCAAACAGGCAGACTGACCCGGCTAAACCTGATGGTAAGTGGTCACCGTCGCTTTAGTTTATAACTGAAAAATATCATAAAATTAGGGGTTTCATATTGCATAAAAAAATTATATAAGTGGTTTTCAAATGCTTTGCTGGACCACTCACGAGATTGCCCGTGTGGTCTTCACTGCGGAAGTTTTTCGTTAGACCTTTTAATGCTTTACTTTTGCAGATATAGTAATATTTACTCAAAATTTTATACTTTTGAAGTTGGGTTAAATTCAACAGTTTGATTCAAGCTCATTGATATTATCTGCGATTTAAAAATTACGAGTATACTTATCATCTATCACATTTCTTTTGTGATGTCAGCAGATTTAAGAATGTTAAAATGGAAACACACCGACAAAAAAATTTAATTATAATTTTGAACCTAAATAGCATTGCTATAAATTGCTTTTTTAGCTTTGTTAAATGACAGAAGTTTGTAAGGGTTTACATCTACATTTAAAATATAAATAAAAAGCTGAACTTAACCAACTTAATATTTTTGCAGAAGCTATAAATTAAATAATGAATACCGCTACAATAAAATCCAGTCAAATTACTGAATTGAGTTTATCATTGAATTGAATTGAGATATTTTTTTATGATCAAAGCATTTTGGACCTAGAAACGTTGTTTAAAGATTACAAAATGTTGAATTGATACTAAGTTTGTTTAATAATCGCCTAATTATCATATCGGAAGATGGCTCCAAGGTTCCAAGAGATTTAATAGCTGTCAACCAAACTGTTAGCTGCAGTATATTTAATTACTTTAGTTTGCAATTTAAATGTATGTCACCGCGCTTGGCTATGAGACACCTAGAGTTCTATTTGTGACTATAGTTCCAAAAGAAATAGATTACCTTTGATCTCATGAAAACAAAACTATCCTTCATTTTTCATTGTAGGTTCTGCGCGTCTCTTGCCAATATGTAAGGAAAAAGTTTTGATGGCTGATGATAGATAACAACCGTTTATTTTCTAGTTTTGAAGTGTTTTTACGTACGTATTAACGTGTAACGTCATAATTATAAATCGATTGCTTTATTTATTAAGCCTTTAATGAGGTTACTATGGACGGACTTATTATGTTCCTTTTTAATCATTCATGTCGAGAATGAATGAAGTAAGAAGAATCCCAAATAGAGGATTATTAGGAAGTCTATGGGTTTGTAAAGCAATATATGAACTTGGAATAGGGTATTCAAAGAAATAATAAACGCTTTTCACAACGCTTTGAAGCCAAAGTAACAATAGCTTAATGTGATTATGATCATAAACCGTAGTCCATTGTAGAAGATCTATTGTTCGTATGTTTTAGAAAACACTACCGGTCTTTTAAAAACATAACTTAATTGCTTCCTCCACATGCTTAGTGTTTGTCACAAACATGAAACACCAAACACTTGCCGAACACCGACCACAATCACCCAACACAAACACGCATCCCCACGCTTGTATATTCCGGATTGGCAAACATGGCGGACGACAAGCTTGCTGTGGCAGCAATTACTTTCAGGTTGACCTATTTTTATTTAAAAAGAAAGCAAAATGAAATTAAACGAAAAAGAAGGAAAGCAAGACGTTGGTGGATGATCAACATTCACAGAAATTCACAAAATCCATAATATCACTAAGGCGCTTCCAGGCGTCATTCACCTTCTTTCTGTTTTTACCGACCTCAAAAAATGATTTTATACTTTTTTGATGTTGGTTTAATTATTTTTAATTATTTTTATTTCGTAATTTTTAGTTTTAAGTCCATATGACGAAAACTACTGGAGCGATTTTGATGAAACTTTTACCATTCCCTAAGCTGAACAAAATGCAAACAAACAAAAAAGAAACATGATCAGTCAATTAGTTTCGGAGATATGCGAGGACAAACATATCTACATACATACACCCATGAAATTTGGTATTCTTTGTTTGGTTGTAAGTTGAGTTTGGAAGCCGTAATAGACCAACATATGTAAAAATTGTGCAGTTCTGAGAATATTACATACATATGTGTCGAATTGATAACCTCCTTTTTTTACAGACTTCAAAAGGTTATTAGTTCGTAATATTCTGTCGGTTTAATTTTTTTTAATTATTTTTATTGTGTTTAACATCTTTTGGATTCCAAATTTTAATACATGATGGTTCATTTTGATATATGCCTCTAAGAATGTTATTGTTGTGTCCTCAGACCAATCTGTCCTGGGTTCGATTCCCAGCAGAGCAGAGATTTGAATAATGAGTTTAAATTTCTGTTTCTGGTCTGGGTGTGTGTGTTCTTGTCTTGTGTGTGTCCATGGCGCCCACGACACAGGGAATCCTAGTGTGGGGCTATGAGAGTGAAGCGTTATTTACTTTTACTTTACTTTTACTACTGACAATGACAAGCGTCTGGATACATCGCAAACACGTTTGTCGAACACTCTTTAATTTGTGCACAAAAACCGACACCGACGCCGATCACTGGCAAACACAAACAAAAACAGACAAACACAGGCAAACACATATCCACACGTTCGTGTTTGTTGTTTGTGTTCGCTGTTTGCCGCCTGTTTGCCAAGCATGTGGAGGCACCAAATAATATCATTTTTAAACAAGGCTGGTTATGAAATTAATTAAAGTTTTTATCTGACTTACCAAAACTTATCGCATTTTGAACGCATATAAGACTGACTACCAAAGTCGCAACTGTAACAATAAAAACAAAAATAAGAAAAATAAGGACCAATAGTTATAATGGAAAAAAGTATAGAATAATTTATCTTTCAATAAAGCAAAATGTAAAAAAACGAAAAAATATTTGATTTAATAGAATAGAGAAACATTTAGTAGAAATGTCAACAATAAAATATTTGGTATACAATCGACATAATATTACAAAATTAAAATCATTCAATCAGGAAACAAAAGAAAAACATTTGAAAATCGAATTCGAACAAAATTTACCTCTCGCGATCATATTGGCGGGAAGTTCGCAACGAGGACGCGTGCACCTCCCCCGGCGCCAGTATCGGTACTGAGCAAAGTTTTCCGATTTTCCCGTGTCAGTCGGTTACTTCCCAACTTTTCCCTGCCTACCTAACAAAGCATTAACCGACTGGTCGTTTGAAATTAGACTCTATTCTCAGAGAGACTGGGCGTTAGGTTTCATCAAAGGATGTTCCGTTCATTCTTTTGATACAAACAATTTGTCGAGATCAAATAATATAGCTTGTGTGGAATTTCATTTGAGGCGATTGCGGACGTGCAGTGCAATTAGATTTATTAATGCAGACCTATGCAGAGTATGTAGATATGGGAACGCAGAGCTTTTTACCATAATAAAACCGTACTGCGTACCTATCTCGATGGGAAAAAAAGCTTTATGGTGGAGTACTATTTCTATTCATATAATTGCGCTTTTAGCAATCGCCACTGTAGTCTAGTACAGCTTTACTTTAGTATGTTGTTCATTAAGTATTAGGGTTAAAGGATTATTTATTTATCTTTCCTATTTTTTTTAATCTGTATGTCTGCATTTCGCAAACAAAACATTCTTCCTTTCTTTAAATATAAAAAATTGGTATTTCCTACTTTGGAGCCGTTGCTACCATTTAGAATTAAATTTTGTTCAATTTTAGATATAGACAGAAACTTTATAGCCAGTTGTAGACAAACTCAAATCATTTACCGTCTCGTAACCAATCAAGTTAAAAGACAATAGTCAATTACCGTCAGCATTTCGAGTTGTGCAGAATTAATCCAATTAATTGGCCCATTCGCTTACCTGAAGGCTCTTATTGAGATGCTTCACTCGTAGCTTTAACTCGACGATACTTGCCACAAAATTATATTTACAGAAGGCCAGAGGTTACTAGTTAGATTGTAATCCGGAAAATGTTTGCGAAAAAACCACTTTAACAACGTACCTACCCTTATACAGTAGCCTTGTGACAACAAAAAACTGCTTAACCCATTTAAATATTTTTTTCATTAGACACTATTCCCGTGATTGGAAAGCAATTTAACCATTTGAATTTTTTAATTTTTCGTTATGATTACTGTAATTCGGTATTGGTTTAAAACACACAAACATAACACCATGCAACGACAATAAGCGCGAAGCATCGCATGAAATTGTCTTTGAAAGCTCCCACCTCTTACGATTAAGATGGTCGCTTCTAGTTTGTATTCGAAAAAATGTCTTCTGCAGTCTTTCAGCTAATAGATTGCTTATAATACAATGAATATTCTGAGAAAAACACTACAAAAGCTATTCTTGTGATCAATGAACTCGGCAGCGCAACAACTCAATGTAGCTTTTAAATACAAAATCAATCCCTCTAATTGGCTCATTCACTTTGCTCTACGCTTTCACTATGAAGCGCTTTTCCCCTGCTTTTAAATGTTCCTTGATACCAAGAGGCAACGGGCAAAGTGGCTATTGTATAGGTAGTGCTCTTGAATAATATAAGTACGTTAAACAGATGAAAATATTTCCTTTGGTAAATACAAAATTTTGTCGGAATGTAAATTGGATAACATAAAAAATTAGATACCCATCGAAAAAATTTTTAAGTTGGTAAAAATACTTTTATATTCCTATAATAGAAACATTGATTAAATGCGAAAACTGAATATTTGTACATTGTTATTGTACATACCTGCTGAACATAATATAATTAGTTTTCTTTTTACTTTGTTCAATATGTAGGTATCGCGCTAACAAAATCGCAAGCATAATGTAGCAGTTAATATAGATATGGTTAAAAGCTTTTGATTTTTACATCTATATTGGTTTTCAATTTTTAAAAGTTGTATAGATTGTTATTAAAATTTAAGGCCAGGAGTTATAACAATTAAATGTTGCATTAAGTGCAAAATCGATGTCTCTAATTGGCTTATTGGCTTTGCTCCGCTCGTTTACTCTGAAGTGCTCTTCTGTTGCTTTTAAATGCCTGTTGAGAGCAAGGGGCAAAGTGGCTGCTGTATAATAAATAGTAAATTAATAAAGTCTCTGACTAAATGTACAAAGAAAATAAGATACTTGTGGTTTTATTGTTTATACTCTAGTAGAGTCTACGTTTACGAGTAGAGTCTTTATTTCAATACTTGTGGTTTTATTGTTTACTAGTCTAAGTAAATTCAAGTCTTTATTTCAACTGTCAATCGAAGTACTTCTACCGTAATATTTATTTGGAATGGGGATCCTTAGTTTTTTTTAAATAAAATGTACCCTTTATTTTCCCTTCGACAGTGAAAATCGCATATAAGGGTTCAGCGATTCCTAAGATGATCGCGCATAAACATTTAACAGTGTAGGAATTAGAGGCTATTTCAAAGTATACCACATCATTTGTAAATTAGTTATATTTTAACGATTATAAAATGTAAAGAGAAATTTTGAAAGTACTGCAGTTCCCGCAATTCCACGCAAACAAGAGCCATTGAATACTTCAAAGGAGGAAAACGTAAATAGTACTACTTTTACGCAAATTGGCAGATAGCACTCTATCAGAAATCAGAATCTGTAACAGCGACCAGAAATAAAGGAGTTCCCCACTGGCAACTCTTTCACGGTACGGTGTACAATAGGTTGTAGTCAATTTAGTATCTAAGGAGTAAGGACATCATGATAATTTGCTTGTTATTAAACATCAAAAACATTCGATACAAAAACAAATAAAACAGTAAAAATTTTCAAAGCGCAAGCAGCTGAAAATTTAAAAAATACTCCAGTAATTTCAGACAAGAAGCGCCATTTAAATACTTTAACGAAGGAAAACGTAAACACTGTACTTTTACGCAAATTGGCTGATAGAATGCTCCTTTATTTTTGATTGCTATTAAAATTTCCCGATGTAAAGGCAACTGGAATTCTGGAATTTTCCATCTTGGTCCGTGCAAAAATTACGAGTGTAAATATTCAAGATGCACGGCTGAGTGTAAAACAAACTTAGTCCGCTTCAAAAACGAAATGTTTTACGAGGTAAGGTACGGCGGCGCTTGGATCCCTTCTCTAGGTTGTTTCAAGCAACGGCTTACATGGATAAGTTATTTATTACTATTCGTAGGAATACTTTTTTCTTTATGCATTCATGTTGTTTCTTTCCCTTGTTCCATCTTTCTGAAAATTTCCTGTACCTACCCAAAAGGTTGTCTGGTAGAAATGGTTCTTTCACTGTTTCTTTCTGTTTTTATATATTTTTTTCTTATGGTGTACTAGCTGTGCCCGCGACTTTGTTATGTTCTCGCGATGTTTTATTATGTTCTCGCATTTTCTCGCCATTTAAACTTTCCGTGGATTCGCAAGAATATTTCAAAACCAATATCAGACAAATCGGTCCAGCCGTTCTTGAGTTTTAGCGAGACTAACGAACAGCGATTCAAATTAAATTAATAAATATTTTTGTATGAAATTAAAAATTAACAAATTACCAAAAGTCGTATTACACAAGTTGTTGCTTATGGTGTTAGCTACCTAGTGCTGCGAGGTTGCTCATGTTTTACGGGTAACCCTGCATAGATACATATTAGTGATAAAATATCATCAACAATTTTAATAATTTTAAATACCTAATATAATTTTCGTCTTAGATGTAGTCCTAGCTTTAAATCTTCGTTGCCGTCATATTCAGAGTGAAGGACGTTACCAACTCTTTGCGAAGCGATGGAGCGGGGACATTGCGCATTGGACGATGCCATCAAAGAAGAAACCACAGATGAAGATCTAAATAGATAGCGTGAGTTAGCCCTTCGGTGTAAATCAAGAGTATCTCGCTTTTTGACTACTAAGACAAAAATGAACATTTTAGTGGTTATTGGATTGGAGGAGTGATAAATCTGACGTCCCGAGTGAACGTGGAACGTGGATTAAATAAAATAGTAACGATAGTTGGGCATTGCACAAACTATTCAGATACTTGACAAAGGAAGTACGTTTATTTGCGTGATCTATTTAGATCTATATTTGTAGAGGAAACCCTATATATTTTACAGATCACAGAAGGAACTTGTATTTATTGGCGGACACTCACGAACTGAAGGAAGTTTTAACACAAAATTAAATATTTATTCTGAAAGAATTAATTATTAATGTTTGGAAGAATTTTTTTAACTTCTGACGAACGAAGGCGATAGTAAACCAAAAAGTTAAATTTGATTTTTTTTAATTACTCATTGGCTCACGTTGTAGTGGTTTTCATAATTCCCTCGAATATTATAATTTCATGTTCCGTTTCGACAATTACAAAATTTGCGATGACAAATTTATATCAATTTATCTTCAAATAAGGATAGACACTTTATAATTTTAAAAAATCGTTTTACACGAAGGTGATCTCTATACACAATACTTAAAAGCATGAGAACCGAATGAACGAAACGAAAGTGAACAAAAACCATTTCTTTATAATATTTAAAAGAATCCCCTGTATTTTTAAAACTAAAATGGACAGGCTGCCTGTTAATTTTACTAAACAAAGACTGGACTGAAGTGCATCCATTAATGCCCTGTGCTATTTATATGATAGGGGTAAAAGGGAGAAAATAGGTCTCATTTTTGCCTCATTAATAAAGGAATAGCGGTTATGGCCCAGTGGAGCGGTGATAGCCCAGTGGCTTAGAATTCGACCTCGAATCGAAGGGTCCGGGTTCAATCCCAGTGGCACGCACCAATGACTTTGTAAAAAAGTTATGTGCGATTTATAAAATTAAATATCACCTGCTGTTACGGTGAAGGAAAACATCGTGAGGAAACACACAGTAAAACATTTTAAGTGTTAAATTAATGTTCGTTTTTAAAAGACTTTAAAATATGTATTTAGTTGCATCGTCTATTTCTTTTCTTTCGCTTGCATGTTCTTCGCGTCTAGGGGAGGTTGCGGTTGAAGATTTTTTGAGACATTTGAGAAGACTATTTTTTTCTCTGAAGTAGTATTGGATCCAATCTTACAATCTTACGCAGAACTTCGGTCCGATCGAACTTGGCCACTTAGTGGGATTTACACGGGTCGATTTTCGCCGTGCGGCTAGTCGCTTCACAAATCGCCAGGAGGGATACACATACACGGTTATAGTCATTTGCGACCTAGCCGAATTGCCATTTAGACGGCCGATTGTAGCCGTGCGGCAAAAATCGTGCGGCTTTAGTCACCCGTGTAAAACATTAGATCAAACCTAAAAAATTGAATGTAGAAAATAATAATATATTTTTATTGCGTTTATAATAGTTCTGAATACCTATATAGCAGCTAGTCGATTAGAAATCACGGTAGATAAGAGACAATAGAATCGGACCCATTTCCGCATAGCCAGTTAAAAAGGAAGCAGGAGTGAACTGAACTCATTGCTTCCGGTTAATAGTGTACGTGCACTTTGTATCGCCTTGTGATTGGTTTTTTCAGTCCCCGTTGGATGCAATTTTCCTGGCACAGAAAGATATTAAAATTAAATGATCTTAATTTTTTTAATTATTGTTTTTTGTGTTTCTTTTAATTATTGTTTTTTTTGTATTTCCTATAAATTACCAGTTATTATTAATAATGTATTGTTCTATTGTTATTATCATATTATGTTATAGGTTTTGAAGTAAATGGAATTCTATTATATTCTATACATTGAACCACATTTGAGGATTAGGTATGTCTGTCATTAATTTACGATATTTTTAATAAAGATGAAAAAAGGCACAATGCTCGTCTACAATATAGTGCCTTACAATAAATTAATAAACCACTTCACATTACCACTTATTAGAATGTCTTATAAATTTAGATAACACATAGGTATGTGTATTTTGTTTAGATAAACTTAAAAAAAATACCATCAAGTCAGTTCATTAGAAATCACAGTCAATAAAAGACAATAGAATCGTACCTATTTCCACATAGCCTGCTAAAAAGGAAACAGGAGTTAACTAAAGTCATTGCTTCAGATTAATAGTGTACATGCACTCTGTATCGCCATTTGTGTTTGGGTTTTTCTGAGTGCAATGAGTTTTAGCATATTGAAATAAAAGTTCTCTATAATTTCTTTTTAAGGAAAGTATACAATAATTATGCTTATATCTGCTTTGAATGTTTTTTTTTTGTCATTGAGTAGAATAGTTCCTTATGGCCAGCCTCTTATTAACCTTTTGTAAAACAGCATGCTCCTCATGTCTTGTGTTTTGACTGAGGAAGTATGGTTGCCGAAAATATTTTATTTGAGTCTCATATGCTCACTGGTCTGGTGCACTGACTAAATGATTAAATGTGTCTAAACATGGGATTTAAGGAGAATTAAAATTAACACACATTAAGGACTCTGTCCAGGATAATAAATGTAAACTAAGCTGATAAGAAACTTAGTAATAAGGTATGAACCAAAAAATGTAGGAATTACTATTATGTAATATGTTAAATGTAAATGTATGGTGTAGTGCCTTTATGATAAAAATATTGATTTATGTTTTGATGCACATTTTACAATTTTAACTATTGCAAGTAAACATCTTATGTATAATATTTAACAAAATAAAACATGATTTATTTCCAATAAATTTGAGATCCTTAAGACTAATTAACATTTCACTTAAAATGTCTCAGGTCCAAGTCTTAGGATATGCTTCACCAGATCAAGTGATAAATAAGCAAATAACAAAAAAGTACCGGTGGGAGTGTGAATCATTCACAGTGAATGGTACCTACCTACTACCTACCTATCCATTCAACGAACTACAAAACTCTGAAGTATTGTCCAAAAACACTTAAATACACTATGGGAACAAATGAAATGTGTACTTACATTGCATAACTTCCGGCATTTTCTAAATATCTGCTATTGATGCTATTCTAACGCTAAAACCACGATTAACAGTCTGCCTGTTTGTTTATAAAATTCCTCTTGAAGAAAACGGTTTAGATTGGAATGATCTTTGACATGTTTACATACAATACAACTTGACATTGACAGTAACAGACAGAGTGACAGACAGTGTCGTAGGCAGTCATTCATTCATTTTTCAACATCTAAAGGACTCGCTACACTAGCCTTACCTTACTGCTTGAAAAAGTTTAACATACTTTACACATCTACCTTACCTTGCTGAATTTACTCAGATCCACAGTGCCACAGAATAAATAATAGTAAATGTTAACATTATCTCATTTTTAAATCTCAGATAATTATGTAGTCCGCTCTAGAAATTTATAGAGTTTTGCTTATTACTATAATTTATTGTTTGGTAGTAAATCATTCTTAATCTGTGGATTAAATTCAGCAAGGTAAGGCAGATGTGTAAAGTATGTTCGCCTTTTTTAGGCAGGCTAGAAGTTAGTCTAGTTAGCAAGTCCTTTAAAATTATTATAATGCTTTTATTTCACTCATTCATTCAGTTCATCAGTTGTCAATGTATGTCAAATGTCAATGTCGTTCTCGTGTAATAATAATAAGTAGGTATAATTTATAATAATAATATTTTTTGTCTGCTCTCTGGCTCTCATGCTGTGCTTGTCGCTCTGTGTCTGCAAACTGCAAATAATTATAGAAATCTTGTGCAAGCGAATTAGCGAAAAAAAACTAATTAATTTAATTATTTATACCTACGAATGCGTACAACTACAACATTTATTAGGTTTAGTACGTATGAGTACGTTGAGTACAACTACAGACACGTAGTTTTTTATTTCACGGGCAGAATATCGAGCGGAATAAATAATCATATTTTTAATATTCTAGATAATATTGATTAAAGAAGAGATTAAAGATAAAATTCCGCGATAGAATTCATGTTGTAAGCGTTCATTTTGTCGCTAATATTCATTACATTCTGTGATAATTTTAAGTGAGTGTTCTTTACAAAAAATCATGACTTCAAATGGACCTTTGGTATCAGACGAGCAATTAAAGAAATGCATTCCGGATCTTCCTTCCGGGTCCTTGGATGGGTACCGGAAGAAGGCAACTTTCGACTGGCGGCGAATGAAACTTGTTTACGATAATTTGGCCACCATAAAATTAAAGGTAGTTAAAATTGCTTACTCATTTTCATTATTTTGTTATTCTGACCAACTTATCAATTCAATATGAAAGTTTAATGAAGTACAGGCCACCTTCAATGCAGGTGGACTGATGACCTAAAGAAGTCAGTGGGAAACCATTGAATGCAAAGGCCCTTGAATGCTAAGAGTAACATCAATTGTTGGCTGAATTGACTGAATCAGTAAGGCTGAACAAAAAGAAGGAAGAAAGAAACCTAAATCTAATATTTACATAAAGTCAGCAATCAATCAAAGGGTGTTCTGTTACCAAATTGAAAGCATAAAAATTGATAATAGATTTTACAATTTTACATACATTACACTTTACACATACTCTTTGTTTCTTCTTAACTTTGAATATTAATGTAGAATGGAATAATCCTAATAATGCAAATTAAAATAAAATTGTTTAGTATTCATAATGAAATTCATATTTTCAGTTGGCAACCTTACACCTCTATGTGCATATATTACATTATAATGACTACCTACGATACGCAGAGTATTATAATAATAATTGTAGGATCTAAAGAAATGTATTTAAAATAATAAGTACTTAGAATTTGTTCTTCAAATATAGCTTCTGAAAATTATGATTTAGCACATTAGTACTAGAAAATGTGAAACTCATAAATAAACATTTACAAATACTAGACAAAAATAATGATGAAGGAGAAATTTGGAAACTTCATTGGAACAAAGTGATTCTTTGAACCATGTACTCTTTAGAAAACATTGAATTATTTAGGAAAAGATGTGGAAACCAAGCAAGGAGGTTCTTCTTATTGATTTAAATATAGTAATTGAGTAGCACACAAGCATGCAAGCCACCTGACGTTAAGTGGTCATCTAACATCCAACTTCAAATAGTTAGAGAAAGTGTTAAAGAAATCCTATCTGAGGTTGTGGACGAGGACTAAGATGGTTTTCTCAAAAAAGTATCTCCAGCAACCATACCTTTTTGTTTTTCGTGGGGAAATCCATCATACCATAGGATACCCTGTGTCGGGTTGGGGAGCAACCATACCTCCCCAGACAAACACAAGACAAGAGGCTGGCAGAAGGGTAACCCCCCAGAAAAGTCTGGCTCTGCCACTTAAAATTTAAATTTTGATAGGTATTTATTGCCTACAGTTCATTTTTATTCTTTTGTCTTATTTGGTAAACAATCATGGCACTACTTTTTATTGAAAAAAAATTTAAAGTTGCTTTAAAAAAATAAATTATATTCTCTAGAAATCTGTTTCTGTATTAAATGACAATTTGTTTTTAAATTTTTATAATCTTGTGTCTGCAGTATTTTTTAATCTCAAATTAAAATAAAAAGACATGCTTAGATTGTTACCAAATATGACAAGAGAATAACAATGGATGAATGGACTATACAGTTGTTTTATAAATATATTTTAATACATTCGGCATGAGGCAACTTTCCTTATCTCTATTGTCTTTTTGAACTTTGGACATTCAGATATGCTGTCATGGATTTACATACTAATAATTGTTGTATTTAGATTGTTATCTCAGTTCATATTGAACTTTGTTACAGCAGGTGATTTTTTGTATAGAAAATAAAATTTCACTTGCTATAATGATGAAGAAAAACATTGTGAGGAAACCTGTGTGCGTGCCAGATAAATCTTTATAACATTGTCAAAGGCATGTAAGCATCATTCTATATCATTTTATAATTGTGACAGTGAGTGAATAATTTGGTCTTTTATGATGTATAAATTATCGTAATTAGTTATTACAACATCTTATTTTAATAATCATTTACATTTGATCAAGTCCACCAACCACATAGGGCCAATTTGGTGGACTAAGGCCTATATCCTTCTCATAGTGAGACGAGACCTGACCCTGTAAAAGAGGTCATTACTAGACAGACATTTGATTTATGCATGGATTAGCCAGAGAGATATTTACAAAAAATATCTTAGTTCTATGGGGAAGCGTTTCTGAAACATTCTACAGGTAGACCTCATAAAGTTTGTCATTTTGTTGTCCATGAGTTGGCGTGCGAGGTCCATTAAATCATGGCTGCCAGTTTGCGTACTATTTCATCTTGAAACAATAAATTTAACTTTTCACAGTCTTCTAAACTATATTTGACTTGATAGTCAAACATTATCGCTAACACATCAATCTTGTTTCAGCATGACATATGGGAGTTCATGGAGAAGCATCCCCTGTTCCATCACACGGATGCCACCTTGACCCTGGATGAGCAGCGGCACATCGCCACCAAGAGAATGTACGCTTTGTACAATGAAAATTTTGTGCCTTTTGAAAAGGTATGCATCATACTTATATTCTATACCTCATATGTTTGTGTGATGAGCGCAAGTGTTTGTTCTGTGTCTGGGTGTAAATTATCTATAAACATATGTATTTAAAAATATATATGTAGGTTTATCAGCTATCTGGTTACCATAACACAAGCTCACAGCTTACTTTAGGATCAGAAAGCCATGTGTGAGTTGTCACAATATACAATATGTACAATACTTTAAATTTTGGCTGTAACCCTTTCATAGTTAAAACTATAGTTAGACATAGTGTACTACAACCGCTGATATCATAATGTACCAAAAAACATGTTTTTGAGGGAAATGTTCTTCTTTCGATTTTGATATGTTTGTCAATGGAATGGAATGATCATTTACTCCACACTTTTTATTTCTTCAAAATGCTATCAAGAACAGGAAACAGGCGTATGGATCACGTGATTGAAAGTATGTCACTGCAAGCAACTCGTAGACACCCAAGTCCAAATCCTATATAAATAAATGCTTTGCTACTCACACTATTACACTCAAAACACAAGACACGAAGAGCATGCTGCTTCATATAAGTATAAGAGGGTGGCTATAGAAAATTATAGACACTCGCTTACTACTTGACGAACTAACAACGTTTTCTTTGCAGATAGCAGAAGAACCGACAGTGTTCCAAGCTGAATCGGAGGCGATGTTCATGTTTGACAGTTCCCTGGCTGTCAAGGTGTCACTGACATTCCGTCTGTTCGCAAACACCATCCAAGGCAGCGGCAGATCCCACCACTATCACTTCGTGGAGGCGGCGCAGAAGGCGCAAATAGGAGGGTGCTTCGCCCTCACGGAGGTCTCGCACGGCTCCAATGCGAAGGGCATGAGGACCACTGCCACATATATTCCAGAGAAGAAGCAGTTTGTGTTGCATTCCGCTGACTTCGAGGCTGCCAAGTTCTGGGTTGGTTCGCTGGGTAAGTTCAATAAATAAGTAGTAGACAAATGTTTAGATTCGACCTCAAACAAAACAGAATAACTTTTTTCCATATTGAGTTGAAAATTATTGAGTAGACGGTGACCACTTACCATCAGGTGACCCGTCTGTCTGTTTGCTTGCTCTATTTATAAAAAAAATGGTGTTGCGGGTCACGTGATGTTAATTGGTTATTGCAGCCAATTGACAACAAACCTCCACATAAAAAAAAGGATAGGGAGACATCCTATATGTGGTACATGGTTTTGTTGCTAGTCGTGAGAAATAACATGTTCGCCTCAAATAGAGTATCTCCGGTAACCACACCTCCCCAATTGAAACATAACACATGGAGAATATGCAGCTTTACTGCAAGTTAAGAGGGTGGCGGTTACCTCCCAAGGCGAGTGATGATGGCTCTACCAAGACCTTGCTTACGTAATGTCTCTATGATTAAAATAATTATACATAACTTTTTGGGGCTCAATTTCGCGTGCTGATGATGTTAATCATCAAGCTGAGTCTTCTAAAGTAAATATAATAGGTAATATAAGCCTAATATTGAAATAATAAATGAATAAATAAATAAATAACGCTTCACACTCATAGCCCCACCCACACTAGGAGTCCCTGTGTCGTGGGTGCCATGGACACACACAAGACAAGAACACAACACACCCAGACCAGAAACAGAAATTCAAATTCATCATTCAAATCTCTGCTCTGCTGGGAATCGAACCCAGGACCTTCCGCGCAGCGCACCGGTGTCTCTCAGTCTTAACCACTGCGCCACTTGGGTCGTCAAATCTTTACATATATTCATATCATTGTGACTAAACCAATATGCAAAGTGTAGTATAGTCAAATGTTCAAAGGTGATTGACTTGACGCAAGTGTCACCAACATAATTCAAATAGGATACCGGAATGATGAATACATCATAGCTCATTGTTTCTGGTGATTCATGTAAATTCAATTCAAATTCTTGTGTCCATGGGAGATATACACTGTTATTTTTTAAGTTTTATTTGACTAAATTATACTATTATTACGCATTGTTTAGGAATTGTGCCCGTTGTTTAGCCCGTGTGGTAATTAAATAAAAACAGTTTTGTACCATTCAAACTTTTAGCGCTCTAGGGTTGAATTTCCAAAAAAAAACCAAACTATATTTGTTGTAAGACATCTGTTTAAAGTGAATCAATACACTTTTAACAAATTTTTATACAAATTTTACCTGCCTTTTCTCCTCTTCAGCGTCACAAAAGTATTGTAAATTGTAGCCTATGTGTTGTTATAGGATCTCTATCGTATTTGAGGGTGGATTTGGGTGTTCGTGGGTAGTAGTGGCCACTTTATATGTTGCATGCCTTCTTATTACTTATTGCTCAAATTATTAACAAAATTTTATACTAAATATAAAAAAAAAATTGTGATTTAAATACTGTTTCACTCTTGCTATTAGGTGCTTAAAGTGCCCATGGAAATTATTCATGACTAGTGTAAGAATGACTAAGCTGTTTAATACATTCATAAGCAGTTAGTTTAATACATAAATTTTAGTGAATGTATTATGTATGAATAAAAATTTACATAAGACATTATAGTAATTACCATCCGTCACGGTGACAAATTAAGATATTTTTAACAAGTCAGCAAAAACAGCAGCGGTGATAGCCCAGTGGCTTAGAATTCGACCTCGAATCGAGGGGTCCGGGTTCGAATCCCAGTGGCACGCACCAATAACTTTGTAAAATGGCTCGTCTGGGGATCCACTTCTGTCTCGAACATCTTATCACCTGAGACACAGATTAAATATATTCCAAGTTAGCAAAGATATTGGATGCTTGAGATTTGTCTATGGCTTTAAAATTCATCATAACAATCTGGCGGAGAATGCTTTTAAATCGCATCATAATGATATCTGTAATACAATACTTTCACACAAGAAACATTGATATAGATATTGATCTATGTATACTGATACTATAGATGCTATACTGATATGATAATTACCATACTACTGATACTATAGATCGATATAGAAGTTTTCTACATCACTAGC
Organism: Erynnis tages; assembly: GCA_905147235.1. Taxonomy (NCBI): domain Eukaryota; kingdom Metazoa; phylum Arthropoda; class Insecta; order Lepidoptera; family Hesperiidae; genus Erynnis; species Erynnis tages. The sequence continues at coordinate 12,809,250 of LR990074.1, forward strand.
ATATATTATACAAAACTCCGAAATGACCAGAGCACAGACTCCCTAGCCATGATCACCTCGTCTGGTGGGAGATCTCCCTATGCCAAAGTAAGTACCTTATATAAGTTTTTCATTTTTTAGGTAAATGCGCTACCCATGCGATAGTGTACGCGATGCTGATATCGAAGGGCAAGAACCACGGTCTGCACTCCTTCGTGGTGGCCATCAGGGACCCGAGGACCTTGAAGCCGTTCCCTGGAGTCACGGTAGGGGACATCGGAGAGAAGATCGGTCTCAACGGTGTGGATAATGGGTAACATTAAAACTTTAATTAACATACATTACATAAGCCTCCTTTTTTTTGCTTCATCGCGTCGAGTAATTATTCTAAAAGGTTGCTCTGTGCCTATTCCCTTACAGTAGAATTGTATAATATGTGGCTCGCCTCTGTGTTCCTTGTGCTTTTTGCTAACTTGTTAAGCAACAATAGAAAAGAAAAAAAATTTGGACACTGGCAACCGAAACACAAGGGCGACACGAGCCATATATTATTGTCTGTCTTTTGTGATTTACAACCGAAAAAAGAAGGCAAGCAGGGCCGTCTTAGGCTATGCTGGGGCCCTTGGGCACTCAAGAATAGGCATGATGACAGTAATCAAGTATCGCCAAACGTCACGTCTCAGTAAACGTCATTTTTTTCGTTTAAGCGTAGGTATTTAAACGCGATCTCTGCATTTTTACTGAGCCGTGACGTAATGAGAGACGCCATGACACGGGCGAGCGTTTTGGAATGAATTTGAAACTTAAAATTTAAATTTCCTTGTTTGCACAGAAACCTTAATTGTCTACAAAAATATGTTATATTTTAGACATAATAGAAACTTATGAATATCATAGAAGAGTTTTTGAAAATTAAGTCATCATGCCTATTCGGGGCCCATTGGGAATATAAAGAATGTAAATAATAATAAAATGTAAATCTATACCTACAATTTTTTTTCACTATGATCTGCTTTATTAATCAAATATAATTATTATATTAATACAATATGTTATTAATGATATCAATATATATGCAGCTGTTTTTGTTGTTCGTGTTCGTTCGTTCGTGCAACGAGAAATTTACCATAGTATTTTGATTATTAAATGTGAGAGAAATTGTCGGTCCTTCGGGGGCCCTGGGCACCGGCCCCGAGTGCCCTTATGTTAAAGCCGGTATTGAACGCAAGAATACGAACGGTTATTTGTGCACACCAGTTGGTTTAAGACAACCAGTAGATACCTATCTTATAACAAGACAGAAATGTTGTGTCGAATTCAATTATCTTTAGCAAGCTACGTATGAAAACTTCCTTAGATATCTCCTTGGAGTTTCTAGTACTGTATATTGTTTAAATTCTTTAAGTTCGTTCCAGGTTCGTTTTGTTCAACCAATACCACATTCCCAAAGAGGCAGCGCTGGACAAGCACGGCGGGGTGGACGACAATGGCGACTACAAGACTCCCTTCAAGGATCCCAGCAAGAGGTTCGGTGCAGCCTTGGGCGTTTTGTCAGGTATGAGTTTTTTTTAACCTATATTGTCAGTAACCCATTAACGACCCACTACAGGGTCGGCTCTCCTCGCACAATGAGAGGAATGTAGGCCGCCGTCCACCACGCACCACTACTGCGGGTTGGTGGACTTCACATGCCTTTGAGAACATTCTTTTTGTGAACTCTGAGGCATGCAGGTTTCCACACGATGTTTTCCTTCACCGTAACAGCAGGTGATATTTAATTTTATAAAGCGCACACAACTTCACTACCACCGCTAACCCTATGCTAACTAAATTTTAATTTATTGTTTATCTAATTAAAAAGGAGGCACTATAACTTAGTCATATATTACACATAATGTAGAAAAGGAAATCTATACTTCTATATCTATACTAATCTATACTAATATTATAAAGAGGAAACATATGTATTTTTGTATGTTTGTAACGAATAAACTCAAAAACTACTGGGCCGATTTCAAAAATTCTTTCACCATTGGAAAGCTACATTCAGCCTGAGTAACATAGGCTATTAAATTAAAATTAAAAAAAAAAATTCATTGGCAGAGCGAAGCCTGCTGGGTCAGCTAGTGTCCAGTAATAAATAATTTTGACGACCTGAGTGGTGCAGTGGTTATAAGACACCAGTGCGCTGCGTGAAGTTCCTGGACTGGGTTCGATTCCCAGCGGAGCAGAGATTTGAATGATGACTTAAATGTCTGTTTCGAGACTACCAAGTCATAGCAGAAACTCTAAAAGAATGCCCGGGACGATCCAAGGAGACACCGGGCCAAAATTGACAAAGAATTTTTCTGGAGCAATATACTACAGGAAATGCAGATAAATAACTTAATGCAAAAAAAAGGCACGGACCTAGAGTCTGTGGACAACAAACGAAGAGCATAGAAAAAAAAAAAAAATGTCTGTTTCTGGTCTGGGTGTGTGTGTTGTTGGCGCCCTAGTGAACCCCAGTGTGAAGCGTTATTGCAACTGTTTGTTTACGTTATTGAAACGTGAGTGTCGTCACCAGGCGGGCGTGTCCACATCACGTCGATATCCGCCAACTACCTGCAGAAGGCCATCGTGATAGCCGTCCGCTACTCCGCCGTGAGGAAACAGTTCGGAGCGGAGAACGCGCCTGAAGAGACGCCTGTACTAGAATACCAGCAACAGGTGCTTATTTATTTATTTATTTATTGTATTTAAACTATTTATTGTACACTCACATAGAAACCAGCAATATTAATAACAATAACAGCACAATGCACAAATGGCGGTCTTATCGCTAGAAGCGATCTCTTCCAGACAACCGAGCGGTTAGGAGTTGCGGAGTAGAGGGAAATGAGAAAAGGTAGGGTGTGCAGAATACAATAGGGATGTAGGCCTTAGTCCACCACGCTGGCCTAATGCGGGTTGATGGACTTCACATGCTTTTGAGAAAATTTTTTTGAACTCTCAGGCATGCAGGTTTCCTCACGATGTTTTCCTTCACCGTAACAGCAGGTGATATTTAATTTTATAAAGCGCACATAACTTTTTTACAAAGTCATTGATGCGTGCCACTGGGATTCGAACCCGGACCCCTCGATACGAGGTCGAATTCTAAGCCACTGGGCTATCACCGCTTATCTGTTTGTACTTATCTTATTTGTACACCATATCAATCTTTTCAATCGAGACATATGAACAAGCCTAATAATGTAAATGTAAATAAGAAGTCAAAAACCTCATCTTTATTGGTCGTGCCTAAAAGGCTATCTAGTTAACTGCTAATGATTCATAAATAATTGTGTTTTCATACTAATTTTATTATTGTAACGGAGTGCATTGACCGGGTATTGGCACAATGAAAGTTTGTGTAGTAACTTCTGATGTGTTGTTGTAGCAAGTCCGCAGTTTGTGTTGTATCTTCTGATGTGTCGTTGTAGCAAGTCCGCCTGCTGCCGTACCTGGCCGCCACGTACGCGCTGCGGATATTTTGCAACTGGTTCGCCGTCGTTCATATCAACATGACCATCGACAGTTACCTCGGAGGTGAGTTGATTAAGTTTGTAGTACTGAATGTGAGTAACAATGGACCCGTCCCGAGGGAGCCTTCTCTAACCGGAGTACAGTTTGCTGCAACCATTTATGGGCCACTGTTCTAATTAAATCTAAGGAATTTTAAGGGTAATTTGTCTTTCGTTGGATTATATTATTTAAGCTTTCGTAGGGGATCCCTAATATTTTTGGAAATCTAATGTTGCTCAGGTTGAACATATTTTTCTATTGGTGAAATATTTTTTTAAGTCGATGTCCGAGGTGAGGTACGGGAATGGTCCGTGGGAACCAACCGACACCTCGCGCTCCTGCAGCGATTCCTGGGCTACCCGATGTCAGTGACGTCAGCACTTCATATTTTTTACATATTATACTAGCTGACGCCGCAAACGTTGTTTTGCCATATAGGTTATCGAGCGTTAAAAATCGACTAATAAAAAATAGGGGTTGTTGATAGAAGAGTGAAAATTTAGGGTTGTATGTATTTTTTGATGCCACAGTATTGAAAAATAAAATTATAAAAAATTGTCCAAAAAATAAAATAAAAATGTTAGGTGTGGACAACCCCTATCACTTAGGGGTACGAAAAATGGACAGTAGTCGATTCTCAGAGCTACTGAATATGCACATAAAATTTCATAAAAACCGTTCAAGTCGCTTTGAAGGAGTATAACTAAAACTGTGACATAAGAATTTTATTATATATAAGATAAGATGAATAAATTCTGTATCGTTGTCCATACGTAACAAGAAGCTAGTTGTAACAATAAACTCTCGCTTGCAGGCTCAGAGAGCGCGGCGGCGGCGCGCGGCATCGAGATGCACGCGCTGTCGTCGGCAGTGAAGCCGGTGTGCGGCTGGCTGGCGCGCGACGGCATACAGAGCTGCCGGGAGGCTTGCGGCGGCCACGGCTATCTGAAGGGTGTGTCTTGCGTTTCTGTTGCGTTTTTCTTGCGTTTTTGTTTTTGGGAGGTGATTTATACCAACCTGGAGATAAGGGAGAGTAGTGGGTCCATGCCAAAACATAAGAGATGCACGCGCTGTCGTCCGCAGTGAAGCCGGGATGAGGATGGGTGGCTCGCGACGGCATACAGAGCTGTAGAGAGGCTTGCGGCGGCCACGGGTATCTGAAGGGTATGGCTTGCGTGTCTGTTCGGGAGGTGTTGTACCCTGGCTCTTTGCGAGGGAAATATACCTGTCAGTACCCATTAATGACCCACTGCAGGGTCGGGTCTCCTCTCACAATGAGAGGGATGTAGGCCTTAGTCCACCACGCACCACTACTGCCCGTTGGTGGACGAACATGCCGCGTGAGAACATTTTTTTTGTGAACTTTCAGGCATGCAGGTTTCCTCACGATGTTTTCCTTCACCGTAACAGCAGGTGATATTTAATTTCATAAATCGCACATAACTTTTATTACAGTCATTGGCGCGTGCCACTGGGATTCGAACCCGGATCCCTCGATTCGAGGTCGAATTCTAAGCCACTGGGCTATCACCGCTGCGAAATACCTACCGCCGTAAGAGGCGACTATCTTAGTCCTGTTTTTGTATACGACACCCTACATGTCAGTGTAGAAGTCGTTTTTAAAAAAAAATATACCTACCTGGAGATAAATGAATAAATAAATAAATAACGCTTCACACTCACAGCCCCACACTAGGATTCCCTGTGTCGTGGGCGCCATGGACACACACGAGACAACAACACATCACACCCAGACCAGAAACAGAAATTTAAACTCATCATTCGAATCTCTGCTCTGCTGGGAATCGAACCCAGGACCCTCCGCGTAGCGCACTGGCGTCTTTACCAACTGAGCCACTCGGGTCGTCAAGATAAAGGATAAGGGAGGCTAGTGGGTCCATGCCAAAACATAGAGATGCACGCGCTGTCGTCCGCAGTGAAGCCGGGATGAGGTTGGATGGCTCGCGACGGCATACAGAATTACTGTAGAGAGGCTTGCGGCGGCCACGGCTATCTGAAGGGTGTGTCTTGCGTTTCTGTTGCGTTTTTCTTGCGTTTTTGTTTTTGGGAGGTTTTTGGATTTATACCAACCTGGAGATAAGGTAGGGTAGTGGGTCCACGCCAAAACCTCTTTGAGGTTAGGAGCTATGAAACTAATTTGCTTTCTTGACTGTTTGGGCTTAATCAGTGAATCTATGGCCTATGACCATATAAATCTTTAACACTTATCAATTACATAGAAAACCAACTGTCAGTAACCCATAAATGACCCACTACAGGGTCGGGTCTCCTCTCACAATGAGAAGGATGTAAGCCTTAGTCCACCACGCTGGCCTAATGCGGGTTGGTGAACGTGACATGCCTTTGAGAACATTTTTTTATGTGTACTCTCAGGCGTGCAGGTTTCCTCACGATGTTTTTCTTCAACGTAACGGCAGGTGATTTTAATTTTATAAAGCACACATAACTTTTTTACAAAGTCAGTGCATGTCACTGGGATTTCAACCCGGACCCCTCGAGTAAGAGGTCGAATTCGTAGCCACTGTGCTATCACCGCCATACCACCACCACCGAGAACCAACTAACCTAACCTTTTTTTTTTTTGTGACGGTGGGGAAACCTTCATAGGTACCCGAGAGCCGTGGGAGCGACTCCGGGTTATGTGGGATTCTTACCCAGTAAAACCCCCTCGGTGGCCTGCCTCTGCGCATGTGGGGGGCTCCGGGATAACTAACCTAACCTATTACTTTTCCAGCCGCAGCCATAGGAGACCTGCGCAACGACAACGACGCGAACTGCACCTACGAGGGCGAGAACAGCCTCCTGCTGCAGCAGTCCAGCAACTGGCTGCTGGGGATGTGGACTAGGCGGGCCACGATCGCCGCCGAGGACCATCCGCTGGGGTCGCTGGCCTTCCTGGAGGACGCCGACGCCGCGCTGCGGGCCCGGTGTCCGTGGGAGACGGCTGATGAGCTGGTTAGTCCTGCCAGTGAGTATTGATCAATAAAGGATATCTTCATTTTCTTTAGTTTACAATGACATATAAATCCCGAAATAATGGCAACCTATTTTGGAGGGAACATAAATAATGGGAGTATCACCCATACATCGTCATTATTTCGTCGTTGCGCGTGCAAAAGTCGCTTTGTGTTATTTAGTCATTTTCGGTTTTTAAGCAGTTTAAATCGTTATTTCAATATACATGTCGAAGCATCAAAGCACATGAACGCCATCTACGAGTATCCTTCGCTTGATGAACTGTGTTGATTAACACGAACGGCTATCGTTCGTTTAGGAACGTCAAGTAGGTAATGACTTGGGGATGGTTAGTGCGGAGTGATGGCAATGTCGAAGTAGTTTTTGAGTGTTGGTACACCAGGCAGTTAGGTTGGCTAACCTGAGCGGATTGAGGCGTGAAGCACAATGGCGGCACTTTTTGATTTGACGGCGGACTGTCAGGTTATATTATCACTCCGCACTAAACTTCCCACGTTCCTAATTGAGATCTTAGGCATTAGAGATTATTTTGTGTTCTAAATTTGTGAACAATTAATTAAAGTGTAAACCATAGTTTTTGCAAGTATTATTTCGGTACTGCCACGATGTCAAGACCCACTGGTGACGAAACCCCGTCATACATATGTACATGTACTGTAAAAACAGCTACGTGATAAATTAAATATTTCAGATTTTCAGAAGATACAAGGGTTACGGAACGTAGCTATGTATGTGAAATTCATACAACGAAGCTGCTGCGAAAATTTGAACCATGTTTTTGGTCTCCTGTAAAGTTTGTAAGAAACACATAGCGACTTTTGCACGCGCAACGACAATTTGTATACAAATAGTACAGCAATGGTCACATGGTTGGGTTTCGACTAATGCGGCTGAAGATCATTGGATATGTTCTCTAACCATCTATTAAGCATATCGGCGGGGGACACTCAATAGTATGTTTTTTACAGACATCGTCCAAATGTACCGATGGCTGACAGCGTACACTTTGAAGATGACATCCGATAAGGTGGCTGCTTTGAAGAAGGCTGGTAAAACCAACTTGGAAGCGAAAAACGATTCCCAGTCGTACAACGCTGTGGCACTGTCCGTTATTTATGGAGAGGTATGTCTCTGAATCCTGTTTTCTTTAGAAGATTTTTAAAGCTATGTAAGCTAGTGATAGCGGTGATAGCCCAGTGGCTTAGAATTCGACCTCGAATCGAGGGGTCCGGGTTCAAATCCCAGTGGCTTTGGCTTTGCACGCACCAATGACTTTGTAAAAAGTTATGTGCGCTTTATAAAATTAAATATCACCGGCTGTTACGGTGAAGGAAAACGTCGTGAGGAAACCTGCATGCCTGAGTTCACAAAAAAATGTTCTCAAAGGCATGTTCGTCCACCAACCCGCAGTAGTGGTGCGTGGTGGACGGCGGCCTACATCCCTCTCATTGTGAGAGGAGACCCGACCCTGTAGTGGGTCATTAATGGGTTACTGACATACAAACAAAAAAGCAAAAATTTAATTCATATCTTATGGCTGTGTAATGAAAACGTGAGCATTCAAAGTTACCTAAGACGACCATAATTATTATAATTTCCAGAACTACATAGTGAATCACTTCTACAAGACTGCGAGCGAGTTCCACGAGCCGGCGTGCAGGGCAGTGTTGCTGCGGCTGGTGTCTTTGTACGGTGCTTTCCTGTTGGAGAAACACATGGCGACACTCTACATCGTAAGTCCTTTCCCCTTCGATGACATTTCGTCAAAACATAATGACAGGCTCGGGTTGTTTTCAGAGTATATAAATTTGTAAGTACCTAATCATAGATCGATAAATAAATCATTGGCTAAGAATTCAGTCCCTTTTTTGAATTTGACGACCCAAGTAGCACAGTGGTTATGACACCGGTGCGCTGCGCGGAAGGTCCTGGGTTCGATTCCCAGCAGAGCAGAGATTTGAATGATGAATTTGTATTTCTGTTTCTGGTCTGGGTGTGTTGTGTTCTTGTCGTGTGTGTGTCCATGGCACCCACGACACAGGGAATCCTAGTGTGGGGCTGTGAGTGTGAAGCGTTAAAAAAAAATGGCCCAGATTCAAAACCCAACCTTTAAATTCCTAGTGGCATCAATGATGAGAATCTAATTTATAACACATTAGTGATTCACCGCGTAGAAGTATTTCTCAGTATGAGATGGGGCCACCATGTAAGACACACCGTACAAGATAGGTGAGCTTTCAACACATTATGGAGATGTTTTCCTTCAGTCAATAGCCTACATTGATAAAGCACACATAACTGAAGTCATTGATGTTTGCCGCGGGATTTGGAATCTAGACTCTAGAATCTTCTTTTGTCTGGGCTTTGTTCATCTTAAATACTTGTCTTTATACAGGGCCGCCTTAGACTATGCTGGGGCCCTTGGGCACACAAGAATTCGGGGCCCTTTTGGAATTTAAAGAAAGCGAACTATAAATTTTTTTTCACTATGATCTGCTTTATTAATACAATATGTTATTGATGGTTTTTTGTGGTTCGTGTTTCGTTGTTGAAATTATTCATATAAATGTATTGATTTGAATAAATCTGAAAATGATCGACGTTCGTGCAACGAGGAAAGTGCAACGCGCGCGACCATAATATTTTGATATTAAATGTGAGAGCGGTGTACAGCGGTGATAGCCCAGTGGCTTAGAATTCGACCTCGAATCTAGGGGTCCGGGTTCGAATCCCAGTGGCACCAATGACTTTGTAAAAAAAAAACTTATGTGCGCTTTATAAAATTAAATATCACCTGCTGTTACGGTGAAGGAAAACATCGTGAGGAAACCTTCATGCCTGAGAGTGCACAAAAAAAATGTTCTCAAAGGCATGTTCGTCCACCGACCCGCAGTAGTGGTGCGTGGTGGACTAAGGCCTACATCCCTCTCATTGTGAGAGGAGACCCGACCCTGTAGTGGGTCATTAATGGGTTTACTGACAAATGTGAGAGAAATTGTCGGTCCTTCGGGGCTCTCTCAGAAGGCCCCCTGGGCACTGGCCCCGAGTGCCCTTATGGTAAAGGCGGTATTGTCTTAATATATGTGCGTTGTTCCCAGGGCGGCTACTTCACCCGGGAGCAAGGGCTGCACCTCCGCGAGGGCATCCTGTCGCTGTGCGGGCGGCTGGCGGCGCAGGCGGTGGCGCTGGCGGATGTGTTGGCGCCGCCCGACTGGTGCCTTAACTCTGTGCTCGGCATGGCGGACGGGGAGGTATGTTTAACCATCTTCATTTTTTAATAATAATTAGTTGAAAAAATAATTGTGGCAGCGGTGATATTCGACCTCGAATCGAGGAATCCGGGTTCGAATCCCAGTGGCACGCACCAATGACTTTGTAATAAAAGTTATGTGCTATTTATGAAATTAAATATCACCTGCTGTTACGGTGAAGGAAAACATCGTGAGGAAACCTGCATGCCTGAGAGTTCACAAAAAAAAATATTCTCAAAGGCATGCGAAGTCCACCAACGGGCAGTAGTGGTGCGTGGTGGACGGCGGCCTACATCCTTCTCATTGTGAGAGGAGACCCGACCCTGTAGTTGGTCATTAATGGGTACTGACATGACAGTTAAAAAAATAATTTAAAACAATTAAACCGACATCATAAAAGTATGAAATAAAATTTGTTACTACTTTAGGTCTACTATGTTTTGAGGTTGGTGTCTTTAGTATCGAGTGTTTTGTTTCTATTGTTAAATTTTCGCACCAACCTCAAAAAGTAGTAGGCCTAAAGTATGTAACAAATATTATTTCTTACTTTTTCGATGTTGGTTTAACAAACAAAAAAAGAACGGACACGATCCGTCAATTAGTTTCGGAGATATGCGAGGACAAACATATAGACTACATATCTACATACATACATACATACATACACCTATGAAATTTGGTATACTCGTTTGGAAGCTGTAATAGACTTACTTGCTGTGACAGTGCAGGAAAACACTTGTGTGAAAATATGCATGTCTGACTATGCACTCAGAGACATTCATTAACGTTAATGATTCATTATGTAAATAACGATGACACTTATGTCAATACGAATAAAGACGATTTTGTTTGTTTGTTAATGAAGATTACGTTAAATGACGTCTCTGAGTGCGGCCGTTAGTCCTGCTTCCTTCTCGTTGGAGAGGAGACGCGACCCCATATTGGGTCATTACAGAGTTGCAGACAGTGATTTTAACTGGTATGTTTTGTTTCAGGTGTACAAGCACATCCAGAACAGAGTGCTGACCTACCCCGGGGCCACGAGCAGGCCCGAGTGGTGGCGGGACGTGGTCTTCTGGCAGTCCTATGTGCCGGCCAAACTGTAGCTCTGTGTTACATGTTACATGTCCAATTGTCCATCCATTAATGACGTCACACGATTTTAGGACGAGGACGGGGGTGGGCCCCGTCGTTCTCGCACGTGATCACATTTTCAGAACCGCTTCCCCGTGATGTGACGTCACACATTTTTTTAAATTTATGCATGTATTTAAAAATAATTTTAAAAAACAGTTATTTTTTTATTTATTTATAATCTCATAGTCAGAGTGCAAAATTATTCATAAATTAAATATAGATCAAGTTTGAAATTTTTAAAGTTTTTTATTCACATATGAGTTTCGCGTTATGGATTTCAATTTTTAAAATGTGACAAAGCTTTTGACCCCCCTGCCCCTTGTCACACTATGTCACATTCCGGCGACACCCTCCCCCATTAACGTGTGACGTAATTTACGGATGACCCTTTATGTGAAAATGACTACTTGACACACACAGGGTAACATTGAATGTACAGAAATTCCTTTTAAACCCAGTGAGAGAAAGAATTAAATTTGACTGTGCCATTTGTATCAGTTCTAATGAAATTGCTCAAAAAAGTTATTGACTATACACAATTAATACTGTCGCGGGTATAGATTATATATAGATTTATGCATTATTTTTATATAGTTTTAAGAAATTTATATTTTATACAATGGTTTAATATTTTGGGATTTTGTATACTTGGTATTTTATTTTTACAATTGTTATTATGAAATATATTATACACAAAGTAAATGGTATTTTTATGCTACGTTTACCCAGTTTAATTTTACCTTTCTATACAAATTTAAGTTTATTTTGGCTCGGCTGGCTTGAAAACTGAACATTTACTGGCGAAAGTGTGAATGATAAATTACGAACCTCCTTGATTTATCATCGTTTTTAAATCCATGTTATTGAAAATTATATTACAATTCGTAAAACGGTAGCTTCTAGAAACTAATATTGTTAATCTGACCTTTAAATATCACTCGAAATAAGTATTTCTGTAATCTGTAATCTGAATCATTCACAAACCAATTTCCATTGTGTAATGGACTTTGCATATTCAATGAGGCCTGTCCGTCAATCTGACTGTAGAAATGTTTCTAAGTAACAGTAGGATTGGTTGTATGAAACACTCTTATGTTGAAACTTAAAACTTAAAAGTTTTGATGAAAAAGCAAAAATGTGGAAATATACATTTATTCTTTGTGCTTGGATTGTAGTGTAAGTACCAAAATGATATTCGCATTCGCACACTTTAAAACAAAGTATTATTTACCATAGGGTCATTTTAATTTCATTTTAGATTCACTTTTACACTGCGCGGCGATTTCTCATTATTATTTGACTGTCTAACTTTAATTATTTATTTATTCATGAAAAAAAAAAACATTCTATACAATCTTACAATCTATCTGCCAAACTGTAAACAGTTTTTGATATACAATTCTCATAGAATTAAGTTAGATGTTACCAAATTCACATTAATTCGTAAACATAATACGTTTAACAGTATGAGTGTATACTCGTATCATCAACATCGACCTTAATAAATGAAAATAAATTCACCAAACTTTATAGTATTCCATACGAGGTTCACGCAGACATGGTTGCCATATCAAAGAACATTCACACGAAGAGAGATCTAGAGTTCGTTCTGATCGACGTGCTGACCGGCCTACAGAGGCGAGGAGACGTCACGTGTGTGACCCTCGTGTGCGACTCTGTTTACTTGAACGTGTTCGAAGGCGGACTGTTTATACGAATCTTTTCTGCGCCGATTATAATGGTATCAATTACTTTATTTGTATTATTACAATGTGTTTGCGTGTGGATAGCACATAGATAATTGATCTCTCTGGATCTAGTTGTAGTTCACTAAGATAAATTGGGGACAAAAAATAGATTATAATAAATTTTAGTATACTACTCTAGAGACCTAAGTACCCGGTCAGTCCACCTTTTTACAATGATCTGTTTAACGTACTCAAATTATTCATTTGCAGCTAAAAGTAAATTAATGGCTATTTGAAAAAAATACCTATCCGGCTCGTAGGACCATTGTTATTTTGATACTTACAAACATATAGAGTCGTCAAGGCTTCTAGAGTATACAATAATTTCAGATTGTGGTAGAGGAACATGAAGATCTTCTGTCGCCAAATTTCTACACTCTGGAGTCATTAAGGCAGGCGAAGAAAGACGGATGTAATGTTTATGTGATAATTTTAGCAAATGGCTTACAAGTGACAAGATTGCTACAATTCGGCGACAGGTACCCTTTTTGAAAGGATGTCGTAGTTGTAATTTATTCGACCATTTTCAACAGACTTAGAGGTGTAGAGTCACCCCATAGCTAAAAATTTGAAGGACCTTCATAAAAGATTTGTTCTATATTTTTAGTTTTCGTGTAGGTATATATCTTAAACTTAATGTCCGGGTCGGTGGACGTTAGACTAGCGTGGTGGACGGTCATTAATGGGTTACAGCCAGACATAAATATATCTTCTATTACGTGTTTAAAAAAGCGTGTGCATTGATGACCTAAGTGGTCATCAATTTTTTTAAAACGACAAGCCACCTTCTTTTTCATCGATTGCTAAGTGATCAGAAAAAGATACATAGTTCTTTTTATTTACCTTACAGATATCGTCTTTTAGACACTCGAGCAAAGTACATAATGCTTTACGATATCAGATTATTTCACAGCGATTTTCACTACTTGTGGAAAAGGATAGTCAACGTTATTTTCATTCGATACCACAATAAGAACGCAGGGGCCGATAACAGCAAAGCATGGTTCGATCTATCCACTGTGCCCTTCCCTAATCCCATCAGAGGTGTGTTCGTCTCCCGAAGGGTTGATATCTGGAGAAACAACAGATTTCATTATGGAACGGATTTGTTCGCTGATAAGACGAAGAACCTTAATGGAGAAGTGATGAATGTTGTGTACTTGGATCACGTTCCGTCCGTCGTGGTGACGAAGACGAATGAGTCTTCTCGGGTCGGCGGCATTGAAATCGAGGTAAATCCGGCTCGAAGGACCAACAACTATAATGTTTAATATTGAGTGCCGTGATCATGAACACTATCCTCAAAGTATTAGTATAGTAAACGTTATCCATTAGTATGTCATATGTCAATCTGTTTTTCTCAGTCTTTTTTATATTGACATCTTCCCATACTAATGGCAGCTCGATTCGATTTCTATACGAAACTGAGGCACGGGACATTTTTTGTTATATCTTGCTATTCCAGATTCTTAATGCCCTATCAGAAAAAATGAATTTCATACCAAAGTTATACCAGCCGATAAACATAGACATTCACCAGTGGGGTCAAAGACAAGCCAACGGGTCATTTTCTGGTCTTCTCGGTGAAATGGCGAGCGGCAAAGCTGACGTGGCTCTAGGAAACCTGCAGTATACGCCATACCACCTTGAACTAACGGATTTGAGTATACCGTACACTTCGCAATGCTGGACGTTCTTGACGCCTGAAGCGCTGAGTGACAACTCTTGGAAGACGCTGATTTTACCTTTCAAGTAAGTGGTTTTAAGTCCAGCACTAAATTGTTTTACATGCGAAAATATTTAGATATTTCGATATTGGTGGTATAATAAATTAAAAATGGCACTGCAGTTCGCACGTTTATCGCAGCGACCATTACTTAGCTGTTCGTGGTATGTCACTTGTTTGCTTTTACTTTGTATTTAACTCAATTACTTTTCAGATTGTACATGTGGATCGCCGTCCTCTTGGTTTTGTTCGTAACAGGCTCTATATTTTATTGCCTGGCGAAATACTACATATACTTATTGGACTACAAAACAGATAAGAAAAATAATAAGCTTCCTCTCGAAAAAAGGGATCATATTTACGGTTTGTATTCAATTAACTTTCATTCAATTTTGGCACAAGACTACTTTAAACTGCAACTATATAGGTATGTTCCTTTACTACTTTAACTACTTTTTCAAAAGACAAATGTGTGAACGCACTTGGGTGCATTAAACTATGACTCAAACATCTTCAATATTTGCAGATGCGAAACCAGTCGGGCTGTACTTGTTTGGGGAAATAATTAACAGCATTCTGTATACTTACGGCATGTTACTGGTAGTATCTCTGCCCAAGCTACCCACTGGCTGGTCGATTCGCTTATTAACAGGCTGGTACTGGTTGTACTGCATACTTCTCGTGGTGTCATACAGAGCCAGCATGACCGCCATCCTTGCTAACCCGGCACCGAGAGTGACAATCGACACCTTAAAAGAACTCGTCGATAGCAGGATTGCTCTCGGAGGGTGGGGCAGGGAAACTAAAAGGTTCTTTAGAGATTCCCTCGATGAACTCGGACAAAAAATTGGAGAACGATTCGAGGAAACCAACGACCCAGATAAGGCAGCCGATCGGATCGCGGAAGGCGTGTTCGCTTACTACGACAGCTCGAACTATCTGAAATATTTGAGCGTTAAAAGGAAGAATTCCGAAAAAACGATGCACTTTGCTAATATGACCAATTCTACAACGAATGAGACGGTCACGACCGACAATGGTCCGGCAAGGAACTTGCACATCATGGCAGATTGTGTCGTCAACATTCCGATATGTATTGGCTTCCACAAAAATTCGCCCTTAAAACCTTTAGCTGATGGATACTTGCGTAGGATAGTGGAGGTGGGCTTAGTGGAAAAGTGGTTAAATGATGCCATGCACCAGATACGTTCCTTGGATACTAGCGATGAAGAAATAAAAGCATTGATCAATTTGAAAAAACTATACTGTGCGTTTATGGCTCTTGCTATCGGCTATTTTCTCAGCTTTCTTAGTCTCCTTGGAGAACTTATTCATTGGAATTTCATTGTAAAACGAGACCCTAACTTCGACAAATATGCCATAAATTTGTATTACATGAACAAAAACAAAAAGCAGTAATAATAATGTATTTATTTATTAAATTAATCCACAATGTCACATTAGTTAAATACATAATTCAGTCATTAAACTATTTTGAGTTATTATATAAGTTACTTAAGAATCTGAGTGCATAGCATTGAAGATTGAACACATAATTTTATTAAAATTTTACCATATAAATTGTTCTTTATTATTATAAATATGGAATAATTTTTGATTCTAGTTTATCTAGTGTCTCTATTTAAAAAAAAAATAGGGACATTAAATAGTAAAGTCACTTATGGCATAAAATTTTATCTATTTTTATATGTTTTTAAAGATCTTATTACACTAAAAGTAATATCATTATGTATGTAACTGTGTTTTTCAGTCCTTGGTGTTTAGATAACATGCCTATACAATACATACTTCACAACACTTGATGTAAGTACCTAAGTTACAATTTAACAAGCCTATACCTTATTAATATTAAATGCGTTCAGAGAAATTATGTGTCTGGTTTATTTACGCAACAGTCTCTTAAATTATTTGAATGACTAAAATATTTACTAAAAATTACACTAAGCCTAATTATAATGCCATCAAATATATGTATTTACTACACTTCCTAGATGAAAATGAACACTAAATCATTACCTAAATTTATAAACCCATAATTAATTTTCCTATTATACCTCCTTCATATGATGGCATATAACAATTTAATTTTGTGCTACAAAACATGATTAAACATGTAGTCATACAGTGTAAAAAAAACATTTATCCAACACTGTGCAACTAATTATAAATGAATTATTTTTAACACAAGTTTTTGACAACATTTTGTCTTGCCAAGGACAGATCCAAGAAAGTGGAATGCGTGCCACATGCACTCAAGAAAAATAATGTTTAACATTAAATAAATTTTGAATTCAATTGTAATTGTATAAATCCATATCCTTAAGAGGGAGAAGGGATCGTCATGACCCAGGTTGGTTCAGTAACAAATAATTCAATTAAAGTAATAAAAATAAAAACTGCATAACTTGCATACTTATCGGCAGGTTATAAGTTATGCTTAGGTTGATCCCCCTTCCTAACTCGTAATCTCGATCAATCCTTTATCTATATTATTAAAAATTAAACTAACTACTAACTTAGTGTGACCAGTTAGCCAAGTCTGATGAAAGGGTGACGAGAGCTTCCCCAATTCACACAAAACCATCACAAGATAATCATAATTTTCATTCACAACCAGTAAATTTTATAGTTGATGCAAAATTCATTATTATAAGTAAAGTGGCTCTTTGTTGTTGTCACCCTGTTGGTGAAAGGGCATTTTAATGTCTTGGTGATAACAGACACACACACATACATTTATAACATATCCTCGTTGCATGTGCATAATTCGCTATGTGTTGTTTACAAACTTTACAGGAGACAAAAACAATTTTCGTAGTAGTTTTGTTGTATGAATGTCATATTATTCCATAACCCTTGTAAGTTTTGAAACATTTAATTTATCACATAGCTGTTTTTACAGTACATGTTACATACATATTGAAATAACTATTGAAATAACTGCTTAAAAAACCGAAAATGACTAAATAACACACTAACAACTTGAACAAATTTTACAAAATACCTTGTGTATGCCAAAGTACGCTTCGCACATCCATTAAAATTCTTTCTCCATACTTCAGTCTGAACAATCACTCTTTTAATTCAAGGGGAATTTATCTATTTTGTACAGGTTGCTCTGTGGTTAAAGCGGGTGGCTGGACACCTTCCGGTGCATTCTCCAATATCCATGGGTGTTGTAAAACTTTAGTCAGTGGCAGTCTGTGTTCCGGATTGACTACTAACAATTTACCCATCAAATCCTTAGCCTTCTCAGAAACATACTCTGGATACTTAATTATTACATATCTTATCTTTCTGTAAGTTTGATGGGAGTCTTTAGCATCAAAGGGAGGTAAACCGACCAGCAATTCATAACATAATACTCCGAGACTCCATATATCTACAGCATATGTGTGTGGCCTGCCTTCAATCATTTCTGGTGATAAGTAATCTATTGTCCCACACAAAGTCATCCTTCTAGAAGATGGAGAATGTACTGACCATCCAAAATCAGCTATTTTCAACTCCCAATTGTGACCGATGAGTAGATTCTCAGGTTTTATGTCTCTATGAATGACTTTTTTTGAGTGACAATAAATCAAAGCCTTTGTGAGATCCCGAATGTATATTGCAGCTGTTTTGTCGTCGAAACGCTCCCGTTCTTTCAATAACTTGTAAAGGGCACCGTGTTTAGCGTATTCTAAAATTAAATATATTCTCTTTTCATCATGAAAGTAACCATACATCCGCAAGATGTTCGGATGGCGCAGACGACACTGAATTTCTACCTCGCGACGCACCTGATGTTCGATTTCTGAATCGAGGATCTGACTTTTAAATAGGACTTTCAGAGCCACCACGTAGTGCGATTGTTTTTCCCGAGCTAAATAAACGTTTCCAAATTTTCCCTTTCCTAATGCTCGCCCTAAATCGAAGTCAGACAAGGTCCACTGTTTCTTCTTGTCATCTTTCTTGGGCTCAGGCTTTGCTTGGGGCTCCTTCTCGGCTGGTTTATTTACATGTTGGAGTGGACGGCTGACTGGCAAAGCGGGCACTTTAAAGCTGGTAGAATCGGGTGCTATCTTTACCTTGTTTGTTGAACATCCACAAGCGGTCCGACCAGCGGTTGGTGGACAGTTTTCTTTACAACTACATTTGTTTATATTCATTTTCACAATAAGAGGGCACAATATACTACTTGGAATCCTCACAGAAAGACAAAAACTATTCCGAAAAATTCGAAGTTTTAAATAACGTATTTAAACTTCAAAGATTTTGAACTGGCGAATAACATTGCCAGGTTAATAATAGTAAGATCAGTCATCTTTATTTAGAAAATAAAACAGATTTATTGAGCTTCCTAAATTACCAGAGTTCGGAGCCGTGTTAATATTTTTTTATTTTTTAATGTCCGATGGGTAAAATACACCAAAATGAAATATAATATAATATGTTAATAAATTAATATTAATTAAACCAGTTGTATACAAACTTGTAACACAAAGTCAAAAAATGCCAGAACCAGCTGTTTAGTTGACACTTGTCAAATATTTATTTTTGAAGAAGAGGTTAAGTTTTAAAAAAGCGTATTGTTTAAATTAAATTGTTTTATTATTGTTGATTGATATTTAAAACGTGAAGAAAGTTGCAAATTAGCATTTAAATTTAAAAATATTGTTTTTCTAGCGTTCGAGGTAGGTATGTCTAACCATTTTACGTTTGTTTCATAAAATTTACATAACTAGATATCCTTTGGCGATTGATGGTCGCTTAAAAACGATTAGAAATTGAGAGATAATTGTTATTCATTTACCAATGATTAATTTTAAAATACTTTAAACGAACTGTCATGAAGGCAATAATAAATTTGCTCATGTGAGGTTTTGACGTGTGAATTCTTCATGGTGCTTTTAAGTATGAGGAGAGAACTAAGGTTATGGCATTTCATGTTACCTTGCGAACTATTAACAGTTATAATTAACTAAAGAATAAGTGAAAGTCCATACCTAATAAAAGAAATGAATCAAATTATAATTATGTTGCAATCAATTAGATTGATTTTCTGACTTTCTAAAGCCCAATAGTAGCTTGCAAGGGGATGTAACTTACCATAAGGCTCTTAACCTCGTAAAGCAGCCTTGTGTGTCTTGTGTTTAAATAGTCGTGAGCACAATCTTTATTGGTCGGTTTGACATTTTGACTGTGCTGCGGTTCACACGATTGATTCGTCAGTGGTTCGTCATCTATTGCTTTAACACGTTGTTTGAATGTCAAGCACCAGTTGTGAATTCTGGGGGGCTTAACTAAATAAAAACTCGTGTTTGGAAGAACTGTATATTTGAAGATTTTAAAGTCTATGTGACGCGTGCACAGTGTAGGTGGTGGGGCCAAGGACCAGTTGGGACCCGGCTGGCCGTCCCCCGCGGCCCTCGTGGCCAGGGCGACCACAGCCGCGCTGTGCGTTCGCGAACACACGTTTTTTCGGCTGCTATTCATTGGCCAAAAGAGTCCCTACCAATTTATCTGTGCTAACGACTCATGACAGTAACTATACCACCACCACATAACATTCGGTGGCCTGTATGAGTTGGCAAACACATTAAAAAAGTCTACAATTTCTTGTCAGTTTTTAGCCATCATAAAGTATGTCTGATGATGCTGAACAGCAGGCGGAAGAGATTGAGGTGCTACAGTCCATTTATGAAGGAGATGAAAATTTTAAGCAATGTAATTCCACTACTTATCAATATAAGGTGATTTTGTTGTTTTTATAGTCTTAGAATCATTAGTCACTTTGTTGTAAGTAAAGTTAAAGTAAGTTTTTCAAGTTTGAAGCGTAAATAGGTTTGTATTTATATTTGTAATGTTATAAACCTTTTACCATTTATGCCTTAATTCAATCTTCAATTTTAGTAAACAAAACCCTTATTATAATTTATTATGGTCCTAATTTATTTTTCAGTATACTGAAGGAGACAAATCTTTTATTCTAGAAATCTCATGGGGACCCAAATACCCTTCAGAACTACCTAATTTTAACCTAGAAATATTCTACAATCAACATTTGTAAGTATCACATTTTATTTGATGTATAAATTTAAATACATGGGCTTCCTTGCCTTCCAGAGAGAGACTTGCACAAAAGTAAAACTTATTATGTTTTTTAAACCTTTCTTTTATCATAGTCTAAGGAGGGACTATTATAGCGGTGACAGCCCAGTGGCTTAGAATTCGACCTCGAATCGAAGGGTCCGGGTTCGAATCCCAGTGGCACGCACCAATGACTTTGTAAAAAAGTTATGTGCGCTTTATAAAATTAAATATCACCTGCTGTTACGGTGAAGGAAAATATCGTGAGGAAACCTGCATGCCTGAGAGTTCACAAAAAAAAATGTTCTCAAAGGTATGTGAAGTCCACCAACCTGCAGTAGTGGTGCGTGGTGGACTAAGGCCTACATCCCTCTCATTACGAGAAGGAGACCCGACCCTGTAGTGGGTCATTAATGGGTTACTGACAAGGAGGGACCATTTCCCAGCAATCGGTGACGACTGACTGCGATATATTCAAACCTTTGCAAATATTTAATTTCCATTTTACAGGTTACCCTCAGTGAAACAAAAAATTCTATCCATAGTGAATGCAGAGGCTGAACAGTGGATCGGTTGTGCGATGACGTACACTCTGTTTGAGTGCCTCAAGGAGAAGGTGCCGGAGATATTGGCAGAACAGACTGAAGAGGAAGTTGTGGCGAGAGTAGAGAAAATCGTTATAGAGGATCAGGTAACCTGGATCTTGCTGGATCTTTCTAATTTATTCTTTACTAGCTCTGCAAACATTTTTTCAAATTTCCAATAGCAAGTTTGTGACCTACTACAGGGTCAGGTTTCTCGGTCGTTTCCTCTTATAATATTATTATACGGGCATGCAATATACCTACGGGATAGTATCGTATATGGATCAACAACTAAATTGGACTAGGCATAATATCTTTTCTTGTCTATAATGGAAACACTCAGAAATATGCAGCTAATTTTTTTTTATGTAACTTAGGCAAAAGCTTCCAGACTTTCAATATAATTGAAATTATTATCTAAAATATAATCAGACATTGCCCATTTATACCATTTTTATACGTTATTGGCTCATAAACATAATACTTACATCATTAATCGAGTTTGTTGGTTCAAAAACACGACATTGTCATTATTCTCCCAATTGCTGGGATAAGTAATTTGTTTTTAAGTTTTCCTCCACTTGCCGAGGTACACAAAAACTCTGGTCATGGTATAAATTTATTACTTTCCAGACTGAAAGTTCAAAAAAGCCAGAGAAGAAGGAGCAGCTCACGAAAGCCCAGAAGCGTCGTGCGTGGGACCGCGCAGAGATCGGTCGCGCGGGGGAGAAGCCTCGCGGCTGGGACTGGGTGGACATCGTCAAGCACCTGTCCCAAGCACCCCACCAGCCTTCTTGACAAACTGCCAACATGTAGTGTTTACAATAGTGTAATATATAATATACTGCCGATGTATTTGTATGCTAGCCTCTGGACGAGAAAATTATGAAGTTGTGAATGATGAATGTAACCTAAGTACAGTCCGGTTTTTACTCTTGTTATATTTGGTAAACAATTTTGGCAATACTTTTTATAGAAAAAAGTTTAAAATTGTTGTCACACTAACTTTTTCAATTTTCTATATATACTTTAAAGTATTTAAAAACTTTCTTAAATGCTTGAAGCGCAATTTATTCTACAAATGAAGAAATATTTGGAATGAACTTTGGAAAGTTCATAAAAATATATTTAAATTGTATCTACCTACTACAAATTTTAGTATTTTTTTCAATAATTGAATGCTTTTTAATGTGTCATGTCTATCGGTTTAATGATGTACCAAATGTACAAAAACATTTGTAAAAAAAGCTTATATTGGTAAAAACTTAAAACAATACTAATTTCAAGACACTTAGACCTACTTGTATTTATATACAAAATTACTTTAGAGATAAACTCAGTTTTTACCATTGTTTATAAATAAGGGCTTTGTGCGAGTTGCACTTTTGTGTTTTTAGGGTTTGCCCCGAAGATGTATTGATGAAGAAGAGTTCACACTATCGAAGAATTTTATCTAAGGACCCATTATCCAGGGCGCCACGCCATTCAGCCCAACGATTTCTACCTATTGGGTTTTGAAACAATCTTACTGCCAACACGTAGTGCATTTATTAGGCTAAATTTGTACTCGTTATAGCTTACTCATGCAATGTTTGTTGTAAGAACTACTGTTGTATAGAAAGTATTGGATTTTTGTCTGTTATTTATTATAATATTACATATTTACATAATTGAAAATATTGACTACTACATATTTATCTAATGCAATAAAATGTATCCTATCAATGTACTAGAAATAAATTTGTGACATTTATAATAATGTATATATTTTTATTTATTTGTGAACTGCATGTTTAGGATTTGATATCAAATTAGTTATTCCACTTATTACAATGTAGGAAATTGTTTAAATTGGATCCAGCTTGTTATAGACAGCATTTTTTGTAAATGGTTTTGTTAATGTCTCAAATTATTATGATATTAAACAAGATAACATAGTTCCAAAGGAGGTTTGTGTACATTGCACGTACCGAGGAACATACTGGGCTCATAACCTATGTTATCGATATAAGCGCAAATCTGCACAATGTGCTTACTTACTTTATCTGTACTGTGCAATACTGTAATAGGAAAATTTATAGATACTTAAATATTTTATGTCAAAACATTTTTGTAAAAATGTAAAAATAAAATTCTGAGCTGTTGTTGTTTAAGTATGTATTAAAGTATTCCTTTGCAAGGTTGATGTAGCAATATGGGATAGTGTGAAATATGCGATCTTCACTAGATTAAGGCGCTGATAACATGTAATTCAGCAAATTTGCTATTCTTATTTTTCATTTCCAGCAAAAATCACAAAGTATTTTACAATGGGAAAAATATATGTTATTCTAGACCGTATTCCGAACGACAACATAGTCGTCGAAACACATTTTGACAAAGTTGCCTCGATAAAAAAAAATTGCAAAGTTACCCCTTTTCTGAATTCTTATACTAAACTACAACGTTGTTTGTTAATATTTATTCAAATAATTTAACCAGTATATTAGCAGACCTTCGTTATTATCACATCATTGTGTTAATTTTTTTCAATAAGCTTATAAATATTCAGTAAATCAGTAAAATTTAAAACTTTTCTTTCGCGTGCTCCGCGCAATATTTTCGTATTTTGTATTTCTCGCTTACTATTATGGCAATTGACAGAGAGCGCAGAGGCGCGATGCTAGGTGGACGTGTGTCGCTCCGTCATTCCAAAATAATACACAGTTGTCGTATATAGCACAATTTCATAGCTTTGTCTGAGGCTTGTGTGGCGTATTAAGTAGGACGCCAGGCTGTATACGCTGGGGCGTGGGTTCAAATCCGCGTGTGCGTGACTTTATTTTCACTTTTATATAATTATATTTTTTATATAATACAAATTTTTACATCGATTATTGATTTTGGAAATTGTTGAATAAATAAGAAGACAGATTTTATTAAGTTACAAATAAATAAAAGTTTCAACGTCAATTTAATAACTTTTTTTTTGTTATAAGCTATACAATTATTTTTGAAATTATAAATTTATCTAAAATTCGTTATTTTTTTTCGGAATTCGGAAATATAAATAACCATTAGATAGCATAATATGAAATAAAAAAATAGTAATACAAAAAACATTTCAATCCAGAATGTCTTCTTATATTTTGCTTCGGGTTCGAACCCGGGTCATATAATGTAGGATTCCCTCCCGTTTTCAAATTGTACGCCGCCGAAATTCGCGCGACGCGACGTTGCCAAACCGACAGTAAAGAAGACACCGCTACGCGCGGCGTTGCCGTCTAGAATTGTACCTATCACTATCACGGTAATTTTTATAAACGGTTAGGAGGAATAGTGGGGCCGCCGGCTAGGGCTGTGCGTCTTCGTGGATTGATAGGTAATAATACCTATTAGGTATAAAGGAAGTGTTCAATAAAAATGCGTGTTGTTTTTTGATTGGTAGATTTGATTAAAAAACCGTGTTTACGTTTGAATAACAAGTCGGTTTGATAAATTTGCGACCGAGAAATATTTGCGCCTTTACTGAGACGTACGAAATGCTTTATTATTAAATATTTTGTGAATATTTCATGAGTCTATATATTTTTGTTGTTATTAATAACGAGAAAAAAAACGCATGCATTTAAGTTGAAGATTTGAGTTGAAGGCCCAATGGAAATAAACTGAATGTTTTCAAACATAATACATACATCTAATAATATAATCTATAACACCTATGCAAGTATTTATTTTTATTACCTACTAGCTGACCCGGCACACTTCGTTTTGCCATTATAAAATATGTATATTATATCATTGCAGTTTGCATAATAGAAGTGGCATCCATAAAGAAAAATCTTGACGTTTCTAAATGCATGACATTGCCATATGAACTTATGAAGTATTCAATCTGAAATGATGTTTGACAGGTAGTACATGGGTAGAACAGTTTATATAGGAAAATGAAATTGTTGTTTTTATTATTTTCTTTACATTGTTTTCAAATTTTCTCTCCGTAAGAACCATCCTCGTACTTAAAGGAATATCCAAAAAAAATTAGCGAAATCGGTTCAGCTCCTCCCGAGATTTGCGCTTAGCAACATATTCATTTTTATATTGTACAAGGTGGAGATGACGTTACCTCATTAATTTAAACCACAAAGATCTTGTACTTAAGTGTGTTAAAGCATACGAAAAGGTTCAGGACCGAAAATAAAAAAAAATGCAAATTTCAAACAAAATAATTACACAAATAAAAGACACAAAAAGTAACAGGCTCAAGGTGAAAGGTCATTGACCTGAAACGAAAGGAAGCCAAAAGCGGCTTTTTTCAAACGGTAGGCATAGTACTGCGCCGCCGGCGCGCCGACTGATTTATGGCCTGTGTCGGCTGTGTAACTAGAGGGTTTTCAACAATTTAAAAAATCGTTCCTACTCCCATGCCGGGAGTCTAGGTTCGATTCCAGCTCTCGCCTTTCCTAAAACCACGTGATGAAACCTGTATGTCTCAGAATACATGTTTTTACATGATAGACGAATTAACTGGTTATACAAAAACCAGTTAAATCGTCTATCTGTCTTTTACTCGATCTCGTGACAAATTTACTTGCTTTTATGTGGTTAGGTATTATTTGAGGCCATCGAAAAATTTGAGGGTAATAATATGCAATAACATTATGAAGCTTGTTCCAAGCCTCTTTAATATTGTAAGAAGAAATTGAATTGTTGGTTGACATGTTTAGGTACTGCTGAATTATTGAATTTTTAATTTAATAGTGATTTAATAGCGAAACAATGGCATTCTGGGTACATCCTCTGAAAGAGAAGACCGTGTTTTATTTATTTTTTGGTGAGATGAATAGAAAACATAGGTATTATATGGACCTTTGATGGAGAATAATAATAAGAAGTTTTAGGTGTTCAATAAAAAAGCTCCGCGTTTTAAAATCACATCATTACTAGAGTCGTCCATATTTCTTTAAAACTGGAAACAGTGCCATCTATTGACGATGTTGTCCACATTTCTTTAACACTTGAAACAGTGCCGATTTTATCATTTTATTTAGTTCTCATAGAGTCCGCTCCACTAACAGTGGCGCATGAGGGGCATGGGGTAGGCGGGAGCCGCGAGCCGAAGATGCCCGATTCCTAAAATCATCGGGTGTTGTCAGGCTCTTAATTTTATACGACCAATATATTTATTGAGCATGAGTTGTTGTTTAATTTGATAAATATATTTTTTATGTGATTCTATCTAGAGTAGTATATTCGATATATTATTCGATATCGTCTATACAATAGTATAAATCGTCATGATCGTAGAATAATGTCGGTTTTGAAAAAAATACGAAATTCACTTTTTACTATAATTGGATAGTACATTGTCTAAATATTATTACTGCATTAAAAATTTTTTTAAATGTATTTTGGATATCAAATTAATCAGTCGGTAAACTGACGGATTTGATATGCGCTCATAGTAAAATGATGCTTGTGTATGTTCGTCTCTTTACGACGGGCGGGGATTTCCCACCGTCCCCTTGCTCACCCGACGAATGTGCGAAATCGCCATTATTCGTCGTAATCGCCCACGCGTTGCAGCGGATTAGATTTTTCTTAAACAATTACACTAGTTTATCTTTTCTTGTGTGTTAATTAATTATTTCGAGCGTCATTTATTCACATACTATAGTAAAAGATGTATAATATAATATAGGACGATCAAAGCTTATGTTACAACTTTTGAAAGAAAAGAGCAAAAATGCACAAATAACAAATTTTCCTCATGAGGAGTGTATTGATGAGGAGGACTGCATACTAGGGACTCCAGTAAGTTTTTGAATTAAATATTAACATTTTGGATTTTTTTAATTGTTGTATTGATACAAATTTTGCAAAGTAAACGATTAAAGCGTCGGTTCTGACTATCCATCGGTTTTCTACGAAAAAGTATAAATAAATTTAAAATATAATTTACATAAAAATAATATTTGCTAGCTGATAGTACTACAATTAGTCTGATGAATTTGTGTTACATTTAACAATTTGAATTTTTAAGTTGTATGTAAATATATAACATTTTTCTATGGACATGATAGCGTCGCGTGATCACAACCGACGATATTCTGTGGATACGCTTTTTTAACTAACGGTCGTATCTGACTATCCCACTTTCTTCTTCGAACTTAATTTAGTTCCGCCTTTTTTCTATTGAAAAACAATGATTATTTGTATAAATTCAATATATTTTTCTATGAAAAAATATCAGATCTGAGTAATACTTTACCTGTATAAAGAAAAAAATGAAAATTTTATTATTTTTATGCTTTCAAATCTTGTTATTATCTTACGGTTGAATAATTTTACCGCTTTTAATAAATATTGATATTAAACATACTAATAAAACAAATAATATAAATATAAAATAAAACAAAAAAATAAATATAAAACAATTAATAAATATTAAAAAAATATTTTTTTTTACATAATTACTGATATCTTTTTAGAATGCCCTTCGTCATTACCCCTAGGAGTACGCAAAGTAATAGAAAAGAATATAAAAAACATTTATGAGGACGTCTTTCCAGACGACCACCACCTACGTGTGTTCTTGGAGAAGATCCGTTTATGGCGGAGTACCAAAATGCACCCTCACCATATTCACTCCCATCAGAAAATGAGCATGGTGTCGTGTGTCTTTTAAATATTATCTCAGCTTTAACCCCTTTAAATGCCTCTACCTTGATTTCAGATCTATAACCTTTTCCTCAACCAATTAATAAATAATAATAAATAACGCTTCGCACTCACCACACTAGGATTCCCTGTGTCGTGGGCGCCATGGACACACACAAGACAAGAACACACACCCACAGACCAGAAACAGAAATTTAAACTCATCATTCAATTCTCTCCGCGCAGCGCAATTACCCTGGCTAATGACACCAATGGGCAAACACCTATGCCATCACCAGTAATTTCTTTACTGAAAATCCATGGTGATATATATATAACGACTTTTATCCCAATCACGACGGTGCAGTCTATAGCAACTTACTGTCCATCAATCAACACAGCTATATGATTTATGATGATTAGAAAGAAGTTAAAAGAAAGCGCTTTACAAATACAGGAAAAGACTCCTCCAAAAAGGGCGTTATTGTTCCAGCAAAAACTATAGGTGGGCCTGGCATGTCGATGGGACAAAGAACAATAAAATCCGGTACAAATATGCTCTATCTGATGATTACGACATGACCCTTGTAAGTTGTACTTCGAAAGGAGACTAGAAATTACAATACTCCAACCTTACACGAAGCTTCCAAAGCTGGGTCCAATTCCAATAAGTAATGATAAATACGTAAATGTAGGTATAAGGATCTTATTAGTCTTTGCGATTGCTCAATAATACCTACCAAATACTACAACTATTTCAGAAGTTTACCTCACGTACGTAATGTTTCTGCTGATAACAATTAATCTGACTGAATTGTTTTATACTTTATAATTACTAATTAGTATTTCTCGTTACTTAGATAATTGTTACTATTTTGATCCCTAATGCTGTGATTTTCAAGAATTTAAGGATTTTAATTAATTTTGAACTACCCAATATACTTATAGGAATGATTGTGATACTATTGCTTTGCAAATAAACGATTAGTGCTTAAATGTTAGATTAGTAATCAACCTACGATATCAACCTACCTATTTATTTACCAACCACCTACCTACCTACTTCAGTCAGTAACCCATTAATGACCCACTACAGAGTCGGGTCTCCTCTCACAATGAGAGGCATGTAGGCCTTAGTCCACCACGCTGGCTATTGCGGGTTGGTGGACTTCACATACCTTTGAGAACATTTTTTTTCGTGAATTCTCAGGCATGCAGGTTGCCTCACGATGTTTTCCTTCACCGTAACAACAGGTGATATTTAATTTTATAAAGTCTACCTACTTATGGTCAAAATATAAAATGACAGATAACACATCCGCCAAAATATTACTCAATAGGTCGAAAGAACATAATCGGAAAATAACATCCGTCAATCTTTGAACAGTAACTTTCCGAAGAATTATGTCGGATATGACTATGTGACTGTTTTGACTCCAAAGAAAAAGGAAGCATGTGATTTTTCTGGAAAACTGGATAATTATAAGTTTTTATTTTTATTCTATTTTAAAACTAACCCTATTTTTCACTTGTATGCCAATTTTCATTATTACAGACTTAGAATTGAGAAAGTTATGTCAAAAAAACTAACATAAATATTTGAAATGGCTGCCCTGTAAAGTTTAACATTTGTTTGATCCGTCACTATTCTACGACTACGACGAAATGTATGTGCTATACACTATAGAACATACCCAAATATCAAATAGCCAAGTGAAGTGCCACCTTTACACAATTTATTCAACAAAGAAAAAAATGACAAAAATAAAACGGCAAAATATTTTATATCTACTACAGTTTACAAGAATATTTTTCGTTTCTACATAATTTTATGATGCTTTTATTTTTTAAAGGCATTACTAAAAACAACGTACCTATTGTTTTTATTAGTTGATGACCAGACATTTGGTACTACGAGTAGGTATAATTCAAATCGATTGGTTATAATCGATATCGTCGATTCTACATAATATGACAATAATTTATTCAACAAAAACAAAAACAAATGTCAAAAATTTATTGTCAAAATATTTCACAAGACAACAGTTTATATTTTATAAGATTATTTCCGTTTACAATTTTTGAAAAGACATTTATTTTTTACGAGGCATTACGAGTAAAGACCACGAACTTTTAGGCACTTTTTTCTAAGTTTACGCAAGTGTTTGACGATGATCTACACGAAGCAAGAGTGGTACACGCCTGCGGAGGTGGCCGTGCACAACACAGCCGGCGACTGCTGGGTGTCGCTCCGCGGCAAGGTGCGGGACCTCACCGCGTGGCTGGCGCAGCAGACCAGACTCTGCCACTGCGCCCAGACCTGCTCCTGTCCGGTCAAGAACTGGTTGTGTGGCGACGATTGCCTGGAATACTGTGCCTGCTTCCAACGGGGATTTTTCTACTGTGATGCTAAGAGGGTAATTGGATATAGGCCGCGTTCAGTTTGAACGCGTTTCCGTACGAATTTGCCTATTGCGAGTACTTAGCCGTATACGACTTAGTCGCGCAGTCTGAAAGCTCGCATCGTACTGTGGTGCTAAGTGGATATTACCTAAGTCCAACTCCTTACCTAAGTCCATCCAGGAAGCTAAGTCTTTGGATTCCTTTAAAAACTTAGTTAAGGATTACTTCCTTAACCTATGACCTACTATACCTATGTATATCCTTCTGTCACACTTTAATCCTAATTTTTCCCTATCTCTCCCTATAATTCCTTCATCACTTTTTTCATTTATTTCTGTCTTTCTATTTTGCTGTCGTGCACTCTACCGTATTCTTTATCTGCTTGACTCCTACTGAGATGGTTGTCTGGAAGAAATCGCTTTTAGCGATAAGACCGCCGTTTGTGTTGTCCTATATTTTTATGTTTATATGTCTACAATGTGTGCACAATAAAGAGTATAATAATAATAATATACGCCGCGTTCAGTTTTAACGCGCTCCGTACGAATTTACCTCGTGCGTATACGTAGTTAGTCGTACGTACGACTTAGTCGCGCGCAGTCTGAGCGCTCTCATAGTATTTCCTAAAGTCGGGATTGTTCGGTCGTGTACGTGCGTATACGCACGAGTTAAATTCGTGCGAAAACGCGTTCATAATTCCGGGTAATGTAGGTAGATTAAATTCTTTAAATTATGGATAAAAATTGATTCTCCAGCTAGCAATGACCGTCCTGGCGTACGCCGGCAAGGACATCAGCCACTGGTTCAAGGGCGATGACTGGGTGCAGTACACGCACCCCATCGTGGGGTCCACCACCAGCTACCACCAGCACGGGCCAGGGTACCGGCGGCCGGAGGTGCCGTCGACCCGCTGGCGGCCACACGACAACCCCTGGTGGCTGGACGAGAGCAACGTGGTCGGGAAGGTCACGGCTAAGACTAGGCCGATTAGGATCACGAATACGGTGACTGGTTAGTATCTGCCTATTTTTCCTGATTTATTTAAGTTGTATTTATATTTCTTTGCAACAATCCGCACACGTGGAACTTGTTTTGGTATGGACCCACCACCCTCCCTTATCTCCAGGTAGGTATATACCATCACAACTTATTCCAATAGCACACGACACGTGTTTCGCCCCAAAACAGAGCATCATCAGGTGATGTGGACTCTACAACGGTTGGTTGTCGACTCGACAATGGATTTCCAAAGTAACGGCCGATACAATAAATTTTCCCGATTTCTATGGGTCTTTAAATAAGTAGGTAAGTATTCGTTAGAACATTAAACTGAGTGTAGGTATTATTGCCTACTGATCCATTAGCTAAGCGCCTTACGCCGGAAATTAACCGATCTTCAGATTATGGCTCGCATCGCAATCGCAATCCATAACCTGGAGATTGGTTATAAGTTTCGGGCGTTGCCTATAGATACTCGTATATATGTAATGGCTAAAAGATCTGCGAGTTGCAGCCATGTTTATGTCCCATGTTTGTACGGGTTTTTTCGTTTAATAACAAAGAGAGGTCTGGAGCATATTTCACCACTCTGCTCCAAAGCTCTGACGGAGATACGGGCTAGTGGCTACCTAATTCTATCTTTCCTTGCCATTTCTGTAGGTACTAAAATTATCAAATCTTGCTTGAAGGCTGGTTGTAACGTACGTCTACCTTGATGTCGAAAAGTTCATCGACATTTCTCATTACTTTGCAATCCCTAGGTTCCACAGTGACCCTCGAGGTATGCTCCGAGGAGACTATATACCAGATCATGATGCGCTACCTGCCCCACAACTCGCACATGCTGTCTTACACGTGGCGGTACCTCGGCAAAGGGCTCTGCTACAATCGCACCCTTGAAGAGAACGGCATCCCTGATGAGAGGGAGATATTCAATGATGTAGCGCTGCCCGAGAATGTCCATATCCCAGGGATCTTACTGTACTATAATGATGATCTTACTGAAGGTAAATATAAAAAAATACGGTGGTAAACGGTAATTCGAAATATCCTGTGAAATATATCTTCATACTATCCGATGGGTTGCGGTGATAGCCCAGTGGCTCGAAATGGTTCGAATCCCAGTGGCACGCGCCAATGACTGTAATAAAAGTCATGTGCGATTTATAAAATTAAATGTCAACTGCTGTTACGGTGAAGGAAAACATCGTGAGGAAACCTGCATGCCTGAGAGTTCACAAAAAAAAATGTTCTCAAAGGCATGTGAAGTCCACCAACCCGCAGTAGTTGTGCGTGGTGAACGGCGGCCTACATCCCTCATTGTGAGAGGAGACCCGACCCTGTAGTGGGTCATTAATGGGTACTGACATGACACTTGGTAACTTTGGTATGCACCGATAGATGGCGTTAATAGTGACCTGAACCACGATATCGAAGTTCTGTTAATGTTGCGCATTTTGTTTGAAGGTAGTCAGCTAACATCGATTTATTTGCCTTTTAAATAAAATTACAAATACACGTTTAACATGAATTATTATAGGTACTTGTTTACTTATAGACAAATTTAAAGTAGGTAGGTAGAACAAATATTTATTTAAACTATGAATGTATGAAAGAGTTTTTTAAGAATGCAGAAAAAGTACCTAAATCGAGCTTTGCCCGTTCTTATGTAATCTTATTTTTTTTTCAGACCCACCAAAAGATTTTTGTTACTGTAAAGAACAAAATTGTATCCAGAAAGAAGATGATCACACTGATTTTTACATGTCATTTTAATGTTTTTTAAATAAATAATTTAATATACATAATAAAATTGGAATTTCCCTAACTTCTTATGCCCGCGGAAATTTCCTGTATTTAATTTCAAGACCAGCCACAAAATAGATTCAACTTTTACAGAACTTCAAAATATTTAGGTTTTATATTATTCACGGAAGCCGACGTGGGCGCACTAATAAAACTTTCTTCCCTGTTTATTATTAGGTAGGTGTTAAAATATCCGTTTACACGAATTAGTGTGAAAAAAGGAATGTCGCCCAACGTGGGGCTCGAACCCACGACCCTGAGATTAAGAGTCTCATGCTCTACCGACTGAGCTAGCCGGGCTTACATTCAGTGTTCTAAAATAACCATAAATTAAATAAAGCTGTTGGGATTCTGTTTTATTTTTAAATAGAAATTGAAAGACTCACACCTACAATCAATGTACTCGTACAATAAAACCTCGTCATGCTTGGTAAATTTCGTTGAATAGCACGCAAAAAACTTCACAAGGGATTGAAATTACGGTATTATCGAGGCATTGCCTACTGCTATCGTGCAAAGGGTTACTTTTTGCCATTTTTTGCCACTTTTTGCTTGGCGCGTGCTGTGCAGTGGCATTTCGCGACATGATTATGGAGTAGAACGAAGTAATGAAGATTGATGGGTTTTTTTACATTAAAGCGCGTCGCGTGCAACATGATTCTAAGGCGTTTTCGCGTCTATGGTCACTACGTTAGGTAGGTACTATCTCAAAAAAGACGGAAGTTTAACTAGGTACTCATAGGTATCAAAAATTATGAAAAACATTAGCTTAGAGCCAGGCTTCGTTGGTTCATGCTTGGTGTCTAGTTGCAGTCTTGATGAAATATAAAATTTAGGTAAAGTGCAAAGAGGAGGTAGGTACCTAATCTCTACGAAAGGACTCGTCATTGAGATTGCAAGAAGATGCACTTGACTTATGACTAAGGTAGTTGCCACAAATTGGTTTCCCCGGCAAGTCCGGCAACCACACTTTACAAGATACTTACTTATAAGTTACCTGTTGCCTGTATACCTGCGAGTATGGTACCTATACATATTCCTTAAAGTGTCTACGAACATTTTAATAACATAGCAGACCATTTTAAGCACGCGCACGTGTCGAGTGCATCAGTCATAAATAATTCAGCTCGCCCCATGCATCTTCCATTAATTCCATAGCAACACCACGCCATGGGCCCCATAAGGCTAGCCATGCTCGGCCGAGCGCACATCCTGTGACCTGCAAGATACGATTTGACTCGTCTTTGAACTCCGTGAACTAACTTTTTATTTTACTTGAGAATAGACAGTGGATGAAGGAAAAAAAGTAATATGCAATAGCTGCAGCATTAAGTAGACGCGTCAGCACTGAAGCAACATCGGGATTATTAGCGTACTAACTACAAGTCTACATACTTACTTAAGTTCATAGTTAGTACACTTACTTACCTACTTGGTTTGGTTATATTTTAGGGTCCACTGACAAATGTTGTTTGCAACACGTGTTAACATGCAAAGTCGGCAATTTTTCTTCCGCGGAGACCTGTAGGCCTACTCCCGACACTTTCGAGTTCTAAATCAATCGAGTTTGTTTCCGTTTTGCGTAAATTGGTACTCTTGAAACTCTATACTAGCGCACGATCGAGCGGGTGGTTCAAAATGGAACTAAAAATCGTTAGCATCGAATTGAGATCGAAAAATGCGTACTCCCCACTCCATCGAACAGTTGTCAATCGACTTGTAGGATCGAATTTATATGTCAAATTTCACGATACTAAAAAAGGTACCGTGTTGCTATCGAGTTACAAGTTTTGGTTTTATTTTGTAAAGTTTTGCATTAGTTATGGCTCGTCTCGCAGCATTTTTTAATGTTTTGGAGGAAGCGCATCAAATAGACATTCGGGAAAGGCGTAATCTACAACGAATGCGTAGATACTACTCACACGCAGACGCTATGGATAACGAGGAATTCTAGAGGAATTATCGTTTATCGAAGGAGTTGTTTGAAGTGTTGGTAGATGAACTTACCATTGTTATGAAGAAACCCACCCGGCGAAGTGATATTTCTATCAGCAAGGTTAGTTTACTTACTGGGTATATTGTTTATAATAGCATTACATTTCATTCCCTATTACATATTAAAACTATTTAATTTCAGATTTTGTTAGCTCTTTCATTCTTTGCAACTGGAAGTTAAGTACCAAAGAATAGTGGGTCGTCCAAATGGGACAACAATGTCCCAACAATCTGTATGAAAAGCCATAAAAGGTAAAGGTTTCCTCAAACACAGACAGAAAGGAACATAATCAAGAGAAAGAGGAAGTAAGTATAACTGACCAAGTTAATATATTTACATGTGATGACATGACGGCCATGCCATAGTGATGTCACCAGCCTATATGCTATGTGAATTATACTAGTTGACCCAGAAGGCATCGCCCTTATCTTAACCCTTTGGCCGTGTAAAATCTGAGGATATTCAAGATAGATACATTCTCCAACCATTATAATACCATTCCCTCAAAACCATAAACTCTGTTATTATTCTAAACACTACTTCTTATATTTCAAATCATTCATCCAAATCCTTTCAGTTAGTAGGTACTTTAAGATTATGTCACTGTTTCATTTAATGTTTTGATTTCCAGGATTTTTCTAATTTTCATCAAATACTTAGTGTAGTTTCTAAGTTTATATGCATAAATCTTATACTATAAGATAAACACAATAAAATTATTTATTTCAGATCTTGATAGCACTTTTATTCTTTGCAACTGGAAGTTAATAAAGAATAGTAGGTCGTTCAAATGGGACAATATTATCCCAACAATCCACTCTAAAGCCATAAGAGAGGTTACCAGTGCCAAAATCATGTATTAACTAAATACATAAGGTTTCTTTAAACATAGACAGAAAGGAATATAATCAAGAGAAAGTAAGTATAATTTTGATCCAAATAGCTAGAGTTGTTTTTTAGTTTTTCTCATGCATAAATACAAACAAACAGACAGGCAGATAGTCAAAAATTTCATAAACTAAAGATTTGGCATCATGATTGATTTCTAGTGATGGAGGGTGGGTTCCATTTGAAAAATACAATACTATAGAGAGAAAGAGTATAGACATAATAAGTATGTACTTTTGTTTACAGGCGATTCAGGTTATGCTCAATAATATGTTCAAAAAGTATTGAACTTACAAGTTTGACTAGAATAATACTGATAAACAATGGAAAACATTGCACTGCTAGAAATACAGAAGATTAATGTATTGGACGACTAATTAAAGGTTGATGAAGATGTTTATTGAAACACTACACTCTTTTAATTTATTTGATATTTAATGTGAAAATATAAGTCTATCACAAATCAGATGATGGATACCATTCTCAACAAAAAGTTACACATCAGCTGTTCCGGCCAAAATAATCCTGTAATTTTAATTATTCTACTTTTTCATATCCTGACACTCCATTTTGGCTAAGCTGATTACAATGGAGATTATCTATTATGTTTCATTGCCTCTGCAATCTTCTCTGCACTTGTGGAAATTGTATTTGCCAGGTTGCCAATATTTTTATAAGCCCAAAACTGAAATCAATAGGTTTCATTTATTTACATGTAAGTAAACACACACACACACTAGTGAGCATAAGTTATTTATGTTTTACTGTAATTAAAGAGAAAGTTTGATAGATATAATGAAATAAAGTTTGTATTCTTGTATGCTTTTGCTTCTATGCACATGTGATATTAACTTTAGAATTAAGATGTTAATAATTTACTTTTGTGTATGAATAGTATTGATTGATAAAATAAATGAATATTTTCCTATTTTATTGGTGTTTGTTTGTACTTACTTTTGTCCATAACTTGGGTTCCCCTATGGCGTTTAAATCTCCTGCAATCTCGTCTCATTTGCATTTGGCAACGTGGCGTGCCTGCGCTGTTCGTGAGTAGCCTGTGACAACTCCTGGGTTATCTTCCAGCAATTGCACCAACATCTCCGTTTGCGAAAATTTTGGACGAGGTCGGAACATCGTCAGTTTGCTGAAAGCACATCACATTTATCATTTTCTATGTTAGCCAAAAGTGCATTGCATAGTGCAAACTATATTGAATTTAATACGTACCGTAAAGTATTGTTAATAGTTTTAAAATTACAACTCTGAGTTGCAATCAAGTTACTTGAAGTCAATCACACACGAGACTAGCCCGTAGGGGAGTATAACAACGAATAATAATTAAAATGCTAAAGGTAAGTTTCAATTCTCTGTGTTATTGTTCGTAATCCGAGCATCTCGTCTGGGACTCGTTCCACGTAGCGCAGCGATAAGCCGCTGCCATGATATCACGGGAACCTCTTGTTTATTGTTTACATAGAGTTATTAAACACTTGATTGTTTATCGGGAACGGGAACCTTTTTGTTTTGAAATACATCATTTGAAATAGACGCCAAATTTACTGTCATTCAATATGACATAATCATGGTCACAGATAAACTGTCAGTACTAGTTGTCACGATAAAGATTATAAAACAGTCAAAACAGAATTTTTTTTAAGGTTTGAATTAAATTAATTTTTATTTCTATGTAATAAACAAAATATGATAAGTTTATTTTATAAAAAATATTAAAATTTGTTGGTATTCTTATTATTTTCATGTTAAGATTCCTAAACTTCAGTCACGTGATTGTGACGTCATCAACCGGAAATGCTTAACGACGTTATCAGCGTTCGATCACAATTCGATTTAGAGTTTCAATTCGATTTGGTTCGGGAGTACCACTTTGAAATCGAATTCGAATCAGGATCGAGTTCGAATCAGGATCAAAATCGAATTTAAAACGTTTTCGGGAGTAGGCCTGCTGTAGGCCTACTCCCGACACTTTCGAGTTCTAAATCAATCGAGTTTGTTTCCGTTTTGCGTAAATTGGTACTCTTGAAACTCTATACTAGCGCACGATCGAGCGGGTGGTTCAAAATGGAACTAAAAATCGTTAGCATCGAATTGAGATCGAAAAATGCGTACTCCCCACTCCATCGAACAGTTGTCAATCGACTTGTAGGATCGAATTTATATGTCAAATTTCACGATACTAAAAAAGGTACCGTGTTGCTATCGAGTTACAAGTTTTGGTTTTATTTTGTAAAGTTTTGCATTAGTTATGGCTCGTCTCGCAGCATTTTTTAATGTTTTGGAGGAAGCGCATCAAATAGACATTCGGGAAAGGCGTAATCTACAACGAATGCGTAGATACTACTCACACGCAGACGCTATGGATAACGAGGAATTCTAGAGGAATTATCGTTTATCGAAGGAGTTGTTTGAAGTGTTGGTAGATGAACTTACCATTGTTATGAAGAAACCCACCCGGCGAAGTGATATTTCTATCAGCAAGGTTAGTTTACTTACTGGGTATATTGTTTATAATAGCATTACATTTCATTCCCTATTACATATTAAAACTATTTAATTTCAGATTTTGTTAGCTCTTTCATTCTTTGCAACTGGAAGTTAAGTACCAAAGAATAGTGGGTCGTCCAAATGGGACAACAATGTCCCAACAATCTGTATGAAAAGCCATAAAAGGTAAAGGTTTCCTCAAACACAGACAGAAAGGAACATAATCAAGAGAAAGAGGAAGTAAGTATAACTGACCAAGTTAATATATTTACATGTGATGACATGACGGCCATGCCATAGTGATGTCACCAGCCTATATGCTATGTGAATTATACTAGTTGACCCAGAAGGCATCGCCCTTATCTTAACCCTTTGGCCGTGTAAAATCTGAGGATATTCAAGATAGATACATTCTCCAACCATTATAATACCATTCCCTCAAAACCATAAACTCTGTTATTATTCTAAACACTACTTCTTATATTTCAAATCATTCATCCAAATCCTTTCAGTTAGTAGGTACTTTAAGATTATGTCACTGTTTCATTTAATGTTTTGATTTCCAGGATTTTTCTAATTTTCATCAAATACTTAGTGTAGTTTCTAAGTTTATATGCATAAATCTTATACTATAAGATAAACACAATAAAATTATTTATTTCAGATCTTGATAGCACTTTTATTCTTTGCAACTGGAAGTTAATAAAGAATAGTAGGTCGTTCAAATGGGACAATATTATCCCAACAATCCACTCTAAAGCCATAAGAGAGGTTACCAGTGCCAAAATCATGTATTAACTAAATACATAAGGTTTCTTTAAACATAGACAGAAAGGAATATAATCAAGAGAAAGTAAGTATAATTTTGATCCAAATAGCTAGAGTTGTTTTTTAGTTTTTCTCATGCATAAATACAAACAAACAGACAGGCAGATAGTCAAAAATTTCATAAACTAAAGATTTGGCATCATGATTGATTTCTAGTGATGGAGGGTGGGTTCCATTTGAAAAATACAATACTATAGAGAGAAAGAGTATAGACATAATAAGTATGTACTTTTGTTTACAGGCGATTCAGGTTATGCTCAATAATATGTTCAAAAAGTATTGAACTTACAAGTTTGACTAGAATAATACTGATAAACAATGGAAAACATTGCACTGCTAGAAATACAGAAGATTAATGTATTGGACGACTAATTAAAGGTTGATGAAGATGTTTATTGAAACACTACACTCTTTTAATTTATTTGATATTTAATGTGAAAATATAAGTCTATCACAAATCAGATGATGGATACCATTCTCAACAAAAAGTTACACATCAGCTGTTCCGGCCAAAATAATCCTGTAATTTTAATTATTCTACTTTTTCATATCCTGACACTCCATTTTGGCTAAGCTGATTACAATGGAGATTATCTATTATGTTTCATTGCCTCTGCAATCTTCTCTGCACTTGTGGAAATTGTATTTGCCAGGTTGCCAATATTTTTATAAGCCCAAAACTGAAATCAATAGGTTTCATTTATTTACATGTAAGTAAACACACACACACACTAGTGAGCATAAGTTATTTATGTTTTACTGTAATTAAAGAGAAAGTTTGATAGATATAATGAAATAAAGTTTGTATTCTTGTATGCTTTTGCTTCTATGCACATGTGATATTAACTTTAGAATTAAGATGTTAATAATTTACTTTTGTGTATGAATAGTATTGATTGATAAAATAAATGAATATTTTCCTATTTTATTGGTGTTTGTTTGTACTTACTTTTGTCCATAACTTGGGTTCCCCTATGGCGTTTAAATCTCCTGCAATCTCGTCTCATTTGCATTTGGCAACGTGGCGTGCCTGCGCTGTTCGTGAGTAGCCTGTGACAACTCCTGGGTTATCTTCCAGCAATTGCACCAACATCTCCGTTTGCGAAAATTTTGGACGAGGTCGGAACATCGTCAGTTTGCTGAAAGCACATCACATTTATCATTTTCTATGTTAGCCAAAAGTGCATTGCATAGTGCAAACTATATTGAATTTAATACGTACCGTAAAGTATTGTTAATAGTTTTAAAATTACAACTCTGAGTTGCAATCAAGTTACTTGAAGTCAATCACACACGAGACTAGCCCGTAGGGGAGTATAACAACGAATAATAATTAAAATGCTAAAGGTAAGTTTCAATTCTCTGTGTTATTGTTCGTAATCCGAGCATCTCGTCTGGGACTCGTTCCACGTAGCGCAGCGATAAGCCGCTGCCATGATATCACGGGAACCTCTTGTTTATTGTTTACATAGAGTTATTAAACACTTGATTGTTTATCGGGAACGGGAACCTTTTTGTTTTGAAATACATCATTTGAAATAGACGCCAAATTTACTGTCATTCAATATGACATAATCATGGTCACAGATAAACTGTCAGTACTAGTTGTCACGATAAAGATTATAAAACAGTCAAAACAGAATTTTTTTTAAGGTTTGAATTAAATTAATTTTTATTTCTATGTAATAAACAAAATATGATAAGTTTATTTTATAAAAAATATTAAAATTTGTTGGTATTCTTATTATTTTCATGTTAAGATTCCTAAACTTCAGTCACGTGATTGTGACGTCATCAACCGGAAATGCTTAACGACGTTATCAGCGTTCGATCACAATTCGATTTAGAGTTTCA
The DNA here is from genome assembly GCA_905147235.1 of Erynnis tages. NCBI lineage: Eukaryota > Metazoa > Arthropoda > Insecta > Lepidoptera > Hesperiidae > Erynnis > Erynnis tages. The sequence goes on from LR990074.1 coordinate 12,850,226, forward strand.
ATTCGATTTGGTTCGGGAGTACCACTTTGAAATCGAATTCGAATCAGGATCGAGTTCGAATCAGGATCAAAATCGAATTTAAAACGTTTTCGGGAGTAGGCCTGCTGGATTTAGGAATATCATACAGATAGGTTTTGCAAGATTTTTGAAAGTGGGAAAGTGGGAGAAAAGTTTAGTGAGCGGAGAAAATAGTGGCCACCATTCAAACAGGCAACGGAAAACTGTTGGATTCAGAAAGCCCAAATGGTGCTTGATTGATGAATGTAGATTGATAATAATTCTATTTCTATTAGTTTGTCTTATACCTATCTAATCAGCATAGGTGCAAAAAGTTGCCAAATAATCTGTTGTTTTGAAACGCTTTCGCTAAACACTTGTAAGGACATCAACATGACACAAACTATCAAAACCGGTGAAGGTCACCAATATTTTGTAGTAGCTAAATTAATATTCCAAAGCCAATTATTATAATTACATTATGTAAACGTCAAGGTCATCTTCTTATTTATTCAAAAATAAGTAAAAGGAGACCAGTTCACAGCACAGGCTGTGTTTATTAATTTCTCTATAATTTTGCAATTTCACATGGCAAGTAGCAACCCCACGCGAGAGTTTTATTTCTAAAACGAAATGCCCGCTTATTTGCGTACCACGCTGCGTGATCACCACGCATGCGCGGATCCAGTAATTCACTTGTTACCCCAAATTATAGTAACCGCCACCCCATGCAAAGAGTTCCAATAAAAATAAACGCGGCCAACAACGGCCATTTTCGTCTACAGATAAATAAGTGACGCGTAGGAGCGCACGTGTGACGTATGACAGCGGAATTTGGCGCGAAATATGTTTTTGTATTTCGAATTAAAACAATCTTTTTTACGAAATAATTATTGACAGTTTCAAACTGACTTTGTGTGTCCAGTGTGCCAAGTATGAGTGTGAGTGACTAATTTATCAGCAGTGATAACAGGTGTGTATTTTTGTTGACAATCATGTATCACTTACGACTATCAACAAGATTCTTTTCCGGTGTTTCAACACTGGATAGATATTTTAATCCTACCAATACCTATACATATTGGTCCCCAGTAATGTATCGCATTAAAGGTGGTTTTTTGAAACAATTTATTAATACATAGATAAATCTAGAGTGTGTTTATCCATGATTCCTGCGATCTAACGAATCCTAGTGTAGAGCTTTGCACGCGTAGTTTGAACGTAATTAACTTTTAGTTCCATTTGTTGGTATTTAATTTTAATTTATTTGCGGCACAGGGAGGTCTGTAAGTATTTTGACAATTACACGTTCCTTATATTGTCTTATATAAATTCCTTCAAACGTATACACTTAATAGGTATTTCATAATTTGTAATGGCTTATGTAGGTACTTAGTACTGATTTGCTTATAGCTTTTTAGCATAACCATAGAATAAATACTTACCTAAGTCACTGACTGTGCCTAGGTATCAAAGCTTTTGTGCTTAGCTAAGTTACAAGTTAAAATGACTTTAACTGTGGAGAACGGTAGAACGTAAGTAAGTGGTTTATTTACCAATGATTGAGGCCATTGCGAAATATTATTGCTAGGCACTGACAGTTTTGAAAGGCAGCTTAGTAAAATAGAAGTGATTTACACTAGGTAGGTATTATCGTTATTCTCAACCTGAAGATAATTATGTTTAACTTACGGGAAAGTGAAAACTTTAAAGATTCCCTTTTTCATAGAGCCAACCGAATATTGAATGAAAATATTCTGATAAAATAAGTTTTATAAGTCTTGTATGTAGGTCAGATTAAAAAATAAACCTTATTATCTTTAATTAAAATTTTCTTGTAGGTAAATATCGTGATTTGAACAAAATACTTGTAAAACCTTAAACTAATCCGTATTTAAACATTTTTCATTTTATTTTCTAATCAAAACTACTTACATGTCTTCTATTGAAAGGGTTATGATCTTGCATGAGTGTTCGTAGCTAAGTAGAGGTAGGTAGATCGAATGAATGGAATCTAAGTATTTACATTTCCAATACTACAAAAATTCATTTTATTTTCTAATCAAAACTACTTACATGTCTTCTATTGAAAGGGTTATGATCTTGCATGAGTGTTCGTAGCTAAGTAGAGGTAGGTAGATCGAATGAATGGAATCTAAGTATTTACTTTTCCAATACTACAAAAATTCTGACTCCAGAGGGTGTGCTCAGATCAACACTAAGCTTGAAAGCTTTTAGCAATAGATTCTCGGTTCATATCGATTTTATCACCCCTTGTTTGTACTTGTACCTACCCCTCTGCGACTGAGTTTACTTACATTCCTAATGGAATCAATGTTAGCTTTTTATTAAGCTGGCGTGCTAAACAAAATATTAGTTTTCAACAGTGTCTCATTCTATGCTATCCTATTAAAATCCAAAACCCATCAAAATCTACCAAACAATGTTGAATACAGAATTATTCCAATCTGTCCCCCGATTTTGTCCCCCCATTTAAATTCGTTTGTTTAGGGTTAAAAGAAATTTCATAGATCGAGGTCCTTATTCATTACAAAAAGTTATTAAGTACCCCAAACCGCTGCTTTATTTACGTCTATCTGTAAAAGATAAAACAAAAAGCAATACATTGTTATCCAAGCGAGTCGAATGGATAAAGGGCTTATCGGATTGCCTTATTGTTCCCGGTCGCCACGGACACCGCATCCGGTCCGGCGGGAACCTCGAAATGAACTCTTGAAACTATACGATTGAAAAAAAGAATAAAAAAAGATATTTTCTTCATGTAGATAAAATAAACAACAATACTCTTCATCAAATTCAGACACCAGAAAATAAAATGAACAAGCAAGATATTCATTAAATAATATTAAGCGTTAAGTTGAAATTTAATTATAAAACATATTATGTGAAGATATATATATTTTAGGATAAAACAAGTTATAATAAAACATATAGATAGGTACCTATTGTTAAACAAAAAAGTAGATTTTTTAAAATTTTTTTCCTATTGTTTCAGAGTTTGAGCTAGTAATGGCAACACTTCCAATATATGTTTCGCTGAGCAGGTAGGTGAATGCTAATGAAACAAATTGAAATACTGAATAATATTGAAATCCTTAAAACATTTTTATTATTGGGTTAAAACCATAATGTAATGTTTTAAGTTTTTGTTGTTTTCCTGTTTGAATTAGGATGTAATTGATTGTTCCATCACTACAGTGACCATTTACGTTATAAGTGGCAAGTCTTTTTAGCCTTATTACGATTTAGTTATCGTCTTTGAGTCTATTAATATCTACCTAATCGACTATATTACCTCGGGTAGCGTAATTTTATGTGATTTTAACGATTTCCACTCTCTGGTGTTGCCAGATCTCCCAAGAGGACGGGACGAGCAAACACGTGTCCCTTGTTCACGTAATTAGTGCATTAGTTATGTCGATTTTACGAGCTTTTTACGTAGCGTTAACACTTTTGTTATATTTTTACGGCAACACGACATTTATGAGTATTTTTCGAAATTTTCGTCTAGTAGATATATTTTAGTTTTAATGGGGTGTTATTAATATGTGTTAAAGTAAAGCTACTGGAGTTTTTGGAATGCCTGCTTAAAATACTTTTTTTATCTCTTAACTAATAAGACATAATTATTGTATGCCCGCATAGGGTAGACTGTTCTAAAGTTAGTATAAATTTTTGTAACATCTTTCTCATGTAACAGTCAACAATAAACGTATTCTTTTCTTTTCTTTCTTTTCTTTAATTTAATAATGACTGGTGTAATGGTGTTTGCAATTTTGGAGGAATCTGCTTAGTACCTATTTCTGTTGAATCATTGGAAATTTTCCTACTAGATAAATTAATTGTTTCAATACTTAAGCTTATGTTATTAATTTTTTAAGATTCACTAATTTTGATAATTTTTATGGTTTCGACATTTTAAATATCGTTGACAGCATAAGTGACGGGCGAGATAGGTAAAGCTTGACTGTTTTTTTTCATTTCATGCGAAAATTTGAACGGTTCACAGTGGATATGGCTCAGTGGATGCAGTAGAAATCAAGATTTAATTTTTATTAGCTTTTAAGCTTTTAAGCTAAAACATTCAACATCATATTTTATCAAATTGACAGTCAAATCGCGGGTTTGCGTTATGTCACTATCAAAAACAATTGGCAATACCCCCCAAACACAGCGTACTGAGTTACCGACATTGTTATAGTCAAAAGACCTACGTTCGTATTGTATATTGTTTGTAAGTATCGTTTAGTATGTGAGAAGTATTTCGAGTCGCCAAAATAGGCAATGGCGATGCTTCTGTTGAATTGATATACACACAGATATCAAGCACAGGGCTGTCAATATTCAAAACGAAAGCTCACTAACTTTTAAAAGAATTGGTCGAAAACTTTTTTTAACATCTAATTGAGTAGCACGAGAGCGAGCAGACTATACCTGATGTAACAATTTAAATTGCTGTAACTACTTGTGAAAAGAAATAATGGCTCATAAGCTTCAAAAACAATGGTACATTGGTTAGTAAAGCTGTTCGTGTTTTCACTGAGATATTGGTTTTGGTTGTGGCAAAATTTTAATGCTCTCATTTTAGTTCGACACATGCGTATTTGGAAGGTTCTGCTCGGGTCGGTATGACCTTGTTCACAGATCCTCAGTCCTCATAAGTACATAGCAAAGCACCCGCGTATAACGTCAGATAATATTTTTTTCTCTATCTGCTTGCACTTTTTCTACTAAATTATTGTGAAAAAATCAAAGCGCCAGCCCTACTTCCCAGCACGTCTTAGCATTTAGTTCCTTAACCGGAGGCAGGAAGCGGACGAGCTCGCAGGTTTCGTTCATATCAATGCTCCTGTAGGTATAAGTATAAGGTGTTATTGGCAATGGACACTGATACGCTTTGTAATGCGACGGCTTCCGTTCTGCCGGTCACTCAACTTGAAGACGTATAAAGTTTATAATGATAATAAATCACAAAAGTACATACTAGCTAGTTCGTAAAATTCGCAGCAGGATTAATTTAAAATCAATGATAAAAAGTATAAGTTACGCGATCTAAATTGCTGTTAGCATGCTGTATAATAATAATTAATACTTCAGATCGCCAAGTAGTCGAAAGTTAACTATTGTACTTACATATATTTTATTGAAATTTCACACGTCATTTTTGTCTATAGATACATATGTGCCTACTTTGGCACGATCGACTTATGGGAGTGTGCGTGGCGTGTTTTTTTTATAAATTTTACGTAAGTACTTCTAATGTATTTTATTTTAAAATATTAGATTTCTGCATTCTTCTCCTCGTAAACTTTAATTTATTGTGCCAATTTTCAAACTGATCCGTTCGCGTAGTGAGCTGTAAATTATACGTAAAATTTTCGCTTATTAGATTGTTAAAACTCTTTTATTTATTTACTGCTAACTCATAATTACCCGTTCAGCAAACAGTTAACATCTCTGTCCAATCTTTCTCCGTACTTATAATTACAACCGATATTTTCACGATAGCTTAACAAATGGAGATAAATCTTGCAGTTTTTTCAGCGCACTCATATATAATAATGCAACGCAATTTATATCAGACGGAATAATGGATGAATGCACGCAAGTGTTTTCCCACAAATAACTTATCAGGGTCTATTGGAGTTAAGTTCAACTAATATTGATACGATCGTATAGGATGATAAACGGTCGGGAGTAAAGCGGTGATATCTCAGGCTAAGAATTCGCATTCCACTCGAGGGGTTCGGTTTCGAACCTACCAACCCGCACCAGACCAGTGTGTAAGTAAGTAGTTAATAGAACTAGTGTCGTTTGATCAGAAAGGTTGGTTATTTTAGGAAAACAACATAAACGACCTACTTAATCTTAAGTCGTTAATAGTTAAATTCTAAAACTAAATAAATGAAATCGAGTAGGAACATTTTAACTTAAATTTTAACCGAAATAATATTACCATGAATTCTAAAATTACGAGTACCATCGTGTTTATGTCTTCACGGCGATGCGTTTCGAAGATGGCTGTCAATCAATCATTTTCGCGCCGTCAACGATCGGACATCGCTTCGCGCGCCTGTGGATAAATAAACAATACATAGGTATAATGCAGATATTTTGGAAAATATTTAATTAGGTACCAGGCTATTTCAGTCTCAAAATTGGACACTGATAAAGGATAAAAGATAAAAGATTAAAGGTTTTATGAAAATACTTACTTACATAATAATTATATGGAGGTCCTTGACTGGCAACAGTGGGAATTGGTATACCTAATCTCAAGTGGGTGTGGTAGGTATAGGTAATGCCGCGCTTTTTTAACGGTCACATTTTTCTAATAGGTTACCTATAGAAACAAGAGGCAAAATAAAAAATAAGCAGCTTAAGTGGGAAATTTAAAAACTTTTGTATCTACGAGTAATATTAAGTTAGTACAAATACGGCAAATGCATTAAATATTTTTCACCCAAACGCTAAATTACATAAAAAGCTCAGATATTTTCTTTGAAGGCTACATTTTTATTTCATTCTACCAAATATCTAATTGGTGAAAATAGGTAATGAGGTTGAGACGTGTTAATTAAATTAAGTAGATCACAAATACTTTTTCAAAATATTAAGTTTAAATTAGGAGGCAAATGTATTTAAAACTAATCAGCCAATCTATCGGCAGTAAAAAAACTTTGTTAAATTTTATGTAATATTTATTCTGAAAGCTAAATTTTTAATTAATTGCGTATCTTATTAGAAAAAGTATCAAGTCGAGGCGTAACAATTAGATTGCTTTTCCATAATAACTTGTTAATTTCACACTTCATTTAGCTCGCTCGGAGCACTAATTCGTTCTTCTCCCGGCTGTAGGGAACGCTCTGTCGGTTTTAAAACTAAAATTTCTAATTTATGGCGCTAATTCATCAACTTTTTCATTACTCAGAGGGTGAATGTAAAGCGTGTTTATTATTATTTTAAATAGACTTTGTTTACATTGTTGTTACTTTTTTAATTTATTGGCTCTCATTTTTTAAATTTGTACTACTAACTAATCAAATGACACATTACATTACATTACAGTAGAAACAGACAGTTGAGAAATAATGCGTGAACGTAAATAACATAATGTAGGCTATTAAGATGTCGGTTTGAGGTTAGACTGAGCACTCAAGATTATTCTTCCAAAAAATGAAAAATTTAATTAAAAATGTACATAACAATTTATTTAACAAGTGATACAAACACGGACAAAGGGTGTCTAAAACAGTGACCGGAAGTAAAGATAAACCTGATAAACAGAGGAAACATGCCTAAGCACTTTTTGTGACGTTTAAAAATAGAGAATGTAGCAAATGAAGCCACAGGAACTCAGCTGACAGCGAGACAGACTGACACTTCGATACATATTTTAAGGATAATAGTATATTGAGGGCTCCGTATAAAGTACAAAATGCCAAACCGGTACTAACCGGAACTTGGTAATGGCGGCACCGGACGTGAGCAACCTGCTAACTAGTTCGCGTACAAATCTTTTTGTAGTTTCTGGTTAACATAAAATAATAAAAATAATTTAAAAAATTAAACCGACTTCGAACAAGTATGAAATAAAATTTGTTACATAATTTTCTTAATGTAAAGTATACTCTTAAAGGGCTTACTATTTTTTGCGGTCGAATTTCTTAGACAAAGGACAATTTAACAATGAAATACCTCTTAAAAAGTGAAGGAACAAATTCTATATTCAAAAGAAAAAATAATAAAACAAACAACATATATACTTATATAATGACGAAAAGTTGATTAACAAAGATTTGATAAATGTCAAATTAGAGAGGAAAGAGAGACTAAAAAGAAAACAAAAATAAAATAATCAGCACATCACATGCCAAAATAGTTATAAAAATACCTTGGTTATAGTCGATAGTAAGAATTTTACTCGCTTGCTGTACAAAAAGCGTGCAAATATATTTTTAAAATTTTATTTATTGTTGCAGGATACCATTTTTTTCATTTTCAGTTCATTTATTGGTCATCATATAAGGCAGACAAAGAACCTTCGTTATATTCTGAGTAATCGATTTTTGAACCTTAATCGATAATTTTATACTGTCCGTTCATTTCGTACCTAACAGTGGACCCTACCTTATTGGGCAGGGCAGTCAACTTAAAGATTATTTACTGGAATGGTCAGAATCGTTAATGTAGGGAATTAAAACTCAGAAAATTACATACTTTATCACTATTCAATTTGGACGATATTTCGGGATCCTGATAAAAATATATTAGTAGGTATTATAGTTGACGTCACGAGTGGTGAGCACATTTCATTGGTCGGTTTGACATTACTGCGCTGCGGTGCACACGATTGGTTCGACAAACGTCAGTTCGTCAGTGTGCGTCGTCTATTGGTCCAGCGCGTTTTTTCGGCTGCTGTAAGTACATCGGCCGAAAATATACAATATCCCTATCACTGAAAATCTGTGCTCACAACTTATGACGGTTACTATTATTATAGTAGTCTTCGTATTCAAGTCTGTATCGCGGTTCTCGATTTAATGTAGTTTGTTTTTTTTTTCACTTGTCATTTTTGGTAAACAATCTTTAAATGTTTTATTTTGCAATTAAAAATAACGCAGACACATGTCCTTAAATGCTAAAACAAATTCCTAGTAACATTAATTTATTTTTAAAGCAATTATTACTTTTTTTGCAATAAAACGTAGTGCCAAGATTGTTTACCAAATAAGACAAGAGTAAAAAAACGGACTGTAGACATTCCATTTAATACCACGTGTTGGTTAACTTTCATATTAGCGGTTAGTCCACAGTTTACTTACAGTCGCGTGCGTCTGCAGAGCGGAAAATTCGATTGAGATGAAACACACAGACGGTTCTACACATCCGACGAGTGTTCTGGAAGGAAAATTATGAGCAAACGAAAATTTAGAGAAATAAACATTAAATAAAATTTTGCTATTTAATTTTATTTTTACTATTTAATTCGCTGAGTTCAACGTAATACTTATTTAATGAGTAATGAGTCGCCTAAAAGTTTATTTAATTTCATTATTTGTTTGCTGTCTTTGTGTTTGTGCGCAAAGTTTGTGAGGATGGATGGATGTTCGTTATTCCTTACGCAAAACGGCTGAACAGATTTAGATGAAATTTGGTGCATGGGTAGATTAGACCTGGATAAACATAGAGTATCCGATACTTTTTATCCCTCTCTGGGTCAAATTCTTAGGTTAACGTCGACGAAGTCGCGGGCAGAAGCTAGTTTGTGTAGAAGTGTAGAGCTGGCCTTACGTGCAGGAAGCGACAATCCTGTCTCTAATAGCATTGGACGTATCAATTCGTGACTCGACATTAGGAATTCGTGAGAATATGATGATACTTTGTTAGTCTCTGTTGATTAACTAAGTGTGTTGCGGAAAGTAGATCACATTTCTTCTGTTTTATTGAGGGACTAACTAATCAGAGTATCGTTATCTGTTACCATTAGTAAAATCAAATATTTTTTTTGTCTTTATAAACAATTTTATTTTTGCTTTTAAATATACTTCTGTTTCGCTGAAATAAACGAATATTGATTCTGTTACGTCCCTAGACGACATTGTGTTACAATGAGAAGGATGTAGGCCCTAGTCCTTCACGCTGGCCTTATGTTGGTGAACTTCACATGCTTTTGAGAACATCATGGGCTATTACCGTTATTTCCGACTACATTACCTACCGAAAATGTGCAAATAAAGAGATAACTAATGTATTGTGATTTTTAATCAATAAAAAATAAAAGCCTTTGATCAATCTCTGTCAAATCACAAGCTTTGTGTGAATGCATTATAAATTCATGATTTATAACTAAAAGGGGATCCTACGTCGCCAAAATCGTCGCCCACAGACATCGCAAGGCATTAGGCACTTGCCTTATCCAGTAACTTGTACTTGCGCGGGAATTTTTTTGTTTTTATTTTTTAAAGTTCCGTACAAAAATGTGCCAATGGAACTTTGATTAACCCAAAGCAATGTAACCATACTAATCAAACTGGTATCACAGCGGTGTATATTTTTAAACAGTTTGAAAAAACTTACTGACTACACAGTGGTTAATATAGCGACAAAATAATTTAGAAAATGCAAGAAAATTAAAAACAAGGGTTTTCCGATACAAAAAATCAGATTATCTTCGTCTGTTACCATTTAAACCACTTTCAAATTTTCACTATGTTTATTTTCAGTATATTTGAAAGTGTTGTTTTAAAAACATATAATGATAATAAATCAAGAAATTAAGCTTCTTACTGACACAGATTTTTTCGTTGCGGAAAATTTTCGTGTATTACATAAACCCGATTCTTACTTGACTAAGTATGTATTTTTTTTTCATTTTGCATCTGATTAGTGAAATACCTAAGGTCGCCAAAGGCATTTGGCGCGGTTAGTTGTGTGTAACCGTATTTAATATGCGTGAGAATTTCTGATAATCTGACTCTGTTAAGGCGTTGGAGTCAACTGTGTGGGTGTTACCTGTAATACTTGTAATAAGTGATGGCAGACCCCAATTTGAGTTAAGCTGAAATTATTTTTAACCGACTTCAAAAAAGGAGGACGCTCTTAATTATTGTTTTGTATGATTTTTTGTTTTTTATGTTTTTTATTACGTTTGACGTGTAATGTTTCATTATAAGCATTCGGCTATGATCTCACTTGAATTACCTACCTACTACTAATTATTTATTTACAAAAGGATTTTAGCGTGCAAAATTTTTAAAATTTAATTTTGCGCATCTTTCTATTATGACTTAGAATGAAATACTTAGTAAATATTATCCGTAGATTATTTTTAACAGCATTTGAAATTTAATGTATAAAAATTGTATTTCTATGTTACTTCGTTGACAACTATTGAGGAAATTTTAAAGATATTGTTAGATATTTGAAAACGAGAACGTTATAAGTTTTTAATTTCCAAAGGAAGTTTTTTAGCACGCACTCCGAAGATATTCATAAGTGACATCTTTGTAGTCCACCTTACAATTACGTACCTATATAGGTAGGTACTGTTCTCTTATGCGGTTGTGAAACCAGTAATATTTTGTTTACCTATAACTCGTAGGGAGATGTCACCGACTTAATTTGTCAAAAACATAACACCCGGCGGCAAACACGTTTGTTACTGCTAGTAAATAAATTAACCAATTCACCAAAACTTATTTAGATATCAGTAGGTATCAGCACCCAAATTACCAAAAACGCATCCACTCGGTAAACTTCTTTGTTCTATCTCCTATTCGTAACGCTGAAGATGTTATCGTTACCCTTGAAGACGATTCTCGGTAAGAACAATTAATTATTTTTATAGGACCATAACCCTAGAGTGTGTCATGTCTCGCGTCGCTGGCTTTGAGGCATGCGTGCTTAGGGTTGCTACGGGTTACTTTAAAAAAAAAGTTGTTAACGCGGCTTGCGGTAGTTGGTAATGTAAGCATTTATAGGTAGGAACCCTAGAAATAAACACGCAAGGAAAAAGAGTGCAATTTCTTTTCGACTTTTTCGACGTGTTTGCGCGTGAGCACAGAGATTCAGGATTTTTTAATAAACGTTTTATCCTGTAGGTATGATGCACGCAAACTGTATAGTATAAGTATCTTTACACATTTTTTCATGGGATTAGACTGAAAATTTGCACGTGATATGCAAGGCAACGCGGCCTAACCGTGTAAGGTTATTTTAATTAATCATAAATTATTAAATAAAAGAGTGATATTAAATAGAAAAGCCGAAGAATCCTGTTCAAATTCATCTGATTAATTGACTTAAGCGGTGATAGCCCAGTGGCTAAGAATTCGGCTGTACTACGCCAGCGTGGTGGACTAAGGCCTACATCCTTTTCATTGTGAGAGGAAACCCGACCGCAGGGTCGGGTTATTAACGGGTTACAAACAGAATTCACTCCCAAAAAGCCTAAGTATATTCAATTAGTCTGGTTTAATTTAGTACCTAAAAGTTTGATCTGACATTTGATATGACATTTTGTTTATTTCTGAAGCTTAACAACCCTATCCGTGCATCCTGATTTACATAATTACTGCGATTGTCTTTGTGTTCGTTAATCTCGATTTTATATATCAACGCTTACCTACGTATACGCTGGGAAACTGAATATTAAACAAAAAATTCGGCTAATGGCATCTGTTTATTATTAACTTAACTCAATGATTATGTGGGCCGAACACTTCTTGGAAATATTAAACGAATATTGATATATTTACGATAATACGATCCTAATTTACGTATGTCCTAAAAGGATGAGGAGCTAATAATATGCCTTACAGTTCGTGGGATTGAATTTTCTTGCACGTAGCCGTGGATTAAAACCCATAGGACACAATTTTTCACCTGACATGACAAAAACACGACATCTGGGGGCACGGCGGTCGAGCAGAAAAGCGGCACGGCCGTACTATCATTTCAAGCAATTCAGGCTATTTTCGACTCCCTATAACGTATAAATAAACACTGAAATGACAATTAACCACATCACGTCACCTTCAAGTGCGTGTGCCGTTCCGTCAGTTCCCATGCTTTCTTCCCGACAATGTCCCCCGCGCCATTCACATCGGTTTCTCTTCAATTACCTGTCACGGCTCCCATTGATTTCTTGCGGCGTCTACAATCACACAAAACGCAAAAAACACCTAGCTAAGTATGTATATTCAACATTAATATAATCATTATAATTGGTGTGGAGAATAATAGTGTGCGTTTAATTACCTACTGTTTAAAGTTAGATTATTATCTATGTGTAAAAAAAATGACTTACAATATTATTCAAACGATGTGATTTGTTCTAGAACAGGAAGAATTTATACCTATTGGTTATCTGTAGAATTTAGAAATGAGTGTCGAAACTGCACATTCACAGATCATAACATAAATAAATTTAAATAGCAGCTATTCAGTGGTCAGCCTATTAAAAATTAAAACGCGTTCCTAATTTATAATGTGATTTTTAATCTGTGCAAATGAAACAATGCTCCACTCACAATGCATATCCTGTGCATAATTTGAAATAAATGCATAATATGCACTCAGTAGGAATAAGTGGCAGTTTATCGTAAATTGCGATAGTGGCTTTTGTCTTCAAAAATTCACACGCTGGTTTTAAAAGAAACGCAGAGTGGATGATCTGATAAGTACTGTGTAGAACTTTATGGGAATTTAATAATTTCTTGACGTTTACACCTCTATTATTAATACCATAATAATTATTAAAACCTACTTTTGAATAAGTACATAAGTAAATATTATTTGTTATTGTGTGTTCAATTTAAATATACAAAACAAGAACATACACACTTAGAATTATGAGTTTGCCGAAAAATTAACCAATTAACTAGCTTTCGAGACTCATAAAGAAAATATTTTTGTCAAAGATTTTTTTTTTAAATTGATATGTTTAATCTTTCACAATCGCAGTAGTACCGTTAATTGCAAGGAATGCATTTTTCTATATCAGTGCAAAATTATTGCAAATCCGTACATTCCACAGAATGCGAAACAACTTTACAGTTCTGTCATTAAGTTTAATATTGAATGCTGAAACTATGAACGTAAGTCAATGTCTCCAATCCACATTTAGTGGACAAAGGTCTGTTCGGATGTCTATCTTAATTCCATTTCGTTTTTTTCACTCAATCCCCATCTGACGTTTTATTTCTTGCATTTCGAATCAAATTTATTGTCGACTAATCTAAACAAAACACTGAATACTACACACTAACATTAAACTAAAAAGATTGCAGGAACCATTTAAAGTCAGGTGGAGCAGTCAAAAATTCATGTAGATCTTGAACTTATATACGTACATCCGTAGACTAATGGAAATTGTGAAAACCCCAAGTCCACAGTTAGCGTAGCCACACCAACACCGGACACGAGTGCTTACGTCTTCAAACGAGTGGTTACCACAACTGCTGGTCATCGCCATACTCTGCGTTCCATGCGAATGTCATGCTCTGGGGGTTTCACACGTGGTCATTTAGGCGATTTACACACTGCCCCGCATCACGCAGCGTAGCGCGGGAATGCGTCTAGCGTTGCGTTATCTGTAAATATTTCCATTTGTGTAGAAAACAAACACAGTCTAATACACAGATAGCCTAGTCATACTGCACCATAGAATAATTCATACTTATTTTGAAAAGAGTGCTGGGAGTTTTTTCCCGCACGCTTTTTTTTCCTTGTCCTACGTTTTGCCTGAGGGGCGATCAAAGCGGATGTTTGTATAATGTTAAATGTATGACGTTCATTAAGTGTGCATATATTGTACCTAATAATGAATAAAAGCTTTTGAGTTTGAATTTGAGATAACGCATCTGCATGTACGCGCGTTTTCTATACAAATTGACGCGCATCCCCGCACTACGCTGCGTGATGCGGGGCAGTGTGTTAATCGCCTTAGTCCGAAACATATTAAATGTTAGCTAGTTCTTTGTGTTGGAATACATAGTCCGACGATATAGTCATTAGACTACTCATTTGTCATGGGTATCTAAGTGTTATGTAATGTAGGTAATTATTTTCTTATTTTATATTTAGCCATAAATTAATTAACTATCTTTAAAAACCAACTTAACAATATTAAGTAAAAATCTGTGTTAAGTTGTGCATAACCTATGCTTCGATACTTAATGAATTACTTCCCTATTGAAGACTAAAATGTTCAACTAGAATTAACTGGTTTAGCAGAGACAGTCAATACATAAATAAAAAAAAAACATCATGACAGCAGGCAAATAATTTGTACTTACCTTTTAAATTTAAATCGTTTCGATTTAGCCAAGATCCATTATTTATCTTTTATTCAAAAGTCCGATTCTGATGGCGGGAAAGAAAAGACAGGATCTATACATAAATGTTCAAAATGGCTTTGATTTTACTGACTTAGCAGATACAGTCAAAAAATTTTATCGCCCAGTTTCTATTGATAGCAAAACTCTTAATCTTGTCTAATAGTGGTAGTCTGTGCATTATCAAGTCATGTGTCCCTATGCAATCGTCTGCTTTCAATCACTTTATCTAATCGTAAATTGTTATGTTTAGGGTTTAGGGGAGATGTTTATCGCACATTTACCAAACTTTATCGACGGTTTGCGATCCCCACACGCCGGGTCGTTGTTTTTACAGAACTTAATTAACGATAAGTACAACAAATGAACATCGGTAGCAATTTAAATTTCAATCCTACTTAACGATTGTTAATCACGTTTGTAATTACCACTGAGAGCATTAAGGACTACAGATAATCCCGGAGTTGTAAAAAGCTTAAGGTTGCATTTCCTTTTATTAAAAGTTAAAACATCGCTTGTTTTTGCCCGTTATTGAGCTTTAACATGGCTTAAGTACTTATTAATTGGTATGTTAAGGTTTTGGCAAATATCATCGTATCACTCTACAGTCTGTTAAAAGGCTACTGCTTTCCTGTTCTCTTTGCTAATTGAAATATTAACAGTACCTATTGAAAACTCCGACTTTTAGCATTAAAAATGTAATTCAATTAAACTACACTATAGGTAGGTAATTATAAAAACTATTATTCGAAGTAAAATAGTAAAAATTTGATACGTAAAATAAGTACTCGATTAGGTACTTACTTTACTTTTTACATTTAATTACCATAAATTTCAGAACGCTTCCGGTATAGGTTTAGTATACCCTCCATCGAGGGCTTTATTGATATTAAAAGTAATTTCACAAACAATCATTTAAGAAAAAACTGACCGTCCGAAACAATTTGCATTGACTTTTGAGACAATAAAATGTTACTTTATAAATCGCCAT
This sequence comes from Erynnis tages, assembly GCA_905147235.1. Classification (NCBI taxonomy): domain Eukaryota; kingdom Metazoa; phylum Arthropoda; class Insecta; order Lepidoptera; family Hesperiidae; genus Erynnis; species Erynnis tages. The sequence continues at coordinate 12,866,075 of LR990074.1, forward strand.
GTAATCGCAGTTTTCCGGTAAATTAAGATTTCTGTGTTCGAAATTCAAACACAGCAATGTTGATCGCTGATCAAGTTTCAATACGATGTAAATATTACTTGATAAATATGACTTTGAGGTGCTGATGTAAGATGTGGATGGATGCTTCAACTGAACTGCTTTACTTATAATTTGTACTATCGCTATCACGTTCGACCCTATCAACCGTATAGTAACTGAAACCATACGAGTAATAAAATCTACATACCAGTGTCTTCAGCATCGTCTGAGTCGTCGTACCGTACACTAAACATTATGATTGCCAGTAACCCATTAATGACCCACTACAGGGTCGGGTCTCCTTCTCGTAATGAAAGGGATGTAGGCCTTAGTCCACCACGCACCACTACTGCGGGTTGGTGGACTTCACATGCCTTTGAGAACATTTTTTTTTGTGAACTCTCAGGCATGCAGGCAGGTTTCCTCACGATGTTTTCCTTCACCGTAACAGCAGGTGATATTTAATTTCATAAATCGCACATAACTTTTATTACAAAGTCATTGGAGCGTGCCACTGGGATTCGAACACGGACCCCTCGATTCGAGGTCGAATTCTAAGCCACTGGGCTATCACCGCTGCATTATGATTATTCATTACTAAGAAATATATCAGTCCGTCTGACATTTTACCACATTAATGGCTCATATTATGTCAGTATCACTTCCGATACTAAAGGCACACGTTAAATATACGAATACTTTGATGATGACCAGTAAATAATATATATAGTATAAATGTGCTAATAAACGTTTTGTCTTTGTCTTCGTTTTTGTCTTTGATTGTGTTTTTGTTCGGGGCATTGAAGATTTTAAAATGGATTGATCAAATGCTTTGCAATATCACGTACGTCATGGGTTAGCTTAACCCATATTCGTGCAAATAAACGTCTTTGTCTTTGAAGTTTTTGCGGCGCACGCATGCAGACTCCGAACAAAATTCCTTCGGCGAGTTTTACCACCTGCGAACGGCAAACAGTATGTCGACTAATTACGTATCTTGGCTCAGCAAACCGTTATCTCGATCCATGTCGCGCATGATACACTTAGCGTGTGAGAAACGCCATGCTTTTGTTCGTATTGTGTGTTTTTCCGCATTTTTCTAGCACCCTTTAAATGCGGGTATGAATAGTTTCATTATTATAATTTCATTCAATAGTATAATAGTATGAAAAGTTCAATAGAAAAGAGACACTCAGGAGGCAATGTCAGGAAGCCATTAATGATCCACTACAGTCGAGTCTCCTCTCACAATGAGAGGGATGTAGCGCGCCGTGAGTAAAAGCATACCAATTCACATTGAGGTAGCATGTTCTTCACGTTTTTAGTGTGGAATTCGTTTTATTATTTAAGCTAATTTATTCATACCTATAATCTCTTCGTTGTATTTGGTTTGCTCCACTTTATTTATATTTTCAAATTGTTTTTGTATCTTGTATTGTATTGCAGCCCAGGAAGTAAAAGGTGACTGTCCTGGGTAGGTTACAGCACTGTTCCTGTTAGCATTCCGCCAAAGCTCGTAAAACTCTAACAATGGCAGCACCTTGCATTTCCTGCTATATTCTAAGCTCGAAGGTATTGAAATCGTTGATTTGATTCGACCACCTTGCGTAGAAGTAACGATGTTAAATCTTCGTGAGCTGAAGGCCGTAGGTATATAATATATCTCTCATTATTATATTGGCGTTGTGTTTGTTAAAACCAACCAGGATTTCTAACATGATGGTTGTATGCCAATGAAACAACAAAATGGGGACACGATAGTGCTGCCTTGATAACTCTGTTTAAAACTGCCAAATATGACAATTATTATGTAGCCAGAATGAAACCATTATGATACGATTATTTTTCAGACACTTCCTACGACAGAAAAAGTCAAAATCTAGACGCTGTTTGTAGGTACTTGCCATACAAAAAGGATTGAACTTTTTGATAATAAAATAAATTTAACTTACTTAATTGTTTACCATCACCTAGCTATCTGGCGGAGAACGCAGTTTCCTACCTATACCTCGGATTAAATAGTTCCTGTTAGATATCCGCGTAGAATCGTAAAGCTCAAACAATAGCTACTGCGGGGATTACCTACTTCCTGCATCACTCTTGGTCGTTTAATTAGTTATACGGCTAAATTAAGCACATTTAGCAACACTGGGTTAGCTAGCCGATTAAGCATAGAGAAGTCACGAGGAATAAAAATAATGTTTGCTTCAAATAAAGAGTCTCAGGTGACCACACCTCTCCAACCGAAACACAAGACATGAAACTACTTCACTATGAGGTAATATGGTGACGGAGAATCAAATTGTTTTACTAGGGGTAGGTTACCTCCGAGGGAACTAGTTACATGTTTATTATTTATGGTAGAAGGCTTCGGAGGATAAGCCGCGTATTCTAGCTATATCTATTACTAAAACCTCGTTAGAAGTTCCGGTAAAGTATTGACACAGATTAGGCTAGCCGGTTTTGCGACCAAGGTACGTACATAAAATCTATTAACAAAATATAATTTCAGGCATAGACTATGGGGCAACAATAAATTAGCATCTAAGCAGGATAAACGCAATATTTTGCGTTTCCGGTCGAGGTTAGGGTGGCCAAGCACTAAAATACAAAATACGGGCTTTGTACATATTTTTAACATTGTCTAGAAGATAATGTACCTACATTACATAGTTACCCATTGTCTAACGTGTGACGTTCGGAAAAGCTCCACAGACTATTAACTAGAATGAACAACATCAATTTTGACGTCACTTTGATAGGACTTAAAGAAGAATCTTGGTTATGTTTCTGTTAAGGTTTCTCAGTAACAGAAATTTAAACTAAGATAATTTCTTATTGTAGTTCCATAACAATTAAATATTTCGCAGGGCGGGGACGTCCATCCAGATTTTAAGTTTTTATTTTGAGTAAAAACCCAAAATTTATATGGCGCAGAGTGGCGAACAGAACTAAAATTATGGAACCCCTACTCGCATATGAGTCACCAAAACAGTGATTTGGGAAATTCGGATGCTTTTTGCCACTCTTGAAATATCCGGTTTCGAGACAGGTTTGCCGGTTTACAGTTGGATTGGAGACAGGTCCGGTAAACTAATTACCTACTACTTAATTAAGTAAATTGACACATTCTTTTTATAAAATGAGCTCATGATACGTTGTAGCCCGAGAAGTTTAGAAGCTATTCTAAAGTATTATGGATCTAGGAAAGCTTCTAAATATGGTAGGTAGCCTACCAGAAAGAGAATTTTTTCAGTTCATTTCCTTACTTGAAATATCCTACTACTATTATAAATGCGAATGTTTCTGAGGATGGATGGATTTTGGATGAAATATGGTACACAGATAGATTATAACCTGGATTAACATATAGAATGCTCTTTATCCCTGTTTCGGTCAAATTCTCATGTCCACGCTAACGACGTCGCGGTCGGAAGCAACAATTAAGTAGTCACGAAAGAGAGAAGAAGTTCAAAACTCTACAAAACTAAAAACTCGAGGACCCGAAACGCAAGTGGCCAGTTACTAGAAGAGACAAGTGTTGCTAGTAAAGCGCGTACATTCCCGACACATACCCCAGGCGCCGCACAGCTGTTCCAGGTACTACGGTAAGGATGGGTGCCCACTAGCCCTTTAGCCGTTTACCCGGCAGCTTTAAAAGACTGCCCTTAAAATAGGGTATTACGGCCTATGTCAAAAAGCTTTTGACATAGGCCGACAAAAATTTTTGACAAAAATTGAAAAAAAATTTTTTGCAAACAAATATTATGTAAAAAAAGACTTTTCAATTTAAATTTCAAAAATCCCCGCGAAAACACGGTCTCGGCAGTCTCGGCGCTACCGCCATGCTAGTGACGTCACTCGCAGTGTAAACAATATTCATCTCATATGACATCTCAGTAAAGGAAGAAAGTTATACTCCATTGTTTATTTACACTGCTAATGACGTCACGCCGATAGCTTTGATGGCGTATAGCGTTTTTGACATTTGAAAAACAGATTAACAAACCTGAATTTTAAAATTGAAATAATAAATGTATACTACATTTTTTAGAACAGAAATCACCATTTTTCACTTGCTTTTAACAAAATCTATCAATATTTCATAATTTTGGATTTTTCCTTGCATGGTGCGAAATACCCTATTGCCTTAAAAACTGCCCCAGAGCAACGAGTATTTTCAGCTCCAACATATTACCAATCCAAACACAAGAATTGATAAACCCGTCGTAGGTATAGCAATATGTTCTTCTTGTCTTCTGTTTCGGCTGCTGAGGTATGGGTGCCGAGAATACTTTATTTGAGGCGAACATCTTAGTCCTTCTGATATAGGTATACGATTTTTTTCTTTATGGGGTATAATTGAATGTGGGTATCCATCGGCTGCAGACATGCCTACTTGTCAGTAACCCATTAATGACCCACTACAGGGTCGGGTCTCCTCTCACAATGAGAGGGATGTAGGCCTTAGTCCACCACGCTGGCCTACTGCGGGTTGGTGGACTTCACATGCCTTTGAGGACATTTTTTGTGAACTCTCAGGCATGCAGGTTTCCTCACGATGTTTTCCTTCACCGTACCAGCAGGTGATATTTAATTTTATAAATCGCACATAACTTTTATTACAAAGTCATTGGTGCGTGCCATTGGGATTCGAACCCGGACCCCTCGATTCGAGGTCGAAATCTAAGCTATCACCGCTTTCTGGGCTATCACATGCCTACTTAATTACTTACTATTAAAGAACCTTCAAAATCAGCAAATGGCCAGTAAGAAGTTAACTTTACGTCTTAGCAGGTATTCTATCCATATGCGCCTATCCTAATGGATCTAGTCATAGACAGATGTCCATCAGAGATCACGTTTGCATCCAACTAGTTACCGAACCGGTTCCTTTATTTATATCCGATCGGTACTGTAATTATTTCTTTTAACATACCTCTGAACAGATACGGAGGCACTTCTAGGAATATTTTTTGCTTCACTGTAATGTTGAACGACCTTCAACTTTGCAGTAAAATAACTGTCTGGCAGAGAAACTAATAGTACAAAAAATAATACAAAAAAGTCGGATAGTAAATAATGGCTAAGAATTTGGTCTTCAGACTCGATGAGTCCAGGTTTAAATCCCAGTGGAACGCACTAATGACTTTTTTACTGTAAAAACACCAGACAAACAGGCCACCAGATGGAAAGTGGTCAACGTTGCCTACAGACACGGGCAACTTCAGGGGAGTCGAAAGTGCGTTGCCTTGACGAAGTGCTCCTTTTATGCCATTTTGAAGAACCTTATGTCATAGTCCCTTGGAAACACCGATGACGAACGAGAAAATCGAACTGTAGACGATTGCGACATACTCGTAGGTAAATATGCGGGTGGACGTTCTTAAAAGTAATGCTGTAACAGTGGAAGAAAAAATATCGTAAAGAAACTTGCATGCTTGAGAGTTCTCCAAAATCTCAAGGCATGCAGACACTCAACAAAATCCCTTAGCATCGCTAGCATGCCCGTTTGCTACTCGATTCCAATTTTGAAAACTGCCCATAAATAATATTTGTGTCGATAAGGAAAGCCTTCCTCATACTCATAAAAATATTAATATTTTTATGTCAACGTCGATGTCGCGGTACAATCGTCCCTAATTTTTTGTGTAAGCTCGTTGGAGTGAAGACTGGTTAATCCACAATTCCTTTCTCTTGACATCTGCAATTAAAAATGAAAGCCTCATAACTGTCGCGCAAGGACGGGTTATGTGACGGATGAATTTGATAGGCTTTATTTTTTTGTATGCTGGACTCGATGACAAGAAAGGGGACCTTGTCCGTAACCCATCATTGACCCACTGCAGGTTTGGGTCTCCTCCGGGATGTAGGCATTAGTTCACCATCCTAAGAATATTTAATCATTCTCCATAATTATGTCGGCGACAGGAAAGTTTCAATTGGCCAAGTAACAATTTTTACAGAATGTGTATTATATACTTTGAGCGCTTTGACAAGGAATAATAGGAATAAAATAAAGTAAAAAATAAGTCCACCAACCCGCATTAACCCAGTGTGGTAGACTAAGGCTAAGTTGCAAAGGTAAAAAAGGAGGCGCAGAATTTGTTGACGTGTTCGCTTTGGTTAAGCCCAATTTGCGAAAATACTGAGGGCCTAAGAAAAAGAGCACGAGACACAGAAGCCGTCATAGGCAAAATAACTGTGCATGCGTACTAGGGTTCTGAGTTCGAAAAGAACTTTGAACTCCTACTTTAGATTTGGTTGTCCATGACCCATAAAGAATAGGGTATTACGGCCAATGTCAAAAATCTTTTTATATGAATTTGTAAGTCATAAAAGCCCATAAAAAATTGTAAAAAAATTTTTTGCAAACAAATATTATGTAAAAAAAGACTTCAATTTAAATTTCAAAAATCCCCGCGAAAACATGGTCGGAAATATATAGTGACGTCACTCGCAGTGTAAACAATACATCTCATATGACATCTCAGTTAAGGAAGAAAATTATTTTTGCGAAAACAAAATGAGTTCCAGTCCTTATCGTTGGTGTCTCTTGGCGGTGTTAAAGAAAACTGAGAAATCGAAAATTATCAATAAAAAATACAGGTCAACAAAGACTCCATTGTATATTTACACTGCTAACGACGCCGATAGCTTGCATGGCGTATAGCGTTTTTGACATTTGAAAAACAGATTAACAAACCTGAATTTTAAAATTGAAATAATAAATGTATACTACATTATTCAGAACAGAAATCACCATTTTTCACTTGCTTTTAACAAAATCTATCAATATTACATAATTTTGGATTTTTCCTTGCATGGTGCGAAATTCCCTATTAACCGGATCAAATCACTGTGTATATTGCAAACACAGTATAAATTGAATTAAGAACTAAAAGTCAATAACTTTACGGCGGACTGCGAGCTCATACTTAGCATTTTTCAGGTCCAACTGATATCTTAGCACCTAGAACAACATTCATAACATATTCAATAGCAAAATTAGTCTCTACCCGTCACAGTAGGAAGGCACTGCCATAGGAAATCGTATGTCACTACCTAATGATAACGGTCGAAATTTATTTTTCCTTAAAATAACCTTTACTGCTTTTCATTTAAGGCTTACCGCAATAGGCTGCGTCTTTCACCAGTTTAAATGGCCCTTTGCTATGCTAAAGTAACCCTTATTCCTTTGTAATAAGGGGGGTTATGGAGCATTTTATGGTGGTATACCAACATCCTGTGGTGCGGATGTGGCATGGTAATAAAACCATAACCAATGGGAAGCTATCGACTCCCATTACGTTATTTCAAGTAAGAGTTTTTCACTTATCTACCAGATTAGAGTATCATTTATTTAGATGGTCGATTGATAGTATCGTTATTAGTGTAGTTAGTTAGGGTTAATAAACTTTGATTAATTTAAGGTTGTTTTAGTTTTTTTAATTATTTAAGTAGCGTGCGAGCTACTTAATGTAAAGTGATTAATGATGAAGAGAATTATACTTACGAGTAGGTACCTACTTATGGGAAGCAGCATAAAGCATTTAGTTCTGGAAAGGTTTTGTTTTAGGTAAAATTTTATGTCTTAGGTGACAATGTGTTATTTAGTTTAGCCTTTACTCATAAGTAACACTAGAAACAGTGCTTTTTTTATAATACAATATTCAGATATTCTGTCGTTAAGGCCATTACACTCTGTTCACGTCGCAGATAACATTTGCATATCAAAATGTGTCATTTGAATTTTCAATACCACCACGCTTTAGTTTTCTTGGAACTTGAGGATAAGTCGGTGTTAGTTGCCAACTGATTAGTCGAATAGAAAAAAGAAGGGATAGGCACTATAGAAATAACAAAATATTGGGACACCCCACCACTGAAATAAATTACAAAATTACTGTGTTCATTTCGATTGTAAACTGGAAGACTCAAAAGAACAGAAGAAAAAAGAACATACTAGAACTCTTTCTGGCAGTCCAAAACTTTACTTACTTAATAGATCCCTATGTCCTACTGCAAGTACAGCTCAATAAAGGCAAAATGGGAGCATACTCTGTCGTGCTAAATATTCCAAACAAGTACAACTGTTGTCACTTAAAAAAAGAATCTTACATATAAACAGTATTTTGGTGAAAATTATCGCCATATCACTGCATCGGAGGGTTAATCAGAAATCGATTAAATCATTTATCGAGTCAGTTATACTTCTTTCATTTTCGTTAAAATCATAAACCTGTCGATATCAGCAGATTAATTTGATGAAAAAGGTCCAACGATAAACTGTACAGATTTATTTATGTCACAACTCTCCCGCTAGTAAATTGTAAAGATTCACGTCACAGTTGTATCCAGTAAGGTATAATCGTAGTGATAGTCGATGGAATCCTTTCTCGACTATCGTAGGCATTAGATATTTGGGTAGGTTTGCTAAGGGCCCACCTGCTATCGCAGCAAATAACGAGAACCTGTATAATAAGTCCTCAACACGACCATTGTTTGTCACCTTTCAACAGAACAGCCGCGACCGTCGCCCGACTACCACGCGTATCATCGATCAACCGCTCTGACAGACAGAGCCGATACTCGAATCGATTTTCGACCACCCGAATTCGCAGTTAATCAATTTGAATATCGCGATTTTTCAATAAATTTAAGTAACGAACATTCCATTTATATAAGTTTTCAAAGTGCGGTTTGTAAAAAATAATCATCATTCGTAATTTGAACTTTCGGAGAGTTTTCCAATTCAATTTCGTGTATTCCATTTTCAAATAAATTAATTTTACATTTCCATTCATTACAATTGTGACGTTTCACATTGGAATTGATTAATATTGAATTTTGATTTTTTATTCGTTCTATTAACAGTGTATTTTTAATTTAAATTTGTAACGAGTGCGTATTCCAATTAAGATACGATTCACATTGGAATTTTGAGTGCGTCCGAACTGAACCTTGAACAATCGATACAATTGGATTGTAGTGGTGCTGAAGAATTTTTTGAGTAAACTGAGATGACCCCGGTGGGACTTCTGTTCAAAGTGAACAGGTGAGTTAGCACGCATCTGTGAAGTTACGCATTTGTATGCATTTAGTTGCATACCTGGTATTGTACTTATGGTTTAGTGAATGGACCTCGTGTCGGCTGTTAGTATTCTGTTGGGGCTTTCATTATTTTAAGAATAGAAAACTGAATAGGTAACTTAGTTGTTTTGTAAGCTTGTCATTGTGTTATGTGCCGTGTTTCAGGTGTATAAAGTAATGTTTAATCGGAGTAAATTGGTTGTGTTATGAATTCATTTTATAAGCGCTTTTCATAGTAAAGATATACAGCAACACTACGTAAGTCTGTACACTTGATAGGTAATTATAGGTCTCCAAGTATACCATGGGCACAATAATTACCTCGTTTCTATATTTAGAAATAGAAGCTAGAATCTTCCGAATGCCAACATGGGCAGGGTACTTCAGTGTAGTAAAAGCATTATAGGTTCTGGACAAATCTTTGAATGGATGGTCTTAAGCACTAAGAGTGTTTTACTGTCGACCTAAAAACCTAAATTAATGACATTTGTCAGATGGCGTCAAACGCTAGCCTCGAATGTCTTCTGTGGTTAGTGGTTACCTACTCTATTCGAATTCACAGAGTATAAAGATTAGGTGTAGGTATAAATAAATTATGTAGGTACTCGTAACTCGTATCAAATAGGTAGCTTTTGCCCGCGCCTTCATCCAATAGAGGTATTATACTAGAGCAGAGAAGCCAGGCTTCCAACTGTCCTTCGGTTAAAAAGAGAGAGAAGATTGTGGTACCTTTTCTATCTCTCTTCTGGCGCATGTGCAATTAGCGAGAATTTTAGGTAATTTTAGGTATCGAAATTGTTTAATGCGCATGCGTTAGTAGAGAGACAGATAAGGTACCATAATCTTATATCTCTTTCTAAGTGTCGGACATTTCCACTTATAGCGTATCTCCCCTACTCTAGTATAATACCTCTATGCTCCATCCGCGTGGATTTTAGCCCAGAACTATCCATATATTGGCTCTTATGGTAAACCAGAATATAAACTACTTATATACCAAATTTCATCCAAATATATTCAGCCGTTTTTGTGTGAAAATATTAAACATTCTCTCAAACTTTCGCATTTATAATAGTACATAGGTGATAGGTTGTAGTGAGTAACGATAGGATTTACATTAAAACATTTAAAACCTTTTTAAAAGGAATATCTACATTGAATTTATCACATGTTATTCGTATTTAATAATGTATTAATTAGGCACCTGTCGTTTTACTACGGGTTCCCAGCTTTCCACACTACTTCCGGTCCCGAGGTCAAAACGTTACAAAATATTATCACGCAAATAATTCCTGGTTGGGGAGAACCGAACACATGTCATGATTAAAAAGTCAGCATTCATAAGAATGCTGACTTTTTAAATTCAATTTTAAAAATGTAATAAAAGATAAATAATAGTGCAGGATACCTTATGGCAAGAAGCTTCTATACAGCCTTTTCTCAACACTTTTTCAAACTTTATTGTATTGAAGTGCAGTGATAACACCACACATTGTCAGTAACCCATTAATGACCCACTACAGGGTCGGGTCTCCTCTCACAATGAGAGGGGGATGTAGGTCTTAGTCCACCACGCTGGCCTAATGCGGGTTGGTGAACTTCACATGCCTTTGAGAACATTTTTTTTGTGAACTCTCAGGCATGCAGGTTTCCTCACGATGTTTTCCTTCACCGTAACAGCAGGTGATATTTAATTTTATAAAGCGCACATAACTTTTTTACAAAGTCATTGGTGCGTGCCACTGGGATTCGAACCCGGACCTCTCGAATACTCTCGATAGGTCGAATTCTTAGCCACTGGGCTATCACCGCTGTCTATTATGACGTTGTCTGTCTATGTAAGACACCTATTCAGTAAAAATAGACTTATAGCTGTTTTTAATTTTTGGCATTTTTGTAGTAGGTTTATATTAGGAACCTACATGTCATAACCGTCCATATCTACATGTTTAAAACGTCTCCTCTGAAACATAATAAATTAATTAACAAAATGTATGATTTGTGTCATAAAATTTTATAATAGTAACATTAAATTATAATTAAAATTGTAAGTATACATACGAGAATTAAGTCGAAGTGTCATCGGAAGTGCGACTGGTTTGAGAGGAAGGTACGAGTGGTACGAGGTAACGAGAACTAACGGTCACCGCCACCACTCGGCGCGGGCGGTGGACTGTGAGCGCTGGACTGGCGATTAGACATTTTACATAATCCTCTAATACAGGGTGAATCTTCCAAGTGTGATGCTCTGTATTAACAAAATATCTATGGTTTCTTCTTACTAAGCTTAACTAATTCTATTGAGTTCAAAATGACTGCCCGTGTTGGGAAAATTGGCCAAGTTTAGTTAGAATAGTTTTTATCACAATCAGGCCCTAGACTCTTGATTATTTTTCGCTATCCCTCATAGTTTCGGGTTGCCCCATCCACGCACACTTGAAAAATCATCCAGTATATTAAAATGTGAAGCGAAAATTTTGGCTACAATTTACAGCTCACTACGCGAACGAAGCAGATGAAGAATAAGCACACCTCACCCAAAACTAAAAACAGTTCAGGTATGTGTGGTGTTATACAAGCGGTGATAGCAGTGGCTTAGAATTCGACCTCGAATCGAGGGGTCCGGGTTCGAATCCCAGTGGCACGATGACTTTGTAAAAAAGTTATGTGCGCTTTATAAAATTAAATATCACCTGCTGTTGCGGTGAAAGAAACCTACATCCTGCATGCCTGAGAGTTCAATCAAAAATGTTCTCAAAGGCATGTGAAGTCCATCAACCCGCAATAGACCACCGTGGTGGACGGCGGCCTACATCCTTCTCATTGTGAAAGAAGATCCGAGCAGTGGGTCACTAATACGTTGAAGATATAACATGGTAATAACTAATAAAATTACATAACCTATCCTGTAGCCTCGCTTTAAAATTGGATAAACACGCATTATCATTTGGATATTTTCTGTTAATTTCCTTCACCATAAAATAGAATGTTTGTTGTCCTGTCAGTTTGTTAGTAACAACGTCGGTGGTCAAAGATTTTCATACTCGTAATAGCTGATAATTCCTTCGAATAACTTATACTGTTTTATGAGACGTCGCTATTGCAACTGCAGATTTTAAGCACTCAGTGCATATCATTGACATAATACATAATAACACATATATCTAAAGATAATAGCTTCAAGTTATATGTTTCCTTTCTTTTACTGACGGTCTGAATGGGTCAGTGATAAGTGGTTAAGACGCAAATTAAAAGTTATGAAGTTCTCATTCATTCTCAGTCTTAATAGCGTATGCAAATCAAATTAATCCGACGTATTAAAGCCGGTGAAATGACGTTAAAAAACCGTTATATACATACCTACATACAAATATATCTAGAGGTGGAAAATAGAAGTGTGTTAAAGGCGGTCTCAGACATCGGCATGTCGTCCGTCGCATAGTTGCATACAACAGTGTTAAACCGAGTTAAACGATAATGCCAATTAGGTGTCGTATAAGACCTACGCGCGAGTTTCGCGTGCCGCTGTATGTGTGTCAATGAGATGCGGCGTTAGCTGTTTGACTGTTGTACTTACTGCTTGTTAAGTCATTTTTGAATTGATATTATTGAATCGACATGCTTTTTGCAGTCTGTCTGTAACCCAATAATGACCTGCTGGAGAGTCGGGTCTCCTCTCACAATGTATGCCTTAGTCCGCCACGCTGGCCTAATGTTGATGGACTTCACATGATTTGAGAACATTTTTTTGTGAAGCCTCAGACGAGCAGGTTTTCTCACGATGATATCATTGACTGTGTTATCTTTAAAATGAATATTTAATTTCATAAAGGGTACATTGACATGAGAAAGATATTGGTGCGCGCCACTGAGATACGAACCCGAAGCGTATCCGTAAAAGATCCGGGAGAAAAGTAACGGATACGAATCTTTCTTCTCCCTCGGATAACTGCGGATACGGAGCATCACTAGACTGAGGATATCATGATTTCTTTAGACAAACTTTTTATTCATATCTATAAACTTTTGTATTCATAGAGGGGCAATGTAAAGGACACCGACACATCAACGATGTAATATGATAGAAATGATCGAGTTTCCTATAAATGGTAAATACGTGAGAATGGTAGCAATTACGCTTTACCTCAGGTAGTAGTGACTGTTCAAGTGATGACAACTGCACATTTATTCAATTTGTGCAATTGAATATTTTCCCACAAAACGCATAGATAAAGCTTCAATTGAGAGATAAGTAGTACTTCAGTCATGAGGCGGTGAGAGCCCAGTGGCTAAGAATTCGGCTTCTTATTCGAGGGTTCCAGGTTCGAATCCCAGGGGCACACACCAATAATTATCTCCAACAAGTTACGTGCGCTTTATGAAATTTAATATTACTTCTGTAACGGTGAAGGAATCATCGTGAGGAAACCTGTATGCCAAAGAGTTCTGAAATCCATCAACCTGCATTGGGCCAGCGCGGTGGACTAAAGCATACCTACATTTTTCTCGTTGTGAGAGGAGAGGAAGGGTACAGACCCGTCGCTCCTTTGGTATTGGGCTGCAGTGACCGATGATATAGTAGACAAACCCTGTAGACTTATCGCTACTTTACATACATACACACACATAAAGCTGGAAGTTTTGTCAGAATAGGTTCCTAGAACCTCAAAACGTCCGTTCGAATCTCCCCAAAAATCAAAACGAAATCTAAGTCATTTTGATTCAAAGTCCACTCTAGACCAATTAACGGTTAACCATTACCTAATTTCCAGTCTCGGAAGACGTAAATATTACCAGTGGATATGTAATTTTAATAATTAAGCATTAAGCATGCAGGAACCTCGTCCACTAATTATTTAGCGCGAAATTAATTTAACGGATGATTAGGAAAGGTATTACATGTGAACGTTTACTTTGAAAGAAACGTAGCGAAGTTAGGTGTTCATTGAAGCGTTTTATTTATAGCCTTCGTAGATCAGCTACTGTAAGTGGCTCTTACCGAAGTTTATCGAAGGAGATTAATGGCCAGTTTCAAAACCTTACCGTCGGGTACGGATAGGCCTACCACAGATTGTTTACCAGGCAACATCTGTTATTAGTTATTTCACAGCAATAAGCAAGGATTTCTTTGCCACCAAACTATAAGTACAGCTATCCATATCTGATGGTATGATATTGAAATGGACTTTAGTGATTATGGTTTTAGGTGGTTTATAAGACTCCTCTCCCTTGTAAGAATACAGTAATTAGGGGACTTTCATATTAAAATTGTACAATACAATAACTCTTTATTTTGGCGGGAACTTCTGTTATTAAGTATAAATACTTTATAGATGCACCGATTTTTAGCTTCTTTTTCTTAAATATTAGCGTAAATATTTTTCCTGTGGTGTCCCTAAAACGCATTGGCTTCTTTCACATTGTAAAGACGTAAAAAAAAGAGCCCACTTTTACTTACTCTCTATTTTAGTGTCGTTCTGTCTGATTATACAGTATTTGTAAGTAGGTAGGTACCTAAATAAATTTAAATAGGCTCTTGTTACTTTTGAAGTAGGTACCTAACATTGCCAACGTGACAATAAAATCGATAGATAGAGTATCCGAGCGTCCTGTAAGCGAAATAAGGCAAGAGTAGCGCCCGTATCGAATACTGGCGACGTGGTACACGCGGCCCGCTGCGGTTTCCCATCGGGTTCGGTTTCAACTTGTTTACACTCACCGTTTTATAGTGCATTGTAGAGGAGTTTAGGTTGAGCCTGCATATTGTAAATGGGAATCGAACCCAGGTCCTTCCGGGCACAGGCATTTTAACCACTGCGCCACTTAGGTCCTCATAGGATCGTCATAGGATGTAATTAATGAACTTGTTTGTATCACAATGTGTAAGGGAAATCTTCCTCAGTAGGTGACACTTTAGCCGCAACAAATATGTACCTATGTACAATGCATGACGTCGAATGACGTAGAATAAAAAATCACCACAATCAGTTCGTAACCTAGTAATCGGTTTGTTGCACCTGCATTACCATACTAATGTGCATTATTTAACCGTTTGATTGACTGTTATGTTGTATTACCGTCGATATGCCGGATAGATGATTTATTATGCCGTGATTACGATTACTTTGTGTATATATTTTTTTATTCGCGAACGTTTTTGCGGACGGCCGTGTAATGTGTGAAAATTTATCAATGTTACTATGACGTGCTTGTGACAATGCCATTATTCATGAAAACCGCGTGAAGTATGCATGCAAGGATTGGTGAAGCATGCGATGGAGTGAGTTACACATGAGAAATAAAAGTGAATATAAAAAGGAGTGGATGCCATGGATTCATAAATAATTATAATATTTTTACTGACTTCAAAAAAAGAGGTATGTATCTATGTAATATTAACGGAACTTTTGGACGGAATCTTTTGGGTATTTCGGATCGAACGCATACGATCCGATCTGTATCGATCCGCAGTATCGGATCGAGCGCAAAAAAGTCGCATCCCTACTAGGCAACACTACTATTAAGTACTATCACTCTAATAGAGCCACGTAAACACACGGTCCATTGCACCTATTATACCGATTATTAAGCAAAATACTCGTCCGGAAACATCGAGATCATCGGTAACAAAAAACTGCCATATCTCAGGCGCACGCGCAAACGCCGCGCGCATAATTTTCTTCGCATTATCAACTAATTACATACATTGTTACAAAAAATCGCCTGTCGTAAAAGCAAACGCTAGAAGGAATGAATGACCAATCGAATTTGAACCTTAGTAATGGGGGTGTAAGTCTAATTTGTGTTACGGTTAGCAGTATCGAAAAATAGTGCAACTAATAGATACTAATTAGTTATGTTAACAGGGTATACTATACGCGTATTATGTGTTTGATGCTTTATGGGGATAGCAAACGAGTGTTCAGATTACCTATTTTTGTATTAGATACTTCGATCAACAATTAGATACGTGGATAACCAAACGTTTGAATAGGACGCGAGGTCAATTGGAGGTCTATGCATTGCTAAAGGGCAAAATTCGGATAGTTATCACTTGGCACACTTTTTAAATTTGTAATTGTGAAAGATGTGATTGGAGGATGGCAGGTAAACATTTGGCATTTTCTTCCGTCGAAAACCACTCCAACAGTAAGTAGATACTGATTGGAATCCATTAACGAATAATGCTATGTCTACCGGAAAAAGAAATTACAGTGATCACGAAAAATCCATTTTCCTTTACGGTGCTTATTTATTTTTATATTTATAATCTGTCTAGCATTATCAGAGACCTTATCGGATTTTAAGCACACGTTATCTGTAAATAAATGTCCTTAATTGTTTGACCGCTTGTTCTATATAATAAAAAAAGATTCATAAATATTCTGCCAACTTTGAATCGTACTTCCATTAGATAGACACTAAACACTAGTTTTTGTAGAGCGGGTTCATACTTGATTTGGCACGCCAGTAACTATTACATAGGTAACTATTAATTACGTATTGTTTGATTTGTTTTGGTCAATGACCCCAAGTTTTAGTTAACTCGTGGATGTGGGATTCTCACGCTATTTAAAGATGTGTCAATACTGTTTTTATACCCTATTGGATTGTTTCATGTAAACATGTTTACGATATATTACAGGCTACAGCCCTGCCTACTACCCCATAAATTATTGTACCTATCTGGTAGAAAATTTATCATCAGTCTAGACTAGTTATTGCTTGGGTTTCTTTCACTTTTTGTATCTTTCATAAAATCTTGGTATTGAAAACTTGAAAAATTTAAATTTAAATTTAAATTTTAAATTGACATTGACGGATCCGCGAACTAGCGAAACCGCTGAAGTTTGCCACCATTTGTCCGTTGTAATACGGGTGAAACATTCAAGCATTTCGCGATTTCGCGGCGGAGCGGAGGTGTGCGACCGCGCTAAAAAGAAGCAAAGAATATCCGGGCCGCGTAACGTTAGTTAATCACACTCAACACAAACACAGTCGTATTCAATCTCAATCAGGCCCAAAATCAGGCCTTCTAGGTTGTAAGTATTCCTGAGGGTTAAATTAATGATTTAGTTGTCCCTCCTACAATACGCTCCCAAATAAAAAGAGCCTGGCTGCTTTTCGCTCCATCTATCTCCGTTGTAAATTTTATCCAAAAAGACACAACTTTCAGGTAACCTACCTCCCTTTTCGGCACAGTGATTCGTAAGCTGATAATGAGTGTTACGTTTGCATTGAAATTTACTAAATATAGCATTATGACAATGTACTCACATATTATTATACTAGATTACGAGCTCAGTTTTCTGAGTAAAAGCTAATTCCATGACCTAACAGGACATTAAAGTAACCGTCGGTCTAGTGCTCTTTACCTACTCTTTAGTGCCATAACAGTAAAAGTCATCATGAAGTTATTATATCTTGGACGGCACCTGCTACGTAGACATGTATTATATGTGGCACGTACATATGTACATAATTTATCTAAAGTATGTATGGTTAGCGGTGATAGCCCAGTGGCTTAGAATTCGACCTCGAATCGAGGGGTCCGGGTTCGAATCCCAGTGGCACGCATCAATGGCTTTGTAAAAAAAAGTGATGTGCGCTTTATAAAAATTAAATATCACCTGCTGTTACGGTAAAGGAAAACATCGTGAGGAAACCTGCATGCCTGAGAGTTCAGAAAACAAAAAGTTCTCAAAGGCATGTGAAGTCCACCAACCCGCAGTAGGCCAGCGTGGTGGACTAAGGCCTACATCTCATTCTCATTGTGAGAGGAGACCCGACCCTGTAGTGGGTCATTAATGGGTTACTGACATGTGTGGTTTAATAGGTACCTAACTTATTTTTTATCGAAGCTTCCGCTTTGGACGCCGCACGTGGTCCTTTACTATGGTCATAAACCACAAGCTCAGAGTCGCCCAGAGGGCAATGGAGAGGGCTATGCTCGGTACTTCTCTACGTGACAGAGTCAGAAATGATGAAATCCGAGTAAGAACGAAGGTGACCGACATAGTTCTCAAACTTTGCAAATTTAAGTGGCAATGGGCTGGCCACATCGTTCGCAAGACTGACAACCGATGGGGAAGGAAGGAGCACAGGCCGCCCTCCTACCAGGTGGACTCATGACCTGAAGAAGGCAGCGGGAATCTGTTGGATTCAGAGGGCCCAGGACCGGGTGGAGTGGCGTCGATTAGGGGAGGCCAATGTCCAGCAGTGGACTACCAAGGTCTGGAAGGAAGGAACATTATTTAAAGGTTGGATGACAGGAGAGGGAAATCCTATTTTTCACAGGTCGCGTAAGGGTGCGTGCCCGTTCGCTACTCATTTGCTAGTAAAAGTTTAATATTTAATATCAATAGTACCTACTTATCTTCAGTTTTCACTTAACGTCATACGTCTACATAATAATTATACAATCGTATCTGCATGTCTGTCTGTCGTCCGTTCCGGTGTATCGTGATTGTTTTCTAAAAAGCCACAGGTACTTATCGGTACAGGCGTCTACAAAAGCGATATGACTAATGTCCATGTCCATGCCTTTTATAGCACGTAATAGGTCAACGTGTTTCATAATTACTTGTCAACCTATGTGTATAATTACTTTGAGTAATATAAGAGTTATTTGGCATTTTGTAGATAGAAAATGATTAAATACTTGCATTAATCGAGTAGGTAAACACGCTTATTGAATCTTATAATAAAAACGTTATATTTAAAGTTTCAATTGTTTACACCATTATTTTTATATATTATTATTTTCTTTATCCTTAAAAACTGATGAAGTGGTGATATTGTAAGTTTTAAAAATTGTAGCTAAACATTTTGAACCTAAGTTAAGATGTTGACGACTGATATTAAAATTCTTTTCATATTCATATTCTAAAGTTTTTATTACACGAGTAAGTATCTAATTATCCTCAGTATTAATGCAAGAAAAAAAGAAAAGAAAAAAAAACGAAATTAGAACACAATTCAAATTAGCATAAGTACCTACATAATCTTAAAATTTATTTGAAATTCAAATTATCCGTTATCATTCACCACAAAAAGTGCAACAACTAAATTATAGGTACTATCGCGTGTTAAACACCGTCCGCGACTGTACACGAGGTGTTGACAGTGATTAATATGCTGACGGTACACTCGCGCGATGAAGCGGTTTCATAATTGCTTCTGAGCAATCGAATCGATTGTGAACGATGTATTACGTATGCAACATTGTGTTACCAAGAGTGGCTTTAAGACAACAATGAAATGGCTACCATGTATTTATTTCAGACTCCGTACCCGCGACCTAACGATAAATAAATCTGCTCATAGGGCCTCCGACAAGGTTTAACGACTGTTATTGTATCGATAACAACCGAGACCGACGGGTTAACGTGCCCTCCGAAGCACGGAAGCGCGCATTTAATTTGCCACTGCCATTAGCGGTCACCTATCGTGGGATCGCTTGCGATCTGCTCAAGCAGTGTTATGCGCGCTGATATAGGTCATGTCATTAACCCATTAATGACCCACTGCAGGGTCGGGTCTCCTCTCACAATGAGAGGGATGTAGGCCGCCGTCCACCACGCTGGCCTACTGCGAGTACATGTGAACATGAAAAATGAATAATATGAGAACATTTTTTTTGTGAACTCTCAGGCATGCAGGTTTCCTCGCGATGTTTTCCTTCACCATAACAGCTGGTGGTATTTTATTTTATTTTATAAAACGCACATAACTTTTTTTACAAAGTCATTGGTGCGTGGCACTGGGATTCGAACCCTGAGCCCTCGATTCGAGGTAGAATTCTAAGCTACTCGGCTATCACCGCTCTGATATAGGTAATTTAGATAAACAGCTTGGCTAATGTTAGATATTGATGTTCACAATTCAATTATGGTCAGTGATTAATATGCTGACGGTACAGTGATGCGTTAAAGCTCGATTTTAATTACATTAACGTTAGATCGAATGCGATTATCATAATTACACGTATCTTATTTTTAGATCTAGCCGTTTGTGTATATTTATATGAGAATTTATCGTGTCCGTATTTCAGTTGTAAGTTTAAGAGAAAACACTTACAGGGTGGAAAAAGAAGGTACCATCTTAATTCCTATTTAGACATATAAAACTAAATACCTACCTATAAAGTTACAACTATTCTTATAACTGTACATGAAAACCCATGATAATTATTATACTCTAAGAATTTTTACACTGCTGCGTAACAGCAAAGTAAGCTAACTTCGATGAATAAGTCTATAAATTTGGTCTGAATTGTCACCTGAAAAAGCATTAAATAGTGCAGCAGATTTTATAATACGGAAATTCTTCTAAATAATTCAGCCTGTAGTGGATGTAGGTATTAAAAATATTCAAACAATGAAGACTGTTTTTAAGTATTTTGAATCTCAAATTAGGTACCAACTTACCTACTTAAATTTATTCGATAGCCGGCCTCTTCGTTACTTTTAATTGGGATGTTATTGTTAAGATTATGTTAATTTAAAAACTAATTAAAAATACTTATTGCATATCTATAGCTTTTACGTTTTTTTTATACAACTTAGGTGTTTTTTTGTTTCAGCGAGGGTTTATTCACATGTCCCGTGAATGCTTCGCCTGTTGATTACGCTAAGGTAAGATTTTAAATTAAATGATTTATTTACACCCCACAACATTTAAACGACTCAACCGATTTTCATCAAACATATTTATTTACATATTTTTCGTTATTTAAGCCAAATACCATGAAAGAAAAATTTACTCAACACAACGATAGATGGCGCAGATGTATGAAAGGTTGGATTAACGATGCGTAGCTTGCGTGCGCGCATCTTTCCTCTTCGATATCATCGTAGTTTAAGCACTTGTCAACAGATGGCGCTATTTTCAGTTACTAGCTCACTAATATAATGTACCGAATTATTGACCCATACCGTGAGCCGTAGGTTTAAAAAATGTATGTTAAACCGTATAAACCTTTTGTAATTAACTATAACTGTTTTAAAATTCTCTATTTCCTTCACTAAGCTACTTATTGGCACTTACTTAACATTCTGTCGATAAAAATACTAAGTATCTATCATCTGTATTCACAGTCTTACTAAGTTCGATTTTTCCATTTGCTATGTACTTATCACTTGAAATTGACAATATAGGAAGGTAACCATAAACCATCAGGCAGCGTGGTTAAATAAAAAAAAGAACAAAATTAAGAAACGTATTCAATCACCTTCTGGACTTAAAGCTTAAACTAAGTATGTAACATGCTGCAATTTCAATTGAATTAGTGGAAATATATTTATAACGGCTCTCGGAATTCCTCTACATGCCTTCAAACACGATCGAGCATCTAATAGAATTGGAATAGATCTCGTGTGAAAATGCACATGCGCTACCGTGATTGGAATTATTACATTCTAGTCGTTTATAAGTTAGATGCTTATTCAAAGTAATTGAGAAGTAGCCAATTCATTATTATAGGTTGTAGAATGCTCTGGCATCTTCTGGAACTTTCCCCACTTTTATTCATTTGTTACGAGTTAGCTGCATCTCTTTTTTTTGACTGGGAGAGGTATGGCTGTCGGAGAAACAAATTTGAGGCGGTCAACGAAATCTTTTAAAGTAGAAGCTTGATTTCTCTCCTCCGTTTCCTCCTTACACCTTCAGAATATGGAATTATCTTCCGTCAGAGGTGTTTTCATGGCACTACAACATGGGGTCATTCAAAATAGGCGTAAAAAGACCACTCCTGTACAGCCGGCAACGCACTGGCGACTCCCCTGGTGTTGCCTGTTTGCCTGGCTGTTTACATAGAATAATAGGAACCCACTTACAATCTGAAATTTTTCTTCCGTCCTCTTTGAGGTTGTATTCCCTTTGATGTGTTTAATAGTCTATTTAACTTTGGGTGGCTGGCAAGCTCGATCGCTACTGGGTTACTATAAAAATAGTTGCTTATAATGTTTTATTATTCAAGTAACATTAGTAAATCTTTTTATACATCACGGATAATAGTGTCATTGCGTGCGATACCGATGTTACCATAATGGCGATATGTGAAGCACTTTCTAACAGTATCGTTGGAAAGCATGGTGAATGTATTGTTACTCTCTCCCATGGAAAAATACGAAGAAAGTTTTCTATAAAAGAAGATCCATTTTATTAATAGTTAGCATGTAATTCTGTCAGAAAGACACCTGTGTCATGCGACATTTCATTAATAGATACTTAAGTGAAAACTTTAACTGAGCGAGGCTCAGTAGTTAAGACGTCGATGCGCGGCACGAAGGGTTTCGGGTTCGATTCCCAGCGGAGTATAGCCTTGAATGATGAGTTTAAATTTCTGTTTTTGGTCTATCTCTGTGTTTTCTTGTCTTGTCACAAAAGAAGACGAACACTGGATGGGCATACAATAAGCACACACACCGAGACTAGGAATCGAATCCAGGACCCACCGTGCAACGCACCAGCGTCTAAACCATCGGCTACTCAGGTTGTTATATTGAGAAAAAGTATGCGGGTGCATTGCTGAGGACTAAGCCGTCTGTCCGCCTCAAATAAAGTATCCCCAGCAACCATATCTCCCCAGTCGAAACACAAGACGTGTATAACATCCTGCATAACGACGGGTTAAGAGGCTGGCGGTAAGGTACCTCGGACGATCTAGTATAGCTCTA
Organism: Erynnis tages; assembly: GCA_905147235.1. Lineage (NCBI taxonomy): Eukaryota > Metazoa > Arthropoda > Insecta > Lepidoptera > Hesperiidae > Erynnis > Erynnis tages. The sequence continues at coordinate 12,888,886 of LR990074.1, forward strand.
CCACCTAATGTATTCTAAATTCTTATTCACACAAGGCCGCGAACAATTAAGCACGATGTAAAACCAAACCTAGTCCTTCGAGCCGGATTAAAGTCTTATACATTCGCAACAGCGGCAATAAACAAATCGTGCACGCTTTGAACGCACATCAGCGATTACACGGCTATTCGTCGATTAAAAATCAATAGTGTCTGCCTAATGAGAATTATGATGATTTGGCACGCGAAGCCACATGGGAATCATAGTGCAGGTATTGATGCAGATGTGAGATATCGTGGATCTATCTTCTATGCATTGATGCAGAAAGAAAAAAAATAACATGGATCTACATGCTTCGTTGCTAAAAGCGGTGATAGCTCAGTGGCTTAGAGTCCATCTTCTAAAGTCACCACTTAACATCAGGTAGCCTTCATGCCTGTTTGCTACTCGCAAGCGATTAAGAAACGGTTGGTGAGGTGTGGTTGTCAGAGATACGAGCATATTACTTCGTAAAGTAGCAACTACGTTAAAGTAATCTTTGACAAGAGACATCTTTGTTTAGATACATCTGAACCACTATTCAATGTATTCTTTGTGAAGTGTCAGTCACCCCTCAGAACGACCTTGCTAATGCCAACCGGTCACGCATTGTGTTGCATGCTGTACCGGTCCGTACACCTGTCTCTTTCCCAACTGTGTTATCCGTATTGCCTTCTCGTTTGTGGACGTAAGAGTCGAGCGGTCGTGGGTTCAGTTCGGGCGCTGGCCGGTAGATGGCGTTGTCTGTGTAAATATGGTTTGTATTAGATATAGTTTATATTTATTGAATTATTATACGGCCCATAAACAATTTTTTTCCATTGTTTACCACTTTTCTAAAATTTTAATTAATTTAAATGTATCTAGGTAGGGGAGACCGGGGTTGGAAGTCACAAATTTATGTTTTTACATATTACTGCCAAAGTTTATAGTTTAAAAATAACATTTATATATCAATAGATAGTGCAACTATTGAAGTTTAAGAAGAAATGAAGTCTATTTCTCTAACATTAGCTGGTGAATTTTTTTCAATTTTTTTTGTAAAAATGGGAAATGTGTCACATGTTAAACAAACAGTCCGTTGGGCCGTCAGCCAGATATTACGGTCTAGTGTTACATAAAACTGGGCTTAAGTAAACAAAAATGTGATTATGTGTGCAGAGTAGTTGATTTCTCGGTTTAATTACATAGAATGTGATCACTGTTTAGTAAGAGCCTCACCACGAGCGGTGATGCGATAAGCGATGCTTGCTAGCTGCTAGCTTTAACGCGCAAAACCTTCTTGCATAATTAGTGCCTTTTGATCTAAGATGTTTTAAAAAGTTATAGATACGTCTTACACGCTCTAGAATGACTAGACGAAAGGCAGGTAATTGCCCGAAGCGCATTCAGTCGGGCACGCTATCTCTTTACGGCTTTACGTCAAGACAGCGCCTACAATTATTTCGCATTTCCTGGCAAAAATGCCTTCCTGTGTGTTTAGTAGTTGTACCAATTACACTGCAACTGTTAGAGACAAGAAAAACGTGTCATTTCATTCGTAAGTACAGTATTTTCATTTAAAATTATTAAAACATAATAAATGTTTTAGTTTTGATATAATTTGGCAATGGCTAACACGGGTAGGCTAAAGAGCGAGATGTAATATGTTTTATGCGTGAGAGTAAAAGAGACAATGTTAGCGCGGTCACGTGGCGGCCGGTTTCAGCGGAAGTTGGGGAAAATTAAACTATGAACCCAGATTTCTTAATGTTGTTTTATGTCAAGTATGTTAAATCTTATTTTGCTCAGATTATATGATAATACAATACAATCTAGAAAACAATGAAGCGAATAGATATTACTTATCATGTATTGTTTATATTTTTAGATTACCTTACTGACGACGAAAGAATGGACGTCGTGAAATCGGTGGATTGACTACTAAACAGTCCTAAAAAGTAATAAGTAATACGCAGCGCACGCCCGTCCATCGCACCATCTTTAGTAATTACTTTTTAAGTAGTGCTCAACTACGAACGAATAATCAAAATCATCAAATCAGTCGATAAAGTTAGTACTTAGTAAGTAATACCGTAGCGTAGTAGTCGCCGCGATTCGGTTGTTAACATCAATCGAATAACATCGATTGTTATCGACTTTTAACTACTAAACTGAGCAATCGACATACTCGATTGTTTTTAGTAATAATCGCTCGTCGCTAGTGTGTATTTAAAAAATAAACGTTTTGTTCATAATTGTTTTTATTATTTTATACTAGTAAAATCGAGCCTCCACTTTGCCCAATCTCCTCCGTAGTCATGATGTCAGGCGCTCGCGCCAATGAGCGCTCAGAGGCCATCAATACGTAACGAACTACGTATGTTTATCTCTTTCTAATAACAGGCATGCCCCATCATTTTTCTCTATTAGCGCTAAGTGTCATAAATACATACAGCTTGCGGCTGTGTGTATGTATAGACTACTCCTTGCGCCACTTTAAAATACTTTAATGTTGGGGTATAACGTGTCTATCTGTTTAAACGTCATTGCTTTTGATGAGTTAACACAACACAATCGTTGTTTCTTGCGAACTGCAAAGAAAAAACATTTCATTCATCTTTAGCAATATCTTTTTTCATTCAATTTTAATTTCAGCGTTCCTTTTAAAGTAACCATTATATTGTATGTTTTCAATTCTTGTCAATATGTAAGCAATCGAAGCAAATTGTACAAATATACTCGTATAAATAAATAACTTTCAAATATTTTAAAACATTATCGCTTTTGAGAATAGTTCATTAAATGGGTGCCTATCTATTTTTTTACATTCAATAAACATCCTTGGCAATATTTTTCTATGTGCCTAATTGCCTATGTCTGTTTTAATTAAACTTTCGCAACCCGCTAACAGTAGAGCAACTGCCTCATTTCATATCCGATTTAAGATAGGTATTGGTAAGATAGGAATAGGTTTGATTAAACAATCATAAAAACCAGGGCATATAAATATTTACCAACATTGATCGCGTGGCTCGAGAATCTTGTATAGTAAACCGACTATTGAAACACAAGAAAATATAACTGTACCTACCGTAGTTAAATAATATAATGAAAATGGGAAAACTATTTTTTAAAGTTAAAATTAGTTTTCCCATTATTTAACCTTTTTTGCTACAATCTTTCTAATATGCCATTAATTGAAATTAATTTTTCTCCTCAACAGCGAGGTAGGATCTAGGATAGATCACACTCCACCACGCTGCTCCAATTAGAGTCCGCGTCTCCGCCAAGTGAATTGCTAGTAACCAGCACACTACCATAAGTTTGGGTACTTTATAATGCACACATAGACATGACGTATACGTACACTCCGTGACGTGTCAAATTCAAATATCAATAAATAATAGTCGAATTTCAAGTATTTGCCAATCTCTAGTATTAATAATACCATGATGCACTAGCTCTATCATATTGTGAACTAATAACGACCGTCTCCAAAATCACACGGATTTACAATATGGATCATAGAAATAATAGTAAACCACGACAATGGTAACTCGATACCGCACAATACAAAATGCTTCTGAATAGGAACGAACGTCTACCCTCTTCACCCTCTAAACATGGTCCGTTCATCCGGTTAATCCTTATCTGTCAACGATCAAAAATAGATTTGTATTGAATATTCAAATTTCAGTTGAGAAGAATAATGTAAAATAGAGAATCTTCGATTGAAAGAGATGGATATTCAAAATCGTTTTTGAAATGCCAAAGAATTTGAGGTAGCGTTGTGTAATTTAAGATTTCATTTCGAAAAGGGGTGGAAAAGAAGTTATCACACCCATAAAAACTTTATGGGATTAAACTCACCAACATGAAATTTAAAATACTATCCTGATTTACCTGATTGAAAAGTCATTGGCGAAAAACGACAATTTTTCTATGTAATATTTTTATACATGAACATAATTTCATCTTAAGAAATATGTGAGGACAGCTAAGCGTGATAGGAATTAGGTAGGTACTAAGTGACAGAATGAAGTAATCTTCTACATTAATAGCCCGAGTAACTTTGAGAGATATAAGACACACACCCAGAGAAGAATCAAAAGTTATAACTCAATATTGTCTGCTGTGCTGACAATCGAATGTATCGACAACCAACACTAATACCAGTAAAAACATAAATAGGTCACCGTGAAAGTCTATCGGTAATTAAGATTATTTAAAAACATAGAGAATGAACTAGACTGAAAGCCGGCATCACCATATTAATCTACAAACGTTCAACATAAGTTCATTCCGAGGCGATCTAACACAACTTCATTCTTCACAAGTTCATAAACAACTCAAAAGACAGATGCTATCTTTCAAACATTCCTTCTTTTGTCCGGGAGTCTTTAAATTCAAGATTAATATACCATGGGAAGCGGGTTCGATGACCGTCTCTGAAAAGGGCCAATTTGACCATATTCATGCATGATCCTTTTCTATTCGAAGGGTTTAATTCTTTAGAAAAGCGAGTCGTTTTAATGTAAATAAGTGTAAACAATCGAATGGTCCGTGAAGGAACGTAGGGTCTTTTAATACCGAGATAACTATGTCGGTACATGAATATTTAATCGCGCCAGAAATTTATTGTGAAAATGAGGCCAAGTTTGATGCAAACGATGTCGCAGCGCGCAAATGACGTTACCGAAAATTTAGTATTTGTCAAAAGAAATGCAATTACAGTATAATAATGCATTAATAATTTAATTTAATTTTAATGCATTTTATTTAAGTATAATTTGCTTAAAACTTTTCAAAGTTTACTGATTTTAAAAAACTGAGTTTTAGATTATCGTAGTTATACGTACTAAGAAGGAGTACGCAAAATAATTGTATTAAAAAAATGATACTACTCACAAAATGCACCACTTAAAGCATTCAAAGCACCTAATATAATTAACACAATATCATGTCTTTGTCTTTGTCTAAATTGTTCCTGTAACTACAGCCCTTTCTTTCCCGAACTTGGCTAAACACTACCGTGTGTCTCGGTGGATGGAGGACTATTATAATTACAGATAGTTATTGGGATCCCAAACGCTCCCTATTTGTTGAGTGTGTATGTAAAGCGTGTTCTGTGAGAACGTATATCTAATTAGGTTATTTAAATAAGGATCTTTTACTTTTAGATGAATTCGTTTGACTACCGATAAAGGAAAGGATAAACCTAGCAGGTTATAGATTTTATCGCACAGTGTGACATAAGGAAGCATTTAAGAAACGGTTTTTCGTGCACAAAGTTAACTTTTTGGCACCTTCATTTTTGCGGGTTGAAGTTAGTCAATTTATCAATAATATTACAGTGTTTAGCCTAACCGAACAATTTAGTTTATTGAAGGTTATTTTTATTTTTGATAAAGGTATTAAATTTTAGATTGGACAAGCACCTCCATTATTACCAGAAACCACCTCCATTATTAGCAGAATAAACATTAAAAATCAGATTAGATTAAAAACATAAGCTTTACAGACCTCACATAATGCGTTAAGAAATCGTGACTTTACACGACAGATAACGAATTTCTTTCTACAAGCAGCAACAAGTAAGCACATCATTACCGCACTAAATGTTTATCTACAAGCCTTATCGTAACTACAACATTAACGATCATTTAGTCATACATACGGTCTTTCTCACGAGATTTTTATTTGTCATAGTGAAAGCTGGTATTGTCCGCTGACCGCCGTCCGTGGTCAAAGATTAGGCCATATATTTAACAGTAAACACAGGCAGTGATGGGCCCCAGTAAAAAATTCTCTTCTCCTGTACTTTACTTACTACTATGCTGAATATAATGTTTGTATTTGAAAAATAAAATCAGAAACACCAGAACCACAGAGGCTACCTAAAAATAAATTAAAAATAGATGAATCATTATAATAATGACTGGAGTTTTTGCGTACCCCATGTTGCAGTAAAATTTTGAAATATCTTGCACATGTCAATTTAAATTTGTAAATTAAATGGTGTTAATGTCTTCTTCAATCAAAATAAGCTTTAAATTCTGCTGTAATTAGAATTGAAGCAAGGCTGCAAGGATGCAAGAAGCATCATTCAATTTAATTAAATTCAATCAGTAAGTAATTTCAGTGGAAAATGAAAATTCTGGCACACATTTGCATGTACGTTTGATTTGTTTTTGTAGTGACGTCATTAAGACCCTTGTACCTAGAGATTCAAGTACATCTTTTATGGAAAGAGATACTTGAATAAAGAACAGTCTGGTGGTTAATCTGTGGAGAACTTTACTCTTTGGTTCAGATTGCCATTGTCCGCCAGCGATAGACGTGTTCGTATCGGCCGTGAATCACGCAACGTACTCGTAGGTCACACATCTGGATTCTTTTAACGGATTATGTATGTGTTGGGCGATTCACCGATTATGGGGATGGCATCTTTCTAGATTTCAAGTTGCTTTCTCGTTGAGGATATTAGTTTTATATTATTACTGCTGATGCAGCAAGTTTCGTTGATGAAATAAAGTAGAAGTAACGAGGATTCATCAGTGATAGCTGAGATTGAAAATGCCTACCTACACAGTATTTATTCTTAAATACTTGCCTATCTGAATCCAAAATTATTAATTTTTAGATTCTTTTGCTTATCTTTCTATTACTTTGTTTGATCCACAAAAACTGATTGCAATGACACATATTCCATAAATAAGCGTCATTGCAATCAGTCATAATAATATTCATTTTATTAAAAGGTTCATTTATAAAATGCACGAACATTACAGGAACACATATTGTAGAATAACCCTAATCACATCCACTTTCCGTCTAAACAGTACGAAGGAGCGCCTTTGACACCGCGGCCATTTTTATGGTGAGGTGCCCGACCGTCCCATCGCCCGTGATAGATTATGATTACTAGAGATATGGGGCTAGGGGATCCATAAGTTTGGTTTAGTAGAACAATCTAAAAATCCAAAATACGATATTATTATTACTATATTACTACGATAGACACTTACACGCTCAGAGGTATCTGTTTTGAAAACATATTATGTATTTGCAAATATAAAACAAAGTCGAAAATAAAGCTTTTTTATAAGCAAATGAGTAGAAAGCTGGCATGTAGACCAATCATTGTATTATGATGTATAAAATCTATAGTTAGCTTTCACCTTTGCCGAGCGCTTTACCACCTAGTTATACAAAGTTAGTTAAAACCTTCCTTACACAGAAAGCGTTTTATTAGGCACGGGTCCATGCAAAAAATTTGCAAATACGATACATTGTTATAAAAATATTACGGGTGATGTACATTTAAACGTTCACAAATCTACAAACCAAACTGTTTTATTTTATTTTTCATTAATTTACTTAATTTTTTACAACAATAGGCAGTTTTAATGCCGAATGGCATTTTCTCCCAGTCAACCCAGATGATGTTGAGAATTTGGGGGAATGTCTTCCAAAATTATAACGATGGTCACCCTACTTGTAGACGAATGAAACATTATGTGACAATGTGATAGATTTTTTAAACTCAAAATTATACTCGAGTCATTGTTAGTCAAGATTTGATTTATACCACTGTATATTGATGGGCTCTCTTATGGTTTTAATTTTATAGAGCTTTTGTTAGAAACTTTCATATAAGAGGTAATAGTTATAACTTATGTACTGTAATATAAGGGCTTCTTTTGTATTTTTTATGATTGTAACAATTTAAAATAATGTAATGTTCTTAATAGTGGAGTCGATATTTTGTATAAATATGTACGTCGACAATCGCTAGTGACGAATTAAAAGCTCGCTTCCGTGCTTCGGAGGGCACGTTATCTCCAGGGCAGCCCCGTTGAGCAGAGACCTGTGCCCACCAGTGGGAGATAAAAGGGTAGCAGCAATGGTGAGGGTGTGACAAATATGCGTATAGGAATCCAATCTACACATCACTGTTATACGCTTGTTATTCGCTTAGTTGCGTTTACGTCGACTAATCTCTTCGATTCCTTGCAATGTTCTTTTAAACAGCTTTATTTAAAAAATCGTTCCTAACTGATTTATGGGAAAAGTAAATTGGATAATGTGTTACGAATCAAAAATAGTTTATTTATCATCCCTTCTCATGACCTCCCCTGACCCATTAATGACAAAATATCGCCCGATCTTATCACGGCGGTGGCAGACATGGCCTGACCTCACCACCACATTACCATACCCTAGCCAACCTATTACCATATATTATGTGAGTATTGTCCGTTTTTAATGAATAATTCACATGAATTTTGAGTTTGAGCTGCAGTCATCTGTTTACCTATGGTTTTGTTCCTGGTCTATTATATTATTTCTCATGTTTTTTAAGTTCTTTTTTCTGGAGCTAAGCTACTGTTTGGTTTTAGTTATTCGTATCTGGACAGATATTTTCTGACGATATCTTTGGAAACATTTTAGCATAATTTCCATATAGATTCATGCTTCTCCTCCTCTAGGCGACGCCTGGTCGACTCTACCTGGTCCTGGGCCGTTTTGTCTTGACGTGGTCGCGGTTCGAGGACCTTTCTTTTCTATTGGTTATTATCGGTCCTTCGAACGATGTGGCCAGCTCATATTGCTACCTTCATTGTAATATGTTTAAATATAACCACTGTTAATAAAAAAATTAAAGTAGTACATCATAGCAAACACACGAGAAACGAAAAGGATAATACATATATCTTGCCATCCTTGAAAGTGATTGCAAAAAGGTACTCCGGGTAAGGTGGTGATTTGGACGCGCGACAGCTGTGTGCGCAGCTGCCTAGCAAGGTGCGCACGCGTACGCGCTCAGAATGTGGACAGTGTAGAGTCGGTTCTCTTTTGCCCTTTATTTTAAAATATATGTTTTATATCAAATATGTGGTAGGTGTAGACATTCCATGATTAAATATGTTTTGTCTATCTTTTACACGTTTCAAATTATGCTAGCGTGAATAGGAAATAACATTTAACTTGTGAAATAATTAGACTTATGAGTTATTTCCTGATGTTAGAGCAACGAACTGCTTATCAGCATACAATGATAGTATTATTTTTGTCTTAGCAATTGATATATTTTCGTAAATAGACTTCATATACCTATAATAATTGTTATGATACCTATCTTAAACATAAATTTAGGTTCGTTTCTTAGCGAAGGATTAAATTCCAATTGCTGATGCTGATCTAACTTCACAAGCTCTATAATTTGTATGAGAACAAATCCCTACCTTGCAGTAAGTCTGTTAGTAACAGACATTATTTTTGTAAACTAACAACAAATTTGTAAATTAATAAACGATTTGCCAAGCGTGCAAAAAGTAGAGACATGTTTTTGAATCAAAAATGTGCAGCCAAAAAGCCAACTAAACTTGCCATAGTTTTATGTTATTCGGCGAGTCTGTACGCTTTGAATCTAAGGAAACGCCCGCAGCGGCATGTGCCTGCACCCGGGACAGGCTTCGTCCTTTATTTAGTCCCTTTTCTTTATATATGGATCGCTTATGCATCCCACTGAGTACTTTAATTTATGAACGCCAATTCGTTTACAACCACATGTTATTTGTATTCTACATTGTAAAGTTAAAGACATGGATATTAATTATTTTGAAGTTAATTTTTAATTTAATTGATTAATCCGCACGCTTATTTAACTTTACCATACAGAAATTTATTGCAATTGAAAATATGTGAAGTAGTTTGCAAATAAGCGAAGCTTGTATATTATTGCATAATATACAGCTGCCGTTTGAAGCTTAAAATTATTTGACTTTTGAAAGCTAAATATGTGATTAGAGTCACTGTAACCCCTTGTTCTAATTGACATGTCAGTTGACGACAAAATCGGTATCTTGACAGAAAACTTAACATAACATTAAAAATATGTAGCTGTACATCAACGAGCTAGTTTTTGAGGTACCCAATAAATAACTCTCAAATTCTCCAAAAAAGTTCGCTGTAACGGTGAAGAAAAACATCGCGAGGAAGTCTGCATTTTAACTTTAAGTCCGCTTTCACTTGTCGTGGTTCACAAAAACGTATGGACACTACTATGGCAAGTTCTTTAAAAAGTGGGCACTATCCTATTCTCAGGCTAGGTATATTGTTACAGAAACACAAGTTGCAACGTCACTTGACATGTCGCGACAGGTCTGACGCTGCGACCTTGCCGCGACCTAGCCGGTTACCTGAGATCTGAGACCACTGATATTCGTTCATGGAGATAAAGAACTCATTTGCGGAGACGGCTGGATGAGTTGGGTCGTTTATTTTGATTAATTTCTCATTTTGATGTTGATTTTACGTAAATGTGAATTTCTTGTCAATATTAAAACGGACTCTTTCTATGATCTCTACACATCACCTATGTGTAGAGATCATAGATAGAGTCCATGTAGACTCTACATTAAAAATATACCTGCGGATGAAAGAAGTCATTTTTGTTGGCTCATCATTATATTGATTTATTTAAGTTAATAAAATATAGTAAAAATTCCTTACGCGTAGTAGAAACGACATCAACGCGCGCTGTCACCTTTCAACAAACAGAATTTTTCAGACCTTCCAACAAACAAAATTTTTCAGTAGGAGGTTTTTATTTTTCAAGTTATTAGCTTTAAATAAATTTATGTTTTACTCGCAACTATTACTACGACGTTGGAGCAAAGACTTAATTCCAATCCTTGTCAATCTTAAATTAAAGTTCCATAAAAACAAAGTCATTATATTGTGATTCAATCAACGCAATTCTGGGTAGACACCTGATATTTTGTACAGCTTTTTGTGTTTTGGCTTTGTCGCACGCAAACTTTTTATAACGCATACCTATATTCAACCAATAAAAACAAGGAACATTTGAGTTCTACGAGAATTTGTCTGCGAGTTTGTTTATCTTTAGGTAATTTAAAGGTTTATCTTTAGGTAGTTTAATTTATAGGTAATTTTTGTTAACATAATACAATATAATATATAATATGAGAGTTAAAATTTATAATATGCGAGTCCAAAATCCTCTTTATATAACTGCTCTATATTTAATTTCGTGCCGACTTCCATAGAGATTGCTGTCATAAAAATTGCCTATAACATTTTCCGGGTTTTAATCTGCATACATTGTTTATAATAGCATACATTGTTTATAATAGTTGCTTAATTATTTTTCCTATTACAACCTTTTTTTATGCCCTTATGCAATTAATTTGGTAGTGTTATGAAATAAATGATACTCGTTGTATCCGATTAGATTGATCAACGTGGATAGCATTGATATCCACATTTACGTATTAAAGATAGATTTATTTTAGTTAACTAGCCATTATAAGTGTTAGGGGTTAGTTGTTGCATTCTATGGGCGTAGTCAAAGTGTACAACATAGAAGTCCATAGGTAGTTACTAATCAAAGATATATTTATTTTAGTCATTACAAGTTACGGGTCTCAGTAAACTGGTCGTTCCCACCGAGGCGAATGTACGGCCTTGCGGTCGAATAATAGCGGCAAAATGAACCGATTAAGCTGAACAACTTTTTATCTATGTTTTGGTTAAGCATCGCCAACAATTCTCAATGAAGTTAGTCATTTTGTGTTGGTTTGCGTACTAAAGAAGTAATAAACGTATTGAATAACGTCTCAACACTTGAGAATTTTTTTTCGGGGGTTTAAAATCGCAATAAATAAAATACCTACAAATAAACAAGGGCTGGTTAGGCCTTTATACTATAAATAAATAATTAATACTCACCCTTTCAATGTAATAAAATTTTCGATGTGTGCCTATTTGTATAGACACGTGTGGATAGAGATACCTTCTTATAACTGCACTAGCTGACCCAGCAGGCTTCGCTCTGCCAATGAATTTTTTTATTTTTTTAATTTTAATTTAATAGCCTATGTTACTCAGGCTGAATGTAGGTTTCCAATGGTGAAAGAATTTTTGAAATCGGCCCAGTAGTTTTTGAGTTTATTCGTTACAAGCATACAAAAATACAAATGTTTCCTCTTTATAATATTAGTATAGAAGTATAGATAAAAGTAAGAGCGCTATTCATGATTTTCTGAATTATTATAATAAATTATTATATTTATTTGTTAGAGTACCTACCAACATTTTTGTAACTGATTGTTGACCAGTATATAACATTTTCTATTGTTCCTTAGGTTGTCATTACTAAACTAACAACGCCTAATCAACCGTTATAAAACTCTTTTACAAGCGTCAACTTCTGTTTAAATTGAACAAAAGACAGTGGAAGGCAAAACCGGAGTTATTTACGAGGTACTCCTAAAATTGCGTTCCCAAATAAAATAACAGGTTTGTTTGCAGACAAAAGTAACATTAAAGGTGTGACTAAAGGTGTAACTTTCATGATGACAGTCGATTTAAGCGAATTTATGCCTTAAGTTCTTTGTAGTAACGATCATCGTAAAAGACTTAGTGAGATGAAAGGCATGATGCAAAAGTTATGGTTGATTATCAAGACCAGGTAATGCAAATAATTGTAAATAATGAAAAGAAACAGTAAAGGAAGAAATTTAGACATAAAAAGCGATTTATGGCTTTAGTTAAACTGAGCAATTTAACCGTTTACGGACACTTATAATATTGGCACTTTGATTTTAATTTTATGAATTTCCTAAATCGGATGGGAGAATCAAAATTTGGAAATAAAATTTAATTAAATTGGTGCTTGAAAAAACAATCTTTCTTGAAAGTTTTTTCTTATTCGTCTCTATGGGAACATTTACAAAAACAATTTACGTTAGATTTTATTAGTATAATAAAAAATATAGTTTTAGTAGTGCTTTGTGCCTTTCGGATATTCGTTAATTAAATAACGTAGACTGCTCTTAAAAATATCCGGAAATATCAACTTGTGACTATTTAGAGAATGTCAGTTACTTTAAGCCACATCAAGCCGCCAGTCGCAGATAACCAAATTCCATTAATAAACAAATTCACGCTCATTTACCGTGGTTTATCACTTCACTCCTTCACTTACTTTTTTTATTACACCACTTATCTCATAAATTTCCTCCGTTTTTGCCTTTTAGTCGGCACCAAAAGGCCCCGATCCCCCAAGTTACAAATTCATTAGAAACCGGACCCCCAACAGTTTCGGCAGATACCAAAATATACAAACAAAGTGACAATCAAACATTTAACTATATTGGATTCAGTGGAAGTAACTCAATCGCGCCGCCGCCTTCGCCTGAAGATACAACCACCTTTGAGATGCATGTAATTCCTGATAACTTCATCATTGCAAAAACAATATTATTTCCAAAACATAAGGCTTCAATTCCATTGATGATCCCACCGTTTAAAGCAACAGTTGCTCACAAAGCAAAATCAACTGTAAAACTGAAACCACAAAGTTCAAAATTGGTTGACTAATTCTGAAAGTGGTATCAAGCTGTGATGTATGCAAGTTAATACAACCACCGGCATCGAAACAACAATATAAGTAGTTGATAGCAAAATAGGTGTTATTTCCGACCCACATGGATTAAAATAGAATGAAGTGAATAAACACGAGTACAGAAGAGCGGCATTTTTAGAAATAAAGAATCAATCGAATGACGACAAGCGAAAATATGGTGTTGGCTTGACAAACAAGGTAATACTATCAGATTTTTTAAAGCTACGGTGTAAATGACAAAGAGTACAAAAGTAGTCTTTAATTTATTGACACTACCGATGAGTCACGTTAGGGTACGCGATCTCTTTAATGTCTATTAGAACAGAAAGTTTGCGAATAGTTTTTAAAAAATTGTTATGGATTTTTTTTTAATGGTCATTGACAAAATTAAATGTACAGAAATTAGACGTATTCGTAGTGATATTGATAACTACATTTAATGCCCAATGGTAGCACTGATTAAAGAATAATAAATAAATAAATTCAAAAGTAAATTACATTTAATCTTTGAATCGATTATTAAATCAATGACTATAATTTTTGCATGCCTTTTATAGGTAGGTTATTGGAATATCACTACTGTAACACCTTATATTGTACTTAACTATGTTCTAGCAAATAATGAATTGTATTGTTTTGTAATTGTATTGTATAAAAACATCAATTAGTATTAGTAGAGAGCCTTCTATGGTGACATTGGACTGAAAGAATTAAAATAAACAACTCTAAAAATGTTTATTTATAAATATTTTTTAAATACTTAATGATTTATTTTTAAAAACTTATAGGACTTTTTTAGTAAAAAAACTTACCGTATTTATGGTTACATTCAAATCTTATCTGTGGCCAAAAACTTGTATAAACCATAATTAGGCTCTAGATAAGAATTTCAAAAAGGTTTGAATATTTTACGATCTGTACATATTTGGTCGTTGGCATATCGAGACAAGTTCATTTCGGGCATTATTTACAATCCTCTGTCGCATATCGCTAGAATTAGAGAGAATATCCATTTTTGAACAAATAAAATCTATCCGCGTGTCTATTAACATTTTTATTAACCAATAAAACATACAAACGATAAGTTAACAATAAAACATACAAAAGATAAGTTAGTTTGATTTACAAGAGATTTGAATTTGGAAAATAAAATCTGTTTAAATGGAAAAGTACTCAAATTATAAGCGCACAATACTATATAACTAAAGACTTTCTTTTCACTTATTTTATTCCTTAAAGTTTTATGTTTATAACTAACTATAGGATTAGTTTACCTAAATAAAACATAAAATGAATGAAAAATAAAGTAAGAAATTCCTTATTGGGATGTGTAATGATATTTACCTCTACCTCTGTACCGGTTTTCTCATTTATAATGCAATTATTTATTGCTAACTAGTTCGAAAGTCTTGAATTTTTACCTACAAATAATCTCATTGATTTTATACTTATTTATTTCCTCATTCAGTTATAATTTTGTTTATTAACCTATTTCTAAAAGTGTCTACATTTTTATAATAGAACTCGAAGATGGATGGATCTCATGTTTGCACACCTATTGGACATTCCTATCTCCATCGTAATGAGTCATAAAGGGACCGCCTGCAACAATGTACTAACTATTTATTATGCTTTCACCCACAAAGGGGACACCGAAGTGAAGTTTTGGGAATAAGGGGAATTAATATAATGTGATGGATAGATGTGTGACTTTTATGTTCAAAACTATCCAGTTCATTTTGCAAAATTGAAAAATTATTTGGAAAAGCAATTACTATAAAGATATTAGGTAACTGTATATTTCATCGGAAAGAAGTGTTATTACGCCTCTTTACTAACTACTGGTCGGTAATTAGTTCCCTGCCGGCAATTTGCACTGGCTAAGTAGGTCTGATCGATTTACTCGTTCAATCGCATGTGACTACAGTTTCTTCAAATGAATCATTGGATAACGATAGGAAGGAAACGAAGGAAGATTTTTTACTTTACCAGTTTTGTAAAGTAGATGGCTAAAAAGCCAAAGAAATTTGACTATCTGAGCCCCTATACCTACTTCTTCATAAGGTGCCCCCTACTAATGAAGGTTTGCAATCAACTTGCTTAAGTCGTTCTTATTATTTGCATCCCTTCGATGGGTCAGGGGTGCGAAGAACCTCCGGGGGGGGGGGGGGGGGGGGGCTAGGAGCTCCTATACGTTGCAACGCAACCTCGTATGATCTTAGATAGAGCTGCCATTCTACCCTATTTGAGACTGAAATCTGAACGTCAGTGTTGCATTGAGCAATGACCCTCTTGTATACTGCACATTCGCTTCTGCTGTAATATAATACAAAAAAAACACTAAGGTAAGGTTGTAGGTAAAGTTGTAGTGGATGCATTGCTAGCTTTAAGGAAGAATAGACTTTAAGAAGGACGACCCAAGTGGCGCAGTGCTTAAGACACCGGTGCACTGCGCGGAAGGTCCTGGTTTCGATTCCCCGTACAGAGTTTTGAATGATGAATTTGAATTTCTGGTCTGGGTGTGTTGTGTTCTTGCCTTATGTGTGTTCAAGGCACCACACCCAGGAAACAGGGAATTCTAGTGTGGGGCTGAATGTGAAGCGTTATTTATTTATGTATTAAAATGGTGGCCTCAAATTACTGGCACACCGAAACCGAAAAACAAGAAAATGCCTTCTTTACAGACAGCCATATTTGCTATTCCCATAAAAGGCGCGACTCATCCGTTCCTCTCATGACCTCATCACGTAATGTTCCATAACCCCAACCGGTCTGATGACCCGTCAACCGTCGCCGTCCGTTATCGGAACAGGTCCGGATCAGCTGGCAGCCGCTCCCAATACCGGTTGCCGATTAATAACGTTCAAATTTTACCGGCTTTGTTTGACAGGTTGATTTCGAGATGTCTGCTGTTTTGGGTTTGAAAGTTTGAGACATTTTGTAACTGTATTTTAGTTTTAATCACTCTACTACATACTAGATTTTAAGACTTGTTTTAAGAAATAAGAGATTTAAGCCACATTTTCAAAACCTCTTTGATCCATTAATGACCCACTGCAAGGTCGGGTCTCCTCTCACGACCGAAGGCCTTAATCCACCACGCTGGCTTAGTGCGGCTCGGTGGACTTCACAGTGGTGGATTCACTCGGTGGACTCGGTGCCTTTGAGAACATTATGGAGTACATTATGAAAAACTCTAAAGCATGCAGGTTTCCTCATAATGTTTTTCTTCAACTCACAGCAAATAGTATTCAATCTTATAAACCCCCTTAACTTTTAAGAAAGTCATTAGTTCGTGCCACTGGGATTTAAACCCAGACCCTTTGAGTAAGACACTGGTGGCTTCTTAGTGTAAGTCAATGGGCTATCACCGCTTCAGAGACATTTTCCAGATTACTGTGAATGTTTCGGTTTGTAGAATCCTTGATATCACTGGCAGATCATTAGTTCCTTCCTTCCTTTCAGCCCTTGGTAGTCCACTGCTGGACATAGGCCTTCCCTAACGCCGATTCCACCTGGTCCTGAGCCCTCTGAATCCAACGGTTTCCCCCTGCCTTCTTCAGGTCATCTGTCCACCTGGTAGGAGGGTGGCCTGTGCTCATTTTACCTAAACGTGGTCGCCATTCGAGGACCTTCCTTCCCCATCAGTTGTCAGTCCTGTGAACGATGTGGCCAGCCCCGATAATAAGTTACTTTGACCATTAACAAAAAAAAAAACAGTCCAAAATTAAAGCCACGTCAGACGATATTGATGGGCAATCACAAACGTATGACGTTAATCGCTCCCAACGCTACAGATTGATAAATATCAACGTCTTTATCAACCGGGGTTAAAAATCGGTCAGTTTGTTTGACAATAGGCGCAACGGTTACAATGTACGGAATGTACGACGAACAGCATCATGTTGAAAAAATGTTGCCTTTCTGAACTCCCGGTACTGCTTTTGGAATCAACCTCTCAATCTTTTTAATCGCTTACAAATATAATTTTACGCATTAGTTGAAACTTTGAAAATTGACATACAAGTAAAAATACCTGATTGAGTGATTAATTGGCGTTTCTTCTGCTCTACTAGTATTCTGAAAAGTGTGACGAACGAAACGCAAGCCTTTAGCCTTTAGCATGAATTATGTTCATGTCGCCAAGTGCTTAGCTCTTGATGTTCTCCTACTTGCCGTATTTTTGTAAGAATCACATAAGATAATAACATAAAAGTTAAAAGGTAACTGTTATTATTAAAAAAAATGAATTTCTCTAATATTTTTTATATAGATCTACTAATTGAAGGCTCATTAAAGATTGTCAAAAATAATAACAGTCAATACTAATTTGAGTAAAGATTTGATGAAACGAATATTTTCGAACACGGTCAAATCTGAAGACCTTAGCCTTACCAAGCGTAGCAATTCACAGCAACGGTCGCTTCTCGCGACAAAACGTGTAGGAACTGACATTTCTAATTGACGGAGGTCGTTCTAGACGGACGGTGTATTACCGTCGGCCAGACCACCCTTGTTGTATAAATAGCCCCTAATTGGGCCACAGATTATAGATAAAATTCTTCGACTAATGTGTAAGACATCTGTTGACATATGCGATTTGTTTATTTTCAAAACTGGCTCGAAAGAGGGTTACGTCTTCTGCCTGATTGGTTCATTTTTTAACATCCTTAGATGGCACCATTTTTGAGTAACCAACAATAAATCAAAGGTTATAAAATTTCTAATAAAACATAAACATTCGTCAACTAACTAAAACAGAGACAATTAATTTTCAAAGGCACTATAAGCCATACGTTTGCGTTTCATGAACGTCAAAAAACTACAAAATGATACATTCAAATGGTACAGATTATTACAAAAAAAAGCGCTAACGATTAGCGTGTGTAATTTCTCCTGGAACAATGGCATTCCCAGAGCGATAGCTTATGGAATTATCGCTTACGGTGCATGGGTGTATACGCCAAGTGCACAGTTATGCAGCCAAGTGCATTGGCCTTGCAATTCATTAATTAAGCGTATGCTAGTGAAATTATGGTTCTAATCATCACTATCAATATTATGTCTCCCCTAATTGACGCCACTACGGTCAGTTCTGTATTATCCATCCATACTAAAGTTTTTGAAATTTGAAAATTAATAGCGTTAATTATTCAAACATTTCATAAATTCAATAGCTTTCTGATTGGGTCAAATCAGTTGTTATAATGATAAAAAATGCAATATTTACCAAATCATCAACCAACTGTAAACACAAAATCGTCAACTGTTTTTATTTTTATGCTGCACGGATTGAAATTATTTTACACAACAATTAGGGTCCATACATTTTAAAATTAATTATAAGTATCAACGTTCTTCTTTCAAACCACTGAGAGACCAATAGTTATTATTAACCGATTCAAAAAATTTGAACCGATTCAAAAACCGTCAATCGAACAATTCTCTATTGTCCTTTCGCATCTGCTGTTTTGTGGTCGGCAGCTGACGTTCGTTGTTCGATTTGTCAAATTTGAGTTTGGAATGCTATTTCAAATGGGGTTACTTGTTGAAATATTTCGTGTAAAGGTATTTACTAATTGCAACGTGTAGGGGTAACTGGTCGTTGATGACTGATTAATGGGACAAATTCTTTATTTTGATGTATTTATACATATAACAGGAAAAGAAAATATCACAAAATATATCTACATAAAACAAATTATAAATTATCACAAATCAATTGAATAAACACAAATAAATAAATAAATTAAAACAGCAAAATGACTCGAAAATATAATAAAAACATGTCAAAATGCCACCACACAAAAAAAATTATAATAATAAAAGTCATCGCTTATCTATGGTCGTAGGGCCGCGAACCGATTACGATTAGCCTGTCAAACGAATTAGTCGAGTAATGCCATAACCGCATTGTCAGATGTAATTAGAGTGGTTAGCGGCCTAATAGGGGCTTATAAATTAGAATTATCGGGATAACTCTTTGTCATCGTTGGAAGGGACTAAAAAAGGAAATATTATGGATTCTTTAATAAGACGATGACAGCGTATTGGAATAGTTTCTATCTACCTACGGATTGATATTTTGATAGGAATTATTTACTAATAATACTATATAACTAGATATTTCTAGTAGTATACTGCTACACTATATAAATACTAATATAAATACTAATACTAATAACTAGATACTTCTAGTAGTAGTAGTTAGTAATGTGGGATTTGTTCTTTAGACGAAACATTAGTCCCGTTTGCAATTGCAACCACAGTTTCAGCTGTAATTAGAATTATTTAAGTGGAAAAAATCTATGTATTAGGTAACTGTACTAATATGTATGATGTATGAAATCATTATCTATTGTCAGTGCTAGGTTCAACACTAATTGATTCGATCGAGTTAAGAGAATCGGATAATTATCCAATTAATTAATCGATAAAAACCATTACAAACCAATCGAATAGACTCCCGCAGATAACAATGGAGCGATTGAAATAAGTAGAAAGCAATTAAATGCGATTACTATTATAATGTGTGTGACATATTCTAGTTGTGTTACTACGTTTTATAACTATTTATTTTAATTTACACTTCTAGGTAATTTTTATGCCCGGGTTATTTGAAGAACTCATGGCAATCGTTTAAGATAAACAATAAAACAATAAGATTCCACTTTGCAAACTATTTTCCTTACAATAAGAGTAATAATTGGCAGTGAGGCATTTTGAATAAATTTTAATTTATGATGCGGTTGATTTATCGATATGAAGCATTTTGAAAATTGAGCTGTACGCTTATGTGTATGCGTTTGTCACTGGCTGAGACAACTAATCATCATGCATCATTATGTCGTTATAATAAAAAAAGAATTAAAACTAAAAGTGGAACATTGCGTCATAAGCGTTCTCGATTTGAAAAACGAAACAAAGAAAGGGCATAGAACTTTTAAATCATGGAATAGTTAGGTGACATTGATGGCAGGCTGGAAAATAATCGTTGAATCGATAGTTAGCGAGAAAGCGATAAACGATACTATAATAAAAGAGCTCAATACCAAGCACAAACACACAATGCAATATAAAAGCAATACAAAAATACAAGAACAAAATGTAATCCAATTTTAATTTTACTAATTTTCAAGTGATCTTCAATAGAATCTGCAGAATGAAAGAAAAAGTCAGGTCTACAAATCAGACTTTATATCAACATCAGACTTCATATACGACTCTTTATACCAGATAGTTTTTTAACTTCGGTCCCGTGGTCCCGGGTGAAACAAATTTTATAGTATACGGTCAAAGGGCATATAATCCGCCGTTGTTGCATTCCTTATCGCAAGTAATGTGTCCAATACCTTACGAGAATGACACATTTATTAGAACTGTCACTTACACGTGACAGCCCATAAGTTTGAAACTTTAATTTGTGATAAGCTAAATGTGTGTTTCGATGCGTGGACGGATGCGCTACTGGGTTTACCTTTCACATAACGATTTTAACTTGATAGTTATTACGAAACAAAGAAAGTAATTTTATCGTCATTTTAAGAATGGAGGAAAAGAAAAGAGAAAATTCCTACTCTTTTTATGGAGTTTGCTGATGTTTAAGGGCAATAAGGGCTCGGGAAGGGGTTTTATCCATAACAGAAGGGATGCCCGGATACTTGCTACCAGCCCTTTAAAGGACGAGTATTTTATACGCCGCTTCCGATCTTCACGATTCAAGTATCTATTCAACCCGAACCTCTTAATCTGGGTAATTGATTTTAATCAATTAGTTGCAACGTTTTACGCGCTATAAAAGCAAAAAAAAAACACTAGTGCCAAAAATAAAATTGAGCAACAGATTTTGTCTTAGATATTGATAGCAAAACAGCACTCTAACTGTAAATCATCTGAATCCTCATTATTTTTGTTTACCTAAAATTGTTTGAGAAATCCATCAAAGTTAAGTCGACCTACATCACTAATGTAGTTCGCTAAACCATAGCCAACAACAACTCAGAAGTCAACGGCTACTTATTGCATCGCGGTTCGGAAATAGAATTTGTCTATGGCTTTTCAACGCAAGGGTAACATTACAAATTGTCATAACGGTCAATAACGCGTTCCAAAAGTGACAGCAAACTTATGAAAAGCCATTCTAATTATTGTCTGAACCATTCCGCTCGGAATTTAACGATACATAAACATAAATACACACAAACATTCACATCAATCGTTCCACCACCAAATACAGACAATACAAACGAAGGGTACTAAAGAACAAAACGACCGGCCTTTGAAATGCATTGACAATATTCTTAACTCAGAAAAGACAAGAGTTAGTTATGATGTTTGTGCAAATTCGTCAGCTAATTCGATGGCCATAATTTGTGAGGTTAATTATAACAAGTTGATGGTGAAATAAAGCCGATTAATGCTTAAATATTGGGTCCCAATTAATCTTTCCATTTCTTCCGTGTATTTTCTGGTCGATTTAACATAACATATTCTTAAGAAGCAATAATAAAGATCTTAAACCATATTAAACATAAAAACTCAACTCGTATCGTTATTTCATGTGCAAATTTCACAAGATTTCAATTCAATTAAGAATATCGATGCATACAAAATTTTAAAACATTCAGTGACGTTACTAAAAGCGTGTTTAAGAACGCTATTCATTTTGTTTATGGAATTAAAAATGAAACGGGGTACGAATTTAAAAAGCGAGTTCGATTTTCAAAATCAGTCACGTACTGTGGCAGACGCGTGACCACGCACGCAGTAATGGCGCGAGACAATCAAAAAATAAAATGGCGCCAATACGGTCATTTGATTGTTAATAAACAATAATTCTTCGTACACTCGTGTTCCGTGCACACGACTTTTCCTGTGATGTAATCACTGGTTACATTGATAATGGTCATGTCAATGAACTAAGTTTAATTGATTGTAGTCGGATGAATTAAAGACGTAACCTCTCACGTCTTTTTGTGAAGAGGTGTTTAAAAAAAGGAAATTGCGCTAATGCTTTTAAGATTTTCATTATGCTTCCTTCTGCTCTTACATTGTTTGTGTGTACCTTACATTTCGATTCAAAGAAAATCTATGTACCTAGGTGCTAATGTTTTGAAACTATCTGTGTACTAAATTTCATCAAAAGTTTAGGCATTTGCGCGTTGAAATAGAATTAAATGTGACTAAAATTAAACATCTGTTTGAATATAATTATAACATAATTATTCAGTAAAATCAATTATTTTCGCCATGATGACGAAACAATGTCTATACCTAGTACCTACAATGTAATAATAATGGCTTTAAGCAATGGATGTTATTAAAGCTCATCTCACTTTCTTACCCTATGTCTTCACAAAAAAAGTCTGCCATAGTTTTGAAAAATAGTTAAAACAATTTGCCGACTATTTATTCACGTGTTTTTAAAACCCTAAAGATTGATGGTGGTCGTTTCTTATGGCGGATGTAAAGCGAGAACCAAATTATTGGTGTCACCTACGCTGTAGCAGAAACAACAGGCGATAATGTCATTGTAACCATTACTATCTTTGTAATGTCTGTTATTATTACGTCGTGAATATCATATCAAAATTTTGGCGTGGCATAGGGAATGAACTTCCCATTTTTAATTTGTATTAAGTTACAGACTCGTCGTGGGCTTTTTGTGTTGCCTTTGAGGAAATTTATTCAATTTCATACGCCTCTGTTCACGTTGAGCTTAGTCCTCGGAAAACATCCATCACCATACTTTTAATCTAATGTGTCAGGCTAAAAGGCATCTTACAATAATTTGTAAACATCCACAATATTCGTTCGGTCGGAAGATATCCCGATCTCGTGATCTCGTAATAATTCATATCAAAATAGATAGATAATAGTGGCGCTACACCGATAGTTCGTTTCACCCT
Source organism: Erynnis tages (assembly GCA_905147235.1). Lineage (NCBI taxonomy): Eukaryota > Metazoa > Arthropoda > Insecta > Lepidoptera > Hesperiidae > Erynnis > Erynnis tages. The sequence goes on from LR990074.1 coordinate 12,912,229, forward strand.
TCACCCATGGGCGGGTCAGTTCGCCAAGTCTATATTTATGATCCTCTCCGTGACACATATGGTGTTGGCTGCCATTGTGATTGTAATAGCATGGGGTTAGCAGATGGTCTACCAAGTACCAGCCTCGGCTGGAGCCTGGCCTATATTAAGGCTAATAGTCAGCCCAATGTGTGACGGGGCCTTTATAGAATATTTAATCGTAGTGGTGTGGCTAATTGATATTGGCAATTTTGGAACCAATTGGTTACACAGATGCTGTGCAGCTCGGCTATGGCTCGACTTTATTTATAGGGATGTTAGATTTACCTACATATCTTCGTAAAGTTTTCAGAAATAATTTTATTTACCATTTTATTCTTTCAATATAATCTCAACTTTCATACATTAAATAGGGAAATTAGATTAAAATTCGATTTTTTAAACAACGCCCTTCCGGACTCCTACGATGTTTTTCACTAAGTAAAGTAACAATAGGGAATAATTTATCTGTTTAAACAATTAAGTTTTAAACAAAAAAGGCAATTAGGGAGCATCCGCGTTGTTTAGATAGGGCACGTGTATGTTTTATTACTTTTTAGGGCTTTAGGGATGGGATGAACGGTCGTTAGGATCGTTGTAATAAAACAAAGGGCAGTTTGGTGAGAAAAGACGTTGCACAATTGTAGCAATTACTTACTATTGCAATTTGAGGAGCCGCCTCCCTCCTAATGCAACATGAAGCAATTGAATTACTTCTTCAAATGTCCTTATGTAGAATGAAAGAAAAAATGCATGTATTCGCAGCAATGTGTACACAAATGAAAGAAGATAAAATTATATTAAGATAAATAGAACGACAAAAACACATTAAATATAATAAAGAATGTGTATAGACAAACAATAAACTACAAATTAAATACAATAAAACACACCTAACCATAGGGCAATGTCATCTTTACGGAAATACGACAACTACTTACTAATATAGTTTTCTGGAACCAACTAGATGAGGAGAGCCGAAAATCGGGCTCAGTGGCGAGCCTTGGGAGAGGCCTATGTCCAGCAGTGGACCGATTAAGGCTGATATGATGATGATGGTGATGTTATGAACTACCTACCTACTTACTTTGTTTCTACTTTGTCTTCTACTATATTTTCTAAAAGGCTTAAGTCAAATAGAAGTCTTTCTTCCTTTCAAGTTAAGTTTAACTTGAAATGAAGAAAGATTTGTATTTGTGTACTTGTGAATCAGATAAACACCTTATTATACGAGTCAGTTTATGAAACTAATTGCATTAAAGATTGTTTATACCGTCGCTGTAACTTAAAATATTATCTGTAAACCACGCAACTCAACCGTCCTGTCCATATTAAGCCATAGCAAAGGTTTACATATAATTAGCTTCGAACAAAACAGACAGGGAGGCACTTTACGGTCTCTGAAAATAATTTACGACGCCCAAAAATAGTGCGAACGCGTAAAGATTGACGGGAGACTAATTTCGTACGCGTATTTAGTGCGTTTTGAATAATAACACCCCATACTTATGCGCTCACAAAGGGCTGGGGTGGCAATGTCGTGCGGGTGATAAGACATTCTGATTTTAAAAAATCTCAAAAATATGAGTAACTTTTATAAATGAGTGTTCTTTTTTATTACTATTTTTTTAATTTATCTCCAAGACACGGATACATAAATATATAAGATGATATAAGATAACATAAAATCATTTGTTTTTCGCGTCCACAATTCTTCAGTTGAACATTCAATTAAATCTACAAACTATTTCAACGCATAAATATTTTTCATTGTTTAGGTTGCATTGCCTCAAATAACGCCCAAAATTTATACTAGCCAACAAGGATAAGTACCTACGAGTATTACACGTACGATATTTATTTAGTAATCTTTTATTATTAGTAAACATAATGACGAATAAAGAGAATGCTCACTTGCCGCACATAATTTTATATTATGCTAATTAGCAAAATGTCATTTTAAATACGATGTACATTATTATATTTATAGCATGACAATTATGCGCATAAAACAATAGTTAGCGAAGGGTGTGTCGGTAAATTAAGTAATGACGATTTTTATCTCATCACAGTGTATTAGGACCATCCGTAAATATATCATCCGGATACGGGTTCATTTATAAGTAAATTGTATTTAATTAATGAAAGTCTTTGTGGCCGCTATTTAGATAAAATACATTTTGTCTTTAATTTAATCAATCAGGTTCAGTCATTTTTTATTCAGTAATTAAACTTCCTTTGACTTTTAATAGCAGCTCTTATCATCCGTCTATTTTTATTTATGCCAATAAACGTACATACATTAAGTTTATGCACTGTGACACCTTAAGCACGCATTTAAAAAAGAGGCATGATAATTTTGAAGTTTTTTTTATTGTAGTACCTACTTAATTATTTTTTATTCACTCAAGTAAATTTTACGCCTCTTCAATATTCGACTTTTATGTCTCATCATGACAATTTTTATGGCTATCACAATATTCGAAATGGCACAGATTTGTCACGGTGACGTTTACACGCTTCTAAAATTTTATTTTCCTAAAATTAACACTGTCATTGTTAAAAAAGGCAAGAAAAATATAGTATGTGCTTTAGCACACTTTTTTATAATCACTTTCAAAAGTTAGTTATTATTATAGAGGACCTAAATAGAGAACAAATTCGAGAGAAACAGAAGAGAGGTTGTATATGGGTGCTTTGCTAAAGGACTAAGATGTTCGATTGTTCGCCCGAATAAAGTATCTTCGTAGCTATATAGTATTTTTTTTATAAGATTTTTTTCAATAAAAATTTAAAAGTTTCGACATGGGATTCTTTAAACAAATCCTGTAAATTTTATTACTTTGTTTTCGTTTTAATTCGTTCGAAAGAAGTTTGTTCTATTGAATTATTTTATTGAATTCTCCATTGTCACACTCTTATAAACTCTGTGAATCATAGACAATAGATGTATGAAAGAGCGAGCGTTCTTTGTTCATCATTCATTCAATTACGACCCTTTTACTATTGCACTCGTGAAACCCAGTGCCCTTTCTGAATGCTTTCTTTTACTCTATAAAATATTTTAATTCAAAAGCTCAGTGTTTTTCCATTATCAACCTTATCATCATGGTAATAAAGACTACATGTTTACACATAAAGCGGTATGAACTTTACGCCCCCCGCTTTCAAAGGATCCACTCCAGTTTGATGTGAAAAAAGTTTAGAAGTAAGGGTAGTCAGTAGAGGGGCAGTTTAGGGTGTAGGTAATGAGCGTGTTTTGTCTTTATGGGCTTGTGTTCACTGGTGGCGGAACTGGTTTTTAGATGGGGTGTGGGCAGCTTTGTTATGGTATAATGATTGATATATTTCGTATGGTTAAACCCGACAATAATTATACCTAAAACTCAAGTATTTTTAATACGAAGAATATCTTCTCATAAAGTGACATTTCTGTAGGTATCTTTTTTTGAGAATGAAGAATTTCAACCAAAGCCTAAGCACCTCCTCTTAAGCAACTGACTAGACACTTGCTTAAATAAAGATTACTAATATTCCATGAATGAATCAACGCAAGAAACTGTCAAACTAAATCGTATTTTGCGCACCCGCCTTTAAGCACTTAGATCAATATCGAGCACTCAGTAAATCATTCGATATCCGATATTGATCTGAGTGTCTACAGTGTCTACATTGCAGCATCCGCGCGTGGCTGCGGGCGGCAGCTGGCCCGCACGTGGCGGATGTACCTCTCGGAGGTCTCTAGTGCCACGGATAGTAGGATGTAACTCGATATTGGTATCGATTTTGCGATAGATTTTTTTAACAGGCTACGCTTTGCTGAGACTATTGATATTCACGTTTTAATTTAAACACACACATAAGACACGTGGCGTAAAAAGGCATAATTTCATTTTTAAATTAAAGCAAAATCGTTGTTAAACCTTAGAGCTTATCAGTGATATCAGGTTTAAAACATATTATAGGCACCTACTTTGAATTAATATAGGTTGCATTTTGCATTTGTTGCTTATAATAATGTTCACACTATTATAGAGATAAAAATACTGAATTAAATTTTAAGCCATTACAACATGTAAATAAATACTGAAACTGAATTAAATATTCAACTAGTAACACGGATATTCAGTAATTTTCAGGATTATTGTCATTATTTAAATATTAACAACGTAGAAAAAATGAGATTAATAATTATATTTATAATTATTTGACATTATTTGCGGTTATTGACACAATGCTGGTTAGTTATTTATTAATTTACTGTGTGAACTTTGGTATGACAATAGATTAATTTTATTGTCATTCTTATTTGGAACAGGTATGAGGTGATGAAGGTGGATGTCAATGGGCTGTAGTGACCAAATAACATCAGGTGGCCTGCACGCCGGTTTGCTATTCAATTGTCAGTAACCCATTAATGACCCACTACTGGGGTCTCACAATGAGAGGGATGTAGGCCGCCGTCCACCACGTTGGCCTACTACGGGTTGGTGGACTTCACATACCTTTGAGAACATTTTTTGTGGACTCTCAGGCATGCAAATCTGCACGATGTTTTCCTTCAACGTAACAGCGGGCAGCATTGAATTTTATAAACGCACGTTACTTTTTACAAATTGGTGCGTGCCACTGGGATTCGAACCCGGACCCCTCAATACGAGGTTGAATTCCAAGCCGCTGAGCTGTCACCGCTGTATCGCTATTCAATTACAATAAAAAAATGTATTTGTGTAGTTCCATAATGAAGAAACTCTCATTACAGTGGAGCATGTCACTCCATGCCACACACGTAGCAAGGAAGCTGTAAACTTACCAGTTAACGATTATTTCGACGGGTGGCGTAACCGCGAAACGTACGCACCAAAATCTTCGATAAATAACTTTTAACCACACTTTGTAATCACCAGCTGTCCAAGTATCATTTGATGGTTCACGCTCCAAAAGTCTAAAAAGGTTTACGGTACCTATAAGATGATTTGGCGTGTAGTGTGTGCTACTTAGGACACAGAGTTTAAAAAAAATATGAACGAATTTCTTACTAAACGTTTATTAACCACTTATTTTATTTTTTAAGATACATTTAAGTAAAATTCATCCCAGCAAAACTTGCAAAAACGTCTTAGGTAAATAAAATTCAAGATACATATTTTCTGAAATATGCATTGCTCTCTCAGCTGCGTTTCTTCTTACATCGATTCCCTTCGAATGAATTTTATTACCGAAGGGTGCCACCCTCCGAATGCCACGTGCAGCCATGTCGGCATTGTGCAGCATTGCAAATCTCTCAATAATTAAACCCATATAAGATGGGGAGAAAAATACCTACGTCTGTGTACAAATACGAAGGATCAATGTCTTTGTTTGGTTTGGGTGAGGAAATATTGGATAATGTGGACCAAAGTTTGTTGAACTGATCAATACAGCTTAAGTTCGAAGCCTGAATGTAGCTGCGTTCAATGATCGCACTATTGCACAAATAAAGGTAATAGTAGCAAAACTCATTGACCTTAACAATTATAAAAGCCTAACCAAAGCACTACAAACATATCAGAGACGTTTCAAACGAAAAACAAACATAAAAAAACTAAATATATGTATCAGCGATCGTAAATCAAATGCAAACTACAACTCGCAAAGGCTATAAGCAGTATGCTACGAGCATAATGCAAAAGTTCAAGAAATCGCACAGGTTATAATCGCCGAGGTGGGCGCCCCGACGATAAACAAAAGAAGATCGGACCCGTAGCGGCGACTCCTGTACCCGCCTGTACTTGCCTTGCACACGTTGTCACCCCGACAGGCACAGCACACACACAGACCCATCCATACACGTCGCAACTTGCACAGGCTGTTTGTTTGGGCCCTCTCGCATTCGTCCGCCGGCCGTCGACCACTGCGCACGTGCCGCTTGCGTCCGTATCGAGTTCAGTGAACGTGTTGTGTTAATGAACAGTCAAGATGGTGCGAAGCCTGTCGCAGTGGACGAAGACCCTCAGCTTCCCGGCGAGGCTGTCTCCTAACCGCACGTCCAAGGAGAGCGTGGTCAATGTCCAGCCGAGCTCCCCTGGCGTGTCTCCTACGCCGAGTGCCTCATCCCTCCCGCAAGGCTCCGACAAAACCATTTCGCCAATTCCGATCACCGAAATCAGCCAAATTGTAAGTCCCTTCGTTATCAGGGCTCAATTTATATTTACAGTTTTTAGAGCCTCTGGAATTTTGTCCCTTGCAGCTGCACTATGCCATGCATACAAATGAATGCTTTCTTAGTTTACCAACGACATTCCTGTTAATTCTTCAACTGTTTCATCTTATTCTGGAATTTGAACCTGTTTCTGTGTTAATTCATTATAACGTCTTTTTTGACATTTCGTAATTTGTTGCTAAAATTAGTAGTCATTCATGAATAGAAATCACCTATGTCTAAAGCTTAATAGGCCGTTGTAATCGTAATGAAACTAGATATTTGAATACATTACTGTTTATATGAATATCTAGGTGATCCTGAAGCAGCAATATAATTTCCAATCGAAACACTTTCAAGTTCCGTTTCTTGTTGCACGACAACAATACCGATCACCTACATTGCTGATTATACAATTATGCAATAAAATGTTTATATTATGTGAGCTGAAACAAACATTATTCGTTGTAATTGCTTCTCTTTATTTTCCTGTATATTGTTCCCAAAATTATAGAATGTTTATAAACATCTGCACGGTAACTAACAAGCGTGCCCTTATCCCTAAAAGATGGCACAGTTAGATCTAACTGCTTTCCCATAAAAGTCGCCAAAATACGTGTCCAAAATGCGAACGCACCAAACTCCATACTGGTGGACCATTAACAACTGCTGAAAGGAAATGAAAGATACGTGTCTTGTTTTGCGGGCAAGAGGTAAGTTAGTTGAGGTTACTTGTGCGAGGAGTACATCGACGGATTTGTTTGAGGATACGTAGCGTTGGTGGTTCGAAGCGAGCAGTGTATCGGTAGTACGCGACAATGTGGTAAGGTGCCGGTTTCGGTGGTGCGGGGAAGCCGGTGCGCCCGCGCCGACACCGTTATGTATGTCCCCCTTGCACTCACCTTGGCAAGGCCGCGACAAGATGCGAGTTTTTGCAAGATAGCACATGACTTTCACCTTTTGAGATGCCTTTCTAAAAGCTGAAGATCGCTTCGACTTGTATTAGGTCTGAATCTGATGCTGAAAGGAGAAACTGAGAAATTAATGCTCTTGATCTTTGGATTTTATAAACTCTCATCTTTTCGTGTCGTATGATGATGATCTCATTTGCGATATTGTGTTATTTTATTGTAATCGTGATTGTCCTTGTCCTCTAACCTCTGATCAAATCGTATCAAGAATGGCATTAACATATGTAATAAAAGCAGTAATACACAAAAATGTTTATAGAAGACATGAAAATGTTACTAAAAGCAAATCCATTTCAATTTTAATTATTTATGGCAAATTAGCGGGACCTTAACATATTAAAGTTTCATTATGGATGAATGAATAACAAACGGGGACGAACTAATTACTGTTATACGGCGAAGAAAATAAAAATGCACGCAATATTTTGTTAAACGACATTTCGCCAAAACTAAATAAAACACTTAGGGTCCTGTGTCTCAAATTATACACGTTTTAAGACGTCAAGGTGCGACAAGAACTCAGCGGGTTGTAAATTAAGAAACTCGTAATAAAATAAAGTTTCATTTGTAATCGTAAAAGAAAGCCATCAATATCGGCCATACAGCCATTTTGGATTTATAGCGCGTCGGTGTCATTTGACGGATTTTAAATTTAAAAAGTCATTTGACGTTTCGTATGTCATTTATTGGCGGTAAATAATTCTTAGTGCGAATTCCTTTGCCGTAATGTTCGAGAGGCGAGGAATGCTGGCTGCGTGCAGTTGCGAACATTGTTGGACTCCGTTAAGTTTGCTTACGGCAAGGAAAGTCCAGAACGGAACGTTTAACGTCTTCTTAGTATGCGAATTTTAATTTAGACTAACTTTTTTATTGTAAACGAATACACGGTCCTCATGAAGATAAGTGGGTTCTGCCATTCAAATATTCCCACCCTCTTGAGATCTTACTTGAATGCGTTGTTGATAAGGATTAAGAAACTCAATGATAACAAATTACTTATCTCATGAAGAGTGTGCTACGCGTAATGAGGGTGGTCCCGTGTTAAGTGAGCTCTCCATTTACCACCAATCAAAAATGTGGTGGTTCTAACAGAACTGATTTCAATAACAGAGTAATGGAATGTTTCAAAATGTAGAGATGGTCTTTCCATATGCATCGGACTCACGCATGTGTGTGCTAATGGATGTCGCTAGAGCTTTCTCGTTTTGCTTCCACTCTTTAATCGGACAAATTGATTGACGCGATTCACCACACTCAATTTTCATTCATTGAAAGTTGCATTAAAGCAGATATGGGATAATTTTCTCATACCTACACGTGACTATGCTTCTGAAAAAAGTCTTTTTTAGAAGATCTCGTGTATACTTACCTAGTCGGTTGCTTAAAAATATGCCTTAACTTATGAGAAGGTTGGTTAGTTATTGGTGTTCAGTAACAATTTCACTGAACACTTATTAGCCGGAAAGCATTGGGCGGCCATGAGGCCATATTTATTAGGTATTTTATTGTGTCTGTGGCGGAACGAACATCTGCGTGTCAAATTCCTCGATGCCATGTGCAAGCTACTGGTGGGAAGCGAACCGTGCACACATGAGCGTTGAAAAAAATATACATTTGAAAATGGAATAGCCCTAGTCGGTATTAGGTGCGATCCTTTCAACAAAGACGGCCCACTCTATTTAATTTCACGTCGGTTTAGTTTTGCTATCTGTCTCGTAGTTTCATTTTTATCACGGATTTGGCTATCAGCTCTGGTTGTTCTAATGACCACAATATTTCAGATGATGTTATCAAAATCTAAAAGATAAATGGATCTTTATTGTCTTGCACCGTTGTGTCAGATCCCTGTATAGATTCGACAGAAGTAGGTTAGCCACATATCAGTTTTATGTTTGTAATAAAAGAAACGTTGCTATTACATTTTACACTTCCTACATTGTGGTGAGTTATGGCTCTTAAAGAACATCTACAAATCAAATAATAAAAACCGTGTGCTACATACGTAGCAGCGTTTTATTTAGGATTCGTGCGGATGCTGAATTTTATTTTAGAAATATATGCCTTACAAAGACATTACGTTATCATCGACGTCAGTTTTTGTTCAATCTTCACTTATTAAAATTCTGATTCGTTCAATTTCTACTTCAACGATTTATCTAATAATTACTTTTCGAATCATCTGTATAGCCTTTTAATTCATTTATAACGACTGTTATCCTAGAGTATGGCGAATTATTTTGTTTTGGCTACAAAGTATATTTAAAAACGGAAGGCACCTAAAAGGTTTTTAGTGTACGAGTAACAACCCATAATGTGGGGTCTTACATTGAATGTATGACATAAAAGGAAGAGGGTTACTTTTTGTCCCGTCAGCTGTTACTGTTGTGGAACTCGATCCTGAATCCATTGAATTTGTAAATAATGGAGATTTTATAGTAAAGATCGCCTTTATACTTTTTTTAATAAATTTAGTTTCATACCTCTTTGGTGGATCATCATTTCTATCGTAGTTAAAGATCTTAGATGCCCATCATATCATCTATAATAAATCAACCTACCTAATTATTTATCCTTTTATTATAATTAATTGACGAAGGCTTACTAAATAGATTCGAACTCTTAATTAGCCAATGAATTAATTATACTATCAACTTCAAAAAGACGCAACTATCGTTAACCTAAATTCAGTATTTTGTTACTTTAGAAAAGATTACTCACTCACATTTACAATTTAGATCTAAGTAAGTTTCTTATCTACATATTTCACTTGCTTAGTGTGTTACAAAATGTACTACAATGTATTCGCTGAAAAAAATTCAAATATTTTTGCACCTTTGACTTACTTAGGCAGATGTTTCTTGACGCTTGTATTTTGCAATAGAAAAGGTGCTTAGTTCGATTACGGAAATTTATGATGATACCAACAATATGTGGTACGTAATATTTACAATCTATAAGTTAACATATTTTATAATGCCTATGCGTGGCCGTGTGGCGTAATTCACAAAAAAACACAAATGATAAAATATATTTAATTTTGTACTTTTAAAATTGCAATAGCTTGTAGTTATGACAAATAAATAACGCTTTTTAAAATGCGGCTGACCAAAACCAAAACTTTTCACCGATTCCGCGTAAACATTTCGCGCGCTTTTTAATCTGTGCAAATTTCTTTTTTTATTGGCCTCTTCGCTATTAATGACAGCGTTCGATGCGCTGCACAGCCAGGGTACTCGTTACCCGTCGAGTATCAGATAACAAAACGGATATGACACGCGATACCAGATAATATTTGTCAGTATAAGATTATGTAGTAAGGCCGAAGTAAGGCCAACCCGTGATGGGTACGGATGCTTGCAAAAAAGAGATTTCCAACAGATAAAAAACGTTTCCGGACGTTCCAGTATGAATAAAGGCAAAGGATGTTGAGATAATGCCCGCACGCAATATTTATTGCCTTCGTGATGTAATTTCGGGACGTGTTTATGGGCAATTAACAAGAAATTTAAATGCTTTAAAATTCTTCCACATTTTAATAACCCTTATTACTTTACAATTACGTAGTAATTATTTATTAACTAAAAAAAATGTGATAAGTAGTACTTACTCTTCACCGTGATGCATCAAAATTTTGTTGCCAAAGGCTGAATAAACACCTTTCAATCAACAAAAATTCTCAATGAACAAAAAAAAATCGAATTAAGAACCGATGTTCGAAATTTGTAAATTCCAATGGGCACCTGCCCAGGAGCAGATGTTGGTGCCATTAACGGAAAGTTTGGGAGATTTAATGCACGCGCACGCACTAAAGGCAGCAGCTGACGGTTGCATCGAAAAAAAAATTTTAAAAAATCTTACCTGAGCTGAACTTGACAACAACAGCTGGTACATAATTTAGTTGATCAGCTGATGCTGGCAAGATAGTTCCGAATAATTTTAACAGTTGGCAATAAAGGATGCGTTAAACTGTTACTGCGCGGAAGTTATTTACTGCAATCTGCTGTAAACACGAAGCGAAGCAAGCATGCGTTCAAAATTAAGTAAAACTAATGTATGTATAAGGACTGTTTGACTGATTTATAGATTTAATTTGAAGTCAGTGTAGTGAACAGCATTAGAATAATTGAGTTATAATTTAATATGGTAAAAATATACACTGTAGAACACAATTATACGTTGTTATTAATTACGAATATTTCTAAAGGTAAAATAAAATTTTTGGCTTTCAAACCACCCCTATCACCTTACATGCTGCTCGATGCCTTCCCTTTTCCTTCCGATTTTAGGGGAACCGGGCATAAAAAGGGTTACAGCATTGCAAAAGCGCTGTCATTAAATAAAGTAAGTCAACCGAAAAATCAATAAATATCTCTACTTCATCAAAGGAATCCATATTGTTACACAACCTATTCGTGTAAAGACTCTGGTCGTTTGAGTGTCTCAAAGGGCAGTACTTGAGGTTTATTTGTGAAAGGGCCAAACAAAAGCGTGGCATCTGTTCTGTGTCCCTACTGTTTATAACATGTCCATCCTAAGACCTTTGTACATGCTTGGGAGTTGGACTATTCTCGGATTAGATCAGTGGTTCTCAAATATTTTTGAAGACTTTTTTGGGACTACTTAAATATTTTGTAGCTGTCAAGGATTGTAAGATTAAAAAATAGTTAATAAAAATACACCTAAATTTAACACCTTTATATTCTAAAATCTCTTTAGTGGCTATAGTGATAAGCAACATAAAAATAAAAAAGCGTAGCGTGCACCAAACAGAAGTAATTTGAATTTGCATTTGATTAGATTTCAGTAAGTCCAAATTGAACATTAGATAAATATTTAATTTTACGTCCAAGCTATTATATCTAGATAATGTTTGACGAACTATTGGAACCCTTTTGGTCTACTCATGGGACCACCTTTTGAGAACCATTGCCCTAGATTCTCAATGAAGTCGTCGATACATAAACAATAACAGAACGGTTAATAGCTTGCGCGATAATTTTTATGGGCGTTTTTATGACTTTTGAAAAGATGAAAGAAAATTTTGGTTATGATTTTTCTTTACTGTGCCGTAATAGGAAGAACCGTTTTCTAAATAGGAAGTAGGTCATAAAATATTATGAAATATTGTGCTATCTATGTTTAGAACAAAGTTTTATACCTAATAGGAATGGCAATGAAAACCGTTCAGTTTTGAATTGAAATAGTTTTATATGATAAAAATGTTCTATAAAATATAACAACATACCATAAAAAATCAAATTATTCGATTAGGTTCAAATATTTTTTTTTCTCGATAAAATAAAGGTTTTGTGGTCATTTTTTAAAGAGTTAGTATGACGATCCTTTATCCATCACGACTATAATTATTGGCCAATAAATTGTATACATCTCCGCTCTTCAACGTATCATTTCACACGACTTCAACCTTTTTTGAATTTTATCAATCATTTAAAACGTAGGTAACCGAATGAAGGGTTAATTACGATATATCAAAATTACATAAAAAAGTTAAATCCTTTTGAATCTAGCCATATTGGCTGCGTTCGAAATAATTATCGGTTACAGATTAAATAGAGGTTCTACATTTAAAAAGTTTAAGTCGATTGTTAGCCTTGCAATTAAGGCTCGTTAGATAATTCTATGAAGTGATTGATGGATGTTAATAAGTTCGGTTTACACGTTCAGCCATTATGGTATTTAAATTTATGTAATTATACGGAACAATAGGCAAGGATTGGAGAAATTATGGGCAGCTTTAATGTAAAGAAGGAATAAAAGGTATTTTAATTTAACGTTTCTTCAAAGACCATTCTTTTACGTGGACATTAAATTTAAAAAATCGCCGATATAAACACTATTAACGTAGGTATTATTACAATAGATACAGCCTTTAATTAGTACCTTGTTCATTAATTATAATAAAATATCAACAAATCTTACTTACAAAGATAGGATCGTCATGCGACGTCCAATTTAGGGGCTTGTCCATCAGATAAGTAATTAATACATTTAAAAGCATTCGTGTTGAAAAGATATTACTATAATTTTTTCTATCCCTTTAACTCACAAAAACCTAGTTTGATTCTAAAAATTTACATATGTACGAATGCATAAAGTTATGACTTTAATAAAAATGATAAAAGTAAAAATAATAGCATTAAATTTCTCACATTATTTAAGTATTACACAGATTATTATTACTGTTGAAGGATTTAGCAAATACATTCTTAAATAATATTATAATGTAGATGCTCAATTGACCGGATGCGTAGCCATGTTTACGAGCTAATCGCGATTCGAATATTTCGACCGCCGTGGATTTCCGGTGTCCTCCGGGTTAACCACATATTTTGTTCATTTGCATAATAATATGAACCTTGCTTTGAAGAAGAACTGAGAAACTGTATGAATTTAATTCATAATTCGGTACCTAGTTTGATAGTTCTAATCATGACGAATAAATTTTCAAGTAAAGTATTAATAAGAACATTAAAATAAATAGGTATATTCTACACGGGATTAAATTATGCGGCCAAATGTCAAAATTACGATATCTGATGATTTAGGCAAAAAATAAAATTGAATAAAACAAATTAATAAGTGAGTATATTTTGTTTGCATAAAGACAATAGTTCTTCATTAAAATTTATGGTTAATTTCCTTATTTTATCTGCATTGAGACTTTACAAAAATAAAGAACCAAATGACAAGAATTCGTAACAACACAAAAGTACCTAGCAGAAAAAAACAAACAGCATTATAACACAGATAACTACAAAATGTATAATCTGTGGGAAAATCTCTGAAGCGTGGCGTCGTACACTTGAATTAGCGATTGTCCAGTCCGAAGCATTAAATTCTGAATGTGATTAAGCGATATTAGATTTACCGTCTTCATTTATAGTCAAAACGCTATTGTGAAGCAATTCCATTGTACCATTTCACCGGTTAAACAGATGTATTAGGTACTTAATAAGAGCATTGAAATACTTATCTCAGTGTTCCATGTACTTTATACGTGACTTGTAATTTGGTGTACTTACCTTAATTACTATTTCCATTCAGTCGTTGACTATTAGACTAAAATCAAATTATTATTTAATTTTTTACATGTTTTTTGTGCTAAATATCATGTAGTCTGCCTATAATTGTAGCAACACTATAGTTTCTTTTTAGTTCTGTATTTTTGGTTATGTATGTACATTGTATGTAGGTATGAGTTTTATTGTTATGTTATGTTGGTATTCATCAAATAATAAATAAATAAATTAAAAACTTAAATGTTTCTTGAGATCTAACTTTAATATATCTGCCAGACCGAATAATCATCAAATCTCAACTATTCCTGTCTATCCTACGACGACGATAAAATCATTTTGTATCTCTTTACTATGGCAACACTTACCTTATTTTTACTCTAATGTTGTATATTTACAGTCCGTTATTAAGATCAAAGTGCATAATAAGCCGGTAGGTATCTCTAAAGACATTTAGTAAAGAATGTCGGTTGCCTCTGCAACAATTCTAGTCTGTTGTCAAGACCAGGTTTATTGACTTTATTGTCCTTTACAACTATGAATCATAGTTTTTTTATTTTATTAATAGCAGATGTAAAAAACGTGTTGGCCGTTCTATAGCTGCGTCCATAGCTCTAAAGGTCACATCTCTAAAAGTACTAAAGTATAGTAAGTAAGAGGATACGGTATTATTGCTGAGAACGAATCTACTTTCTCCTGCACCCGTTTCTCCCTAATCCAAACATTTGAACCTGCAAGACAGGAGGGTGGCCTATTTCCCTTAAACTGGACCAAATTCTAAAATCTTGATTTATGAATATTTTCTATTTTTTTTCATCATTTTCTTAAACTTTTCTTACCTAGACTAAGAATGCGATAACTATTATGTTATCGCTAAAATCATCGACGATTACTCGTAATCAGATCGATTACTAACTCGATATACTCGTACAAATAGACATTCGCGTAAGTCATTAACGAATCGCAGAGCAGATTGTGGGAGAGTCCACGGCCGTTTAGTCATCGTTTTGTAATGCGCACGCGCATCGATTCCTTAATTTACCGACTATATCTTTTGACCGCTCGGGCCTGAATACATAATCGTTTAAACAAACTCACTCGCGGTTTTAATTCCCAGCGTGGCACGGTTCACATGGAATTATAATTTGAGAAATACATTCCGAGACATTAAAGGAATTATTGATAGCGACCAAAACCAGCAATTTAATAAATAGCACTCGTTAGCTTCTTTTGGTCAAGAAAGTCTTCCTAGCAAGTGTAGTTTTTGAGTTTCACTGAGTAAAATTGGTTTTGTAGGCTCACTACCAAATACTACTTTTCCTTGTGTAGTTGTTTCTACCCGTGTTTTTGTAATCCGATCACGGTCCGGTAATCACGCTAAAACCAAGTGGATTTACGCTCGCATTTCAAACGCTTATAATAAAATGGAAAACGTTACTTTGAGGACACATGTGACTTATTATAATTCTGTATCTAATGTTGCAATAAGAACTGCAAAGTGAACGACAACGACCTTGTATCAAAAAGCAAAGGACAATTTTTTGCGTGCGATCACACGTGTATCTGTGATTTCTTTTATTTAAATTAACCTGTAGTGAGGAGTTATTGACCTCTTTTTGATTTGAATCGGTGAATGTTCTACACCGTTGCGAGTGCGAAGAATAGCACCACCGGGCGTGTTAAATCACAATGTTCTTTCAATGCCGTAGCCAAACGTTTCCTAAAAACAACTAACGCCGCATCTCGACAGGTAATTACATCCGCCATTTTTATTCTGTTAAGCCAAAGCTGTCCCGTTCGCATCGCCATTGTAATAACGGACGTCGAAAGTGGCCTTGACTTCATAATTTTAAAATTGATCGCCTCAAGCGCAACGATCGTCGAATATTTTGCAAATGACTAGTGGCAACCCCGAATAAACGTCCCGATATAAAATAACTATCCTTTTATTGTCCGGTCGTTCCCACGGACGACCGTGCACTCTGTTTTGTTTCAAAAAACGACTACGCATCCGTGCCTCAGGCGCAAAGGAGCTGAGAAATAAAGCGAATGCTTTCATTTGATAGTCGTTTGATTGCTGGGTGTGTGCGCACTCTGTCATTACCGAATATTATCTGTTGTTCCACTGATGCGTAAGCACTTTTTGACGTGTGTAAGTAGCGTGATTTATCAAGCGTGGTTACGTGCATCTCCAAATTGCTCCTATCCCATATGGTGTCTACTTCTGTTTCGATTAAGTACCCATCATTATTCACCGGCCTTATTTCGTTCTGTTTTTGAAATTAACGTCTGTGTTATTCTTCTGTGGCTCTCTGAAAAGTTTATGAGATTGTCATGTCGAGACTAAAAAGTAGTATCACATGGCTATCCTTAGTGTCGCCAGACCACAACATGCAGCGCGATTACAAACACTGTAGGAAGTGGATTTTGCAAGCCTACTTTTGGGACCGGTTTCAAGCGGCTAAGATTCGCCTTACGTCGCCGATGTGAAACCGTTTTGACCCTTAAGTTGTCTTCACAATGTTACCAAAACTACTACATTCACAAAATAAACACGTATCGGTTTTTATTCTATAGAAATTTCAGTAATTATTATTTTACTTCTCATTTATATTTTAAAAACATTTTTCTTTTATCATTGACATTAAATTTATAAAGATGTTTAGTTGAAAATACGGTGTAGGTGCGAGCGATAAGGCGTAATTAACGATAAGTTAATAAAAAAGGATTTATTAATGAGTTATTTGTTAATTATAGTCCAAATATAGCCATGACAGGTCATCAGGTGTTGTCTGGTGAGCGTAGGTGTTAGGTGTGGCAACCTTGCCTAGACAAAGTTGACTAATTTCTCTGCCACTCTTTATTCAGACGGTGACATGCATTTACGCGCCGAAAACTTTTAAAAATATAAGTTTGTGTTACATTGTCTATGATTCCGTTCGGTTCGTTGTTTGATTGTTTATGGTAATTAATTATTTTAACTTTTTCATTTGCTTGATTTTATCGAAAGTGCTTCGTAATGATTTATGTGGATTTCCTGTATGAGTTATTGGAGGTAAGTTATAGTTAATTATTTTAATATTCACTAAACATTTGTAGGAAATTAACAAGAACAATCTTAAGAAGACAAACTTCATTTTACAGCCTTATATTAAGCTTCCGTAATAGTTTAGGAAAATGTAATTTCTTAGAATAGAACTGGGATTTTTATAGCTAATGGCTAGGAAATGATATAAAACTAAAATTCCTTATGACAGTCTAGACGAGAAGAGAATCTTGCATAGATACACATTAACAAAATTCACCACATGCTTGACATTTAGTCGTAAAGATCCAAGATTCGACTTAATTTGAATTCTTAGACATTTGCCCAATTAGTCCAAAAATGTTTCGTATTCTAAGTAATTCAAATTCTCGGAAGTAATATTAAAATTAGGTAAAATTTAAACTTGACGGCATCGAAGATGAAATTTAAAAAGTATGAAAGAGTTGATAATTGAAGCAGAAAACAATTTTGTTTTTGAACTTCCTTCTTCACAGTCCATCCATGATGAAGTATGATTGAAGCAGTAGGTATAATATGAGGTTAGTGCTAGGAAAGAAGATCGCCTCAGATTTCTTCCTGGCGACGCCACTTTTAAAATCGTAACATTATTAACATCATTAGATTATAAAGAATATTGAATTCACGGTCCAATGGCCCTTCTACAAATAAACCCCATTGCATTGCACTAACTTTAAAATTCACCAATTTTAAATGAACAATCATTAGAACAAAGACCAAAAAAAAAGCACTTCAAAAACAACTCATCTTTATAGGATCACTTTATTTATCGCTTGCGTTACCAGTATTTTTTTCCATTTCCTTTTGAGCTTTAAAACCTTACCAGTTACCCGCAGACTGGTTTAGAGGAACGTGTCTGGACCTGCAACGTAGCCGATGTGTCTGAATCCATAATCAGATCAGCCGACACTATGGCCATCTAACATTATAACCATATTCAAACAAATGAGTTTCCGTAGAAGGACCGCCCGGTAAATCCCGCCAGTTTGGTCCATTCTCCATTGAGGTATTTTGGATCGATTTCGTATAAATTGATACTTCTAATAATGTTGAAGTTTAGGAAGAGTTCACGTCTTCACAATCATCTTAAGTCCGAGAAGTTTATACTGGACTATGATAGGAGTATGATAGGCCCAGGATTAGCCGAAGTAGCGTCGATTATAGAGGCCCATGTCCAGCAGTGGTCGAGCTGAAAAGAATGAGAAGAAGATGAAAGGAGTTCTATGATAAGTCTTCCCCCTAAACCAACAATGCATTTTCGTCTTACGTGGCTTACTTCTTACGTCTACAGTACTATTGACGGACAAGTTGCAGTTGCAAGTGTTGCAACATTGCGGTAGTCAATGGTAAAACAGGATTGTACGTACTTACTGAGTTAATCGTACGCATACTGTTTATGTTACAGTCAAGACAGTTACAGTCATCTGTCAAAATTTCCTTTGGGTGACAAATTTTAACTAAGCGCTACTACGGATTAAATTTCACAATAAAATTGAATTAAGCACTTGATTTAAAGTAAAAAGGTATTCAGTTATCCCATTTCTGTATAAACGAAACTGTTAATTCAAAGAATCTTCATTGTTTATTAAATTTTTATATCTTATCATTAGATCTTTAGGTATAGGTATCATATCGTTTATTGCCAGTTAAAATCGGTTATGACGAAGAAATCGTTGTGACTGTAACATTTAATTTTATACTGCTTGTTATCCAGTTAAATGTAGGTGCGTGTATGTTAGGCAGGCATCTTGCGCAAAACCTAGAAATCCACTTTGAACATGTCAATTGATGATTTCCTTAGCAGTATACTATGGGCACACTTTCTAAAATATTTGATTGTATTTCGTTGACTTGATGTTATTGCACTGCACAGAAAATTAGGTATTTAGGTCAGGAAAATATGCAGAAAATATATTGTAAAGAAATATCTTCTTTCCCTACGTCAATTTAGAAATTAATGAAGGTTTTAAAATACTGTAATGTCGATTAATGAAATCAGTTTTTTTAAATAACTTTTTTTTTGTACTTTAGCTGGCACACAATATTTGCCTTTTATGGCAATCTTCCCATTAATGACGCTAATAATTGTATTATCATTGAGGACGACTCATGATATAAAAGAGGTAAAGGGATGCCTTTAAAAAACATCGTCCTAGTACCTTTCATCACCAAATGACATCGTAATTAAATTAAAGTAATAAATAACGTAACTCCGTAAATTGTAACACGAAAATTAGCACGAACGAGTAACGAGTAACTCCCGAAAAATATCGTAAAATTGCGAAAATTACTACAAAACTTTACTACTTTTTATTACCTCCTCATGTGTGGGAATCGTTACAGAAGATAACTAAGTAGACAGGCGAATTAAACGCAATCTAGTTTTTAAACTGAATCACTTAAGTAGACTAACGTTCTCAGGCTTTATCAAGCAGATCGTAATGACGGGTTAATGTGGATTCCTTGGAATTTTTGATTACTTAAATACTAGTACGTACTTTGACCTACTACAAAACTTCTGTTAACTTCATAATAATATAAAGGCCATGTTAACTGACACTGCAACACAAGGACTCTATGGTTTCTTTTTTGTTTTCCACTGATCCATATTCAAGCAGCGTCATGACTTATGCCTCGATCTTTCTACTTCTGGTCAGTGTAGTGGGACATAGAAAGAATATAGGAGAAATAAAAGAGAGACTTTACAAGCGGGTCAGTTAGTTAGTGTCGTAGTAGTCCTGCTTAGTGGCTGTGATATAAAATCGGGTCCAGACTCTCGCTACTTCTGTATCTAAACACTTTGTACGAAAGACTATTCCATATTTTGCACGAGCGTGACTGAAGTGACCGCAAAAATCATATAAGTAGTGGAACTTATAGGGTGGCCCGCGTTCTTAGTCATAACTCAGGTATTTATTGTTAATGTGCTTACAAATAAAATGATTTGACATCCGGAGATGCTGCTAGCATCTCAGTTAAAATCGCATTAACCCTTTTAATAATCATACTTACAGGCGTACCTAATCCGTATAGTTTGGGGAACGATGGATAGATGTTTGCTTTCAAATCCTGTCACACGAAAGAGCTGAATGGATTTCGATGAAATCTGAAACATTTCATTTATTTAATTCCGACCAAATCCTAAAGTCTAGGCAGATAAAGTCGAGTGGAGCAGCTAGTCACCGATAAATTATATTATCGTTCGCTATAATCATAGCAACACATGACTACACTGACATGCGTATACGCATACGATAAGATGGCGCCACTTCCGGTGAGGCTGCGATATCCGGCCAACAAACTCCGTTATAGTTTCTGTGATAGATAACAATACAAAACTAGCCATTTTCAACCTTATTCTCATTGGGATAAAGGTCACAGTAAGTCACATATCGTATCAATTGCAATTATGACTTGGTTGCGATTATTATCGCTCACTTTAACTTACTGATTCTCGCTGTTCTGCCTTCATTAATGTTGTTTTGGTTTTGGAACTGAGATACGGTGTGTTATTTTATTGCGTTCATAGAATACTGTTAAAGGTATTTAAAGTTTCATTTCAATTGTTCCGGCACTTTTACCTTCTTGTAGAAATATTGTGGTCCTGTTTAATTTTTTGGCAGGATGTGAACCTTTTTCACTTACTAAGTTCTAACTAATTTCTAAATTTCTTTATCGGCGGTAAACATATTTTAATTTTAAATATGTAGTATTGATGTGGTATTTAAACATCGTAAGAATAACGATGAGGATTTTAATCTTTTCAAATTAACTTTCATAGAATTTCCTTAAAATGTTTTACAATATTAAAACAAGATAAAATCGTCTGTTACGAATATACTGTAATCCAATAATTGCCTATAGATGTGATTCATAATAATGTTGTTCATTTGCATGCATCAGTTCAGATAACGGTGCAACCAGAGGCCAGTTCGCAGAATTAAAATTTGCTTTATTAGTCACTAATGTCCATCTGTACTGTATTTGAGGTTTGTTTCGAATACCTCGCAATTAAATGAAAATGCATCCTGAAGTTTTTATAATATCTGTGTATTGTTTATATTCATTTTATAAATGATTGTTGAAAAGGTGCTAATTCACAAACAGTGTGACAAATCTCTCTTCATAAAATTTGTTCACAAAATTTATGACGTCATTTTAAAATTGATTTGCTGTCATTAGGTAGGTACCTTTTGACAACAGATGCTACAGAAAATATAGAAATAATTTTGCAAAACTGAATTCAAATCATCTGAAAAATCAATTATGTATAGATCAAATACGCATACAACACGAACGCAAAATTAGTTTTATTTTGTTAATTCATTCCCCTTTTCCTATATTATTCTTTACAATCTTAATACAAGCGATAGGTAAAATAATTACACCAGACATAATACGCCCATTAAGTCTTTTAACGCATTCTCTTACGAGGTCGTTAACGCCCCGCATCGTGTCGTTACTGTGTCGTCGCGGCCATTTTGTATGTGCGTCCCTTTCTAGCACACAGAGAAAGAACGGGAGAAAGTCATTATAATGTCAGTACCTTCCAAAATGGTAATAAAGATATCTATTTACGCGATTCCATAAAGTTCTATCATTTAAGAGGGCGCGTTGTTTTGGGTTCTATATTGTTAGTAATTAATTTGGGTGAACTAAAATTATCGTTGTAAAATATTGGTAGTAAGAAAAAGTAACCTTCTAATAAAGTACGCGTATGCTACCTAAGGAAAGTTCTATTTGGATTTAAAAGAAAACAAAACTATGAATGAAGTATTTTCACAGATGTCGTATTTCTCTTATTCCTCTGAATCTCTTATTTCGGCGACCGTATTATTTTCACTGGTACCTAACGCATTCACTTATAACCTCGAAAGTATTGAACTTTTAATCCTGTTTGTGGTTAGATGTGGTTGTCTATGAGTCGCAGAGAGACCACTTAACATCAGGTTTTAGAGTAGCAGATAGCTCCTTTAAACGTTTTACCAAAACCCAACAGTTAAGCTATACATAGTCCACGTAGCAACAAAGAGTCGTTCGAACAACCTTTTTTTATGAGCGTGAGCCGTGGGAGCGACTCCGGGTTATGTGGGATTCTTACCCACTAAAACCCCCTCGCTGGCCTGCCTCTGCGCATGTGGGATCTCCAGTGGAACGCAGAGTGCTTCCAACATCTGAATAACACCATCATCATTCAACATGGCAACGTAGCAGCTTAGCAACAGAGTGTACTCGGGTTCAATTGACTGCTGTTGACCCGCGAATCACACTTGGAGCGCGACCTCAACGAGATTACCGCTCACGAACCGATTGAATCAATTGGATAATGGCTCTTTAGGGTAATGTAGGCAGAGCATACCGCCGTAGGCCTGACAAATAGTCAAATATGAACAAGACTTACGAATTGCTCATACTGTGTTTAGGTTAAACGTGACTTATTTTCGGTGTTTTAAAGTTAAACGTAGGTTTAACTTATAAATTAAAGAGAATTATACATTAAAATATTTTATATGGCAACACTTAAAATATGTTGTAAATTCACGAAATAAATAGTTCGGTTTATTTGGCTGTAGTGCCATACATTTTTTTCCAATAATTTGTATTCAGACAAGGCCTTTAGGCCTTTAGTTTATTTATAACTTTATGATTCCATCACGCGTAAGGTACTCGTAGTTAGAGATTAAAGAAATTTTACTACCTCTGTCACTGCGTCCTTGGAGACTTTTGTACGTAGATCTGTAGGAATTCTTTCAGCAAAAAACTTTATACAATCATGCATTACATGAGGTCAAAATATCTATGGACGTCGCAATATTTTTTTTTCTTTTTATAGTTGGTACAGAGAGACTAATCAAGTGCGTGTCGCACGTATAAATCCGCGCAGATTGATCGATCACCGGAAGCGGCCATTATTGTCTGTGGGTTCAAATTGAGTGTTCCTTAATTTTTACAATCACACGGTCATAACGCACACCCGCCCTCCATTTAAATGGATTTGACACCGATGCTTTTTGCACAGGAAATCTTTCTACTGGCTTAACGAGCACTATTTAGTTTTATACTGGTTTTCAATTTTATACTAAGAAAAAAAAAACTTAAATACGATCATAAAGTTGGAAAAATAGTCGCAACGTTAAAAACGCATAATTAGTAGACAGTAAAATTTTAGAACAATAATAAATCACTTTTTTTCATGAAAAATCATTTTTGATTATTTAGCGAATTGTATCTAAGGATTTACCGAACATGTTTAAGTTCCATATTATACACGTATCTACAATAATCTACATGTTTATGTATCGGAGTCGTAACGTTCCGTGTGCCATGACGTAATGTAAAATAATTTTTGCAACATGCCCGCGGTTTTAAAAAGTAATCAGAACGCATCTCCGGTAGTTAGATCCGAATAATTGCCCGCATTACCTACAATATTGTGTAAGACACAGAAAATGTGAAAATAATAATAAGTAGGTATAATCACAAAAATAATTTGTTTTTGGGTAGTAACAAACAACACACGACGTGAACATTTGACGTGAAAAAAATAACCTTCGGGCATTCGAGTAAAGGTTCACCCATTTATATGCCGCGGTAAATTAAAAGACTACATAAGTCTTTGGACAAAAGTATTTCTGTCACATACGTATGTATGAGCTCTAGCTCTAGGCTCATCATTATGCCTCATATTTACCAAGGATTATACTTACGTAGTTCACCAAGCACAATAAGCCCGCAAATTGTCGAAGGCACTGACCCCGTAATCAAAGACAACAGCGCAACGCCTAGAACAATGACATGACAGTTTATTACACAAAATGACAGCTTGACCGCTACTTCCGGTACTCAGCAATCAACTGGCAACACCGATGAGATTGATTTATTACAACTGAAGCGTCGGGCTGTTTGTTTGCTGATAACTTGATAACTGACTGACGTTTGATATCGACTAAAATAATTCGTGTTACTCGTAAGTACCTATATTGGATGTTGCAGCGCTATATTTAGTTTCGTTTTTGGTATTTAATTGAGAGATAATAGAACTAAGCATATTTTTTTACGAATTAAGGTAAGTTCGTTACTTATTTACCAGCTATTATAATTAATTTATTGATTAAATAAATTATTTGGTAATTAATGTTACTAACTTAAAAATTACACATGACATAAAAACAAACGAACTAGATTGACCGCAGACAAGATGGGAGCGTGTAATATGAATATGTGGTTATTTAGTTACGGCAATGCAACTCTTACATCGCGCAGAACTTGTTTGTTTGGCGTTGCGATTGTTGGTAACACAACACTGGTGCGAGATGCGGCTTAACGGTCGCCTGGATTATTTGCAAATAAAGTATAAGTATTTTGATGTAATGGTTTGAAAAGAACATAAATTTAAGATTACTATCTTGCAGGAATACATTGTTCATGACAGCAGGAACAACTTGAAGGTGGCTAATAGTAGGCGAAATTGAGGAAAAATAAACAATCCACTTGCCTACTCTTAGTTCATAGTTACTCAATGCCAATTTTTAGGTTGAAGGATTTAAAAAATCCAAATGTTGTGCTTAAAACACTCTTCTAGGATACGATTTTCAGCGATGAAGCCTGAATGCTGCATTGATTTTCTGATTCCAATATAAACCAACATTTCATTTATCTGTGCTGCTTTCCTTGACTAGGTAAGCGAGCTGACTCAAAGCTTTAATCTCGTACTAATACCCGCATATAACCCGCAGGCAAGCCCACACCATCATTAGATACGTTCATTCATAAACTCACGGCCCGCTCGGTGTATTATTGAATGGATAGACAGACTATTAATCATCGTTCGCTAATGCACTCATTGTTTTTGTTTACACGTCGCTTCGTGTCAGTCAGGCATCCCAACGTAATGTGCCTTCGGTATGATTTTATCAAACCCAAACAAGGTATAATTTTAACGCTATTCTTAGATTAAAATTCGGACTTTATATGTGCACAAATGCTATTCCAAAATTTTGATGACATTACGTGTAGTTTCCACGGCAGGTTTGAAGTCCAGACTGAGCACTACTGGGTGCTAAACAATTTTGGTAATTGCTGATATTTGTTGGAGGTCTGACCATCTGTCATCTACCATCTACCAGAGTTTTCAATGCCTGTTGGCGTGGGACCCTACCCAAAGGGTACCCTTGGTGCATACTCCACCTCACTGCTCCATTGCGAATATTTGTTTAGCAGTATCGCTACGAAATAAGAAGTCATTAACTTTTAATAACGTCAAATGTCGTAAGATAAATAAAGGTAAAGGAAGTGATTTAGGGTTGCCAAGTTCAACAGGTTGGAAATAGAGCACTTTATTCGAAGCAGGCAACACGATATCAATTAGGCTCGCTGTCATCGCGAGCGGGTGTCAAGTAGCGTTCAATTTAAATTTTAGAAGGTTTAATATGGCAAGGAACCTTCTTCTTGGTTGTTATATTTTTATATTCTACTCAATTTCATTTTCAGATGAATGTTTATATTATTTTGTTCCTTTCCCGATTCCATAATTGAAAAATACTTAGCTATGCTATGACAAATTGAAAATTTGAAATATTACTAATTGAAAGAATATCAACAAGAAATCGATACCTAAAATTACTATTTTATTTTACTCGATTACTCGATATCTCAAGACAACTAGATTAACCTAGGATTAAAAGTACGAAAAATTACGCTGAATCTTTTCAGGTCAAGGTTTTTCTACAGCAAATAGTGAATGTCCAAATTATTCTTTACTCTACAAATATCGAATTAAAACGTTTCAACCAGTACTGTGTACTAGGTATTCCTTTCGTAAATAAGCGAGGATAAATAGGTACTAGATTAAAATTTTGTAGAAATTGATGATAAAAAATTACACTCACTAATGTTAAGTAGGTATTATGAGTAGAATATTATGTTACCAGTGTATTAAATTACACCAAACAGTATGGGAAAAAATCTAAAGAGACTATTTCTCGGAATGTCGAAAGTGCAGCCGAATGCGTTCCGAGAGAAATGTTGCAAACGATGTTGTGTAATGCACTTTGCAATACCGTTTTAGTATCATCGTACGGGTCATCAAGATATTTACCTAGTGAGTAAAAATATGTAAGTAGGTAGTTTTATTAAATGTACTTTATTAGAAGAAAAATTCCTGCATTTAAATTACTGCTATCTTCTTCTATGTCAACAAATAAAACAGCAAAATAAAAACTTTGCGTTAGATATTTCGTTTCTTAAAAATCTGTTGATAAAAAAACGTTCTTTTAGTTCATTTTTAATATTTCAATAGGTACTCCCCTGCCTTTTGAAAAATTAAAGTTTTCAAAGCGAGAAATTAAAAAAAGAAATATCTGTCTTTTGCAGATGCTTCTTAATTTACAATACAACAAATGACTTCCGCTTCTGTTGTCTATGTCAGCGCCCAAAAACCAGTGTTGCCAGATAAATAAAGAAAAAAACCAAAAACACAAATAGATAATAACGTCGTAAAGAATGCTTAACACGAATCAGAGATAATGCTGCTGTCTTTCTAAACATAAATCCACTTGGGCGAATAACATTTCCAAAATGCCGCACGTCAAGCCACGGAATCCGAGACAATCTGACTACTCGTAAGTGCCCAGTCTAAAGGACATTTTGACACGTTCTGATATTAACTGAAATTACCAGCCGTTTTCATAAATATTGATTACCTACTGATTATACTAATACATTTTAAGGAGATATCTATCGAAAGTTCTTATCGAAGTTTTATAGGAATATCGAGTAAATTAATCCCTAAATAATTAATTTAAGTCGGGATATTTTTTCATCGTAAGCCTTTGAGTAACTGTGTATGGATATCACTGAAAAGGTGTGATTCTTCCAATGGCGTCTTTATTTCTACAAAATGTGAAAAGTCTTCCTGTGTAAATTAAGAGTTTATTTCAAATTGTTTTAAATGCGGAACTTCGCACTCTACTAGTATGCTTTTAGCATAATCGTTCGAGGAGAACAAAACTTTTTTACGAGGAAGAATTCTTTTATAATCTAAATCTCCCCGTTATTCCTAGATACATAGGTAACGCACGTACGCGTAACCGAATCCAAGATCTTGATCAAGATAATTATATATCTACAATATTAACGCACTCGCCATTGTGTGCTGGCCGCATTGTTGCGATCTAGTTTAGCACTGATTATATAACGAAAGTGATCGTTATTCTGTTTTGTAGTATTGTGTGGAAAACTCAGCTTTATTGTATTTGCAATATTATATTGCAGTTTACTCAAACAGGCTATTATGGAAGGTAATTTACACATGTAGGTAAGGATTACAACGAAGTGCTCGTAATATTTATTCTCTTTAAAGCAAGAATGGTTTTTGATGTTGTTTATACTGAATGGAATATGATTATGATGAACGGGGAAGGAGTGACTTTTTAGGGACTTCAGACAGTATTTCGGGTCTATTTGAGATCAATTGTTGTTTTCCATAGGTTGCAGTGTTCACGAAACATCAGCTCTCCGTGCATGAACACTGTCATCTAAATATTCGAATACATAGTTAACGTGTACCTATGGGAAGAATTCAGGCAGACTGACATAATTATGACATACTAATGTCTGTCGTTCACCGTATGAATACTTTGACGATAGTATTTGCATGCTCACGGCACAGATGCCAATTTTTTTATAACTGGACTATATAATAATATGTAGTTACACCTAATAATGCAAGGGAGTTCCGCCTCCTCAAATCCCCCGAGGCGTCACTTAGCGCTTAAGGTGTAAAATCCAAAGGAACACAGATATATCATCAGCTGGTTCACTACCTCTCTATTATAAAAAAAATCACTTAATAACCAGTCACAAGTGATTCTAAGCACTTGTGAGTAATTATAATTGTACCACCTATTACATATGCCACGGTGCCGGTCACCGAACCCGCTTCCGTTCGGCCAAAGCACACATTATAATATACGGCCTGCAGCTTTACTCGTATAATAATCACGTCTCAATCTCACCGTGTTTTGATAGCCACAGGTGAATTTGATCTATAATGGGATTGTTTTTCATGTTTGGCTAACAGCGTTTTGGGTATAGAAGTAATGGTAATGGTAGTATATTCTATAGTGTTTTGTTATTCAAACAAGAACGTATTGGGTGTTATAAAAGTAAATTAATCGTATACACTGTTAGAGGTGTTTACGGAAGTGTAGTAGTTTGTGGTATATTTAGATTGGCTACTACCCTTTTATGTCCTACTGTTGGAGACGGGTCCCTACAACAGTAGGAGGCCTAGAGCATACTCCACCACGCTGCTCCAATGTGGTTTGGTGGAGAAGAATTTCGATTAGATGAAAAGCCTTGACAACATGTTTTTGATATTTTCTGACTGGATTCAGATATGATTTGAAGTCAAATTTACATGTGTAGATGAAAATAAAACCGTTCGCTGTAATAGATCAACCTTCAGAAGATATCATATTTTTCATTGTTATCGCTATAATATGCCGACCGATACAGTTTCACTATAGCGCCATAATAGTCTGATCAAATACCCAACGTAAGAAGCAAAAGTTTTAAGCAAAATTTGCAGGTATAGTTGAGCGATAGTAAACCGTCCGGGTATCCCGCCTCCCTTTTTACCCGCCGTGAAGTGGCATATTCATAATTTCTTATACTTCGGTTGGAGTGGTGTGTTCACCAGATATAAGTAGTCCTCTAGAGTAGCAATGCACCTGTATACGAAAATGAAGGAAGAAATGAAAACGCAATTATAAAAATGACGTTTCAAAGAAGAATAAAGTCTATGATACTATCAGTGTCTTACAAAATGTAAATGGTCGCTCCTCAACTATGTGTGGTATAAATCTGTTGATACCACGATAACTCCATACTACGGTAACACGGATAAGTACGGATACACTTGAAAATAGTACACTCCAAAAGTTTGTTTACATTCCCACGTCAGCGCGTGTCGATATCTTAACAGTCCTTATCCATTTACAAGAAATATCCAAAAATAGACCTTATCACTACGTAATAAGACCATGGGATTACTTAAGGTATTCGTCAATCAAGTGCTCTAGTCTGTCAAGCAACGTGGTACCTACCTGTACCTTGAACCTGATGGAATTAGAAGCAAAATAAACTAGGGACTGACCGTACTGAACTTGGATGTAATTAGGAGTTCGTTGAATGTTTGTTTATGTCTTTGTATGGAAATTAGGGGAGCCATCGTTTCAAGACGACCGAAGTTAGTCGGTCAACAAAAAAGTAATATTTAGTAGTAAAAGTAAAAGTAGTGTAAGTAGGTAATCACTATTAGGTATAATTTGTTCAGACTAAGAGACGTCAGAATTTCTACAGCTGTTAGGTACAAAATAGTATGTCAATCTTTTGCATTTTTTCTATAAAAACACCGGAAAGCCAAGGAAAAGGCCCATAAATTAATAAGGCTCAAAGTTACTGTACAAATTTTAAAATGTCACCCGCGGCGAGCCGGACACTTTCGTCCAATAAATGTGACAGTACAATTATTATTGTTTGGACTGAAATAACACATTTGCGACCATTGTGCGAAGCTTTCTGCATTAAATTGGACTTAATTTCGAACACGTGTTTAAAGTTTTTTTTTAAAAGGAGCAATAATGATATTAAACCTAGTTATGTTTAAATGCTGCTATACCTATAACTTTAAATTTACAGCAATTAGGAACAATCGTTTCAAATGGATGGCACACAAAAGCATCAAGCCATTAAGATTGCTAATTGCGTTCTCGTTATTAAAATCTACTTATTTATGTTAATACTAAACAATATAGTAATTAGTAATTTATCAATTCGTCTCTGTGTTTATTTTGCAGTGAGTACCTAATTAAGTTGTCAAACTTCGTAATTAGATACCGCCTGATGATAGCTCAGGTTAACGACATTGCATTACTTTTATTTGGGATCGTCACTTGTTCTTCCTTCTAGACTCTATAAGATATCTTAGAAACAAGTTTTACTTTATATCCTCTAAGGATTTTATTTTATCATCATTATTTCACTAAATAATCCCATTTTTTGAAGTCGGTTATAAAAAGAAACTAGGAATTTGATCAAATCATTGATTTTTGTCAGCTACATAAGTACAGACTTGTAATTTTACCATCCCGCTTAATTTGTTCAATTCCTTGTTTCTTTCAATCCCCTGCAACACATAAGTATACGTATTCTATTCATTGCTTCTATTATAGCAAGTCTAGACCATATAATGTTATCCCAGAACACATTAGCATTTAATATAAAGTAATATGGACCATATAAGGCTCTGTTTTATCGATGAGCCTTTGAAAGCGGGACGCCCGCTTGCGAAATCGCTCCCAGACATCTTTACGGTCTGGTTCTTGAGAATAATCCTATTAACAGCGGTAAATTGTTCTTCTATCACTTGCTTTAAATATGCCGCAGTACTGATATAGTCTGGTCTTAAGTATACCTTCTCACAGCCAGAGTGAACGCAATAATCTGTAGTAATGTGCTAACTGTCTGGGACTGAAACTGAAAAAAATTAAGTCCATGACAGTTATTGAACCACAAAAGCTTTGAAGGTGTCCTTTCATGGCGAAATAAATTTTATTACTAAGGAGCATAATTATGACAGGAGAAACAAGTATCTACCAATTTGCCTTTAGTTACTTACGGCAGAAAATGATCGACGAGATTTATATTAATTTTATAATTGGGGAAATTGGTGTCTTTAACATTTGGGATCTAATAAGGGCAATTTATTGTACAACTCAAAAACTGGATGAAGTTTCGCCCTAATATTGCAATCAAACTACTACCATTCTTCTGATGATGATCTACGTATGTTCAAAGCTGATTATTCTAAATTTCAAGTAGTAACCTAACGAATTATCCACTTATAACCTACCTCCTCTATGCGGTTGGATATGTAAATAGGATTTAAGTTGTATTTATATTTCTTTGCAACAATCCGCACACGTGGAACCTGTTTTGGTATGGACCCACCACCCTCCCTTATCTCTCTGAGTAGGTATATACCATAACAACTTATTCCAATAGTACACGACACGTGTTTCGCCCCAAAACGGAGCATCATCAGGTGATGTGGACTCTACAACGGTTGGTTGCTGAGTCAACAACCAACCAACCGTTGTAGAGTCCACATCACCTGATGATGCTCCGTTTTGGGGCGAAACACGTGTCGTGTACTATTGGAATAAGTTGTTATGGTATATACCTACTCAGAGAGATAAGGGAGGGTGGTGGGTCCATACCAAAACAGGTTCCACGTGTGCGGATTGTTGCAAAGAAATATAAATACAACTTAAATAACAATGGATTTCCGCAAAGTAACGCCTGATACAATATATTATGTAAATAGGATTGTCAACATCAGGTGGCTTCTACGTTACCTTACTTTTGTGTCTTGCCCCACGCTATCGCTTTCAACTCGGCTCGGTAACTCAGCGCACGCTACCCATTACTTAGACGTCCGTAGCAAAATTTTAGCCCAGCCTGTGGACGTATAAGGAATAAAATGTTATCCAATTACGAGGCAAGGCAATCCATACACCCACTGAGCCGATACGCAAGTCTAGTTGCATCACGGCGCCCACTCGGCCAGACAAACGACCTTCCTACAATCGTACTCGTATGTGTATATACAAACAAAGTAAGTGTTTGTTTGTAATGTGTTGGAGAGGAGTGGTTGTCGAGTACGTTGAAGGGACTATCTTTAAGATAGCTAATAAGCAACCGTCTAGATTTACTCATTTGCAAGTCAGAATAACAGCGTTTTTGTTAAATGAAGTAAATGTTTATTACTTGTACCAGAAAAGAAAATTATGGCCTCTGTGCGTTCCGCTTATCTCCGAAACATTTGGACTGATTTGAATGGGAATTTTTCTAGCGATATCTGATGATGCAAAAGAATGTTAGTAAAAAGTATCTAGCTTCTGAGAAAAATAAGGCAGCCTTCAATTTTGCACACTCAGCATGGATTTATTGTTCATCACATCAAGAATGTTCAAAGTTATAGGGACGCGTGGAAGCCGTGGGCACAACATACAATATGTAATAAATTTGTTGGAGCCTTGATAGTTCAGAGTGTATAAACGATTGATAAGTTGAATGGTGTTGTGACTAACTGATTGAGGGGGCGTACAAGCTACGATTGATGGTTAAGATTTTATTGCCAACATTATTGTGATAAACTGTATTTTATGAGGTCAAGTCTTACTTACTATAGTACCAATTTTTTTCATTGCCATAAGTTCAAAATCTTCATAAAAATCTCCTGTTACATTTGAGGCGTTAAAACTGTCTATTTTTTCAAAATTACTGGTTGTTGGGTCATTACAAGCGCCATCAACTAACGAAGCTTGATAAGTTGGACTCTAATCATAATTAATACACTTATACACTTATAATCAACCTCCCTTCATTCGAGTAATTATAACACTTTTCAACTTTCAAGTCAAGACCGCTGACGGCGTCGACACCAATAACACTATTAGAGTCCAATTCGATTGCCAGCGTAGGTGTGAGGTCCGGCATTTAGATTTCTTGTTCACTTTGACTGCATTCCATTACCATTTCAGCCGCATTTGCATTTATTTTGATTAATTATTCTAAATACTTCTTAATATGACATTAACGGAATATCACTCGTTCCGGCTTTGCTATCTCTTAATTAAATCTCCAGGGATAAGTTACGAATGGCTTGGCTACTAGCCTGTTTTTCCCTCCGTCATTTTGCTCTGATGGGCTCTGACGCTCGTCAAAACGTTGTATGTGCGGCTTCACCTATGCAGTTTCCGACGTTTTTCTTCTAAAGCGTTCACGATACAACGAGTTCTATAATTGAGCGATGCGGGAGAG
The DNA here is from genome assembly GCA_905147235.1 of Erynnis tages. Classification (NCBI taxonomy): domain Eukaryota; kingdom Metazoa; phylum Arthropoda; class Insecta; order Lepidoptera; family Hesperiidae; genus Erynnis; species Erynnis tages. Next base: position 12,945,388 of record LR990074.1, read on the forward strand.
TTCAACACATCGCGGTCCATCTTTTTAGAATACGACACAAATAACATTCTATATTTGTAAATTTATACACCACCGGCTTTAAGAGCATCTATCTCTGGTCAGCTACAACAACACTCTCGCCTTTGTTGCGACGTCGTAAGGTGTAAATTTGCATACGGGTTGAGATAGCTTCACGTACTTTGTCTCAGTTTATAGAATATGGATCTTGAGGTGGTACGGTTATGCGGCAGCCATGCCGATGACCACATGCATCAATGTTTGTAAATAGAACGCTTCGTACCAATAAAGGATTTCACGCTTCAACCCGAAATATTTTGTTGCATCTATTGCTTGTTTTCGCTGCGGCTTTTCGGCTGTACTGCGTATATATTCCGCAATGTACGCGACAGCCAGGAAAGTTATTGTTTGGTAGAACAAAAGGTCCCAGAACTAGAAGACGTTTGGAGTTGGCTTTGACATCCATGCATCTAGTAAAAGATGCTTTGGATGCTACAAATCGTCAGCTAGAGCGTTGTTTACAAACAACTTGTATGATATTTTATCTGTTCGGCGTTGTTTATTTATGCGGGAGCAGGTTACAAATGCATTCTGCCGCTACTTAGTGCGGCTGGTTTCCGAGAAAAATTAACTGAGCCGTGTTAAGGGAAAGTACAAAGAATTCTAACAAGTTTATTTGCTCATTTCGTTACCCAGCTGGTTTGGGAAGTGAAAAATCACGCTTATCTCGACACAAACACTAGGGAACGGTGGTCCACAGCCACAGCGTCAGCCATCTGTTCGTTGCACCCATAAAGATAACGAAAATGTACAAACAGGAATGTTACCATTTAGTATCGGGCCCTTGCGTCGAACGCTCCTGCGCTCGTTCAATTTATTACGCGCGAAAAACAAACGGTCGGCCATTTTGCATATTTCCGAACGATGTGTTCCATATTCGAACGTACGGTGCGTAGCTCACGCTGTTTGATATTCTCTTTGAGATGTGGTTTATTTTTGATCGCGTTGTCCTATTTAATCCGTTATGCCAGTGCCGCGGCCGCTTCAATCAGTCTTTGCGGCACCCGTTGCATCTGACGTCGTGTTTCACGGATTACCTAGGACTAGCAAGATGTTTAAATATTTAATTAATAAGTTGAAAAAAGTGTCATCAAATGTCCACATTTTTACGGCAAACAATGTAAATATTTGACGTTTATCGCGTACTTTTGTGTCGATGTCGGTACTAACGGGTGGTTGTTGTTCCAGATATATCCAGACCCGGAGTCGGAGAAGGCCATCATGGGTTCTGTGGTATACTGCATCCACCACAAGGAAGGATGCCAGTGGTCAGACGAACTACGCAAGTTGAAGGTGAGTTGGGAACTGTCAATGTTTGTTCGATAAGTCCGATGGTAAATAGGTCGAGCGATCTATCATTTTTGGTGCGTTCGACGTGACTTTATCTCTATTATTTTCAAATGACACGCGTAACTATGTATGTTTCCTAAATATTTACGTTATCTCAGACATTTTGTCGCTCTATCGAGTTCTGTGGGTAGGCTGGAATTTGTAGTTTGTATGTTTATGACGGAACACAGATTAAAAGTAGATGAGTGGCCTTCGAATGTAATCTTTATGGAGGAAATTTAGTACCATGTGTAACCTACTTTCAACTACTTGGAATAGTGGTGGTATGCTTTCATACACAATGATTTCGGAGATTTTATATACTTAATCAATAATTTCAAACAAGTTGATATTATCTATGGTGAAGGTATTCGAGGAAGGGATAATAGATAGACTCAGTAATCAGCTTAATTTTTTTTCATCGTTCTTATTTACAAATCGATTGTTTTTCATCTGAAAACCTATATAATTTGTATGACAACTTTTCATAGCTATAAAACAATTTCTTTGTTCATCATATTCTAAACAACAACATAGCATTACTATAAAGGCTTTTTACGAGTTCCTAATGAGGTACTTACCAAATTCTTGAATAGCAAATTAACACAATACATTTCTAACAAAACTTAATAAACCAATATCTGCTATTTTCTTTCTAACTCAATCAATCAACCCTGCCCTACTTTCTGCATATCCTCTACGAACAATGCTACTCCCCTTTCTAGAGGTTTCTAGAGGTTGTCTTGAAAATAGGTCTTAATCACCTACTCAGTACTCTACTCCTTGCATATCCTCTACCAACAATACTACTCTTTAGTCTACTAATAGGTAACACATCAGTAATCAGTACTGACCATCTATCCCATCACCAGGCGCACCTGAACACCTGCAAGCATGACGCAGTGCTCTGCGCGGCCCAGTGCGGGGCCATGATCCCCAGGGTGCTGATGCAGGACCACCTGCGGTACACCTGCCCTCGCCGCCGCGCCAACTGCGAGCATTGCGGGAAGGAGTTCTCGGGGAGCGCTTTAGAGGTGAGTGGAGGGAGACAGAAAGAGTTGGGAGAAAGAGTATACGGTTGTAGGGAAAGGTGGTATGAATATTGCAGTAAGGAGCTTTGGGAAAAAGGGAGACAGACAGTTGGTATGAATATTGCAGCGAGGAGCTTTGGCACCGCTTTAGAAGTAGGAGGGAGAATCAATGCGGCAAAGAGTTCTCAGGGAGAGCATTACAGGTGTCCAGTGAAGAGACGTATAGAGATAGCCCATACAAGATTAGTTTTGCCAGGATTTATAGTGCAAATAGAAGATAGATATTGGCGGGAAAAAATGACAGAATCATAAGCCAAAGATTTCTCCTAAAGCGCTTTTAGGTGAGTGAAGATCCAGCAAAGCAAGGTGAAAGAGGGTAGGCAGGTAGTCAAATCATTTCGGTGGGGATATCTCAGGGACCGCTGTTGAGGCGGCAGAGAGGGATACAAAGCTCACTTAGCAAGAGTAGAAGAAATCTGAATAGACGTTGACCCATTCAATTGGCCTACTTACTCGTAGACCACGTAAATATGAGTAGGTACTTCGACTTCGTAAGCCAATTTCAGCGAAAATGATGAGTTGACAATGACTGTATTTGACGTCAATGCTAAAGTTTACATTAAAATCACGACGTCAAAGTCCGATTCTCACTTCGAGACCCTTAAGTAATGCACAGCACATGACTTTATCAGAATTCCGTACGGCTTGCACAATGAATTTTTATCATGAGCTTATCTTTCATCTACGCAAGTATTTGCTTGCGGTGAATGGGGACCCCTGTGTACTGTAGGACGGAATGCCTTTGAGTAACATACCTTTGGTTTACAATACGTCATGTATTAAGCTTCCCAAGCATATGTGACTAAGGATAATCTTCACACGTTTTGACAGGCTTATCAGTGCAAATGCATAAATATTTGGTTACGAACTGCAAGGGGAGCTGTAGGACGGTGTGCCTTTGATTTGTAATATAATAAATAATATTTTACAAATATTTATAAACTTTAAAATTTAAATAAGGAAATTTACATTGTGATGATCATAAAGATAAATGGGATGCCGATTTTTCACTTTAACACGTAACACTTCCTCTATCACGTTGCTGTGATGCGAAATCGTGATTTTGAACGCATCAGTAATAATTGGTATATCCGAGTATTGTAGGTATAGTCCCAATGTACATGTATTGATTATGCCCTATCATCCATTATGTTGGGTTCTTCCGTCTGGAGTGTGTCCATAAGATGATTATATAGGTTCTTCAACTCTTCTTTAAAAGAACACTCTGTCTAAGCAGCCAATGCACGAGCGACCTCCAACTTATCTGTGTGGCAAAGGAGATCATGGCTTTCATTTCCATCAGATAGCATCCTGTTTGCTTGGTTTTGCTTATGAAAATACCCCAATTGTGGAGCTATTCCTTCCTTCTTTTCAGCCCTTGGCAGTCCACTGCTGGACATGGGCCTCCCCTACTCGACGACACTCCACCCGGTCCTGGGCCCTCTGAATCCAACGAGCTATCAGTGAAGCTATATTTATTGGTTATCATCCAATTCCAGGAGCACCAAGGCAACTGCGGCCACGAGCCCGTGTACTGCGAGAACAAGTGCGGCGCGAAGGTGCAGCGGCGGCACACGCAGCAGCACGTCCAACAGCACTGCAGCAAGCGGCTCGTGCCTTGCCGACATTGCGGACAGCGGTACACCCAGGTGAGTGACGTTTCCCAATATTTGGACATGATACTTTGCCCGAAAAGGTTCCGCCGCTCTGATAGCCTCCAGGATATCGTCTTCGTATCAACATCAGAGAGAAAAAAAATTTGCCTATATTTCGTTCGGTCTTTGCTTTCTCTAGGTAGACCGCTGCATACAATGTTCTTGTGTTATAACTTCTGGGGACTGAAGGAGACATTTCTTTTGTATCTCTTGAGATCTTCGCAAAACATAGTTACCAGCCTCTTCACGTCAGGTTATAAGCGCAATATTATGTCTAGTTCTAAGGGTAAACTACAATTTCTCCAGTCGTCACACAACTTGTACGGTTGTATGCCGACTAGTACTGAAGACTTAACAGTTACTTTGAAGTTGACTTGACTTTACTATATTGAGATCTTATCAAACAGAATGATTGGAATAGGTACCAGTAATAGTCCAAGTGACATTCCCATTGTTAATCAAGGATTGAGTGCGTTACAAGCACCACTGTTTCTGATGAAGATATTTTGCAGCTACACCATTATAATCACCTTCAAGTTTCTAACCCAATGCTCTCTCCCCAGGACACAGTATCAGCTCACGGGTCGATGTGTTCCCGAGCCCCGGTCCCCTGTCCCCAGCGCTGTGCCGCCGCCCCCGCACGGGACGAACTGGACGCGCATCTAAGGGACCATTGCGCCGCTGGCAGCGTGTTCTGCACTTATCGTGACGCTGGCTGCAGGTTTAAGGTAGGCAGAACATTCAAACTTTAGAACCCTAGAACATAGTGTCAGCTTAAGGGACGAAAAGACTTGAATATCGTCTCACTGAGATCTAAATGGGAAATAAAGCGTGCGATCTATGTAAGAAGCAATTGTAGGACGAGGAAGTATCAAAAATGAAAGAAATATACTAATATACCTAATTGTGAAGTCGTCTTAATGCAAACACTAAAATTAACTAGTTTTGAAAGCTACATAGAAAATATTTGTAGTATGTACCAACTAACGAGCCTAGAAGGACAAGTGATGAATCATATTTTAATGAGGTTCCACTATATTACTACTACTACACTATTACTTATGCTAAAACTTAACTATTTCTGTATCTTAACAATCAGACACGCTGATAAATTTTCATTTCAAAAATAACAAGCGAGCAAACAGGCCATAAAATTTTCTTAATTTAAAAGCCTCATAATTAGCTTCACAACTTTACTCACCGACCCAATACTCCTTCCAGGGCACAAGGCAAGCTCTAGAACGGCACACGGAAGAGAGTTGCCAACAGCACCTAGCCCTCGTGTCATCTCTGGCCACCCGCCAAGCGCGCCAGCTGGACTCCTTGAGGGCGGCAGTCGCGAGGCTCTCCATCAACTGCTCCGGCGCTCTTGTGTGGAGGATCACGGACTGGGCGGCCAAGATGGCAGAGGCGAAGTGTAAAGATGGAGTCGAGCTCGTGTCCCCAGCTTTCTATACCAGCCAGTATGGATATAAGTTGCAGGTGGGTACAACTACATTGATTTTCGTTAAGTTTACATTTAATTCCTTAAAATAAATGTTTTTCATTTGATAGAAAGAATCCACATTGAAACATGAAAACAGACAAATAATTTAAATAATAAAGATAAGTAAAGCATATAAATATTACCATCTTAAAAAACATAGGTATATAATAGAATTTCAATAAAACGTATAGGTTGGTATATCAGCGCCAAACGGAAAGTTACTGGATGACGAAAAATCGGGCTTAGAGGAGCTCCTTGAGTGAAACCCATGGCCAGTTTAATAGACTGATGAAAATTTGAAGGGAGACTAGTAAATTCTAGCGTAAAAATACTGGGTATACACTTAACTATTCCTTGAAGATCCAATTTCGTATTAAATTCTATATTTTTTCATATTAGGCGCAGAGGTTGAGGTGTCAAAAGTTCATGCCTTGTTCAAAAAAAGATTCTTACTTTTAATTTGTCTCTCCTTCGCTTCACTACCAAACTGAGTACCAAAAAGATTGAGACGCTATCTATTATATATTAGGAATTAATTCTGTCAAGGTCTATTATTAGAATATAATCATGTCAAACTCCAAACAATTCTATCAACAATGAATAGAGTAACACATCAAACTAATCTTCTTAAGCACAAGCTAATCCCAAACCATGCCAACACGGATCTTTGTTAGTAAACAGAACGCCCGGTTTATTTAGACGTGAATAATACCGAATGACTAACCTTACGCTACTACCTCTGAATTAGTATCGTTGAGTCACTTGCAAATCGTATTTTCTCTTAACAACAAGAAGTATAATCGTTAGCCTATTTATAGCTTTTAACTCGTTCGTTTTATTTTGATGACATGGTATTCGGCGTTTTCGAACGGTTAATTTCTCATCTTGTGATAAACTGAGAATCATGTTTGTGATTGTTTTTAAATTTTACGCGAAATTTTCAAGATTATGTGTCATGAGTGAGGTTGAAGTGCTTGGTCATAGTAAAAGTTGACTTTAATTTTTGACTAGATTTCTCCACTCTAGAAAACTAGGATTTGGAGACTAACTCGTCATTCAAACTTTCGCAGAAAAAAATGACATAGTTTGATCGTCAATAGTTAATTATTTAATTGGCAATTTGAATTGTTTGTTGACGGACCAAGGAACCAGTCTCATAGACACGATTTGGCAGTGAATAGTAAACGACAGGAACTAAGTCCAAACTAAGAAACCCTTGGGAAAGATCAAAATCATCATAATCGTAGTTCCCTTAAGTTTCGTTCGGACGCAGGATGATCATATTATAATCGTCCTCCCCAGATTTTAGTATGATACCCAAAACTCAACATAACCCTTTGTCTCCAGGCGTCACTATTCCTGAACGGCAACGGCGCGGGCGAGGCGACCCACATGTCCGTGTACATCAAGATCCTACCCGGAGAGTACGACGCCCTTCTCCGCTGGCCCTTCGCCCATACAGTGTCCTTCACCCTCTTCGACCAGAGCGCTTCCCCCGACCGCGCCTGCAACATCGTCGAGAGCTTCGTCCCTGACCCCACTTGGAAGAACTTCCAGCGACCCTCCAAGGAACCCGACGCGTTGGGCTTCGGCTTCCCCAGGTTCGTATCCCACGAGATGCTCAAGAAGAGAAACTTCGTCAAGGATGACGTCATGTTCCTCAGAGTGAAGGTGGACCCCAGCAAAATCGTAGCCGTTTAAGTTCTAATGTCGTTTAGACGCAATGCAAAAGTCACTGTTATTTAGTGTTAGCCTATTTAAAAGTCATAGTTGTAAGCTGTAATTATTTGATTGTAAGTTTTGTTTAATGTAATGACATCGTTATTATTATCTCTGATATTTCTGTTTTTGTCCACAATATTACTGACAATAGTTATATTGATAAATTCGAATGAATATTGATGTATTTCGTTATATTTATTTTATGTATTACTATTACTAATGTTGCCAGCCTTAAAAATTCATTTATCGATATTATGTAACCTGTAAATATTTAGTTAGTCATAGCGAGTACGCTGAATTGTTATCCTTTCACTGAAGATCTCTTGAGTTTCATTGCCGTCTGAGGGAAATAGCGAAGTTAACATCGTTTCAATGTATTGTGTTTCCTTTTACCTTATTACCTCAGTAAGATCCATTTAATGTTTTATTTTTTTTGCTGTTTGCAGGTGCCATATTTATGAGCTTATATTTCTAAGTAAATATATAACTACACACATTTTTATAGGACACTGCAAAAACTGTGTGTTGATCTTGTCATAACGTTCATGCTGCATTTTTGTTGGCCTTCGAAACAAATGTAAAGGCGCTTTGAAAAATGCTTTGAACACTCAAATTTCATCAAAAACACAACTTTGAGAGGTGTTCGGCTTTGTTATTACGGCAGATCTTTGTACAAAGTTTCTTATCTACATTATAATTATAATTTATCCAAATAAAAGAGTTTTTTTGTTGTTTATTGTACATACACTGTCAAAGAGCATATAATGGTATTATGTAAATAGTTAATTTACCTTATATATTAAAATGTCTCGCATTCTGTGTGTTAATAAGCTGGAATTAGACCAAAGTATTTTGATGACTTTGCGGGGAAGCAATAATTGAAATATTGTAATGATTCTACCAGCAAAGTTATTCAACGTAAAATGAGTGAAAACGGCTCCGAGTCGTATGTAAAAACTATATATTTACGTTATATCTATACTTTATTGCCTGTAAGCGTTTCTAATATTAATATTGAATAATTTTTCAAAATTTATTTTCTATGGTCTCTCTTCGTCTCCAATACAGAGTATTGAGATTTTCCGTTATTTTAAATTTCGAATGTGACAATTTGATTTTCCCGGTATATTCGTGTTTGCTATCGTTTTGGATCTCTCAAAAACGCTTGCTTTAATTGTATTTAATCTCAACCGAAATGTAACATTCCAAGAAAAATGTTGATGTAAGCCCGGTTCCAAATATAACATTAAAATGTATGTATGTAACATCGTAGATAAATTGGGGTTAGCGGTGCAAGTCAAATACGAATTAAAATTAAATTAATATCGTAACATTTGTAACAAATTAAAATATCAGTTTGTAATGTATTTAATTAATAATAATAATTTTTAAGTGCAAGACTGAAAGTTTTTTTAAATAGTGTTGCTAGATAAAAAAGTACGCCGTTAACTGCCCAGTCATAAGGACTTTATATCAGATAGTTTCAGCGTTGTGTCTACGGAAAACAAGACTTGAGACGACCTCAAAAATTTACTCACTTAACGGCTCAAATAATTTTCATCCTATTTGAGGTTATGGGTTTCCACAGCTTGAACTCATCAATGACCATAGAGGTGGCCTGCATGTGTGTTAATCATAAAATATCATGTTGTGTGTAGAACAATGCTGAATCTATCTGAATCAATACGTTAGGTCTTTAGTGTACAGTCTTAGCTTTAAAATAGAATATGACCTAGCTATTAGTAATAACATAGCCAAGTATTTTATAAACGTTTTTATAAGTACCTTTCGTAACAGAAATAAGACTAACAAATGAGTTAAGGTAGCATAACTTGCGTTTACGCCTCATTAAGGGACTTCTATTTTTAAGATGGAATATATTTTTTTTCTAAAGAACCCTTCTTTTATTCATAAATCCTCCGAATTAATATTGACTACACACACACACTACACTCCAAACAAAACTATAGTGTTCTGAGTGAAGGGGGGGTTTAAGAGAGAATATCTGTACCACCAAAGGGCTAATCTTTTAATGTTAGTGTCCTGTGATACCGAAAGCACATTATTCATTTTGTTCATTGAAGTACTTGAAACTTAAACAGTGGAAACCAGTGCACTTTATAAAGGGTCCTGGATTCGGATCCAGATGGGATATCTATTAAATGATAATGGCACCCACAACACAGAAAACTCTAGCATGGATCTATTGAAATTGATAAATATTGCTCTAAGGCTATAGATAGTATAGATATCCCTGGCATAGTGGGACATGAATTGTTGCAAGCAATTAACTATCCACCAACACATTGTAGGGACTAAAATGCAAATACAATATGGCATACTCAATACATGCATAAATAACTAGAACAATTACAGTATCGGAATGGCTCGATAAGAAGTTGAGTAATTAATTTGTTGATTTGTGATCATGATAACACTTGATTCAGAGGAGAATTATGTGTTACTTGTACTAGTGGCCTAGATGTGTTCAGTGACCGATAGATTGTATTGACTTAATAAGTTGCCCTACAAAGTGAATAAGTAACAAAAATAAAATATAACTTTCATAACATATGCAATCATCAATTCAATTCTCAGTAGAGAAATATTTATCAAGAATGTAACACCTGCAATATATCTTTTGGCCTTGGATGTGTGGGTAAGATGTACTTGTGTGAACAGTGGGTAAGAATTACATAAGGCTAAGATATTTTTTCACTAATTTCATAGATACAATAACTATACTATTTACTTTTGTTTGTTGCATGTGAATAGCCAATCAATATGCAGGCCAGCTGATATTGAGTGGTCACTGTAACCAACAACTGTATCCACCACCTGATATGACTGGGTTTAACTTCTAATGTGGACATAGAGTGCCCCATATTAAGTGTCTTGTAAGTAACCTTCAAGTATGCAAGATACAAAGAACAAGCTGGTACATAATAGTGACACAATAAGACACAACCATCACCCTTAGTAGCGGAGAGGTAGAAAGCAACCACTTAAGCCTTCAAAAACTATTTGGAGTTCAAGGCAAATTGAAAATAATAGCATAACTGATAAATTCAAGAACTTATTTTTATTCTAATATTATTTTATAACACCCAAGGATACACTGTTGAACAGTAAACAAAACATTTTTCCTAAATTTACTAAGAAAACAGCAGTAATAAAGAACATTGCTGATTCTTAAATAAGGTTGTAATTATCAATTATAATAGGATTTATAGGGATACTTGTATTAATTAACTTAAGCTATAGCGTACACAATCAAACATTCAACTCTAATTATGGCCATAATAAACTAACTGATTCATAACTTCTCACACAGTAAAATCACTCGTAGCACAGTCTTAGTGGATGTTTCAAACAAAGAGAAAACCTGCTTTTTTGAAGCCGGTAATGAGTATTACACCGAGAAAATATATTATATTCAAAATTATATTAAAATCTGCTAGCTCGAAAAAAATATCACTGGAATTAACAGAGCATATTTTATCTTATCTATTTAAAGAAGTAGTGTGGCTGTTCTTTCTGTTTTCTCTCTGATTGAAACAGAGTTTACAGATTTAATCTGAATAGTTATTAGAATAGGTATTAGTAATCCCAATGGCACGCACCAATGACTTTGTAAAAAAGTTATGTGCGATTTATAAAATTAAATATCACCCGCTGTTACGGTGAAGGAAAACATCGTGAGGAAACCTGCATGCCTGAGAGTTCACAAAAAAAAATGTTCTCACGCGGCATGTTCGTCCACCAACCCGCAGTAGTGTTGCGTGGTGGACGGCGGCCTACATCCCTCTCATTGTGCGAGGAGACCCGACCCTGTAGTGGGTCATTAATGGGTTACTGACAGGTATTAGTATACAACTCACATATAGGTTAGTTAAATATTTTGTGTGCTTCCAGACGGGGTGACTGTAGAGGTGTTCAATGTTGCTGGAGCGGTCTTCTTGGCCATCTGAAATTGAAATAAAATATATGTTATAGCACAGTGTGACCTAAACCCGCAATTTACGCACGCTTTTTCGTGACCAAAGTTGCCTATTTCTCTTTCCGCCCGCTCCAGTCCCGGTCGGGTTTATGTCACACTTGCTATAAAATAGTATACAATACTTGTGACCAAAGTTGTCTATTATTGCACGGCGTGTTAAACGCTACGCTAATAGGCTACTTAGGTCACGCGTATTTTTTATTTTGTGACTACAAACATGAATTCCTATTTCATTACCATTACCAATCCAATCCTATATAGGAAATATAGCTTTGCTGTGATTCAGAAAAGTTTGGCTTTCTTGTAAAATTCTTTATAAAAAAGTCTGATACAATGACTGCCAAACTGAGTGGGAGCAGTGCAGTGGTTAAGTGCTTAGGCACTGCACAGAGGGTCCTAAGTTTGATTCCCAGCAGAGCAGAAATTTGAATAACTTTAAAATTCTGTTTTTGGTCTTGGTCCAGCCTGGTCCCGTGTGTCCATGGCACATAAGACACAATTTATTTTCAAGAAAAACAGCAATTCCTCGCTATTTCTTGTTGCATATAACCACATCAAGCACTTACCATTTTTATCCTGTACAGCTCATCCATAGCGGCTGGCAGCAAGGGCTTAACTGAATTAATTTCCAACATGGTCAAGTGGTCTAGTCTACCATAATGGCCTCCAGACTTCATCAAGGCATCCATGGAAGTCCGCAGTTTGGACATGCGGATGTCCCATATGTCCTTTATTATGGTTTTGATCTCGGCAGCTCTGGGAACGTCTTCTGGAGCTGACCCGAGGATCAGTTTGGCTTCAACCATGAAGTGTTCGTTGGGCATTTTTGTGAAAAATCTGGAATGTAATAGAAGGAATCTCATTTAGTAAAGATTAAAATTTTTTGGTTATTTAATGTGCTAATCTTTGAAAGTTCATCTCATTTCATTTTTTCATCACATACCTATAGTATAATATAAAGTTTATATTCTAGGCTTCTAGTCTAGGCTGATCGACATAACGCCAGTCTTTCACCAAGTTTATTTAGAAAACTGTCATACTACATGAAACTGGTAAGTACTGAGCTGTTATGGAAACAAACACATGTTAGTTGTTTGTATGATACTTAAACCTGCTTTTAATTTTTAAAGAATATAAATACGTACAATACCTCGATCTTTTCTCTTCTTCCTTAATGTTTTCTAGCACATCCATGTCCATCCAATCTGGGGGCACTAATCTACATTTCTGTCTTTGTTTTAAAGACACTGCTAACCACAAAGGAACGTTCATAGGCAAACCCGCACGGAAGGGACCAAATTCTCCGCAAATTAAATAGATTTTGTCGTTATTAAAGTTCGGAATGATGCTAACTATTCTGTTCTCTCCTATGAATTCGATTTCATACGGATCCATTGTATTGTACACAGCACACGAACGAAAGCTTTTTAACCAAAGATAATTAAATAAGCAAAACAATAAAATAAACAAATTAACAAAACAAAACCGCCGGCCGCCGCCGTTAAATGTCTAAAATACGCGGGAAAAAGTGTCATATTTAGTGTCAATGTCAAAAAAGCAGATAAAGAAAAATTAATATTATTATGGTATGGTATATGGTTATTCAAAAACATACTTTTACTCATCTTTATGCTAAAAATAATTATATCAGCACTTATCAGTAGGTACTGGATTTTTTTGCTTATTAGTTTTTAGCATAAATTCAATTTATCTATGTTAATTATAGAAGAGCCATGAGAGCCATCTGTTGTAAATTTAAAGTACTAAGTTTAGAGGTTTGCTAATAGTAGTTCAAATTAGTATAATATTTTTCCACGAGATGGCAGGACACTTCAGATATTGGGCCACTTTGAATTTTGAATTCGGCCTCTGTAGTTGACTGTTCAAAAAATAAAGAATGCGCAAAGGAACAAAGCACGGATTTTGTAAGATTCAGTCTAAATTATATTATATTAGACCTTATAATAATAGACAACTTATTATTAAAAAAATCAAATAAGTTTTGGTTTCGGTGCGTGATACCTTCACATAAAGAGAGCTAAAGTACGAAGATTTGGCAAAGGCTTTAAGACGTAAATAAAAATTGATGCGAGAGCGATCGATACAAATCGCTTTGGCAAAGTGCAAACTCCTAATTAGTAGCAGTAAATTAGGGTGGCCGGTTGACAATGTCTCAGACGACTGATATTTATGGGGGGCCGTCGCTCGTTTGGGTCCGACTTTGTCTCCCTCAGTCTTCGTCATGTTAGGCTACAGTCTACAGTCTAAACTGTTGAAATTATTGTGGGTTAGATTTAATTAAATGTCAGTTAATCCTACGATTTACAATCCCAATTTTTGTTACACCGATACTTAACACTTCAAAGTACGAATACTTTGTTATTACAACAATCTATCAATATAACATAGGCTTTCACCGTGGATGTTGATGTTAGCATAACTTTACAGATCAAACTAGTTTTAGATTCTTCCTGCGTCTTCGTCCAAATACGTTCTGGCTTTGTTGTTTTTGAGTGATTAAGAAAACAACAAATAATAATTTATTTAAATTTTTTATGAGCAAACTACTGTTATTTTCTTGATTATATTATTATGAGCTAATTACTGCTATTTTCTTGATACTCCACGCTGTTCCAATTCGAATCAAACGATTGTCGTTACCTTATTTTCTTCTACGCATTTTGGAAACCGAAATTTAGGTATATTTTCTCCAAAGAAATTGTTCTTCGCCAACGCAAATACATTGCTCTCGAACATCTTTCTTCTTAAATCTGCATACAAATTTCTCGAGATCTCGTGCAAATTCACTGAGTCATTTAAAAGCCATTCCGTTTCTTGGGAGAAAGCCTTTTTTGCCCATAAATATGTCTCGGCTTGACATGGCATTACTAGCGACATCTAGGTGCGAGTAGACGAAGTAGCGTTTCAGCTATCCGCTACAAGATGGCGCTATGCGTTTCACAATATCAGTGAAATTCAGAAAAGTTTGTAACAACTTTTTTCGTCAACTTTCAGTTTTAAATAACACGAAAAGTTTGTCCGATACGATTGCAAGTATCATTAAGGTCTATAATTCCGATGTCGTAACCGAGAGACAGTTTTATTACAATTTACGGCCAAAAAGGGGTAAGTTTCGGATGGAAAGGTTTGAAATATTGTAATGGGTGTCAAAAATTAATCGCTGAGCAAGTTCGCCGGCAACGATGAGCTATCGTGTCGAACTCTGCTCATTCGACGTGCTTGGTTACGTTTTAATGGTTAATTTTATCACGAATGTGCGATCGTGCGGCTCAGTAATATTACTCACAGGAATACGGAGGACTGAAGAATATTATTACACTTTTGAAATATTTCATTGGTGTTGCCCTGATTAGCTGATCTACAAAGTTTATCGTAAAGTTACCTTAAAGCGCTCGACCTTGTTCGATAGCGTAACAAAATGCTATTCCAAACAAAAAAGCTTTTATCTTTTCAGCCCATGGAAAAAGAGATTTACAAATACTTACACTAAAACTTACTCACATGTAACTAACTTATCAATACTTAACTACATAATTAAAAAGGAAATAAACTTAAATATTATTATAGTCATATTGTGTTTGTAAAACGATGGTAATTTAGTTTTATTGTAACGACCATTGCTACGTAAGCGTAAAAATAACCTAGCATTGCCTATTGTCAGAATATCTCATAACATAATCATTTAATGCTGTAATTCCTATAATAGACAGCCTAAGCATCATCAAACCCACCGTAAAGCGTCAGTAAAACTTAATTACACACGAGGTAGCACCTCCTAGGGCTGCCGACACATCGTTTTCCGGTCGTTAGCTATCCTAAATCTACATAGAAACGGATCGCCATTAAATCTCGTCACTCGATCGGTTAGTTTACGATAACGCGCCGTTACGCCGTTACAACGACAACGTTTGTCGTTGTTTATGAAGGGCTGCGTCGTTAAAAGCCTGATTAACGTCGTTAAAGATATCGGGATTGCGCAGGATACGATAGTTATGATTTATTTAACGTCTGCCTTTGACGTTAATACGGTCCAGAGTAAAAGCGGTTTTCTATGACGCTATGAAGTGTATCCCAACCTACTGATACACATTATCGATATATATAGGTCGAGATTTTTTATACTCACACTGGTAGGCCACTTACTGTGCACAAAACACATAATATCTACCACTGATTAAGTAAAACAGTCAGGCAATTTTATTTTAAATACTCTTTAATTTTTTTGTTGATAAGGAAAGCTCAATTATAATATATAATTTTATCGTTAGTTGATAATTTAATTTAGTTTATTAATTTAATTTACTTTTTTACAAAGTCATTGGTGCGTGCCACTCTGGTATTCGAAACCGGACCCCTCGATTCGGGGTCGAATTCTAAGCCACTGGACTATCACCGCTGTTCGACATAATTACGGGATTACGCGGTTTAATGCTTAAGATCCAGAAAAGTTTAAAATACGGCTAATGATGATAACTTGCGGTAAGTCTGTTAGTTCTTAAGTTATTGCAAGTTGCTATCGGACACAAGGAGATAATTACCGGCGGTACTTAGCGCGAATTTACAAAGATTCGGCTTTGGCTGATAAGACGAGGCCGCGTTTTGTTCCTATATGCAGGGGTGCTCAACCTGGACTGACAAGAGAATAAAAATAAAAAATAAATTATTTGTTGAAAAGTAGATTACAATTATAGTTACACTTTTCAAGTGTGCTTGGATGGGAAAATCCGAAACTATGAGGAATAACGAAAAACACTGAAAGGAGCCTGAGTCCCGATTTTGATGAAAACTAAAACTCCATCATTGGATTTTTGAAAAATCAATTTGCCTAGCCAGGGATTGAACACATTGATTTTGAAAATGAAACCACATCCTGTATTATTCCACCATTCGATAGTGTCATTAATAAGTAAAGAATTCTGGAAAGAAGTAATGACACACGGAAAACTTAAGGCTAATTTTTATTATTATTAAAAAAATATGTTTTTGTCAATGCTCATCTTAACTGATTACTTATCGTTCATAATTTATGGCCATCGTTCTCGATTTATAACTGAATTCGGATAACACCTTGAGACAGTTGCCAAATACAATCCGATACTCCATCTGGCTGCAGACCCCACTTTCCCAGCGGGCACTTTGGGCAAGTGCCCAGGGCCCCGCGATCGATAGGGGCCCCCTCAGATCAAATACAAAGTCCCTAGGTCCTGTCAGATCACCAAACGATAACCAATATTTATTACCAAAAAACTTATATAGTTCGAAGGAATCGAACCTTAATTACTGACTACAATAGGGGCCTCAATCCTTATATGCCCAGTATTGTCCAATAGGTTAAAGACGGCCCTGTCTGGCTGTTTACCTGGTCTGTCTATAAAAAAAACTAAATAAAATCGCTTTCCAAACCAAATGTTTACGAAAGCGGTTAAAATATAAGATGGGAGTTAGCGAGTCGGCAGAGGGCAGCGTAATCAACATAACTCACTAATAATGAACTCCGCAAATAAGGATTACACTAACTTCACCCGGCGCCGCCTCCCCGCCGCTTCAATACTTCCTTTTTGGTTATTAAGTGAAAAGATACCCTATTTTTGGTTGGCTGTGGCAAATTTTAAAACTTTGTAAGTACTCGTAGTTGACTAGTGGCTTGGAATTCGACCTCGAATCGAGGGGTCCGGGTTCGAACCCCAGTGGCACCTGAATGAAAAACCTGCATGTGTGAGAGTTCATGAAAAAAATTTCTCAAAGGTGGACTAAGGCCTACATCCCTCTCATTGTGAGAGGAGACCCGACCCTGTAGCGGGTCATCAATGGGTTATTGACAAGTAGTTGACTTGGCCTCGTAAGTAGAATTGGTTTTCTGTAACCCATTCTTCATTGCAGGTTCTTTACAAAGAACTAAGATCGCATTGGACCGTATGTTAGTTCAGAACGGTGAATTGGTATTTCAACATCACGTAACGTTCATATCCATTCAGCATGACCCATAACTATTCAGGCCGCAATCAACAAAGGGAAGATTATGAGTAAATAAAAACAAACGGCGTCACTCTCCCATAACAGCGCATGACACGTCCAAATCAAGCCGTCACGGGGCGACGGACTGCCACATCCCTACGTGACCAGAGAACGCTGCCTAACGCGAACTATAAATCGCTGGAAACACCCCCAAAACCAGACCAAACGACCCCTGTTGTACAACGCGAAAACCCCGCATTGACCTTAAATGCTATAGACGGACGGAGGGGGTATAGGTCTAGTTATCCTGGCGCATATTCTGGCTACGTCATTATTGAAGAGTGTTATTGGCGTTATAAATAAGAACCTCATGTTATTGAGCGGATATTAAAATGATTTTGTTTTGTTTTCGGGGCGTCTCGCTGCGTGATGTAGCGGGTCTACGCGGCATGGTGCTACGCTGCTACGCCGTAGATAGCTGCGATATTTAGTAGGGAGACGTGGATGTTTGAATTGTGTACCCATGTTTGTATGTATGTATGTATGTATGTATGTATGCCAAATATTCAAACTCATGTGTAGTACATTACTCGTATTACAGTGTTCTATCTTGAGAATATTAATTTGACGTGAGCTGATTAGGTCATTGCCCAAACAAGGTAGTTGGTGATAATTAAAGTGCTCTTTTAATTAAATTTTCAATAATTATTGAATGATCACTACTTATTGATGTATAAAAAAAACCAAAAAACATATTTTTTTTCCAATCATTTACAATTGAACTCAATGTTACTACTAGAGTTTTATTCTTTTTATTCAAATTTTTCAAAACATTTTCTTACCTCCATCAACTTTTATCTATCTTTATTATATTCTGTAAAACTCTATCTACAATCTGCATCCTTTATTTTCCAACTTTTTCAAAAATTAAAACTTTTTTTCTTCTTTGTATAAGAAAGTACCTGCACAATAGTCGACAAGGTAAGCTAAGTTGTAAGCTATTTAAAAGCCGTTTTATTATCATTATTTACGCTCGTTTTAAGCTGTGGGGCACGGATCTTTAGTATTCCGTCACTTACAGTAAATAAGGTTAGCTAAACAGCTTAAGCTAAGTAGTCTTAGGGTTGGCACTCGCTTCAAATTATGTATTAAATGACTAAAAATTTATTCAAAAGACGAAAAAAACACGATTTTGTTTCAGTCAGCCATAAAGTTACTTTGGGAGGTTTGCATAAGGAAGTAAATTAAGAAAATCATTGTCTTCTTTGGGAATTTGATTCTGTTTGGTATTAAATGCAGTCCCAGATAAATTTGCTTCAAAAACAGTCGTTGAGCGAAACATCATGGGATTGCAGGTCATAGGAGTCCATCATAGCCCACTGTCAGCCACAATCCGACAGTCAATATCCATGATGAAAAAAATGAACTGGAATGATCACTTAATCACAGACCTGCTTTCAAAAATATATGAACATCGTTCTAAATTATGTATATACTTAAAAATTGTAAAACTTCTCAGAAAAATAGTCAGTGCGCTCCATGTTACTTCGTTTTTATAGGAAAAGGTTTTGAAAAGGCTTGTCGAACACTTGTAGCGTTATGTATATTGCGTAATTTATTGAAGAAGAACCTTTATGTAAACTAAAAATAAAAATATTATTGATTTCACATAATATAATATTAGCATGTTTCTTCTGAAATAAAAAGACAACCTAAATTCTATTATTTATTCTATATTCTAAGAATTCAAATTAAAATTCTTCTCTTCCATATCAATAAAATAAAAAAAAATAAACTGACTTCAAAAAAAATATGAAAGTCAATATCACGGAAACCACTGGACGGATTTTGATGAAACTTTTACCATTCCCTCAGTTGAGTAAAATGCTAATAAATAAAAAAGAACGATCAAAATTCGTCAATTAGTTTCGGAGATAAGCGAGGACAAACATATCTACATACATACATACGTAAATACACATACATAAATACATACACATACATACATACACCCATGAAATTTGGTAGGTATACTTGTTTGGAAGCCCTAATAGACCAACATACGTAAATATTGTGCAGTTCCGTTAATATCACACACACACGTGTCGAATTGATAACCTCCTTTTTTGAAGTCGGTTAGTAAGGTTTTAACATATTTTAAACACCTGACTTACATCCGCAAGCCCTGTTCTTTTAATGAGCGTCGATAAATTCGTACCTGATGGCGGACAGCTGAAGCAAACAAAACGCAGACAATTAAAGCCAAGAGACGTCCGGATTTGCCTGAATCTTCCACTTTGTCTCGTATGAACATAATTCTTTATAAAGGACCCTTAAGCTACGTTAGGGTTCAGTGAACTATGATTTTCAAATGGATTTTGAATAATCGGCATAATGCTATTGTAACTCGCTCAGGAAGGTCACTTACCACCATCCTCATATCCCAATATGAAGCAGCTTATTCTTCATTGTTTAGTGAGATGAGTTTGCCGAAGATATTTTATTTGAGACAACCGCTTTAGCTCTCGTGATGAGGTAGCGACGTAATCAAACATAAATTCAGATAGGATTTTTATCCTATTTGATATTATACGTAGGTACGTTACGGTATCCATGGGATGCAGTAACCACTTACATCAGGTGTTAGGTCAGCATGCGGTTTGCAATAAAAATACGATTAAAATCTTACCAAAAAACGAAGGAATGTATACACTTCAGAACAGTCTCTTTCAGATTACTTAGACATAAAAATTTGTAGGTAATTTTGTGATATAACGTAAGACAGTTTACAGTAACACATTACATTAATATTACTTATGGCAACTTCCATCACCTTTAACAGATGCCTTGGGTATTTTGAATCACGCTGTCGAGGATTTCCAATGTCAGTAAACCCATTAATGACCCACTACAGGGTCGGGTCTCCTCTCACAATGAGAGGGATGTAGGCCGCCGTCCACCACGCACCACTACTGCGGGTTGGTGGACTTCACATGCCTTTGAGAACATTTTTTATGAACTCTCAGGCATGCAGGTTTCCTCACGATGTTTTCCTTCACCGTAACAGCAGGTGATATTTAATTTTATAAATCGCACATAACTTTTTTTTTTTACAAAGTCATTGGTGCGTGCCACTGGGATTCGAACCCGGATCCCTAGATTCGAGGTCGAATTCTAAGCCACTGGGCTATCACCGCTGTTTCCATTCTGATTTCCAATATTGTACACAAATTATGTGTACAAATCTCCTGGCATGGTCATCAAGTCTTATGTTAGATAGCCTACAAGTTCGTTTAGTTCGTTCTATTTAAAAAAAAAAAAACGTTTAAATAAAATTTGCAGCACAGAACCCACTACAAAGTTAGCACCGACTCGTTTTCGCTCGTTTTTGAGCTCCGTAGGTGCTAATTATCGTAATGCTGTTTGTTTGTCGGGCTTTAAATGTGCGGTGATAAATTAGACGGGAGACGAAAAGAACGTGAAATGAGGGTGGGATAAATTATACAAATAAATTATGCCGCTAAGACGGTTGGTAACAGAGGGTTTTATAGATAGGTGAACTATTGAAGTTTGCGGAGGTATCCATGAGTTACGAGTACCATGCTGCAGAATGATTTTCATGACATGGGGTAGGAAGGTGTGTCCTTTATTTAGGTACTTTATTTAAGGCAGCTGTCTAAGCCTTAGTGAGTGCTACGAAGGATTTAAAATAAGATTTGTTGGACTTTAAAAAAATGCTCGTTTTCAAATTGTGGAAAAAAAATTAAGACCTAATTATTTTGTTAATTAATACTAAAAAAAATTCGAACTCTTAAAATTGATTTTATATAAGGACGAATGTTTATTTTAGTGTCGTACCAAAATAAGTTATAATAAGAACATAAATCCATCTAAACAAATGTCAACGTATTACGACGGATCACAATAATAATTGCAACATTAATAGAAAATAATCACATCTACGTTTCCTACAGCACATCTACAAAAGACAATGAAAACCCATTTAGTGTACACCGTTACAACTGTACGTACCTATAGCCGTAACCGTAAGCACGAATATAATGAAAGGTGATTCATGACAGACGGAAAACACAAGAAAAACTAAACAGAGTTCTTCGACATCCGTCGCGGCGAGGGTGTTCTCCACCGAAAGGGGGAAGCGGGTAAAACTATAAATTGTCCTTTAATTACCCCCGGGCAGCGTCACATCATGGATCCAGACAGTTTTATGACGATTTACGGCACATTTCGATGCGGGGACCGGCCCGCTTTGGGATTCCAAGCGCCCACTCTAGCGCGGCCTTCCAGCCCTCCCTCTCGCAAAGAATGTACGACGAAAGCGGGGGAGCGTGCTGGAAAGAAGGGGTCACAGTAAGCCGGTCGGTATCCGTCACCTTTTACACTGCTGGGGGGTTTTAAGGCCTCCAGTTCTTTATGGTAATGAAATCTGAGCAGGGTGACGTGCCGAGGTGATGCTTCTGAGAGTTTTTGTTGCGCCCCCCTTATTTATCGCACGTTTGAGGGCGGGGGCTCCAGAAAGTTCCACGGCGTAATGTGTTCCGTTCGTTGATGATACCGACTGTTTGTTTGCGTTGGATTCGATTCGCGTATCGGATTGTTTGCTAAATTTTTCGGATTACAAACTTTTGGGTTGCAACTACGGAGTACGGAGTAGTGAGGATCCGAGCTTGGTCCGTTTGGAATAGTTTGGATATGGTTTTTATTGGTATAGCTTGAAAGTGTCGAACCTTTAGAATAGTTTAACAGAAACTTAACAGATTTGTTCATACTGTATAATATATTATCGCTTATGAAACTGTTTCAGTTATTTTTCAGTCAAACAATTTTTCCAATAGGTATAAAATTTATAAATTATTTGTATGCGTTCATACTAACTTGGCGTTCATGTGGCGTTCATACTAAGTACTACACATACACAGTTTAAATTTAACCATTCTATGAACACAACAATATGGACAGAACTTCAAAACCAATTTAAAAACGCTCACCTGATTTCAACTATTTATTCTTTTAATTTTAATCAAAAATTGAAAAATCAATCCCAAATGTTTAGTAAAAATGTAAATTAAACATCAGAAACTTACATTTAAAAATCGAACAACAGATTCTTATTTCATAGCATTCTTATTTTTTCGTTTCGAATACTAACAGCAATCGGAAATTAAATCATGATACATTTTCCACGTTAATAATACCATCCAATTCTGGAAACGTAACGTTCTCGACTTCCCGGCAACTTATAAATTTACGGCAGAAATTCCAGCGTTTCATTCCGTTTCGAAGCCAATTCAATCAAAACCGAGCGTTGTTTAGTGCAAATTAAATGCAATTTAACCCTCAAAAAGCATTCCGACATTCCACAACAAATTCTGTACCAAATTGGCAGAGGATCCTGGATGGGGCCCGCTGTTTATTCTAAGGGTAGGGAACTTAGTAAAGTAAGCTATTTGAATGCATGCTTGTCCGTCAGTCAAAGCGCTATCGGGTAGGAGCGAACGCAGAGCGTGTTACCGACCGTCCATTTTATCGAGACCCGCCCCGCCGCTCCGTGCTGGGTATTTTACGGTAGCGAAGGGGTCGTTGTTGGGTATAGGGGGTGTCCGATAGCACTGGTCGGCGAATTGAACGAGCCAACTTGTCACATACGCGATTAAACCTGATTGTGATGTAGGCTCCGGGATAACTGTTGATTTGATTTTATGTTACGCTGAAACGTCTGTTTGCGCGTTTATAGGTTATAAACTCTCGTTTGAATCGAACTGTATCGACAAATAAAATTGGCTGTTAAACGATTATGATTGTGTATCGATGTTGGGTATCGAATGCGGATAATTTTCGGCTGGAACGCTTAATGGCTGGATAACCTGTAAGGTTGTCGTGCGATTTTAATGCTGTTAATTTGTAGACTTTTTGTAGGAATGCGTAATTGTTTTCTGATAGTGAAAGTGAAATGTGAAAAATTGTATAAAATTTAGCTCTGTTGGTACTGTAAATATTTCGTTTTAATAAAATTTAGCTAGCTATTTTTATTGTTATTGTAGCTTAGTGTCTGCTTTTTGCTTCATTTAATTAAACATTTCCTTAAACTATAATTCACTGTTACATTATGTTGGTATAATAATATAATAAAACATTTGCTCGTTTTGAGGAGTAAGGTGATGGTATTTTTTAATTCATAAAATCTTACACAATGGTACTGCTTTATATTATAAAGGGAGGCAGCAATTACGTAACAAAATTTTATAAAGAATTTGAACACGACGCACGCATTACTTTAATATGCCAATATTGGAAGTATTGGAACCCTTAGCGGCAATGCATCAAAATCATAGCGCCATTATTTCGAAAAATACTTCCAAAACTCATCCAGATGCACATATGCCCCCCACAGGGGGCTACTTCCCGAAAATATGACCCCTAAAACAAATAAACAGCGGTATTAGGACTGATTGATGGCGTATTCCCCCATAATGACTAGTAAGAGGCAATAAAACCTTAAACTTGTCAGTTTTGTTATGGAGGCGGGAGCATTATAATCTGTTTTTTATTCTTATTTGTCTGTGGCATTTCAGTCTTATCTAATGGCAGTAAGTATAGTATTTTTAATTACATTTTCGCACATCTTGTATTATGTAATCAAATAAAATAATAAACCGACTTGTTGTAAACTCGTTTTTTTCTTAGAAGTCTTAATCACAAAACAATATTGCTTGAATTGTATAGAAAAATAATACATCATCTACAATACTTCATCCGAATTTTTGGTCTTCACAAAAAAGGGCCCCATTTTTTCGGCATTTAAAAGGCTTAATTCATTTTTAATACTCCACCAACAGGTGGTCTTGTCCATTAAAACTTTACTGTGCTTACGTATAAAGCTGCGTACACATTGAGCGCGGCAATCACGCGGACCAATGTTCGCCCCGAGTAGACGAACATTTAGCGCGTGACCAAGTTTTCGCAAAATCTGGTTGCGGCGGAAGTTCATGAAACCTGCGGCGGACCTTTCTACGCGTATTGCTGTGCGATCCAATTCGTAGAATCCACAACCGTCCCAAATTCATGCATCAGATCCTTTATTTATTTATTTGGTTTGATTAGAACGGTTTACACTAATTATATTAATCTCATAGTCACTATACATTAAAATTAAATTACAAATAATATTACAATACAATAATTTTATTATGAGTTTTCTTTTTTTTTATTGTATTCTGTAAATAGATATTTTTAATAGTTAAGATTAATTTAAGTTTTTATTTGTTCTTTTTAATTACTTTCTGTTATTTTCATTTCCGTCGAATAAATTGCTGTAAAATACAATAAGAGATGTTCATAATGAAAATAATTATAATAGGATTAGTAATGAACACATTAAATAAATAATTGAACATAAAATGTAGCTTTTGATGCAGCGTTAAAACCCAACAGCAATCGGATCGTCACGCGGCACGTTCGAGGATTTGCCGCGCGCACCTTGAATGCACCCTAACCGCATACGCGTCGTAAAGTGGTGATGCTCGCAGGTGTATTAATATGCTAATTCTAATAAACTTTGCAAAACATTGTAATTGTTCTTGTTCTTTGGGTCTTGGGCCGTTCAAGTTTAGATCCGAAATTTTAACTCGACGACTGCATCGAAAATAGGTAGCTAAGAAATTTCTGTTTGTTAAGCTGTCATACAAAAAAAAACCAGATTGACAAAATGATAAAAATAGGATTTCGTTACAGGCCTAGTAATTGTTACCGACTTCAAAAAAGGAGGTTATCAACACGACGTATGTACCTAATACCTATTCTCAGAACTGAACAATTTTTACATAATGTTGGTCTATTACGGCTTCCAATCAAGAATACCAAATTTCAGGGATGTATGTATTTATGTATGTAACCTATTGAAGTCGGTAATAAAGTATTTCGCCACACATGACGTGAACACGAATTCTTCCCCGAAACTTAAGAAGGTGGGTGGTGATAACGGATCTGGATGCTGTTTTAATGCATATTGTGCTGTGTTTTATGGCGTTTCTAAGGGGATCGTCACGTGCCATGTGCAGATAGAGTGGCGTTTATAGGATTTGTGCAATATTAAGAAATTGGTTAGTGCGTGCGGTTTGCGTGAGTAGATACGTAAGTTTTATTACTAATGTTTGAAGATCTTAAGACAGCAATTTTGGTTGAAACTGCCAATTGAATTTGAGATCCACAATCTTAGCCAAATCACGTGTAAATTTTTAATTAGTATTAGTAACGCCATACGTGATTTGAATCTTATAGGTTTGGTAAATTAAATTTTTAACAAAATAAGATTTTATTTATTTATTCTTTATGAACCGTACCTACATATGTATCGAAATATGAGCGGACTTAATGCTAAAATCATTCTATTAGATTTTTTTATTCATTTAGATTTTTGTTAAGATGAAAATATTGTGGAATTTAATAAGAAAAAATGAGTAACGAATCCTGTTGTTGAAATGAATTTGTAGATAAAGCATTTTGAAATGCTGACAAATTTGTTTAAAACACTTATCAGAGAAAAAACATTGTGTAACTTTTTTAAAAGTGAATATCATAATTATAATGTTTGAAAAATTGACGAAAATTAAACCATTTATAAACAAATAGATAATTTATGGCACTTTCCGAATTAAATTTCCAATGTCTATTCCACCCTAATGATAATAGCTCAACACCATAGTCGTTCCATAAGCAATAAAACTTGACGACAACACCTAAAATAGCGTGTTTTAAGCAGATTCACGTTTCTGCTTTAATATTAAGCGAATTAAGTGCATACGCGTACACCATATCCGTACGAAGCAATTAGACGTATAAATAAATTCCTTTTATAACCGACAGATGGTGCTAACGCCTCTTCCAGCCATGCTCGTAGATAGGTGATCTAATTAGAATAAACGATCCCTATGTTTATTCTCGTTTAATTTTAATCCTAAAATTATACTGTCGACTGTAAAATAAACACGGATATAATGAGTTTTGTTGCGAATTAAGGGTTGTTTGATGGGAATAATATTTCGGGTTTAATACGCTGTTTGGAAAGTGCGGTGGCTTTTTTACCCGATTGCAAGAAAGGGTAACCTAAGTTGTATTGAATTTTCAGAATTAGCAGGTGAAGTTATTACAGCCCATAGACTGTTATATTCAATCTCAAACAGAACTGAAGGATATCTGAGATTAAAAGTGTAATCGTTCTTAAATATTCCCAGGGAATAAGATTTCAGAAAAAGCGTGTTAAGCAATGACACCTAACCTCACAGAAACAGCCAGCGATGGATATCTTAGCTGAAGTACAGTGGTTGTCACATTACAAATTCAAATATAATCAGAAAAACACCATAAGCATTAAAATTGCAATCACTTTTAACACTTTATCAGATGATAAATCTAGATATTTGACATACATTTTAAGATCGTCCAAAGATTCTAACAGTTCATATTTCAAATCAATGTTCTCGCATCGAAATGAGGTACGTTTGGAATAATGCACCAAGTATTTACGTTTGAGATAACTAACTTTCCGAGGCCAAGTCGTTCGTTGCGAATGCAAACGTCTCCACCGCAGTGAAAACTAATTTCAAGTCCGCTTCGGCTCACAAAATAAAATAAACGTCACAACAAAAGCAGGGAGCGCATTAAAAAAACAGCAGCACCCGTGGACCGTCAGGAGTCGATCGGAAGAGACAAACAAATTCGTAAATCGGGACGGCAATAACAATTCAGGCATCGGCATTAAAGCCGTACACATTAGCCTCCTAATTTCCAATTAGCAAGCAGGTAGCGTAAAAAGACGCCATTACCGTTAGAAGCGATTCCCGCCAATTTCGAAAGGTCGGGTCGGCCATCTTGTCCGGCCACGTGGTACGTTCGGAAAGCGCGCGTGCGAATTATTGTCTGTTGCTGCATATGTGATGTTATTTATGGAATTAATTTCGGTCATTGTGCCTTCGCTACTGTTTTCCGCTGTGTTCCTTGTTTATGCCGCAATTTTCTCTTACGTATAAGAACGTTCTGGTTGGCTTCCAGTTTTTTGTCGCATCGGCTTTCGTTTGGAAATTTTATTGTGCTTCGTAATGAGCTTAACGTTGGTTTAGGATTCGGGTGGTTTAGTGTTCGGGTCTTCTGTTAGTTTAAGTGCAAGGTTTACGTTTTTAAACGAATGTTTTAACTAGATGGCTGCAGCTTCTTAGGTCTTCCCGCACAACTATAGAAGGTTTGATATACACCTACTAGGTACAAAATTAATCTCGAATTTGTAGCAGGTAGGTATATTTTTAAGCACTAATACCTACTTCGGTATGAAAAAATTTTTGGAGAGATTTTTGAATTTTTACTAACCATGAAAATACCTAAAATTACTATAGATTAACAGACGTAATAAAATTTACTATAAATTTGCACTATTTTGGGACTGGTCTAAAAGGTTTTGCTGGATCTGATAACCAAAATATTCCCATCATAAGATAACAAGAAAAATATACAAACACACTGGTTAACCCAAGCAAACATTTAGCTAACAACTGACCACCGAAAGGTAGCAATATCAGAACAAAAATGACAAAGACAATCTGAATCCTTGTCTCGCAATAGAGGAGGGTAAACAGAATTGCGGTGTTGAAAAAAGCATCCCCATAACGAAGTCAGCGATTCGGCGTAATGACGCGCGCTGGACACCTAAACAATGTTTTAATGTGAGACTCCCTTACGCAGATGGGGGACGTATTTGTTTAGGACGTAACAGCGGCCGTTTAGCGACTTGGGTTGCTCAAGTTGGAGGAAGTAGCGGAAATTATTGCAAATCAATGGATGAAAAAAGAATCATATTAAAATTTTCAATGGCTTGTGTATTAGGAAAAACGGAAAGGAGTGAAGGCTATCTTTCTACCACGTGGACAGTAGTGTGATTAAGAAAAAAAGAATAGGCAGCTCTACAAATGGGCGAATAGACAAGCTGAAGACACCTTAGAAGTAGGAATTCAAAAGTTTCAAGATCAAGCTGAGTAGCGTTGATTAGCTTTGACCATAGCACAAATCCGTTGCGCAGGTTCCAAATATCATATTAAACATACATGAGAGCTGAATACCATGTGGTCATACTTTCAACAGTTTGTAGTTTGTAGCCTTGTGGCGTAGCAATATTTTTTTTTGTCAGTACCCATTAATGACCCACTACAGGGTCGGGTCTCCTCTGCGGGTTGGTGGACTTCACATGCCTTTGAGAACATATTTTTTTTTTGTGAACTCTCAGGCATGCAGGTTTCCTCACGATGTTTTCCTTCACCGTAACAGCAGGTGATATTTAATTTCATAAATCGCACATAACTTTTATTACAAAGTCATTGGTGCGTGCCACTGGGATTCGAACCTGGACCCCTCGATTAGCAATATATGTACTTACAACCATAGATCTACATTGTTTGATATACTCTTACTTAGATGGCAGAGAAATATTCATACCTGACGGATCAGCTAACACAGAACTAAGTAAAAATTTATAACGTCATAGAAATAATCTTGAGACGGCTATTTAACAGCTTACCACTTGAGACTTTGACCACCCAATATACAGCGTGATACAGGTGCGAGATTAAATGGCCGCCGTGTATACAGGGTGTTCATTACGATATTGCTGCGAGTACAGCGAATATTGCGAGCGGTTTTTATTAGGGACGTCATAACGATCCCACTTTTTTGATGAGAATTGAAAATATGTTTGATTTGGACGACGGGAGAGTTGCTTTTTGGATTTATTTTCGGTGTCTCCACTTATCGTTTATTGTTTTTTGTTTCGCATGGGTTTGGTTGTGTTAGGCTTTTGCAGTTTGTGTGATGGTATATTGTGTGTAGATTAGATTAATTTTTCTGTTTGCGTTAACGGTACAACAGCATGAGCTTTACTTTATTTTTCTTTCTAGTTCTTGGACACGTTCTTGGTAAATTGCGTATCAAGATAGCTCAGGTTGGTCACTAGATCTCCATGTGTTGAATTATTTCTTGAATCTTCTCAAAGATGTATGTAAGATACCCATATCCAGCAATAGGAAATAGGAGATGTATGAATCAACAGGGAAATCGAAGTAACTTTCCTAAAGAATCAACTACAGAATTTATAAGATGTGGTGAAGATAAGTAAGAAAGAAGCTAAGGTAAGAAGTAAGCTATTGTAGATCAAACGGTATAATAATGCCCCAAATAATCAGCTGTGGACCAATTAAATCGGGGATCAATGTGCTGAATAGATAGACATTACTCCAAATTCGAAAAATTTACCTTGAATTTAACTTCCTAACTACATAATTAGTGAAGACTACAAGCCGAAACTTCAGAAGGCCCCATATATCCGAGCATCGCTCGATAATGCCCGGACATCGATTACCGTAACAGGTGGAGGGAACGGCCCGTGTGAGTTACGGTTATATTTATGTCCGTGTGTACGCACGGCCGTAACTCAACGACTGGTGCATCGCTTCTGTCGATGTACCCACTACCGTTGTTTATCGACTAAACGTGAAAACATACTGGGTTTTAGTGGGTTATCTCACTGAACTCTACTTACATGCTGAACTACGAAGTAAGTCAAAAAAGTTAAATGGTAAAAGCTTTTTTGAACTATCAGGCATGCAGGTTTCCTCACGTTGTTTTCCTTCACCGTAACAGCAGGTCATATTTAATTTTATAAAGCGCACTTAACTTTTTTACAAAGTCAAGTGCGTGTCACTGGGATTCGAACCCAGACCCCTCGATAAAGAGGTCGAGTTCTTAGCCACTGGGCTATCACCGCTGATACATTCACTTACCAAAATATGTATAATTTCTCAAGGGTATAGGTACATATAATGCAATTGAATAAGCACGTCTGTCACGTCTGTCACTTCAAATCTGTTTTTCTCACAAACACATTTCTTCAGCTGAAACACAATGGTATTTCACCTACGTATATACGCAAATCTTATACCCAGTACATCAACCAGTACACCGAAGACATCTTTAAACTATATTACATCTAAACTCAATTCCGTCACTCTGAATTCATAGGCAAACCCGATCACGTAACACCAAGACAGAACCCGAAACGGGGACACTAAAATTTTAATTAAATATATCGGAATAAAATCATAAATACGGACCGACGTGAACTCGTACCTTTATTAAACCCATTAGAAGCGTTAACGGGTCCTTACGTCATGGTGGTATTGTCTGCCCTCTAGGGATGTGAGATCTGTATCGATACTTATAGGATTTCGATTCGATTGTTGTATCGATACAACAATGTACGCTGGTGGATTTATACAAATGCATAGAGGATCGGATCGAACAAATTGTATTGAATTAACCTTTAGTTACTCCTACAAAAACGCAAAAGATCACGCCTATACGCAAAAGATACGCAAATGGGATCAAAGTTTTTGTAGATTCCTTTCTGTCATTAGATTTTGGTAAAATTAATAAAACACTGTTTTATGTTAGCACCTCCAAGTTTTAAATCAATCCACTGGGTCGTGGTGACTGATCGGATCGATATTAAGATCGATACACTATGTAATATATGTATGCGATGCGATCGAATATATCGATACAAACTAGATCAAGCGTCCCTACTAACCCCTAGTCCCTGCCACCCCAAAGTAATTTGTGGCCTCTGGTCAATACAATTAAGCTCAAGCAAGATTTTACACGTACAATTTGAATTTTAAACAATAGTTTGTCATATAAATTTAATTTTATGCCCGATTGTTATGGGTTGGGGCGCGCGGAATCTAATTTTGGGGAAATGTTACGTGGTGTACGAATTTGGTCAGCTTTCTGTCTCGATTTACCTGATATTTCTTTTACTTTGAGATGAAATTTTCAAGCTCTATATACGAATATGGAAAATTTTAAAAACAAAAGAAAAAAAGCTATGATAATAAATAAATACATAACGCGTCACATTCATGGACCCACACTAGGATTTCCTGCGTCGTGGGTGTCATGGACCAGACAATACAAGACCAGAACACACACACCCAGACAGATAGGAACTCAATTCATTCATTCAAATCTCTGCTCCGCTGGAAGTCGAACCCGGGACCATCCTCGACTTCGTCACTCAAGTCGTCATTACGGGAGAGTGGTCTTGTTTTTAAACTTTTTTGTCTGGATTATTAATAAACATTTTATGACAGTTTCGTCTTAACAAATAGAAAAGAATAAAGAAGTAGAGAGAAGAACTGACGTCTTAAAAAATTGATGGATTCACGTCTTTAAGCTGAAATCCTACATATTTATGATAATTTGTATGTAGTAGTTAGAACGACGGGTTGCCCTGAAAGTTTTTGGCTACCTAGGTCAGATATTTATATATTTAAAACATTCGGTTACCTAAGAATAAGGTCATTTAGATAGCAACCAAAATGAGACTAAATAAATTGCACATCACAAATATCCTCTTTGAAATCCGTTAGCGAAAGGGCGATATAAATTCCCAGTGCTTAAACTAAGATAATGGCACCGGCATTCATTTACAAGGTTGTACAGACCTAACAGAATCTAATAGCACTAAGCCGGAGCAATTAGTTACTTCCATCAAATATAACGGGGCACGGCGCTTGCTTCATTGCCAGCGAGTTAATGTAAGAGAGAGCCAAGACTCATCTATAAAACCGTACTGTGTCTCCGCGCGTAAAACTAAAATGCAAATGAATTGGTGTAAGGTTTTTTTCCCGGTTTTTCCTCTTTTGACCCAGTGGTGGGTGAGACCAACTAAACTGATTAGTCTGATTAGGTAAAGCAATTAAATAAATTAATTCTAACCACTATCACCTATCAAAATACTATGGAACAATTCTATACCTATATTTGTGCATATAAATGTTTTGTCTTTGTCTTAAGTTAGACATAAGCGACGAAGGATTCTTATTACTTCGGACCAAAAAATAACCTCTGGCTTAAAATGGTTACAATTGCGTTTGTTTGACGTAGATTAGTTTAACAAATTGGTCTGTCTGTTTAAAGCTGCTCTACCTTAATAATGTGACTTTTTAGACGTAAAAGAACTTTAAAGGGGTATTTTAGAACGGTTATACATATAGCCCAACTCAAGTCAAACTTCTATCTGAGGTCATAATAATATGCATAACGCTCCCGTTGCTACTCAGAACAAAAACACAATACAAGAAAATTCTTTTTCTCTGTGCTACGGGAGTTTTAGGGGTGGCGGTAGCGTACCTCGAGCGAGCTACAATTACTTACTCTTGCTCGTTTACCTGTCCATAGTAAGACAGCAGACTCCCACTATTATCTCGGCGCGCAATATTCAAAACAAATAGTCCTTTAGGACGGACGAGGGTTTACGCAATTAACTGAGTAACGCCGTAAAGAATAAAACGTTCGGATTTGCCCGGACACCGTCAGAATTGTTGCTTTCAAACTATACTCGTAACTTTTCACAGTTTAGGCTGAGGCCCGGTTACGCACCGTTTTAAACATCGTTTAAGTATTTGACCTATAAACAATGATTTTAAGATTATAAATGTCAATTTCTCAGGGATAATCTTGTCAGCACGATACGTTAGCTAAGAAGGGATATTGCAAAATTTAACCCTTACACGTGTTAGTTAAAAAATTAGATTATGCTTTAATCATAGTTTATTCGGTTTTCCCGTGTATGTGAAACTTAAAAATAAATACTTTTTTTTTCAAGTTTTGTTGAACACCATCTAAAAGCCCATCATTCAACAAAGACATCCGCATCCGAATGCGAACAGTGTCAAAAAGTGTAATAATCACCTAAGATAATTAAAATAGATACACATCTTCAATCTAGACAAAGAATCACGACTGGTTTTTAGGTTGACAGCCGGTAGTCCAATATATTCGATTATTAAATTAATGACTACAATTTTTGCATGCCTTTTATACGTAGGAAATATTTGATTCATTACTGTAACACCCTCTGTGGAACTATGTTCTTGCAAATTAAGAGTTTGTGTGTTTTTGTTTTATTGTCTTTGACTCCTTTTTTAAGCAACGTTTATGCCTAGTTTAGTAATGACTTACGCGAATGGTGGCACTGCCCAAAGTGGGGTAACGGCGCCAGTTAACGGCTTTAATCGCAGGTCTACACGGAGTCACGCCACAAAATACTAATTTTCCTTTTACAAAACGTATCCAACTTTTCTAATTACTGTAAATGTGACGCTACCGCTCGTTATTGTAATTTTGTCTAGAAATGTCGTCACGGTTGCTCCAAACGACAATAGCGCTGCAGTATTTCTGTTAGTTAGTAGTTTCATTTATTAATTAAATTTTAGGTACTTGGTTGTGCAATGTGGTTATTGTAGATTTAAAACCTTTGAGATGGCGAAAAAAAGCAAAATTGGCAGCATATTTTGATTTCGTCACTTAAAGATTGTTGAATGTTTCTATACATTAAAAATGAGATACTAACTTCAGGTAGATCGAGGTTACCCTTACTCTCAGACATTAGAAAGATTCTTAAATTCGTGAAAAAAGATTAGACAAAGTTTAAAGTTATTTATAAACAAATTAGCGTCAAAGTTTAAGAGTGACAGTAACACCACTATAATATTTTCCTCTATCTGTCTCTGGATGTTTTTCCCTTTCTAAAGAAGTCAGTGATACTTCGTAAATCTTGAAAAATTTTGCACAAACTTTTTCTTTGTTAATGCAAATAAACACATTTCTCTTTAAAATTTTAAAGCTAGCAATTCAAAAAGCAAATGACCTCTCGCTCCTGAGGCGTCCATTACGTTCTACATTCAAAAACTTGTCTTTATCTGTGCGATGTAACTTTCCCGCCAATCGCAATCGTCTGACATCAATGTCTGCGGTGAAGAAATTAAAAGTTAGTCAGTACGCCTCGAGCGGTCGACGGCGCCGGTCGCTCGGGAATAGTTTTATGATTGAAATCTTTATAGCTGTCTTTATCAATTCAATTATACTAGTTTTAAACGTACATTTTCATGTATATATTATTGTTTTGATGTTTTCGTTATATACTCAAGTAGGTATTATTTCCCGTATTTCAACCGAATGGTCAGACAAAACTCCTCCTTGATTATATCATTGGGCATTTCTATAGAGTAAATGGCGTAAAATAACAAAAAATATCCATCCAATGCATGTTATCTTATTCTAACTGGAGCTCCTTGGCTATATCTGACCATTACTCTTTATGAGCCGTTTGTATAAAACTGCCATTGACATACAAACTGTCATAGATATCGTGTTTGAACGATCGGGGTGATCGTCGTCCGTTAGTATTAATTTAACTTTGAAAGACTTCGTAGCATAATACCCGTCTTCCTCCATCGGAGCCGATAACTCGCGCAAGTTGTAATTTGATGAGTTCCAGCGGATCTTTCCGGAAGTTTTTACGGTGTATGAATATTTAATGGGCGATGTTTTGGCGCCCAACATGGGTTCCCTTATACTTTTCAGCTTATTTTCCCTTGCGAGTTTTACGGCAGTGATTTGAGGAGATAAAGGGCGTAATTTAATCAATGCTCGAAGAATTTTTTTCTGTTTCGCCCCTTTTTTCGTCTCATTTTTCCGTCGACTTTCAGCTGATGTTACATAAGTTAATCTTATGATATAATTCCGGTCTATAAAGGAGTGGGGTTCTTTGTCCAGTTGCTGTCTCTAAAAGTTAATGACCCAGCAAACTGAAATATGGAGGCGGGCGTCGTGATAAACTTGGCCTTATCTGAAAATTTCTTCGCATCCTCAATAATTCAATTTTATATTTAGGTACAAAATAAATTTGGTATACGTATTTTCTAATAATCATCGTATTAGATCTTTATCATCACTATGACAGAAAATATTTTTATGAATACACAATAGGATTAATGTAGAAATAGGTACTTTTATCGTAGTCTGTCGTATCTTCAGCAAAATGTATAAATTTGAAAGAAAAAATTTTCAGCTTTTCTAACACACTTTATTCTTTAAAAGCTGAACATAGACAAACGTGATTTCATTCCACAAAATTTGAATTGACGGATAAAGTTTTCTTAATCAGTGAAATCTGTTCCAACTTTTGCAAGAGAGCAACGCCTCAGATATATTTTTGTCAAGTAAATGAAGAAAGCTGGCGTAACGTGTACGTTATAACATTTTCTCAGGCTTCGTAGATGTGCAAGTGTGGCCACGAGAAGTACGATGAATTCAAAATCAAAGTCAAAAAGTCAAAAGATGTTGAAATGATAACTTCTTATGGGAGGGTACCGCTTCGTAACGTTCCCCCTCTCTCTACTAGTGTAGGTATTCTCTCTCTCTCTCTACTAGTACTACTCAGTGTTTAATACGCGATAGACATACTGTTGACAGTGAGCATATAACCTAAAGCTGTCACCGTTTTTGAAATTGATTAATCAGTTTTAATACAATGTCATTTATAACAGAGTTTTAATATTATTTATCATCTCCGAAAATATTTGAACAATAGATATTATTATTCAGCATACTTTTTGCGCGTATTTATGTTGAATCTAGAACTTAACTTAATGTTTAAATAATGAAATATGGTTAAAATTTTATGAAAAACTAATAAAATGAGCTCAGTTTATCCGTTCTCAGTACCAAATTCTAAGGTTTTATCATCGGCCAAATCAAAAGTAAAACCTGAGAACTCTTACTTAGTGGCCCTCACAAAAGTGCCCCCGTAGGCGGCCCTGGAGAAATCAGCGCCGATATGTGCTGCGGTTAATGAGCCTGTCTCTACGTATTTATACAGGACGCCTCTTAACGTTTTTGTACAGATTGTAATAAGTTCGTGCATTGGAAATTGTATTATTTTTGCTCCCCGTTATGAGGGCCTTAGTTCTAAATTGTTACTATTAGGTCTTTATGAACTAATTCATTTTAAGG
Source organism: Erynnis tages (assembly GCA_905147235.1). Lineage (NCBI taxonomy): Eukaryota > Metazoa > Arthropoda > Insecta > Lepidoptera > Hesperiidae > Erynnis > Erynnis tages. The sequence continues at coordinate 12,981,619 of LR990074.1, forward strand.
GCGCTAGAGATCTGTTTGTGATTGTTTACTTAAGGAAATTTTCAGATTGAAAAATCATATCATTTTCAGAGTGTACTGCACTGCACGGAGATTCTTGTATTTGATTCCCAGAAGAACAGATATTTGAATGATGAATTTGAATGAATTCTGTTTGTCTGGGTGTATTGTGTTCTCCTTATGTGGGGTTATGAGTATGGAGCGTTTATTTTTACCTAATAAGTTAACGCTACTTTGGCTTGATACCAAAACTCTTACAACTCTTAACTTGCCAGAGACAAAACCTACACACAAATCTTATTTCCAAGAGACTCCTGTCCCATTGACGATTAAAGCCGTCGTCGATTAGCGGGAACAAAATGGCGTAAGACGGATCCGTCCGTCTGTCTGTTTAATTAACATTCCTCGTTCGACGCGCGAATTAAAGTGGTATCACTCTGCTATTGACAGCCGCTTTCCCTCGGAAGAGTTAGTGAGATAGATTGAACACCTTGAAAATACCTTGTAACCCAATAATGACTGATTTTAAGGTGGTAGAGTCATAGTAGCTCGCCCGGGGAGGTGCTTTACCGTCAGCATCTTAACCCGTCTTAAAGTAGCATGTCCTTCATATCTTGTGTTTCGGCTGGGGAGGTATGGTTGCCGGAAATTATTTATTTGAGGCATGCATCTTAGTCCTCATGAGTATCAAAGCACCCACAATCCACATACAACCATAGATTCCTCACTATTTGAGGTTGGATGTGGGTGTCTATGAGCTGCAGTGACCACTAAACGTCATTGCTCAGCAACCAACAGTTGTAGAGTCCACATCACCTGATGATGCTCCGTTTTGGGGCGAAACACGTGTCGTGTACTATTGGAATAAGTTGTTATGGTATATACCTACTCAGAGAGATAAGGGAGGGTGGTTAGTCCATACCAAAACAAGTTCCACGTGTGCGGATTGTTGCAAAGAAATATAAATACAACTTAAATAACAATGGATTTCCGCAAAGTAACGCCTGATACAATATATTACACTAAACGTCAGGTGGCGTTAATGCTCGTTTGGAGTACCAAACGTAGTAAAGTTCCAATAAAAAAAAATTCCAGGTTAATGAAATCCCTGGCACTTACCCTATTGACAGCCAATAAGTTGGAAGGTAAGCGGATTAATAAGATGGATTTAAACCTTTTATCAGTGTACCCCCTCAGATTAGTTATTGGAGACGGGAATAATTAGTAGTCTAGACAGGTTCCAGTTTCTTTTCGATTTATTTTATTGTTATTGACTGAGTGAATTATACATAATTGAATGATACATAATTGCAGCCAAATGTATAATTATGTTGTAGCTGTTATCGATACGGTGTGTATGGATCTACGCATGTACGTTGTTTTTTCAGCCATTAAGTTTCAGCTAAGATCTTTTGCGTAGGTACAACATATTATGTAGAAGAACCAAAGATGTTGCACTGATCCCTAATATTAACGCAGTAGATACTAACATTCAACCTCAATCAGAATCAAACCGTTAGGTATGGTGATAAGTGGATGCTGTGGAAATCTCTGATATTATCACAAAACTAACTCAACCCAAAAATCTTAAGATAAATTTCATAGGGAAAGCTGGCTAACGGCGCCGATCTACCAGGGCTTATTGGTACTGGTCCGATCAGCTTACCTCTACATATAACAAGGGGTAGAAGCAGAAGCTGCTGGCAGCCTTTGAGTAGCATGCAAAATGTCGAGCTGTCTACCAGCGCTTATCGGAGCAGGTCGGTGACGTTCGGTGCTTATCTGCGCTGGCTCGGCAGAAAGTATAGAGACTGCCTGCTCCGACTACCTGCGCCCATATTCGTCATTATCAGCCTTTGTTAGTCCACTTCTTGACATAGGCCTCTCCCAAGGCGCGCCACTGAGCCCGATCCTCCTTCATATTGTTCGAGACTAACTTTATAATCATACTAGTGCCGCGATAACTTCTGAAGTTCTCAGAAGGCTCAAACTTAAAAGAGATCAAAATCGTTTAACCCTCTATAAACAGTTAGTGTGTGAACGGGCCGACACAAACAAAATTATAATGTCTGTTAACTTTAATCCCAAAGAACATTCGCAGAACCCTACTTCACACGGCGCAGATCTCGCGAGACGAGCGTTCGACAGCATCCGCGCTGGATCCACCATCCGACACGATCCGGTATTGCGATACGTTCACAACATTACAGTGCGTCAATTTAAAAATCCAAGAAAAACAAGTCTTTTCTCTTATCTCAATCTCGTCATCTCTTTCTGGAAAGTACCTAAATTAAGTGAAATAATCTTTCTTTCTTCCTTTCAGCTCTTTGTCGTCCACTGCGCATGTGCCTCCTAATCGACGCAACTCAGTCCGGTCCTGGGCCATTTCAATCCAACGGTCTTCTTCAAGTCCAACTGGTCGGAGGGCGGCCTGTGAATTAATATAAAAAATCATCTTAATGCGAAAGATATCGAAGAAATGATAACACATTCTCATTTCTTAATTAGTTAAATACAAAGTGGATCTATTGTACTTCGTATAATTGTGTATTGTTTTTTGTATGACATTAATTAAGTGTATTTAACTGATAATTAATAAAAGATTAGAATTTTGAATTTTTTCGATATTCGAATAGAATACATACACCTAAGGTTTTCGTTTAAATAGTAACTATATTAGGAAACTACAGCAATACATCCGAAATATTTAACAGTTAAAAACGTAAAATTTTATTCGACCCGGTCGAATCAAGAGTGACGACGGCGGATTTCCCGAAAAAACTCTTCACCCAACAAGAGTATGTTATTTATTTTTATATCGCACCCTAGTTCACCGATCGTGTCGTACCTCTTTTGTTTGTATTAATGTGGCCAATTTGTAAGAGGGCGCGATCGCCTCATTTGTCGAGCGCTATCTCTCGCAAAGACAATTTCAACCTTATCTCCTTCGAAATAAGGTCGAAAATAGCAGTAGACGCTGCGTATACCTCTGTTAATTGGCAATACTAATTCGTGTTTAATTAAACAAGGAATCGAGTGCCCCGTTAAGACGGAAAGGATGCCTGTTGTCTGTTTCGTGTCAGATGTACGGGATGAATAAAATTTTAAGGTTCTAGAAACAACAGTGACCATTTAATTCTTTTCTCAAAGCTAGCGCCTGACTTAGTCACGATATAAATGTAAGTCACTAATAATTCGATGTTCTTCTAAAGCGTGTTTTTTAGTTTCTTAAAACTATAATTATTTTCTTAATGGTGCAGTGTTGCATGTTCAGACTGTTATTGGTACGGAAAAACGTGAGCTCGTAGCTCGAATTCGACAAACTACTTGTATTACGGCGTGCGTTGTGTGTAATTTACAGTCATCAAATGACAACACATATATAAAACTGCATCCATGCATCGTCGAATGAGTGCACTAATTTTTTTGTAAAAAAACTGCTTTTTAGGTATATATTGTATCCATCAATTCCCTGTCCCATTCCACATGTGCCAGCAGCAACGCATTTGCAAGACAACGCAGCCCGACACTAAACATTAACTGTTATAGTCGCCAACTCGCGTCTAATTGCGACTGGGGACCGCCGCATGCCGTGTGCCACTAGCTTCATATAGCTAGAAAAATGTACATAAAGTGCTTAAAAGTTATGTGCGATTTATAAAATTGAATATCGCCTGCTGTTACGGTGAAGGAAAACATCGTTAGGAAATGCCTGCATGCCTGAGAGTTCCATAATTATAATGTTCTCAGAGAATCGCATGAGGCCAGCCTGGTAAACTACATCCTTCTCATTGTGAGACGAGACCCAACTCTGGAGTTTCAGAAAAATATGTATTTTATAAAATTGAAAAATATTTTTAATACGATTTAAAAAATGTAAAGATGTAAAGAAAATGTAAAAATGTAAAAAGAAGAAATTAGATCAAACAAAAGTAAAACACGAAACAGATAAACACCAATTACACAACAAATAATGATAATAATATTTAAAAACATGAAAATATTTTAAAAAAGTTTTAGAAAATGTAAAGATCTAAAAAAAAGAGATCAAACAAAATGTAACGAGATAAACACCAATTACACAACACTATAGGAACATAATGTCAAGCCATATTCAAGCTACCCACTTTTATAATAAAATTTAACTCCGATACATTCCGCTGAGCGCCGTCCCGGCTAATTGTAAGCGCGCGTTATCGCGAGACAAACGCGTTGGCGCTCGACGCATAACCATTACCACTTTTTGGTTTCGAGAAATTAGCGCCTTTTTGCATTGTCTCGTCCCCGTACGATAGCAGCGCTGCTATGGACTTTTGTTCTTTGTTATTCCTTTTTAGATGGCTATTGAGTTCTGCTTCACCCATTAGTTTACTGGATTAGAAGCTAAGCTAAGAAGATAAGCTTTTTTTATACAATATATTGATCTGACGCTTTTTTGTGAGTGTGTGTGACGTGAGTTGTGTACTTTTGTAAAGAAAATTTGTGACTGGTGTTAAGACTTTTGAGTTTTATTTTTTATGTTTCTTCTAGTTTTTATTTAGTAAAGTTAAACATTGTTGTAAGTTTTCACGTATATTATTACAAGTGTTTTCAGATTCCTTACATAAATAAACTTTTCTTTTTACAAATTTTCACTATCTACCATTTTGCTTACATCTTTCTAATAGTTTCATGTTTTATTTTCCCTTAAATCTCCATTTAAAATGTGTGTGTTGTGTTTGTACTTCAAAATTCGAAAAAGACAACAGCCTCTACGAGTCTCTTTCAAACGTAGACATGAAAATCACTTCAAAATTCGAAGAAGACAGCAATCCCCAGGAGTCTCTTGAAACCGTAGGCATGATAATCTCATGTCTTGTTACGAAAGCAGCAAACGAGTTTCGTAACAAGATCGTCTCGCTAATGTAATTTTAATTCACAACAAACGGATACGTCCGTTGTTCGCACTTAATAAGGACTGATAAGGACAAAGCGATATCTGATAAGAAACTTTGAAATAGAACGGTAACAAGAGAAAACTCATTTATCCACCTCAATACAAGGAGCCGATACCATCTAAACACCATCAGCGATCGAGCAATAAAAGGCCCAAAATGCCAATAATCTCAGGATAGAGAGGCTGGATGGAGTTTAGAAATCTATAGCTACATCTATATATATAATAAAACTCTAACGGGATGAATGCTGTCAATTGAATTTATTTAAAATAATATCTAACGGGGAGGTAATAAAATATGATGCCAAATCTATAGCATCTCTGCAGCCATAAGGGATTTTGATGATTGAAAGCGAGTGTCGAAATCTCAAGGCAGGTTATAGAATACTTATTATCCCAGGTTTTCCTAAAATGAATAACAAAATGTAGATTTACCTAACAGCGAATAACACACACGAATACAGAAGGGATGCAAATTGGCAAAATTGGATAGCTGAAAATCCTTGGCAATGAAAAAAAACCTGGAACGTCAAATAAATTTTGATTTAACAGTGATTAACTCAGAAACAACATAAGGATACTTTTTATTCCTATCGTTACCTATCGAAGGTATAATGTCTCATTCAATATCTGCTATAAACGGATACAAGTATATTATTCTATCCGAGCTCGTCTGTCCTCCGGTGATCCGAGAGCCATCATTCGCGCGCCATTAACCCTGCGTTGAGGAACAAATTCGACTCGATGCGCAAAACTTTCACGAAACATGGGTAAAGGTAGATTTTCTGCTGATTTATCCGCTACTTTCAACTTATTCGTCTTTATCTATCGCGATAGAGATGATCTTGGAAAACGTTGAAAGTAGCGAACGGGACAAATGATTGTAACAACTATCGTTGTGTACCAATCGTTTACCCTGACTGATTAAGTACCTAATTATAGTTTCACAGCTGAAACCTTTCCGACTAGAGTTAGTCGATTGTCGATTGGATTTCAATGAATTTAAGTTATTAGGGATATTCTTCAAGCGTTTTCCAGACTGAGTAGACTAGACAGTTATAACTGGTCTAGAAAATAATTATGCCCAACATTACAAACCACTTACTATATTTTGCAATTCTTACAGTTTGCAAAAGCTAAAATATTGATAAAATTATATTATTAAGGTTCAAGAAATAGGAAGAGAAATAAATTATGAAGAGGATTCATCAGTTTTCTTTGAAACAAGAAAAATAACCTTAATCTAAGGAGAACAACGTGTGTCACGTCAAAACGGTAGTAATGGTCTACTTAATAAAAGAAAAGAAAATGTACAAATAACAATGTGATTAAAGTAATAAATAGACAAAGATGAAGTAAAGAAAGTCAACGGCACGGCTTCAGTGCAACAATTAAGAAGTATTCCAACCTACTATAGTATTGACCTAAACACTGAACTACTTACAAGAACAACACAAGAGCAAGACGGTCGGGTAAGTGTTTCAATAGCGACTTGGAATTGGTTTGTCAAACAATGCAGCGTTAGCGCGTGAAGTTAGCGCGTAATCGTGAGTTATAGCGCTAACTTCACGCGAATGGTCGGTAGGACTCCTCATATTGTTTACCTTGTCTGCTGCGCACCGATGCTAAGTGATTATGAATACGAAGCATGGACAGGGATAGGCAGGAGACGATGTTGTGATTCTACGTTGTCCAACAACGAGATGTGATTCTAGAGAAGTTGGGGAAGAATGCAAACCTGTACCCGTGACTTCGACAACTAAGCGAAAATAGGAACATAGAGTTTTAACCATTAAGAATCCAGCCTCTAACCTATTGGACCTGATCCACCAGCGGTTATCCATGATGATTTCCCCACGAGAAAACAAAAGAAGGCGTATTGTAATTTGCAAGCCTGAGATCTGAAAACAACGATGCAAATGTGTTTTCTAGCACTAGCTCTACTTAATTATTATATTACTTATAATATACTACTTACTTATTATTATATTAGTCTCTTATGACATTACAAATATTGTTTTTTATAATCTTGCAGATCTTATTATTCTTAAGGTAAATGTTGATTTAATTCATCACTTTTACCAATACATTTCAATTGACTAAACATTTAGGAATGACAAAAGCCAAGGCAATAAATATGCAAATACGAATTCGACTCCACGCCTTCCGAAGCATCTCTGCGAACTACACAAGATACAGTTCTCAAATTCCAAGTCAAACTGAAGTAACTTACGGGAATCGGCGATCGCCTTTGTCGTTCTAAGCTAGGAGGCAATTATCATTAATTATTATTAAATGTGACGTTTCGGTGATAAACGGGGGCCGATAACTTGCGCAAATAATTCAACTTGCGAGGGTTCGGGGTAAGGCCTTTGATTTGATATTGCTTCGGCTGATTCGATGTCGGCGGACCAATTTGTTTTTGTAAGACACGTTTGTGCGGCAGTACGGTGGAGTTTTGAATGTGTTTGCGATATTTGTATTGTGATAATAGTAGGTATACTTATACAGTCACCAGTGTGTTGAGCTTCTAAGCTTCTTTTTTTCGTCTTTACTACGTCCTAAAATAGACCAAATTTCATTGACAAAACAATCCAATATCTCGCCCTCCTTTTGAAATGGCCGATATAATTTGGTCTATTTTGTGCCCTTAAATTTTCGCTAGTTCGAAGTCAAACACACTGTATATAACTATATTTCTTACGAAGTCTTAAAGCTTCTAATGGAACTTGGAATGAACAGGATTACCAATGAAATTACCAAAAACTTAGGAAAATTAAGAAAATATTTCTTTCTTATAATAAATATTAATTTTATCATAATACAAAATCTCAATCCCTAACGATCTGTATCATAATATATGAGATTAATAAAACGATAAATTATGACGATTCCCTCGTACTTCATCCCAGAAGAAGATTATCCTCACCGCACACAAACGAGAATCACAAATTTGACGTGTTAGCTGAATAAACAAATTATACAAATAGGTCCGAGATGACCCTTGGGGCACTCCAAATTTAATATCGCAGTTTACACATATAAATCAAGGGAGGAAGACCGTTTGTTGCTATAACGCTTATCTATCACTCCTTTATCCCGACGTAATCACAATAAATAAGGGATAATATTCAGGTAAATATCATGGACTAGCTCAGGCCCGCGATTTTGCGGGCGTAAATTAATCTTCACCAATAAAAATGAATCTTTACTGTAGTTTTCAAAAAATATTTGAACAAGGCATTTGAGTATGAATTCTAAACTCAAATGCCTTGTTCAAATGTTTTCTAAACTTTAGAAAATAGCAATGGCAAAAAGATCTCCCGTTAGTTTTTAAAGGAATAGATGTCTAAATCCTATATTCACAATAAAGATAAAATGTCAGTGTCATGTTCAATTAGAACGTTCAATTAGAATTAGGTTTAAAATTTGTCGTGTTTGTTCATCGGTCGGTTAGTCAACCAATTAGGTCAAGGTCTTACAAAGATAAGTTCCGAATACATTTTTCAATTTCGATATACATACTTTCATTTATTTTGTATGACATCAATACACGAACAAATATAAAAGATTACTGAAAAAAGTAAAACCAAAAGATCACGACTTGCTAACTAAATTGTTTAATTCGGGCTAAGTTGAATGTTTAAGGCACAAATACTACCAAATCACAAAAGTATCAATTTAAAGTAAGAAGTAAACATAATTATAAGCAATATTTTCAACAAACAGACAGAACATCGTGCGTACGTAGCTTCTCCGTCCTGAGTTATTACGTGCACCCAACATTTAGGCAAACCAACGCCATTAACATTAATTTAAAATATTATTTATTGTCCGAAGCTTTATTTCCATCAGGAAGGAAGAAACAATGGAGGCGACATGGGTTTTGGTTGAGAGTAGACAGCTGACCTTAAAGGTACGTTATTTGTATTTTTTGGGTGCTAAATTACAAATAACGTACCTACTATAAATTGATCAATTCCAGATCAAGTGTAGTAGCTTTACTTTAATCTATTTATTTCATTAACAAATACCCATCAGTGAAATAGTATGAATGAATAACGGTTCATCTCGCCTATTTAGTGTCTAGTTAGCTTCTTTTTGTTTTAGCTAAAATATCAACCCAACCATCTAAACTATCATCGTACTTTTGTAACGTTAAATAAACTTGGCTGTCTATATCTATTAATATTGGATTTGTTTGACGAATCGACTACAGATTGCCTAGTCTTTCTCCGTTGCTTTAATTAGGTATTTTAAACAATATTTTTAATATTATGTCATCTTTTTCTGACACTAATTTTCCATTTACTTTTTCATCATCTTTTCGTAGCCTTTACAAATAATATCTTGCGAATTATTTTTTTGTGTTATATTTGTTCTTGATTATATTATTTGTTTTCCAAAATTTCTTCTTCTGCCTTTCTATGTATTAGGTATTCTTTGTTTTATATTTCTTACTTATTATTTTGTTTGTTTCAAAATGTCTCCTTCTGCCTTCCTTCGTAGCTCCTCGCCCCGCTTTAGTGTTCTATGTTGATGATCTCGTTATGGGTAAGATGACACCAAATGACCGTAATTACGCCCAGTTAGGGGGGTTTCGCCAAATTTACAAGCAGCTCGAGTTCCGTTGTTTATTAAAGTTTTTCTCTCATTATCGTCATTGGGTGGTTAATTGATATTATTATAATTGATATAATGACCGTAGCTGTGGCATGTCACGGAAATTTGGTTTTGTTTTGGGTAATAAATTGTTTTGTTTTAAAACATTATTTTGTTTTGATATTCTTTTTCAAGTAATAAAGAAAAAGGTTTAAACACTTACGTGATTAAAATTATCAACTATGAAACTATTTAAGGTATAACTATTAATTAAAATAACATATTAATATTATTTAATTATTTTGTAAATAATTATATATTGTTTTGTTATTATTATTATTTAATTATTATTTTAGTAATATTCTGTAAAATACAATAAAAATAAAAACCTAATTTTGAAACTTCAGACTAACAATTTCCTTATCTTGGTCCAGTCAATTTTCGTAATCTGAAGTGCATAAAATGTATGCATACAATCGTCTTCCAACTATAAAAGATCATAATTATTCATTGAATTCTTCGTAGGTACTCGAATATCATTCAAATTATTACATGTATAAGTGTGCGATGGTCAACATATACGAATAAATTACCGCTATAACAAAACTGAGTCACATTAACTTCATTCCAAAACTACCTGTGTTTAACATCTGCCATTACACTACCTTCATTAACGTCAAAACGGTCGGGCACCATCGTTTTCCTTGTTCCATGTTTTATCTTAACCCCTATTATAATATCATGGTCAAAACAGCCCCCAATAATCATTTACAACTACCGTCGCGTTCGTTTTAAAACTACCCGCCGTCAAACTCCGATAACGCCTGGCTATGAGAAGCCTTGTTTATTGTGAGGACGTCACTAGGGTTGCTCTGTTCTGATTGAGGTACTTCAGTTTATTCACTTTATTGTACATTTTTTTAAACACAAAACCTTATATTGATTAATTTTTTGTTACATATGTTTGGGCGTAGTGGTATGATACTAATACTTTTTACTGTCTCAAAATCTCCTGTCAACTTGTACTTGACTATGTCCGCGTGGGCGTGTTCCAAAGAAAAATAAAAGAAACCTGTAAAATGTTATAAAGGTCAGTCAGTAACCCATTAATGACCCAATACAGGGTCGGTTCTCCTCTCACAATGAGAGGGATGTACGATACGCTTTAGTCCACCACGCTGGCCTAATTTCCTTCACAGTTACAGCACGTGATATTTAATGTTACTAAGCGCACATAACTTTTTTTATCAATATTTTTATTAATATGTACTAAACTTCATTCAAATCTATTCAGCTGCAAATCAATGAATTCTCATATTAATTTTTGTAAATACATAAAGTACTATTATAATTTTTAATTTATTATTTAGAATTTCTTTCGTTTTTCAATTATCTTAAGTAATTTTACGTCGAATTTTAATTAATTGAATATTATTATGTCAAATACTAGTCTTATTCTAGTAGCAATCGTTATTTGCTCACCGAAGCACACAGCCTTGATAGAATTGGATTATTAGGGTAATGCCTACCGCTACAAGTAAATTGTATGGTTTTACTAATTATTAAAATAATTTCATATTTACTTCTCTCATTTTGGTTTAGTAGCTCAGTCTGAACACGGTCCGAAACTATATATCCGGTGATAAGGCCTTTTGTATCTGAAAATAAATAAAATAGCTTAAATACGTCCGGCTAGGGACACAAATATACGTGTAGTGGCTCACAGCGGATATCGGTACGCTGGTACAACGGTACAACATTGGTACAATATTAGTACCTACTTATTACGGGTCGGGTATTTAACTGATCTCATTTGTGTGTTGATGTTTTAGGGAGAATTTTAGAGACTGTGTGAATTGTTATTTTATTTGAAATTAGTGTTATTCTAGTAATTGTACAGATGGTATACAAAAAGTTATGGATTATGCCTAATTGTTATGTGGAATCAATCGTAACTTTTCTCGAAGTGTTAACAGAAAATAAGATATCTTCTGTTAACACTTTTATATGTTTTCAATGTCCTATATTTTCTATTGTGGAATCTTTTGTACCTATTTATGAACGTTTACGTCACAATTTAAGGTTTAGTGACGTAAAATAACGCCAGCCCTAGTTCTGGCAGAGATTCGGTCTGTCTCATAAAGATGACCCGTTATCTAGCGGACTCGTCCGGCGATACGTTTCCTCGTCCCGTCCCCGGTTTATTGCTGTGCAGGTGGATTGGACTGATCTTTGTTTATCTATCTTATCTTGTACCTGGGACCTACTGACCTTTCTTAAATTGTATGTTCACTGTTCACCTATATTAGTGAAACATGTCGTGTCAGTCTTAAATTAAATTATTAATAATAAAATGCTTCAAACTTAAGGTCAAAATAAATACATAGATGGGAATATTATAAACGATAGGTAAATACATGAAATACATTGTACATTAACAAAAAAAAAATAACGAATGTAAATTAATTAATCTGGTACGTTACTTTTTTAAAATAAAAACACTGTCTAGTATTTTAATGCACTGACCTCTTGAGGATTTGCTAACACGTAAGCTATTTTACCAAATTGGAAATGACTAATAAGAAAAACGCTTAGTTTAACGTGCTTGATTCTCGCATCAACGTACCCTAAAAGCTACATACAAATATAAATCCCAGTACAGTCGCGAGCGTGGATAGCAGCGATCGACAAATCCGGCAGATTACCCGCTGATATAGACACAGGTTTATGGGACAGCCCGGACTGACCCGCCGTCCACAGGGTTGTCACAAACATTAGTGTGGTACAAAAAAAAACAAAAAAAAACGAAAATTGTAAACTCTTCAATTAAAGAACTTACTACTGCTACTGGTAGTAAGTACATTATTAATTTTTGATTGAAGAAAAAAATCAATTTGCAATGAAGTAAAAATAAAATATTAAAATAAAAAATCATTTTTCGTTAATTTCATTTCATTTGTTAACCCAGTTGCCAACAACAATAATTATTTGCTTTTATTTTATTTACCATGCCAAATCATAATTATAATGTCTATGTGGCATCATGATTTGAGTCTGAGCATTTTGCCTTCTTCTTTTTCTTTCACCTTCCATTCTTCTTTTTATTCCTTTTAAAAATATTTTTAAAAAGAGTTTATTTTACAAGAAGACCCAGAACATGCGCTACCATATCTACTATGCTACCCCAATATAATCCGTGTTTAATCGATATCCTTTGTATTCTGTAACTTATCGATTTATTATTTCAGCCTCAAATCAGGTCTAGTCTGAGCCGGAGTAGCAGCGATCGACAAATCCAGTAGATTACTCGCTTATGTTTATGTGACGTTGCCGACCCCTGCCGGACTTCGTACCGTAGGGCTGCCTCAACATTATAATAATACTTTTATTTTTGTTTTATATTTATTATGAAAGTTTTTATTTATTACAATAGTAGTGAGAGGCATTAGAGTAATATAATGATACATATTTTTATTAATTTTGACATCTATTATTAGTTATCTATTGTAGTACTAAGAGTTACCACAAAAAACAATGTTACATCCTGCGTTACGTACTGTAGTTTATCAATAAACAACTTAAAATTTTAATCAGAAGATGATGGGGTGGATAGATGACCCAGAACGATGGAAGATGATAGCTCCCGACAACTAAAATGATTATTTATGTTTGGCTTCTGAAACTCAACAAGTGTAGCATAATAACTTGCTTCATCATGATGGTTTACAATGATGGCGAAAATGTTTCTACAATACAAAAAAACCTCATTTGCAAAATCGCATCCATAAATATTTTCAAGTAAAAACCAAATACTTATATGTATTTCTCAAACATGGCCGTCTTAGAACTATGCAGATCATATTTTAGACTATAAGGAAAACAGTAGCTTTCAAAAATACTTAGATATTTAAAAAAAATATAGGACACGAAGTTGGCTGTGATATAACAAAAATAAACTCCGCAAACTAGATAACTTACATCCGCAAGATAAATACGAAGATAGCAGCAACTGTGTACGAGAATTAGTATATTTTCGACCATAACTCGCAATAAACGATCGCGGGCGTACACGATTCGCAACAAAATCTACAACAAAATATCCCAAGTCGACAGCACAACGTAAAGCAGATAACGAAATTCTAAACTGGAATTCGCAAACTTTAAAAAAGGAATTTCGAATCGCCATACAGAGCGCGGTAATAAAATAAAATAAAAATGCAAATGTTATACAGTTGGCAGCCCTGTTTCGATAGGAGATAGAAGGAAGGTTGGTACCGGAATAATATTTCGGCTCACAAAACGACTCCAAGTTTTAATAGTGTACCGTCATGTTTATGTTATGGGCGGCGGATCGAAACAGTAGCCCCGGAGACTCTGATTTAAGCATTGGCGTTAAAAGGTGCGACTGGTCTGATCTTTTCTAGCTGGAACGGAACGTTGTTTATGGCGAATGGAATGGGATTCATAGGGTTGGAATTAGCTGGATTTTGTATGGTTTACTGGTGGGCGCCACTTTAATATTATATAGTGAGTTATATCGGTATCACCATAATAGTACCTAGTGTACTAGAAATAGTACATTAATTTCTCCAAAAATGCAATGCTATGGCTTAAGCTTTTTTAGTAATAGCCAAAGGGCATTGTGTTCACTGCAGCCCGTTTACTCTTGCATTCAATTATATTCAATTTTAATTTATATATATAATTATATTCAATCTTACTACTACTAGATGAGCTAGTATGGCTATTTCAACTAGAAAAAAATTAAATATCTACTTTTTACAGATTGGAAGACAAATAAAGCTATTTGGGCACGGAATCAAAGTGGCACCAACAAGTAAATTATTATCTCTAAGGTTGTTTTTGTCACACGATAATCCAAGCATAAATATGTTTTATTTCGTTAACGTCACGTCTTCGTTTATTCCGTATTCGAGAGTATGACGAAATTGATTTGACGTTGTCACAACAGATTCCTCTCACGCCGTCGCTTCCTGAATAGAACACGGATCGCGACAATCGCGTCGCTGTCGTGTCGTCTTCGTGTCGTCAACGACATCTACTGAGGTGATTGAAGTGGAATATTTACTTATTAGAATAATATGGAATATTGAAGGTGATTGCGCCTTTGTTTTTCGCCCTCAGAGGCTCTGATACTCTGCCAAGTTCTCGGTGGGTTCATCTGTTCAACGTTCATAACAGTCATTAAACCACTTTCGATGTCTTGTGGGCATTGAAAACACACGACACGTGTTGGCCACTAGTTCGTTTCTCCACCAATCCGCATTGGAGCCGCGTGGTTTGAGCGGAGAGCGCTCAAAGCCTCTCTTTGTTGTGGGGAGAGACCAGTGCCCAACGGTGGGCCTTACTCTGTTCCGAACATCAATTATTCGTTACTACTAGCCCAGTGGTTTAGAATTCGACCTCGAATCGAGGGGTCCGGGTTCGAATCCCAGTGGCACGCACCAATTACTTTGTAAAAAAGTTATGTGCGATTTTTAAAATTAAATATCACCGGCTGTTACGGTGAAGGAAAACATCGTGAGGAAACCTGCAGGCTTGAGAGTTCACAAAAAAAAATGTTCTCAAAGGTATGTGAAGTCCATCAACCCGCAGTAGGCCAGCGTGGTGGACTAAGGCCTACATCCCTCTCATCACGAGAAGGAGACCCGACCCTGTAGTGGGTCATTAATGGGTTACAGCACTAGTTCGGTAATAAAATTGAAGATTTTTTTATTTACGTACATTTTTTGCAATCAAGCAAATAATTTATTCAACATAATTGACCATTAATTAACTAAAGCAATAGCGGCTACATCGCAGACGCTGTCCCCGGCTTAGCGGCTGTTTACTGCAAATTAACTGCACAATTGATGACCAATTGATCGTCTAATACACACGCCCATTATATTAAATCAAACCCGGTACCTGCACAAAGACCCAGTGATTTAGGGGGTTTGTTCACGGGATTGCTTCGCGTGGATTGATGGTGTCTTACGGCAGTTAGGATTACAGCGATTAGTGCTGAGGTCTCAGGTCTAACAGGACCATCGAAGGAAGACTAAGTGTCCCATACCAAAAGAGAAAAATTGGAAGCAAATTCTCAAGAGTCTTGTGTCAAAAAATAACGCTTCTCACTGGTAGCCCCAACTTAGGGCACCAGATACAGAGACTTAAATGCATCATTCAAATTTCTGTTCTGCAGAGAATCGCACCCAGGACGCACCACGTAGCGCACTGACGTATCGGTCACGTAGGTCCTCAAATATTGGTAAGTAACATGTTTTACGTAATAAAATTAATCCAGAATGCTCATTATTGATTCTGGGCTAATAGACTCCTGTCTTTCTTTCAACCTTTCGTAGTTCAATGCTGGACATGGGCCTTCCCTAATTGGCGTCAGTTCTGGGCCCTCTGAACCCAACCAAGATTTTCCGCTAATAGTCTCCAACCTGCTCACTGTTTCTCTTAGGCCTTGAATACTCTTTCGCATTCATTTGCAATCACCAATGAATATGAAAAAGTATTCCTTTGTATGGGACTCCTACTCTCTTACGGAACCTTTGCAGAGGCCTGATAGAGGATTCTTGAAGAGGAGCCTTTAACGAAATCCTTTCTCATATCTCCAGTACGCAAGTTTACTGAACGCTTTCCTCGATAAATACATGAGCCACATTCAAACTAATACGGGACATGTCACCTCTTCCCTCAATGCGATATATCTGGCGACAGATTACAGAGTTACAGACCCTATAATTCGTAAAGCCAGTAGGTAGTAACGTAGCCCATCGATCTGGTCCCACAACACGTCTTAGCAGCGCTCGTACATTGCTCGTCTTAATTTACACCCGCCTATTGGCAAGCCCGGCCTTATTGATAGGCCGTTGTCGTCTTGAGATACGGCGTCGGCAATTTGTTGTGGTAGAGGTCGTAATCGGTACACAGTGTATTTTACGGGATCAAAGGTTGTAATATACAACTCTTGATTTGTTTCTCCTAAACTCGCGCAGGAGCTCGATTGGTGTATCACAGAGAAGAATTTTGCATCTTACACCCAATCTTTTTCATCTATTGTCACGTATGAAAGAACATGGATAGTCCACAGATAGGATAGGGTAGACGGATTATACACCAAGTTCCTTCTGACGAATCACCAGTACTGACTCCCAAAGACGATAATCTAAATGGGACGTAGATATGGTCTGGCTTATCTCATCTAAAGACTCTTCTAGTATAATGATTCTATGTAGGGATGCCCGATACAGCACAATACGATATTTTCACCATACGATATGTTTCGATATATCGTATCGTATCCAACTACGACAATTTTTTATTTTTGTAACTTGAAATCATTGTGAAATAATAATAAGAGTTCCATTAAACTTTCTATTATTCTTAATTCTCAATAAGAATATTATTTTTATTTAAAAAATGAGTATTAAAAAAAATCCCGTTATTCATTAAAAACACAGCAAATCAATGAAAAAGCATGCGATACGGTGACGATACGATATATCGATATAAAAGGGAAGCGATATTTTCGCGTATCGATACAAAGGAATACGATACCATATATCGATACAAAACATATTTGGGCATCCCTAATTCTATGCGAATTATCACGTAAAACAAACATCGTACAATTACGTTAAGCCAGGATATTTTCAATGATGTAAGCTACCAATAATGGCTTCCGCATCCAAGGATACAACCTCATTCATGACATAATCTCACAGGGTTCTGTTAAAAGCCATCTTTAAATTCCATTTATATTACCAGAGAAAAGCTAGCAGACAACCAAGTTAATGGTGTCACATTCAGCATCGATATCTGCGGCCTTTCCTTGTTCTTAATAGGTAATAATGATATAAGACAGAGGTCCTACAGCCAATCAATTAAGTGGAGACGTAAACCCAGAACACAAGCCATCTATCTGCTCCTACACACAACACGTCTTAGCAGCCGGCTCGTACATTGCTCGTCTTAATTTACACCCGCCTATTGGCAAGCTGGCCTTATTGATAGGCCGTTGTCGTCTTGAGATACGGCGTCGGCAATTTGTAGTACGAGGCAAGACCGTCTGTTCATCAATTAGACTGGAAGTAGGAACAATAGGAGGTTGTTTGTACGATCAAAAGAAGAAATGGGAGGAGTTTGTTTAATTCAGTAGGATTACAGCGGAAATTAGTCAAAATAATTTGAAACTTATAACGAAAAATAGTTGTATGTGTTTCTTATATCGAGAAACAAATTAAACCGTACTGTAACGTGTAACGAGAAAATCTTTCAAAAAATTTGTGTTGATGTAAGATAGACCAATATAGTTAACCATTTATACAATGAAGTTAGGCCACAAATTAAATAACATACAATTTGAATGATAAATGAAGACAATATATTTTATTCAACAATGTATAAAATAAATCTACAACAGCAAAAAAGTAAGCAATAGACTATCGTAGCCTGTATGATCTACAAAAAGAATCGAAAAGCTGCAACAAAATGCAGTAGAATAAGGAAATATCGGAAACCGTAGAACAATTAGAAGCAAATACAAGAGCAAGTGGAACGGTACTCAATTCAGATAATCTCATCCGCAGCGGCGCAAAACCAATAAACAAAGCTAGCGAGCTTAAAATCAAAACTAGCGAATATTGCCGCAGTTATACACCGCGGATCTCACCTGACTAACTGCCTCTAACCGCCTCTAACTGGCTTCAACCCGTTTTGTATTAGGGCTGTAACTCTTTAGTTATTGTCGCCGTGAAATGGTTCAATGGAATTGGAACGTTGGGACGATTTTGTCAACGGTTTGCGCTTAACGTGTTTTCATTAATATTTTAACAGGATGGTAAAACGGTTGAAGGTCATACCACCATCCTCTTCGGGAATTTAATTTTATCAAAGATAGTAAATTTGATGACATTATTCTGTACAGTTGTAATAAGTATTACCTTAAATATTTTTTTCGTTTTGTTTAAGTGTGAATGACACATTCACCCTACTCATTATAAATAAATATTACTATTATAATTGATGAATGTTTGTTACTCTTTCACGCAAAAACAGCTGGGCAGATTTGGATGAAATTTGGAACCTATGCACGTCATTTCTAATTTAGATTATATTATTGGAAACATTTTGTCTCCCTCTGAACTAAGTTTAAATCAAGCTCACCATACCAACCACGCATACGAAGCCCCGGTCAAAGTCTAGTAATGTACCTAGTACATATTATCCACTAAAATTTAAGAAGCGGGCCACTGCAGTTCTCTGCACTGATAAAATTAAAATAGGTCATATAAATTAAGTAAGTACCTAAAATTCATTATTTTTATGTCTTTCAGTCAGATATCAGCAAGTTTGTACAGTAACATGTCAGCAATAACCTGGCAACCCTAAAACCGGCGTGCGCTGACGCGAACCGGTGTAAGCCGGTGCAATCCGGTACGCAAATTTCGCACCAACCTCTCTTTGCGGTGCTCGTTCAAAACAATATTGTAATTGATAACGACTTTTACTTAACGATTCACCTCTCAAGTAGATAACCTTAATTATATCAAAGGTGGAAAAAATAAGATTTGTTTAAATGTTTATCTTGATCCATTAAGAAATTATAATGTTACTCATAATAATGTTAATTATAATGTTACTCATAATGATGTAAAAACAAAAAGTGCTTTATTACCGACGGCCAATTAGCCGTATAAGTCGTCGTTTAGGCCAAAGAAATATACAAACATACCTACGTAAAATAGTAATTTAATATTGGAGGTCACAGAATGGAGTGTCAATTTGGTGCAAGCGAGTAAAACTATTGACACACGCACACACACTGAATATCGAATTCATGAACTTTAGTGAGATCCTTTTTTTAATGTCATATTTCCAGGATGCAACGACAACATAGTTAACACAAAACAAAAGGTAACATTCAATTATTTTTTTGAAAATTCCCTCCTTTTTTGAAGTCTGTAAAAATATTCTAAAACAGCAAAAGTCTTAAGCATTTCTGATGGTTAATTCCTGACGTTTTACCTCATCGCTTATCTGAGCAGCAGTAAGTAATCCGTGAGCGTCGGAAACTGAGTGACGTCACCGTTGACATCGGATTACCGGTGACGAGGAGTCGCCGTCGCCTTGAAAAACATTATGTTTATTTATATTTTGTTTTATGCCTTTCTTTCTACTGTTAAGAAAAATAAATAAAAACTGCTTTAAATATATACGATAATAATCTGATGAAGAAGATTATCGTATACATTTTCAGACTGAGAAGAAATGACAATACTTTTCAAGAATGTACGATACTCTTTCGATGGTAAAATTAATGTATGTATCGAACACTGGCGGCATACAAAAAATGTAAAAATCATTTTTACTAACTAATTAAGTTCTTATATACGAATCACATTCTAGAACAGATATGTAAATCGAGATTAAAGTAGTTCGAACCGCTTCACACCAGCGTAAACCAGTTTAAGGCGGTTTGATCCGGAGCACGCCGGTGCGCCAAGTTTGTTTTGTCACTTACTTCGGCGAACAGTAAGTTGGGCGTTTAGCGGGTTAATTGAAGAGAATGCCTGTATTTGATATTCTATCTCAGTTTTAGTATTTAGTCTGCGATTCAGTTGAAGTTAGTGTTAGCAGAGCAATTAGGGAAGATTTAAGTAATTTGCCAGCAGATCCGGCTCGAAGGACCAAAGTAAGACCAATTAAGGATGGCAATTGATATAATATCGCCTTTTAAACTACTTATAAAAATTATATATCCTAAAAAAAGAAAGATTTATAATTTGACTTATTGCGTGAACCTTCTTTTTTATTAAGTTCTTAGCAAATGGGCTTGCAGGTCACCTGTTTAGTGGTCCTTGCAGTATTGTATATGGATGCTTCTTTGAGGATTAAAATAATCATACCAAACCAGTGTGTGTGAGATTCATCTCATCGGAATCTCAACTTCGAGACACCGAACATTGGTCAAAAACTAAAAGGTAGACCAGATACTGAAATTAACATAACACGTTGATCAATAAACACTATTATTCCCAGTTCGGAGTCCAAATTAATCTAACGCCTAACACACTACTAGGATGACCATTCTTCATTAGTACAAAGGAACTCGCCTTTTGTCTCGCGGCCATTCAGTTGTGATTGTTCACTGCGTTGAGAGGGGACGGCCGGCTTATTCTGGTCTGATGTTTGATGTCACGTCACTTTGCGAGTATTTTTATTGTTGTTAAAAAGGAAGTATAGTTGAGCTAATGCTGCATTTGTGGAAGAATGGACATCATCAGTTTGAAAGGAACGTATGTTCGTACAACGTGCGTTACATAATAAATAAATAAAAATATGTTTACTTGTAATTTAAATAGATTTTTTTTATGATCTTGGAATGGGAAGTTCTTAACATACATATACATTTAAGCTCATATTATATACCTACGAGTAACATAATTGAAAAAAGCATTACAAAATATGACCACAGCATAAATATTTAACTCGTATTCAAAGTAATTTTTGACAAGGTCTAGGAATGTTTCCATCTTTTATATCAATCAGATATTGATGTACTACACATTTTAAAAAGAAAAATTATAGGTGTAGGTAAAGGTATATAATATGTTCTCATTTAATTTATTTAGGGAGTTATAACAATTTTTGCATTGTTTTTATTTAAAAACTTTAATAGCACATAGTTACTTATTTTAATCACTAAGAAAATACAACCTCACCTCACTTTACTCAAACTCAATGCTTTAGAATTCCAAGCTTAAAATCGGGCTCCCAGAATAGGGCCACTGTCGGCTTGATCCCTGTCAACAAATCCACAATACAGGCTGACTCGTTGTCACCCTCGGCCCACAATGAAATGATTAATGGTGGCCACACTTAACTATCGGGCAGGGATTCGATTTGTTCTGCATTATTAATTAACCGTTTCTGTTGCTAAATGTTAGGTTGATGTGATGAGGTTAGGTTGAAGAAATCGGGGATGAATTGTAAGAAATTTATTTTAAGGGTGGATTATGATTAACCATTTAGCTTATGTATGTTTATAAAATAGAAATTTCATCCATGAATGTACATTGTAGTATAATTTTTTTAAAATTAGAGTCCAGAGAAATTATCCGCGCTCAAAAATAAATATTTATTTCTAAATAAGTACATCATCAAAATCATAAAAAAATAAACAATTTGTTAAAAATTTAATAAAATATATCTAATGAAATTCCATCGAAATGTATTTTTTATTGGTTCGTATGTTTTAAAACTATTTTTCACACCTCCAAAAACCAATGACAAAACTTAATACTCACTCTGTTACAAAAACGTTTACAACCAAACATTTACAGTCCACTAAAAGCTAAAAATACTCTCTACTATCCCACAACGTACTGCGACCACACGATGCAATGATCCAAGACAGTCCGCCACGCTGCATTAACACGGGGACCATCTTTACGACGCTCGTTTTGGGACATTTGCGATTCCGTTTCGGACTGACATTTAGCTAAAAGGGTAGCCGATAATTGTTCCCGTTCCCAGCTGTAACAGTTTGTTACACGTCGCTTGTGGATAGTTGTATGATTTTAAAAGGCAACCAATAACAAACAAGGGAAAAAAGTTAATTATTGATATTGACACACACGATAGCTGTCACGTGTGTTCCTTTATTGGACCTAGTCATACTGTACTATAGACTAAGTTTTATTTACTTTTAAAAGAGTGCTGGGAGTTTTTTTCCGCCCTCTTTTTTCTCCCAGTCTACGTTTTGCCTGAGGGGCGATCAAAGCGGATGAATGAAGAATGTATAATTTATCTGTATGACTTTCATTAAGTGTGCACAAATTGTACCTAATAATGAATAAAAGCTTTTGAGTTAACAATAATTAAGCCATAACAACCTTTTAACAATCGCTTAGGCTTAATGTGTCTTGATTATGTTTATGTAACAAGTATTGCAATTAAATAATAAGAATTAACTTGTTTTGCAAGGGCTTATATAAAAATGAGACCAATTACAATACTTAATAGTGCAGATATTAGCCTAAGAATTAAAATGACGAATAATTTGGAACTTGTACACAAAATTGTATAGCAATAAATTAAATTAACTGTAAGTGTGACGAACATTAGTGTTTATTATAATTTTATTTTCTTAATATGTTGTTATTTATATGCCCAAACAGGTGAATGAATTTATCAAAATGTCCTTTAAACTAACCCATATTCGTGCAAATAAATGATTTTCACTTTCATTTAAATTTGTTGTAAATTAATTGTTATTTATATAAAGAAACAATTGATAGACTAACTAACAATAAGCAAGAAGTTACTAACCCAGGTCCGTACTACTTACGGCTCGTAATAAATGACCGTGTCTGAGCCGTGGATTGGCAAGGTCCTGAATGGGCCCTGATTAATGGTCAACCTAGGAGACTAAGATAATTACGCAGGCATAATAGTTTGGTAATGGATCAAATGGGACCTCACTAGGAATGGATTGCTTTTGAGTATTTTAGTGGAGAGTGTAAAGTTTACGTGTAAAGTTAATTAACTTTCAACATGGCTTAAAATACGAGTATAATGTATGCGGAAATTCATGGTTTGAATTCTTAAAGACAGTAGGTAGTAGATTATCTCGATATTAATTAGATTCGACATGTACATTTCAGAACAGTATAGTAATAATTCCTAAATATAGTAGAATTTTATTCATAGTCGATCTAAAAATATAGTAGTAAAGTGTGACATAATATTATTATAATATATATTTTTCACACATACTATTTTCACACATATTACTACATACGCGGCCATTTCTATTGAGTAAAGAGATTTTGGAGAAATATGAAATTTTGTCCAAATTCTGGATCATTAGAGGCATACATCTTCCCTGTAAGTTTTTAGTACAAATTAACTAGAGTAACTAAAAAGTCGTCCCAAGATTATTCACAAGTAAAAGTAAGATACAGGACCTAATGTTAAGTTACGTTACCATAGCTCATTATGCGATGAAAAGTGCGGCGGTGATAATTACGCACGAGCTTCATAATTACAGGCCGCTAACTCAGTCCCAGGTGCATCGTGCAGGGAGCGGTTGTGCAGTTAATATTAGTCATTTTGCCAAGCTAACTTGGCGCTATTTTTGGTCTAAAATGCCCAAAATGTGCCTTAACCACTTGTCTGTCCCATGAGTCATATGTGATACATACCCTTTGTTATCTATTGTGTCTACTTATTTGACAGGCACAATGTTTTAGCAAATTTAAACAAATGAAAAACGAAAATTTTATGTTTTAAGGTATAAATTTTATAAAAATATTATTTTAAAATTTTATGTTTTCCTAGACTATGAGCCGAAGTACGACTCAAAGCTTCTAAAATTGAAAGTTTCTAAAATTATGTTTCCCACAAATAAAGCTCTTATGAAAAAAAGAAATCATTTCGGTTTAAACAACAATCAAGGAAAATCTTCAAAAAAACTTAAGTCTCCTGTAGAAATCTACTTTACTTTCGTTCGTTACGTGATGAAAAGTGCGGCGGTGATAATTACGTATTCCTAACGAGCGTCATAAACACGCCGTTAACTCAGTTTTCACGTTATGGAACGTTTAAAATTGATAGACGTATTTTATTAAAAAAAGAAAATATGTTTCAGGTGTTTATCAGGAAAAAAATAGTCTTCAAACAACATAATAAAAGAATGTATAATTAAGTTAATTATAACGTTTACTAAAAACACTTCCTTTATGGTTTAGTATCTTACCTACTTCACAGTCAACACTTTCAGTGTCTTTGTCACGACTAGCGGGTTCTTGTAGCGACCTTAGCGTGTACAGAATATAAGTAGTAATAAATAGCCGGCACATTTAATCATTCTAGGGAGCGAGTTAATCTTTCACCGTATTATTAGAAAAATTAGAAATTCAAAATCCAACGCGATGAAAAGATAATGAAGTACATACACCGAGCGTCATAAACATGTCGGCGCTAATTCCGTCCCAGGTGCATCGTACGTCGCGATACTGTGTGCTTAGATACGCCGGTACGCGCGTATTAGCCGCGTATTCATGGCGGTACACTCGTAACTAATAACTGGACGATACGCAGTTTTGATACGGTACCCTGAAGTTTATATTATGTAGAAAATTAAAAAATACAGCAGGTATATTTCAGACATCTATGTTATAGTGTAGTTATGCTGTCACATAATATAATAGTAGCGATTTTTTGCTCGACTTGGCGGTGGCACAGTCGTTCCCCAGAAAATACATAAAATTACATGATTAACCAAATTTTTATTACATGCATATTTTCAGCGCTTATTGCTTTAAAATCACGATATTTATCTCTGTCAACCAACATAACATAACATTGGAGTAGGAGGCTTTGGGTTTTTTTGTAAAGAGGACGAGGAAGACCTTGGGACAATAGTGGGACATGAAAAAGGGTTGAAAACTTTTAATCTCACATTCATATGTCAGTAACCCATTAATGACCCACTACAGGGTCTTAGTCCACCACGCTGGCCTAGTGCGGATTGGTGGACTTCACATGCCTTTGAGAACTTTTTTTTTCTGAACTCTCAGGCATGCAGGTTTCCTCACGATGTTTTCCTTCACCGTAGCAGCAGGTGATATTTAATTTTTTTTATAAAGCGCACATAACTTTTTTTACAAAGTCATTGGTGCGTGCCACTGGGATTCGAACCCGGACCCCTCGATTCGAGGTCGAATTCTAAGCCACTGGACTATCACCGCTACACATTCATATACAGCTGCATTTTTTTCAAAGTACCTAAATCGATTTTTTGAAACATTGATATCTATGCAAAATCGTAAATACTTAATCATACTTCTGTACTTTTTTCAAATATTTTTAAACTTGTCTCTTCCAGGGCATGTCGCAATGAGCAACGTAGGTGACGGTGCGTTAGCCGTCGGTAACCGGATTAATTTGTGGGCGGGCGGCGACACGGACTGAGATTAGGCGGGAATGTTGCGGCAA
Organism: Erynnis tages; assembly: GCA_905147235.1. NCBI lineage: Eukaryota > Metazoa > Arthropoda > Insecta > Lepidoptera > Hesperiidae > Erynnis > Erynnis tages. The sequence goes on from LR990074.1 coordinate 13,007,171, forward strand.
TTGGAAATAACTGCTGACGATGTTGATGGCTACATCGATTGAAGTAATTGTGTACTGTGAGATGGAGTTTGGAGCTCGTCAGCGGTTGCTGCAGACGGCTGAAGCTATGGCCTTCACCGTCACCTCAAGAGCTAGGACTAGCCAAGCAGAGCAAGAAAAGAAGAACACGGATGTTGAAAATAAGAATTGTCTTTATTATAATGGACGTAATATAGAAAAAAATCATAAGTTGCATTATTTCGTTTTATTATTCAAGATTGGTACAGAATCAGAATACTTCGGTATTCTGATTCTGTACTGTAATGGAAATTTATTGAATTGCCCTAAAATTTGGGAAAAATATGCTGGAATACCCTTGTGAAAATATTACGGTAGAGGTATAACTAAACACTTGCTTAGTTAAAGCACCGGTTCCTGACAAACTAAACGCGACCTAAAAATAAAATTTTAGATGTCCCATTTTTGTTAACCGGAGACTCCAGAGACTACAGAGACCTTAAATTAAAATAAAAAAAAACCTTTCATTTATTTTAATAAAGAACACCACTAATAACCGAGTTCTAACAAAATTATTAAACAAATGAATTGCGGTCAAATTTAGACCGCTTAGCGACCGACTACGACTCCCTGAGACGTGGTTATTAAATGCTATATACGGGTATGATGCACCGTGCATAACGTCGGACCGCATCTTATCAATTTATGGTCCCCTAGTATCGAAACTTGCTCGGCATCTCTACAAACTGCACAACTTGCATAATAAATTATAACGTTTGATATTTAGTGTACTATCTGCTATACAACATATAGATCTGCTATACACATGCAAGTGTTTCAATGTATGCAAATAGCCAAATAGGGTCCCTGTTTCAGTGTTGGGGAAATGATCTAAGTTTGTTATTGATGTGTCGATTCGCGAATTATAACAGTGCTTGCTGTTACCGGGGTTGTCTTTTGATATATGTGGAATATTGAATTGTCAGTAACCCATTAATGACCCACTACAGGGTCGGGTCTCCTCTCACAATGAGAGGGATGTAGGCCGCCGTCCACCACGCTGGCCTAATGCGGGTTGGTGGACTTCACATGCCTTTGAGAACATTTTTTTTGAAGTCTCAGGCATGCAGGTTTCCTCACGATGTTTTCCTTCACCGTAACAGCAGGTGATATTTAATTTTATAAAGCGCACATAACTTTTTTACAAAGTCATTGATGCGTGCCACTGGGATTCGAACCCGGACCCCTCGATTCGAGGTCGAATTCTAAGCCACTGGGCTCTCACCGCTTGTAATATTGAATTAAATTAAGTTAAACTTAACAATGCTTTACGTGACAGGGTGAGAAATGACGAAATCCACAGAGGAACGAAGGTAACATACTCGTAGCTCTCATAGCAATTTAAGATGGAAAGGTTTGCAGGACTGACACACGATGGGGAAAAAAGGTAAAAGGAGCTCAGGGCCCTGATTCTGTAAGTCCCAAAAGATTTCGTGCCGATATCGTGTGACATCAAACCGTACGTCATTTCATGAACTCGGCACGACAAGGAGCCTTAATGTCTATTCTATAAGGCACACAATAGATTGTCACGATATGTGACTTTTAAGCATTTTTGACTTTTTAGCACGGGTAAGAATCTACATTGCCGCGATACGAGTGTGAATGGTCATACAGAATCAGGTGGACTGACGACCTTATCTTAGGGCAACCGCTGAATTCAAAGTGAGGAATGGCGTTAATCAGGGGAGGCTCATGTCCAGAAAAGCTATTGCATTGTACCATTTCAAATGTTTATTGTATTTGTCCGGTGTGGAATGAATAATATAGGTATTTCGCCACTATAAAACTGTTTTGAAAAATATAATCGACGTAAAATACAACAAAGCATTGTTGAAAAAAGTCGTGTCAGGCCCATAAACACGGATAGCGGTTGCGTAGTGCTTACATATAATAGTCCTAGATTGTAGTGTCACCTGCCCGTGATGTGACGGAGTGGCTCCATTGAAAACGGGAGGCGCCGCGAGTGTGGAGGCGGCTTTTGGGAATCAACTTTATTAAATGGATGAAGGTGATGTTAAAAGCCTAAACATGTCAGTCAGTCACCCATTAATGACCCTACAGGGTCGGGTCTCCTCTCACAATGAGAAGGATGCAGGCCTTAGCCCACCACGCTGGCCTAGTGCGGGTTGGTGGACTTCACATGCCTTTGAGAACTTTTTTTTTGTGAACTCACAGGCATTCAGGTTTCCTCACGATGTTTTCCTTCACCGTAACAGCAGGTGATATTTAATTTTTATAAACATCCTAAACATAGTAAAAGTAATTAAATAGATCGACAATAGTTATTAGTTCAGTGTAGCTTTAGTTTCAGATCCATTGTATCTAGTTCGGCTAAGGTAGAAAGTAAAAATAATAAGCGTACTAAAATTTGTTAGGTCCAACACCAAGATAATTCACAGGATTTATAACATAGAATCTATCTTCCTATGACATAGATAAAGGAAGTAAAGATCGGAAATGATAAAACTGTTGTCCCGGATTTATTCTATCTATGTAGCTCGGCTATGTAGTTCACGCAAAAAATTCACTCTAAGAGTGATAGAATAATATGCGCTAAATGTAGCAGAATCCTGTACGTTTGCTCCGCCCACGTAGCCTTTCTCACTTAAGAGTCTTAGAATTGTATAACTTCATTCATAATACTATTATAATAGGTAAACAAATACGACACAGCTCTTTTACTTTTACTATAGTACTTGTTTACGATCTTTTCAGTCTGCCTATTCTTTGTTTTTGTGTTTAAATAAAAATGTTTGAATTGTCAATGATTTAATTTTTTTTTTACTTTTTTAAAAATATAGTTTTAAAAAGCCGATGCCGTATCACGCAGCCGGTCACCGGATGGCTATCAAAAAATTGTAATTGATTTTTTCACGGGCGATGCGTCAAGCGCGAACGCAAATGGCTTACGTCCGCCATATTGAATTAGTGGCAACGACGGTGCGCGGACAGCGGTGGCTTAGAGGCAGTTGGTGTTTTTTTTATAAAAAAAACAGTTACTAGTTTTCAGAACATTTCAGAATTAATAAAGAAGAAAGTGTTGTGCAATAAATTTTTATTTCTTTATTTTTCGATGAATTAATGCGTGGCAACGACAGCGCGCGGAAGTTTTGAGTTACATTAAAAACCATGCGATTTTCTGTAGGAACTTTGCGATCTTCAAAACGAAACCATTTCCATTCAAAACCACAAGAACTTTATGCGCTACAAATGAATGCAAATAATTGTATTTCCATAACTTAATTATTTGTATAAAACAATTCAATTTCGCCGACGAGCATTACCCGGCCGTTGTCGGCTACTTAATTAACGACGATAGTGCAAAATAATGGTACCTATAATAAGAACAAATACGTATTATCATAATTGTGTACAACCAATCGGAATATAATATCGTTATTATAACCATTAAACCGCAGTTAAGGGAAGCGACACGAATGTTTACGACTCTATACATTCCATGTTCCGCGCTGCTCACTCATAAAATTAATTAAAAATCACTTCACTTGGGTGATTTCGTTCAAATTGATTGAGAGGGCGCCCGTGTGCTGTGACGTTAGTAATGGCGTCATCGATGTTTTAGGGGTCCGTGGAAACAGTGTTATGGGACCCTATTACGGGAACTACAGTCCATTTTGTCGGTTACAAACAAACATACAGGCCATCCTGTACGTTTGTTTGTAACTGAATATTAAAACAATAATATCTCGTTATAGTTTGTATTAATTCAGGTTTCCACACGATGTGTTGCTTCACCTTTTGCTTTAACAGCAGGAGATATTTTATTTTGTAAAGCGAACAAAACTTATAATTTTTTTTAGGTGCGTGCCAATGGGATTCAAACCAGGATCCCTCGAGTTAGATGCTCAATTCTTAGCCACTGGCTATCACCGCTTTTTGCTGTCGCACCGCTTATTTGTATGTGCTCCAGCCAGGTACTACAATTATATTAATTTCATAAATATTGGTCCGGAACCACAGATATATATGGACTAGAGGACGCAAGTGTATGTACTTCGCGTGTAACAAAGGAGACAAATTCTCTTCTTTTAGCGCCACTTCATACCGTTCTCGAACGCAGACGTGATCGAAAACAGAGAAAAATGCCTTGTTGTAACTACACAAAAAGAGGAGGACCAGAAACCGGAAATTTTTCCTTTCATCGGTAAGTCATTTTGTTATTAAAATGGCACGCTTGGTTTCTATACAGGTAATGAGACTTGCGTCCTCTAGTCCATATATAACTCTGTGTTCGGGAACCCTTTGTTTGTTAGTACGGCTCGCGCTTTTTTGTCGAAGGATAAAGTTCGCAGTCTTGAGTGCCCGATCTAGTTATTAACGCATTATGTGTTAATTATGTTTGGGTAATGAGATTCTGTTGACGAAAACATTTTTACTTTTATCTTAAGGATACACATCGGTTGATTGATTTAATTAATTTACTACGGACAAGATGAATTCTTATGCAATTTTTATATTTTTCATAGCCAAAACTCAAAATTGGAAGCGGAAATTAAACAAATGGAAATTAATCAACTTTGACTTTGACTGAAATTTTTCCTAACCCACGCTAATCCTAATAAATGCTTAGTTGTTTTAACCCATTAACGACCCACTGGCGGGTCGGGTCTCCTCTCACAATGAGAGGGATGTAGGCCGCCGTCCACCACGCACCACTACTGCCCGTTGGTGGACGAACATGCCTTTGAGAACATTTTTTTTGTTAACTCTCAGGCATGCAGGTTTCCTCACGATGTTTTCCTTCACCGTAACAGCAGGTGATATTTAATTTTATAAATCGCACATAACCTTTTTACAAAGTCATTGGTGCGTGCCACTGGGATTCGAACCCGGACCCCTCGATTCGAGGTCGAATTCTAAGCCACTGGGCTATCACCGCTGTAATGCTTAGTAATGCATAACAATTAACACCTCGTAACGTACGACGTAGCGATGCGTTAACTTATTAAACATTATTTTTTGGAGGGACTAAGAAACTTGTCTTTGCGTCGCATTCATAGAAACAAGAAGTTAATAGAACGGCTAGGCAGGCGTCTTAGACGTCTTATCTTCTGATAAACTGAGCGCATACTAAACAAAATACCTGATCATTCTCTCTTTCAAGCAGAGATAGTAAGTGGGAGTGGTATCATGAATTGAGGCTACAGTCGATTGGGAACAAATATGTAAGTACATATTGCCATTCTATTAACTTCCTTTGTCTATGATTGCATTACCCAGAAACCACCCTGTCGTTCCTCCTCCATTTCACAACAGTAGGTAATCACGATACATGCTTCTTGTACTACATCTAATCCGACTATGGTACAGTGACCACGCGACCACGACGTGTGCTAAATTAGTGAGCGCTGTTCATAACACTGTTCGTATGTTCGGACCGTGCCAATTCGCAAATTATAGACCACACGATACCAATAAAACTCTTTAACAACTTGGCTCGGCTGATCTGTTGTTGAGTACACGTGTACTTGTATAAGTCTAGCTTATCTACTATTAAACTTTACTAAACAATGACCACAGAAAGGCAACTGATTGACTGCCTCACATATAGGAGAATATTTCGTGAAGATTAATAGTGATATTTGAGGCTGAATTGTTTTTTTATAAAATTAAAGCCGCCCCGCAAAAAACGCCACAGAATATAGCTTGATTCAAGGGACTAAAATCGGTCAATTTCTATACTCCAAATACCTAAAATATTAGATTTTAAAATGCTTGCAGTTCCTGGTCACTGCCTCTCGGGTCATTTGCTTATACTTTAATTTTTTAAAAGAATAATACAGATGGTGTAGTAATTAGTCTATATTATCTTCTGGATATCCAGGACCTCTGACACCTTCAGACCTACCATATACCTTCGTTTTACTATTTAATTTTAAAATATTACTACTTCACAAAATTCAATATCGGTGATTATAAAACAAAACTTGTCTTCTCCTACGTCATTCCCCGGTAACCTTACGTCATCCTAAGGGCACAACTTGCCATACATTATCTTTATTACAACTTGCTACATTGTGTAGATACCTCGCCAGCGTTTCCTTACGGCAAGTAATCCGGCAACTCAATTAACCAAATCTGCTTTCACTCGATGCCGGTCTATTGCGCCGCCATAAATTGACAAAGTGTCCAACTCATGAACTACACGGGCAAGTTTGTGCTTACGGTCAGTACGCGACGTGCTGGCGACTCACGGGTGAGTGTACGGAGCAGTCCCACTAAGATCACCTCATCAACACCATCATCACATTAAAACTATCATTGAACTCTCAGGCATGCAGGTTTTCTCACGATGATTTCCTTCACCGTAACAGCAGGTGATATTTAATTTTCATAAAGCGCACATAACTTTTTACTAAGTCATTGGTGCGTGCCACTATGGGATTCGAAACCGGACCCCTCAATTCGAAGTCGAATTCTAAGCCACTGGGCTATCACCGCTAATCTTCCTCCCTAACTATTATTATTTATTGATAAAACTTACTTACTTTTGACGCCGCGTTACCGCTCCAATTCATCTCCCGTGTGTTCCTTCACCCGAGGTCCACAGCAGCCCGTGATTTAGCGTCCAACTTGGGCCGCGGACGAGGTCGGTACCAGGGCTTGTTTGCTAATGAGCCATGAATTTCTATTTGTTGTGCTCTGCTCAGGTAATTAAGTAATAGGTGTGTTTGTCTCTGCATGTGAACTTACACTGCGGAAGGTGATTATTAATAATATTATGAATTTACTAGACAAACGATATAGTGTAATGTAATTTTGCTCATTGTGTAGTCGGCATGAAACACATAGGCAAGGATGAAATGTGAAAGATATTTTTAAATGTATAAACTATTGGCTAATTAGGTTTAATGTGAGTTCAATTAAAATAAACATTTAACTAATGTTTACATCCTTATTTTTTGCAGAATGAATGGGTAATAGTTACAAAGATTGTAAATTCAAAACTAAAAAGAACTTTCTACATAATAATTACTTAGTTTAGATTGGAAGTAAAAGTTGAATGAAAAAGCAGATTCATAATGTAATTGTTTTATTACGTTTAGTTAAAAATAATCAGTAATCAGACCGTTTGGGAATAAAAATCAAATAAAATATGACGTGATGTATATCCTATACAACGTACAGTCAGGTATTCTACATCTAAATACGAAATATTATAAATAACTTAATTTTTAGTCAACAAAATTTAACGTTATACAATACAAAATATTTTCATTATGCTTAACCTATAACAATTTTAAATATAAAAACTTTTAAACATTTATATTATGATAATATTCTATTCTTAAATTACGACTATTCCAATTCTTTATAATTTACCTAAACATAACAATTGTTGTACATAAAAGTACACTATTCTAAAAAAATCTTACTTGCTTTCATTACCAGCGCGCTTGCTCCAAAACTCAGCCAAATCCCTGAATTTCATAGCACACGGCCTCTGTCGCCTCGGACTATGATTTACAGGACTGTTCAAAACACAACTAAACTTCCTCACCAAAGTAGTGACTGATTCAATCGTTGATTCATCCACACCGTCAATGCTCGCTAGCGTCGAATTGAATCTGTCCAATGCCTCCTCTATACACTTGTCTATATCTTCTATACAGCTTACATTAGTCGTAGCTACCGTATCATCGAAGGATAGACCGTCAGCTGAAATGCTGCAGTCGACCACATCTGGTAGAGCCTTGCCCTTCACCCTCACAGTATTGGACGCAGACGCCAACTTATCTATCGACTTGAAGATGTCGTCAATCTTGTCGCAAATCTCTTCAATTGACACCGCTGATATTATTTCACCGTTGATGTAGTAGAAATCCTTCGAAGACTCCCTCGTTTCATCCAGTCGCAGGTCGTGGAGGAAGTCTTCGTACTCCAGAGCTGATGTTGCGGATTTCTTTGACAGCTGTCTCCCAAGCTTCCTTCGTACCTTCTTGAACAGAAATGAGGAGTCGAAGGTGGATTTCTTCAAGTCCAGGGTGCTGAAGACCGGCGTCAGGGGGGTTGGGTCGTCTTCAGTATCTAAATCTATTGGGTTGCCCCATTCTTCGTCCAGTTTCATCCACTGTTCGTTTTCGGAAAGGATAACGTCAATATCTATCAATGCGCTGCACATTTTGGTTTTCTATTGATATCTACAAAGTTCGAGTATCGTTACGTGCGCTTGCGATTGCTTGCAAGAAACTGACCTGTCAATTGATGTACCTTCGTTTATAAGCAAAGTGCAATTAGTCTGCGTTCTCTTTCTAACACGTGACTCATCAAATGATGCTATCTCTGTCTAGTTGTTTTGACTAATTAAAGGGTTAGTAATCTGTTTATCTTAGGGATTAACTACTGCAGATTATAACGATGAGGAGATTAGGCTTTTAAAGTTTTGTTTACAAGTATTTTTGAAAGGCGGTTGTTAATCTGTAAAGCTTATGACTGAGATAATTATTTTGTTTACGTTTTACTTGTGCTTAGTGGTTGCGTAAGAAGATTAGGTGCCTACTAAGTATTTTAAGTATTAGCAGCAAACAACTAAACAATAAAAGTAATTGTTGAAACGAAATTAAAAAAAAAACATTTTATTGACATAAATATACGTATAATTATTATCTAAGACGTTTAAAAGTTTAAAGAAAATTTTAACTTAAATTTTACTTAAACATTCTTAGCATAACATTAACTTAATTTAAATAATAATTATTTGGTTTAAGCTTATTTTTCAGGAATATAAAACTATATATTTTAAATATAGTGAGAGGAAATGGTTTTCATTTAGACAGACTATCCATGAAATTTTTAAACGTACAATACTCGTCCTATAAACAAATATTTTGGCTGTTATCATAGGTAGGAGACATTTTTTAAATAATTTTCAACCCATACCGGGATGAATTTGGGGTTAAACGTGTAAGAAATTTTAGGATTTTAAAACGCAAACTATTAGAAGGAGCACACATATGCACACATACTTATATAAAATCAGCAGCCATTCCACAAACGGATTCCCAGCCGAATCACACATTACGGCGCCCGATCACATTCCCTAAATCATATTTAGTGTGGTCATTATCGCGATATTATTGAGTGCTGCCCCATAAATAATACACACCGGGGATTCTAATTTAACTCGTATTTTATAATGGTCGCTTCTAACAATGAATGGGGATGGCCCACTGCTTGGACTTTGACGTGTAGTCCATTTTTATTATCTTGTCATATTTGGTCAACAATCTTAGCATGTCTTTTTAATTTGCGATTAAAAATAATGCGACACAAAATTATAAAAATTAAAAAACAAATTGTCATTTAATACAGAAACAGATTTCTAGAAATTATAATTTATTTTTTTAAGCAATTTTAATCTTTTTTTTTTATTAAAAGTAGTGCCAAGATTGTTTACCAAATAAGACAAGAGAATAAAAATGAACTGTAGCTGATTGGTGAGTATATATACCCCCGTAGGTAAATGCGAAGAGCTTCGGTGAATATACGATTGGCGGATAAAGACTAATTTCTGTGCCTTTAACATAATTTGATCGTTGTTAAAATCAAAGCAAACAGTAAAAATATTTCTCCATATTAGAGCTGATACAAGAAACTGATCCGTACCTACTACTGACTTCTGACTGTCTTAATCTTAGAGCCACTTTAATTTGCAAACTTTGATAGCTAATATTATCATTATTAACGTGGCAATGTCGGTTATATTCGTTCTTCTACGGTTTCATAATTTCTGACTCTGCCATGTAAAGAAATACCAAGCACAGCTCTCTCCATTATCCTCTGAGCGACTCAGAGATTGTGCATTAGGCTCACAGTAAAGCACCACGTCTCGGCACCGTAGGTCATCACTGGCAACACACATTGCTCGAAAACTTTCGACTTCAGGCACTGAGGTAAATTAATTGGGTATTGTTAATTTAAATTTTTGATAATTTCAGTTTGTTTTTAAATTTGAACCACCGTTTTGACTGTAAGCATACAAAATCCCATGCGCATTAAAAATAAACAGGCTATGTAAAGCCCGCGCTTCCAATATTCATACACTGTACTCCATGAACGGGTTACGAGCCGCTATTTATGTCATCCCAATAACTCGGTATCTGCAACATTATCTCAAACTAAGCCATAAAACTAGAACGAGATCGCATCAAAAACTATCGCGCAGAGATTCATAAATCAGAAGTTAAACAACGGCGGACGGCTGATTATATCCGCGCCATGGAAACGTTGGCGTAATGAGAGCCGTGAATTGCTTCTTTGATTTAATGACGCGCAATAATGGCAATCAATAGTGGCTGCTGGTCGCTGCTGATTATTTTGGAAAGTTTTCACTGCGGTCTATGAAACCAGCCCTTTGTTTTTTAAAATTTTCGAGGATCGCTCGAATACTAAAATCTAAGATACTAAAATCGTGTTTTTATTAGGGTTTCGTTTTGTTCTTCTCCAGAAATTCGTATTTCGTATCCATAATCCGGAACAGCGTGGTAAAGTATACTCAAGGCATCCCCCTGTTGTGGGAAGAGATCATGCCCAAAAGTGGGACAAAAGGGTTGCAGCAGCATTATACAGCAAATAAAAAAAATAAGCATTAATTATGTTGACCTAATTAATGGGTATAACTGATCAAAAGTTTCTAGAACTATTTAGTTTCTATGAGCCAAATTTTGGATTGATTTCATTTTTATTTCATTTTATTCACATAGGTACAACATTGTCTAAAAACTATCGCGCCGAGATTCATAAATCAGAAGTTAAACAACGGCGGACGGCTGATTATATCCGCGCCATGGAAACGTTGGCGTAATGAGAGCCGTGAATTGCTGCTTTGATTTAATGACGCGCAATAATGGCAATCAATAAGTAGGTACTGGCTAGTTATATATGTCATAGTTTTCACTGCGGTCTATGGATTTCAGCCCTTTGTTTTTGTAAAATTTTCGAGGACCAAAAGTTTCGTGTAATTTCGCACACGGTTCTACTCGCCTACTGCTTGTGTAACTTGACCTTGGCTTGACACGTTGTTGCGTCTTTAGTAAAATCGTGTTTTTATTAACGACACTGTATTCTTCTCCACAAATCCGCATTGGAGCAGCGTGGCAAGTACGTTCCAGGTCCCCCCTGTTGTGGAGAGAGACCTACCCAATAGTAGGGCAAAAGGGTTGCATTCATATTTAATATCCTTCATTATAATATTAATTACTGATCAAAATGTCTATAATAGTAATTGTTGGACGTTATAAGAGGAGTGACATTACGCTTTAATTTAATGACACAGGATAATAACAATCAATATGAGGTGGTGGATGGTGGCGATAATTTTTCGAAGTTTTCACTGCGATGCCCGGATATTGTTTTTGTATACTGGTTCCGGGGAAATATTGGTGGCTGATGAAAAGATAGTGTACATGTTGACACCAAATAAAATTGATTTTGAAACGTGATACCCTTATAATGCTGTAAAAGGTTTAGGTTCATTGCAAATCCATAATTATACTTATAGATAATGACGTCATAATCTTTCGACAAAAAAGCATTTTGCTATTTATAAAAAATATACTTATATGAAAAAGGCATGTTAAAAGATGTTTTACTTAATAAATTTGTCCACACTATACTTAACCACTTCGCTGTCCCGTGAGTCACATGTGATACATGCCCAATGTTTAACTATTGTGTCTATTTATTGGACAGGCAAAGTGCTAAAATTTTTATTTATGTCAATTTCCTGTGTTGTCCTGACTGTGCCCTTAGCATGAACACTATTGTCAAACTAATCGTATAGTTAACGTGTGCCATTAGTATGGGAAGATGTCAGACAGACTGACATATGACATACTAATGACTGTCGTTTATCGTACGAATACTTTGACGATAATGTTCATGCCGGTCACTGAATGCTTTTTGAGTCGAATCGACTGTAATCCACTCATACAAAGGCACCAGAAATCTGTGAATAGCGTAAACAAATTAAATATAAATCAAGGATAAATAATTGGCAATGTAAATTGACATTAACGGTAATGGTCATTGGCGTGATATTTCTAATAAAAATAATAGCCCCATTCACACAAATACATCGCTTATGAATTTATTCGGCTGTATGACAATGAAGCTATCGACGTAATGGCGGCTTTATTTTCCTGTTAATTAATTTACGGTAATGTTTCGACAGTAATATTATGGCAGTTTTTGTTTGCGTTTGTGTGTAACTGATGGTTGGGCGGGATGCAGAATCTACCGGATTTTATTCCAGAATCTACGAGTCGTAATTAGTAGTGCTGTTTGGGACATTGTTTAAGGATCAAGGTACCTATTATATTGAAGTGAAAACTTCTTTTAAATCTCTGGACTCGCGACACCGTTACGAGACGCAGAGAGCTATAGAAGCATATAGAAAATCAAAGTAATTATGGAAACTGTCAAAAGGAAACATTCATAAACTAAATGTGTCTAATTAGATGAAACTATGGAAACTGTCAAAAAGAAACATTTATAGATCATAGGTATTGCTAAGTGTATTTTGTTATAGAAAAAGCTAAATATTATAATATTATTGTGATTTTGGATTCGACATTGCGATAATTAAACGACATTTAATGCTTAAAATGTCGTTTCTTTCCTTACAGAGAAACTCAATTGTGTTTTAATCGAACTGTTGTCCAAATCACCAAGAAAGCACATCTTATAAGTTTTCATTTCCGCCGTCACTGCCGGAGTGCAACCCGTTTTTTACACTGGTATTACCGATGATCATTAAGTTACAGCTACTATTCTTGTAACTTTAGAAAACTTGAGTTCCATTTATATCCCCAAAAATTTGTATAACAAATATGAGTTTGTTCTACGTACACCCACTTACTTGTCTTTATTTTCTTTGAAGTTAGTGAAAATTAAGGGCTGCTAGTTCACAAACTTTTCATAATAACGAAAGCATGCAATTTCATTTCAATAATTCCCGAATGAAGCCTTAATCCACATTCCATGTCCAAACATCGGCAAGTTTGGCTCTTCACAAGAACAAACAATATTTACTTATTGGTAAAGGATAACTGCGAAAACCGATCATATCTCATGTGACCAATTACGATCCAGCTTCATTTATCCATATGTCATCGGCAGGAAAGCGGTATTCCGGTTATGAATAACAACGGATGCGCCCCATCATATCTTTCAGGCACTTAAAGAAAACCGAATGCGGGCCAACAATCCGTAACACAATAAACCAATAAAACATGGGCATAAATAAAAATAACTGCCCCGTTATAAATAAGAAGTGTGCAAGTACTAGAGTATATCACGGGAGCTCAGGGCGGCGTGTCACCCGCCCTGAATTATGACGTCACACAACATAAAATATACAACAAAAACTGTTGTTCTTCCAACAGTTTTGCCCCATATTAAGAATGAGCGTAAACAGAACGTGGATTTGGATCCGGACAGCGGTGGTGTGGAGAGTGTTGTTGCTATGAGGTGACGGCAGGCGTTTTTGCAGCTGTGTAAAATGTTGCTATGTGATGTGTGACGTGCTAAGTAATTATAAGTAGTAGTTACTCACAGAATAAATGATAGGTAATATTTTAGAATTCTTTATTCAAGTAAAAACAAGTTACACGTAAAGTATTTCACAAATAAAAACAGAATGGAAGTATTGAAATAGTTCCGGCGTCGTCATCATGATTGAATGGAACGTTTCCTAAAGCTGAACTTTAGGAAACTATAAATATTTGTAAAGACCGAAAATAGTTAAATTGTGGTCTGCAGAATTTAACGTTTTTAATATTTTGAATAGGAAGGAATACCTTGCCAAAATATACTATCTAAATAAAAGATTTTTGAAAAAAACAAGAACATTCTCTCGCTTATGTGTGTCTTATAACAAATTAAAAAAATGTAAAAGAAAACATTTATTTCCATCGTTTCATTTTTTCCAGTTCTAATTTAATATCCACCGACACCTAATTCCAATAGCGTGACATCCACACTAACAGCGTCTCCACGCCTTTCTCTGTCCGAGCGTCTCCTCCGATCCGAGCCCAGTTCGCGGGGTAATTCGTTATTTTTATTGTTTTTTGTTATTATCATTCTGTCCCTGGGATTACTGTGTATGATACACGGCGGCAGTGGATGCGTTTAATTGCCAGCGACGCTTCGGACTAAGCGATAAATAATAAGATTAAGGTAGGAATAGTGGATTTGGTTGTTTATGAAAGGCCATAAGTCTCCGCTATAGTTTATGGGACGCTATTCCTTAGTTTTTTTGTTCCAATGTTTATTTCTTATAAATTTGCTTTTTGTGCAATATTTCGGGAGATCATTATCCTTTGTAGTAGACATATTGATATTCAATATAAATCCTTTGTTTTTAACGCTATTTTAACTGAATTTGAAAGGATCTTCTGACTTATCAGCTTTAAAAAATCGTAGTAATTAATAAATTAGCTTCTATTCCAGATGTTCTCAAAGGCATAGAGAGTCTATTCATTCTTCATTAATTCAGGAGATAAGACCCTAGTGTAGGTCATTAAACCTTATTGTAGGTCATTTATAAATTATAGACAAACATACCTTCAGTTATTAACATAGTAAAAAGAAGTCGAAAGTTTTCGAGCAATGTGTGTTGCCAGTGATGACCTACGGTGCCGAGACGTGGCCCTTTACTGTGGGCCTAATTCACAGGCTCAGAAATCTAAATCTCTGATCCTTGTAAATAATTTTAATCTCTCAAATAATCTCAAAATTAGTCCACACCGTAGCTGACTGTACTAACGAATCGTACGTTAAAATAATTTCGTAATAATGAGCGCTGTAACGTCGTTTGTCGTTACGGTATCATAACGATCGCGCGTTATTCAGAATTGTTGGGTTGTTCCGATGAAATACTGATTTAATTAACTAACTACTGCCGTACAGTTAGTTATTGTGTGAGGGAAGGCAGGTTACTGTACTTATTTTATGTATGTATATTGTTATGTATTTCAATTTATTATTAGTATAAATCTCCCTTTATAAAGCGATTTATAGCATTTCTATTACCTATTCTAATGAAATACCGATTTTATTAGTTTTATTCAACTAACATCAGTTTTTTTTTAAGTTTTGTACTGTAACTTCTTAATTTGCATAAAATTTGCGTAAAAGGTGAATTGATCAAAATGCCATTTTAAACTAACCCAAATGAATGATAATATTTGATTTTTTTCTGATTATTGTCTATTGGTCTAATACGTTTTTTTGCTCACGACTCATGAC
The DNA here is from genome assembly GCA_905147235.1 of Erynnis tages. Classification (NCBI taxonomy): domain Eukaryota; kingdom Metazoa; phylum Arthropoda; class Insecta; order Lepidoptera; family Hesperiidae; genus Erynnis; species Erynnis tages. Next base: position 13,022,501 of record LR990074.1, read on the forward strand.
GGTTACTATACTCGTTCACTATCCATAGATATTACAAAAATAACGTATTTATATACGACGTTTACGTATACATACGGCATTATCACAAAGCGATAGGTTCCGCTCGTTTGCGATTGAGCCATCATTATCACTCATTAGAGTTAACGCGACGCGGCTCCGCGCTTTTTAACTAACGCGTGCGAATTAACTTTTATTGTAATTACTTAATGGCGAAATACCTGGAAATGTCGATTGTTGAATACGTGTAAATAAAATTCGAAAATTTCCCTAATTAAAAATCGGTTGAAAACTTTCATGTAAACTTCAAATTTCTAAACGTCAATTTGCTAAAATTGATTTATCTGCTATGCAATTGATTATATCTTTTTCTAAAATTGCTTGGATATCAATGGAATACAAATATTAAAATCTGAGAAAATCTAAAGACGAGATAAAATTTAAGATTCCACCCTTTCTTTACTTACTATATCATAAATGATTCCTGGTTTCAAGATCCCATCTTACAAACCGCCTTTACAATTTTAACTAAAATTCTAACCTAGGACCGATATATTGCCATAAAATCAAAAAAAGCCTGAAAGAAAATACCGACATCTTTAAATTTTATTACCCAAGAATTAGTGGCGGTCTTATAACTCAACAATGCACGAAACTAATTAAATTCAAATTAATTGCAAAAAAAGGGAATCACGTCAAATTGACCGTAAAATTTCAAGGAAGAAAAACAATGGGGCACCGACGATAACGGGAAGGACTTAAATTAAATCGGAGCCGTTTCGACAAACCCTTCAGTTTGGAAACATACGGGGCAATAATACATTCGGGCCCGAAGCTGGTAACGTTATGCCTTGTCCTAAATGGCTGATGTAACCAATCGACCGACCAACACGCCAAAATTTAAACACAGGACTGTATTGAGCTGCAAATGCAAATTGCAAAATGTATGCAATGACGTCGTACGAGCAACTTTTGCGTGTGACATTTGGCTAGGATCGCGATCGGTGGCGACCGGTCACCGAGCGCGTGGGTTATAATTAATTACATTCGTATTTGATACAAAATTATATGTATAAAATAATTTTATTCATTTTAAATTATTTTCAAGATTTCCCTTCTATTTTAATCAGACTAATCGATTTGTTTTTTTAAAGACATCATAGGTATTTATATCACGCAAACGAGAAAATTTTACTATCATTACCTATACAATTTTATGTTCATTTCAAATTTTAATCCGTGACTGCAATAGCCACTTAGCTACTGAACGCTCACGTAATTATATGGGACAAAAGTATTAATTAACTGGTTATAAAATCGCAACGTCCCCGTACAAACTAAGTTACGCTACATTTTAATTTTTAGAGGGTTAACTCTAAACTTCAGCCAAGGTATGAATATTTACAAAAGCATTAATTATTTTTTAACTTTCTTCGGGTTTAAGGGGATTTTCTCAGAGCGGCCAGGCGGGAACTGAATGACTGTGATTATTTTTAGTTAGGGAACTTTGTTGTGAGTTCAGCCGATATAATTTTCGAATATCATAAGCAAGCAGGTTTTCTTTAAAATTTAAAATGTTTATAATTTTTAAGAAAATTTATTGGTAGAAATTCTTGTAAGTGCTTCTTTAGTTTTAATTTCAGGAATTGATAACTATAACAGGCGTAGATTTGTATTTGTTTTATCTTATTTTTATATTTTATCTTTAATATCTCGAATCTATTTTATATTTTTTTATTTTTTAACTGTTAATATTATTTTATTAAATTTCTATAACGATCCTATATAAACAAGCATATAGGTATACGGGCGTAATATTTGATATACATTTTTTATCATATTGAATATCAACCTAGGTAATTATCCCATAATCGGTTATAATACATTTTCAAATTAAGTTCCGTAGCAGTGTAGACGCAGCGTAGCCATTTCGTAGCATCTCGTAGCGAATCAGATCCGAGATATAAAATTTAATTTCCCTACTTTATTGTAACGAGAAAACACGACAAATTAGTAATAAACACGGACAAATAATGCCCGGAGTTTGATACTACGTTCAAATCTAGCATACACATTAAGTGTAATAGCTTAGCTCTGCGCCTTGAGATGATGACGAAAGAATACTAAGGATATACCGACCTAATTATAAAAAATATTATAAACTGTTTTTATATTGACTAACTGAAAAGCAAAGAGCTGGCTCGTTTCATAAAAAGAAGTTTATGTCAGATAAATAATAAAGAAATAAATTCAACATAGCATGAGAGGCCAGTTAAAATAACAATGGAAATAAGAAAATTTGGATGTTGTGTCATGGCATTTATTGTATCAATTTCTTAACTTTTCTTTTTAACAATCTTAACAAATTATTGTAGATCAATTGGAATGGGATCAATTTAATTTTATGTACTTATGTAAGAGAATACTTTTTTTCAGTAAAGCTGTAAATGCTTTTACAGCTATTGATCTACGTATCTACGACTATAGAAATCAAATGTTCTAAACAATAAATCTCATCATAGTTTTTCAAATTGTTTATGTGTGTCGATATCGATCCTTTCAGATGTCTGTCACTTTTCTATTCTTCTTAATTTTTATTTCTGCATTGAAAAAGAGTGAACAAAAATACTCAACCTACAAAACCAATAGTTTCCAACTCCTGTCATTTTACTGTCTTTTTTACAATAATAAAAGGTGAAATAAAGCAGAATATCCACGCTATCTCGCCCCAGAGCCTCCGACCGCGGCATACCAACAAATTCCCGGCTCATTTGTTTTTTATTCATCCAGGCAGTGTAATCGAAAGTATAAATCGAGTAGAATGCGCTCGCCAGCCCCGATAACGCTGCCCTGTTAACTGGTAATAAGAGAATAAACTTAAGTTATATTTAACCCGACTTATGAAATATCAAAGTTTAAAGTGGCCGTTGTGAGCTTACTTTCTGTTTATCTGGGCGGATGCGTTTTCTTTGTAACTCGGTTGTGAATGTGCGGGGTGTAAAACATTTTAAACTTTTTTGTTCGGAGATTAAGTTTACGCCCTATGATGTGTGATCAAATTTGATATTGTGATCGAATCCTTATCTATTGATTATATATATTTATATAATATTTTGCATTTTAATAAAGTTAATTACGTGTCAATAACGAAAAATTGACTAAACAATGTATATAAAACAAAACAGTCACATTAAACCCCCGATAACTGCATGCAATCAGGCTGGAAGCGGGCGGCTAGTTTACGATATGACGGCTGACGGACGCGGGTTGCCGGTATCGGAGCGCGCCGCGCCGGCAATCACTGCCTTGTTTATGTACACGATCCGACGTGATTTCATAGTGAAACGCTTCTATGTGCATGTGTCAATCTGTTTATAAGCGTTTAAGAATAAAAAGTTAATAAAGCCAGTAAACAAAGTTAGAAAAAGATTTTATGTTCCAAAATACTATTGAATCCATCGGTTTAGATTACCGTTTTCAGCGCACAGGATCGGATAAATATAATCTTAAGATAATCATCTGTATGCTTCTTATTAATCAATCCATTTAACAGGAACTAAGAGTCCACTTTTTGATCAATATTACTTGTAATTTTTGCAATGTTTCTTGAAACTTGGAATCAACTTCGTGTTGTGTTTTACCTACCAGTTCACAAGATCAATTATTCGTTTTGATTGGAAGACAAAAAATTGGAAGACATTTTATTCAGTTGATTTACAACAATGGACTGTAAATTTTACTAATGTGTGACGTATCAAAATTTTGAATTGGATTATATTTTTCAAACAAACGTACATACGAGTATTTATCTGAACACAAAAGGAATTTATTCGAAGAACAGAAAAAATAAATTTATACAACAAAAAAAAAAAACTTTTGCAAGCCAATAGTGAAGCGATCGCATTAACACAAGTTTATTGTTGGCGATTTCCGAATTGGCGCCATATTGCACGGCCGCCATTTTATCGCCGCAACGGACGATATACGGCGGAATTAAAAATGCATAAACACGTGACGTTTTACGATAATTGCGCGCGACGTGTTACATTGGTAAGTTTATAATGTCCCGCGTAAATATTGCCAGTTAAAACAATGATTGTTTCGGTTTTATTTCCAGTGTTGCCATTGCGCTGCCACCAAGTAGGTCGTTGCGCCGTAATTCTAGGTGCCACTTTGATTTAATTATATTGATATTTAAATACGGTTATTTAATTTCTCTGATTTCTGAAGCTTTCAGATTTTTTCTTTCACTGATTCAGAATTCTGACTTGAGGTCAATTTAACCTTATCAGCCATTGTTTTGAGGTCGACAACAAAAATGGAACTAGCTACGCCCATGCCGACACTAAATTAATATTGTTTTGCTTAAGCATCTTCTTCAGAAATAAGTTACGATGTTTTACTTTGTGTAACTTTCTGAAGTGAAAACTTCTTATGGGAGAGTAAACCGCTTCGTAACGTAACGTGTTTCGGCGCTACTTTGTACCCTTAGTCTGAATTTTAGCAACACCGAAACGAAACGCACACATACACAGCTTACCAGACGTAAATGCACAGTGTAATAACCAACAGAGGTAAATAAATTTTTTAACTCCTCTAAAAATCTTTTACCTCTATTTGTTTTTACACTGTGGACTCCTGTGTAGTAAGTTGTGTATGATTCACGTATCTATGGATGTGTGCGTTTCGTTTCGGTATCGCTAAAACTCAAACTAAGGGTACTGTGGAAACTGTCAAAAGGAAACATTCATAAACAAAGTGCGTCTAACTAGATGGAACTATGGAAACTGTCAAAAAGAAAACATTCATAAATAAATATTATATAATTATCGTGTTTTAATTGAACGGTCTTATAAGTTTTCACTTCTGCCGGCATCCCGGAGTGCTATCGTTTTAAAATGAGCTTAATAATTTATTGATTATTAAATTTTTCGCGATAATCCGTTTCTAAACAAAGAGCAACATTAGGCGCAGCACGGACGCGGGCGCGGATGTGCGGGAAGCGCGTCCTCGTAAATAACAATGTTTATCCGATTTGTCTGTCCATTGCGCGTAATTAGCTAAACTTAACGACTCACTTATTTCATGTAACGACCGACAATATTATGCGCTGTTTTGTATATTTATCGCGTTACGGCTACAGTTAATTTGTTAATATTATGCAGTTTTGACCGTTTGTCACCGCGGCGCGGCTCGTTTGTTTACCTCTAAAATGTTATGAAATAGAGGTTTTGTGTTAGGCTGCGGAATATACCTCGGAAAGCTGTTTTATTAAATGGGTTTATGAAAAAATAATTGAGATGTCTTTTGCGTTTTATTTGTTACGGATACCGAAAACCTAAATGGGTAAAAACTCAAAAACTATCCAAATGTCCACGAAAACAAATTATGATTAATCTGCGATAAAATATGAGTCCAAATTTTTACAAAAAGACGTCTATTCTGTAAGTATTTGATAACAGGAACCAAAAAATGCAATTAATAAAAAAGTAGAAAAAATTAATTATTGTACCTAATTAAATTTACTTATTAAATAATTTGTGATTTTATTTACAACAGAAAACGTAGAATACCGTTTAATTTTGATTTGAACATAAACTTTATCAACCGGAAATGCAAAGTCAAAATATACTAAACTCAGTTGATTTTATCATAAAACATAACTCATTGCATGTTTCACTGACACGTCGTCCGAACAAAACGTCCGACTACAGGACAATTGTGACAAAACAATACATTAATAACACAAAAAAAGTCAATTATGAGCCTTATTGTCCGTATAATAAGAATTTAAGGACCGCACCTTTTAATTTGCGCTAAAAACTTCACACAAATATAATGTACAATTACTAAAAAGAATTGGAACCTTATTATCGATGACGTAAAGGTGACAGCGGACGCAAAGTAAAACAACTGAGCATCGAAGTGAAACGCAAACTTATTGTTCTGTTCCACAATCGAATATCAACTCTATTATTGAGGTTTTAAGGTCTATGTCAGTTGCAAAGCTGTTTGGACTCGCGTCACTATCTGGACAGTCGGTTGTCACTCAGGTGCTTTTTTCAAAATCTGTCCGCCGGGAGGGACGCTCGAAAGATTAACGCGCGTAATGTTTTCACAGTAATATCGATCGCTTTTGTAATAGTTCCCGTCGGTTTGAAGTATCCGGTTACACGGAACGTCACTTTCAGTCTGATTGGAACTCGCGAAGATATTTTTTAGTATTTTAATTAAGTTTTTTTTAATAGTAAGTAATTGGGTAGCAAAAGGGATGCATGCAATCTAATAATTTTAATTGATTTTTGATTTAATTTAAAGTTTATTTCAGGACAATAATTGTATTAAAGTTTTTTTACCATTAATGGTAAAAAACACTAGTAATAAACAATTAAATTATTATGAAGGTTACTCTTCCGCTTTCTACTCGGCACTTAAAAGAGGATTGTTTTTGTAATTCTTTTTTCTTAACTTTTTTGTTGTTTTTTGTGTTTCTAATCATGAGCACAAAACTTATGTAATGAGATCTATTATTTATGCTTAATCAATGGAATGTAACTATGATCCGTCTACGTAAAATATAATCAAACATAGGGTGCGTTTACACAGCGCAATTAGACTGCACTATCCCATATTTCTAACGTTATTGTTTAGTGAGCCTCTGCATCACCAGCGCCATAAAAGCGGAATCTAGTTACGGATAATGAGCAATAACCCTTATCAATAGTTGCTTGCCATTCTAAACGCACGCGGTAAATCCGCACGGGTAGTGTGATGGAGGCTTTATTGCCGCTCATGATTCTGATGAGTTTTGGAGGACCAGGACTTATTGTTTAGGCTCTACGGTTAAATTAATGATTTTTTCAGAGATGAAGATGAAACGATTGTTTGCACAAATAGGTATTCTATATTTACCATTTATTGGTACGCAAATATATCACGTAAATAAATAAAATCATTAACAATTTAAGTATTTAACAGTTATACTAAAGTATCATGATCATCATGAATTAACATGAATTATAGGATTTATTAATTTATTTAGTTGTGTTGTCATTATTGTCTAATATTTTTAGTTTTGAAAACTATACGCGTATGCAACCTATTAGTGGCTGACTGTGCTTTAGACTTTTTTACCGAGACCGCCCGTGACGAAAAAGGTAAATGCCTAAGTCTCCCAAGCTGGCCTAAATCGGTTTGATGAACGTCACATGCAGAACTCTCAGGGGTACAGGTTTCTATACCATGTTTCACCGCCTTTACTACTACAGCAGGTGACATATATTTTGCGATATTCACATCAATATATCACAATTACAATCACCGTTTCATACATATTTATTCTACATATAACTAAATATTTTTATCCGCCGATGGACTTGTTAGGATCCGGCAGTCTGTCAGGATTTAGTGGAAAAGGCTTTCAAGCGAAGACAAGAACACATTAAAAAGATTTAGTGTCTCCCAGTGACTGTGATACACTCAGTCAGTGATCAGTAGTACCTACTGCTGTATGCTTCAAAATTATTCTGGGTTCACCCTTCTCGTATGTATTTAATTCCAGCATTTTTTTATATTTTTAACTCTCTTCTTAGGAAATTAAAGATCTTCAAACGTGTATACCAAAAAATTAAGGAAAAACAATTTTGAAGTACGTTGCAAAGTGAAAAATTAATAACTTTTATCTTAATTCAGTGTAACAAAATAAATTTTGTTACATACTTAAGGTGAAAAATTAATTAAAATTTCTTACAACGCATGCGTTTTAAACTACTTGTTTGTTTTGAAGGCGGTCCAAGCATACCATTGAGAGTAGACACAAACCAGCTAAACAGCCCTAAATCAGGGAACGAAAACCATCTTTAATCAAGCCAATACACCGGACACCGGGTACTGGCTAAGTCCACAGTGGTTGAAATTGCGGCAAAGGTTGTAAATCCACGCCGTACAGTGCACGCACGCGGTAGGTGCTCAGATATTGCCAATACAGGCCGAGCAGATTTAAGATGGCCGACGTCGACTTGCCTTGTTTTAATTGGCCCTGTTTGTGTGGAATTTGCAGAGTTGATGATACCACCTTCGAACAAAATAGTTGTCGTGCAGCAAATGTTAGAAAGCCACTGTAGAGTCGTATCGCCTTTCACAATTACAAGGATACGAGAATAAGTCCATCATGTTTACCAATTCCGGGTCGGTGGACTTCACATGCCCTTGAAAATAATATATAATAGAGAATTCTTAACATAGGAAATCTAAATCTTTAAGATGTTATTCATCATCACAACAGCAGTAAATATTAGTGTTGTAAAACGGACATAACTCCAGAGAATTGTGATGTCACTGAGATTCGAATCTGGCACTCTCAAGTAAAAGACCAAGTTCTTAGCCACTGGATTATCACTGCAACATTGGTTGTAAAAGTTCCAGTTCCAATTCTAATGTCTTTTGGGTAAGAAAAATTAACGGATGGTTCTTAAATGTGGAGAATATTAGCTAGCTAACCTTGTTAATAAGCTTCAAATTAATTTTGTTGCCACGATCTTTTACCCCTTTTACGATGATTCGGATTATCCTCTCTATATAATTCCACAATAGGCTGTGACCACACACGCGAGTTACGGGCCGGCGTGTGCGGCATCGCAGTTTATTGCGAGATACGCGACAACGTGCGGACAGACCGCTCCGTGTCCGGATATGTTTAGCCACGATCCATACAATATGCACCGATACCCTCCGTAAAGTTACAATGCCAGCCAGCCAGCCAGTAACCCATTAATGACCCACTACAGGGTCGGGCCTCCTTCTCGTAATGAGAGGGATGTAGGCCTTAGTCCACCACGCTGGCCTACTGCGGGTTGGTTGACAATGGACAAGTTACAATCAGAGAATATGAAATGAGAGGAGAAGTACAATAGCTTCAAGAAAGATAAGGAATTTAACGCCGCGTTTAAGCGACTTCAAAAAAGTAGGAGGTTATTTGTTTACTATTAATAATTAGTACAAGTACTTGTACCTAGTAATATATGAACGACTCGTCGGACATAATATAAATTCTGTGTAGTTTACAAGGTCCAAAATATTATGCATGACTTATACTGTAAAACTTATGTTAGTAAAATCAATACAGAAATCAATGTGAAAAGTGTACATTTACAGATAATATTATATTTTATTCTTGCTCAAATGCAAATGTAAAGTAATTATAAAAAGTGATCCAACCTTTAAGTACGAGTAGGTTACTAATGGTTTACACACAATTGTTAGCTAAACAAGTGTATTAAGTGTTAATAAACACTTATTTGTTATCTCGAAATAAAAAATGAAAGTCCTTTAGTTAGTAAAAGTCTTAGTAAATTCTGTAAAACTCCGCAGTGTACGTCAATAGATATCGGGTCGTCGACATATCGTATTTACGGTCTCTTCGTAGTAAGCGGTGATTTAACGCACTTATCGAGACGAATACGTTTTTATCTATATATTTTATATAATTATCTTTATATCATTGTACATTTTCAGAACAAAATGAGGGTGACTTTATTATGTTCAGAAATCTGTAGATAAAAACTGAAATTGCACTGAAATTCAATTTTTAGGAATGAACGCATTGAAACAGATTTTTCCAGAAACAGGAAAATTATTGTTTTTAATTTGTGTTATTATCTTGCTACCATATCTTAGTTCAAGTAAGATGATAAAACGCTTCAAATTAAGTTTTCTAGCAGCCACACCTTCCCAACGACAATACAAGACAAGAAGAAAATATTTCGTATACATACGAAGTGAAGGACATGCAATATTGCAATATTCATCCACACAAGCGAAAAAAACTCACCTTAAAATATATTTTTGACTAGCTTGAAAGTACTCGTATAATGTAAGTTCTTGATAAAACGTATCCATCTCGATAAGCGCATTAAATCACCGCTTACGACGTAGGGGCCGTAAACATGTCGACGCGTCGATATCTATCGACGTACACTGCTGAGTTTTTCAGGGCTTACTGAGAAACGGACGAGTACATAATATCTTTAGATGGTAGAGCCATAATAGTTAGTCAAAGTCAAAAGATTTTATTTATTATTAGGTACAATTTGTGCACACTTAATGAACGTCATACATAAGTATAAATTACTAGCTGACCCAGCAGGCTTCGCTCTGCCAATGAATTATTTTTTATTTTAATTTAATAGCCTATGTTACTCAGGCTGAATGTAGCTTTCCAAAGGTGAAAGAATTTTTGAAATCGGCCCAGTAGTTTTTGATTCGTTCGATTCGTTACAAACATACAAAAATACAAATGTTTCCTCTTTATAATATTAGTATAGATACGTCATTCTACATTCACCTGCTTTGATCGCCCCTCAAGTAAAACATAGACTGGGAGAAAAAAGCGGGTTTAACCGTGGTACCCGCCATCTTAGCCTAGCAGCATGTTCTTTATACCTTGTGTTTCAGTTGGGGAGGTGTGGTTGCCTGAGATATAAATAATTAATATAATAAATAAATAAATAACGCTTCACACTCATAGCCCCTCACTAGGATTCCCTGTGTCGTGGGTGCCATGCCGTGGGACACACACTATACAAGACAACAATACACCCAGAAATTCAAATTCATCATTCAAATCTCTGCTCTGCTGGAAATCGAATCCAGGACCTTCCGAGCAGCGCACCGGTGTCTGCCGGTGCCAGTACCATGCCGCTACCACTGCGCCGCTTGGGTGGTAGTATGATAATTATTATATTTAAAGTGAACCTCTTAGTCCTTATGAGTAACGCACCCACATGCGGCCGAAATAACTCGCTTCTGTTTTGGGGTTAAACTTGGGAGGCCTTGTTGTGGAGGAACCCCCCATCAGGTGCATGCTTCGCAACTCATATACGAGCCCTTCAAGTCCACTGCTAGTTCGGTTTCTCATACACGACGCGTCTCTATAAAAGCATACCTAAAATTCACGATCACAAAATCATCCCATATCCATTCGAGCACTATCAATTTCAAGTACAAAGGTCTTCACAAATCCATTCCAAAATGGCTGCGGGACAAAGCGTTCATTATATTATCTGGCCAATAAAATCAGTGCTGTTCTAAATTTGGCCAAATTTATTTATTTATTGCTCTTATAATACGTCCGAGTATATATCATGCGGCTGTCACACTGGTGGGCGATAATGCAAAATTTGCGGGTTCGGAGAGATGTGGAGTAGCTTTCTATTGTTGTAACTATTTAAGTAAATTAATTAATAAATAATAATTGTGGGACAACTCACACACGGCTTTTCATCCCAAAGTAGGCAGCGAGCCTGTGTTATGGTAACCAGATAGCTGATAATTGTACAATTATATATCTTTAAACACATACTTATATAGATAATTGATACCAAGACACAGAACAAATACTTGTGCTCATCACACAAATATTTGTCCTGGGTGGGAATCGAACTCACGACCTCTGGCTTAGTAGTAATTAAATTTGAATGGATCACAAGGGATCGAAAAAGTTAAGCTACGTCGGGCGCGGTCAGTACCTGGATGGGTGACCGCTAGTGGCGAACTAATTGCGCGCTACCGTGCTTCGGAGGGCACGTTAAGTCGTCGGTCCCGGTTGTTATCGATACGATAGCAGTCGTTAATTCTTGTTGCAAACCCTATATTGGTTTGAAAACTGTTTCTCCAACAATCCGCTTTGAAGCCGCGTGGTGTTATGCTCCAGACTTCCGCTGATTGTGGGGAGAATTCCGTGTCCAACAGTGACTATAACGTTTCTACGTTGGTGTTTCGACTTAGCATAGGTTTTCTGAATTCGTTTTATGTTGTTCTATTGGTTTTGGTCGTATGTATCTTTAAATATTGTAGATTTACAGAGAGTTTGTAGTTAGAGAGTAGATAGTCGGTATGAGTATGTGGTGATGTATAAAATGATCATGATTTTAATTGTATTCGATTCCATAGAGGTCCCAACCCGCGTTCAGCGTCGAAGCGTTGCAGAGCGTCACAATAACTCGCGACAACGGTTATGTGCGTTTGATTCATCCACACAAATGAGCTTGTCATTCCCGCCTATTCGCGACCGATTCAAGTATTCAAATGGTTGTTCTGATTTCAAATTTCAAATCATATTCGTTGTTGTTTTTAATTTATGAACTTTTTGACGTTAATCTGATTCCATTCAGACATCCTCTGTGACGCAATGGCTGTGCTTCTTTCTTGTGTCGGTCGATGGCAGTTGGCACCTACCGAGTCTATAAGAATCTACCGAGTTTTGGAACTTCTGAATTTAGACGGGAAGGCCTGAGAAACTATCTTCGTCATGTCACACTTCCAATAATTTCTTTGTAATCATTACATTTTGTAATAATACTTTCAGCTCCTGTCATCTCAAAGAACGTATCCTCCATCGATGTGGATGTGATACAAACCTACTTAGTTACGTTATTGCTCTCAACCCTTTGCAGCTGAAAGTGCCTATACCACTATTTTACACAATACACGAAATGTCTCCCAATTTTTTCGAGCGCAGAATCACTTCGTAAAGCCTGGCAATTGCTCATCATTCACGTGTACGTATCGTATATAGGTAAGTCGGTCACGAGACCGAACATCTGGCAAAGCACGCCATAACTCCCATTTATACAAGAAAACCATATACGCCGCTGGAACGCTGACTCAGGCTCCTGAAACTTTTCACTCGGGCACCTTGAGGCCATTAAGGCTTAATGACTGCCTGTGAATCGGCCATAACTCAGGCGCGGCCGTAAATAACAGCGCGCTCGTGATAAGGGCCCTGCTGACTTGTCGCGAACGTCCGAATGTGTCTATCTTAGTTTAGCATGTGGATTTATAGTTTATAGGGGCACATTTATATTGTCAAGGGTAGTTCATGAGTGTGGGACGATACGAGTGACGTAATGGAATTCTTGGGAGGGTTCGGAAGTTGGATTGGATTGTTGGGTTGTTATTTTTGATTGCGTCTTAATTGAATTAGCGGATTTAGTTAACACCATAGAAGTTGAGTTTATTCAAATTGTCGACGTTTGAGCGTTTCAGCGTACCTATGTCCAGAATAATGTCATTACTATACCTACACTCATAGAGCAACAAGGATTCCCTGTGTCTTGCACTCAAGTGATATAATATCGAATACTTTGTTGGTTCTAACATTTTATAAATGGTAGAAACATTGAAGTTAGCACTTTTGACGACCTGAGTGGCGCAGTGGTTAAGACACCGGTGCGCTACGCGGAGGGTCCTGGGTTCGATTCCCAGAAGAGCAGAGGTTCGAATGATGAATTTGAATTTCTGTTTCTGGTCTCGGTGTGTGTGTTCTTGTCTTGTGTGTGTCCATGGCACCTACGACACAGGGAATCCTAGTGTGGGGCTATGAGTGTGAAGAGTTATTTATATTTATTATTTTATTCGATTGAATATGGGAGCCATGGTTATGGTGAAGAGAGAGTGAGTTTATTCATGATTTATTCGCAGAACTTGACTTAAGTGTAAATTGCAGTGACTACCACCTACGTCACATGATATTATTATCTATGGTCTTTTGCTATTATAGGTACTTAATAACCCATATTTTGTAATCCATATCTGCCATAAATCCACATCTCATATCTGTATCTTGCGTATCCGTATATCGTCAGAAAACCCCATCTTAGAAACTCCTCACAAACCAGCATCTCTCATCTGCACAGATAAAAACACAAACAATTATCGCAACCACCGCAGTAGCGCCGCGAAATTAGCAATTACTTAGGCGAAATCTTCTCCGGCACCATTATCTGCGTCCGCCGTAACTCCTCTGCTAACTGTTATTGCCATCATTCCCGCTTGATTTAAACAAGACGTTACAGCACAGTGTCTGGCCCGTCAGAACCACCAGGATCCGCGAAGAAATGGACCTGGTAAGTGGCGCAAAAACACTGGCAAGTAAGTGGATGAGAGGAGCCAAAGAGAGGCCCATGTCCAGAGAACTATTGGGGGCTGAAGAGAAATAGAGAGAGATTTGAAAAACCTGGCCATGATCGAAAAGCCTGAACTTAAATTAATATAGGTAATACTAATGCTAAACTCTACGTTTTGTTGACATAATTGAAATTAGAACGATAGGGAACTAACTACAAGTTAATCGACTCAACGTATGATTCTATCAACTGATGTCATGAAGTGATGAGAGTTCGTTGATTAATTAGTTGTTGATAGTTTGTTTCTCTGTTGATCAGTTTGTCCGAAGCATGACATCTGGTAGTTTAAATGCTGCTATTCTCAAATAAATAGTTGGGTACGATGGGTTTCCAAAGAGTCTAGTAACAAGTACGCACAAAATACATAGTTTTGGATGCGGCACACTTAGTTGTTTTCGTGGCTCCGGGCCCTGCAGTGAGTGTCACAATGATTTGCTATAGCCGGCGAGATAAGTAAGTTCATTATTCCTGAATGACCATAGAAACACCTTCGTTTCCCCCGCTATCTTGCGTTACGTAACTGAAACTTGGAGTTACCGGCTTTTGTATTGGACTTTTCTGGAAATTTCTTAAGTTTTCTCTTGAAGTATCTACTTAATTTTGTAGTTAAAGTGATGGGAGTGCTTTTTGTAAGCCAATGGCAGGCTCTAAATGATAATAAAATGATATCATACATGAAAATGAACGATTAAAAAGTCTTATCTTGGCCTTCCTCCTTCCTTCCTTCCTTTCAGCCCTTGGCAGTCCACTGCTGGACATGGGCCTCCCCTAATCGACGCCACTCCGCCCGGTCCTGGGCCCTCTGAGTCCAACGGTTTCCCGCTGTCTTCTTCAGGTCATCAGTCCACCTGGTCCGTTGGCCTTCCTAGGATTTATCAAAATACAAAGTCACGAAGAACACGACGGTTAAGAAGGTAACGATACCTTCAGAAGAAGAGAGATGAGACGAGAGACACAACTTACTATGATACTCAATTGGATATGTAATGAAAAACAAATGAGAAACGATTGCGAAATATTACAAAAATCATCAATTCAAACAAACCAGCCGCAAGCCCGGACGCGAAAAATGACGTCGCATCAGCCCGAGTGGCCCCACTTTAAAACTATTACAAGAACGTTGTACCGAATCGAACGGTATTTGTCTCCCCACGCCCCCACGCCCCCGGACTACGGAGGGGGCTTGGGACATTTAGTCGTGACATTCGGAGTATTTATTCGCATAATAATAATTCCTCAGCGCGTCGACGGGGGCAGCCGTTAAGAGTTATAGCTAGGGAGACACCTTCAAGGTGATGAGGGAAGGTAGTGTGGATCTCCCTTGTTTGAACAGAAAATGGATTAAGGAAAAGATTTTCTACTTACTATCTTATAGCAGACCTATAAAAGTACTCCGCTGCTTTTTCAATGGGTACGTCTCATAGAGCGGAAAGTTGGAGGTAGTGCTAAAATGTATTTCTCTCTTTTCAGCCAATAGTAATCCACTGTTGAAACGACCTGAAGAAGACAGCGGGAAACCGTTGGATTTAGAGAGCCCAGGACCAGCTGGCGTCGATTAGGGGAGGCCTGTCCAGCTGAATACCAAGGGCTGAAAGGAAGGAAGGAAGTTGACCAAAGGCCTCTCCCTAGGCGCGCCTCTAGGCTATCTTTGGCTCGTGTCATCCAACTCCTTCCTGACATCCGGTTCAAGTCATCATATTGTCATCGAGCAGAAGGGTGTTTACGCTACGTTCTCTGAGCCGCGGTATCCTCTGTAAGAGACTTTTGGCCCATAATTGGTAAAGTTTTCTGCAAATATGGCCAGCCTTTAAGTTTGTATAAATAAATAAATATTGTGGGACAACTCACACACGGCTTTCTGGTCCCAAAGTAAGCTGTGAGCTTGTGTTATGGTAACCAGATAGCTGATAAACCTACACATGTATATATTTTTAAATACATACTTATATAGAAGATAATTTACACCCAGACACAGAACAAACACTTGTGCTCATCACACAAATATTTGTCCTAGGTGGGAATCGAACCCACGACCTTCAGCGTAGTAGTTAGGGTCGCTAACCACTAGACCAACAGGCCAGTCATTTGTATATGGATCTATATCAGTCATTTGGACCTGATTACGATACGATCTGTGTTCAAAACTACTAGAATATTCTATGTAAGTATGATGAGTCTTATCCACATAACGCCAGCTGTAAGCGACCGGCTCAAGATGAAGGCATTAAGCGTTACAGTCGCGCTGCCCTCGATACTGTCGCGCTACACCCGCTTGATAGCGAGCCTGGATGCGATAACATCTGTGTATCTAAACTTCTAGAATGATCGATGGAATTCTTCAGATTTAACTAAAGATAATCCATAATCAATGCGGTGATAGCCCAATGGCTTAGAATTCGACCTCGAATCGAGGGGTCCGGGTTCGAATCCCAGTGGCACGCACCAATGACTTTGTAAAAAAGTTATGTGCGATTTATAAAATTAAATATCACCTGCTGTAACGGTGAAGGAAAACATCGTGAGGAAACCTGCATGCCTGAGAGTTCAAAAAAAAATGTTCTCAAAGGCATGTGAAGTCCACCAACCCGCAGTAGGCCAGCGTGGTGGACTATAAGGCCTACATCCCTCTCATTGTGAGAGGAGACCCGACCCTGTAGTGGGTCATTAATGGGTTACTGACAATCCATCTGTACCATGCTCTGTTAAACGAAGGAGATCAATAGGCGTTGCAAAACTTTTATCGCTATTAAATGTGAAGTGTGTAATTGTGTTACCACTGTTGAAGTTTGTGTTGCTGTGGTGACTTACACCATTTGGCAACAGATGGCGCTAGGAGTATCCTAAAACGCGCTTTAAAGTTTTCTAAGTACATATTTCACGTATATGCTATCCAATTTAGAAAAGAGGTAGCGCATCCTATTACTAGGTGTGTAAACAATTTTTTATTTAATCTTGTGGTTGAAAAATTTAATGCGAACAAAGCTGAGGATAAAATTTTAAGAATGTAGAAATATATTGTGATTTATTCCGCTCTTGCAACTTTTTATCAGCAAAACTGCATAAGAGCCATCGTAGTAATCATCGTCTATTGACACAAGCAACTGCAGGGAAGGGAAGCTATTTTTACTCCTTTTTTGAATAACTCCATATCAACTTAAAATACCATTTGATTTTTTTTTGGAAATTTTAAAAAATAGCTCCTTCCAGGTCTCTACATCGGCGTGGTCGCCATTCGCGGTGTCCCGGAATTACGCACCGCCTCTGATTACCTCACCAAACGTGCACCAAATATCCCCGGATTAAACTGAAGAATTAACGCCGCTAAAGGTTTAAGACGATAAGGGTGCGCTGAAGGGTTGAGGTAGTGCGGGATGATTTTTGGATAAGGTTTTCAGAAAAGAAAAGATTGAATGTTTATCTTTGGAAACTGTTTAGGTACAGAACATAATATTTTCGATTTAGCATAACTATGTCCAATCTAGACGGTCATTTTGGTAATTAAAATTGGTATTCTTGTTTGGAAGCCGTTATAGACCAATAATTATAATGTAAAAATTGTTCTGAGAATATTACATACATACATATGTGTCGAATTGATAACCTCCTTTTTTGAAGTCGGTATAAATGATAAAATACTGTTACCATTGCAGGGTCGGTTCTCCTCTCACAATGAGAAGGATGTAGGCCTTAGTCCACCACTGGCCGAGTGCGAATAATTTTTTTTTATGTAAACTTATTAACATAACAAAACCTAATCGCTAAAATTTATCGCTACAAATGTCTGTTCGTTATATTGCCTCGGAATTCGATAATTAATATTGAAAACAGCCCTTTGTGATCTATTTCCTGAATAATTCCGACGATTTGCATCGTTGACATGTTTTGCTATTGTCTATCGTCAGTGATACGGAACCAAAGTACCGGTGTAAAATTTAGGCTGTGTAGGCTTTTTTACTTTTATGAATACGCTTGCAAAAGATTTTTACAAAATACAAAAATGTTTTATAATTTATAATGCAGATGATGTAACATCACGGTTGCTTTACAAATAGTCTAGATTCAAACCCTTCCTATTGACATGTCAAAGCTTTTCAATATCCAAAGCGATAGACATTCCGGATATAAGCGGTGGGATCCGGCTTTAATCGGTTTTATCTAGTTTTTGTGGTAAATGACAGCGGGAACGTGTTGTTTTGACGGCTGCGGTGCCACACACAGATAAATATGCACTCATTTTTGTTCATAATGAATCGTGCTTTACACTAGTGACGCCATTTTTTTTTAAATTAAAGTGGGATTCGCCGATTTCGCAGATTGCAGATTCGGGATCAATTTGGTTATTGGTATAACAAACTAGGTTCGGCCCGTGATATCGTTGTAAGTTAATCCTGGTAATTATAACCACCTGTGTACCATTTTTGCGTGAAAGAGTAACAAACATCCATCCATTATCCATTCTCACAAACTTTCATGACGTAAACGAAGCATGGCTTCCTAGGCATGATCTCACTTAGCCTGGTCTAAGATCTGCCAAACTTCTTTGGAAGCTAAAGTAACCTTTCTGAGGTTTAAATTAATTTTTTTGACGCTTATTTCCCACTCAACACGGGGCATTCTCTACTCATGAAATCACTATGTCCACCCTACAAAACGCACAACTGTGTTTGATTGCGGTCGTAAACACCAGTTTGTCTGTCCAATAGTAATTATTAAAATAATTACACAACTAAAGATTTCACGAGTGTTTTTGATATTTGAAAATTGCGAACGTTAAATGGATACCGATGATAATTTTATCGTAATTGGTAAAGTTTTATTTTAATTTTGAATTATTGCTGCGCCGAAATAATTATGTAAACCAATGCACCGCAAATATCTGATTAGTGAATTACATTAATATTTATACCTGCATTACGCTGTTGTTATTTTATATTTTACAATTGCAAGTCCTAGATTATTTAGAGCAACCAATCGAACACCTTGACTTTTTAAACAGTACTAACTTAGAAAGTACCTACTCGTAATATTGACGATCTGAGTGGCGCAGTGGTTAAGACACCAGTGCGCTGCGCGGAGGGTCCTGGGTTCGATTCCCAGCAGAGCAGAGATTTGAATGATGAATTTGAATTTCTGTTTCTGGTCTGGGTGTGTCCATGGCTCCCACGACACAGAGAATCCTAGTGTAGAGGAAGCTACGTGTGTAAAGCTAAAAAAAAAGGTTTGACATGGGTTTATGAATTGCAGTGACCGCATTACGTTACCCCGGTTCCATGTTGCCACGTGGCAAAGTTGCTTGTACACCAACGTCGTATCGTATAGTACGTTGTCGTATGTCAGTGCGTATTTCAATGAGGCGAGCTCTGTGCATCGGTTTTGCCAGACAGCCTTATGTGAACTGCCAAAAACAAAAGCTCACTTTGGATTCTACTATTTTCATTATACATATTTTTAAGGAAGGCGCTTAGTAAATAGGCGATTATTGCTTCGGTTGCTTCAGTAGGCACTTGCCACAGCTTACCATAGAGGCCATGCTTATTTTTCTACCAATTTAAAACAATCATAAGCTTGCTTTGCTTCTTCATGAGGTTATTTTACTGAATCAAAGTTATAATTAGGATATCGGATAAAGGACTGAGCTGTAATAAATCGTGCAACGATGTTGTTCTCCGGTCGTCTGTCCGTCAGCGGGGAAGCGCTGAGCGACGCAACTCAGCGAGATTGAGAGATGTATTACACTTGCAGAGCTAGCAACCAATAGATATGGCAAAGTCGAGAGTTGGACATCTAAAGTCGTGTTCTTATTCGCTGAAATACCCGACCGAACAACACGATAAAATTTAAACACAGGTCTTTTGGTTTGGTTTTGGTTTGGTTGGTTGGTTGGTCTAGTGGTTAGCGACCTTAACTACGCCGGAGGTCGTGGATTCGATTTCCGCCCAGGACAACTACATATTTGTGTGATGAGCACAAGTATTTGTTCTGTGTCTGGGCACAGAGTACTTAATAGTACAAGTACAGAAGGCCCACTTCGAAAAGTCATTTAAAGAAATATAGACTCTAGCTACGATACGATTAAGTTCAATTCAGATCGCGTAGCGCTTATCACCTACGCTGATAGACACCTACATCTTGCATCTCTTTCTAGCGCGTAAATGTTACTTTTTCTGAGGAAAAACGGGGTTGTGTTCTTTTAAAATTAAAGGCATCTAAATCGCTATCTTTGTTAAGACAATTAAACACTGCACTGTATATTTTTCTCCATGTTTTAAACAATGCAACGAACAAATGAAGTACTGGATGTAAATTATCTATATAAGTATGTATTTAAAAATATATCCATATGTAGGTTTATCAGCTATCTGGTTACCATAACGCGAGCTCACAACTTACTTGGGATCAGAAAGCCATGTCATGTGTGAGTTGTCCCACAATATTTATTTATTACTTATTTCTTTATTGTCCAGTAAATGTCAGTTCTGAACATTCAGCAGTACAGAAGCGTATCGAAAGTGTTGAGGGATTCATTCTCGCGATGACGAATTGTATGTGAGGAGACGTCTCCTTCGACGGAGACGAGACTGTGTCTTAATTTTGGTCCAGTTATTGAAAATTATAATAGGGTATTTCGCACCATGCAAGGAAAAATCCAAAATTATGTAATATTGATAGATTTTGTTAAAAGCAAGTGAAAAATGGTGATTTCTGTTCTAAAAAATGTAGTATACATTTATTATTTCAATTTTAAAATTCAGGTTTTTTAATCTATATTTCAAATGTCAAAAACGCTATAGGCCATGCATGCCAAGCTATCGGCGTGACGTCATTAGCAGTGTAAATAAATAATGGAGTATAACTTTCTTCCTTTACTGACATGTATTGCTTACACTGCGAGTGACGTCACAAGCATGGCAAGCATGGCGGCAGCGCCAAGACGGCCGAGACCGTGTTTTCGCGGGGATTTTTGAAATTTAAATTGAAAAGTCTTTTTTACATAATATTTGTTTGCAAAAATATTTTTTGCAATTTTTTATGGGTTTTTATGACCTTCGAATTCATATAAAAAGCTTTTTGACATAGGCCGTAATACCCTATTGCACTGGGTTATTTTTAGTATTATAAGTACTTTAGTACCGGCTTTGTCATGTATGATTTTCGGGTTAGCTCGATCACTTTCGGATCTAACCTAGGTCCTTAATTCATCTATGTCGGAAACTGTGAAAATTCTACTTTATCTGCCTTTTGGGGACCCAGACAGATACCTGTTATTATCTGTCTCGTAGGTTCGAGTATATGTTAGACACTAAACATCTGAATGTATGTTTGTGTTTCCAAATAGATTATTCATAATTATATCTAAAATCTAATTTTTCCCAAATCCCTATACCTAATCAATAAATGACCATTTCCCTGGAAGACTAAAAAGAAGATAAGATGATAATAATTTATGTTCCACTCTCTATCCCCTATAAAACTGGAAATTTTCAATAAAGAATCCGTAACCATGGTCGCCCTACTTGCGCGTGCGCACTCTACGTTGATTTAGGGGCTCCCACAAAATATATACCTACGCACTGGTTTACGCGACGACGGATTTATAAGACGCGCTGATTCATAAGACACACCCGTCTTATGCACACGTACATCAATGTGAGTATCTTATCGCTGTTTTCACGAAACATTATTTCTGAACGGAGTTTTATTAACAAATCGAAAATTATGTTGAATTTTTTTTATCATGTTTTTAATGTAAGGTGTCTAGTTCAGACGATATTACATCGAATATTGTAGTGGAGTCAAGGTTGCTTCAGTCGCACTCACCGCGATCATTTTTAAGCGAAGAACCTGGCTTCTTAGCGGCGAATGTAAATTTAGGAATTACATTAAATATGAGGTCAATCAAGGTAACCTTAACCGGATTCATCGCGATTATATTTGTGCGAAGAACTTTGCCTCTGGCCGACAACGAATATGCAATCGTGCATTTATCACGATAAAATCTCAAAATGGGCTAAGCAGTCAATCTACTATTACATATTAAAATTTAATAGCAACTGAAGTTCTACCCTGCAAATGAAGTCCATCATGCAAGGAAATGGCGGCAGCGCCGAGACGGCCGAGACCGTGTTTTCGCGGGGATTTTTGAAATTAAAATTGAAAAGTCTTTTTTTACATAATATTTGTTAGCAAAAATATTTTTTCCAATTTTTATGGGTTTTTATGACTTACGAATTCATATAAAAAGCTTTTTGACATAGGCCGTAATACCCTATTATCTACAAATATTACTATCTATAGGTATTGTGAAGATTTAGGATTTAATGCAAAATGTGACTAAATCCTAGTAAATTTTTTGCCACGGTTCTTCACGCTACGGTTGCACCAAACAAACGACGAATACATCTTCGAGCTCGCGCGACCGATATAGCCCAGTACAGGCTTTACTGATACGTTACTGTGCTGTTTCGCGAATTACATAAAACTTCTCATAAATTCCTCAGTTTGTTTGTTCGTTGAGATGTGTTCAAGCGTCTCGGTTTCCTAACGGCATCGTATCTCAGCACCTGACGTCGGATGGGCTGTTAAAACTATTAAAATCTAGCTGAACTATCAAATAGTCCATAATTTTAATGGTCTGCTCAATCTAACGCCCGATTTATGTTGAAGTTTGCCTATGGAGATTGAGTATGCATTTTTTCGGCTTAATATTTTTATATTGAGGTAAATTAATTTTGAAGTGTAAACTTCTTTTAGCGCGGCACGCATTTAGACGCAGCTGAAGCATAATTAGATAGTCAAAGTAACTATGGAAACTGTCAACATTGAACATTCATAAACAAAATGCCTCTTATTAGATGGAACTATGGAAACTGTCAAACGGAAACATTCATAAATAATAAGTGTCTTTTGTTATAGAAAAGGCTAAATATTATTAATTATTGTGATTTCGGATTCGACATTGCGATTATATTTATTAAACGACATTTAATGCTTTAATGCTTTAGACCCGTTTTTTTCTCCATTTGAGGTTGGTTGTGGGTGTCCATGGTGACCACCTAAGATCAGGTACCCTGTATGCCCTTTTGGTTGCTTTGCTACTCATGAAGACAAAATTAAGGTACCTATCCCCTCTTGAATAGTCATAGGGGTCCGGGTTCGAATCCCAGTGGCACGCACCAATGACTTTGTAATAAAAGTTATGTGCGATTTATGAAATTAAATATCACCTGCTGTTACGGTGAAGGAAAACATCGTGAGGAAACCTGCCTGAGAGTTCACAAAAAAGAATGTTCTCAAAGGCATGTGAAGTCCACCAACCCGCAGTAGTTGTGCGTGGTGAACGGCGGCCTACATCCCTCTCATTGTGAGAGGAGACCCGACCCTGTAGTGGGTCATTAATGGGTACTGACATGACATCACCACTCATTTCCTCCTACCAATACTACAATGTTAGACATTGTAATCTAAACCATCTAAACACAAAACAACTGACCTAACCTTTTCTCCAAACAGATGCAAATACAAGTCCAAGTTTAAATGCAGTAGTAGATTTTTGGAGATAGTAAGTACTCGCATATTCACATAATATCAGGCACTGGGATCGCTAGCTCAGTCTCTTAAACACACCTCTATAAATAGTGGGCTAAATACCTGCCCGGCTGTTAAGGGGAAGGTCTGAGGGAAATTTAAATATAATAGATAGGATAGTGATAGACTAGATAGATTAGAATTCAACCATTTAATCGAAGGGTCCGGTTCGAATCCCAGTGGCACCAATAAGTCGCACCAATGACTTTGTAAAAAAGTTATGTGCGCTTTATAAAATTAAATATCACCTGCTGTTTCTGTGAAGAAACATCGTGAGGAAACCTGCATGCTTGAGAGTTCATAAAAAAATGTTCTCAGAGGCATGTGAAGTCCACCAACCCACAGTAGGCCAGCGTGATGGGCTAAGATCTACATCACTCTCATGAGAGGAGACCCGACCCTGTAGTGGGTCGTTAATGGGTTACTGACAGTTTGGATGGAGGTTTGAACATCAAGATGCGGTTAATTTAAATTGTAAGTTTTTTGGTTTCAACCATTACATTTGGTTTCAACAATTATATATTATGTACATATTTATAATACCCAGGGTACAAACAAAAAATTAAACCTGTCGTCAAAATTTATTGCTTTACAATAACAACTTTAAGCCAAAACACGTCTTACATGAATCAAGATAAACTTTAATTTATTAAATAAGTTTGTCATAGAAAGTAATTAAAGTAATTAGAACTTTTAGCAAAACCATGTCTTACAAAAATCAAGATAAACTTTTATTTCTCGAGACATACTCAAAAATGTTGACATAAAATATTTTTTTGTAACTTTCATCCCTAACCGAGAGTCGTCGCCTTAACTATGCGGTGACCACGAGCGCGGCAAAAACTGCAAGTGTACAGCCCTCTTTACGAGCGTGGGCCGGAATTATAAGAGGTTTTAGCGTACAACTAAACAGATATTAAGTGCAACGTGCAAAGTGCAGCCTTCGGTTTCTGCTGCGCTTACAATATTTTACCTAATACGCCTTTGTTTTGCAGATTTTGGAATGCTTTGGAGAATAATTTTGGACGGAACGGACGGGTTTGTTTGCCGCTTAGAATAGCGGGAGGTTAGAAAATTTAATTTTATGCATAAAGTTAATATAACTTGTCATGAAATTTTATAAGTAGAAGTGTTCAACGAACCATGAAATTTGTGTTTTGAAAATATTGCATCTTAAACATATAACCCCACCCTAGGATTCCCTGTGTCGTGGGTGCCATGGACATACACAAGACAACAACACAACACACCCAGACCAGAAACAGAAATTCAAATTCATCATTCAAATTTCTGCTCTGCTGGCAATCGAACCCAGGACTCACCGCGCAGCGCAAGCTAACCACTGCGCTACTCAGGTCGTCAAACAAATCATTTAAAAATCCTCTATTCAAACCAACAAACAATATCTCCATCTCCACATTAACAGCGGCGAACTCCGCTCAAACGTTCCGCAATAAATCCGTAGACCGGACCCCCTCCCCCCAGGAGGGGCCATGACTGTCAGCTGATGATGGACTGCTCGCATAAACCTGACGAGAGACGACTACCCGCCTTGAAACGGCTCCACGGAGGGCGCTATATCACTTTTATTACATGCCATCTTCATTTTCATATTTCATATTTGCATTTCACCCCCACCTTCAGGGGGTGTTTTTCTGTACAACGCTTCGTGCTAGTGACGGCAAAGGGTAACTGCATTTTATACTATTAGTAAGGTATATATATATATATATAGGTATATGGTATTGGGAGATTGTTGCGTAATAATTTTACGTTACTTTTATGTTTGAATAAAAGTATAGAATGACTTATTTTTGAATAATTTTACCACTTTAAATTCGACCAATCAAACTGTTATGGATATGTAATTGTGTAAGTTTGTGAGAATGTTTATTACTTTTCATGTTAAAATGGCTAAACGGATTTAGATGAAATTTGGTAA
Organism: Erynnis tages; assembly: GCA_905147235.1. Lineage (NCBI taxonomy): Eukaryota > Metazoa > Arthropoda > Insecta > Lepidoptera > Hesperiidae > Erynnis > Erynnis tages. Next base: position 13,047,989 of record LR990074.1, read on the forward strand.
GCACATATTTTATAACGACGATTATCATATCAGATACTTTTATTCATCACTGGACCAAGTTCTAAAATCTACACGGACATAACCGCTTGCAAAGTGTAGTTTTAAATAATTTGAACTACTTTAAAATCGACCAATGAAATCATAATAACATCATAATAGCAATTTCTCTTACCAATCCGCTTGCGAGCAACTGAAGTAAGAAGTCACAATGAAATGGAAGAAGGCCGCCGTCCACCACGCTGGTATAATGCAGGTTGCTGGACTTCATATGCCTTTGATTACATTTTTGTTACCTCTCAGGTAAACGGGTCTCCTCACGATGTTTCCTTTCACCATTACAGCAAGTTATATTCAATTTTATAAAGCTTCAACCAAATCAATAGATACAAAGGATGTACACTGGCGATCAATTCGGAATCTCTACACCTGGTCCGGTCGCTAGGAAATAATCGGCCATTAGGGTAGGGTCAGCGGGTAAACAAAGCGTCGCATTAAGAGGGTGGATTAGCAGAGCTGAAATATGTCGGTGGCGGTAAATTTTCTTACGCGCCCCCTCTGACGGCCGCCCATCGACAGCGCTGAAGTGTACCGTCCGCAAAAAGGAAGGATTGCACTTTACTTTAGAATATTTTACCATTTCGCTGTCCCGTGAGTCACATGTGATACATGCCCATTGTTTAACTATTGCGTCTATTTATTGGACAGTTAAACTGTTAACTTACACTCCATACTATGGTGACTTTTGAGAAAGGCTATTATTATTTCAATTATTCAATTACATATTTATTTGTTGTTTTTGAAAATAGAGTTTACACTAAAACGATTTATGGCAAGTTTTGAGAAAGGTGTATTATTTTTTCAATTCAATTGGTCAATTGACTTGGTACCCTGTGTATGTTAACGTTCTTAAAGACGTTTCACGTCAATAAACACAGGCATCTTTGCTGACGGTACTCACGTCTCCCGATTCGTCCCACCGAAAATTTTCGTTCGAGCCGTTTCTAAAGCGCCTTTTTTAATCTCTATAAATCAAATTTATGACTTGTGTAAGCTTTCTGTTTTATTTACCCTTTTATAATTTTGTTGTGTGCATGTACAGATATAGATTAGGGTGGTGTTGTGTACACTTCGATGAACCTACGTGCATGTTATAAAAAGCGAGGAAAATAAAATTATTTTACATTTTTGGTATAAATATAATTTTTTAGTTGCCAGCTTTTTAGTTGCCAGGAAAGCTTTTTATCTAAGGCGATTAACACACTGCCCCGCATCACGCAGCGTAGCGCGGGAATGCGTGATCTTTGTATGTAATGTACGTTGTATGTAAATGTTGTCCATTTGTATAGAAAACAAGCACAGTCCGATACCCAGAAAACGCATCCACGCGCGTTCTTGAAGATAAAAAAATATTTTCAAAGTCAGTCTTTATCTGTTTTGTTTTTATAACTACCCTTAAAGTTAAGACACTTCGTTTATCTTAATTATAAGAAACAACAAAACTTATGTTAATAAGTACTATAATGCTGTTTTAATGCGAAGAAACGAATAAAACATTGTATGTATCACAATAATTAAATATAACAAACAATACACCACAAGGAAAATCCCGAAAAAGATGATTATTTTCAACGACAGGCGACATACATTATTTTGGCATAAAGACAGGAATAATGGCCGCGACACATTCCAACAATACTGGAATTAATTACCGCCCGCCCAATCGCAGATGGAATGCGAATGTATGACAAAAACCTTTGGGCGGCGGATTTATTAAGGTGTAAAGTATGACTGAATGAAATTTAACAACAAAACAAATAATTTATATTTTATACTTACATACTTTTCTTGGAATGTTTACTGGAGACACATCTAAATAGGTTTCGTTGATGTTATGGTATGTTGACTACATAATCTACATTTTATTTACAATTTAAAAATCCTTTTTTATCTATTGTTGTTTGTTTTTTTGTAAGTACTAAGTTTATAATATCAAATAATTTTATACCATTATGTATTTTCTGTTTCATTCTATTCCCGTCTATTCCACTCAATTCCAACATATCTTGTTTTTTCCACTCGAATAATATTTTATTCTATTTCTTTCTTTTCTATTCCACGCTATTAGCCTACTCCACCCATTCCACGTCACTCCATTCCAGAATAATCCATTGAATTCCAGACTATTTCAATCCATTCTGATCTACTCTTTTACATTCAGTTACTCCTATTCTGATTTCACAGCTTTATCTCTGTCTCTGAATCGTCACTAACTGTGAAAAGGAAATCATTTTTCCGCTCAGTTGCAAATTGAACTATCTGCACCCTTCAACGAGGGGTGGGTCGGGGTTGAATCACTGACCGTCACGTCTGAGACGTTCAGTAGATGCTTGGAATAAATGACTATATTTGAAAAAATGTTTAGATCACATGACACAATGCTAATATTTTAATACACGGTGGTCGATTCTCTTACTGGTTGGTTGACAACCTTTGGTGGCGAAACGCGCTAATGGCCAGCCCGTGTCGGAAATTTTCAAACCGCCCATAGGGCCTCCGACAAGTCTTAACGACTGCTATCGTATCGATAACAGCCGGGACCGACGGCCGACGGAAGCGCGAATCTAATTCGCCGCTAGCGATCACCCTTTGCCTATATTGAATTAAGTTATCACACCCGTGCCCAATATGACAAGAAATTCAAACACACAAATTTAAAAGCGCAGATTTTCTATTGAGCCTCGTTACGCGATCGAGGGCAATAGCGAGGGGCTGCCAAATCGCCGGCACCGAGCAAATCTTCCCCATTCCAGATCATGCTCTATTCCAGAACAAAAGCCTTCGGAAACTTACCGGCTATAGAGCGATCGGGACTTTATTAAATTCGATTACTGTCCGGTTCATAAACCTCTGTGATGTCATTTTGTAGCACGGTACCTACAGTGATATGAGCGCGCGCCTCACATGAAATGCTCACCACGCATCACATCCCGACGCAAGCAGCGAGCGTAGTCAACAATAGAACACGTCACACGCGTCATACCGAACTGGCCAATCGGAACACGTATCCTCAAACGCGCTATCAAAGTTCCATAGAATCTTAAATCCTCAAACGCGCTATCAAAGTTCCATATAATCTTAGCATTCAGACCGCGGTCCTCAGGCAGTGACATCGCCTGGCGGGAGATCTCCGATACACCTCCAAAAGTTTGATAATGTGACATGTAAATCGTTTCTCTGTTGCCTACCTGACCTACCTCTGTTGCTGCTCTAACGCCATTCGGTGGACTTCATACGCTTTTGAGAACGTTTTTTTTTTTGAGAACATGGACGCGATTTCGTATGAATTGAACTCGTGTGTATACGTACGACTTTGGAAATAATATGGGAGCGCTCACACTGCGCGACAAAGTTGACGGACGACTAAGTCGCGCGTAGAGTTAGCTCTTCCATAGTATTTCTAAGGTTGGTATTAGTTTATATTATACTTATACGCACGAATTAAACTCAGACGAAATCGCATCCAAACTGAGTGCGGCTTAATTACTTAATAGTTATACCCACCGTCGTGAACCTAATATCGTGTCGTCAGGAATAAAAGTCCCACAAAACAGAGTTCGTCAGTGTCCCATAAACAATGGACGCGGTCTGTCTCTTCATTGTGTTGCATCAGTTTTGATGCGGCTGCACTCAACAATCAGTTACAAACAACTGCAATTGTGTCTTTTGTTAAATGGTTAATAACGTGCGGTTGAAAAGGAGTTGTTTTATGAATGGTTTAGAGAACTGCAATTAAGCGCTTTTCAATTTGAATAAGTCTTGTATAGAACTACGAAAGTAATACAGTATTACAGCTTAGCGGTTATCAGTGGCTAGGGATTCGAATCGAGAGGTCCATGTTTGAATGTCAGCTGCACGCACCAATGACTTTATCATTTTTATAAAAAAAAACTAGCTGTCCCCGCAAACGTTGATTTGCCATATAAGTTATCGAGCGTTAAAAAACGACTATTTAAAAAATAGGGGTTTGTGATGGAAAGGTATGGTTTTTGATGCCACATTATTGAAAAATAAAAATAAAAAAAAATGTCCAAAAAATAAAATAAAAATGTTAGGTGTGTGGGTGTGAAAAATAGACAGTAGCCGATTCTCAGACCTACTGAATATGCATATTAAATTTCATAAAAATCGGTCAAGACGTTTCGGAGGAGTATGGTAACTAAAACTGTGACATGAGAATTTTATAATTAGATAAATGTCACCTTCTGTAATGGTGAAAGAAATATCTCGTGGGGAAACTGGCCTACCTAAGAGTGATCCACGATCTCAAAGGCATAGGAAATCCACTAAATAAACATAAGTAGACATATGTTATCTTTGGCACCAAGCTACTCGTAGCTCTTCTTTCCGATGAAAGTTTCCAATTTCCGAAGCAAAGGCTCAAATAAAAAGCTAAACAAAAAAATGATGAAATGCGCGCCAAAATCAGACAGCGCACGAACCGGGATGAAAGCGAAATGAACCGAAAAATCCCTAATTTGGCCACACCTTAGACCGAAGATTCCTTTGCGATAAGAATCGCCAGCGCGCAACAAAAACGACCAAACCATCGCTAAGCTTCGCCATATTCATTCGCTCAAAGGCCGATATCAAAACGCAAATATCTCACGTACCTAGGTGTCCCTGAATGCACACATCTGGGGTACTGAAGCTGCTAATATTTCAGCGCCGCAACGCTCGGCTTTCGCATCTTTGCCGACTTAAATAACCTTTAAACAACCACCACACGATACCTTATTCCAACGTAATAAGATCCATTTTGGTTTGATTTTAAGTTTGGAAGGTGCGCGTTTAATTTTGTCGGGTAACGTAAAGATAGCGTTTACGAAGCGAGCTGTGGTCGCGGCTCGGTTGAAATATGCAGAGGCGGTATTGAGAGTGACCCTTACAAAGGAGGACTTCGGTAAGACAGTCCGTGTGGACGCGTTCCGTGCTTGTAGGGGTGTGTTTCCATGGTGAAGTACGACACGGTATATGACGGATCTCAAAACCTAGAAGGTGCTATATAACTAAACTCGGATTCAAGGGGCCATATATTCTGAGGCTGTGATAAGGTTGAAGAATTTAAGTCAAAATTTAAAACTTCACAATGATGGAACGTGGGTGTATGGTGCGGTAAGGTACGGTTTATGACGGTTTTCAAATGGATTAGAAAATTCTAGGTAAAATTGCGTGGAATAGCTTAACTTCAATATATTCGTGGCTTGTTTAATGGTGTAGAAGTAGCTTTTTTAAATGTTTTACAGCTAATTTGGTACTGTTTAGGTCCCAAAAAAATATCGCATCGAAAGAGAATTAAAATTATTGTTGAACAATTTATTTACAGTTTCTACATAATCACAAATCGAAAAGATGATTCCTATTAAGTGCGGATCTTAATGGCGATTGCGTAGACAGTATCCAGTTGAAAGCTTATTTCGAAAATAATCTAAATATATCTTATATACCACTTGTCTGCTTTTTGTGTATTGGTGAATTATGTCTACCTCGTCTAAGTTCTTGTAAAACTGCTCAAAGTTATTCTAGGACGCATAGAAACATAAAGTCTGTTTTATGTTTATTATTTTTAAGTCAAAAACAAAACAAGTTTTGTACGAAAATAAACACACTTTTAGATGCACACATTTCCCCCTTTTCACATAACATTATTTCTTTATTAAAAAAAACTCGTGTAGTTAGTTCTACGTCACGGTCAAAATAAGTGAGCAATGGAAACCCACTTGCGTAGTGTTCAAAAGCCTCCGCCGGGAGCAACGTGTGTCGTCACAAAGTGACCGCCATTAAACATGTATTGCTGTCTAAGTAGCAAGTGTTAAGTCTCACCACCACTCATGTGCCAACACGCACGCAAACACCACCCTTATGTGTACAGAACAAGACCTAGAACTGCGTGAAGATAATTGAGGAATACGCTCACCTTTCTTTGAGAGCTTCTTAAATGGTTCAGTGCATCTAAGATATGCTCTTCACAATTTGCATTGAGTTCCAGGTCAAAGGAAGATTCTAGAATTACTAAAGTGCGCTACCTCTAGGGGTTGGAACATATTTGGGGGCGTCGAGTGTAGCGTCTTTCATGTTTAAACTGATATAAACTGAGCTAATTAACCACTTCACTGTCCAGCGACCCATATGTATCGTATGTGAAACATTACCATTTTTAAACTATTGCGTCTACTTGCCAGTAACCCATTAATGACCCACTACAGGGTCGGGTCTCCTTCTCGTAGTGAGAGGGATGCAGGCCTTAGTCCACCACGCTGGCCTACTGCGGGTTGGTGGACTTCACATACCTTTGAGAACATTTTTTTTGTGAGCTCTCAGGCATGCAGGTTTCCTCACGATGTTTTCCTTCACCGTAACAGCAGGTGATATTTAATTTTATAAAGCGCAAATACTTTTTTTGCAAAGTCATTGGTGCGTGCCACTGGGATTCGAACCCGGACCCCTCGATTCGAGGTCGAATTCTAAGCCACTGGGCTATCACCGCTACCATTTGCGTCTACTTAATGGACAGCAAAGTGTTATGTACCTAAGATTCAATTGACCGACAATGGGCGCGGAAGAAAGAATAATCTGTAAACGAATAGAATTCTGGTGAACAAGATGGCATGGAAACCTCACATCATGATGTAGAATGATTGTCTGTAAACCATTTGTGACCCACTGCAGGGTTGGGTCTTGTCACACAGTGAAAAGAACGCAGGTCTTAGTCCACTACTGGGCTTCGTATGCCTTTGATAACTGTTGAATATGGCGAACTCTCACGCTTGCAGGTTTTATCACGATATTTTCCTTAACCCTTGGCGATAATTTCCATAAAGCACACAATGACATAACTTTTTCAGAAAGTCATTGGTGCATGCCACTTCGAACCCGGACTTCTCGAACGCTGAGTCATCACCGCAACATACTCGTAATATGTTGAAAAAGCGTGTGAGAAAGAAAGGTAAGAAAGAAAGCTTATCCCTGTCTCCAGCTGGTCCGAACGCGTGGACACGACACCACTTTGACGCGAATGCAGTCGCTATCTCTTTGTCGTCAGGTGAACAAGGCACCGGCCACGTTGATGCAAGTGCAATTGCTCGATCAATGACGTGGCTTTCTATCAGTCTCATAATATGAGTGAAGATGTATGAAAGAAAGCTTATCTTTTTGTCGTCGGATGTGAAGAGGTAAGAACGAAAGCTTACCTTTTTGTCGTCGGATGTGAAGAGGTAAGAACGAAAGCTTATCTTTTTGTCGTCAGGTGGACTGAACGCGTGGACACGGCACCGGACGTTGACGCGTGTGCAGTCGCTCGATCGATGACGTGACCCCTTCACCTGTCCCCGTGCTCCGTCTTAACTGCAGTTAAGGGGAAGGTCTAACCCAAGGTCATTTTTATTAAAAAAAAATTGCATCAGATCTAGCCGACGGAAAAAACGGAAAACTACGCCCTACTAAATTGATGTCAGCTTTGACGTCAGCGGTGATTTTGATGAATTCAGTGTCAATGTATTTTAAAATTATATATTAAAAAGTACAGTTTTTTTAGATTGGTACTATTCCTACTAATCTTATCGGTGACGAAATGTTATGTAGACATTTTGTATTTATAAGTTTTGCAACGCCTCCTGAGTTTTAATTTCCCCTTCAAGAAGGTGCCTTATTATACCCGTTAGTTTATTATATAGCTTTTAATATTTTTACAGCTAATTCTAGAATTCTAAAAAAAGGCACGAGTAAATGTCTACTAACTTTATTGTAATTAACTATTGAAATTTTTGAAATTAATAAACAGTTGCGGAGACTACAAGTTGCTTCTGAAAAAAGGGACCTAATCTTAAATTTCTACTATTTTCGTATTATTAAAACTTTGTATAAAACTTGTATAAACGTCCTTCCCCTTAACATCGACAGTCGTGTCTGCAAACTGCAATCTTCCATCTTTCAAAGCGACTTCCTAAAGCGAGCTGATTCCAATATTCGCCCACACTCGTTCGACCAGCGATTTATTTTATTTCTGTATCTATCGAAACACGAACATTTTAGCCCTCATTAGTGTAGTACAAAACGCTCGTTTATGTAGAAGTTACTTTGTATTTTTATTACTCCTTTGATTTTTTATACTACGACGACGACTATGAAAAAAAAAATGATTTGTGAAAACTGCAATTTGTAAAATGAGGTAGAAATATATTTTTTTAAGTTCATATGTAAAATCGGTGCTAGCCCAGTGGCTTAGAATTCGACCTCGAATCGAGGGGTCCGGGTTCGAATCCCAGTGGCACGTACCAATGACTTTATAAAAAAAGTAATATGCGCTTTATAAAATTAGATAACCTGTTGTTACGGCGAAGGAAAACATCATGAGGAAACCTGCATGCCTGAGAGTTAACAAAAAAAATGTTCTCAAAGGTATGTTAAGTTCACCAACCCGCAGCAGGCCAGCGTGGTAGACTACGGCCTACATCCCTCTCATTGTGAGAGGAGACCCGACCCTGTAGTGGGTCATTAATGGGTTAATGTTAATTGAACACGACACTGACATGCAACAAAATGTATGCAATGATGTTGAATCGACGTCATTCAAGCAACTTCAGCGTACGACATGACAATCAGAACACGGGGTAAGTAAAGCAACGACAAAACTTCATCATTTGTCACGGAAACATCACAAAAATTTACAGTCGAAAAACAACACGATTCAAAGAAAAATCGTCGCAGAAAAGAAGAAAGAAGTAGACCGAAGTCACTCCTCAGCTGGAACGGGAACTCATTTTCATATTCCCAGCAATCGGAGCAAAACAAATCCACAACTCACCGTGTAATAGTTGCGTATAGAGCTACGTACTCGTACTGCATTAATGTACACACGGATCTAGAGCTGGGCTGGATGCGACTTGAAAGATATTTTGCTGAACAGCAAAGTAGGAGAGTAAGATAAGTTTGAATTAAGATTTAATTTTACGAAGCAAATAATCATCGAAATGAGATAAAGTTTGAGATTTGTCTCGGCAACCATTAGCAAAAACTAGAGGTCATAATTTAAAAGAGGTCAGCTAAGAGCTTAAGACGTCTGATGCCGATATTATCACCGTTATGTCATTCATATTAAAAAACTAAAAGCATTCGTACCTATGTTAATTAAGAAAAAAATCACTACAGCAACTTATGTGACCGCGAGAGAATAATGACTATGATGTTCATCTCGAATTAAGTATCAATCATCTGTCGTCATCACAGCATTTTTTTGAAGTGAAAGCTGCTTCAGTGGCGCTGAGCACATTTTTGTGTGGGTAAAAATTGTTAAACTCGCGACAGGACACGTGACAGGGCCACGTAAGGGAAAACGCGTAAGATAAGACTGACAAAAGGAAACATTCATAAACTAAGTGCGTGTAATTAGATGGAACTATGGAAACTGTCAAAAGGAAACATTCATAAATAATAGGTGTATTTTGTTATAGAAAATAGCTAAATATTACCTATAATTATTCTGAATTTGGATTCGACATTGCGATTATTAGCATTAAATGTCGTTCACCAAGAAAAGACATTTCAGTTTTCACTTCTGCCGACACTCCTGGAGTGCAACCCGTGGTTTTTTTAATTTTAAAAACATATTTTAAATTCAAAATGTATTTAATGTAGGTGCGACTTTCATTGGAAAAATGATCAAAAAATACAAAAAGCAACCTCTAGAGCAACCTAGCCTAGGCTAGGGGATTTATTTCGAACTCATGGTCACTTCCAGTATCGCTCTCCATCTCGCCACACTATTTACGGGGCCTCGCTTACCGAACTGCGTTGGGGCCTCGTAAAATTCTATCGCTTCGATTGTCCGCCATCCGTCTTTATTATTATACCGAATAATTAAAACTTCGCTCAAATAAATATCAACGTTATATGGAACGGATAAAATTAAGTGCTATTTAAAGTTTTTGGTCACTGTACGTACTTACTTAGTGCGGGTGGGTGTTTTTGTGTTATTGGATTTTTACAGACTTCAAAAAAGGAGTATAATATATCAATACGACACGTATGTAAGTATGTAAAATTCTCAGAACTGTACAATTTTTACTTATATGATGGTCTATTACGGCTTCCTTACAAGAATACCATACCATTCCATACCATTCATTGAGTGTATGTATGTATGTATGTATGTATGTATGGATGTATGTATGGATGTATGTATGTAGATATGTTTATATATAACCGCATATGACCGAAACTAAACGACGGATCGTGTTCGTTCCTTTTTGTTTGTTTGCATTTTGTTCAATTAAGAGAATGGTAAAAGTTTCATCAAAATCGGTCCAGTTGTTTCCGTGATATGGACTTAAAACTAAAAATTACGAATAAAAAAATTAAACCAACAACAAAAGAGTATGAAATTAAATTTGTTACATACGATACTTCAAACCTACTATTTTTTGAGGTTGGTGTCTTTAGTATCAGGTATTTTGTTTCTATCGTTAAATTTTAGTAACAACCTCATGTTTGTCTATGTGTGCATGTCAAAATACTCAAAGTTATGGTAGTGTTTTTTGATGAATTTCATGCAATTCTAATACATTTTGTTAAATATATTAGAATGCGTTCATTAGTCTCCATATAACAAATTTCAATTGCTCCGCTAGCGTAATATTAAGAAAAATGTTCAGCTGTAAGCTAAGCAGAATTTTCTGAATTTTAAGTAAAAGAGCCGGTTTCACTTTAAAACACAAATAACGAGCTGTGAAGACCATCATGCACAAGCTTCAAGATGTATGCGTCGCAGCTAATTTACACGAAGCCGGAAAAAAGCTACATATCACTTCATCTTTTCCGTATATGCCGGCTACAAGGGTGTTCTTGTTTGCAATGTATTAAGACGAAAACTTGCATGCCTAAAGACGGGATTTCTACTTTGGTTAAATAAATTATTTGTTTTCGTAATTTTTAGTTTTAAGTTCATGTCACGGAAATTACTGGACCGATTTTGATGATACTTTTACCATTCCCTAAGTTGGACAAAATGCAAACAAACCAAAAAGGACGAACACGATCCGTCAATCAGCTTCGGAGATATGCGTGGACAAACATATCTACATACATACATACATACATACATACACCCATGAACATTGGTATTCTTGTTTGGAAGGCGTAATAGACCAACATGTAAAAATCGTTCTGAGAATATTAGATAGATACGTATCGAAGGAGGTGATACCTCCTTTTTTGAAGTCGATAATAAGCATCAATTCATCAACTCGGATTCTACTATAATGCGTGTAGCCATCAATTTAACACTAAAGCACGTCCGTGTAATGTCCTTCTGACAGGCCCTTTAGGTTAAGACTTATAGTCATTTACAAGGTCCTTTGGAAGGGTCACTGTGGCCGCTGTAATCCAAGTCTTGGCAAGTTGACGTTGCGTCTTATGCCATTAATAGATCCTTATTTGTGCCACTTATCTTACCGTCAATTTAATAGTTGACGACCACTAAATCATGTTCCATGCACTATTGTTTCTTAAAATAAAATAAAATGTTGTTTTTAAGTTGACCTTAAAAAAATAATACATTTCAAATTTAGTGAGCATAAGGTTTTTATAAAATTGACAATCAGAAAATAAATACACTTGTTTTACCAAAAAGTACCTAGTACCTACACTTCTGAGAAAATTAAAATACAGCGTTTCATATGGGGCTCGCATTTTACTTTTTCGATAGAAATGTACATACGCTATGGTAATTACGAAATTTCAGTTGTTTTGGATATTTTCTATTATAACCGCTGGTCCGGTCCACTCGTGTAAGCACCAAAGCTTTGAAACTAAATAGAGGTCTTTGTGTCTACGAAAAGGCTGACCATTTCTGGTTTTCGTGGTACAATTTCGCGAATCCCCATTGTTGTTATTGTAACTGTAATGAAAAATATTAAAAGTGGAACTCGGAACAAATGCGTCCTGTATATCTTTCCTTAGCTAGCTCTAGACGGCGTCGGCGATGCGAAAAAATTAAAATAAACAAAGCCAACATTCGTCCTATACCCGGCGGCGGTAGATAATAAAGCTTTTGTCTTAGATTAGCATTCAAGAAAGAGTTTAATCTGGCCCTGTGTCGCTGCGCGAGTAGTTCTGTGACTGGCTGGAATTAGCGGCGCCTGCGTGCTTTAACGTGATGAGTTTTTACTACTGCCGAGTTTTTACTGGCTCCAGTTGCTGTTGGGACATCTACTTAGCCCAGCTACTTGTATTTATGAGTACGTTTTTTCGTTTTAGTATTCTCTTCTTTCTTTTTTCAAACCTTCCTCGTCACCTTATAAAGGATAAGGATTCTTGCCATTCGTCTTAACAAATAATCGTCTAACATTCTTCTTCTCAATATCTTGCTTGTTACACGGATGCTTTTAGCTCTTGTTTCTAATTTACATTAGTTTTTTATCAACCTACTTAAACATGTTTTTTGTCTTCATCTGCATTCTTATTGATTCTGGTTTTATGTCTTTCTCGTTCTGTGACTAGAGTGATGAATTTTTACTACTCCCGAGTTTTTATTAGGCTCCATTACTATTGCTTTAGCCACTTGCTCTTCTACCGACATTATATTACTTGTTATTGGATATTCATTTGAATATTTTTCTTGCAATTATTTTATATTGGTTCAGTTATAGGTTTAAATAAACGTTCAATAGTATGAGTCTTAAACGTCTTTACCTTTACATTTTACTTTCTTTTTTCCACTCTACCGCAAGTAAATCGCTCCAGAACTTGTCGACAACAAACGCAGCACCGCCTCGCAAGGTTCAGCCGGCTGGTGGCGTGATCCGTGATTGTGTCTCTGAATAGTTTCTGCAATACAGTACCTACATCTACGGTTCGTTTCGCTCCAAGTCGTCTACATTTTAATCCCCTGACAACCAAAAAGAATGACGCCAGAATAGTGCATTGTCTGAACCGCACATATTCGGAGTGGCCCTACCGAATTTTTCTTTAGTTGCTGAAAAACGACGACAGCTTGTTAGCGGACCGACAGCTCGAAATGGCGGACAAGTAGACATTTTTGTGAATACGTAAACAGCGAATAATGCACATTTTTGGGGCTGTCAGTCTTCTGAATTAAAAAGGGGACACTATCTTTCAGAATGCCATACCCATAATAAAGTAAGTCATTCTAAGACAGCGAATAAATTTAAGTTCCTTATATAAGACATATTCCCTATGACTTACTGGTAAGTTTACTTGAGAAAGTAATTACTGCGGCTCTTTTAACCACTAGTGTGTTATTAATTCCAAAAAAGGACCACCAAACAAAATTCTCAGCGGTTTGAAAAATACCCCCTTAATCCACCTAGAAAAATGTTTGCTGATATAAGTAAATTGTGCTGTTCTTAGACAGAGCGAATACTTTAAAAACCCATTCAAAAAGTCCTGTAATAAAGTACTAATACAGTTTGAATTTAGAATTATTTTTAGGCAGAGCGAAGCCTTAAAAAACCCATCAAACCTATCAAATGTCAATTAAAAATACTTTCATTAACGCGAGGTACAATCGCAACCAAAACATTAGTAGCCATTGTGGGCACAACGTACAATCGAGTAGAATGACGCGACAGTGAGCGACTGGGCACGGAAATGAGCGTCCTGTCACGGAACACGTTCGCATTTTTCCACGCGCCTGTACCCGACGGACAGGTGACAAAGGACTCAATACCCATGAATGCCCACTGTGTGCGGTGTCAGTATTGTGCCGCTGAGTGTTTTATTTCACGGAATTTAGGTTGATGCGTAGTTGTTTTTTGGAATTTAGCAAGCTAGTTTGCGATAGTAGCTAGTGAATGGCGACCACGTTTCGCAAAGGAGGACGCCCTCCAATCTGGTGGACTGATGACCTGAAGAAGACATTGGGAAACTGCTGGATTCAAAGGGCTTAAGACCGGTGGAGACGATTAGGTGAGACCCATGCCCAGCAGTGGACTACGAAGGACTGGAATAATGATGACAATGAAAATAGCTAACTACTGACATCACATTGAGGCGGACCAAGCGAGTGCTTACTAGTATCTCTTCAGACTGATGTCATTAAATTTTTTATTGAAATAATTGCATTTATGCAGTAATTTGGCTAATAAAATAACTGCGATTTAACTATTTTAAATTCTGTGATACTATCAAATGCGGAAGTAATTCTTGGCAGGATAACTACTTATACATCTAAATTATAGCTTCGTCTTCAAAATCTATTGTTAAATTAGTATTTTTTCGGTAAGTAAACCCATATTGTATAATGTTTGTATAATGTTAAATGTATGACGTTCATTAAGTGTGCATAAATTGTACCTGATAATGAATAAAAGCTTTTGAATTTGAATTTGAATTTTGAATTGATTAGGGAGGGATTTTCAGACTCCTTTTTTCTCTCCGTCTCCAATACAAAATTAGACTTACAAAATTGTAATGAAATATTTTGTGTGTGATTTAAAATTAAAGTTGATTCAGGTTTTTACTTCTTCAGTCTCATTCCAAGGAGGGTTCAGCTTTGGTACTTTAATCGAATATTAGTATTCAAGAATTTTGACGCGGGCTTAAATGAAAGACGAATTTTTACACGCACCCAACGTAACCTAACAACAAATCGAATGCGAATCCGCAAAACACGAGAAATCAGGATCAGATCCGCAAATCCACGTGAACGCCACCCAGAAATTAGTCGGCCAAACAAGGGAGGGAGAAAAAGGCGAAAGACGTCGGATAACAGTAACACATTTTCGTCGCGCTCCTAACGATTGCGAGGCGAGCTGTCCCATAAATCTGGGGAACCTGATTGATACATGGCGGTGGGTTGACGCCCATCCCGTAATTTACTGCGAACCGCCCGCCCAGCATCGAGATAGCAGGACTTTTGTTTTGCATTAATTCCTTTTGCCTTCCTTCGTAGCCTTCGCTACGGCGTAGCGGCGTAGCTTTGGCTTGGGTCCGTGACGAGCTAAATCTTTTAATGACGTCATCGGGTTTGAATCGAGCAGATTTGGTTACGTCATCAGGTTGGAATGGATGATATTATGTGTTATGCTAACGCACGGACGCAAAGGTTTCTTGGATGTTAGCGCAATGTACGCAATGACTTTATCGTACGACAAAATGTTCGCGATCGAATCGAATCAAGCGATCCATTTTGTCGCACTTATCACAAGGGGTCACAGGGAGAAAAAATTGAAAAAGTCTAAAGACACGCTTCTTTGCTATTCTTTATGGTCAGTAACCCATTAATGACCCACTACAGGGTCGGGTCTCCTCTCACAATGAGAGGGATGTAGGCCGCCGTCCACCACGCTGGCCTACTGCGGGTTGGTGGACTTCACATGCCTTTTGAGAACATTTTTTTTTTGTGAACTCTCAGGCATGCAGGTTTCCTCACGATGTTTACCTTCACCGTAACAGCAGGTGATATTTAATTTTATAAATCGCACATAACTTTTTTACAAAGTCATTGGTGCGTGCCACTGGGATTCGAACCCGGACCCCTCGATTCGAGGTCGAATTCTAAGCCACTGGGCTATCACCGCTGTTGTTCTTTATTAACCGACTTCAAAAAAGGAGGTTATTTTATACAAAAACTGTTCACACCATTTGTCCTTCGACGATACAAAGAAAATTAAGTACCTACGTTATAATTTTAAAACCACTCAATCTCTGACTTGTTTATAAAACACCGTGAGTCGATCAACAATCCGTGATTTATTCGATCTTTGCAATAACAAGCGAGTACACCTACCATTAAGAACGTAACTAAATCACATCGATACCAACCGATTGATTTACTCGTGAGCGATGGTTTTATATAATTTTCTCAAAGATTTTTATGTTTCACGACGGAGTGTCAAAACACTTAAATTATGGGACTTTTGTTTGCGCCTGTTTTAGCGCTTTTAGGGATTCATAACCCCTTTTATTTCCCAAGTATTTGGGTAAGTTTCTTACTACGGTGTCCCTGAACGGCTCAGGCCTCTTGTCATTTTTGGAATGTTTAAAAAATTGAGCCCATTTTAACTTATCCTCTAGTATAGTATCAGCATATCTCGCTAAATGTAAGTCTTTGACTTTTCCCTGGTATTGAATGAATTATAACATTACATGTTTGAAATAGTCCGTGAGTTATGAAGTATGTAGCTCCACGTGGTACGTCAGTCGGTACGTTTATTGCGCTTATATTGTGCGCGTCAAAACAAACGCGCATCTGATAACTACAGAACGTAAATGTGTAGACAGTTTCAATAAAAATCTAACGCTCTATAGATGCTTTAACATATTATCTTGATGCTTGGTGCTATGTGCGAGTGTGCTAGCAGTTGACATCTCTGACTGACTTACTCGCAGGCAGTGTGAGAGCGCTCCCATAGTATTTCAAGAAGATTTCAAGGGTCGGGATTGTTCGTTCGTGAACGCATGTATACATACGAGTTCATACGAAATACTCACGAATCATAATTTTTTTTAATATTGAAAAGACCCCATAAAATGTGATGCTTTCGTCAGTAACCTATTAATGACCCACTACAGGGTCGGGTCTCCTCTCACAATGAGAAGGATGTAGGCCTTAGTCCACCACGCTGGCCTAGTGTGGGTTGATGGACTTCACATGCCTTTGAGAACTATTTTTTTCTGAACTCTCAGGCATGCAGGTTTCCTCACGATGTTTACCTTCACCGTAACAGCAGGTGATATTTAATTTTTTATAAAGCGCACATAACTTTTTTTACAAAGTCATTGGTGCGTGCCACTGGGATTCGATCCCGGACCCCTCGATTCGAGGTCGAATTCTAAGCCACTGGGCTATCACCGCTACTAAAATGTGTTGCTCTTGCAAAATATTTTTTATTATCACGCCGCTGAATTATCTTCGCAATAATTTCGCGCGTTTCGCCCCAGCGTCCGTTTATTTCGGCGTCGTAAAGTACTGGTTGTAAAAGGCAGATGTGGATTCGACGTGATGTATAATACAATCAGTTCGCAGTAGGTATGTCTGTCTGTCTAGAGGTGGAGTTCCCAAACATGTCGGGTATCAGTATGGAGTTAAAAACCAGGTTACATTGGGCTCCGTTTACGGTTCAGATGCAGATTTAAATAAATTTTTTCATGATAATAAATAGGCCAGCGTGGTCGACTAAGCCTACATCTCATTTCTACGAGTTATTCATTGCATGCAGTTTATGCAGAAAACTGGATAACGGACGACGAAGAATGATCTGTGTCTGCTACTTCGGAGGAACATTTTAAGGGATGTTACCACATGTAACTTAAAAGTCAATGAAAAATTCCCGAAATAGCACATAAATCAATAATTCAAAATGTGTTTCACACTCTATAATAACTCTTTATAATTTAATTACGTAAATATCGTAAAATATCGTAAAAGCAAATATAATACTTTCGTATAATTTTCAATGTTCCACATTCAACGTCTTTCAGGGCTGAGAAGTTATCTCGCGATGGAGATGTGATCAGTCGTTAATGAATGGACCGTTAGATAGTCCTTGTGTAGAGGTTGTTTACTTAACTCAGTCGCAATAACGTCACGCTGTCACCATCAATCGTCACCGCGCGACTGTACTGAATGAACGCTTATCTACACGACTGTACCCCTTTGTACCCCCTTCATCTGGACTACCTTGTGTTAATCATTTTTTAAATATTTCTTTTTTGATGCTCTGTTTGTTTTAACTCTGAATTAAATGAACTCGTCTTTCGATTTGTTTTTAATCGGTAAAATCGATTAGGTATTATTTATTAAGAAAACGCTATACGAAACAAAGAAGATTCAAACATCTTCATCCAATATCAAACAGTACCCTTAGTCTGAGTTTTAACGATACCGAAACGAAACGCACACATCCATAGATACGTAAATCATACACAGCTTACTACACAGGAGTTCACAGTGTGATAACAAATGGAGGTAAAAGATTTTTAGAGGAGTTAAAAATTTGAAATCAAATTTTTGTATGGAGTGAAAGATAATATGAATACTTATCGTTAGACATTACGAGTATAATACTTACAAATATTTAATACCTACGGGATAGTGAGTTCGAAATTTTACAGTGCATTACGGCCAATTCACGGTTATTATGTTTTATTAACATTATTAAACATTGAAAGAGTGTTAATTAAAAATAAAGCAATTTTTGTGATGATTTATCTAATGCTTTATTAATTTTTTAACTCTTCTAAAAATCTTTTACCTCTTATGGTTATTACACTGTGCATTTACGTCTGGTAAGCTGTGTATGTGTGCGTTTCGTTTCGGAACTGCTAAAACTCAGACTAAGGGTGCTGAATGAGCCTGAAGAATAGAAGATTTTTTCTATATTTTCTGTATTACGTCCATGACAATAATGAAAGTACTTATTTTTCACATCCGCATGCTTATTTTTCTTCCTCTGTGCCAGCCAGTCCCAGCTTTTGAATAGACCGTGGAGGCCGTAACTTCAGCCATCTGCAGCAACCGCTTTAACCCCAAACTCCATCTTACAATAGATTTACTTGTTCCAACACATTTTCGGTTCCTTCTCTGTTCTTTTGACAGTACAGATGAGTGGAGAGGTTTCCCCAGCAGCAAGTAATTCAGGGAGATTTGTAGGCGGCCATCCATTGTAACTCGACGGTAATAAAGGACTTATCTCCGCCACTGTCCTCCACCTCGCTTGTCTTCCTCACTAAAGTGTTTTAATTGTGATTTCTGTGTGTGTGATTTCGTCTGAAAAGTGATTTCTTTCAGAAATAAATGTTTATTATTTTTCTCCAAGTTGGAATTCCCTTAAGAAATTAGTGTAAAATATAACAATATCTCTAAAAATAATACACTTTTAGTGCCAACCTAAAACATGTCTGTAACATTACCAACTTCACCACAGACTAATGATTTCCGATGGCAAAAAAATAATTGCAAACAATCTCAAAAGCTGTCTTTCACACGATAAACATCGGTGCGAAAAACTATACAAAGAGCTATTTATTTAATAGCTTCAATCCGTCATTGACATTAAGAATAATTGTGCTATTGTTTACTTGTTCTGTCTTGCTGAAGTAGAAAGTAGTTGTTATAGTAACTAATACTAAGTAAACATGCCGTAAGAATAGGTACCTATATAACTAACACATGACTGAGGTTTACCGTACGAATACTTGTACGATAACGATCATGCTATAGCGGTGATAGCCCAGTGTCTTAGAATTCGACCTCGGATCGAGGGGTTCAGGTTCGAAACCCAACGGACATGCACCAATGACTTTGTAAAAAAGTTATGTGCATTTTATAAAATTAAATATCACCTGCTGTTAAGGAAAACATCGTGAGGAAACCTGCATGCCTGAGAGTTCACAAAAAAAATCATAGGTATCTGAAGTCCCCCAATCCGCAGTAGGCCAGCCTGGTGGACGGCGGCCTACATCCCTCATTGTGAGAGGAGACCCGACCCTGTAAAGGGTCATTACCGTCACTGACAATTATCATGCTCAAGGCGCTTCTATCTTAAAGTATCGTACCTGCAAAAAAGTAGTCTTACGTCCAAGTATTAACTCAGCAAGAGTTAATTTATCCAGCGCACCTTACACGTCCTTATTGGACAAAAGTCCGCGTCAGCGCCGGACAGAGGCGGCCTCGCAGGCGGGTCGAGGGTGTAATTGCCGGCCGCTAAATTAAGACCCCCTCAATTCTGCTCGCAAGCACTTCGACTCAAACTTCGACTTGCACTCGATGAGAAGCAAGAAACTTATCAGAGTCCTGTTATGTCATTGTATAATGATTATTATACATTTGATCTACCCAACTGTCATTCTTGTGCTTATCCAATATGTATATAGAGCGTGAATCTTTTTTTTTTTTTGAAAAATCGAATATAATTACATCCATTTAGGTGATTATTAATATTTGAATAATAATAATAATATTTGAGTAAAAATAATAGGTACCGTAGCGGTGACAGCCCATTGGCTTAGAATGCGACCGCGAATCGAGGGGTCCGGGTTCGAATCCCAGTGGCACGCACCAATGGCTTTGTAAAAAAAGTTATGTGCGCTTTATAAAGATTAAATATCACCTGCTGTTACGGTGAAGGAAAACATCGTGAGGAAAACTGCATGCCTGAGAGTTCAGAAAAAAAAACGTTCTCAAAGGCATGTGAAGTCCACCAACCCGCAGTAGTGGTGCGTGGTGGACGGCGGCCTACATCCCTCTCATTGTGAGAGGAGACCCGACCCTGTAGTGGGTCATTAATGGGTACTGACAATAGGTACCGTACCTAATGAAGGCCTAAAACATTTGCGTATAAAAATTTATATTTGCAACTTTAGCACTACTCAGTACTCATACATTCAACCTACTCTCAATTTATGGTTAATACGAATTATAGTTTCAAAGCAAAACAAAGTATTAGATATTAGATCTTTATCAAAGAAGTGGAAAAAAATAATCATTTGAAAATCAAGTTATAATGAGATCTCTGTATGATACTCGTATCATAATTATACCCCGCATGCATATAAATAGTGATGATAACCTGTTAGAAATGCAAATGATAAACTTGAATGTGAGAGTGTATAATTTGAAGACTAACATGCATTATTTAAGCACATATTTATTTAAGCACATGTTTTTGTTTAGTAATGCTAAGTTAACGACTGTTTTACAAAACGCCTGTAATCACAATTATGAGGACTGAAATAAAAGGCGATTAATGTCTGTCAGCTACATATCCTACATACATCCTACAATATTCATACATAATTAGATCTACGACAATTTTAAATAAGATAGATGTGTGTGTGTTTTGTATGTAGAACCAAGTTTGATTCGAAAGTCCAAAATCTATCCAATCTTACTAAATACGTGTCGAATACACAGACAATAAACATTTAAATTTTAAATCAATCGAATCCATTAATTCGTTTTTTAAACACCTGAAAGCCGAAGACCGAACGCTTCCTAAAATCGTGACGTCAATCTTAATACAAAATGGCGGCACTAAAAATATTTATGTATTCAGTCAGGGCTGTCAACGCCGGGGAAAACTATGACTCATCAATGCGGAACAGACTTTGGCTTTTATTTATTTTTGAAAAAATACACTTCACTTGTCCTATCAATGGAGCAATTAATAGGTACGCCAGTTTTTATCAAACGGGAGACAGAATGACGGTTTATTAACTAACGAATCCATTGATAAGGGGCTGATCTGTTTAAAATTCTTTTTTGGACGGCGAGACTTGGATTTGGGTTAGCAATTAATGCCATCAAATCTATTGAATAATTCTCTACTACTAAATACATACTTCGAATACATATTTTTTTATATTACTATAGTCATTTACTATTATTGAAAATTAATCCTATTCCAAAAAACGAAAATAAAGTAGCTCTAACAAATTAAAAAAACTTAACCATTAAATTCCTTCCTTCCCCCGCCACCCGCGGTTCTGTTAGGATGCTCTTACTGTGTGCTCCACAATAAATATTATAAAACTAAGTAAAAAATGTAAAATGAGCTCAAAAAAGTACATACTATTATAATTTAGTGGTGTATCTATGAAATAGTGATAACAGTTCAATCGAAAGTGTTAAAAAGTGTTCGTAGAAACGTTTGTTAAACATTCGTAAAACAGAAATTAACCGGTGATTTCAAATAGTGCAAGTGACGCTTAGTGAACAAATGACTCATCTTTATAAAAAACAGCAAGAAGTCACCACAATATCTAAAAATTGATACAAGAAATTTGTCGCTTGTAATTGAGCTCCAGTAGCGCTTTTGGTAGAGACTAAGAAACAGTCTTGTCCGTACGGCACGACCTGGGTTCAAACCTCATCATCTGGCAGTTTTATTTTTTATTAATTTTCTTGTTCTCCCTTTTTATGAGAACTGTTTTTTGGCATTTCTTCCTTACATAAATTACATTTTTAAACCCTTAAAAATAAATATAGTATCAGCGATGGATAAAAATGAACTCTGTGCTGGGTGTAAGTCAATCATTACTGACTCACAATATATGAAATGTAACACGTGCAAGCTAAAGCTCGACATTATTTGCGCCGGCCTCTCTGAACCTTCATTCAAAAAACTGTCAAAATCCCAAAAAAATGCCTGGATTTGTCCTAATTGCCGCTGTAAAATACCGAAAAGTGATAACTCCAACACACCAGTCCGGCAAGCGCCTGCTGTTGAAACTAGAGCTACAAGTATGTCCAGTGAGAGTGCTCTTACGGATAATGTAACGATGCGCACCAAGGAGAGACTTGAAAATACGTACATTAGAGATCAAGAGAAGTATATTTCAATAGATATCATGCGTAAAACTATACGGGAAGAAATTCAAATAGCGTTTAAGGATTTATTTGAAAATAAAATCGAGAAAATGTTGAGCGAGATTAGGGATTTCAAAGACTCTCTGACTTTTCTTAACTCACAGTTTGAAGAATTGAAGATTGAAACTAGAGATAGAATTGGAGCGATTGAAAAACTAGAAAAGGAAAATAAGGGTCTTCGACAGACTGTAGACAATCTAAAAAAGGAAATGAATCAATTACAACAACAATCGCGATCTAACAATCTTGAGATACAATGCGTCCCTGAGAGTAAGTCAGAAAACTTGTACAACCTTGTCAAGCAACTGTCAGCAAAGGTGAAGTGCGATCTCCCGGAAAAAGAAATTTTGCATTGCACTCGTATAGCGAAACAAGATCCAAAAACACTTCGCCCTAGATCAATTATCGTGAAACTCAGCTCACAAAGGGTAAGAGACTCAGTCTTAGCTGCTTGTATAAAGTACAACAAACTGAACCCAAAAGATAAACTACAGGCAACTCATCTCGGAATAAGTTGTGATAACAAAGTACCAGTGTTTGTGTCCGAACATTTGTCACCGGAAAACAAGAGCCTACACGCGGCTACAAGAAAAAGAGCAAAAGAACTCAATTATAAGTATGTCTGGATCCGTAATGGTCATATCTTTCTTCGAAAAACTGACTTTTCAGAACGTATTCTCATCACCAGCATCGAGAGGCTGAACAGTCTATCAAACTAACTTTAAGAAACAAGCATGCTCTGGGATGGATTCTATTACATTCTCAGCGATAAACGTATATTACCAGAACGTTAGAGGTTTAAATACTAAAGTTGTGAATTTTTACCAAAATGTTTGCATTAGTGATTATGACGTTATTGTACTTACAGAAACATGGCTACATGAGACTGTCTCAAGTTCAGAATTATTTGACGACAGATATATTGTTTATAGACGGGATCGCTCCTCCTCAGGATTTCATTACACTAAAAGTGGAGGTGGAGTTCTCATAGCGGTCAACAAAAAGCTACATTCCCATCACCATAAAAATTTTGAAAGTGATTGTGAAGATTTGTGGGTTAGCATAGACATTATCAATTTGAATAAGAAAAAAGACAGGCTTTTTATCTGCGCTGTGTACCTCCCGCCACCGATCAAAATTAATATTTTGGAAAACTTTATACATAATTCTAACAAAGTACTTGAAAATGTCAACAACAAATTAATTTTAGGTGATTTTAATTTGAGCAATATTATTTGGAACGATAATAGTTTAGATTCACAGCAGATAAACTCAGTATCTCGAAGCATGTTACTTGACTTCATTAGTTTGCATGACTTGAAACAATCAAACAATATATTAAATAATAAGTCAAAGATTTTAGATCTCGTCTTGAGCAATATGTCTGATGTCAATCTCTGTAATGCGAAGAATGTTCTTAGCGTAGTGGATTCTCTACATCCACCTTTAGAGTTCACTATTTGTTGCTTCATTAAAAAATCTAGACCTCATAATTTGGAAAAGCCTGACTTCTTTAAGGCAGACTACAATACAATAATTTCTGAGCTTGGGAACGTTGACTGGGATAGCAAATTTAAAGGTCATTTAACAGTTGATGAGATGCTGGATATTTTTTACAAAATAATATACGACTTGATTCAACGCTATGTTCCTTTACGAAATAAGTATGGTAGAAAATATCCGGCATGGTTCACTAGAGATCTCATTAGATTACTGAAAGAAAAATATAGCTTTCATATTAAGGTTAAAAAATATGGCAATCCTCTAGATATAATAAGTTTTGAGCTTCTTCGGGATAAATGTTCTAGGCTACAAAACTCCTGTTATAAAAGCTATACAGCAAGACTTGAGACCAGTCTTAAACAAAATCCCAAACTGTTTTGGACGTTTATTAAATCCAAAAGAAACAACAATAATAAGGACTCTTATCCTAGTCAGATGACTCTAAATGGAACCATTGCCTCTAACGGTGTAGATATTTGTAATTTATTTGCAACGAATTTTTCCTCTATCTATCCTTCACACAATACTTCTCTCTATGACCGGCAACCGCTCGATAATAACCTAGATTGTAATTATTTTACTTCCTGTTCCTTCTCACAACAACAAATTTTGAAGACTCTTGAATATCTGAACCCGTATAAGGGAGCTGGCTCCGATAATATCCCTCCGATTTTTATTAAAAAATGCGCTAAATCTTTATCTTATCCTCTGAAAATTATTTATAATTTATCTCTGTCTAGCGGCGTCTTTCCGGCAAGATGGAAAGTTTCACGAATAGTCCCTATATTTAAATCCGGTGATAAAAAAATGGTATGTAACTATAGACCTATTTCTATTTTGCCAACGTTTGGTAAAGTCTTAGAGAAACTTTTAACCAGACCACTAACTTACCATTTAAAGCATTATATGGCTCTCGATCAACACGGGTTCTTATCAAGCAGATCAACCTGTACAAACCTCGTATCTTTCGTAAATCAACTGGCAGTGTCGGTGGACTCCAGGTCCTCAGTAGACGTCATCTATGCTGATTTCAGTAAGGCGTTCGATGTAGTTAGTCATCCTATACTAATAAACAAGCTGTCAGGAATGGGAATTGGAAATAGTGTTCTAAAATGGTTTAGTTCTTACCTACAGGGTAGAACAGCTAGTGTTGTTGTTAATGGATTCAATTCCATGCCTTATTCAATGACCACTGGAGTCCCACAGGGATCACATCTTGGCCCTATCTTATTCAACGTGTTCATTAATGATATCATTAATTACGTACAAAACTCAAAGTGCCATCTTTTTGCCGATGACCTCAAAATATCAAGGTGTATAAATAACACTAAAGATGCGTTGAAACTTCAGGAGGACTTGGATGGTTTGACTGACTGGTGCAAGATTAACCAGATGAAACTCAATACGAATAAATGTTTCTTTATAAGGTTTTCTAGAAAACGTAAAAGCAGAGACTATGATAGCGTTGTTTACAAAATCGACAACACTCCACTAAAACAAGTAGATTTTATTCGTGACCTAGGAATAACTTTAGATACCGCATTACGCTTTGATGTACATATCGATTCCATTGTCTCTAAAGCTTTCAAAAACTTAGGTTTTGTTCTCCGAAATACTAAAGATTTTAAGCAAGCGGAGACCTTAATACTGCTCTATAATTCGTTAGTTAGGAGTTGTGTCGAGTATTGTTGTGTGGTGTGGAACCCGCATTATAGGACATATATAGATCGAATCGAAAGACTCCAGAAAAAGTTTGTACGCATTCTGGCATACCGTCAAAAAGTCCGCTCTCTCCATGACTACACCAGTAGACTAAAGCATTTCAATATGACCTCGTTAGAAAACCGTAGAAATCTTCACGACTTAATCTTTTTATACAAGATTGTCAATGGCATATTCGATTGTCCTCATCTGTTGAACGAAATTAAATTTAACATTCCAAGACATATCCCTAGGCAAGGTAAATATAAGCCCTTCGTGACTAATCGTAGCTTTACAAATCTTGGCTCAAACTCTCCCTTTAATAGACTATCACGAGAGTACAATAAATTATCGACATCCAATCCAAAAATTGATATATTTGGGGATACGCTGAGTCAGTTTAAAAGAACTTTAAAGATATTTTATCTAAAATGACATCTCTAGTAAATTTATAGCTGATCAAATTTTTTTTTTGGGTATTCTTTTTTATTGTTAAATGAATCCAATGAATGTTTCTTTTTTATTTTTTTGTGATTTTTTTGTGATTATTAAATTAATTGAAATGATTAAGCTCACTTTATGCATAAAAAAAAAATTTTGTGTCTATCAATATTTATTTGTATTAGGCTTTGTATTAGATTTTATTATTGTACATTTTAATTTATTTTAGACTCTGACTGGACCACAAAAGTAAAATCAATATTTAGAGTCAATTGTATAGATAGACTGGTAGACTGTAGAAATATTTGATTGAATGAAATTTATTTATTATTTTCAGAAATTATTTTTAAAGAATTGAATTTTAATGAAATTATGCTTTTGTTGGTTTTATTAATGCTTTTATATTGCATAGTCAGTCAGTTTGTAATGAATAATTATTACTTATTATTATATAACACAGGAGCGTCAATATTGTGCATGTCGTGCCCACCTGTAATTGCGGGTACACGATCTATATATTTTTGTGTTAATATACTGTGCTTGTTTTGTGTATCTTGTGTTGGTGAGCCTGGAATAAATAAATAAATAAATAAATAAATAAATAAATAAATAAATAAATTGAAACTAAGTATTTACAAAAAATAAAATATAATACATAAATTAATGTAACTATTAACAAAACTTAAAACAGAAAAATAATAGAAGAAGAATAAATTAATTTGTTTGCTCGCTGATGTCTCGACGCAACTTCCGCAACTCGTCAAAAGATGTCACCACTAGTATCCTGAATAACGCTATTGGAGTTTTCTACGACGCTGTCATGAATGTAAAAAACACATAGCCGGCAGAAGTGAAAAGTTAAGCAGTTCAATTAAAACACAATTGAGTTTATCTGTAAGAAAAGAAACGACATTTAATGCCAAAAATAGCAATGTCGAATCCGAAATCACAATAATTATAATAATTTAGCTTTTTGCTATAACATAATACACTTATTATTTATGAATGTTTCCTTTTGACAGTTTCCATAGTTCCATCTTACTAGACGCACATTGTTTATGAATGTTTCCTTTTGACAGTTTCCATAGTTACCAGACAGAGTGACACCGTGACGCGTTAGGTAACGAAGCGGTTTACCCTCCTAAAAAGAAAAACCAAACAATTGGTCGCATGTACCTACGTAATGTAGTTATATCATCCTTTTGTGAACACTGATAGCCGAAGGGAGAATTCGGCATGCGCCTGTCTAAGGCCGCGGGCTATATTGGGTGTACAGTCCACTACACAGTCTATGACAGCTCTGTTTTTGACGAGTGTCGCAGGGTTGTTTATTGAATTTATTATTTTTTTCAAATGCATATTAAATTTTGAAGAAAATTTTGTGATATTTTATTGCTGAGACTCGGGTCATTTCATTTTCCATACTCATTTGTGTAGGTTTTTTAAAATGACTTCATTATTCGTTCAGTTTTCACGTACAAAGGTAAGGTTAATATCATAGTATGATATGATAGCTTAACGATTATTTAGATTATATAGGTTGGAACGGTCATAGTTTCCATGCTTGGTTTAGATTAAAAATACCCTTGCCATCTTTTTAAATTTATCATAACCACAATCCTTAGTCTACTGACCAAGTTCTAAAATAATTGCGTACGAAGACACCAGAAGTATTATTTTTTCGTCACACTATGTTTCATTCAATTTAAACCCTTTTTTCGTTGTCTATGGTCACTTATTTTAATTAACAGAAGGGCTGACTACAAGAACAATAAGTGCAATGACACACGTCAGAGACAGAAAGCGCGGCGTGATATGCCCGTCGGCGCGTGTGCCGTGTCCATATTTCAAAGACTTATTCTCGCTATGTAATAATAGGCTACTTAAGCCACGCGTATCGTAATTTACTATTGATTTTTAAGCATTTTAGGAACACTGGGAACTAGGAACACAATTAGTTTTTTTAACAATGAGTAAGGCTATCTTTAATTATCTTCTAATACTAGTTTCAACAGATGACGATTATTACACAAAACGTTAAAGACAATCCGTAACGCAGAAGAAAGAACAAAAGAACAAAGCTCGCAACACAAAGTGAAACAATAATTACGATTGTCCCGCGGCGCTGCGTCGGCCTTTGTAACGCACGCCGGTTTTTATTCAATTAGCGGACGATATGGTTTCTGAATGGACACCATTTGAGTAGAAATGCCTGGACTACTTCTTTATAAATCAAATCACCTAATTTGAAAAAGTCATAACTATTCAAAAATAGAAGACATAAACAGAATGTTTCTTTTTCGGTGGTTTAAGATGGATTCTAGGTTAATTTCTGGTTGAACTACAATACCATTTACTTAAAACTTACGACTTTTAAAGCCTTCAATTTCGGACTCGCCTTGTTTTTTGGTCCGTGAATTGTTTTTACCGAAGATGAAAAAATTATAGAGATTGTCTTGGTCTTTAGGCGTCACAATATTCAATCAAATTCAATTCAAGCAATACACTATTTTAGTGCTATTTGCAAGAACTCCTAGATAAATGTGACGATGACGACCATTCATCTAATAGGTATTTTCTTGGTATAAATTATATAATTCGACTGACCGTAGTCAATGGAACACTTGTTTAAAAGCTACGTATGTTATTGGCATTTCTTATAGCTACTCTTGCCTGTGGCATCGGGTAGGTACCATCTAGATTACTTTTAAGCAACAAACACAGTCCTCTCCTGCTGTAAATTGAATCGGATCGCCTTTTGAAGTAGTGTCTTTTATATGAAAAAGATTTAATTAGATTATTTCATAAGGATTTCGTTTGCAGCGTCATAAACAGATGTAATTTGTTGTGGCAACGTTGCGGGTGAATAAAATTATGACCCTTTGTATATGGGAATTTTCAACAAAATTTACCGTTTTTACAGATATAGATATAAAAAACCCATTGATTTCGTAGGGACTGCGATTTAAAGCATTATTGCTTTTTCATAAAAGTGCTTGTAAATTAAGTCATTGTGCATATAAAAGTTTTTAAAATAACCGAAACTCTCCCTAACATTTTATTTGATTTAACAAATCTCTATTGGAGTGGTATGAAAGGACTATTCTACTTCGAAATGTATGACGGAAAAAGAAAAATTAAAATGGTAAAAAATATGACCAAATGTTTCGTAAAGCGTAGGTAGTGCGTTTCAATTTTCTCGTCTTGGTGGGGCACTGAAACGTTTCCAAATAACAAACGGACATTTGGAGGAAAAGAGGAGATCTCCCGCCAGACGATGTCACTGCCTGGGGACCGCGGTCCAATTAATGTTAACTTCGGACCGTTTGTATATATACAGAGATTCTATGTAACTTAGATAGCGCGTTTGAGGATACGTCTTCCGATTGGCCAGTTCGGTGTGACGCGTGCGATGTGTTCTATTGTTTACAACATTCGCTGCTTGCATCGTCATGCGTGGTCAGCATTTCATGTGAGGCGCGCGCTCATATTACTGTAAAGACACGACATACTGACATTAAAAAAATAAGACGTATTTTACTAAAACATCTGTTTATACCTTTTAGGTACTCACTGTAGGTTTTTCGACATTTATTTTAACTAATGAAGTGTAAATTCCTCCCTCCTCCCACTTAGCAAAATAATCTTGTCAGGACCCGTCATCTTATTACATTCAACCCTTCGGAACACCAGCCAATAAATTTGTCACTTATCACCCCAACTTCTCTCGACGGGCGTCTCGGATTAATTAATATCCGAATTAAAGGCGGTTAAAATGAAAGCCAAAAATCTCATTTGCAAGGTTAAAGCACAAATGATTGTACTGACATCTCATTAGCTTAGCGGAGAATGGTACGCCTCGGGCACTATTCGGGGGTGGTCCAAGTTAGGAGAGGCAGTGGGTTAGGGTTAGACAATGTCCAGTTGATGACCTCCTGAATCCTGATGAGCTGAGGAAGGCAGCGGGAAATCGTTGGATTCAGAGGGTCCATTGCAGGACCGGATGGAGTGGCGTCGATTAGGGGAGGCCCTAGTCCAGCAGTGGACTACCAAGGGCTGAAAGGAATGTTCGGTTACATTGAGCTATGGTTGGTTACTTTGTTGAAAGGTGACAGTGAATTTTCTCATTATAATTATGATATGATAATATAGGATAATATATTGGAAAATGTTTCACCAGGCATGACTGTTGACAACGAGATAATGTTATAACACATTTAATTTTCCCATTTTTAAGTTTAAATTTCCCAAAATGTATACTGGGAGAAAAAAGCGAGCGGAAACAACTCCCAGCACTCTTTTATAAGTAATTAGTAGGCTCATCAGGTCAAGAACTGTTCCGCTCGCCCCCGCACCTTGTACCACGATATAAGGCAGAGCACACACATCTGTATTTTTGCCGATCAAAGGAACCGTGCGGCTGACGTGCTTTTGAACCGATAATCAAATTAGCAATGCTTCCTTTTGAACAAAAATGTGTCTATCAGCACCGATTGCCCGCCGTTTGTTTGAACTTTCGTAATTGGATACCTGTTTTGCCTTTACTATTCCAGGGGATTGTTTTGATTTTTAAAAATTTCTGCTCATTAATTTCGTTGAGGATTGTTTTCTTTTCTTTGTGTGTTCTAATGGGGTGGATAAGAAAGATATTTTAATGCGGTCGTGTTATTTAATTTGGGTGTAAAAGTTTGTTGTCATAAATGTTGTACTGTGTGATGAGGGACGTGACTTGACCATATTTTCTAATAAACAAATGGCTACCCCGTGCTTCGCCCTACGCTGTGTTTGCTACGAAGAGTTTAAACGCCTGACAATTAATATCTTAATTTGCAATGGCGTAATTTATCGTGGAAAGGATGCGTTTTGACATTCGTTAAACTATATAGATAAAGCCATTAAGAACTAGTGAAAACGTAAACATAAAAGAAAACACAAAATCGACATGAAGACTAGAAAGTTCAGTCTAACTGAAGAAAAAAGTCTGAAGGATCGTCATGGTAAGGATTAATTGAAAATAATTGTAGGAATTTACAAGGTAAGTATTATTGAAATTTATTTTTAGCCTTTTTTTTAACAGGGCGCCATTTATTTCAATTCTTATCATTTTATATATAATGACCTCCACTTAACGATATTTCTTGAAGTCATGCAAGTACAATAACTGATGATTTGCTATTTCAATAACACACCAAAATGTTTATTATAAGTATAAGGTAAGCAAGAGAAAGTACCATGACCCCTCTGGGTTCCACTGGACGCGGCTTTAAACACCGGGTGTTACCTGACCCGACAGCCTGATTGTCGGTTGTCAATAGCAAACAAACGTGAACCAACGTCGATTTTGACGTGTAATTTTCTAACCAATTCGAATATGGAAAAGCTAAATAAGGATTTATTAAATATCCCACGAATATTAGCTTCTATTTCTACCACATTGACTTAAAAATTTGATTCAGAAAGTGATAAAATATATCCAATATGACAGGATGGCGTGGTTAAGTATTCTAGTGGTTAAGAGATGAATTAAGATACACTATAAGCCGTATCTACCTAGCTTAATTACTTCTAAATTTAGCCATTATTGCATTAAGCAGCAAAAAACTTTACATCTTAAATCTTAACTACTTCGCTGTCCCGTGAATCATATGTGATTCATACCCATTGTTCATCTATTGTTTCTACTATACGAGCAGGCAACGTGTTATTTTTATATTACATTATGTTTCTTTTCAAAAGTTGTTGACCTGGGTGTGAACACGAGTCACACCTCGTCATATTTTGTATATGTCATACATTCTTCAAGCACCTATACTGACACTGAATATAATCGCCACCAACACAACAACTTACCATTCCTACCATATAATAATTCCAATCCATAATAATATAAAAACACGTAATCCGATCGAATTCCCACAAAATCAAGTATCAGCTTAGGCCGCATTCACACGACGCGCCCATCAACGCAAATCCCTTAGGCCTTTCCCGACGAGATCCAGAGATACGGCTGTAAACACTACGTACCTGATCCCGATCCACATACAAAGTTATGGAATTAGTCATAAAATGGAATCGTGACTCAAATATCTAACCTATGCATCGCGGAACCACACAAAACCTCGTAACCACTCAACCAACCACAATGCAAAATCAACTCTATCTTTATAAATAGACGGTTGAAATTCCTTTGTGTTGAATTGGCAGTTAGGTCGTTTTGAAACTGCGCGTTGGATCGGAGTTGACATTCGATAGAGGGCGTCATGTGACGTCATTAAATCAGTAAAGAAACAAAATTTAAGGCTTAGGGGTTGAGATTGTGAACGCGTGCTTAGAAATTGGTTTATTTTTGGGTGTAATTGGCTGATTTGATTGTATACATGCATTTTGTTAGAGTCAAACACAAAGACAGCGACAAAAACATTTTTTTGCATGAATATGGGCTAATTGAAGATATTACAAAGCGTTTGTTACCTCAGCCCTACCGTTAATTAAGTCGACATGAGAGTTAAAATACCATTGGGTTTAGAACCCGGACCTCTCGTTTGAGAGTCCAAATTCTTAGCCACTGGGCTACCACCGACGCTCCGTAACTCCGTTGCCTGGACTTTCATTTCTGTTTTTAAATTTCAAAAATTCCACTTCCGAACGAATTAACATCTGATCTAGTTGCGTTAAGCATCAGTGAATGGATAAAAGAAAGTCAGGTGTGTTCGCGCAAAGGCCAGAGGTCGCGCCGGTGAATGTAAAGTGCCTTAGCAGACAAGCGCTTCTGTGGAGTTATATAGAGTTGCGTGGAATTGTATAGAGTTGCGTGGAATTATATGGAGTTGCAGGATCTGGATAAAGTAGCGTCGATTTGTATAGAGCTACATGATACTGTATGGAGTTGCGTGGAATTGTATAGAGCTGTGTGGAATTATACAGAGCTGCCACGAGTTATATGAAATTATTTGGAACAGTATAGAGAAACGCCTTACGTACTTAGAATCACTTTAGTCAACAAAATTTATATTGAGTAGACCAGTCCATGCAAATTCATAGTCGTCGTTGATGTGGAAAACAATACAAGTTTATTTAAAAAAATAACAACAATAGTTTTTAACGAGCTTCAAAAACGAGATTATAATATATTATGTTTTAGAAATGTGAGAGTTTTTGAAAATGATATACTAAAGCGGATATTATTCTCACTTCTTTCTCACAGTCTTTTCCGTTCATAATACACCTACATTTGTTTTAAAGAGGAAATCGCAGCACACAATAAAGTTAGAATATCACGAGCGTGTTGTAACAACTCTACATAAATCTCAATCTCTGTACGCGGTGAAAGTACGCGATTATTATATTAAATAAAATATGGCAAAGAGTTTTTGTTCGTCTGTGTGTTGCGCAACCATGAGAAGGTTAAAACAATAATGTAATTGAGGATGTTGCACTGAACTTCATTTTAATATCTACGTGATGTTCATATGTACAGGGTGGCTGAATTGGCAGCGTGCGATGTTTCTTCAAATAAAAAAAATATTTTTAATTTGTCGTTTTAAAGCTGGAATAATTATATTCGAAAAATATTAACATAAAACATTTAATATAAATTAGTTTGATAATAAATTGACATTAGAATAATAGATAAAATTAAAAAATGTTAACTATAAAACAGTTATTTTAAATTAATTACATAATAAATTTGAATTAGAGTAGTAGATAATATTTAAAAAATGTATTTATAAAACAGTTACTATAAATTATTTAGATAAAAATCGTAACATACCTACTCGTAAAACTTGATGTAAGATGGTAAAATTAGAATAAGAACTACTTATACTAGTTTTACCTTTGCTTAGAGAAGTCGACACTTTAACCTACTTTGAATACTTTCAAAATAGGTTGAATATAATTATTTAAGTACCTACCATAGTATGTACCTTATCTAAATACACATTTTTACCTAACAACATACTTTACATTATGCAGACTTAAGTACCTATCTATGCCCTAGAGAGAGGGCGAAATATCAATATCACATACACTCGATAAAAAAATCATATAAAATATTTTTAAACATTTTAAAAACTCACCCTGTAAGTAATGAATACCTAGCATCTGGGTCCGTTATTCTTAAATAAAAGTACTAATTAATGTGACGAAATGTGACACAGTTGGTTAATTATAATTATTGTATAAGGTTTGCCTCAGTACCTGTTAATCGCTGGTTAAGTTAAGCAACGATAGGCACTGTTGGATAATGTGGCACTGGCCTCGAATGGCAAGTTTTCATAAAAAATATTTATTTATTTATTTTTATGTACCAGGAAAGTTAACAGAGGTGTACTCAATGCACTAAGGGCGTTCTCTACAGATGCACACAGAGGAGCGCATAGTAAAACTTTTTCTTATATAACAAAAGTAAATAATAATAAATAAATGATAAATGTTGTGGGACAACTCACACTCGGCTATCTGCTTCCAATGGGTGACCCACTACAGGTCGGGTCGCCTCTCACCATGAGAGGCCTACACCGCCGTCTAGCACGCTGGCCTACTGCGGGTTGGTGGACTTCACATGCCTTTGAGAAAAAAAAATGTTTTGTGAACTGCAGGCATGCAGGTTTCCTCACGATGTTTTCCTTCGCCGTAACAGCGGGTGATATTTAATTTTATAGAACGCACACAACTTTTTTTTTACAAAGTCATTGGTGCGTGCCACTGGGGTTCAAACCCGGAACCCTCGATTCAGAGGCCGAGTTCTAAGCCACTGGGCTATCACCGACTATATACAGATATACAGTCCAACACAATTAAACAATGCGCATAGCATAATTCCGTACATGGCGTGAATAGGTTGACAAGTCGAAAATGCAAACTTTTCAGGGCAGCCTTTTAAAGTTTACTTTTTTGTTGGTAAATCCATTTTTTTTTATTTTTGTTTTTTTTATTGCATTATATTTTATAAGAATCGACTTTTCAAATTATTACATAGATACATAGATGGATTTACCAATAAAAAAGTAAATTTTAAAAGGCTGCCCTGAAAAGTTTGCATTTTCGACTTGTCAACCTATTCACGCCATGTACGGAATTTATCATTGCATATAGTTACGAGTAGATGCGACAAATTAAATCCCAATTAGTACAAATAAAACGTTTTAATGAAAACCTTTATTAACACACGCCACCAGCACGTGGCTTATGTAATTAATTTCTTCGTTACAGCTTCATTAGCGTGCAAAAATAATGAATGTAATGATATCGTTATCATTGCGCCGAATAATGATAAAACTAATGTTTGTTTATTCAAAGTGTATGTCTTTAACCCATTAGTTGTCCAGTGCACTCTTCTCTCAATGAGAAGGATGTAGGCCATAATCCACGCTGGCCTATGCGGGTTGGTGGACTTTGCCTCTGTGAACACAATGGCGATCTTTCAGGCACGCAGGTTTCCTCACGATGTTTTCCTTCACCAATAATAATATACCAGGTGATATACAAGTTTAAGTGCACAAAATTTTGGAGAAAGTCATTGGTGCGTGCCACTGGGATTCGAACCCAGACCACTTGAGTAAGAAGCCGGATTGTCAGCCTATCACTGCCACTACTATTATATAAGAGGTAGTCACAGAATCAGGCATGATAAATTATATTGGTGCTCGGACGGCACGCTAAGTCGTCGGTCGCGGTTGTTATCGATAAAATAGTCGGAGGTCCTATGGGCGGTTTGAAAACATCCGACACGAGTTGGCCACTAGCCCGTTTCTCCACCGCACCGCATTGGAGCAGCGTGGGTATGCTTCAAGCCTGCTGTAGGGATGCCCAACAGTGCGCCATTAAATGATTGTTAAATTTAATGTTACTTCATTTATTTTTTTAATATAACAGATCTATCATTGCGCTGAATCACCAGCAAAATGCTCCCGACTTTATATACATTAGATGACATAATAATCAAATTATGAAACATTACCGAGGTCGAACAACGTTCTTGTTTCAATCCGTATCGTTACGCAAAAGTTTTATCCGTTCTCGGGCTAGTCTTATTGTGCAACTAGTGCATTAACCTTGCGGCTTTTTTAATTTTCCTTTGTTTTTATTTTCCTTTGCAAAATGTAATGTGTGATTTTTTTATTGAAGCTGCACGTCAGAAATCTTATCTTAATTTATTGCCGCTTTTAACATCTTTAAATTTCAACAATCGCATAGGTGGTATTAATCGTGAATAGAGTCCGTGAAATTAGTTCTCAGAAGCACACTACATTCTTTACATGGGTTCGATTCCCACCCAGGACAAATATTTGTGTGATGAGCACAAGTGTTTGTTCTGTGTCTGAGTGTAAATTATCTACATATATAAGTATGTATTTAAAATACATAATAATATGTATGTTTATCAGCTATCTGGTCACCATAACACAAGCTCACAGCTTACTTTGGAAGAATGCTATGTGTGAGTTCTCACACAATATTTATTTATTGTTTATTATTATACAACTTAATAATTGTCAGTAACCCATTAATGACCCACTACAGGGTCGGGTCTCCTCTCACATTGAGAGGGATGTAGGCCTTAGTCCACCACGCTGGCCTAATGCGGGTTGGTGGACTTCACATGCCTTTGAGAACATTTTTTTTGAACTCTCAGGCATGCAGGTTTCCTCACAATGTTTTCCTTCACCGTAACAGCAGGTGATATTTAATTTTATAAAGCGCACATAACTTTTTTACAAAGTCATTGTTGCGTGCCACTGGGATTCGAACCCGGACTCCTCGATTCGAGGTCGAATTCTAAGCCACTGGGCTATCACCGTATCAACTTAATAATACTCCACCATAAATAAAATCAAAGAATAGGTAGTTCACAGTCTTCATTATAATATATTTCATACGAGTATCTTACACACACTTAAAAATGAAATCCGATCCTAAGAGAAAAGTTCAAAAGTAGGAAACATTTTAACATGTAGATATAGTAAAAGTGCGAAATACCGGACCGCGTCGGTATCCTTATAAGGTGCATTACATAACCGAGCTAGACTTTTTGTGCGGCGTTGCCTAACACTATAATAAACATGGCGGGATTTACATAAATTGCCCATAAAAATGCACCGGAACAGTAAGATCATCACCCTATTTGGGTCAATGGCACATGACACGGGCGTACGTACGAAAAACATGAGTGAGTTTGTGCGTAAGTTATGGGCGAAAGCGTTTGAAATAAACATTATTCTGAGTTCATAGCTAATGTGAACCAGATTATGACCGCGGCTTCTTCGGTAGAATCATTTCATTTCGTTTCGTTTCGTTTCGTTTCGTTTCGTTTCGTTTCGTTTCGTTTCGTTTCGTTTCGTTTCGTTTCATTTCGTTTCGTTTCGTTTCGTTGCGTTTCATTTCGTTTCGTTTCGTTTCGTTTCGTTCCATTTCCATTTGGATTTTAAGAACTTGGTTCAGTGAGGGGTAAAAGTTTTGTATATGTAAGTCCAGGTTGTAAAGTACGTACATACCAAATTTTATCTGTATTATTAAATTGTATGCACTTAATATATTAGTACCTAATGCATATTAACTAAAAGCGATTGATTGTCATGAAAGCCTACGATCGCACATGAGATACAAACTCGAAATTTTTAATAAATGGAGTTCGAATGTTACGGTATTCCTTCAATAAGTAATCTAAATATGAACAATATTTTTTTCAATACCTTCATTTTGCTTTATATTGGGGTTTATGTCAATTTGACATTTTTTTTAAAAAAAAATTATTATCTAATATAGTAGTAGTTGATAAAACTTACTTTATAGATTTATTTTTCTCCCGTTTTTAACAACATAGTTAACTATAACTATTATTTATTTATTAAAAAAATTATTGATAAAGAAAAATATGCCGTACAAAAGGTGGGTTTAATACTAAACAGCATTATGTTCCATCCAACCTCCGGGGTGAAACCAAAAAATGCAAATTATTACATCCTTAAATATAATTTAAATAACGTCACTACTCTTTTTAATATAAAATAAACAAAATTTAATTGAACCGCTACGGCCTGTAACTTACACCAATCCCTAAAAAGGTGTTTAAAATTATAATTTAGTTACGTGACACAAGTGAACCAGTTACTGGCCAGTGACCACGTTGCACGTATGGGAGCCCTTGTCTTGGGAAAGGTCCTAGTTAATGGTCTTACACCATGTGTGTGTCGGGTTTCGACAGCATAGCCAAATAAGTTTCCATTGTTTGAGTTCAACTTTTTGGTCCGTCTAAGCAATCATGCAAACAGGCTACTACATGTTACCTTGGCTGAGAAAAATATATAATAAAGAAAATATCGTGAGGAATGCACGCCTAATAAGAATTCTCCATAATGTTCTCAAAGGCGTGGGAAGAACATTTTTTTTGTAAACTTTCACGCATGCAGGGTTTCTCACGGTGTTTTTATTCACCGTAACAGCAGGTGATATTTAATTTTATAAAGCGCACATAACTTTTTTTACAAAGTCATTGGTGCGTGCCACTGGGATTCGAACCCGGACCCCTCGATTCGAGGTCGAATTCTAAGCCACTGGGCTATCACCACAAGTGGTGATTATCATAATAGGGATTTTTATAGTGATTGAGTAGCAAACGGGTATGCAGGCCACCTGATGGTAAGTGGTCACTGCAGCCCGCCGACACCTACATCCAACCTCAAATAGAGAAAAAATCCTATCTGAAGTTGCATGCGGGTGCTTTGCTACTCATGAGGACTAAGTGGTTCACTACAAAATAAATCTATGATGAAAACTGTCAAAAGGAAATGTCATTCATAAATATTAAGTGTATTTTTGTAATAGAGAAAGCTAAATATTATAATTATTGTGATTTTGGATTCGACATTCAACAATTTTTCGACGAACAAAGTGTAAAATGCAACTACCACCCTGAAAAAGTATCTGCCGAGAAAGAATATCTGCCGACTGTCCGAGCGAAAGAGTAAGTCAGATCAAAGTTTCGAATTAATTAGACTTCTGGAAATTGGTAAAAATCGTGCTCAAAGATTCCGTTACATACATACCTACATACATACATACATAAATACATACATAGTTAGATACAACCCAAGCTAATAATAAAAAAAATAAAAATAATAAAAAAAGCATGTAAAAAGTATCCCCGGCAACCAAACCTCCGCGGCCAAACACAAGACATGAAGAACATTCTGCTTTGTGAAACGACATCAGTCAAACAACTTGAATAGCCGTCTTAACACCTTAAATAAATAATGAGTTAAGAACAAACTGACAAATTTTTATATTAAAGTATGACAACATTGATACATTACGGTCGTCCTACACCGCCATTTTAGCATATAATGCACGTTAAAATTATGGCGGTGACAGACGTTAAATATGAAAGTCATTATTTTTATAAGAAAGAGTCATTAAATAAAAAAAAGTAATTGAAAATCGCCTCTTCTGTTACCGAATTCAACTAAATGACTCTACTTGTTTACTTTTTATTTTTCGTTTCATTGTAATGCAAGGTTCTATCACGATATTGATACGAGAAGCGATAAAAATCTATCTGCATTTTTACGCACGCACAGAGCACGCACACATACTCATAATGGCAGTTCAGAAACAGTTACTCTAAGACCAACCCGGTCAATGTTTTATAATTATTAAGATTTATTGTTGAAGATACAAAATTCGAGTATTCAAACACAATAAAAACCTGAATTTTGTTACGTAGTTACATTTTAGTCAGCCTAAAAGTGATTTTTCAATTCAATAATATTTTCAAATTTCTAGAAAACCCTTAAGTATTGGATAGAGCTTTGAGTGAAAAAAATGATGGCTTTTGACTTTGTCTACACGCCCTTTCACTTTATAAGTCACCTTGTATATAAATATACAGATTACAGATAGTGTATGTTCCTTAAAGACGTTATTTTCTATATTCACATAAGTGTTTTGGACATACCTACCTTATAAATTACGTAAATTTGTTCCTAAAAGTTATTTTAACACTCGCTTTCCTTATCGTTGACAGTAAAGCAGGCTCTTTAAATTGTCAATGTAACTTTACGAAAAGATTTATATATGACGACACGTTAACGACGTCCAGACGTAATACCTCAGAGAGCATACATAATTATTATTATTTGAATTGTTGATTTACGAGTATAAGTCGGCTCAATAATGATAATCGGTCAAGTAAGAACTCGACAAGGGTTCCGTATCTCACTACAAACGTTTAGGAATCACTATTGTCAGTAACCCATTAATGACCCACTACAGGGTCGGGTCTCCTCTCACAATGAGAAGGATGTAGGCCGCCGTCCACCACGCTGGCCTAGTGCGGGTTGGTGGACTTCACATGCCTTTGAGAACTTTTTTTCTGAACTCTCAGGCATGCAGGTTTCCTCACGATGTTTTCCTTCACCGTAACAGCAGGTGATATTTAATTTTTATAAAGCGCGCGTAACTCTTTTTACAAAGTCATTGGTGCGTGACACTGGGGTCCGAACCCGGACCCCTCGATTCGAGGTCGAATTCTAAGCCACTGGGCTATCACCGCTATGGGAATCACTATTAATAATTTCTATTGTAAATAATTTGCATTGTAAAATCTTTTAATTTTAATTTTTTGATTAGAACTATCAAAGGGAAGATCCGACCAATTGGACTGACGATCTGAAGGAGGCAATGGGAAACCGTTGGATTCAAAGGGTCCAGGACTAGGAGTGGCGTCAGTTAGCGGAAGCTTCATTAGCCCTATATTTAACTATGGACTGCGAAGTTCTCAAAGGAAGGAAGGAGGTTGCACTCAGTGGTCAGTTAACACAATATTACCTGCGTGATCGTTTGCTACTTAATTTACGAACTTAAAACATGATTTTATTAAAACACAGCGCTGTTGTATCATACTACATTAAATATGTATACACAATGTTATTGATATTATGTAAATAGGTTATGTAAGATCGTGTCACATTTAGTACTCCTATGTAACCTGAATGCACTCAAACTACATATCTGGATATGCACTGAATACATTTTACTGCGTTGCAAAATTTTATCCGCATGCAAAAACAGTGATTCTCAATCTGTTCATTGTGTTAGTCCGCGTGATTTTTTAAGGAGGTTATGTATGGATTTTATAAGGACCAACTTTAGAAATATAGTTTTTTCATTAACAGGGTGATAAATGAAAGATAAAAAAGAACAGATACTTAAATGTAATCTACAAATAATTAAATTAATTTTAATAACTTAAGACCTTTACTTTATTTGTGCAAATATTTTTTTCTTTCTTTCTTCTAAAATATATTTACGTTCAGTTCTAACAGGCTATATTGGCTCCCTTATAACCCGCCGTGAAGCAGAATTAATGTTGGAGTAATATAAAACTTCAGACACACTCTTTTTGTATTACTCCAGTTTGAGAGTAATTATTTATTAGCCCCAGGAACTAGATATCGTTAATGTTTGATAGTTATTTACTCCATAGTTACTAGCTCCAGAGACTACACATTATATTATATACCTTAAATTTCATTACAACAGTTTGGGAGCCACTGAACACGAGTCATTGTGAAATACAGTTCCGAATGGAGAGCGGTCAGATTATTTACTTGTTATATAATTTAATTACATTTTATTAGTTATTTTATATTATAACCCAACCTTTATTACTTAAATTCACATATTACAGCCTTGTCTGTTATAAGCCTATATTATAATTTAAATTTATTTAAATATAATATATTTTAAATATAATTAAAATTGATCAAATATAATATATTTTATGTAAATTTTGCATTATAATTATGTCTTCTTAGATAGTTTCTGGTACTTAATCGGATCTTTTTATTACAATAACAAGATACATGACATAGAAGGAAAAATGTGTATGAAAGATTCTAGACACACGAGTATACTCTTCCACCTGTACTTTACAGATAGTTAATTAGCTTTAAAAAAGGACTCAAAAAGTTGGGAAGTTGTGGTTGCCTCATGCTTGTTATTAGCGACCATCCTACCCTCATTAAAAGCATAGAACAGACATACAAGAGTCTCCATGGGTTACAGTGACTACACAACATCAGAAGATCTGCATACTTTGTTTGCTACTCAATTTATTGAGAAATCGAGCTATCAACAAACTAGCTGTCGTTTGCTATTTTATGTTGTAAAATCGCCTTATTTGCATATTAAATAGAGAGCAATTAGTATGTGATGTATACAACATTATGTAGAGCTAATGTGTTGTTGAACGAAATCGCGAACTACGAGTATGTATGACTAATGTGACATTTAAAAAATTCGATACGGTTTGTGTAGTTTACTTAATGAGCAATTTACGGTTAATATGTTTATGGTACAATACTATGGCTACTTCAATAGCAAGTATTTTATGTTTATAATTTTCTCTTTGCCATCTAAATTATATATTATTTAATTATTATTAAAAAAAAACATGTATTCCTTAATAACTCAAGAAGTAGTTAAATAAGCTGTTTGTTACGTCGTTTGAAGTAAGTGCAACGAATTATAGTGACTTCCAGTTTAAAGCCAGCCTGTCTGTTTGTTTGTTTATTCCGGCTAATCTCTGGATCGGCTGGACCGATTTTGACGAGACTTTCACTGGCAGATAGCTGATGTAATAAGGAGTAACTTAGGCTACTATATTCTAAATGATATACACCTAATACTGGAACATAATATCTGTTATTCAGGCATCAATACGTCGAGTCGGCACACCAAGTAATAAATGACCAGCCATTCCCACGCATTACACCACACCGAAATGTAGTTCTTATTGCAACTTACAATAAAATATATCTAACAATATTTCGCTTTACATAATCCCAGTGAAGTCAGTTTGTGCGTTAAGAACACGTGTCCATTGTATAACGGTCATGAAAATACTCGAACCGCACTAAAAATAGATAACAAGTGCTGCGAGCACAAATAAACACTATTGTCAAAATAGTCGAAAAGTTAATGTGTCATAAGTATAAAAAAGAAATGTATTAGTTACACGTGTACATGTATACACAAAAAACAGAATTTAAACAGATGATCGACCAAAATTAATAAATAAATATGAATTTAAAATCACATTTTCAACACTTAATATAACAATTTAACCTTCACGATAGTTTTCTTTGGAACATTTCGCAGTCATTTTAGCAGTGCAATGGAAACGTTCTCAACTAGATTCTTGCCGAGAGCAGTCTACCTTTCTCCGTTACGATGAGTTGAGTCTGTGACCATATGACCACTGTATCACTCATGACATGGGCAAATGGGAGGGTGTGGCATTATAGTTATAAAGTCATTGCAGATGGGAGAGTTATAATCCTTTAAGATATGTCATGTCAGTACCCATTAATGACCCACTACAGGGTCGGGTGTCCTCTCACAATGAGAGGGATGTAGGCCGCCGTCCACCACGCACCACTACTGCGGGTTGGTGGACTTTACATGCCTTGGAGAACATTTTTTTTTGTGAACTCTCAGGCATGTAGGTTTCCTCACGATGTTTTCCTTCACCGTAACAGCAGGTGATATTTAATTTCATAAATCGTAAATAACTTTTATTACAAAGTCATTGGTGTTTGCCACTGGGATTCGAACCCGGACCCCTCGATTCGTGGTCGAATTCCAAGCCACTGGGCTATCACCGCTGCTAATAAAAAAGTATTAATTGGTCTTTAAGATATACCTAATAATAACGGTTCACACGCTTCATGTACCGTAACCCCACACTAGGCTGTTCTGTGTCTTGAGTGCACACACACCCAGACCAAAGACAGAAATTTAATCTCATATTCGCATTTCTGCTTCGCTGGGAATTGAACCAAGGGATCCTAGACTCATTGTCATAATAACAGCGCCTCACAGATCCTTAACTACTTTTAAAAGGTTTGTCGGTTTTTTATATTTATATTTTTTTTATCTAAGTACCTATCTACCACTATTTTAAATTAGCTGTTGTTTTAACATGAACAAATTGTAAAATACGATGGGATTGAACTATAAAATTTATAGCCCTTACGTTTTTTACGATGTTATGATTTTCATAACAGTAATAAATTTTTATTGCAATATTTATAGTTCTTTTACTTGCATTGAAAGGTTCTCATAACTATTTCTTTTGCAATCTTGGAAGACCAATAATTTTCTCAACAGAAGCAACAATTTGATGTAAGGTTAAATACATACATAATTATGAAGAAACTGTCATTCAGTAGGTGCCGGTTGGTAGTAGTACCTTACTACCAACCATCAATCATCATAGCCCGCCCTAAAGTAGCAAGTTATTCGTGCCTCGAGTTTCAGTTTAGGGGTGGTTTAGGAGTGAGTAAAAGAGTGCTGTGAGTTTCTTTCCGCCCGGTTTTTTCTCCTAGTCTACGTTTTGCCTGAGGGGCGTTCAAAGCGGATGTTTGTATAATGTTAAATGTGTGACGTTCATTAAGTGTGCACAAATTGTACCTAATAATGAATAAAAGCTTTTGGCTTATTATCTGTTATCCACTAGTGACCCACTGTG
The DNA here is from genome assembly GCA_905147235.1 of Erynnis tages. Taxonomy (NCBI): domain Eukaryota; kingdom Metazoa; phylum Arthropoda; class Insecta; order Lepidoptera; family Hesperiidae; genus Erynnis; species Erynnis tages. The sequence goes on from LR990074.1 coordinate 13,092,550, forward strand.
GGCCTTCTCTCATAATGGGAAGGATGTAAGCCTTAGACTTAGTCCACCACTCTGGCCAAATGTGGGTTGGACGATTGCTCATTATTACCTAACATTTCATAAAAGAAATACCACCTAGAGAGTAGATATTATGATACCTACTCACATCTTTAAACGCTTCATAAGTTTTATGAGTTTTGCTAGAGAAAGTGATTGGCATAATACATCTTTAAATGTTTTAATGCACCAGCTATTAGGATGTTTTGAATAAAAAAATATAAGTTATTTATAAGCTAGTGAAATCTTTCTTAAGCTGCTTAGATAAAGTGCGGAATTTGATTAATACTAATAAGAATTTCAACTACGTAACTTTAAAATATTTTTATAAGTATTAATAATACATATTATAATATTTTTCGATTATGGAGAACCCATTTATTACAAAGTTATGATAAATTGTTAAAAATAAACGAATAAACGAATAAAGTTACCGTATCATTTATTCAATTCTTCCTAAGTATGTAATGTTTTTCTACATATTATGGAGAACAGTTTATTATAAAGTTAATATAAACGAAAAAAAAAATTACCGTATCATTTATGAAGTTGCTTCTCTAGAAATAAAGTCACAAACCTATAAGTTTTGAGATTGTTTTAAATGATATTATTGTAAATGGCAACCAATTTTGAATTTTTATTTGTATCATAAAGATACTGCACTCATAATATTATCTCAATCACAAACTTTGACCTAACATGACATACAATAAAAGAATTAAGTACATCGGCCATGACATCGAGGGTCAAGTTTAAGTGGAAGTCAAAGTCATTATAAAATAGTTCCTCTTCACTAGTATTTCTCACGGCTTTACGTCATTACGATTAGTATCATATGCCATGGAACTGGGAATGTGGCGAAATATCTAAATAATGGTAATGATATTATAACAAATAACAGACAAGCTAGGGCCCTACCACTTAATAACACTTGACATGCATAAAACTAACAATACATTCAAAAACACACTAAAGATTTGTTTAGTTAATTCATTAGCTTGAATTCCCGCTTCATTGACAACCATCGCAAACAATAACGTGACGTCAACGACAAATCAAAGGTGACAACAAATTGACACGTTAAAGTCGTTGACCTTTGACAGTGAGAAACGACGCTGACACGAAGCGCGAACTTGTCGCAGACAGAGTAAACGCGCGACAGAGGTTACGATGTCTATTATGTGCGTGGTCTTGGAAATTTAAATTTGGAATGTATAAAACTCAGACCAATAAAAAAGTATTAATTGGTCTGAGGTATAAGATGCGTGAGTTTGAAATGCGTGAAAAATTGTTTGCGTCTACAAAATATTATTTTTAATATGAGAATGTACGTAACCAGCAGGTATGTGCATACGATACTCGAAAAACTAGGCAGTGCCTACCTTTACGCTAGCCTCTAGCCTCTAGCCTTGCTTTACATATTATTTTTCTATTATTATTTATTTGAAAAGACAATCACTACCAATCGTTATAATAGGTCAAACGAAAATTTTTTTGTAGATGTACCTATGACTAGTTAGATCTTCAGTGCCTACCTCCACGCCACTGCCTAACAGTCATATAATTTGAGGAAAAACAAATACAATGCAATGAAAACCCATTAGTGACCCACTACAGGTCGGGTCTTCTCTATTAATGAGAAGAAAGTCCACCACACTGGCTTATTGCGAGCTGGTGGATTTCACATGCTTCTGATAGACAACCCTCAGGCATGCAGGTTTCCTCACGATGCCTTCCTTCACCGTAGCAGCAAGTGATATTTAATTTTATAAAGCGCATATAACTTTTAATAAAGTCATTGGTGCGCCACTGAGATTTGAACTGAGATAGCTCAGTGGCTAAAAATTGCCTTGATTGAGCTAATAATTATTTAAATTCATATAGAAAGGCAACTTCAAGTCTGGTATTTCTAGAGCTGTAGGTGTGGATCTGCCCGCGGTTACAATGATTTGAAAGCAAATCGTTTCTTAACGTTGTTTGTTGGATATTTTGATGGTTACGAAACACGCAATCTGATTCAGATGTATGCATCAAATTTTTACGAATTTCATAAATTGCATCTGTTGCAACACCCTATTTGCATAATTAACGATTATGGATGTTAAAATAAATGAGCAGTGTCTTAAATAAGTTCATTGAGCTTGGGTTTTTGCAAAATTTCCTAAAATTTCTAAAGATAATGTGTTGTTTTTCTGTCTGTAACCTATTAGTAAACCACTGCAGTGTTGTTGTTATATTACATTCTTCTCATTGTGTTAAAGAGAGAGTTCTAATGTAATATATAATATATATATATTACATTCTTCTCATTCGTGTGTGTGTGTGTGTGTGTGTCTTGAAGTAAAGTCTATGTGAACATGTGATGGACCCATACCCATTTTCACATACGTCTTTGAAAATAATATAGTTTTTCGATAATTCGCATCCCATCTTTCTAAAGTGCATTGCATCTACATCACAATTATTGGTTGCACAATTTTATTTCGAGCACACCTACGTGTAAAATATTTCAAAATTATCCGCTTCAAAAATATCAGTTCCTGCGCGCTCTGTTTATCTCGACGTCTATATATTTTTTGTTTATTGTTACGTGTACGTTAATCTTGCGATCTTGTTAATTGGTTACAGTTCTTTGTTATTTTGTAACATGGAATTGGCAAATTAGCGTGTAGATAGTTCTGATGTTAGGTAGTTACTCGCATCTCCCTATAATGGTAGTAAATAATGAATTTCACCTGATGATATACTTACGACTAAGTTCTCTTGTAAGTGACAAGCAGCGACATAATTATTCGTGTCACCTGATTATCAAAATAATTTACATCACAGAGTTATCAATGATGTTTTAAAAGTCATGTGACGTTTACGTATCTGCAGGTATCTGCAGGTGTCATAGATCGTAAAGAAATAAACATCTGTATTCTTCTTCTTTTTCTGAAGTCCACCAACGCGCATAACACCAGCGCGGCGGACTAAGGCCTAAATCCTCCTCATTACTAGAGACCCGACTATGCAGTAGGCCGTTAGTGAGTTAAAAGACTTAAATTGGCGATAGCTATTATTTGGTTTTGCCACTTATAAACGTTAGACCATAAACAGTTTAAAGTAACGAGCTAATTATGTAAAGCGTATAAAGATTCTGTACCACATGTCGTAACCATCGACCCACGAGAATAGTTTGGGTAATTTTTATGCAAATGTCTATTGTATTGAAATTGATCGCTGTTGGATGGCTATTCGGTTGCGTTGTGGTCAAGATTCGATTCCCAAATTGACCATCCGCTTTCGTATTTCTTTATATGGCCACAGAGGCTTATTGTTTTAGTGCTGTCTTGTTTGTAGCGATTGGCTTCAACAAATAGATGGTCAAAATAGAGTGGAAAAAGGTGGGCTCAAGTTACAATCTATCTTTTTACCTGAGAATCAATGATAAAATCCCACTATCCTACTAGGTACGTACTGTTATAAATGTGAATGTTTGTGAGGGATGAGGATGGGTGGACTTTCACGCAAAAACGGCTGAACAGGTTTCGATGAAATTTGGTAGTGATATACGTAGTTATAACCGATGGATTTACATAATAGGACACTTTATCCCTGTCTAGACCAAGTTATAAAATCTACGTGGACGAAGCCGCGGGAAAAGTTTAGTGTTCTATAATTGTTTCAATTCCTGAGATATAAGTAGATTTTCACATATTTTTATGACAACAAGCATAACGCAATCGCCTTTATTACCTCAACAGTGCTCTACGCATAGAGTTCTGGGTGTCACTTCTTGAAATGCATATAAATACTTTAAAAATGGATTGGGGCTATCCGTGGGTTATCCATTGATGAATCCCGCCTGACTGCTACCATCTAGAATACCATGGTGTTCCTATCAACGCTGGACATAACTCCGGATTCTGGATTACTTCCAGCAGCCGGGAATCAAACCCAAGACTTCCCGCACGACGCACCAGCGTGTTACATACTATAGTCCATTTCTATTCTCTTGTCATATTTGGTAAACAATCTTAGCATGTTTTTTCATTTTAATTTGTGATTAAAACATAATGCAGACACAAAATTATAAAAATTTTGAAACAAATTGTCATTTAATACTGAAACAGAATTTTAGAAACTTTTTTTAAAGCAATTAAAAAATGTTTTTGAATAAAACATAGTGCCAAGATTGTTTCCCAAATAAGACAAGAGAATAGAAATGAAAAATGTCATTACATTCAATATTATTATATTATTATGTCCGTTGGAAATGGAGCTCATAGCAATATTTCTAAATGTAGAGTAAATTGGTAGAGCCTTGACACACATATTATTGATAATCATCGGCTAAGTAAAGAGCTTAAGTAACACTAGCAGTTTAATTTGATAGTTATATCCTTTATTCAGTTAAGCTAAAGAACATTTCTGATCGTTTTTTATTGTCATTGCTTTTAAGTGATCGTTGAAAAGTAGCGCAATTATCTATTTCATTGACTGAGTGATGAACTATATGTGAGTATTATAGGCGTCTTACAAGGTTCTTAGATTGGCATATGACAGGTACCTACTATAGTACAATTTGCAAACGCCTGAAAATTGTGAGAAAACCTACATGTCGGAAACTTAATAAAAAATGTTCTTAAAAGGCAAGTAAACTCCACCGACCCGCACTAGGCCAGCGTGGTGGACTAAGGCCTATATCCTTCTCAATGTGAGAGGAAACCCTGCAGTGGGTCACTGTTGTACTATATTATGACGTCAGCGAGTCTGTCAATTCATGGACCGGAATCCTATATTATGAAGTCAGCGAGTCTGTCAATTCATGGACCGGAACACATCGCAATAATGACTATTGGATCGTGACTTGATACGAGTATGTTAATCCATACTAATATGGGTTATGAAATCCATAGTATCAGCACGAAAGTAACTTTATAGGTGGTACTAATGCAGCCCACCCAGGGACATTAACTAGTAGGTAGTCCGTATAAGTCCAGGGTTGGCAGACAACATACAAAAATATATTTGCCAGTAACCCATTAATGACCCACTACAGGGTCGGGTCTCCTTCTCGTAATGAGAGGGATGTAGGCCGCCGTCCACCACGCTGGCCTACTGCGGGTTGATGGACTTCACATACCTTTGAGAACTCAGGCATGCAGGTTTTCTCACGATGTTTTCCTTCGCCGTAACAGCAGGTGATATTTAATTTTATAAAGCGCACATAAATTTTTTTTGGTGCGTGCCACTCGGATTCGAACCCGGACCCCTCGATTCGAGGTCGAATTCTAAGCCACTGGGCTATCAGTTACCATATAGGTGCCATAAATTTACCGAACAGAACAGTGGTTAGCGCTGGTGTACTGCGCGGAGGGTCCTGGGTTTGATTCCCAGCGAAGCAGAGATTTGAACGATGATTTCTGTTTCTGGTCTGGGTGAGTGTGTTATTGTCTTCTGTGCCATGTGTGTGTGTGTGTGAGTGTGAAAAGTATTATACACCAAGATTGTTGAATCATGATAAATAAATCAAGAATACCTAAGTTTTTGACTTAGGTATTGTGTACGGAAAATAACAGTTGATCCTAATTATTCTAGACTGTAGGAGACAGCCTTAAATCGTGAACGTAGGTATATAAATATAAACATATACCTTTAATGTATGTGAAATATAATATTAAACAAATAAAACACAAACACATCCATTCGTCATTATTCACGTTTCTGCATAACTGGGCATCGAACCCAGGACCCTCGCGTGATTACCACGGTACGCCAGTCGCCTAGCATATGAGCCGATCTCAATATTTTGTAACACCTCGTAGGTTACCTACATAATTTTTCATTTTATACAATTTCAAAACGACACCCATAAAATGACACGTGACAAACTCCGTCTAGTTTACACGGTTAAGGCTAACCAGTGGGCAGTATTTGCACACAGTTACCGAGTCCCAAATGACCTACACCCGAGTCAAATAACGACTAGACGTACTTAGTTTTTTAGCCAGAAACAAAAATATAGTCCAATCGGGCCCCGCTCTCGTCCTCGCGCGGATGGGCCGAAGTAAAAGTTGTCGGCAGAATCCCCGTATATAAGCCCGTGACCGGTCCACACTGCATCACACAACCTCACACACTCACCGAGTTCACAACCATGGCCAACTGGAGTATTGTAAGTGTCCGGAGTGCAGTGAACAACCAGTGCCTTACAGTTTATGTGCCCAGTGGATCGACCTATCGTTACCTGCGTGTCTATCTATGGATTTGATGAAAGTGGATAATCGATGAATAGTTCAATCGTTGTTGTTCGTTTAACGCGATCGAAATTTAAATTTCAAAATCGGAGCAGTTAAATAAGTGATCAGTGTTCGAAAGTCAAATTTTAATATCCTTTCGTTTAAACATTCCAATTTTAAAATCACCGCACGTTGATTTTAAATTGCGAATTAATAACGTTTAAAAACATCACCGTGATATTTCGAATAGTGAAAACATAAATAGCGAAACCATTCAATTTTAAAATTTTTAGAATGTTAATTTTAAATTGGCATCACTAAAAACATCTTAAGTAGTGAACTACGCTACTAAATATGGCGTTCCAATTGGCCAGTGATCGGTATACGATATCAATAATTCCACGACTAAAACTAAATATTAAATAAAATAGTTCTAATTAGTCTACAGTGATCGATACGGGCTCAACTCAATTGTCCTATTAGACACTTGATATTAAAGTGGATTTTCCTTCACAGGTCGCTCTTGCCCTGATCGGCTGCGCAGTAGCGGAGCCCCCAGTCGGGTACAGCTACTCGGCGCCATCGTCCATCTACATCGGCGGAGGCCACTCCAGCTTGAGCAGCGGCGGCCACTACACCCAGGTGCCCGTGGGCCACCAGACCTCGGAGGGCTACAACGTCGACCCCCATCTATTGGAGAAGATCAGGCACATCATCCTGAAAGACGAGATCCAGAACCAGGCCTACCAGACCTCGTCTCACGGGCACGGGCACGGCATCTCTTCGCACTACGGCGCCCCCGCTCCAGTGTACGGCGTGCCTTACGACAGGATTGTAGGCATCGAGCTCGACCACATCCAGCAGGGCATCCAGGTGGCGCAGTACCACCAGGCCGAGGAGGGCTACGCTAGCGGCTACGCCGGCGGCTACTCCGGCTACTCCAGCGGCGGCCACGGGTACTCCAGCGGCGGCCACGGGTACTCCGCCCCCTCCATCTCTTACTCCGCCCCCTCCCACAGCTACACCACCATCGGAGCCCCTTCGGGATCCTACGGCGTCCCCTCCCCCTCGTCCTCCTACGGCGCCCCCCACTAAACGAAACAAAATCATAGTCATTTCATCTCATAATGTTACGAAACCCATGTGATCGCATCTTAGATGTTAAATGTATTATATTTGTTGTCTAATGTAAGTTTCTGTAAATAAAACCTCTCTATTTTTGTATCGGTTTGTTTTTGTTCCAAAACGTATTGCAACTATGACAGTTGTGTTACACATAGGTAATTCCATCTCAATTAATCTAAAAACCATGTTTGCATGAAACCGAATACTTTTACTTTAAAATCGAAGCCAGCCGTGGCGTAAGCGGTCGCACGCAACGGTCCCCTTAAATGGTTGTAAAAACTCATTAAATTTACGTATTCTCTTTACTAAGTATAGGGAGCGATTCGGAGCTGTATTGCCGATGGTATCAATTTTATGAAGATGTCAATAAAAGGTGGTTACGTAATGCGAAATCAAAGAATTCACTTTTGTCTTAACTTCACTTTTACTTACGTTCGCTTTGGGATCGAGTGGTCGAACAACTTTTTCGTTAATGGTCATTGATGGACGTTAATTTGGACATGCGAGTAATTAATGTTGGCAGCAATTCATTTTTTATTTAAACATCATATTGCAGTCTTTATAAGCACCTTATTTGTCTTCGAGGGCCAATTGGTCAAAGAATGTGGCTTTTTGTTAATCTAACTCGACGGATAAATAAATGCGAGCTAATAAGATCTGATTCTGATTGACATCAAAATTTAAATGCTTCAATACAATTTTATTATTATATAAAAATATGAACCGTTGGAGAGTGTACCTTCACAATAGTTTCACGAGTAGATATATTTTATCTGAATCTGATTTCAAAAATGCTGTATGTATACCAAGAGTCAACGTGTTTTACCCCAATACTGCAGTGTTGAAATAAACCTTAAAAGACCATCGCCATAGGAAGAGTTTCTATAATAGAGATCAACAAAAACCTTAGCCGACAAAAACATAGAATAAACAAAGACCAAATGTTTATTTGCACAAATATAGGTATAGAGTTGTTACAAATTATTAAGATCAATCTATATTTACCATTTTAGGTATGCAAATATTAACTAGACTTGTCATTCTTAAGTAAATTAAGCAATGTCAATAAAATTAGGTTAATAAGTTAATTTATTATGCTCATATATTAGAGAGGTACGATATATTGTTTGTAACTGTTATGTAATCGCGGATTCGCGAATCGTTAAGTAAAGACTAGTAAAGTTGATCTAAATATTTACATATAGGTAGAATTTGTCCGTTTGTGACTTGCTTATTATCGATTCGATCACTTACCGATTCAAGTAAGTCTATAAACCATTAGTGACCCACTATAGAATCAGGTCTCCCTTCACAATGAGAAGGATGTAGACCTTAGTCTACGACGCTGGCCTAATGCGGGTTGGTTCTTAGTCTATTCATGTAAGATTCATGCTATTTAGTTAGTTACACTATGTATCTTAATTGGTGAAATTATATACAGATGGTATATAAGAGAGGTAAAAGGTGCCTTACATTAAAATTAGTGAAATTATTTATCGAAGGTATATGTATAAGAGAGATAAGGAGCGCCGCCGCCGCCGCCACCCTCTTATCTCGTCGTAAAGCATCATGTTCTTTATGTGTGGTGCTTTGATGGGGAGGTGAGGTTGCCACAGATATTTTATTTGAGGCGATCGTTCAATTCGCATGAGTAGCAATCCAAGCTCCTCCAATTCCATTCGGATCTTGTTGTATGTAAGAAGTAGAAACATCCCCTTAATTTTTTTTATTAACCGACGTTTTAAGGGGAAGGTTATCAGTGAAGATGTTTAACTTGTTTATATAATTATTACGTTGGAGTTAGATCCAAAAAAAAAATTCAAAGTTTTGAAAATTTTCGACCATTTTTTTTCAAAGAGATAAATATTGACTAGGCAATCTGACTATCATCTTTTTTTCTTAAAAACTTATTTTGTTATTAATTTTTAATAGCTTCATAGGCAAAACTGCGCGCATCGTCTAGTATCACGCCAGGCTACTCCTACCGTATAATCATTGAGATTGCTTTTGGTCCAGATGCAGACGCAAAAACTGGTTATCCCCCGGTTGGAAGCTGAGGAAATCGCCGCAATACTTGAATTACTCCCAAATAGAATGTTGGAGGTTATAGTTGCAGAGGCGTTAATTAAAGATTAGTGTGTCTCTATTAGATCATTAGTTCTGTCGAAATAAATGTGGCGGAAATTAATTTTACTACGTTTAAAGTTGAGTATTTAACTTCTTATGTAGTTTTTATCATCGTTTGAGGAGTGTGTTCGTACTTAGGTTCTAGCATTCTAGCTCTTCTAAAAATCGTTTACCTCTATTTGGGTTATTACTCTGTGCGACTCCTGTGTAGTAAGCTGTGTATTATTTACGTATATATGTATGTGTGTGTGTGTAGACAGCACACACAAGTCAATCTCTGCGCCACACTGACGTAAATAATCTGTACTCTGGAATAACAGAAGGAGCGGTGTTATCTGACACTGTGGTGTTACTTAAAGCGGCCGAAAGTAAATTTTCGTTATTTCGGTCTCGATGTAGAACATGATAATTTACAACGCTCAGTTACTTATCCTGCTAAGAAGTGAAAACAAAGGTGACGCAACGATTTGTGTACCGGATAGCAGCAGTTTGAGAAATCGAGATTTCGCACACGTTGCCTTTAATTTGGGCTAAGATCTTGATGAACCAAACGAGCTAATGTTGTGACTCATATTAATATTGCGGTCTTAAATGAAATTCAAAATTAAACGCCGAAAACTTAAAATACGTTTATGAAGCCTCTTATCGCGTCGTTTTTTATAAGTGGCGAATGTACTCTTACGCTCAATCTGAATGTAAGAATTTGACCATCAAAACACTTTTGTTTTAAGAGTGAGTGAGTGTGTCAATTCATCATTGCATAGTCTAAATACGGCTTGTATTAATCACAGTGATTTAGTCGTCCTGTGTCCAGACCGTTTCTTCGACCGTGAATTGACGGCCAGAAAAAAATAGAAGGCTTCAGTCAGTATTTACAGCCTCTAAGGCAAAGCCTACTTTGCCTTAGAGGCAATAGGAGAACAGGCAAAGACAAGGCTAGTTTTAGGCTAATTTGAAGGACCGATAAAGCGAGGGGGAAAGTTGTTCTTGTATGGCAACCACGTCTAAGCAAAAGGACTTCATGAAGTGATAATATAACCTAAGAACGCTTTTGAAGTCAGAAAAAATATGCCTGGTGCCTTATGGTACAATGCCAATTGAAGTAAGTAGTAGCGACGTTAAATGAGTGATGAAATAAACTATTAATATTTGAGGAAGACGTGTTTTAACGCTTAACAGATTGATCATAAAACAGTACACATAACCCCGAACGAGAGTAACAGTTTAGACAACGAAACCCGTAATACTACTATCTAAAGTAAGAAAGGCAGGCATTGATCGATACAGCACGGTGAAGTGTTGTAGTGTTTGCGATATTGATAGCCGTAGCGTGGGCGTGGGACTTTGTGTAATTATTTATTGTATTTTTAAAATGTTGACGGATTAGCCGTACGTAGGTGGCGAAAGTGGCAAAAATAGAACCATTGTACCTCGTTTGGGAGTATTTTACCGCCGCCCTCTTACCTGTTTCTTCCGTAAAGCAGCGTGTTATTTATAGTGAGATGACTATACAAAAATAGTCGTTTATTCGTAAAGCAGATAAAAAACTCCAAGATAATTATTCTAATTGCTCTTTTTGTGAAATCCTGGATTTGTGATATCTCGTACTTACTTATGCACCATCTTGAAGTATCCACACTCCAAAATTTGTAAGTGAATGCATTGCTGTTTCTGAGGAAGTCCTCATTGTTTGTAGCCTCTAATTTATCCGTCCAAAGCAAAATATTCAAGATGGAAATATAGGACGTTCACAATAATTATCTTATTAGTACCTTCCCACGCAAACCCTTACATTTATCACAGCTTTTATGTCTGAAAAAGTTTCGTGAGAGCGAATCACATCGCTTATCGCTGGCACTCAGACAGGGATGTAAACATGAGGTAACACTTATCGATGACAGCTATCTTAAGCGTTATATTTCGGTTTGTGAGCGTAGTGTTTCGGTTTCTTAACATTGCGACTACGTTGCTCGCCTTGCAGGAAGTCTGACTTTGAAAGTCTACTTTCAAAGTTCTTGATTTTTTTCACTCTAGTGAAGTGTGGTATGATTTTGTCAATGGGGTCGTGGCATTGACCTGGTTTTTTTTAATAATGTTTTTGTTTTGAATTTAATTATTAGGTAATATAACCGAGCCTTTGTTAACTTATTTCTTTGTAAATGGAGCACTACATAGTATCCGAGATGTATTTTCCGACTAATATTGGTTTGGTTGAAGAGGTGCCGTTGCCGAAGAAACCACTGCCCTTGTCCTCGCAAAAAGAAAAATTCCATTTAATATTAGTAAGCCCGCACTGGCTTACCGACGCTTGTCACATAAAAACATGGTTTGTTTTTATGTGACACAGTGCAGTTTAGATTTTTTAAATTAATAATTAAACCGTTTTTGATATCCAAAGTCTCTCTTACGAGTCGTTGCTTACAGGGTTGATGGCAGAACAAACCCATCATAGCGGTACCGTAGTTTGGAAACTAGAAAATTTACTTAAATACTAACTGACCTCTTTAAACGCACGCCTAATACTACCACAATCCACTTATGGCAGATAGTTCACCACAGTCGCCACAGTGGGCGGAAGTCTGGCAAAAAAATAGCCAAGTAAATTCATGTTTTATCGGCGATCGCGTGAACTTGGCCATCTCGACCACTTGATGCCATCTCCGACTCCGACGACTTTCTCTCGCCCATTGAATGCTAATTCCATTTGTATACACGCTAGCCGTATAAGAGTGACGAGTTCCGTATGTTCGATTAGTGATGTGAGAATTTTTGTGGCATTCCTACTACATTAAAAACATTTCCGGAATGTAGTGCAAGTGAATGAAATAATGTAGTGCTTACTTAAGCTCATTGATGACCCATTGCAGGGTCGGATCTCCTCTCACAGTGAGAAGGATGTAGGCCTTAGTCCACCACGTGGCTAATTGGGAGTTGGTGGATTTTACGTGCCTTTGAGAACATAACGGAGAAGTTTCAGGCATGCCTCTTACACGAGGGGTTCGGGCTCGAATGCGACAATAAATAACTTGAAAAAGTTATAATATTTTTTATAATAATAAATATTTTTTTAAATAATAACCCTTTATAATAATAGTAGCCACTTTCTGTATTTAATCTGATCTTCTTACAATATTTGAATACCTAAAAATGGGAAATATAGATTTACCAAAATATTTGTAACAACTCTAGGTATACCTATATTTGTGCAAATAAACGCTTTGTCTTTTTCACATCCTGAGGAAACCTCAACGCATGAGAATTGATAAAAAATGCTCAGTGGTAGACTTGTAACATAATTATTAGGAGATTGACCCCACAATAGGCCACTAATAGGTTGCAAATGAAGTCTCAAAGAACCCTAATCAAATTAAAAATACGGAAGTCGCGTCTTCATGTCGAGACGCGCAGACAGACAAACAATGGTCGAGCAAAATGTATATTTATTGAAACTTAATGGCATGGTCGTAACCGGATGATATTTATATAATCTAGGGCAGCGCTTCTCAAACTTGTGCCGATTTTAAAAGGTTAATAACCTATTTACCCGATTATTTTAGACTAGAACAGAATAATAATGATATAATTATTAGGTATCTATTTTATTCTATCTATTATATAATTGTAAAAAAATTATGAACTGTCAATTGCGTAATGCGTTTGTGCACGCTAATCTCAGGAACGGCTGATTTAATTTGAATACAGTTTTTCTCTTACGAATAGAGGAAAACGTTGGAAAGAATATAAGCTATAAATTTATTTTTAATAAGGGATATATATGAAAACTACACAAAAAGATTTCTTACGACAGAAGTACCTACTTGAATTGTCTGCATTGTGCGTAGGAGACGCTTGCCGGGTCGATTAGTAAAAATTACGATTAATTCCATAGTTTTAAACGGAAATTTTCAAATAATTTATAAATAAGTTTTTCGCCATCAAAAATCAAATCAGTAGTTTACTCAACTATACTTTTTTATATTCTATTTCTATTGCCTCCACCCAATTATTCTCAGGTTGAGAGCCACAGACCTTATGCATTTTTGCATCAACACGAGAATTAAGTTATCCAATCGAATTAATTTTGCATGACGATAAACAATTTCACACCAATTCAAATGAATTGACCGTGTTGTGTGCGTCTGCCTTATCAGAATAGTAGCTGACGTTTGAAAGAAAATGTTAAACAGGTGGAAATGCGTCGATTAGTGGAAGTCCATGTCCTTCAATGGACTACAGAAGACTAAAAAGAAGAAAGAGGAACTAATCTTCATTAATCCAAAAAAAAACATTACACAATTTCCTCGGTCTTATCTCAAATGCTTCATCATAAACATAAAACAATCAATAAATACGCATCCGCAGTGTGTAGAAATGGCAGACAAATTAATTTAGGTCCAGAGGCCAATTATCTGCGTGAGAACACTCCTAGTGACGAAACTGAACTGGTATTAGTGGAATGTGGAATGTAATAGGAAGGATAGCGCTGCGTCTTGTGTTAGTTGCGATTAACATGTTTCAGTATACCTACTAACAACATAATATATAATTATATTATTGCCGGTAACCCATTAATGACCCACTACAGGGTCGGGTCTCCTTCTCGTAGTGAGAGGGATGTAGGCCGCCGTCCACCACGCTGGCCTACTGCGGGTCGGTGGACTTCACATACCTTTGAGAACATTTTTTTGTGAACTCTCAGGCATGCAGGTTTCCTCACGATATTTTCCTTCACCGTAACAGCAGGTGATATTTAATTTTATAAAGCGCACATAACTTTTTCACAAAGTCATTGGTGCGTGCCACTGGGATTCGTACCCGGACCCCTCGATTCGAGGTCGAATTCTAAGGCACTGGGCTATCACCGCTTCATTATATTATTATTTTAATAAATTAGAAAAGAAGTCCACTGACAAGACACTGACTATACCCGCTTCCAAAGTTACAACTCAACCATTTAAATTCTTTTTTTTGAACCAATTTTGGTTCTATAACTTTCAGTGGTAGAATCAAAAATAACAAAGCTAAAAAATCGATTTAACATTTTAGGTCGTCATGTCGCAACCTTAAATATATCTTTTCAAACAAAACAGCATCAGTCACAATCCATCACATTACTTTTAGCGTTAACAATAGGCGGAAAAAGTCGTAAATAAACCGCGAAAAATCTATATGGCAGACCGTAAACCCATGAACACACGTTGCGGCATGCCTAATGTGTGTCTGATCAAGTAATTACCGCAAGAAAGTGAAAGATTGCTCGTAATTCATCCTGACTGTGCAACCGTCTGCAATAAATTTAAGAAACGTCCGGGGTTTGAACTAGTCGTTAAAATCAATCACAGGCATCGCAAGAGTTACGCAGAGAGCGTGTCAGTTATTGATTAAAATCATTCGTTGTCTTGGTGGAATCTTGCTTAGTTGTTTTTGTGGCCCAAAAATATTTTTTTATCTTGGTAAAATCTAGCTAACTTAAGCATAACAGCGGTGATAGCCCAGTGGCTTAGAATTCGACCTCGAATCGAGGGGTCCGGGTTCGAATCCCAGAGGCACGCACCAATGACTTTGTAAAAAGTTACATGCGCTTTTTAAAATTAAATATCACCCTGCTGTTACGGCGAAGGAAAACATCGTGAGGAAACCTGCATGCCTAACAGCCCAAAAAAAAATGTTTTCAAAGGCATGTGAAGTCCACCAACCCACAGTAGGCCAGTATGGTGGACTAAGGCCTACATCTCTCATTGTGAGAGGAGACTCAACCCTGTAGTGGGTCATTAATGGGTTACTTACAAGTCAAGGTAGACATTGCAATAGGCATGATGACAGTAATCAAGTATCGCCAAAATATTTATCTGATCTAATGGAATAGGATTTAAAGATCTTGAAACATGTATTTATTCTCTTATTAATGTCAAGATTAATCATTTATTTGTTAAAATAAATCTACAAAATACAACAATCCGCCATGATAGCTTAAACACCCATCAGATCGAATTACGTCAATTTACGTCACGTCTTAGTAAACGTAATTTTTTTCGTAAGCATAGTATACGCGATCTGGCATTTTTTACTGAGCCATGGCGCAATGACAGACGCCATGACACGGGCGAGCGTTTTGGAATGAATTTGAAACTTAAAATTTAAATGTACTTTTATTGCACAAAAACCTTAATTTTCTACAAAAATATGATATATTTTAGGCATAATAGAAACTTCTGAATATCATAGAAGAGTTTTTGAAAATTAGTCATCATGCCTATTAACTCATAGATTCGACGCAGCATTTCACTGAGTAATGCACAAAACATAGCTTACTTAATCCATAACTAACTTCCATGAAAGGTGATAATTTCTCATTTCCATCACGAAACATCTGACCTTTGCCTCTTCCGTTTGACCGGTAAGACCGCAAGCAAAGACTTTTAAATGTCAAAATGGAGTATTAGGACATCAAAAATGAGACACCAATATTACCTTCCTTTTAAGATCGTTTGTATTTTACCGGGACTGCTGTCTGGTGGTACATAACCCCTACTAACATAAGTACTTTTCTTAGTTGTTAGGGCACTTAATTTATTTTTTGTGGTTTTTAGGTTGCTTTTATATTAGCGAAACTGCTGTCATATTGTGATACTTACCTCGTCTCACATATTAGGGTACCTTTTTTCTTTTTATGGTATGTTACAACGATTAGGCCTAAGTTTTAGCCGCTAGAAACTGGAGCCCACTTTAAAAAAAAATCTAGTATAGTGCCACTCCGTATGTAGAAGTCTTTGACCGCACCGTAAAGCGTTCGGGATGTTTTGCTAATCACATAACGTTATAACGACATAGACTATTCGTGTCTGATGCACTTCCTGTAGAGAGTAAAGCCTTTATTATAGACAGCACAATTGCTCTAATGATAGGCTCAGGTCCGGAGATGTGGAGTAAAGAGAAAATAACACCATCGAACCTTATAGGGATTAAATAAAATTCTCTATAAAACCTTAAAATAAGAACGTTATTGTCCGATTAAACGTGAGTAATTGTCAATTTAATTCGATGTTTATATTTTACACACGGAGATTTAAAAAAGCACAAGGTTTTATGTTCGAGTGGACATAAAAGACGTAAATACGAGTATCTTTTAAATACATATCGATGATACCTGATTTACTTCCGATTAGACCAATTTTTACACGCTTTTTATTAGCTTCACTTTTAGACGCGCACACACGCTAGATTTTGACCCACTTTAAACGGCCAGGTTTCGTTCAAACTTTGTAAATTTATCGAGGAGCGATAACAATACGCTAATTTGATAAAATTATTAAATTTTTGCAGCGGTGATAAAAAAATATTTTTTTATATGACCTGATGTTGGGTTCTGCAGATACAGAGTGAAACACCTGAATGGATGGAAATAATTGAACCCTGTTTAGAAATAGATGCATACTTGCTTTCGATAACATTACCTTTATAGAGCCAGACCGTTCTAGAAAAATAAAATGTCCGTCCTTTAGACTCGAACAAGGAAGTATGAAGCCTAAAGCATGCTTTCATTTCAATGCACAGAATAATAGTAGTATCTGAAATTGAAATCACAAATAATTGAAAACACATTTTGAAACCTTACCCTCCCAATACCTCCATAATTCTTCGATCAAGAATGACATTCAATTACACAAATTATAATAAACATTTTACGTATAAATAAACGCAGTCACTGCAAATAACGTTCAAGACAGCCCAGTGCCCCCAGCATGAACACTATCACCAAAGTATTCGCAAAGTTAAAGATTACCATTAGTATGGGACGATTTACAGATTTACTCTTTCCCATACTAATGGCTCACGTTAACGGTACGAATATTTTGACGACAGTATTCATCCTTGGAGCACTGAATGGTATTCAATCGTGCCTATCACGTAAGACATCGATCATAGTGTTTATCTTTCCCATACTAATGGTTCACTTTAACCGTACGAATAGTGACGATATACTTTGACGATAGTGTTCATGCTTGGAGCACTGAATTTAATGGTATCGATCATAGTGATATTAATTGGTCACTGGCATGAACGGCTGAGTTATGGTGTATCTTTGTGAATGTAGCTGTATGAAAGGTGAACGATCAATCTTGTGGTGCGCGCGCGCATTAGATTGAATGGGAATGGATCAAGTTACACATTCTAATAGTTCATGTTAAAGGAGATTGAATTAACTTCGGGTGAAGTTATGTTTGAAAAACGACATTAAATTTTGGAGTAAGCAATACAGGCTATCCATTTTTAGTATAGACCAAACTCATCTTATTCTGATTTCGTAAATTGGTCCAGTATCACTGTGAGAGGAGCGGAACGAAAATGCTTCGATTGTTTTAGTTAAATTTTGTATTTTAAGTCCTTTGACAAGCCAAGATAAGATGTGTATATCTTATGACTTACACCACCCACCAAAGTAACTGGTGACTTTATTACCATACATACATACGCGCGATATTTTGCCGCGCCTCAAAACGTCACGGCAATAGGAAGATGTCTCATGATTACGGGTGATCATGTGATCAGCTGATTTGCTTTCTTTACGGCTTTTGGTGTAAGGTAAGGGTTAGATTGTAAGCGAAAAGCGAGAAGATTTAAAGCGTTCCAATTAGAGTGCGATTTAGAGTTCGATTTACAGCGATTTAGAGTGTTCTTCAAGTTGTCATACTATCTGATCGGAGTTTAACAAAAGGTTTTTTAAAGTTGTATTCAATGCATGTCTTTAACCCAATAATGTCTACTAACTATTTATATTAAAATATTATAAGGGGTTTATTGTAGAACCGTTTTGTAAAACATACGGGTCTCTGCACCGAACTGTACCTACCTGCTCCACCAATTACGGTCTGTAAACTAGACTAATCTGGACTCATCGATAATATTTTATTATTAGCAGTGCGTTTAAGGTATTTAAACTGTTCGTTCACAATCTACTCAAAGATCAAAAATATATATTTATTATGGTCGCTTATATCATGCAGTGAAACAAGTACCTACCTCTATTTTTATATAGAACTCAATGTGTATTGTCATGGCTAATTTGGTTACGACTGAATTATTGTGGTGATTATAATAGTGTCATAATAGACTTATTGTAGCAAATTTCTTGGTCGTTACTGTTGATTCTCTGCTGATGTCTTTATTCTATAGTCAACTGAGATACTTAGTGCAGTGGAGTAATAGTTCAAATGTTAGGTAATTGCATTAAAGCCTAAGTAGCTAGACTATAAAAGAGTGCATTAAATCGTAAGTACAGTCAGTTTCGTAAACATAAGTTAACTGATACTAAAAAATTGCGAATCAGAGTGATTTGCAACATAATTAAGTATCTATTTAACATCTGAATCTTGAACTTTAAAATCAAAATGCGATGCTATGCAAAGTAGGAGTGCCAACGTCCTTGTTCACGTCATAGAAAAATATTAAAGTTAAAAAAACACGCCAAGTACGAGTCTGAATCAAGCATGAAGGGTTTCTTATCATTATCTATAAAAACAAACAACCGTGTCAGTTGTTTCGGAAGTTCCCATTTGGTGATGGAGACACACAGACAGAGAGCGGAGTCTTAATAATATCCTGTTTTTCCTGAATCCTGAATCTCTATTTTAAATAATAGTTTTATATTTTTGAAGATTAAGCTAAATTCACTTCTCTTGGATAGAATTGAAAGGACGACCTAACTAAAGCTGACTGTACCGTGTTTGCAATTGTCCCGTCACTTTTGACCATAATATTGGTACAGTAACATTTGCTGGGTAATAAAGTTGACTCAGAGATTACTTCACTATCTCAAATTTTATTATGAACGCAAGCAGTTAAAGAATTTTACTGTTTTGTATACACCGCAGTTTGATGTCTGTCTTTGTAATGTTTGTTTACTTATAAGTTTATTAGACTTAAAAGTTGTATATACTCGTATCTTAGACGTCAAATTTAAGTGATTTTAATTAGGTATCTAATAATTTGTTTGATAAAGCTACCGCCACTTTCATACCTAATTGCGGTGTTGTGATGGTCTAAGATCAAATAATATCGTAGTTCTGTTAAAAAACCAGCCCCGTTTACATTTTCTTCTTTATCAGATCAGTGACTAGAAAGAATAGAAAGATAGCAATTTATATCAATATCTAAAATAATTCTCTCGAAAGTGATCGAGAAAATTAAAATTACGTTCAAGGATACCGTTGCATACAGACCTACAGCTGAAGCTAATATGAGGCTTGTAATAGCAACGTATTAAAAAAATCAGTTCCTTTTGGGCTAAAAATATAATCTCTAAGATTTAAGTAACAATGTGACTGACATAACCCTCTACTAGCCAGACCATAGAGAATTGACAGACAGGATTCACCACGGATTTGCAGACTTAAAAACCACTATGCTGCAATAAAAGAATTAGCCAAGTTTCTCAAAGAAACAGACAAACGACCTCTCATTTTAAATCAGAGATTATTCAAAACAATGCGTTGAGTAACAGAGAATCCTCCTTATATCATGTCAAACGAACGCGCGCTGCGTGTAATTAGCATTATGAGTATTATGACGGAACTCCTTTATTCATTAGCCATAAAGATGCCGCCGACTCATTAGGCAGACAATTGCTTTCACTGATGCTGGGTTATGAAAACCCCGTTTTACAGTATATATGTAGTAAACTAGCTGAGCCAGTGACTTCGTGCGCGTGGAATTCTAAAATGAAACTAGCCTACGTTACTCCTTCTGTCATCAGCTATCTGTCAGTGAAAGTCCCGTCAAAATCGGTACAGCCGTTCCAGAGATTAGCCGGAACTAACAGACAGACAGACAGAAAGACGGACAGGCAGACAGACGGACAAAATTTGTTAAAAAATGTTATTTTGGTATATGTATCGTGTATAGGTACATACATAAATAATATGCATTTAGTGAAAAACGGTTATTTATACAAACAGACACTCCAATTTTATTTATTTGATGAATAGATAGTAAACTATCGGTGATAGCCCAGTGGCTAAGAACTCGTTCTTTTTTTCGAGGGGTCAGGGTTCGAATCCCAGTGGCATGCACCAATAACTTTCTTAACAAAAAAGTTATGTGCGCTTTATAAAATAAGCGGTAAGGTACTTTCCCGGTCGAGATACTTACAATGGCGCCATCAACTAAAAATAAGTTTGATAAGTGACCGAACTCTTAATACGTTTTATCTGTATATATGTATGTTAGGCTGCAAGTCTGAGTCTAGACTAGACATTGTTTTGTACTGTTTTGACTGATTTATTAATTTATTAAAACTTTATTATACATATTCACAAACCGGTACAAAATGCTACTAGAATGCTAAAGTTTCCATAAAAAACGGAACGAGTTAGCCTTCAAAACATCACGCCCTGACGCATATACCTAATTTGGATATAAGTAGTCGTAGATACACACAGTAAAGTAGCAAATAAAGGATAACCAAGCGGTTATAGCCCAGTGTGAAATACCGCGCTCAGCTTGGACGCGATTTTGTACGAATTCAATTCGTGCGTACACGTGCGTTCTCGCACGAACAATCCCGACTCCTGCGAAATATTATGGGAGCACTCACACTGCGCGACGGTGTTGACGTTTGACGAGAGGAATTCGTAGGAAATAGCGAAGGAGTTATGAGGATGAGGAAGAGAAAGAGGAAGTATCAAACACAAAGTAAGAGGATGAGGATGAAAATGAGTTATATTCACGAGGAAGAGGTTGAGAAAGAGGAAGAGGAATGGTTTGAGTAAGGGAAAAAGAGTAAAAACTATAAGTATAAACAAATAAATAGGCTGGCTAGGGAATCTTAGTGAATCCCTTTGAAGTGTGAACCATGGACACACAAAATTCCTCATAATTTAAGAGGAAGCGGAAGAGGATAAGGAACTTTCCAAGTTTCCTGAAAGGAAGCGGAAGTGGATGATAAGTACCAAACATGCGTGTCAGTACCCATTAATGACCCACTAAAGGGTCGGGGCTCCTCTCACAATGAGAGGGATGTAGGCCTTAGTCCACCACGCTGGCCTACTGCGGGTTGGTGGACATCACATGCCTTTGAGAACATTTTTTTTGTGAACTCTCAGGCATGCAGGTTTCCTCACGATGTTTTCCTTCACCGTAACAGCAGGTGATATTTAATTTTATAAATCGCACATAACTTTTATTACAAAGTCATTGGTGCGTGCCCCTGGGATTCGAACCCGGACCCCTCGATTCGAGGTCGAATTCTAAACGACTGGGCTATCACCGCTGCTACTGGGCTATCACCTATAAATAGAAAGAGGAGGATGAATCCTCATCAACACTAGTCCTCCAAGAACTCGGTCTCTCACTCGAGCGGTCCGGGTTCGAATTCCATTGCTACTCAGCTACAAAAAACACGTTTGTTTATGACTGTCGATCAATCCGTTCGCCAGTGAAATGAGAATAATCATCGTTGCGTAACGTGTGACACATACGAAGCATTGCTGGCTACCAATTCAATCCGCGCCGTTATTAGTCATTGAGATTTGATCAGTTCATTCGTATTCTATGATCATTGGACATGCGGATCTGAGTTTAATGTTACGTCATTTTTATCTAGGAATTATGATTAGGTCTTTTTCTATTATAGGAGTAACAAATAAGCATACAGTCGAGGCATTAAAGATAAAGAGTACGTGAAGTTGTAAGTGATTTTTTTTCTACTTTTCAATAATGGTTGCCTACCACACCCTGTATGGCGCTGTGAATATCACACCAGAGCGCTTTGTGAGGTTCTGGGTTCGATTTCCAGCGGAGCGAAAAAGTTAGTAATAAATTCATTATTGTTTCTTGCTGTGAATCTTTTATTGTAGCAGTCCTGGTACCTTCGATATAGTTGAATCCTACTTATATCATAGAAGATGAGAATATAAAAAAAATACAATCGTAAACATTATAATAGTGACCGCGTCTCGGTAACAGGAGTACAGGCAGCCCTCCGACCAGGTGGACTGATGACCTGAAGACGACAGCAGCAAGCTTGGAATGCAGTATTCCAAGGGTCCAAGACCAGACGAAATCGTATCGATAAGGAGAGATCTAGCACAAGAATACAAAGGACAGAAAAATGAAAAAAAAAATAAACATTGTTTATTTAGTAGAGCAGCTCTTTCGAACTCCTCTGACCAAGATTGTAGAGCCACCTGCCACCGTAACACCCACTCTACATGACATAACACGCACTACATGCAGTAAGTGACTCATCTTAGTAAACACGGGCCTTCCTTATTGAGTATTGCACAACGCCGACCGTGCTCGTCACGTGTGAATATTATACTCGAATGTTGGGTAAATGGATAAAAGGTCCGGAGGTCCGGTTTGGGAAAGTTCCGGTGTTAATTTTAGTTGTCACTAGCTGATTCGATGGGCATCGCTCTGCCCTTAGTTTGGACTGACTCTCGTAGCTAACATTTTTGGTCATATTATTATGTAGAGCACAATAAGTGACCTTTTTAAGCAGTTAGAAACTGTGTTTTTTTTAGTAATTATGTGGATCACTTGCGATATTTTTGATCATAATGTGAAGCATATCTAGAGTTTTGGAGCTTATGTAGAGCAACGTTAAATTTTTGAGTGTCCAATAGGTTTTTGCATCATAATAGTTTTACGAGTATGAAGCAATTTTTGACCATAATATTTCAGACCAAAAGTAACATGTACAAACCATGTGAAGTTTTTGATAATTATGATCTAGAGCAACATGTTTAAATTTGAATCATATTATAATTGAAACAGATGTCGAATTGTGTGTCCTTTCAGCAACCATATTTTAAAGACCCTACGTGACCTTCTCGTCTAGTGACATATGAATAAATAAATCAGTTATTCAAATTTTTATGCTATTACTAAACTATGATCACAAAGATGCCCATAAAGTATCAATAGGAAACTACCGTGAAGTGTTATGGAACACTTCATTACAATACGATCTTCGAATGAGTCTTGGCTCGTATCCTTTAGCGTCACAACGTGATCTGATGCATGTGATGTATCATGAAAGTAGGCTATCCTAGCCATCGAGCCTCCGCGACGATTACTAAACGCGCGATAAAACGATAAAAGGATTTTATGTTTCAATTGTGTAACTTAATGTACTATTTGTAGTTGCCTTACAAGGTAGAATTACCGTTCTAATTCACACTCACACGCTTCACACTCATAGCCCCACACTAGGATTCCCTGTGTCGTGGATGCCATGGACACACACAAGACAAGAACACAACACACCCAGACCAGAAACAGAAATTTAAACTCATCATTCAAATCCCTGCTCTGCTGGGAATCGAACCCAGGACCCTCCGCGCGTCACACGGGCGTCTTAACCACTGCGCCACTCAGGTCGTCAATCAATTGTTGGTAATTTATTTATAAAACGATCAATTAACGTTTTTTAGACTTATGGAACAGTTGCATTTTTCATTTCCCATTTTTCTCTCCCTACAACAGAGAGAGGGCTGCAGCATAGTCCACCACGTTGCTCTATTGCGGATTGATGGACTATACTAGATACTGTCCATATACGAGCTAGCGGCTAAACCTTGTCCGATATAACTATAACACCCAAAAATTGCTTCACACTCACAGCTCCACGCTCGGATTCCCTGTGTCGCGGATGCAACAAAAACGCACACACCTACACCAAAAACAGAAATTTAAACTCACCATTCAAATATTTATTTATTTTAACTGCCGTATCTCCAACCTTAATTGGGGTTCCATATTGAAAAACACTCCAGAGCCATACCGGTGGGTAAAAGTGTGCCATGTCTAGGACTAGGACTGCTATCCTATTCGGATATCATCGGTTTATTACGGCCTGCGAAGCACGGCAGGAAGCATGTAACGATTCTAATGGTGTCACTCATCTAAATAAACCACACCCAAAGTTACTTAACTTTTCGATCGCTTGCGATCTACATTTGCTATGCAGGCTTCATAAATCAAATCAAAGGGCCATTTTGTTACATGTACATAAGTTACATAACCTTTATCAACATTGGGTGGTCTAACTGTCCTTATGGTTAGAGGCCCGAGGTGTTATGGACCAGGTTTTGTCTGCAAACTAAGCTCCATTGATAGGTTGATTGCTTCAAGGTTCCGGGTTCGGATCGGGTCAATGCACATTATGTTATGCAAGGTCCCTTAAGCGTTCAAATTATGCGTTGAAAATAGGAAGTTTATGTTAAAAACTTAACTTCTAAACTTTTTTCAATATGTGCAAATGTTTTGATTTTTTTTTTAATTTTTAATGTCGCCGTCCTCATATGCTACCGTGAATTTAAAGGCTTCAGTTTTTCGGTTGCAGAGTTACATTTTAGTTCGTGAAACATGCGCTTCGCTTCATTGCTTCGGAGAGGACCATACTTTCTCAGCCGAAACATAAGACACGAAGAAAAGGCTTTACTACTTCACGTTCTTTGAAAAAAACAACGGGTTGCACTCCGGGAGTGCCGACAAACGTGAAAATTTATAAGATGTGTTTCCTTCGTGATTTTGACGACAGTTCAATTAAAACATAACAAAGTTTCTCCGTAAGAAAAGAAACGACACTATTGAATGTACATTCGACATTATTACAATGTCGAATCCACAATCACAATAATTATAATATTTAGCTATTTTCTCAAAATATACTTATTATTTATGAATGTTTCCTTTTGACAGTTTCCATAGTTACCATCTTACGCATTTTCGTTTACGATCAGTTTCACGTGTCCTGTCGCGAATTTAACAATTTTACCCGTACCAAAAAGTGCTCAGCGCCGCTAAAGAAGTTTTTACTTCAAAATATTTTTTTGGTTCCATATTCTTCCCATAAAACCTCAAAACTTTAACTTTTATAGTCTTACCATGAAGTCTAACCGTTTATTACCATTTCGTATCACTCATTAAGCCTAGCCGGTATGTAATCCACTTAGAGCGTTCGATCTAATGTCGTAATGATCGTTAAAGTGCCAGTTAATAGTTTATTACTCGCTGACGTAACTTCATCATCTTCGGATGCTGTTACTATGTTGCCAATTAGTCCTTTCTCTTAACCGATTTGATTTTAGATTATGCTTGAAATGTTTTGAATACCTTATGTATGTATCGTCAAGTAGTCAAAATTATATATTATCATAAAAAAGAGCATTCTTAAATAGTTTTCACAATAAATAAAGGTCAATTATTGAAAAAAAATATTACCAGGGCCGTCTTTAACCTGTTGGAGGCTCTGGGCAATACTGGGCATTATTAGGATAATGGGGCCCCTATCGTAGTCAGTAATTAAGGTTCGAATTCTTCGAATTATATAAGTTTTCTGGTAATATATATTGGTTATCGTTTGGTGATCTGGCAGGAACTAGGCACTTGCCCAAAGTGCTCACTGGGAAAGAGGGGTCTGAAAATGACAGATCCTACACCTCGTACTACATACCTACTGTAAGAGTTTGGAGCTCGTCAGCGGTTGCTGCAGAGGGCTGAAGCTACGGCCTTCACAGTCTATTCAAGAGCTGGGACTGGCCAAGCAGAGGAAGAAAAAGAAGAACACGGAAATTGAAAAAAATAACCGTCATTATTGTAATGGACGCTTCATAGAAAAGATTTATAATTTGTATATTTTTTACTATAACAGATTCCCCTAAAAATACATATAACTGTATCATCTCAGTAGTTAAAACAAGTTCACGAAAACTCGCAACTAGATAGCCTACTCCTCAATAGTTCCGTTCAATAGTAGTATTGTTTCACAAATTACCGTACGATTCGCGCCTGCCTACTAACAATAGATAGTTACTAACCAATACTAACCCTTTCGTAACGGAGCCTGTTTCTGTGTGTTACGTATTGTAAGTACCCACGGACTTTCTATGCGTCATCCTAACAAGGTACCTTGCAATTTACCATAGTTAATACGTACTTACGATATAAGTAATACTTCCGCTCTAAAAGTCGTCACAACAAAGTAGAAAAAAATGTATTCTTTTTTAAAGTGAAAAATTCTTATGGGGGTAAATCAGTAAAGGGTAAACCGCTTCGTAACGTAACGCGTTACGGCGCCACTCTGGTAATTATGGAAACTGTCAAAAGGAAAAAATCATAAACAAAGTGCGTCTAATTAGATGGAACTATGGAAACTGTCAAAAGGAAACATTCATAAATGATAAGTGTATTTGGTTATAGAAAAAGCTAAATTTTATTATTATTGTGGTTTTGGATTCGACATTGCGATTATTAGTATTAAATGTCGTTTCTATTCTTACGGAGAAACTCAATTGTGTTTTAATTGAACTGTCGTCCAAATCACAAAAGAAAACACATCTTATAAGTTTTACGTCTGCCGGCACTCTCGGAGTGCCGTTTTTATTTATAGTAATTTAATAGTAAAGGGCATGCGACCACCTGATGGTAAGTGGTCACTGCAGCCCATGGAAGCCCGCATCCAACTTCAGAAAAAGAATCCTATTTGAGGTTGTATGGAGGTGCTTTGCTACTCATGAGGACTAAGCTGTTCTCCTCTAATAGAGTTTCTTCGGAGGACTAAGATGTTCTCAAATAGAGTTTCTTCGGTAGCCATACCTCCCCAGCCGAAACACAAGACATGAGGAACGTCCTACTTTATGACGGGTTAAGAGGCTGGCGGTAACCTCCCCGGGCGAGCTGACCTACCTCTATGACATTTATTTGTACAATAAAAGATGTATAATATAGACATCAGTGAACAGGTTGTGTGAACACAAGCATATTATATTATGTCTCCGTCTTCCGTACCACTTTGTTCTTCCTAGAACGCATAATGATCACAAAACCTAGATTTGTGCTCTGAAATGCACATTTTGTCGTAACCAAATGTAATCGAAATATTATTATTTGCATGTTACGTTGAAATCATTACTGATTCTATTATTGTGGTGCAGGTCTTACTATCAATAAAGAATAGGTAATAGTGAATGGTTAATGGCTTAAAATAGCCTTTACAAAATATGTTTTTTTAAAATTGGTACTACAATTTTTAGATTGCTTAAAACTATCTTTTGAATTGTGATTACAGAGAAAAATAAAGTTTCCTGTACTTTACAATACCCACCCTAAAGCTGTGTTTAGAGAAAATTTGTGTTATATATAAAGATGTGTTTTATAGAGCGCGCGATTATGATTGAAGACTGAAGCTAATGTAGATAGATAAAACAATTTTATTTTAAATATATTGTAAGTATGCATTTAATCGGTAATTTATGGTTAATTAATAAACATTAAAATCCCTTCAAATAACATTGCTCAGTCATAACCCTTCCTTCCTTTCAGCCCTTAGTAGTCCACTGCTGGACATGGGCCTCCCCTAATCGAAGCCACTCCACCCGGTCCTGGGCCCTGTGAATCCAACATAATAATTAATAATTATTATTATTATTCATAACCCACCTACGTTTGTACAATTATAGTATCGTTTATGATAATTACAGCTCTTGAAGCGTAATTTAATTGAGTTTTTGCTACTATATCCTAACCATGTACCTATCAATCGATCACTCACCGTAGTAACCTGACATTTACTGTAAATAATCGCCTTTGGCATTGTGCAAGTGTAAAGCATAATGATGCTTCTAAAACTGGTATCAACATATTGATTGGAATGACATTCCATCTATCTTTCTTGTGAAATCTTCTGCTGATCAGAAGGTAACTCTGATCAACAACTCGTGGTTTTGGACTTTCGAGTGGATTGGGTCTCCAGTCAATACACTCTATCAAAATAAGGGAGTTTTTTCCGCCCGCCTTTTCCTCACAGTCTACGTTGTGTCTATTACGATAATGCTATACTGGTATTTTTATGTATGCCGTTCATTAAGTTTTATTAAATTTTTATTTTATTATGTAGTTTTTTTGGGTTCTTGAAACAAAACGGTTTCCCAGTTTGTTTGTGTGTTCCCTGTGTTTTCAAGTTAACTGATCTTAACAAAAAATCATAATAATAATATGTAAATTTTATATCTTTCATTTACAATATGAATTATTATTATTTGTTTCTGTCAATTCGATATAAAAGTGAGGTATATGAGGTACGAAGAATTTTTAAAACGTGTTGTAAAATCGGCAGATGTTTACCATAAAAACCCACGTTTCGCCAGCGGGAAATAAATTCCAGTTTATGCAACTTAGCACTTTTGCCGATATATTTTTATTGATATTTTGGCAAAATTCTCAACAGTAGGTAGGTGAGCCCTTTCACTCTCTCTTTAAGCTTTATACCTACGACTACGCTCGTGGTACCTACTTAGCTACATTATAAAAAATATTATATAAATTATATAATTAAATTAAAAATTAATTAAAATTAATTAAAAAAATATTATATAATAAATTATAAAAAACTTCTAACAATAATAAAATCAACTTGAAATTGTGTGTGGACTGATAAAATTTCAAAAGTACCTACAGTTGAAAGAAAAAATAAAAACACCATTTAATACGCGTTGTTAATTACGTTAAGATAGGAGACTACTTCTACTTTAATTGAACAAATATAGTTTAAGCTTTGAGGATTTAAAAAGTTCAACGGTCAAAGACGTTTATGTCAGATTCACATTACTACTGTGTCGATTTCATATCAGGCTTTAGATTCGATCAATCGATCATAATCCGTCACATCTCAATCCATTATCGAGATATCTCGATTCCCATCTCCAGTTTGATAGATTCTCGAAATGTACAGTCCACGGCATACTAATAGTTCAATTGCAATTGACTGACAAGTGAAGATTTTAACCACCTTAAATAGGTGACTGTTCCACACCATCCTATTGCAACAGCTGGTCACCTCATTCACTTTCATTGCTACGTAGACACATTTTTGTGTGTGAGTGAAAACCCAATTAAAAATTATAAACTTGTTCCTTGTGAAATAGTTTTGACTACCAACCACGTTTTATTTGACCACCAACACGTTTTATTTTTTTGTATATATCAAGCGGTGATAGTCCCGTGGCTTAAAATTCGACCTCGAATCGAGGGGTCTAGGTTCGAATTCCAGTGGCACGCACCAATGACTGCACCTGCTGTTACGGTGAAGGAAAACATCGTGAGGAAACCTGCATGCCTGAGTTCACAAACATGTTCTCAAAGGCATGTGAAGCCTACCAACCCGCAGCAGGCCAGCGTGGTGGACTACGGCCTACTCCTCTCATTGCGAAAGGAGACCCGACCCCGTAGTGAGTCATTAATGGGTTACTGACTGACGTTTTATATGTAGCGGACAGTACCGTTGCAAGTGGTCAGTGCATTCACTTTCATTCTTACGCAACGTCGGCCGACATTCTGAACTTGGTTCGGTGCTGTTAAGCAGTATTGTTTCCACATTTGTGTGTATTTGTTTGTGTGTGTGTGTGTTTGTGTGTGTATGTGTGTGTGTGTGTTTGTCAACCAGAATCGAACTCACGACTTTACAAATAGTAATTGCTAAATAATCATTAGACAACCAAGACCACACTAAAAATTTAAATAAGTAAATAAATAACGCGTCACACTCACAGCCCCACAACAGGATTCCCTGCGTCGTGGGTACCATGGATACACATAAGTCAAGACACACACACCTAGACCTGAAACAGAAATTAAATCTTATCTTTCAAATATCTGCTCTGCCAGGAATCGAACCCAAGACACCAGGATCCAGTGTCGGTCATCGGTGTTTTTACTACGACCTCGTTACGACATCTAAGTGGCAAAAAGCTACCAAGATATTACTATCTCACGACTCTTATCGATTGAGCTGATCTATCGTTTCCTAAAGTTACTGTAATGATCAGTATCTTGTTATTTGAACTAGAACAATTGTATCTGATTGCATTCAATGGTTACTTGTAGGTAATTTGTTTATGAAATTTTAATAGGAATTTTTATGGACGGAACCATGCGCTATCTCTAATACCTTTAGGTATCTATTAGTGAAATTTGGATTGTATAGTACACCTAGATAATATAATATCTATACTAGGTATAACAGTCAAAGCGATTGAAAAAGTTAAACAACGTCGGAAGCGGTCAGTGCCTTAATTGGTGACCACTAGTGGCAAATTAAATGCGCACTTCAGTGCTTCGGAGGACACGTTAAGTCGTCGCTTCCGGTTATTACCCATACGATAGCAGCCGATAAACCTTGGCGGAGGACCTATGGGCGGTCTGAAAACATCCGACACGGGTTGGCAACTAATCCGTTTCTTCACTAATCCGTAACACTTAAATTTCAATACAGTATACTTGCCAGTAACCCATTAATGACCCACTACAGGGTCGGGTCTCCTTCTCGTAATGAGAGGGATGTAGGCCTTAGTCCACCACGCTGGCCTACTGCGGGTTGGTGGACTGTATACTTAACTACGTAATATACCCAGTCAAAAAACTATTTGAATCCGAGTAACGCCACAGGGTAGGCTAGTCAAATTATAAATACGAAAATTCGTATACCAAAGCCGTCCCCATAAATTAAGCAGCGTAATGCGTTCTACAGATGATCTACTGTTTATACCCTCGTGAAATATGGTTATTATTACCCCCAAATTATAATGTCGTACACCTTTACCAAACGAAACGGCAGAATTAGTATGTTTCTTATGTAACTTAGGTACTGTAATTTCGTAGACGAAGGATTTATGTGAGATAACATTACAAATACCTACCTATGCCAAAATTGGCCAAATATATTGATCTAATTGTATTTTTGTTACATCTTCTGTACAGATTTTTTTATAGCAAGAAACGATTATAAATTATGAATTATGTTGAACGTCGAATCAAATGATACAATATAATCAAAGCCGTTATAGACCACAAAGACAAAGACAAAGACAAAACGTTTATTTGCACAAATAGGTATAAAGTTGTTACAAATTATTTAGATCAATCTATATTTACCATTTTTAGGTATGCAAATATAAAGTTAAAGACCAATTGATAAGAACTTGATGTCATACTTGAGAGGTAGAGGTTTAAACCTTAGTGGCTTTCTCTCAGTTATGTGCGTTTTATAATTATAATACATATATCAATTTCAAATCAATAGCGGTGATAGCCCAGTGATAGCGGTGATAGCCCAGTGGCTTAGAATTCGACCTCGAATCGAGGGGTCCGGGTTCGAATCCCAGTGGCACGCACCAATGACTTTGTAAAAAAAAGTTATGTGCGCTTTATAAGATTAAATATCACCTGCTGTTACGGTGAAGGAAAACATCGTGTGGAAACCTGGATGCCTGAGAGTTCACAAAAAATATTCTCAAAGGTATGTGAAGTCCACCAACCCGCAGTAGGCCAGCGTGGTGGACTAAGGCCTACATCCCTCTCATTACGAGAAGGAGACCCGACCTTGTAGTGGGTCATTAATGGGTTACTGGCGATATATCAATTTACAAGTAACTACAGAGTATTTTCTCCTTTCACAATAGAAGAATGTAATGTGATTTGGGTTGATGACTTCACATGCTTTTGACAACACTATGGAGAACTCAGGCATTCTCAGGCAGGTTTCCTTCCGATGTTTTCTTTCACCAGCAGTGACATTTAATCGTAAAAAGCACAAATAACTTTATAGGAAACTACAGGTGACAGTGGTATACGAACCCAAGCCATTCGAATAAGAGGCCGAAGCCACAACAGTCTATCACTATTCAGCTATGCTACAAACTTTGAATATTCCGCTCTACTTCGCTATAGAATCGGCAACATACGAGTATTTGCACAATACACGCTAATTCCTACAGCCAATAACCGCCATCAGTCAGTCGGATATTATAATATATTACATCAGTTGGTCGCGATATTAAGAGGAGGCTGCGGAGAGTAACTCAAATGATTACGCAGATTTATGGGCCGCTGCGACGCGACCGGGATATCGGCACGCCCCCCGACGTTGCTTGAGAACGTTTGCTGATTTGTGGATTATTTTTCGAAGGACTGCTGTAGTTGTTGCGTGGATAAGGAAGACAACTAAACTGTGACTAAAACATCGTGAGGAAATAAGGAATTCTCCTTTTCAAAGGCCATGCGAAGTCCACAAACTCGGCGAAGATTCAGGCATTAGGAAAGCAGATCTGAACCTGCGGAGGATCGAACGGATTGCATACAAAATATTCGAAGTATTGGGACAATACCAACAATTAAGAAAGTTTCTCGAATAGCGACCTGTTCTGACTATTGTCAGAATATTTATACAGGCTGGCGTTTGACTAGGTGGATGGATGACCTTGTAGAAAACAGCGAAAAGCCTAAGATGTTGACTAGGAGAGAGTTATCCAAAAGCAAATTTCTATAAGCTTATGGTTAGATGTTCGGATGAATTACGCAATGAGTGACGCAGTTTTAGTATTAAGGCGGAGTAACTCAAATGATTAGCCAGATTTATGTGCCGCTGTGACGCGACGTTGCTTAAGAACGTTCGGTGATTTGTGAGTTGTTTACGCTGAGTGACATACGCGGTTTTTACTACACAAATTTCAGGTTTCCTTGTTTCACAGTAGCAGTCGAACTACTTTTACTGGTCTGCTCACAGTAATCTGTGATAGCATTGTTATAGATGGGCGCACACTCACGCAGCTTGCGTAGACTGGCGATCGAAGAAGTTAAGTAGCGGCGCGGTCACTTCTTGAGTGGTTGATTGCTAGTTGCCAGGAACATATTTCGTCCTTGGGATCGCATGTTAGGCCATCGATCCTGGTTACTATCAATAAATAGCTGTCGTTAAGCATCATCAAAACGTTACCATATACGCAGTTGACTAACATTTTCAGTATTAAGGCTGCAGAGTAACTCATATGATTACGCAGATTTATGGGCCGCTGCGACGCGACCGGGATATCGGCACGCCCCCCGACGTTGCTTGAGAACGTTTGCTGATTTGTGGCTTGTTTACGCTGAGTGACATGGTTTAGTAATACGTGATAGCATAAATGGAAAAAAATAACATTATATCTCTTTATAATATTTGAGAAAATTGGTATGCAAACCGCCTTTTGTTTAGTGATCATAGCAGCATGAAACATGAAATCTCTGTTTTTTATTTTGTAGATGAATCTCTGAAATTAAATTTATAAAATGACATAATTTTTCAAGATAATATTATTTTTTTTATAATTCCAACATAGTGACCGGTGGAAGTATGAATAGTCTTTATAAGATAGAGTCGTTAGAAACTAAAAGAATTTCGTCAGACCACATTTAAGTTTGAAAGATACGAAAGATACGATACCTACTGAAACCCTCGCATGGAGCATGTGAAAAAACTCATCTGCTAAAAGCATCTAAACGGCACTGCAGTCAGCTAATTAGCGTATAATATTTAAGCCAGCAGCCGAAACGTTAAGCAAAATTTATACCAAGACAATATTAGAAGAGAGAAATGAGCGGAGCGAATGCAATAACAATAAATAGCAATAAATAAAAGGATTCAGTCGTTGCTTGTATTGTATGATACTAATCCCAGCGAACAGGGGTGGCGTGGAGCGGTAGTGGTGTTTGTTTAACGAATCTGAGTCGTTGGCGGTTTATTTGCGGTTTGATCAAAGCTATTGAAGTGTAGTCTTAAAGTCTGGTTTTTGGATTTAGTTTACTGAAGTTGAAGCATCTTAAGTTTATCAATGTAATATTAAATTTTTATAAACTCTTTTTCTTCTAACAAATGTGTAAAATACATGAAATCTTAGTTTAAAGCCTAATGTGAACGATACCAATGCAAGAAATATCGTAACCAACGTAGCTTAAGGAACATACCCATTGTTGTATGGTATTACCAACAAAGATTTCAATGATTTTTTCTTGTTAATTGTACTGAAACGCGATTAAAAACAACCAAAGCTTAAATTCCCAAAATTATTACTAGGTATATCAATTTCCGAAATTTAAACTTTGTTATACGTGTATTATACCTACCCAATTAAGATTTTTATGCTTTTGTCCTTTTTATTGTACTCAATTTCATTTAAAACAACTAAAGCTTAAATTCCCAAAAAAAATCAATTTCAATTTCCAAAATTCTCTCAAAATATCGAACCGTCTCCACACCCCTGTTCGCCGCAGAACTAATCCAAGGCAACGCCGACTGTTACGGCGATTACTTTAATTGGCTCAATCTCCATTCAAAACCACCTCGGGGGGTCACCCCCTGGATTTATGGCGAAAGGGTAAGGCGCCTGATCCCTGTTTATGAAGGAACGTTCAGAAAAAACCAGAGATGGAAAAACGCAGATAGTTTCAGAACGTTTTCAGTTAAGGTGGATTTGCGGAGTATTTATTTGTCTTTAGCTCATTAATGACCCACTGCAGGGTCGGGTCTCCTTTCATAATGAGATTGATGTAAGCCATAGTCCACCACGCTGGCCTAGTGCGGGTTGGTGGACTTCACATGCCTTTGAGATCATAATGGAAAATTCTCAGCAATGCGAATTTCCTCACAATAATTTCCATCACTGTTTTATTATTAATATCCAAAAGTGCTCGTTACTTCTGAAGTCCACTACAAAATTGAATTTCTTATAGAACAGCAAGGGCGGCGGTTACCTCCTCCAAGTCACCATAAAAATCGTTGTGGCTTATTCACAAATGAAGGAGTCCGTATCCCCTTCAAAAATCTTTGCGGCTTATTCACAAATGCCCCTTCAAAAATCCTTGTGGCTTATTCACAAATGAAGGAGGTCGTACCTCGTAAGAGAAGTTGTCGACCCGGCGACCTGTCCACTTCATCACCCTCCGTGTTTTCATTAGTTAGCTTTAACGTATGACGCGGCTGGGGACTAAATCTTCATTTTTGACGTCCCATGGGTGCGTGCGGCGTTAGAGCGGCTAGATGAGCCAATAGCTGATGAGGCCAAGTTGTACTCTTGTGAGCGTGGTTGTGAACTTAATCATACCCATCTGTTGTTGTATGCACTTAACAAGATAGCTAAAATGATCTTGAATAATTTAATTTCGATTGCTTGAAAGAGTTTTCATTTAAAACCAAAAAATGTTGTTGCATTTTCTTTAGTATTAATAGATAAGAGACATTCTTACTCTACATTTTCGTGATTTTGCGTGACATTTTCCAAAGTTTAAACATCTTACTTTAACGCTATCAATTAACTTTTCTAAACGTGGTTCTGCCAAATTCCAGTGATACATAAAAAATACTTATATGCAAATCGAGGTAAACTACTTACATCTACTTATCTGTACAAATTTTTGCCATAATCGTTTCAAGATTTTTTTGCGTAAAAATGTTCTGCCATCCATCCCTATAACCTATCGTGTTTATACTACTAGTAATCTTAGCATCCTAAATTAATGCAGTGTCGCTTCCAGATCTCAGCTACATCTCTGGACCATGTCTCGTCGCAGCGAGAGGACAGCACTAATGTTGATATATCGGCCGGAGTTCGGACGGACGCGAGTTTTGTACCGACATGTTAAATAATAAGGCTTTGCGCGCTTACGTAGACAAACCGCCCAGGAACTGAGGTGTTTCACCCGGGATTTGGTGCCCAAGCCGGATTTAGATGGATGTGTGAATTTTTAACTCTATTTCTTAGCAAACAATGACACGTACAGTTGTAGGTACCTACTGCTGCTATAAAGCTGGGTGTTTGAATTTCTGACTTGGTCGTTTGTGATAAAAAGCTATTCAAAATAGGTATAATTATGTCTTAGATACGTTATCTGAGACGAACAGCTTAGTCTTCATGACAAGCAACGCACTGACATAGCATTTAGATGGAAAGATTCCCATAACATAAATCAACATAAAATATATTTGTGTGGCTGCTGTTTTTCTACGTCTCATTTTTTCATTGTTTATGAGTAGCAAACATGATCTTGTTCATTCATGAAGTGTTCACTGCAGCCCAGGGAAACCCACTTCTAACCTCAAATAGAAGAGAAATCCTATCTGAGATCGCCTCAAATAGAGTTTCTCCGGACTACGCCTCAGTGTCTAACCAACGGAAACACTGTGAGCTTATGAATAAGACTCTCAGTGAAGGACGTATCAGCGCCGTAGGCCATCACTAGCAATACACCTATTGAGCCTATATTA
Organism: Erynnis tages; assembly: GCA_905147235.1. NCBI lineage: Eukaryota > Metazoa > Arthropoda > Insecta > Lepidoptera > Hesperiidae > Erynnis > Erynnis tages. The sequence goes on from LR990074.1 coordinate 13,129,138, forward strand.
GTAGGTATTAGTAGAGACATGAAATTTGTCCCCACTTTACAAACTTGGTCGTCGACTAACCTACTACTAGCAAACAAAAAAAAGATAAAACTAGCAGGACGTATCAACGCCATAGGTCATCACTATCAACACTCCTATTAAACCTATATTAGTAGATATTAGTCCGGACCTGAAATTTGTCCTTGTGTCACTTCACAAACTAGGTCATCACTACTAGTAAAAAAAACAAGATATTACTAGCAGACGATAGTGATTACAGCATCGTATCGTGAGGGATTGCCGGACGGGGCAAATATGAAGTAATGCCTAACCTACATAAGACTAAACCCTCTCGTGATGCCAGGATATAAATTATTTGTGAACGAGATTGGCCACTCACAATCGATCTGCGAGGGTGTTTGCTCTACCTAAATATTTACATTTTTTTTTAAACATGACCCCTGAAGTAGGAGCAGCATATTATTTGAAATACATAAAATTGTATGCTGACCGCATATGCGTACCGTCATAGTATTTGTAAATTAAAGTGTGCCATTAGTATGGGAAAATGCTGCACATACATAATTATGAAATACTAATGACTGAAGTTTATCATATGAATACTTTGATAGTGTTTATGCTTACGGCACTTATGTTATGTAAGTGGTCTTAGAGTCCATGAAATATTATTCACTTATGAGTAAAACTAAAGGACGAGAAAATGTAACGAATAAAAGCTATTTTTTAGTTTGGGCATATGAGATACTTAATATAAAATTAAATTATGACTAACATTTTCTGGGCGCAGGTGGCTGTCGCGTCCTTTTGTTACTTTTATTTAGTCTACTAGATCCTGAGAACTTCCACAAAAGCTGTGTGTAAGTAGAGCTCACTCCGTTTTCACACACGCGTTAAGCCCCGATAATTTCCAAGGGGCAGACAAGTTAGCGGCTGAAATATTGCCGATCACCATCGCGCCACACTCTTACACTCGCACTCTTCGTATACGTACTCCACAAGCTCTGAACAAGGCCTGATAGAAAATTACGAAGACATAAACGAAAATTTCAGAAATTAACTCCCTGGGTTAACTCCCTGGGTATGCAGCGGTGATAGCCCAGTGGCATAGAATTCGACCTCGAATCGAGGGGTCCGGGTTCGAATCCCAGCGGCACGCACCAATGACTTTGTAATAAAAGTTATGTGCGATTTATAAAAATAAATATCACCTGCTGTTACGGTGAAGGAAAACATCGTGAGGAAACCTGCATGCCTGAGAGTTCATAAAAAAAATGTTCTCAAAGGCATGTTCGTCCACCAACCCGCAGTAGTAGTGCGTGGTGGACGGCGGCCTACATCCCTATCATTGTGAGAGGAGACCTGACCCTGTAAAGGGTCATTAATGGGTACTGACAACTCCCTGGGAGGAACAGGAATGGTTCTCTTATCTGCTAAATTCATCTCAGTGCAGCTCATAAGTGACCCGCCGCAGGGTCGGGTCTCCAGTCACGAAGAGAAGGATGTTAGGTAATTACGCTAACCAATAGCGAATTGGTGGACGTCACGTGTCTTTGAGAACATTATGGAGAATTTTAAGGAAGGTATATATAGGTCTTCTCACGACCCAAGTGGATCAGTGGTTAAGACACCGGTGCGCTGCACGAAAGGTCCTGGGTTCGATTCCCAGCAGAGCAGAGATTTGAATGATGAATTTGAATTTCTGTTTCTGGTCTGGGTGTGTTGTGTTGTTGTCTTGTGTGTGTCCATGGCACCCACGACACAGGGAATCCTAGTGTGGGGCTATGAGTGTGAAGCGTTATTATTACTATTTATTATTTTCCTTCGCACTGTGCCTTCACCGTGCCTTCACAGTTCAAGCACGCATTTATTTTCTAAACACACTTAAAAAGTGCCGCTGAGATTTGAACCCGGTCCTTTCGAGTGAAAAGTCGACTTCTTGACCACTGCGCTATCACTGCTTTTAAAGTGTCCATATTTCGTAATTATCTATTGCCATTACCTAAATATTAAGGGCATTATATGCCGAAAGGCACATTATACAATACAGGACTATTTTAATGATAAGAAAGCATGGGGTTGAATAAGCTTCACCTGGCTATTTCTATACCCCATGTATAATTTAAGAAATTGTGAGCAGATGACAGTAGACTGATACTGACACACGCGATTGCTGTCACGCGTGCTCATTTGTTGGTCGAAAATCATAATGCAATATAATTAGTTCATAATTGATTTTAAAAGAGTGCCGGGAGTTTTTTTCCGCCCGCTTTTTTCTCCTGGTTAGCCTGAGGGGCATTCTATCATGTATGACGTTCATTAAGTGTATGCAACTCGTACCTGACAATGAATAAAAGACTTAGATTTTGATTTTTGATTTTAAATTTTGCTACTCATGAAATTCAAAAATAACTAAGATAATATTCTGATGAGAATCACTGCAAGTTACAAAAACTATTTTGGTGGCGTGGTCACGGTTAAATCAGATTTGGTTAACACTTGATGTAGGGCTCCCCGAGGGCGCCGCCCTAGCCTCGTGAGGGGCGGGCAGTGTTACTAGCGCTACTTGTGCATGCAGTGCCATAGTGAACAGAATTTTATATTATTTGTTTAAAACGGTTAGAGATTTTGCAAGTTTTAAAATATCTACTGTGATTGTGTTATTAGTAATAACTTATTACAGTCATAATGCTTGTACTGTGATAAGATTGTGTTATTTTTTGTATGGACAGAATAAACATTTTTCTATTCTATTATTCTAATCTATTGGCAACTCTCCTGTAAATAAACTGTTTTCTTTACATTACAGTTTTTTTCAACAATTGTAAGTTCAACTGTGTTCTTTTTAGGGTCATTTTGGGTCAACTTTGAACCATGTTTAAACTTTTATTTTCAAAATTTATTTTTTATTTTTTAATAATTATATTTAATAATATTTTTACGACTACAAATTGCCGTATTATGATTTTGTCTGACAATTTTTCAATGAAATAAAAAACGAAAAAATTTAATACATTCTTATTTTTGTTTCAAGTTACCATAAGGAGTCAAAGTTACACAAGTTGGACTGTATAAAAGCTCAAATATTAAACGAAAAAAAAATCCATTTTTCATTCCGGAAACCTTATTATATTTAAACATACATCTTACAAAATCCCGTAAAATCTTACACTATATTTCGGGAGAGTGTTTAAGATATTTCGCATTCCCAATCACAGTACACACGTTAAACCCAACCGAGATGTTAATCCCGAGCCATCCTCACTATAAATCCTTCATCCCGAATGAAGTCTCGATCTGAGGCTGCTCGCTCCCACTGCTTCGCGCTGACAGATCCCTAATTAACACAAATTTGCGAAAACCATCCTTATCACCATTGCGATAGAGTCGAGTTTCGTTCAGCGGGGTCGACATTTCTTAGGAGATAGGTTTAAAAGGTATGACAATAAGGTTTATGGTAAATAGTTTCGTATTCTGAGTAAGATAACGTTGAAATCTATTCTGATTAACATATCTTCGTAAATGGGATAATAATATACGAACATTAGACTTTTATTTATCTTAAAAATTCGCATATCTACTCTATGTAGAGATACATAGTGTTAATAATGTTAGCGGATTTATGTTGTGGATTTGATTATTCAAATAAGTAGGTACCTAGAAAATAAAAGTCGCAAATTATTTGCAGGTCGACGACCGAAACACATGATGCAAAATTCAAAGGGCGCTGTCCTAATTGAAATACGCAAAATTTGCGTGAGACATGCATAGAGGTATACTAGAGTAGGGGAGACATACGGCTGACTGTAAGTGGGAATGTTCGACACTTAAAAAGAGATATAAGATTATGGTACCCTATCTGTCTCTCTAGTAACACATTAAAGAACTTGACCTACCTAATAACTTGAATACCTAAAATTGTTTCTCGCTAATTACACATGCGCGAGAAGAGAGAGATAGAGAAGGTACCGCAATCTTCTCTCTCTTTTTAACCGAAGGACAGTTGGGAGCCTGGCTTCCCTGCTCTATGTACATATAATACCTCTATGGCGATACGGCAATTACGACACGGGGTTAGGCATAAAGATTGTGTTTGAGAGATTCATAAACTGAATGTCATAAATAACAATCGTAGACCCAATAAACACAATACAATGTATGCCCCGTAAAGCACTAGTTATAACGTAAGCAAATCCACTAAAATTTACGTTACGTGCGCAGTTACGCCATCTATCCATCGACGGTGTACATTACCCGATGTTTCCACCATCGCTTGATAGATGTCGGTACAAACGAACAGATTTATCACCTGACGATGTTTTTATATAGCGCTCTGATGCGTTAGAGTACTCAGGTGTGTATCTTAGTAATAACGAAATGGGTGGTCTAACATGTATAATGAGTAATGCTATGGTGTGAACGATTGTGTGTTGTGTTATTGAGAGTTATAGGTTGCTGCTCCTCTTTCCGTTATCTCTCTCGACTCGCAAGAGAAGGATGTCTTCGTTCACCATGCAAGCCTAGTGCAAATAGCGTAATTATTTGAAAGCCGATAGACCAATGGCTATGAATTTTGTGTCTTCCTCTTACATAACTGATGTGCGCTTTATAAATTGTTTGGCAAGTGACCTATTGTAGGCTCGAGTCTCCTCTCGCAATGAGAAGGATGTAGGCCTTAGTCCATCACTCTGGCTTAATACGGGTTGGTGGAGTTCACACGCCTTTAAGAATGTTATGGAAAACTCAAGCATGCGGGTTACCTCACGATGTTTTCCTTCGCCGTTACAGCAGGTGATGTATAATTAAATACAACGCACATAACCTTTTAAGTAGGCCTTTGGTGCGTGCTATTAGGATTCAAACCCGAGACGAGTAAGAGGCCGAATTTTTTGCCACTGGGCTATCATCGCAGCAAGATACTAAAAATCACAAAATCGGAAATTTTACCGAAATCATTTGTGTTAGCGTGTCTACTACATTAATTGGTCAAAAATCCCGATAAATCGATTCTACGGTGTTCAAAGTGTTGTCATATTGCAATGTTTTCTCTTGCGATTTTCTACTAAACTCATTATAGTTGTTCTATCGTCGAAAATAATAAAAGTTTTACAAGGCGGTTATTAATTCGAGACGTAAGCACCGATGTCTGTATAATACGGACTGCACAATATTTTCATATGTTGGTCTTAACGACTCGAAAGGTTATTGGAAATTTCATAGGCGTATGCATTTACGTTTGTATGTAGGTATGTACATATGTATGCAGATATGTTTGCCCTCGCATATCTCTCTGAACCTCAAAAAATGGTAAGCCAATAATTGTATGTGACTAGAAACACACGTCTTTAAGAATGTTATGGAAAACTCAAGCATGCATTCGCCGTTACAGCAGGTGATGTATAATTAAATACAACGCACATAACCTTTTAAGTAGGCCTTTGGTGCTAGCTATTAGGATTCAAACCCGAGCCGAGAGAGGCCGAATTTTTTGCCACTGGGCTATCATCGCAGCAAGATACTAAAAATCACAAAATCGGAAATTTTACCGAAATCATTTGTGTTAGCGTGTCTACTACATTAATTGGTCAAAAATCCCAATAAATCGATTCTACGGTGTTCAAAGTGTTGTCAAATTGCAATGCTTTCTCTTGCGATTTTCTACTAAATTCATTATAGTTGTTCCATCGCCAAATAGCAAAAGTTTTACGAGTGCATAATCAAAACAACTTCAGTTCTATCAACTAAATTTACAGCCAAGATCGTCAATTACAGTATTCTATCAACCCGCGGCTGCTATCGGCAAAGTTAACCCAACCCCGCGCAAAATGTTAATAATAATATATCTTTGTAATTTATTCGTTCTACGCGTCGCGACGTTTGTTCGTACTTTGCGATCGGCGCAACACCGATAACTTTGCGTACATCATACACAACGAAGTTTAATGTTTTAAATTATCGGTTTTGTGATTTAAACTTGTGATCGGTATTGATTTTACGGAGCAGTTGTAACGCATTTTGAAGCTAATACTGAAAGTAGGTTAAACCTTTATTCGGATTAAAAAAGCAGTGTTAAAAATGTACGAAAATATAGTAAATTGATTAGTTCTAAAATGATAAAACAAACAACAACCTCTTTTTATCTCGCTAAAAACATTGTACCATCGTCGATAGTCACGTTCAACCCCAAACGAGTGTTTTGGGTACAAAAATCCCTAACGTCGATCTAGCTGCCAGAGATTTGACGCCACTGGTAGCGAATCGTAAATTACCATTATCTACAAACGCACGGTGCTAGTATTTATTATTTATGGGTCGGATCGACTCGCCTCGGGCTCACGGGCTTTTTCGACCCTCCAGCGCGCACACGGTTGATTCGCTTTGTGCTACCCCTGTAATAGACTGTAATGATGGACTGTTAATTGATCCTTTTTGTTTTTGTTTAGCCAAGTGGTTGCATTTTATGAGGGTCCTTTGATGTTGTTCTTTGTGGTTTTTTATAAGTAGGTAGGTTTTTATAAGTTAAGTAGGTAATTATGTATTTTAAAGGCAACTACAGAGTGTGTTGATTGAAGATGACCATATACGATATGTGTGTGCAAGAAAACACACTCTGAGAGCAGTAACATAAATTAAAAATCGTCAGACGTTGGTCACTAAAGGGTTGCAGATAGAATTAGATAAAAATATAGAAGAATAGGTATTTTCTCATAAGGAGACAAAGCGATAGGCGGGCCACCTGATGGTAGGTGACCACCATCAATTAACACGAGCAACACCAAAGGAGTCGCCATGCAGTCCCTTGCCGGCTTTGAAGGAGAGCTCTTTTGACGCCCTCTTTGAAGGACCCCATGTCATAGTCCCAGTACTTACCTAAACCAGCCGGAATGTTTTCTACAAAGAATCGCCAAAAATAGCCGTACCTATACTAATACTTCACGCTTGTCAGTAACCCATTAATGACCCACTACAGGGTCGGGTCTCCTCTCACAATGAGAGGGATGTAGGCCTTAGTCCACCACGCTGGCCTACTGCGGGTTGGTGGACTTCACATGCCTTTGAGAACATTTTTTTTTGTGAACTCTCAGGCATGCAGGTTTCCTCACGATGTTTTCCTTCACCGTAACAGCAGGTGATATTTAATTTTATAAATCGCACATAACTTTTTTACAAAGTCATTGGTGCGTGCCACTGGGATTCGAACCCGGACCCCTCGATTCGAGGTCGAATTCTAAACCACTGGGCTATCACCGCTTGTGTAGTTAAGGTAACTAATAGATTTAATAATACTAACCACTCAACTTAACACTGGAATTTGTCATGAACACACTGTTCAATGTTCATGTTTTTGTATTGTACAAGAACACACTCACACAGACTACAGTCTATAACATAGCGGCATACAGATAGTCGAAAATCTGTGTGAAGTAATGCTTTTATCAGTCGCAAATTTATCTCAAAACCCCCCAAGTTTAAAGAAAACCCAGTACTTACCCCCTCCCGGTCCAAATTGTTCTCGCATTAGATTTATCGGCGCTCACGACGAAACATCGCAACAAAGGCAGTGCCTCATTCGTTGACAGCTTTATGATCCTAACAGTTTTTGCTAACAGCCACCCCCGCCCACCCCTAGTGTATTTATGGCTCAAGTTTTATTAATTAGCCATTTTCGAAAGATGGCCCGATGTGAATTATGTCCCTGTGTTGATCCGTAATTCGGAGTCGTCTTTGCGTACCTATACGTGACTAATGGAATTAACGAAAAACTTGTTCTGCTTGTAATTTATGATTCATTTATCATTATTTCATTGCATATTAAATAGCAATTGTTTTTTGTATACAAGCAAACATTTTTAAATGTCTAGATCTAGATATTATTATTATCATAAATGGGAGAACTTAAATTAGTCTCATATTATTTTTAAGCCACTTTTATTTTGCCGGGCACTGCTTTGACACATACTCGTATTTTTCCCAAGTGTTCGAGCGATTTTTTTCAATGGTGTCTTAAAAACGCTTGGGCTCCTTTTTTATTTTTAAAAACGCTTAAATAGTTGAGCCCACTTTTACTTTTTAGTAGTATCGTCTATTGTTATTAGTAAGTATTATAATTTTATTATCATAGCTCACCCCGCGAGGTACCTTGCTGCCGCCGTTTTAACCCGGCGTGAAGCTGTACTTTCTTGCTCGGCTCAGGATTATGTGAAGCGAACATCTTAGATTTTAGTCCTCATAATTGTTAGCAAAATACCGATGAAAAACCTCATAAAGTCCGAAACACAAGCCACGAGGAACATGCTAGGTATTGTCAGTAACCCATTAATGACCCACTACACTCGGGTCTCCTCTCACAATGAGAGGGATGTAGGCCGCCGTCCACCACGCTGGCCTACTGCGGGTTGGTGGACTTCACGTGCCTTTGAGAACATTTTGTTTTGTGAACTCTCAGGCATGCAGGTTTCCTCACGATGTTTTCCTTCACCGTAACAGCAGGTGATATTTAATTTTATAAATCGCACATAACTTTTTTTTTATTACAAAGTCATTGGGATTCGAACCCGGACCCCTCGATTCGAGGTCGAATTCTAAGCCACTGGGCTATCACCGCTTTCATGCTTGGTATACCTGGTAGGTATTTCAAAAGAAACAACTTTATCAATAAATAACACATAAAATCGAGGGTCACGCACCACCAGTGACATCTAGTAATGAATGGGCGACAGAGACGTGAGAGTCACCAGCGATATTACCGCAATAAGATAGCGATATTAACGCAATAAGATAACGAAGCCTGACGGAAGCACTTCCGCTGTTCATCATCCGAGGATGAAGATGAAGATCCGTTTTGTAATCAATTGCAAACTTTTCTAAATTACCGAAGGCCAAGTCGACTTTCACAATTGAATCATAATCGTGTCATAATGGTTTCATTCTGACTACATAATTGTCATGTAATCAATGGAGTTATAAGAAAAGAAAAGAATACGTTTATTGTTGACTGTTACATGACAAAAATTATAATAAGCTTAGAACAGTCTACCCTAGTGATATTCAGCATCTAACTCTAGTTAACACTAACACTAGTTAGATGCTGAATATCACTTAAGTGTTTCAGCTGGCCTGATTCTCTATGACCATTCGCACTCGTATCGTGGCAATGTCGTCTTACCCGTGATAAAAAGTCAAAAAAGGCTTAAAAGTCAAATACCGTGACAATCTATTGTGCCTTATAGAATAGAAATAGGTTCCTTGTCGGGCCGAGTTCATGAAATGACGTACGGTTTGATGTCACACGATAATATTGACACGAAATCTTTTGGGTCATACAGAATCAGGCTCCAGATCAATTGATCACGCCATCTATGATAAATAAAGCGAACTACGTACTATGGTCATGAGGTCTTGGAACATGTGAAAGTATTCATTATGCTTCTTTCGGTTTTGATTACTTTCAAAATAACGATTAATGCTTGTTTATTTTCTGTACTTGAATTTACTAATATAATATTAGATGGTCTTTACATTTTAAATATTAATTGAATGCACTTAATCTTTTAAGTCGGATCGATAAAAGCCCGCCATCTATGCCATCATACAAGAACTACGTACTATGGTCACTATGGTCGACCTTATGGTCATGGAACATGTAAGTAGTGCCATCTACATTATTATAGTGGAACTTTTTTGTATGGTCCATGACTACAATTTATCGATCGTGCAATGATTCGAGTTTTGTATCTTGAATCTGCTTTTATTGTTTTTAACATTCAGGAAATCAAAAGTAAAAATCATTTTTACTTTCTTAGTTTTATAAAAGACGTAGGTAACTCAAGTATTTATTTGTGTAATATTTAAAGTTCCTTTCTGTGGTCTATGGCCACAGTAATTGCATTTTTAACCTGCAAATTATTTATTTTAACAGACACTCAATTGACTATTTAAAACACAGCTTAAAACAAATTTTGAAAATGGAATGTCAGGGGTTCAAAACCTTTTTAAATTTTAGTTAGTAGAAGATAGTGAAGACATTATTGTCTCGTAATCGTATGAGTTGTTGATCATTGTCACTAGATGGCGTTGGTTGCTAAGTGGCGCCATTCTGCGTACTTAGCCAGTGGCTCGTTATTTATCGCGCCATTACGGCTGGTGCCCTTAAATCATCACGTGACGCCGCCCTGTACGTGGCTTAATGAATGGGACGCCCGGTACTACTTCTTTTTCAGGGTTCTGTCTCTTGAAAAGGGCTTAAGAGCCGTCACTAGGCCTCTGAAGTTCATTACATTTAAATTGAAGATAAGAAAGGAGCTACCTATATATTTTTAAATTTTAGAGTTCCTTAAAAAGTTACTTATGTAGCCATTTTACTAGTTTTCTTGAAAAAGCAAACTTACATTATATTACATCGATATGTCATAAAACTGGAAGAAAATAAACGTACAAACAAATAAGTAACTACTTTTCTCTTTTTTTCTGTAATAAGCAGGGGTAAATATGAATTGATCACAATAAATTAAACAATAAATAAAAGTAAAACAATAAATAAATCTATTTTATCAATTGTGATCGTGGCCATTATACCTACTTAAAAAAATAATAAACAATTTTAAAAATCACATTAATACGCCACAAACTTTTAACTTTATTATATTTGTATAAATTTCAAAAGTTTTTAGTAGTTTTTAATAGATTTGCGTGGGCGGTACGGGGCCCAATAAATCCCAGCACAACTCACACATATCCAGTTTTTTTCTTTATGAAATTGTTCAGAGAGCACTTAGCGGCGAAATCTATTAGACGCGAGTAAAATGAAGCGTGTTTCGCTTGTTCGCCAGTTGATAATAATTCAGCTTGTAATTTTTGGGGCGACACTTTTTATGTGTATTTATGATACATAAGTTGTGGCTGCACTGAGCCCACTTGTGCTAAGTTTACGTGTCATTGGTCGGGTAATATATCCTTCATATACTACTACTTACTGTTATAAATGCGAAAGTGTGTTAGGATGGATAGATAACTCTTGCACGTTCTGCCAAATTTGGTGTGAGATAACCGGATGAAGCGCGCATAGCCCCGCTGCTTGAGTAGATCGCAAGCGATCTAAAAAGCTAAGCAACGTCGAGCGCGGTCAGTTCCTGGATGGGTGACCGCTAGTGGCGAATTAAATGCGCGCTTCCGTGCGTCAGTGGGCCGTCCCGGGTCCCGGGTCCCGGTTGTTATCGATATGATAGCAGTGTAAACCTTGTCAGAGGGCCTATGGGCGGTTTGAAAACATCAGACACGCGTTGGCCACTAGCCCGTTTCTCCACCAATCCGTATTGGAGCAGCGTGGTGGAGTGCTCCAGGCCACCCTTGTTGTTGGGAGGGACCCGAGCCTAACAGTGGGTCAAAGGTTAGAGCCATAATAATCTATTCAATCGGTTATCATCATCGTTTTATCATTTGCGGACTTGTGTATTGTGTACACAATTTTTATTTTCATACGGATGAAAATCCATCAATATAAACATTAATTTTTACCCTTATCTTACATTGTACTTCTAAGCTACGACTAACTCTACTGTACATACAAAACCATGCAATCATAAGTTATCCAATAAATGTGTTATCAGTCTTTCAAACACCGATTGCTTTCCTATCGAAGCGCCGATCTGAGGTGAGTTTCAGACGCTGGGTTGAGTTTAAATTGACTCTGGACACAGATAGGATTCAAAGTTGATATAGTTTCGATTCTATATCGAACTATTCTCATCGTTAGGAAGGCAGAAAATTTGAATTGCGTTAGAGATATCAGACAAAGTAGCTAATCGAAAACAAAATTCATACAGTCAAGAATGATTTTGAAACCGCTTTACTTAACAACATTCTGAGGGATAACAATAGAGAACACCTAAAGATAAAAAATGCAGAAAACATTACAATGTTAAAAGTTTCATCAAAAGTTGTTTTTGAAAAGGAAAGAGAAAGAATTGGGTGCGAGTTATGTACACTTCATTATGAAGTTGTGTTATAAATAGTCTTTGTAGATAATGATTAATTCGCCCATTACTCAGACTATCATACACAGGAAAAAACACAGAAAATTGTTAGATACAACACGGAAAAACTTTGAGTTTGAGTCTTAGCAAAAGATAATTAATATATTCCCCCACCACAAAGAGACATTAATCTCAAACGAAAACCACACAAACCTACCAAAGCTCTAACAGAATTAAAATTAAACAAGAAAGATAACAAGGTAGATGTACCAGGAAATCATAAGGGCACAACAACTGAAGATGATATTATATACAATGTGACAGACGCAAAAACGGCTAGGGCGCATACATTACGGACATTATCGTCTTTTGCCCAACAAAAGGTTGAAAAGTCGCGTTCCGCACGTATCGCGTTATCGCTGGCCTGTTCAAACCCTTACGGTGGAGGGAGAATTACGGGAGGATGTAGGTTATAAGCGGAGGACGGTTTGAAAATACTGTAAAACGCAAAGATACGGAATATAACGCACTGATACTAAGTCGTTTTAAAACTACTCCAGAAAGTTTAGTTAGGTGATGTAAAATAATATTACTCAGTACCTGAAAAGGTAAGAATATAAAACTACAATGACGGATAAAGAAAAAAGTTACAACTACATTTTGATTTTTTTGTATCAAAGCCAAAATGTTAACGAAATTGAAGAATTAGAATAGAAAAATGAAGCAAAACTATCATGAACAACGTCTTAAGTCTTAAACGTATCTTGTTAGATATTGAATGGTAGAAAACAAGAAGCCACCAAGTAAAGAAAGAGCTTTGGATCTATATGGCACAATTGACACAGGCATAGGTGATACAGTCGAAATCTACACATAGACCAAAAAAAATATGGACCAAAATAAATCAACACTCCAGACTCCCCAATAACAGCACAATAAAAGTAAGTTAAACCTGAGGACTTTCTATAAATCGTCTAATTCTAGTCCTGTCATCTTCGGATTTCAAATCCCTGAAGCTTGTACCTCGCACCAAACATTTACTTTCGAGGGAGAATTATCTGGAGTCGTTCAAATGATTTATGTACACAATTATTGGGTTACAGGTACGGTGTTTTGCGATTCGATCCGATAGAACTTGAGACAATGAGGTTTAATTTAATGGTGTTTTGAAGGCTCCCGGTCCCGGTCCGTGTGTGCGATTGAGGAGGATCTAAAATAAATGGCTTCTGAAATTGTCGCTGTTCTGCGCCCTTGATTGGTGGTTTCGATATCATAAAGTTTGTTCAGAGTTGAGTTACGACTGCGCAACTAATAAGCGATGACACGATAAAGTAGCAGGCAGCAGAATTGAACAATGAGCGATTATATGATACAGAAGCTGTAGCTGGTGATCATATTGGCAGTCAGCAACTATAACTAAGATCAAATACAGCTGAACTGCTTACTGTCTGGGGCAAAGTGACGTGAGTTGATACTTCTATGTTTTGAAAAGGCAGCTTTTAGTTTCTTATTCTTGCAAGCATAATTATGAACTGAACAATAATTTGTCTCATTTCACGGAAATTTAAATTAAAGGTTCGTCAGGTCGACTACTTCTTGTGGACTGTATCTTTCAGGGGAGGTGAAAAATCAGTTATCCGAAAATACCTACATTGCTATAAGTAGAGCTACATATTATTCTTATTTGAAATATTATTCTTATTTTCGTAATCTACGGAAACTTCAGGTATAATAAAAACTACTTGAAGATTACCAAAATATTTAATCCCTACATAGTCACAACTTGGCATTAGAATTTTGGCTTACAAAGGACTCGACGCCAATTCCAAATATTAAAACAAACTTAGTTAAAATTTTAATCAAAACTTGAAAACCAAATTACCGCCCGACACCCGACACGTACGAATTAATTCCATTAAATCTCCGTTCCACTACCCATATCTCATGAAATAACCGCATAGATCAATAAATGCACTTGCTCGTTCAAAAACCTCCATCACAGTAATGAAGTCTATAACTCATTTGACGTCATTTAAAGCATCCGCATTGGAAACTGCAGTCGAGATCGGATGCGAAGTGCCGAGGGAATCGAGCGAATATTTCACACCTCAGTATCTATCACTGTCCGGATTGTAGCTCCCATAAGCATAGCAATTTTGACGTATCATTGATCTATCCAGCCGGGATCATCTCAACACCTAGCTCCTGTCTCTCTTGGGACGTCACACGAAAACTATCACCGTCTACCTGTGAAGACAACGTCGATATTACTCTAAGTTCAACGTCCATTGCCGCTTTACTTGCAGCGTCTACTGCTACGGCTTTATCAAACGGGAGATGGTTAGGGAACAGAGCAGTCTCGCCGTAGTTGATAATCTGAAATTCATGTTTGGTAACCGCAAAATCTGAAAGGACTTAAGCGACGACTCTCATACGAAGTAAAATAAACTTGAGGATCGCAGGCGTAGATTTGATTTTTGTCCACTTTTAAATCTCTCGTAAGAGCTTTCGTGTAAAGTAGTGAGTAGATAGTTTGAGAGACAGGTTCTATCAAGCGGTGACAACTATTGTCGTGTATTTTATTCGGAAGGTGTTACCAATGTTTAGAATACTGTCTATGAAACTGTATTGGAGATCAGTTGAACGAATCTTGGAGCGATGTCGGCAAATGTTTGCCGATACGTCTTATGCTAAGCAGCAATGACTTCGCGTTAAGTTATAGGATGTAGTAAGGTCTGATAAAGATGTGGCAGAATAAAATAGTAGTCATACATTTCAGGCAAGTTTCTAAGGCAAAAGATACTTAGTATATTAATGATAATAAAAGGCAGATTAGAAACCATATTACTTTGGAGTAGCAAAACAGCTATTTAGAACTTTAAATACTTAGGCCTATTAAATGTTCTATATTATTATGGTAAGTCTATGATATCAAGTTATACTCAATAGTTGAACTGCAGTGACCACTTAATGCTTGCACACTTTGCTAAGTCTATACAAAAAAGAAGGCACTACCTTCAATCAAGACAACTAATGTCAAAGATAAATAAAAATTAAACGTTAATTACAAAACATTACCGTCTAATTTAAAGGTGCACAAGAGAAATAAAGAACAAAAAATATGTACAAAATAACATAAACTACAAACGCGGTCCGTCCGTTCCCAATCGTAAATAATTCTTCTATTAACACAAAAGTTGAAACCCTAAAATTATGGACTTGATTAGTGATCCAACCCGTCTCGGAATCAGAAAATAATCATCAAAACGTCACCTTTGCTGGTGATTTATTCAGAACATTTGGTAACAATGATAGAAAAGGGCCGATCGCAGATGATGTTCTAAATTCGAAATTTAAAAATTGATGAAAAACTGCCTATAAATATATCGTTATCAGATTGGGCGGGAGCTTAACGTTTTAATATATAACTCGTTCGAGAATCGGGACGTTCTTTTTTCAAATTAATAATAATACGAAATAAATCAATAAAAGAATGGAAACGTTTCAGAACTGGCCCCGCTTGAATGATTTGTTGTAAGGCGAGCGTTCGGTGCCGTCTGTTCGATGGGAGGAGACGTGGAATGCGTCTTGATACTTATGGATATTTTCTGTGTAAATAAATAAAAGTTTTCAAGAAATCTATACAGCCTCATCTTTAAAACTAAAATTAATAAAGTAATCATACCATATGCCTAATTATAATATTATGTATTATCACAATAGAAATTCTTCTCATGTGAGACAGTTCTTAAGAGATAGGAACATTTTTATTTGTGATGCCTTGTGGATTTGATGTCTTGTCTTTACGAGAGAACTTTCTGATAAATAAAACAAATTATTTGTTTATTTATTAATAAATATTTCAAAATAAAATTGTATTCAGATGTTTAAAATCTTTAACTTGCGTTTAATTTCACGAATCGGAGCGAATATCAAGAAGACTAGTTGAACAACATCAAAAGTTAATCCCTCATCAGTCGATATCGAGTCAAATGATAATATTAACATTCTATTTTCAAATTTAGCGAATTCAGTTAAAAATAAACAATCCAATTTCTAATTTGTCGGATTAGCCCGACTTAAACAAAAATAGAAAGCACGAATTACATAAATTCACGTTCTATTTTCAAACTTGGATAATTAAGGTGAATTGTTATCCGGTTAATATTGAGTCAAACGTAGGGTTCTGTTTATAAAATTTGACTACGTTAGCAGATATCGAATCAAAGTTCAATATAAACGTTCTTTTTTCGAATTTAACGAATTTACCTGAGTTGATTGAGTGACATTGAGTCAGAAATTAATAGCAAACATTCTTTTTTCAAATTTTGCAAACTCACCCGAGTATCAAGCGCAGTCGGTCTCGCGACCCAAAGCTAGTCCTATATCAGTTGATATCGAGTCGAGTCGACTCTAGATGCCGTCCCACCTCCAATAAAGTGCGCCATCAATTCAGACGTTGCGAAGAGGTTTCTCCTACCTCGGGCGAAGCATGACGGATGGGTAGGTGGTCACTGGGCCCGAACTTATCTGTAATTAATAATTTGTATCGGATTAATATTAAGGTCCGATGAGAACGTTTTTAAAGGATGATTGTGTTTTGAATCAAGGTATTGTAATGTAGCTTGTAATGAAGCTGCATATAAATGAACTTTGAGACTAAGTAAATAAATGAGTTGCAAAAAAATTTTTTTTAAATATATAATGGGAATAAGGTTTACTTACTTACAGCTTTAAGTCCGAAAGCGTTAACACACCTTATTTAGTACTTAAGTTATAGCGCTACAAAATTTTCCTGCTATTTTGTGATCATACTTTAGATGGAGACTGGAGTTCGTCCGTGAAGGTAGATACCGCCGCTCCCATAAACCGTCGAGTAAGAAAGCTCTTCATATACTGAGTTTTGGATTGGGTTATCTACGTGTGTGTGAGGTGCCGGAGATACTTTACTAAGACGACCTTAGGCCTCCTTCTTGACATAAAAAATAAATTATTTTATTTGATTTTGTTTCTTTATTCGCATGCTGACAAACATTTCGATTCTGTACAGCTTGGGATATATGAAACGTTCTTAATATGTTTGACCCCCTAATCTAAACGTTTTTAGTTCGAAGCCATTACGAATCAACATTTCGCGACAACATTTTTTGGAAAATATTTCGACTCAGAGTCAAAATGTTTTCATTCCCTGGTTGCTTTGATATTTCTTTATACAGCGTTCTTGTTCGTATGGGAACATAAAGTCTCTGATGCAGAATTGATTGGCAGAGTTTCGTCAGCCATCGGCATAGGAATTGTATAAATCAGAAGGGGTGTGCAGCGTCGTGTGTCCAAGCTGACGCACCGGCCGTGAGCGAACCTCACCGGGAACTTTGTACATTTGCATTTGTCAGCGATTTGTAGATGGATATGAGTGTAGGAGAGTTGTATACATTTTTTAAAGTTTTCTTTCCGTACAGTGGTATGGTGGAGCGGTGATAGCCTAGTGGCTTGGAATTCGACCTCGAATCGAGGGGTCCGGGTTCGAATCCCAGTGGCACGCACCAATGACTTTGTAAAAAAAGTTATGTGCGCTTTATAAAATTAAATATCACCTGCGGTTACGGTGAAGGAAAACATCGTGAGGAAACCTGCGCCTGAGAGTTCACAAAAAAAATGTTCTCAACGGCATGTGAAGTCCACCAACGGGCAGTAGTGGTGCGTGGTGGACGGCGGCCTACATCCCTCTCATTGTGAGCGGAGACCCGACCCTGTAGTGGGTCATTAATGGGTTACTGCACACTGGTATGATGGCAGTATGTACAATGTACATGTCCAGAAAACAATTTGAAGACAATTAGGAGAGAGAGCCTTTTTTATATTATTGCATAGGTGTGCGTAGCAAATGTATATATGCATGTCATCTGCACCCTCACATTAGTAATGTCAGACAGACTGACATTACTAATCACTGACGTTTACCGTACATGTACGGCAATAATATTATTATTGTGGATATAAACTCACATGTAAAGATCTTAAGCATGTTACGAAAAGTCGTCCCTAGATGTCGCTACATGTTCCAATCGACGCCATTTTAAACCAACTTCATTTTTAAATGACTGTTATATATTTTTATAAGAAAGGAAAATTTTAAATCTATAATCATAAGAAAGTAAATAAAAGACGTATATATTATGAGACAAAACAACACACATACGTTTAAAGTAGTAGCAGTAGCTTTAACATAACTCTAGGTGTGTGCATAAATTCCATAGAACATCAATAAATAACATCAATTAAATCCAACAAAGCTGTCTCCACTATTCCTGTTATTTCTTAACTACCACACCTTAAAAATAACTAAAGATTCTGCGTTTGATTAAGCTCAATTTAGCACTTCTGATAACATATTTTAGTCATCATGCGTTCATCCAATTACGAGCCTATTGTAAATTCTTGAGAGTACGCGAAGCATATGAGAAGATTTTTACTATGTATTTTGTGAATTTCAAGATAACCTACTCAAGATGGTGTCATATCAAAAATAGGACACCTAAAATTAGGGCACTTTTATTTTTAAGTCGCTTTTATTTTGGCGTAACTGCTGTTATTCTACTTTCCTGTAATAACTGAGCAAGACGCGTAAGATTTTGTGTAAGATAACTTTCGTCTGGGCTTCTTTTTTAGTTTTGAAAAATCAAAAAAAAATACCCCACTTTTACTTTCGCTTAAGTATCTACTCTGTAAAGTACTGCTCTGTCTGGTCATATAAAAGCCTTTGCCCCGTGTTTGTATAGGATCACAAGCGATCTTAAAAGGTAAGCAAAGTCGGAAACGGTCAGTGCTTGGATGGGTGACCGCTAGTGATAAATAACATACGCGCTTCCATGTTTCGGAGTACATCGGTTACAGGTTACACATCATTGGTCTTCATAGGTAAATCAAAGATTTCAATACCGTGTGTTCAATACCATAATTATAATAGTGTGAAGGAAAATATTTAAGAAAACCAACATGTCAAAGAGTCTAGAATATTTTCAAAGACACATTAGGTCAGCATGGTGGACTAAGATCGTCATTATCTTTTCCTTTCGTGAGAGGGGACCCGAACCTTCACTGGGTCACTTATAGGGTTGCAAATAATAAAATTTGTGGGTAGTAGTGTGAAAAGTGCAAAGGTGCTATAGTGCAAAGACACATAATATAAGTTCCTACACAGTAGGTAGGTACTAGAGTAGAAAAATAATGTAGCGATTACAAATTCTTCGAATGCTCTATCAAGTGCGCCATACATTACCGCATATCGTCTTAGGGCGTATCTCTCGAATACTATCTCATTAGCCAAGTAGTATTGATCGGATGCTGGCCATCGGGATCCATCGGAGATACGATCTGGTTCTAAACTGCGCCAGCGCATAGGGTTACCTTACCTTACTCGTTTGACTTACGAGTCGGCGGCTAAGAATAGGTATTGGAAATGGGTAGTGTTGCCCGTAAGTATTTATAACAGAGATAAATAAATAATAAATGAAATAACGGTAGCGGTGATAGCCCAGGCTTAGGATTCGACTCGAATCGAGGGTTCGGGGTTCGAATCCCAGTGGCACGCACCAATGACTGTAAAAAAAGTTATGTGCGCTTTATAAAATTAAATATCACTTGCTGTTAGGGTGAAAGAAATATCGTGAGCAAACCATGTGTACAAAAAAAGAGTTCACAAAAAAAATGTTCTCAATATGCGAAGTCCACCAACCCGCAGTGGGCCAGCGTGGTGGACTAAGGCCTACAACCCTATCATTGTGAGAGGAGTTCTACCTTGTAGTGGGCCATTAATGGGTACTGACAATCTTGACCGTAATATAAAGAACATACCATAAACCGATGATTTTTTCGTCGAACATCTGGTAACCCTACACACTCGACTGGTCCGCCTAATGATAATGCCAACCCGACAATTAAGCACCATCCGTACTGGGCTGCGCCCGTCATTGTTGATTTGTGATTGATTCTATATACCTCTTTATATCACTCTTCAAACAATTATCAACTTAATTTTGTTAACAATAGCGTTTATTTTAAGTTGACTGGAAAAATGGAAATTACCCGATTTTGAATTATGTGCATCTTAAGTTGTACACTTTTTGTTATGTGCGCTGTCCTTTATCTGCGTTAAAGAAATTTAAACTTTATTTTTAATGTCTTAAAGTTTAATTTTGAAGTCTCGGGATTTTTATTGGTGAGTAGTGGATCAAAAATATTTAGTACCTAGCCGATCAATATAAATTGAATGTACAATTTTGAATTGGATTTTAGACCTTATGTTGAAGGTAATAATGACTACGTCATTTAAACAGATGTGATTCCTATATGTTGATATAAATTATGGTTTAAGGAATCCTGATAGGATGTTATTAGTAAGAAACCCGAGTGTCAGTATGAGAAATGTTTGGTTTATGATTTATCGGCATCCGAACTAGCTGTGCCCCACGGCTTTGTCCACTGTGTGGCCTTGGAATTCTAGGTAGCGAGAAAATATTTAGAGAAATTCGGAGTTTAGTAGAAAGATACTCGATGACGACCACGTCTAGGCAAAAGGAACACAAGCTGCCCTCACGTAGACTCACGACCTACTCGTAAAAAAGACAGCAGGAAACCGTTGAATTCAAAGGGCCCAGGACCGGGCGGAGTGGCGTCGATAAGGGGAGGCTCATGTCCAGCAGTGGACTACTAAGGGCCTGAAATGACCAATCAAAACAATAAATTTTTACGTGTTATGAGTGCGTCTAAACGTTTTCTTTTTAAAACGTTTAGACGTTATACATTGTGCGTCATTCAAAACGTCTGCTTTGCATGTCTCAATCAATTAGGTATACGAGTACATTTCTAGTGTTAAAAAAAAAGAAAATCTTAAAATAGTGTTTCAACCCTGTAAGAAAATGGACGCAGCTCTTTCCATCTACGTAGACCATTAATCCTCCAACTAGATTTATTCCCTTAAAAATTAATCGCTCGTTCATACCTCTCATACAAACAAGAATCTTTATACGAAACAGTCTATTGTCTGTATGAATTATCGCGCAATTCGTGATCAGATAAAAAGCGGAAAAAAATAGAACAGCCGATCTTTTGTATGGTGATGAAGAGAAATCGGTCATACATCAAACTTTTCCTTTCAGATACGTTCACTTACATAATATATATTGATGTAAATTATAGATGGTACTCGCCGGTGAAGAAACCTTTCCGCCTCTTAACCCGTTGTAAAGTATCGTCAATCCCAGTCGTCAACGTTTAACAGCAGTCGTCAAACCTCGTCGGATGTCATGGAGGACTTACTCGTAATAACATTCAATGTGGAGTTAACTTTACTGTAGAATAGAGTTAACTATTCATCTAAATGTAGTATCGAAAAATTTACGACCAACAGGACAAAAAATAATGTTGCTACCCACATGTTTACTTACTCAAGTACCTCCTGAAAGAAAAAGGCTCTATACTTATATAAAAAACTCATTATTACATACATTTTTAAGCTCTCAAGCAATTAATTTTAATCGTCCATTACACGCTACTACACTTACGTTTAACTGTATCAACTGTAGTATTGAAAATTGAAAAACCTTACAACGAAATCGACACGTGTTTACATTAAAAAGCTATTAAATTAAACTTCATGCTACTTTAAGGTTATGGGCCCACCTTGGAGCAGTAGATCCGCACTAAAAAGCAAATAATTTCGCAGTATTTTAGAGAATGCGCATTATTGGCGAATTATAATAAAAATATTTATCGATACAATTCATGGACGACGAAATAATTAACCCAAATTGTGGTGAGCGGTATTATTGGCTACAACTCGATTAATAAGCGCGGAAGAACAAAAAGATGCAATTTTCGACTTGAAACGATCCAAGCGATTATAGCCCAAAAGGTCATTGATATAACAATGGTATTTACGTACATTTTGGATGAATACCGACTCATCCTCGTCGCCCTTAGTACGTTCCATCGTTAAGATGTGATGGCATTCGAAAATCTTCGATTTTGTCCGACAATAAAATTTTACGATTTTTAAATTGACACCCAGGCGTCAGATTTTTTCCTTTCGAACTATTGACACTTCAGATTGACCCGATTTGTGCGTTTCCATGTTTGGTTACGATACGTCATTTTCAAATAAGCTATAAGTAGATCCTGCTATCCTACTTCCTGCTAATATAATAAATCATACTTATGTATTATAATTAGAAAAGATTGTGAGGATGGATGAATGTTTGTTACCCTTTCACGCAAAGACGGCTGAACAGATTTAGATGAAATTTTAATCTCTCTGTGTTTTGTCCCACAGAGAGATTAAGGCACAGGTTTGAGGTAGATAGACGAAGATGTTATCAAACCGCCCTAGGGCCTCCGACAAGGTTTAACGACTGCTATCGAATCGATAACAACCGGGACTGGCGGCTTAAAGTGTCCTCCGAAGCACGGAAGCGCGCATAATATTCGCCACTCAGCCCATCCAGGAACTGACCGCGCCCGACGCGCGACGTTGCGTAACTTTTTCGATCGCTTGCGATTTACTCAAGCATCGGGACCATGTGCGATTTGTTTTCGCATCTATAATACTAGTAGGATTGCAAATTTATGCACGCTTTTCGTGTCGTGTCGTGTAATGGACACCCACTTCAACATCAAAGCAACAATAAACAGACTTCGTGAAAGGTGCCTCTGTTACTATAAAGCGAAAGGACGACTGAGTATCACTTATGTAAGCACCTATATGATAAGTTTTGTAGGTGGTAAATTGTTCGCCAGGGTGGTATGCCGCCCTTGTAATACGGTCTTTAGTGACTCAGTTCTTGTGTTTTATCAGTAAGGCAAGTTTGCTATGGATATCAAAAAAAATTTAATCTTAGTCCTACACATATTTTTTGTTGTTCGAGTAAATGCAGCAAACGCGCATGGAAGCCACCTGATGTGATGTGAAGTGGTCACTGATCATAGATCAACAATATAAGTCTTGGGTAAACTTGATTTTATTTAAAGAAAGAAGGGAAAATGTTTGTTTCCTTAAGTACTATGAAACCAACAAAACATAACAGTACGTATTAGACTGTTAGACGGATAGACGGATAGGTTGCAGGAGTACAAATTTTACAATTTTTTCACTTCAATAGGCATGATGACTAATTTTCAAAAACTCGTCTATGATATTCAGAAGTTTCTATTATGTCTAAAATATATCATATTTTTGTAGAAAATTAAGGTTTTTGGGCAATAAAAGTACATTTAAATTTTAAGTTTCAAGTTCATTCCAAACGCTCGCCCGTGTCATGGCGTCTGTCATTACGTCACGGCACAGTAAAAAAGGCAGAGATCGCGTATAATATGCTTACGAAAAGAATGACGTTTACTGAGACGTGACGTAAATTGACGTAATTCGATCTGATGGGTGTTTAAGCTATCATGGCGGATTGTTGTATTTTGTAGATTTATTTTAACAAATAAATTATTAATCTCGACATTAATTAGAGAATAAATACATGTTTCAAAATCTTTGAATCCTGTTTCATTAGATCAGATAAATATTTTGACGATACTTGATTACTGTCATCATGCCTATTTTGCGAAACGCGAACAAAAGCGAGTCACGAGCTCAAGCTAGTTTAATAATAAAAATACAACAGACGCGTGTTCTTTTTACAATAGATCAAAGATAACAGACGACCACTACTTGAACTTACACTTATTGTTACAATGTTACAAAACGACTAATTTACTGCACACTTTGTTTTAAATACTTTTGAAATGCATAATTCTTGAATTTAAAGCTTTTTTATTACGTGTAAAACTTTTGCTAAGGTCGAATCGGCATAAAGTGGAGTTACATTTGGTTTTATACTTACAGATATAAATGTAAATTGTTCGGGATAGTCCTCAAAGCTATTCTGAGAGCTGGAAGACGTTTTTCGAGAGGTGTTTGAGGCATCATAAAATCATTTTGAATCGATGGCAGGTGAAGTCTACCATCTAGCAATAGGCCAGCACGATGGACTAAGTCCAAATCATTGTCTTTGTGAGGGAAGACCCGCGTAAGTTACTAACGGTTACAGATAAGTACCAATCTATGTTTTGTGGCTGCACGGCAGAATCGATTGCTTTCAACAAATTAGTCGTACGACAATCTATCAGTTGGGTTAACAGTTATTTTTTGTCGCGTTTATTGGTCGGTTGGAACACAAAAGTCGTGTCATGTTGTATTGTGACAGCCAATCGAAACGAGACTTTAGTCACTAATAGTTATAGGTATCTAATTTTCTTTCCAGGTTACAACGTAAGCTAAATATAAATTATCGCCTAAAAAACTAAATAAGATTTCACGTCAATTCTCCCTAACACATCAACTTATTTTTATCGATTCGAACTACTTAAAATACAAGAGTCGAGTAGCGCTCGACTTTACGACTATTATCAAAAGTTTAGTCGCTTAAGGCGATGTTTACGCGATGACGAGACATGTTTATGGTGATTGTTTTTTGAATTTTTGTTTATAATGTGACAGTTTATGGCGGCGGTGAGGCTGGTGCCTGATAGAGAGCGAATAGCGATAGAAATTTCATCCTACTATAGAGGCATTAACTCATGATGGCGCGTGGAGCTATGTGTCAGTGCGTATGTATGCAGTTTACATTGTGACGTCATCCATACATGTGTTTTTATAACTTTTACAAGTACACTTACACATAGCAACGCGCGCCAAGATAAGTTTAAATGTGTATTTACATATAATAAATGTGTGAGTTTGTGAACATGGATGCATCGATGCTTGTTACTCTTTCTGGCAAAAACAGCTGAACGGATTGATAGAAATTTGTTATACAGGCAATTTATTACAATTGATTAACATATATGGTTATTTTGTTTTATATTTCAATTAATCGTGACTAAATTCTCTAATCGCGTAGTCACGGGCATCTAAAATACACAAGTTGTGTAGTTTTGTAAAAACTTTACAGCAATGTTTTCACCATTTTACTATAATAATCCATTTTTGTGATTGTGTGTTTTTTATGAAATGAGATTTTTTAAAGACGATCAAAGCTAGCGGACTACGAATATTTCACTCTCTTGTAGTGAGACAAGTCGCTGACGTGACTCGTCTCACTTTATGAGGGTACAGTAAATTGCAACTTAGGACTTATGGTCATACTCGATCGATCTCGTGTTATTAATAATTTATGCTCTCTTAAAATGTAATCGAAAAATAACACATGAATTTTCATACAAGTTACCAAGTTACGAGTTTTGCAATTTTTTTTAAAATGTAAAACAATACAAACAGCAACATACTATTATGTAAGTAGCAGCGATATTAAGAACGATAATCTCACTATTCAAGTTAATTAATAACAATATAATCGAGAGCATTACAACTATAAGCCTTTTGATGACATCCTTATTGCGTCAGAATCGTAAAAATGAAGTCTAAAAGTATTTCCTTCTGTTCTTCGAAATGTTAATTGTATACGAGAATGTCAATGAAATTAAAACAGGATATCGCTTGAATGAACAGGGAAATACATTGTAAGCCTATTATTATAATAAATAAATAACGCTTCACACTCATAGCCCCACACTAGGATTCCCTGTGTCGTGGGTGCCATGGACACACACAAGACACGAACACACACACCCAGACCAGAAACAGAAATTCAAATTTATCATTCAAATCTCTGCTCTGCTGGGAATCGAACCCAGGACCCTCCGCGCAGCGCACCGCCAACTCGTGTCGTCATTATTACAAATTTTATGGAAATATTATAGATCGGTTTTTAATTTGACTACTCAATCACTTATAATAGATATTAAATGAGCGAAGTTTTATATCTTTTAAAATTTATTTGGAGCGTTAAAAGAAGTAGGATGTCCAATAGGATAATACCTATTCCATCTGACGTGTTTGTATGAGGCTAGGAACTAGGGTTTTTTCAAAATATAGTCCCAAGAAAGGCTATAGCTTACAAGGCTGTATTATTATGACTTTAAAACCATATAGACATTCCTATGTTCCATTTTCTTTTGAAATGCACAGCTTCTACCATTCTTTTCTAAGCAAATTATTATATTGGATCTAATTTCAATGTAGCGTCAAATATTTATTTACCCTTTTTTCATATATCTGCTCGGTCAGCCCATAAAACTAGTTATTTTATGGTACGTTGCATAATGTGCTTATTCCCTTTACACGAAAAATTCATATTGTAATGTGCGAAAATGTCTTCATATATCATTTTGTGCCGGATCACTTAGCTACGATCCGTGTCCACTGTCCGATGTCGAAAGGACGGACGAGATTTATGATAAAAAACGCGTGTAGAGAGAAATTAGGATTTTTTTTGCAAAGATGTTCATGTAGACAATAAAAACGTAAAACTTACTACCTTACGTAGATACCTACCAAAATGAAAATAGAAATGTTCGATCTTAGAGGTGTTAAAGTTAATTTTGAATTTGGACACATCACAAGACTTCACTTTTTAAGTAAATTCTCAAACATAAATAGTATTCGACGCTTTACCATGTTACAGATTTTAAAATCAGCTCATTTTAATTCTTTTTGGAAGAAGCCAATGGAATGGGCAGGAATTCTCACAATTCGTTACCAACTCCAATAATATGCTCCAATTTAATTGAAGTGACCAACGTATAATGAATTTACGGTTTAACTGTCGTTAAAACTTTAGGATGTATCGACTAGATTCAGACCTCCCAGGTCCTTAATCGTGATCTCCCACCGCTAAGTCGCGGCAGAGACTTTGGAAGCGGAGAGTAAAACAGTCTAACATCACTTACGCTAGTTCTCAACGCATCCAACTACAAGCTACAAAGCGCTCTCATAGCATTTCATAGGTCGGGATTGTTCGTGCGTGAACATACGAACGCACGAGTTGTATTCGTAAAATCGCGCCCAAACCGCGGCCTATCTCTCAACTCATCCGTCACCGTGTCGTGTCCAACAATGGGACCGCACCGCACGCTAGTGGGCACCGTCCGGCCTGCACTGTCCAGATAGCGGCCGATGATTTAACGCTCAACTTTTGACACAACTAAGCTTTTTGGACATGGCCGCCTCTTGCCTATAAATAACGTCTTACGTGAACCGTGGGTGCTGGCGTGAGATGGAGGATACCGAGGGAAACACTGTGTCACGTATGTCAGAATAGCATAACTTTTTTATTTTGGAAAAAAATAGGGAAAACTTCAGTGGATGGTAGAACCCGTACAGCTTGCAGGGTACTGGCGCGTTCTTCGGAGGGCCCAGGGCTGCCCTGTATGCACTGGTAGACCGAGGGGGTTTTAGTAGGTAAAAATCCAACATACCTTAATGTCTCCCACAAAACATTGGGTATCTTTAGAAGATTTCCTCCCCGACACCAAAAAAGAGCTCTTGAGTACCTCCGAGGGCGAGCGTCGAGCATACCCTCGGAGGTACTTAGGTACCTACCGCCGTGCATAGCGGCACCATATCTTATGTTTCAGTTATGAAAGTGACGATGCCAGAGATACTTTACTTGAAGTGATTCTATATGGCACGAGGAGCAGTAGCAAAGCATCAGGTTTAACTTTGAATTAGATTTTATCGTATTTGTCAGTAAACGTTGGTTGTAGGAACCACTTAGCATTAGTAGGCTTAATCAACGAAACAATTCAGTAAGGCAAAGTAGCTTAAACAAAACAGTTTACGAGTGTTACCTCAAAATATCTTCATCGAGAAAACATATGGTAGTTTCTTAACCCGAATTTGCTTTCCAACATCTGTAAACAGCAGGGAGCATTATCGTCAAAGTATTCGTAAAGTTAACGTGTATCATTAGTATGGGAAAGAGATGGCTTCTTCACAAGATGAACGCTAACTAGTCCCAAGTCCCATGACTTGCACCACATTGCTATCTGTGTTTTGGGTGCCCCTGATAAAGGCAACTGTTCATATTTCACACATTTGTTTGAGGACCGCACTCCGTATGATTTGTCGTTCCTTGACGGTCGCCCGACCTTTTTATTTATTGTTTTTTCGCCAACAAACAATGCTTTTTGTGCCAAACCTAATAGTGATAGCATATTTCTGTAGACCACTGATGGGGCCTTCCAATACCCTCATGCTAAATAGAAAGTGACGTTGTGTGTGAATCTAAATTATTTTTGCTCCTTTTTTATTTATACGAGTAAACCTTTCGCTATTTTTAGGACACATCACTATTCGTCTTTGTTTTGATCGTATCTTTATTGTTACGTCTTTGAAGTCCGTCCATCCGTTGTCCGTCTGGTGAAGCCCTCGCTGAAATGCCTAATAACCATGTTTTCTACAAAAAGGAATATAATTTTATCCTTTGGACGTGCTACTTTTCACAAAATAAAAAAATGAAAAAAAATTTAAAGAAACAAAATTTAAAGGTCGTAGGTACAGTTTGCCCATGGTCCGGGCTTCCCATGGACCAAACAGGAAACTACGACATCCTACTACTTCAATAAACTGAAAACTTGTAAGCATGGATGAATGTTTGTTACCATTTCGCACAAAAACGGCTGAACAGATTTGTATGAAATTTGGTATGCACATAGTTTATAACCTGGAATAACATATAGGATACCTACGTTTAGTCCCTGTTAGGGCCAATCTCTTAAATTTATGCGGACGAAGCCGCTAACGTTACGACAACGTTAACGATACGACAGCAGACGTTACGAGCACATCTTATCAGAGGGCCTATGGGCGGTTTGAGAACATCCGACACGCGTTGGCCACTAGCCCGTTTCTCCACCAATCCGCAGTGGAGCAGCGTGGTGGAGTGCTCCAAACCTCCCCCTGTTGTGGGGAGACCCCCGTGCCCAAAAGTGGGCCATAAAAGGGTTGCACACACACGTAGGACTCCCTTCCTTCCTTTCTTTCAGCCCTTAGTAGTCCACTGCTGGACATGGGCCTCCCCTAATCGACGCCACTCCGCCCGCTCCTGGGCCCTCTGAATCCAACGGTTTGCCGCTGCTTTCTTCAGGTCGTCAGTCCACCTGGTAGGAGGGCGTAGGACTACCACCTAGCAATATCCATATTTCCTGAGTTTTTCTCACTCCTTGACTGGATCTTATCAATCGGACTGATGTCCCTTCCCTCACTACGATGGCCATTGCTGGAAAAAGTATCCTTTGTTCACAATAAAACATAAACATTGGATATGTTGAGATAGAATTTTCATTGCGTGACTTGTTTCACAACAACGGTGCAAGTTGATGCGAAAAAGCCTGATAAATTCGATAAAAAACCTCAAAAATAGTATGCAACAAATCTTATTTCGTAGTGAAGTCGGTTTAAATTTTTTAAAATTATTTTTTCAATTTAAGTGAAAAATCACATCGCATAACTCACCACACCACATCCCGGATATTGCTTACAATCCACCCACGTTTGACGATAAACGTCAACGTTTATCGCTCGCGATCGACACCAGCCCTGACCGATAGGGGTTTCACGACATGATACATTCAAACGTCAAGATGTTATCCAATTTACTGACGCGCGTAAAGTTTTATGCTCGGATGCTATTCTTTGTAACCCTTTGCATTGTCTCCAAAAAGGACGTCAAATCATATGAATGAGTGGACTATCCTCCTACTATTAGTTGCGCAGTGGCTTAGACAACGGTGCGCTACGCCAAGGACCCTGGGTTCGATTCCCAGCAGAGCAAGAAATTTGTATGATGAATTTCTGTTTCTGGTCTGGTTGTGATGTGTTTTTGTCTTGTGTGTGTCAATGGCACCCACAGGGAATCCTAGTGTTGGGCTATGTGATACGTTGTCAGTAACCCCTTAATGACCCACTACAGGGTCGGGTCTCCTCTCACGATGAGAGGGATGTAGGCCGCCGTCCACCACGCACCACTACTGCGGGTTGGCGGACTTCACATGCCTTTGAATTGTTTTTTGATCTGCAGGTTTCCTCACGATGTTTTCCTTCACCGTAACAGCAAGTGATATTGAATTTTACAAAGCGCACATAACTTTGTTTACAAAGTCATCGGTGCGTGCCACTAGGATTCGAACCCGGACCCCTCGATAAAGAGGTCGAATTTTAAGCCACTGGGCTATCACCACATGTGATACGTTATTTATTATAATTTATGCGAAAGTTTGTGACGATGGATGGATGTTTGTTAGCCTTTCACGCAAAAACGGCTGAAAATATTTGGATGAAATTTGGTACACAGATAGATTATAACCTCCCTCTGGTTTAAATTCTTAGGTCCACATGGTCGGAGAGCGGGTTGTGCTCCTTTTGCCTAAACATGCCATTCCTTTGATAAAAAAGATATTTCCTGAAAGTCTGTTAAATATTTTTTTAATACTGCTAATATATAATATACTACTGCTAATTATATCAATAATTATAATTACGTAGCAATAAAATAAACTATACATTATAAAATTATTATTGTATAAGCAATAAATTACATTTAAACGTTATCTAGATCGATAACGTAGTCTCAATACATAATGACCGGTCTCATTACCTTTTTACGCCATATATCATATATTTTCGTAACGATAAACTGCTTATCGCAATAAGCCTGAAATTAGTTACCATGGTGTATATTGTTATCTATTGACTTATTTATTCACAAGGGCGTCGCCCAGGGGGGGCAAGTTGCTATGAGAAAAGTATGAATTGTTAGTAAAATTGACCGCACATGAAGCTTTTCACTAGTAGTACGAGCTTCATCTACGGCGAATGTTATAACAACAGTACAGAGTCCAACGTGTAAGCGCGAGCTCTTAACTGTACAATAAATAAAACTTGTAAGTAAGTTATAACATTTATTATTATGGAATTGGTAAATTCATATGAGTTTCGACCTACGAGAACGATCGATCAAGCAAGTCATTCATACTTACTTTTAAAAGAGTGCTGGGACTGACAGCGAGTATACTCAGCTATTCGTAGCTAACCCTAAAATTACATAGGTACCTCGATCGAACCCAATTATTACCCGCCATAACCGTTGAAACCCAGTCGAGGGTTAATCTCATAAGCAAAAACCATAAACCATGCGCGATACCCGAGCTAGGGGGCTGCAACTAATTTAGTAAAACACATCGAATAACTCAGCACACTTAATGAAAATCGATCGGAATCACCGCGTAGTTAATTGGTTCCATCCTGTACTTTATAATATGCTATTAACAATAAATTATACTGTAATCTTATTAACCTCGTACCGTGCACATTCGAACTGAGTTTTCTAATGCAAACTGATGTATTTAAATAGACAGTTTTGGGAAAATCGTAGTCAATTTGAGGTTTATCTCAGATATGGTCACGTTTGAAGTCGTAAATCAATTATAATTTGGCCACAATCACCCGAAGAACGGAGCGCGCGTGTAATTCGCCACTGCGGTCACCCATCCAAGCACTGACCGCGCCCGACGTTGCTTTTGAAGTTGCGCTTGAGAAGATCCCAAGCGGAGAGGGCTAAGCGCGCTTCACTAAATACATTTCAATCAAAATTATTAACACTTTGCCTGTCCTGGGCATGTATCACATGTGACTCACGGGACAGTGAAGTGGTCAAGACCAAAATTATGATTCATTCAAATTATTTATATAAATCAAGTAGGGAATCAAAATTGTGATGCAGTACAACAAATAGGAGTAAATGATAAGTAAAGTGGCTTTCGCTTGTAAATTTAAACAGGAGATACGTTTGACGGGAGGCGGTTATCGACTTGTATGGACGTGAGCCATCATGGGCGGGTGTGGTAGTGTGGAGAGAGATTTTGTTAGAGGGCGTAGAAAAATCGATTATTTTTGGTGCTTTGAGATGTCTCGGTTCGCGTAGGTGTCGGTCTAGTGTCTTGGCCGGATGTGGTAGTGTGGAGAGAGATTTTATTAGAGGGCGTAAAAAAATCGATTATTTTTGGTGCTTCGGAATGTCTCGGTTCGCGTAGGTGTCGGTCTAGTGTGTATAACCCGTTAGTGACAGTGAGATCAGTGAGATCGGGTTTCCTGTCACAATGAAAATAATGGAGGCTTTAGTCCACCACACTTGCTTATTGTAGGTTGGTTGCGATGGACTTCATCGGCGATATTTAATTTATTAATCGACTTCAAAAAAGGAGGTAATCAATTCGAAATGTTCATATTATGTACGTATTATTATGTAACAGCACAATATTCATAATTAGATAATGATGACATTACAAAATTACATAGATGTATGTATGTATGTATGTATGTACCTATGCATATGTTGTACGAATTGTATGTTTGTTCTCGCATATCTCCGAAACTAATTGTCGGATCGTAATCGTTCTTCACCTTAGTTCTTAAAATTATCGTTGTTTATAAATCGCACACAACTTAGGAAAAGTCATTGCCACTGAGACTCGAACCCGGAGCTGTGGAATAAGAAGATTTCTTAGAGACACAGGATAACAATGTGACGATCGCTTACAAACAATCCGACTCCACACTAACCACGCTCGTTATAAAACCTTATAAAAGCTACTAAATAGTGATGTTTATTCGTCAATAAAAGTCAGTTCCGTTAAGAAAACCCAATAAATATATCAAAAAACTTCTTCTTATGTTTTGATCCCATCAGTATGTGGTTAAACACGATTTTATCTGTACCTTATTAGTATTGGTTTGATTTAATCCTTTTATGTCCCACTGCTGGGCTAAGATCCCTTAGGCGGAGGCGGATTCTTAATACACGAAGGTCTGGAGCATATTCGTTTCGTTTGTTTTTAAACTGCCGTGAGGGTTTCGATGAGGTTTAACGAAGACTATCTAACGACGATATTTAACGACTACTTCTTATCTATTCTCATTTCTTGCCAATTAGCGAATCGCCTCTCTATTGTTTACAAACCAACTGACCGATAAACACCAGTGACAAAACTACTCTATGTGAAAAATCTATAACTTTCCACGGGAAATTATTCCACAGAACACTTAAGGAAAGCTGTCAAATCGCCAATCTACGAAGCCTCAATGCCTAATGA
This sequence comes from Erynnis tages, assembly GCA_905147235.1. Classification (NCBI taxonomy): domain Eukaryota; kingdom Metazoa; phylum Arthropoda; class Insecta; order Lepidoptera; family Hesperiidae; genus Erynnis; species Erynnis tages. The sequence goes on from LR990074.1 coordinate 13,162,140, forward strand.
ATTAAAAGCGAGTTTAGTTTGTCTGCGATGATAGCACCCTCTGGGGGTGGCACCCCTTCGGCCATTCCGTAATTTTATCGGGTTATAAATTTGAATTTGTATAATGCGCGGGCATTAACGCATGATTTATACAACTTGACTCTGCTAAGATTTCAAAGATGAAAAACAATAAATTTTGTACCCGTAACTATTGCGTTTAATGGGAACGGGCGATGGCGTAGCGTGGATGAGACGGTTACGTAACGGCTACGTAACGGTTAGCATGAAGGATGAGTACTTGTGAGACGATCTAAATTGTGGTTGTATAGCTACAATGAGCAATGAACATGAATTTTGCTTAACGAAATATTTACATATATTGCTGGTTATTGGCCAATCGTACAATATTTTAGGTTATTTTAACATTGGTGAATATTAAAAAATGGTATAAATAAAGGATTTCACTGTATCAACAATACTAAATTATCAATCTCTACTTAATTGGCTGGTTTGAATTACGTATAGAAAAAATTAATAACTTTGCAGATCTTTTAACTGTATAAACTAGTAAAAAAGTAAAGTAAACATCAGTCCCTTAAGAAATAAAATTGAATATGATATGATACCTATTCGCTAAGTTTTAGATTCACAAATATTAAATAATTTACATTCATATAAAATAATTATATTCAATTCAATATTTTATCTTTAATATCTTATTCTTGTATAATTGCAGTAATAAACGCACCGCAAGGCCACGTCGCGTATAAATTATTTATCTTATCCATCCAAATCATTATTATTACATCCATCCCAAAGTCTTATCCATACTAACATCACGTCGGAAAGTTGACGACTTTTTACTTGCAAGGAATTTATGCGATACATTTAGGAGGTGCCCGTCGTATACAAGTCAGTTAAATATTTAGCTTTCATTCTAATTTATACGGTTTATACTGAAAAAGCGCTTTAGTTCCGCTCCGTGAATACGCTTGATTGATGCGCTGTATTGTTAAAAATTTGGGACTTTCGAATGTGAAAAATATATAAAAATAATGAGACGGAGAAGGTAGGTTGGTATAGGTAGTGAATAGGACATAGATACTTAAAGAAACTGTAAATTAAAGTGGCAATAGGCTGGCTACATCGTTCACAGGACTGACGACCGATGAGGAAGAATGGCGACTACGTCTAAGTAAAAGGAGTACGTCTGGTTGACTGATGACCTCAAGATGACAGCGGGAAACTGTTGGATTCAAACTGCTGGACATTGGGCCATTGGGCCTCCTCTAATCGACACATCTCCGCCCAGTCCTATGCAATCTGAATCCAACACTTTCCCGCTGTCTTCTTCAGGCCGTCAGTCCACTTGGTCGGAGGGCAGCTGTGACTTTGACAGCTAGGTCACCTTCGTGCTTCTGACTCTGACTTAGAGAAATACTGGGCATAGCTCTCTCCATTGCCCCCTGAATAGAGAATTTACCGGCTGCAGTTATCTGAAATCATTGTCGATAACATTCCAAGATTCGATAAAATTGGTCATAAAATTAATTGCGATAAGTTTGATATGTACGAATGTAATCTATCAGTACATATCCAATTTGTGGTGCAAATCGATTATTTAATAGCCGCCTGAGTGCAGGCTAGGATAATAGGCATGATGACAGTAATCAAGTATCGCCAAAATATTTATCTGATCTAATGAAATAGGATTCAAAGATTTTGAAACATGTATTTATTCTCTTATTAATGTCGAGATTAATAATTTATTTGTTAAAATAAATCTACAAAATACAACAATCCGCCATGATAGCTTAAACAACCATCAGATCGAATTACGTCAATTTACGTCACGTCTCAGTAAACGTCATTTTTTTCGTAAGCATATTATACGCGATCTGGCATTTTTTACTGAGCCGTGGCGTAATGACAGACGCCATGACACGGGCGAGCGTTTTGGAATGAATTTGAAACTTAAAATTTAAATGTACTTTTATTGCAGAAAAACCTTAATTTTCTACAAAAATATGATATATTTTAGACGTAATAGAAACTTCTGAATATCATAGAAGAGTTTTTGAAAATTAGTCATCATGCCTATTATCGTGTACTAATGCTGAAGCGGTGATAGCCCAGTGGCTTAGAATTCGACCTCGAATCGAGGGGTCCGGGTTCGAATCCCAGAGGCGCGCACCAATGACTTTGTAAAAAAGTTATGTGCGATTTATAAAATTAAATATCACCTGCTGTTACAGTGAAGGAAAACATCGTGAGGAAACCTGCGTGCCTGAGAGTTCACAAAAAAAAATGTTCTCAAAGGCATGTGAAGTCCACCAACCCGCAGTAGGCCAGCGTGGTGGACTAAGGCCTACATCCCTCTCATTGTGAGAGGAGACCCGACCCTGTAGTGGGTCATTAATGGGTTTAAAACAATGCTGAAGCAGCCACGCTGCCACTAATATGGATAAGGGCTCAAGGTAACCTTTGCAGCGACAGACCAAGAGCTCTGACCGCCCTAGGCTAAGTTCGGTCGGCCTAAAAAGTAGTAAATTAGTTTTGAATTTTGGTTCATACCACCCATAAAAGTGCTGCGTTATCTTTTGTCTTAACTGTTTTGTCCCGGTCTAGTTGAAATATGTAGGGTAGATGCAATGACGCTAGATTAAGTGCGTGCGAGTACACGATTTCAACGCGCATCCTCGAACCTCACGCCCTAGGCTGCAACCCAATTAGCCTAAGGGTTAATCCGGCCCTGAACCTTTGTCACTTAATTTTTCTTATCTACCCGGCAAAGTCCAACTGTGCTGCGAGGGTGGACAATTGGATACTACCGTCAAAGTTTTAGTATAGTTTATACACATACGAGACATTAGTATCGAAAGAGTGCCGTGAGCATGAACACTGTCGTCAAAGTAAACGGTAAACGAGTCGTTAGTAGGTCATGTGTTAATCTGTCTGACATCTTCCCATACTAATGACACGTGTTAGTTACCTATCGAATATTTTGTTGATTTGTTACATTAAGGCGTAACTCAAAAAATAGGAAAAGTTACAGCGGAACAAAGAGCTTTTCCTAAATAATTTAAATCATCCCGCAAAGAGGGCATCTGATAACGAATCATAATATCTCGAGACAATCGAAAATTCGAATCGCCCCGAAAAACCTCTCGCAATAACACTCTGTAATTACCCGAGTTTGATTTATAGGGATTTTGGAGTTAAACCTCTTTTCCATTGGCGCTTAATTGAATGATCAAATCGGGAACTCGGGCCCATTGTCTTTGAACAATGCTCTATCGATGACGTCTGGACCGCTTCTATTTGGACCGTTTTTAATCTGTGGCTCGGTGTTGGTCTTTTTATCTTTGCCTTTTGTTATCTGCAAGGCAGTTAAGAGATTTGATTTCGTTCGATTTGGTACAGGGTCTGAAGGAGATGGACATGGAAGGAGATGAAATGAACATTGATTAAAATACAAATATTTAACTAAATTAAAAACCAGCGCCTTTCACAAACTTTTTATATTTTATTGGATTTAGCAGCAAATGAAAAAATCAAATTAAAGCTACTTTTTTATTAAAATGTTTAGTTTTAGGTACCTACCTATTAGGCACATATTTTTGTCTTCCCAAACCAGCGTGCCATTACAATGGTAATGGTTTTGACCTGTGGGATGTATTTAATCCTAGAATAGGTGGGATAAAGTAAACATTAAGTACCTACATACGCGGTATAAGCGGTGATAGCCCAGTGGCTTAGAATTCGACCTCGAATCGAGGCGTCCGGGTTCGTATCCCACCAATGACTTTGTAAAATAGTTATGTTCGCTTTATAAAATTAAATATCACCACCTGTTACGGTGAAGGAAAACATCGTGAGGAAATCTACATACCTGAGAGTTCAAACAAAAATGTTCTCAAAGGAATATGGAGTCCACCAACCCGCAGTAGGTTAGCGTGGTGGACGGCGGCCTACATCCCTCTCATTGTGAGAGGAGACCCGACTCTGTAGTGGGTCATTAATGGGTTACTGACAAGTACATACGCACTTGCCCTCAAGCCCTCAATTAAGAACTAAATACCTACAATCAAACTACACAATCGCGTAGTTCTTAGCAAAGCCAACTTGGCGTATCTAATTCCTATCAATCAATGTTATTACGGATCAATTGGTAATTTATCATCGCGCCATTATTCATTGTTATCGATGAGGTGATTACTTTAACGATATTAAGAATTGAGGTCGGTGATAAGGATGTGCGTTTAAAGAACAAAATTAAAATTAAATGTTCTTAGTAAGGGCAGAACTAAAATAAAAGACGGAAAATGACTTTAAAAGAGCGTTACCTTCTTGCCAGCTTTTTAATTATTTTTTTTTAAATAAATAACGCTTCACACTTCACACACGAGACAACAACACATCACACCCAGACCAGAAACAGAAATTCAAATTCATCATTCGAATCTCTGCGCGGAAATTTATATGGAGATGAATGCACGAAGAGATGCACGTATTCCAATATTATTAAATATAATGCATTAGAAATATACATGGGATTCATCATAAACACGCCATGCACACTACCATAACTTTGAGTAAGTACATGAAATGCACACATAAACAAACATGACGTGTACGTACATTCCGTTACGTGTCAAATTCAAATTGTGATAAATTAAAGTCGAATTTCAAGTGCTTGGCCATCATTTTAAAACACAATCAACAATTAGTAAACTCCAGTGTACTAAACTCGAATCCCTTACGGATGGATATATTTAAAAAGTGTCAAAACAATGTGTCTCATCAATCAGGATTAGCAGACCAGGTAACTTCTCCCGTTACTAATGATTAGACCAGTTAAATATAACAAATACATCCCCTAGGGCCGGTGTCCTCTTAGCGTAGCCATTTTGGTTTTTGAAGCGCTGTCGGTGGAATTGGAAGTAATGATAAACTCAATAATAAGTTATAGATCAGCGATTTTTCATTAATTTAAATTCATGTAAAATACCTGAAATGTTATCTATACAAATAAATAAAATTGAAATGTGTTTGTAATATAAAAATAACCGCTTTTTAAAACGAATTCATAAAATTCAGAATCAATTTTCCATAATTGCCTGTTTATTTTTTGAAAACTTTAAATTGATTAAATAACTCAATCCACATTTTTTAAAATAACAATAATAAGAAAAAACATTTGCACAATTAAAAAACAATATTTAGATGAAACTTGTAGAAAGTTTTCGATTCTCACAATTTGATTTTTAAAGTCCCTAAAGGTAATATCACACTGTGCGAAAACTGAACATTTTGCGTCCATCAAAAATATTTTTTCGCGGCGATAAATTTCACGCGTAATAAGATACTTTTGTGTGTGTGCAATAATGTATGCACTCCCCGCAAGTATACTAATAATAAATCAGCAGCCATTGTGATGGCATGATAAAACACGTACAGTCTGTGCAATAAATCTATCAAACTCAAAACGCATGGGGCATCGTTTCAACCGCTCCGCTTCTTGGAGTTATGAGTGAACTACTTACAATTTGCTTATAATTTATGAGGGATAATCGCAGATGTGGGATTTTGGCGGCGATGTTTTTTTTATTTAAATACTAGCCGAGTGCTTTATTAAGTAGAAATTTTCACATGCGTAAACGTAAACTGTATATTAAACCGAGAAAAGTAGTTACGGAGACCTTTTTATTTACAGTGAAACAATCGATCTTATAGTTAAGTGGCTAAAATTACATAATGTGCATTGATCAGTATTAGATGTGGATTATTAAGTAAGCAACACATAAATCGTTTGTGGGTTAGATTAGATATAAATTTCCATGGGGGACAGTGATCGCTAAATAGGTACTATTCGGCCTTGGCCTAAAAATTTTTAGTGTTGCAATTAACACCTTATGGCAGAATGAAAAGGATACGCTTGTCTGGTATTTTACCAACTACGAAGAACAATGCAATCAAAATTTGTTGTAATCATAGACCTGTTATATCAAAATAAAATATTATATTTTTAATAATTAAGGTAATATTTGCACGAACTTACAAAAATAAACGCGTCCAAAGTAATTACCATATTCATACCGCTAACATTCCTTATTCATAATGACCAAATACACGACTCAACGCTCGGATATGATGCGTCTAACAAGACGAAATTTCACACTCCAATTATGGGTGCGCAGGCGCAGGGAATCGCGAGGCGACAGACATTTGGTACGGGTTGGGTTTTACAACCGCACGTGACGGGGAGGTGACGATTTTTTTGGGTAATTTTAGTACATACAGTTTTCATGCAATAATTTAAAGTTAATATTGAAAATTTTAAATTTAAAAAGATTATTTAAAAATTCCGCAAAATATATTTATAATTTGGCGACCTAAATATTAATTGATGATATTATCATAATTCGGAGTAAATAATATTGTGAGTTCATAGTAAATAAAATTGTAGTAAAAAATCTAAGGCAGCTGTGACGAGTTTTCTTTAGCTTTTACGCAATTTCCGAGTTGTAAAAATCTAAAGCATTCCGCAGCTGTAACGCGTTTTCATTTGATTTTACACAATTTCCGAGTTTACTGTAACTATCAGGTTCAAATATTTTTTTCTGTCACTATGTAAGATACTTAATACCACTAACGTTTTACGTCTCCATATCGCAACGTAGTCGTCACACATAAACAAGGGCGGCATCCAATATTGTGCAGCGCTAATCCCGCGTGAAGGAAACGATAAATCACATCATTAACTCGAAAAAACCGGCGAGCGATGCGTGTCGCGTCGCCAGTCGCAATGTGGAGGCGCCTTTATGTTACTATAAGTGTTCCAATTTTAAATGTGTTTTGATTTTAGAACTTGTTTGTAACATTTTTTTCTTTATTTTGTTTTCATAAATGGAATAGAAAAATAAATCTTTTGTTAAATATTGATTATTTTGTTCGGATTTTAAATCAAATTTATTTATACTGTGCCGTGAGCATAAACACTATTGGCATAGTATTCGTTTCGTAATCATCAGTAATTAGTATGTCATAATTATGTTAGTCTATCTGGCCACCTTGCCATACTAATGGCAGTTCGATACGATTACTATACAATAATGCGCAAGTTCATGCTTGAGATATTGATTAAAAAACTTTTTATTTACATTTATTTCGGTCGTCTTCGACGTTCAACCTCTATGTAAAATCAAACACTTTTCATTGATTCTAACTCAACCTCAAAACCTTTTATTCATTATCAGGTACTTTGTGCACTCTTTATGAACCTCATACATACATAATTCTACAACCACACTCACAAAATATTCAAATTCACAATCAAACTCGACAAACAGTCAACCCGACATAAAAAAGAAAAAACCTTTTAAATTTCGAAGAAAAAAAGCAACCAATCACCGCCCATCTTCGAATCCTTACCCAATCCATCTGCGCTCGTCACAAATCACCAAGACGCATGTCTTCCGCCGGGACTCGAACGACGAACCGGCCGGCGCCCGATTTATTAACTTCCACACGATAATGTTTTTAAGACCTTTTAAAATAAGAACGCGTTAGAGCTGTTCGGGATTTGAATTTTGTTTTTTTTTGGTTGTTTATTTGAATTTACTATTTTTATTAATAATTACTGAGAAGATTTGGATCCAATATTTAACTCTTTATTTATAAAGATAAATATAAAAACTACAAATATATAAAGATAAAAAAGTAAATATATAAAGATAAATATATAAAAATAAAAAGGGAAAGTCCCTACAGTCAACCAACCTCTAGGGTCAAGGTCAAGTAACTTCAAATCTTATAGTATAGTAATTTAAACTACAGCTTAAAAATTTAGTTAAATCTTTGTTGATAAAAATTTAATCAAAGCCAAAATTTGGTCAAAAAGCCGGTAAGCCGGTAATAAAATAAAAATGTATTTTAATACTATGTTATATTTCGATATGAGAAATTAGTTTTGTTTAAAAAAATTGCATGTTTGGCTTACAACTGATTACTTTTAAAAATAATTTAATAATTAATAAAAAATAGTGTAATGGTAAATTTTCGTAGGCTTATGAATTTGGGTTCTCCAAGATTGCCGTTTAAAGACCTCTACTGAAGTAGATTATGATGAATCATACATAGACTTTCTCTGTGTTTCTAAGTCGTCTTCGTAATTTGCTATGGATTTTTAGTATAATACGCTTTTCCATAACAATTAAAGCTGTTGTAGACTGTCAAAATGTCACTCATAAAGAAAACTCGAGCACCTACATTACTCAACCGATCTTGGCAAACCACTCTTATCTCTACACTTAAATACCGCGGCTCTACCTTTATTCAAAGCTCTACAAATATCGCTCTCTTCAGAACTAGACAAATAGGCGCACGCGCAAGCTTTGTTGACACGTCGGAAGCTGAAAGGTAAGGCTTTGTCAGTATGCCGTTGTTGGAGGTCAGCGGTTCCCAAATATTTAGGTTATTTTGTTGTTCGTCATTGTGTGGATCATAAAAATTTTATAACTTTTAAACATGGTCTTTATTGACACAAAAATATTGTCTGCATCAAAAAAAAACCATAATACAAAATACATGTCGGAGAATCACCGTTGTAATGATGCGAACGCAAGTATGGCCGCTGTACTATTATCCGAACATTGATGACAGATGTCAATGTCACTTGGAAATGTCATGGCTCATGCTTGGATACGGCCGGTTGGCGGGAATCTCGCGGTAATAGTAGAGAACTCGTGAAGCAGACGTGTCTGTTCGATTACAATAATAATTGCAGTTTCAATCCACCTGATTAAGTGATATGTCCTCCTGTGTTGCCCGGGGTCACCCACTATGTCGGATACATGCCCACAAAACCATAGCTTCTGATATGTCTCTACGACATATATATTTAAACTAAAAACATATCGAAAATTATTGCTGTTTATTAAAACAATTATTAAAATAAATACTACGATGTTGAAAAAAACGTTTTATATGTATACCGAATTTTAAATAGTTTATTTTATTTCTTTAGAAACACGAATGTTATTATATCTAACGTTTTTAGAAAATCGATGATTGATATGCATGGTTGTGGTTAGATGGAAGCAAGCAATGAATAAAATGAATTTCACGAGCCACATTTTTGAAAGTAACATTAAAAAATGCAGTATTGAAGCACATACATAGGGGCTCTATTTTGAAACTACGGTATCTGTTCATGATCTACACTTTGAGAACCATTGTTTTATAGTAGAGTATAACTTTAAAATTGCGTTACTATTTGCATAATTTTGACGCGGTGTTTTAAAGGTAGTAAGATCAAAAGAAAACTTCGCAACACACTTAATTAAGGTGTGAAACTATGAATATTTGAGCAGTAATGGGGTTACTAGTTGGTGTAGGTAAACAGTTGGTGTTGTTTTCTACAAAGGTAAACTTGCAATGTGCATTTCACCGATATCAAGTGGCCACTGCAGCCAAAATGGAACTGGAATAATGACACCATAATTTAAATGTGAAAGGTATGTCTGTAAGCCGCTAGTGACCCATTCGGCGGATTCGGCGGGTCTCCTCTCATTGAAGGATGTAGGCTATCCATCGCACTGATCTGATGTGGGATGTTTGAATTCTGAAACTCAAGTAACCCTTAAAAGGCGCACAGTGAAATGCAGGAAAAACTAGATATAATTATAAAAATAATAAATAGTCAATTGGTTATTTACTATCAATAGAGAAAACCTAACCTTACTACTACATCCAAAAATATCAATGCACTGACTGATAAAACGAACATTATTCTTCAAAGCTGTAGAGAGAAAAATAAGTACCAATAAATCGGTGCACTAAAATCAATCATGTGCGAAGTCTTTTCAAAGACATTACCTATATCAAATATGCAATAACTCATCACACGCCATTGCATTCAAACGGAGCTGTTTACCCCAAAACTCAGAATCAAAGGGTTCGACTAGGGATGTGCCCAGTCACTGTTACCGAGTTACCGAGTACCGCGTTACTCGGTACTATTCTATGCGATAAAATAATAAAAGTTCCCGAGGGTGCCCATTTTAATAACTTATCGTAAGTACTTCATTTCTAGTGGTTCGATGATGGAGGCGTGGTTTCTGGAGATATTTTAGTTGAGGCAACTATCCGGGTTCACATGCGTGGCAACGCATCCACCTGCGATCTCAGATACGACTTCTATCCTGTTTAAGATTTGAGGCGGATGGGTTGCAGTGACCACTTTACATTAGGTGGCTCGCCATGCTCGATTGCAACTTACCATACCATACAATGTATGACATCCACTGACATGGCATTTAATTGACACTGTCAACACGGCATACCAACAAAAGTATTTGAAGTCGTTTAAAGATTAAACGTTTTTTTAATGAAATATAGTATTTTTTTTCTATTTGTTCTATTTAGATACAAATGTCATTGATTGACGGATACCGAGTAATCAGCCAATAAATCGATTGATAAACAACACACAGCCCATCACTAGCTCCAAACTCACTACCCCAAAAGAAATAAATTTCATTTCCCACTCAAGAGGGAAATTATTTCATTCACTCCACCCCTATTAGAATGATTCGGGAGTTTTTGTCTTCGATTCTTTTTTCCCAGTCTGTTTAAGAAAAGGCTATAAATTTAAGCTGTTTGTTTAGCTAGCTATGTACGTGTAGAGTTATTTACTGCTATTTTTTTTCCTTGAACGTACTTTATTACCGACTTCCGAAATGGAGACTCGTTCGATTTTTCTAATGTTTTACGAATTGTTTTGTACTGGAGGTTATAGGCATTCCACACCTTTTTGGGTCACCAGAACGTTAAGCCCGAGTACTTTTTCGTAAGATTCTACTACCACACCTACACTAATTCATTACGTCATGTTGAAGACACAGGAGAATGGTCAACCTATAGGGTCCCATTTAAGGCTTCTAGATACTTAAGCCATTGGGCTATCACCCCTGGAAGCTCGCAAACACTCAAAAATTTGAAAAAGGAACCAATCCGAAAACTGTAGAGTCGTCGAAAACGAATGATACCCCATTCGAGCTAAACGACTTCCTTTTGAAATTGGACATCAGACAGACACACCTTCAACTCCCAAAACTACCGTTTTTGTACAGCCAAGCCTGCTTATATCCGTCAATGGGCACTTCATAAATATGTACGAAGCCTCTCTGATTGGACTTAAATAATAAATTCAATTTGCCCGGGCGCCCATCAAATATTTTCCCTGATAACGTTTCTATATTTGGACGGCGGATCCTGGGAATAATGGCGTTATTTAGAGGCTTGCAATATGCTAAGATAGTAGGCTGGCATTAACAAGTCAGGAGATGGTGCCCGGGTGCGACGGGTGGCGTGGAGTCGCTTTATTTTTATTTAATTAAGCTTTATTGCAAAACCTGGTTACAAATGGTGGACACGACCCAAGACGATGGTGAAAAAAGGCGTCATTTCTAATTTTCATCATTCATTCGGCTTAAATATGTACAAAATGTTCAAGCTATAGATTAAAATTGAATTATACCCTTTGGATTTAAAGCGAAAGCAAAAAAAGAGTTATAGGCCATTAGTATTGGAAGATGTCAGACAGCCTGACATATTATAAATACTAATAACTGACATTTACCGTACGAATACTTAGACGATAGTGTTCATGTTCATGGTGCTGATCTTTTGTAGTAATCTTATTTACAACATCTCTAATTGGTCATATTATCTACTGACAGAAATGTCCTGTCAGAGCATACTTTTGAGACGCTGAAATTCAACTTATAAAATTTAAGTGGAATCTAATAATTGATTCCGTGTCAAAAAATTGAACCATCAAACATAATAAGCACGCACCGTCTCTTTGATTTAGCGATTCAAAAAATAATAAAAATCATTTTAAAAAATTAAAAAAACTAAAAAAGGCGCTTTTATAGAATTTTCTTTGGTTCTTGATAAGTATGTAAAATGTCCGTCACATACTACATGGTTACATACGAACGAAGCTAGTAAAAGCGATTTAATTTTAAAAAACTAGCTCGAACCGTCTCCATGCATTCGGGAACAGTTTTACGACGTCGCTCAGGCGCTAGTGGCCTCTTACAATTTCGCGCGAGCTGCTGGTGCGTGTTAAAAACACAATGAATAATTATTGCCTTTGTTTTTCTGCTTTTTTTTCACTGATACCTTTGAGGTGTTGAGGTAAGGTGATAATATGATAGATATAAAATACTAACGACGACTGTGAGTGGGTAAATGTTTCGACAAATCAAGACACTGAGAAGTTCTATCACATTATAAAGATTCTATTAATCTATAGTATAATGAAAATGAATCGCTGTTCGTTAGTTTCGCTAAAACTCGAGAGCGGCTGGACCGATTGAGATGATTTTGGTTTTAAAATGATCGTGTGAGTCCAAGAAAGGTTTAAATGAGAAAATTTGAAAAAAAATATGCGAAGAACATACAAAAACAACAATTTTATATTCCCATATTTGGCAGAACAAATTGTGCCGGGACAGGCTGTCTTCTGTAAGCATTACTTACTTTTTTAATAATTTCTTAAAATAATATTCCACTTCAATTGCATACTGGAAAATTTGTTATTAGCTGACGTTTCTGCCCATAAATGAAACTTTCTTTAAAATTAGGTCAATATTCTCGCCTATCCGAGGTTGTATGCTTGGCTACTCTTGGGGGCTAAGATATTCGTCTGAAATTTAGTTTTCAAAAACACTTAAACTTATGTGTTTCGATTGCTAAAGTACCTATGCTTATAGCTTATCTATCAGTAATTTACGAATTTTCGTTACTATTTTTAATTAGCAAATCGATAAAGATAAATAGTATAGTATAGTATTATAACGACTAACCTAAAACATAACAATCAGTTTAAAATCACTTAAATTTTACCAATGCTCTTATCCTTTTTTATAAAAAGGAACCAACAACCAAAACAAACTTTATTTAATAACAAGATAAAAATTCAGACTTCCCAAACTATCAGTAACTTAAAGCATTATCAGCAAGACGAATTACCGATGATAACTCTTATCTTAGCATACAAATCAATCACATGTGGTAATTATTGAAACACAAACGATTTTCATATCTTTACCTCAAATTAGTTACTATATTGATAAATTAGTGCGTCAATTTGATAGGACTGCAGTAAATTTGGGGTATATAAGGATTGGATATCCATATACAGACGCGCTGAAAGTCCAGTGGCTAAAATTTCGCCCCTTTACTCGAAGGATCTGGGTTCGAATCTCGATGGCACGCACCAACGACTTTCTGTAAAGCTACATGCGTTTTAAATGTGTAAATATCACCTGCTATAAATTCGTCACTTTCTTACCACTACTACTAATACTACTACGATTACTACTACTACTAACAAATTCATGATACAAAAACTTGCAATTATAGATTCAACTTTCATCACCTATTACGACGTATTCAGTTGCAGCCTGCCCTCCAAAAAGGGCATAACAGGAAACGCCCATAAATCAATAGCTAGACGAAAATCTTGCGAAACAAAACGTAAAAAATGCGCATATAGCTCCAAGTCCACATTCAAAAAAAGAATTACAAGCAATAACATGCAGTAGTGTTTGCCATTAGCCAAGTACAAAATACATTTTTGTACGAAAACAGTTCTTATTACGCGGGACTAAGATCGTAGCGAGTGTAGGACTAAGTTGGTAGTGATTTAGTCCCTATCGGTCGTGTAGCTGATTAATGTCGTCAGTAAATCAGCGGATTACGACAATGCGAGAAATGACGAGTCGCAGATCGGGACGCTGTGACGTGAAGACCGGAATGAAAGAGCGGTTAGCGATGTTTGAACGAATGGATTGATTGGACGGCTAATTATTGCGGGTAGTTTTAGTATTGTATCTTTAAGGAGATTTTTCAGCTTCTTCAATACAAACTTTAAGAACGAACGTACTTATACCGTAAATTGAATTTTCTTAATAATATAAACTGAATTTTCTTAATAATATCATTGATTATAAATGTTTCTACATTTAAAGAAAAATTTAAGTGATTGATAATCCTTACGAGTAAATAACCTGAAGTAGCTTGATTATGTTATTGACAAGTTTAAAATGTCTATAACTATATTACAAGGACAATTTTAAATGGTTTATGTAAGTTACCCTTGCCATAAGGAGACTCTGAAAATAATTATAATAAATATTCTTGTGTGAAAATAATATAAATATCAATATAGTATGTATAAAATTCTAGGACATATACCTATAATGCTACGCTATAATGAAATAAAAATACCTTGTTTTTTGATTTAACTTTTTTGTAGGGGATTTACGATAAATATACCTAACAAAATGTGCATTTTCTTTTTAAAAGCCTCGTTTTTTTATAAGTATAATATTTTAACCTGTCTTTCCCGCTCAGAGTTCACACATTGCACCAAGACGTCGCACGTATCGAATTATTGAGCAAACACATCGTAATCGATAGCTGCAAACGCAGGGGTAAGAACGTCCAGTTCCACCGTGACAATTGAACCAATAAATCGCGAGTTGTTCGTAAGGGATGAAAAATTACGGAACGCATTTGAAATGAAACGATCGTTTTGAAAAGTCGACGAATTATGATGTGTGAAATAAGTAATATAAAATGTATGATGCTCATTTGTTGGATGAAAGAGTTTGTTTCGTACACGCCCGTTTTAAAAATACGAACGGAGTTTTTTTTATTGTTGAATGGTATATTGTTTATGAATGTTTCCTTTTGACCGTTTCCATGGTTACTTTGACTTTCTATATGCTTCTATAGCTACGTCCCGTAACGGTGTCTCGAGTCCAGAGATTTTATCTCATCTAAAAATAAGCGTACCGCGCTAAAAGAAGTTTTCATGTCAAAAATTATCTCAGCCAATTATTGTCTAGTAATAGTCCACCAACCCGCAGTAGGCCAGCGTGGTGGACTAAGGCCTACATCCTTCTCATTGTGAGAGGAGACCCGACCCTGTAGTGGGTCATTAATGGGTACTGACATGACAATAGTTGCAGAGGGTATAAAGGGTTTATACCGATCTAACAATTCGACAAAATGTAGCGATCCACACGAAAAGTTAGTCTAAACGCGAAGTCGCTTTCTACTCCATAAATCAATTTGTCAGTAACACCGCTAGACGTCGGCTGTTTACAAAAAATCGTGCGACATTCTTGTCTTGGTGTTGTTTTCGACATTTTCGAGTTTATCTACATCCGACATAACATTCTGTGTTTAGAAAACGGTTTTTCATGGTTACAATCAGCATTTTATTCATTACTGTTTTGATGATTTTTTTGCCTTTTTTGCTAAGAATTCATGTCTCAATCGTGTTTATCTATTGAAGCAATAAGATTCTGTGGAAATTAAGAAAACAGTAAATCAAGCTTATATGCAATTTTTAATAAACTGATATTATATATTTGTTTGTAAATAATTGAAAAAATAAATAGTCAAGATAATACATATTTAACGGGTTCAAAGTATATACGCGTCAATTAATATACTTGTGTACCTATTTATAAACAGATTTACCATAAATAAATTAGCAAAAGTCACCATTTACTTTTTAATTCAAATATTTTGTGTTTCTTCGTCA
The DNA here is from genome assembly GCA_905147235.1 of Erynnis tages. NCBI lineage: Eukaryota > Metazoa > Arthropoda > Insecta > Lepidoptera > Hesperiidae > Erynnis > Erynnis tages. Next base: position 13,177,750 of record LR990074.1, read on the forward strand.
CCCAGCCAAGAATCTAGATCATTAGTGTACAATGTGTTTATACGATATTAAAACTTCAAACAGATCTTTACACATTATCATCCAACACCCAAACAGATCACGAAGTGGATTTAAAAACGTCACTAAATCATTAAAACGTATTACGTTATCATAGCGCTTCTCAAACTATTAATATTTTCACGACAACGGCGAACTTGCTTCAATAATATTCAATGACAATAAATTGATGGAATCCAAAATAGATGGAACACAAATAAAAATAAACGCAATTAATTTTAAATTTATTCGTTTAGTTAATTTTACTGTTATATTACCTAATGTATTAAGTTCTTAAGTAATTAAGTTCAAACTCAAAAATGTCAACAATTATCTGGCGAAGATTGCTTCAAAAGTAAACCTTAGACTAACTAAAACGCAAGATAAATTATTGCATAAAAGCTTTAAAAAGGTACCTGGTGTCAAGTATATGAGGGCAATATAATCTAGTGGCATTACCCAGGCAATTTACAAAAGTTATGATGTATGTATGATGAAGGATGTATGTGCATATGTAAGAGGATGAGACCAAGTTTGAGCACATTAAGCAACCACTACTTAATACAACCTATTATCCCTCTAAGACCAATAGATACACACCAAGAGCGCACACTTTGAGAACCCCAGCCTCAGAACATTAAAGCATATTACTTATTTTTACGACCGCGTCGCCGAATCGAGTCACCGCTTTTAAGAAGAGATCTGTTTCGGACATTATTTATCTATTTTATGACGTACCAACACACGCCATTGGTGATGTACCCTTACGGGTACAGCAGGAACCGAATGTCCCGATTGGGTGCAAGACTCTAAAACGTATTTATACTCGAAAGATTAAACCGTAAAAGTTTAAAGTGTCAATCGTTGACGGTACAGCCGCAGTGTAAATCAGTTTTATGCGTGTATCTACTATAGTAAGTCGTAAAACGGTCAATAAAACGGAGGGAATATAAGTTCTATCAATTTACGATTTTTTACCTTATTTATCTCATTATGTGACGGTCAAGTAATGTTAAAACGTTAAGTTTCATAACATTTTACCCTTCAAAGGAACTCTTCAACACTAAGTACTCCATTTTTTCATCAATCGGAAGTCCTTGCATTGACTAAATATTTACACAAATACACAATTATATTTAAACATAAATTATTAGGTAGGGCACGTGAAATTTCTATCATAATATTTACTCTGAATACACTACGCCCAACGATTTTATGTTTTGTCTGATCAATAACACAGATTGATGAGAAGATTGGTGCGATCTGGACTTACCGAATTATTTGTACATAACCTACATCATTTTTTTATTGTTAATAAAACCGTTGAACATAATTTTCCGTGTGCAAATAGGGTATTTGTATGGTAGACCGTATACCGGTATAAAGGAGTGTCTGTGACTAGGTCAAACCTATTACGTGGTTCGCTACAGTTTATCATTCAACACTATCAAGATAGTGCCTGTAAAATTAACTTTAATTTGACGTGTACGTTATGGCCTCACGCTTTCATGTCCCACTTCAGGGCGCGGGTGTGACCCATTAATGAGACCTGGTATAAAGCTTGGTGCATTTCCTTAATATGGCTTCTTGTTTTTTTTGTGGTGGCAGCTTTGACTGACTTACCGTAATCGCTGCAACCCTTTTATGTCATGTCAGTACCCATTAATGACCCACTACAGGGTCGGGTCTCCTCTCACAATGAGAAGGATGTAGGCCTTAGTCCACCACGCTGGCCTACTGCGGGTTGGTGGACTTCGCATGCCTTTGAGAACATTTTTTTTGTGAACTCTCAGGCATGCAGGTTTCCTCACGATGTTTTCCTTCACCGTAACAGCAGGTGATATTTAATTTTATAAATCGCACATAACTTTTATTACAAAGTCATTAGTGCGTGCCACTGGGATTCGAACCCGGATCCCTCGATTCGAGGTCGAATTTTAAGCCACTGGGCTATCACCGCTGCAACCCTTTTATAACCCATGATAACTTTTGTGTTAGATATTATTATGTATCTCTCCCCACAACGAGGGAATCCTGAAGCATACTCCACCACGCTACTCCAATACGGTTTGGTGGATGCTTTCAAACCGCGACTGCTGTCGTATCGACAACAACCGGGACCGACGGCTTAACGTGCCCTCCGAAGCACGGTAGCGCGCATTTAATTCGTCACCCATCCAGGTACTGACCGTTTGCTGTTGCTTCTTTTTCGATCGCGTCCCATCTTCTCAAACGGCGGGGCTATGTGCGCTTTACCATAATAACACCGTATTATAATGAATAAATAAATAACGCTTCACTCTCATAGCCCCACACTAGGATTCCCGGTGTCGTGGGTGCCATAGACACACACAAGACAAGAACACACACACCCAGACCAGAAACAGGAATTTAAACTTATCATTCAAATTTCTGCTCTGCTGGGAATCGAACCCAGGACCCTCCGCGCAGCGCACCGATGTCTTAACCACTGCGCCACTCAGGTTGTCACTCATTATTGCGATCCACCGATGAAAACGGGTGTAAAGGATGAGATTTTAACTTAAAACCATGCGAGAGATGAGAATAAGAACATCCGAGGATTTTTTTAAAAAGTCGATTCTATATTTTTATAAAAGTATAAAGTCTATCTTCAATAAAGACCCAGTACAGCTACTATTGAGACAAAAAGTTCGTCTGTTATGTAAAAGTTGGTCTTGAAAGTAACTTGTTAAAGTACAATTCTACTACCGTACCTCACAAAACAATGAATAGTTCGTTACGGATAGACAACTGTTCCTTACATTTCCCAAGCGGTCAATTATAATTTTGTAATCAGCTGTTCAATCAGCAATATTCTTATCTAGTCGCAAAATATATTCAACACTAGCTCGTAAACTAGGCGAAATTACAAGAGACCCATAACCGAAAACAATGCTTCGATCAGAACGTAATAACATCGTCGTTGCAATATCATCTCTACGACTCATCGAGAGAGTCCATTTTTGATATTTTAAAACACGCATGCAACTACACGAGTGAATAACTTTTTTCAATTACAAAAGCCTTAATCCATTTCAATGTTGTCAAGGAGCTTGCGACTCTATTCTAATTAAGCTGAGTCGAAATCCGCTCGCGTCAGTTTCAACGTATGACCTTGCATCCCCAAAAAGGTTATCCACGAAAATGTTAATATAATAGTTGCTTCAGTGGTACGGGTTTTGTTGGCGCGAAGGCATAAATCAATTTTATAGCCCCATCTAAATCAAACGCGTTTTAATGGGCGGCCCCCGTCATATCATAGCGGAGTATGATAATTTACGGCTACTATGTGACGAATGTAGAAATAAAGGTCCTCCCCGAACCCCTCGTGCGGGATTAGTTTTATACCCTAAACCGGCGTCGTAAATATGTCACCCATATCTTCTGGTGTCGCGAGATAATTTTTGGATTTACGAAGTGTTGGCTTGATGCGAGTTTGGTAGTCGTTTTTATTGTTTCTGATAGTGTCGCTCCTGAGTGATTTAGGCGTGATGGTGGACGTCTGACGTTGATAGTGACGGCAAACAGGGCTGTTTGGAGCCGCTTTGCGCTCGCTTCTTAGCAAGATTTATGGGGGTACGTTCTTTTTGTTCAGTGCAATGTGCAAACAAAACGTTAATGTTCTAGGTCACCGAAAAGCACTTGAATATGTGACTTTTAATGAAAGTTAATGATAAAAATACGTTGGAATGTTTGCCCATCTGACCATGCAAGAATTCACAGGACTTAGGATGGAATTCTTTAAAGAGCTTATGAATAAGCTTTAAAGCTAGCGTCGCACTGTCGGCTCCCTCAATAGTGCTTTCGAAAGACAGCGGTAAATGATGCTCTTACTGCCGTCTTTCGAAACTCTTACTTATTTTTGTATTCTTAACTCTTACTTACTTAATTGTGGAATGGACTGGAATAGAGGTTGGGTTATGGGAGGGTGACAAAGAGTTGAACACAAGGGGCTGTTCGAGTCTTTCCCCCATTCAAAACAAGCAAATTATTGTGTTCAGGTTGGAAAGGTGCCGTTGAGAGAGAAATTTCAGTCGAATATTATTGTTCTTTGAACGGTTTTCACCATATTTTTTTTAATATTAACACTTCACACTCAAAGTCACATATTGGTAATCCCTGAGTCGTGAATGCTTTAGACACACTCAGACTAGATTCGAATTTCTGCTCCGCTGGGAATCGAATCCCCTAAGAAGGACCTTTCGGGCAGCGCACAGGCGTCTTAACCACTGCGCCATTCAGGTTGAGAATTTTAGTCTTAGTGATTGAGAAAAAAAATAATTTTGGAGGCAGTAACAGTAACAGTAACCATAACTTTGTAGGTACCACAGGCTACAGTAACTTAACAGCGGTTTGACTGATGTCTTATGGTGTCTTACTACTTATAAGGTCTCTTTGACATTACCAACAGCCCTTTCGGTTTAAGCGATTTTATTCTAACTAAGCGTATTCTAAGTAACTTCACATCACCCTTGCTGCTGTAAGATCTTCTGTAAGATCTTCTGTAAGATCTTCTGTAAGATCTCTATAACCTCACCTCCTCACACTTCTAGCCTTACCTTCACGCTGCTTGAGCGACCGCTAGGGGCGAATTAAATGCGCGCTTGTCGGAAGCCCTATGGGCGGTTTGAAATCATCCGATACGGTTTGCCACTAGCCCCTTCCTCCACCAACGTTGGAGCAGCGTGGCGGAGTATGCTCCAGACCTCCCTCTATTGTGAGGATAGACCCATGCCCAGCAGTGGGCTTTAAAAGTGTTACAGCCATTTCTTCCCAAACGAATCCCCAATAGTGTTGTCCCCTTTTAATCAGCGCGGAAAAACGTGTCAGACGACCGGTGAGCGACACGTTATTTAATATCGTGATTTTGTTAAATCTACCGCGTGTGGCGATAAATCACAGCTACGTCGCTCATTAACGAAATTTATGTTTGCCGTATATTTCATCCACAGACCTGATTATGAACAGACAGGGTGTGGGGGCTTGGGTGGGATGGCTAGCCTGGGTAAGTGCTCGTTTGAATCCTCTCTAATCGCCTGGCCTGCGTGGTGGACTAAGACTTACATACCTAGATCCTCTTAGTGAGAGGAGATCAGTCCCTGTACCCGTCCCTGGGTCACTATATGTTCCGTGTTGCTTACTCCACAGTGAAATGTGATGGCAGCGGTGAGTTATTGAAGCTGCATAGCCCCGCTGCTTGAGTAGATGGTAAGCGGTCGAACAAGTGCAGCAACGTCGGGCGCGGTCAGTGCCTGCATGGGTGACCGCTAGTGGCGGTTTAAATGCGCTTCCGTGCTTCGGAGGGTACGTTGAGCCGTTGGTCACGGTTATCGATACGACAGCAGTCGTTAAACCTTGTCGGAGGCCTTATGGGCGGTTTGAGAACAACCGACACAGGTTCGCGACTAGCCCGTTTCTTCACCAAGGGGCCATCCATAAATGACGTCACACGATTCTTAGGACTTTTTAACCCCTACCCCCGTCCTTGTCACAGAACCCCTGAGAGAACCGCGCCCAACAGTGGACTATAAACCGATACGGTAGCAGTCGTTGAACCTTGTCGTGAGCCCTAAGGGCGGTTTGAAAACATCCGACACCAAGGATGCTGACCCGTTTCTCCGCCAATCCGCATTGGAGCAGCGTGGTGCAGTACGCTCCAGGCCTCCTCCTGTTGTGGAGAGACCCGTGCCCAATAGTGGGCGATAAAAGGGTCGCAGCCAGCATATTGGCGTCGAATAGGGGAGGCCCATGTCCGGCTATGAAGGACTGAAAGGAAGGAAGGACGGATGTGTACGAGTAGCAAATGTATAATTTATTATCAAAGTGGTCACTTCTAAGTGACGCATGTTCTAAGCCATGTATTACGATACGTTGTAGGCTGAATGAGGTTGGTGAGTTTCGGTCCGTGGATCGACGATACCGCTGATTTTTTGATTAATGCCATCATTATTACTATAGGTGGGTCATACAACTAATTGCTAAATAGTTAAGTTAGGTCTGAGCGAATTTCAGGAACCTAGGTGTATAGATTATTCATTTTTTATAATTATCATCTACGCATACGAGTATGCGTAGTAAATTTATTTCATGTTAAAATACCTAACTGTACCTACTTATAAAAACTAGTAAATTGAAGCCTTCAGATACATATTTAACAATCTGTCAGTCAATATCTGACGTAACCCGTCACGGAGAAGGTCGTATCTGTGATAGACATCTCTGACGCACGTCAATATGACAAGAGAAGTTAAAAAAAGGATTTTACGATCGAATATTAAGATTTTATAAAACTTTAATGCCTATTCCTTTTTCCTTTTAGGTATTCAAAAATGTTTTTAAAACAATGGTAGCTTGCCTCAATCACGGCTCATTTAGGCACTAAATTTAAACACAGGTCTCAGAATAGGCATGATGACTAATTTTCAAAAACTCTTCTATGATATTCAGAAGTTTCTATTATATCTAAAATATATCATATTTTTGTAGAAAATTAAGGTTTTTGTGCAATAAAAGTACATTTAAATTTTAAGTTTCAAATTCATTCCAAAACGCTCGCCCGTGTCATGGCGTCTCTCATTACGTCACGGCTCAGTAAAAAAGGCAGAGATCGCGTATAATATGCTTACGAAAAAAATGACGTTTACTGAGACGTGACGTAAATTGACGTAATTCGATCTGATGGGTGTTTACGCTATTATGGCGGATTGTTGTATTTTGTACATTTATTTTAACAAATAAATAATAAATCTCGACATTAATAAGAGAATAAATACATGTTTCAAAATCTTTGAATCCTATTTCATTACATCAGATAATTATTTTTGCGATACTTGATTACTGTCATCATGCCTCTTGACGGTCCCCATTGACACAACGCACTGATCTGACTGACTGTCATTGGTGCGTGCCGCTGGGATCAGTGTGCTGAGTGCGAGTTTTGACAAAACATTTTCGCTTGAACATATCGAGCGCGAATACGTCGATTTCTATGGGATTGAAGCAGCGCCATCTTGTGGCTAAGATGACAAACGGAATTGGCGCTTAGCGTACCTATAGTCGATTAACGCGACGGTAAAGTTACTCGAACAATTTTGTGCAACTCGCACTACGCACACTGAACCCGGACCCCTCGATTCGATTCGAGGTCGAATTCTAAGCCACTGGGCTATCACCGCTGTCTTATTATTCGTATTAAATTACTGTATTACTAGAAGACGGTTAAATTAGTCGCCTTCAGTGTCACATTATTTAACGTCTGTCAATCAATAACTGGAGCGAGTCGAGGATAATGTCGTATCTGAGATCGGTATGTCAGCTTGATACACTTGCCTCAATCTGCCGAAAGTCTATTGAATAAAGTAGTCAAGGCCCTTGATCGAACTCTGTTCGGCGTTCCCAGTAATTTAAGCCGGCGTTTGACTATGGGATGTAATATAAATTACAACTTGAATGATCTTGAGCTATATATTACATCCCACGATTGCTGTTCGCATTGTAAGATATATATTTTGGAACAGATTAGCTTCGGCCACTACCAATGACTGCCATTGAAACTGCGACTGCGGGCGACGCAGGGGCGCGGTGTCCGGGGACGTTAGGTAAAATATACTCCTTCAAATATCGCTCGAAAAAATATTTATAGTTTGGGATGTAATATATATTATAGCACAGTGTGAACGGTCACGTACAAAATGTATGAGAGCGATAAAATGTTATATCTCAAGAAGTTATTTGAATTAAATTATATCCTAAGTCAAAAGCTGGCTCTAGATATAAGTTTTTAGGGATTCCCTAAAATTATGATGAAATTTTGCTGCTGCCTAGTGCGCGGGGGCTCTTAGAAATATCTATAACGTCGTCAGATCGCGCGTTATCTTCGCGTCTGACGCGCGTCAATCACCGGACTCACTCGAGACGCTATGAATGAATCGTCACTCTCATTGAATTACGATACGAAAGAAAGATTTCCATCTAAGTATTTGAAAGTTAAAGGTAGATATCTCGGAGCTGTGTGCATCAGTTTCTTGATTGTGAAGCTTTTAGTTACTTTAGAACTATTTGAAAATATATGAGAACAACATTTTAGGTAAAATATGGTGTATTATATCTTGACGTTTGTGCAAAACGCAAACGATTGAAAAATATGTTTTCGGTGGTAAAGTATGTTTCAGGGTTCGCTCAATTTTAGAAAAACGTATTGGTAGAATCTTCTAATAATTCTATTGAATTTATTATTTATCAATTTGTACAAGTTTTAAACCTAAGGGCACAAGGGCAAACATAATGCCGTATGACAGTCTCCACAAGTGTGAAAAATTTTGTTTTTAGATTTGCTCCATCAGCTTGGTATTACTACTAATACTCTACCCTCCTTAATACTCTACCTGTGACTCTACCCACCAATTTTTATTTTCCCACCAATATTTAGTGCTCTAGTACCTCAATCCCTACCCTGCAAATACATAGATATACCATAATACATTAACAATGTTACCAAATTCCTCAAAAACTGGCAACGCAGTACCAAAGCACTGCAAGCCTCCCCGCCTCCCCCTATATTTCCATCACACGCCAAAAATGCCGTGGATTCATTATCAGGGCGATACATCAAGCCGTAATGGCGGGGGTAGGGGGTTGATTCATAACCCATAAATCAATGGACTAGGGTAGTAATAGGCCAAATATTGTGTGTTAGGGCGAGCTCTTGCCGTGGGTTTGAGGCTGCAATTTAATTTTCGGGAACTGGACGTATGAAAATGTTAAAATGAATTACACCTACCATATACAGTATTCTTTCATAAGAAAAGGCGATTTACTTAGTACAAGGGGTGATAAGTGGCAAATAATTCGGTCTTTTACTACTCTTACAAGATCTAAGTTACGATCCCGATGGCAGGTAAGATTTCAAATTTGTGCTTTATAAAATTATTTACTGTACCTAACGGAAAATATCGAGAGAAAATCAGCGTGCTCTTGAGTTCTACATTGATGTTCTCAACAAGTCCACCAACCCGCACTAGGCCAGCGTGGTGGACTAAGGCCTGGATCCTTCTCAGTTCTTAGACTATCGTATATTAGCAAATCGCACAAAAACTCATCACAGCTTGAACCGCTATAAAACTGATAGGAACTTCAGCACTCGCTAGACTAGATACGGTTAAACTTGTACTAGTTAAGTCATTAAAACTATAAAATAATATTTTTATAGAGCACCGCACCCGGGTGACTGGCACGGCATAATAAAATGAATTAAACAATACTAGGATTTATTTTATAACTGTGGACCGGTTTATGCGGGAATGAGGCATGAGCGATAATTGCAACGTTACCGGATAATAAAATAGTACGCATCATAATTTTATATCATTTTTTTATTTTATTTTGTCCCGCAATATTTTTTGTATTTTTATTTATTTATTTAAAAGAGTTTCCACGCAGAATAAATATCAAATATTTTCTCATCGATTTTACTTATGACGTCCATTACTACTAGACGCAGGCTATAATCTCTTTATGCTACTGGGCTCTCTCCGTTTATAAGTATCATTTTTTATGCTCCAAGGTTTCTTACGTTTACTTCAGCTACCATGAAATGTAGCTAAAAAGGAACCTTTACTCATTTTGCCAAGACGTTGACGCAATTTGAAAGCAATTTACATCGTTTATTTTTAACATTTCATCAAATGATGTTGACTGCCTCTTTAGTTTATGAGGACTGTATATCTCTGACCTGTCGTCATGGGTACCGTGGGGCCAGTTAATAGTAACATTTCTTTTCACTGCCATCGTATATTGTAAGGCCGTGCTAATTTATATTAAACACGTCATTATTTTTCATGGATTGCACGATAAATTCGTAAAAAGGGCTATTATTTATTTCTACGGGACTGACACGCTGTCACGGCGACACGTGATCTACGGGCGATGCCACGGGACGGTCACGTCAATTTTTATTACGAAAACATCGTAAATGTCAAAAATATAGCTCGATGTTATAAAAATTATGTTTTAAACCATTTTATTTTAATGCGACATAATTATATGCAAATGCAACTAGTTTTTCTATTAATAAATAATAAAATTTGATATCATTTTTATTTAATGTAGTTTTAAATCATATTTTATGAATATAATAATCGAGTTATGACTAATATTTCTTGTGTCAAATTAAACCTTAAAAGCATCATGAGAACTAATTTTACAATACAGGATGCCTTCAACTTTATATCGACTATCCTTATTCACTAACATTAAATACCTCTAACTTAAAATAAAGTTAATAAGAAATTCATGAAAATTAAAAACCAACTTCACATAGAGAAATCTTACAGAATTTTTTAGTTCAAGCAAAACTTCACTATCAATAATTTTTAGACATTTAGAATTTGGGGAGTTAATTTAATTGATAATAATACTAAACCATGAATATTATATATCTAAAACATCACCATTATTATCATTGTCTGAAACCCTTTAATCACCCACTACAGGACGGGTCTCCTCTCACAATGAGAGAGATGTAGGCCTTAGTTCACCACGCTAGCCCAATGCGGGTTCCTATTATTATCATATCACAAATTGAAAATAAATCAATACTGGAATTACTGAAGCATTTGTTGAGCATTGATTGAAAGCAACCCAAAGTCCCCATAAAATTTTAAACCACCTTTCAGTGTTCAAAATATTCCGCATGAATAATTCCGCAATCGACACGGGGTATTATTTATTCCGGGACAGTGACACGGCGTCACGGCTGATCTACGACCCGTGCGTCACGGGACGCGACCACGTCACTTTTTGCCACCAACATCGAACGTGTATGGATTGATCGAGATATAAATGCGCAGCTGTGTCTGATTGGTTGATGGTCTGCGGTGACGTATACGGGCAAAGTTTTTTTTAAATAATATAGAGGTCGCAAATAAGGGTTCGAACTGGTACGGGGTCCAGGCACCTGGGTATGTCAACAGGATCGGTTTATAGTCCACTGTTGGGCGCGGGTCTCTCAGGGGTTCTGTGACAAGGACGGGGGTAGGAGTTAAAAAGTCCTAAGAGCCGTGTGACGTCATTTATGGATGGCCCCTTGGTGAAGAAACGGGCTAATTGCGAACTTGTGTCGGTTGTTCTCAAACGCCCACAAGGTTTAACGACTGCTGTCGTATCGATGACAACCGGGACTGACGGCTTAACGTGCCCTCAGAAGCACGAAAGCGTGAATTTAACTGCCACTAGCGGTCACCCATCCAGGAACTGACCGCGCCCGACGTTGCTTAACTTTTTCGATCGCTTGCGATCTACTCAAGCAGCGGGGTTATGCGCGCTTCAAGTAGGTACTTGGATGTAAGTGTAATTCGGGATCATCGCTGCCATCCCCTTTCACTGTGGAGTAAGCAACACGCAACCCATTAGTCACCCAAGGACAGGTATCCTCACACAAAAAGATCGATGTAAGTCTTAGTCCACCACGCAGGCCTAGTGCGATCGGAGAGGATTGGCAAACGTCAAAGATTTACATTTTAACTCAAGTCAGTTGACATCATGTCATGTCAGTAACCCATTAATGACCCACTACAGGGTCGGGTTTCCTCTCACAATGAGAAGGATGTAGGCCGCCGTCCACCACGCACCACTACTGCGGGTTGGTGGACTTCACATGCCTTTGAGAACTTGTTTTTTTTTTCTGAACTCTCAGGTATGCAGGTTTCCTCACGATGTTTTCCTTCACCGTAACAGCAGATGATATTTAATTTTTATAAGTTGACATATTTTGATGTAAACTAGGTAAGCTGGCGTCGAAGAATAACCTTTTTAACCCCTACCTCGTTTCCTGTGAGAATGGACAAAGAGTGTGGAAAAACAAGAGGGAAAAATAGAGAAGGTGTTCGTATAGCTCCAGATGGTGCAAGTGAGCGAGAAAATATTTATCTTTGACAACAAGCAATAACTATGTCGGAGGGGAGATATACATTGCCTCTCTGTAACACTCACAAATTTCTATTCCAAGTAAATCCGCACAAAATACATTTAAACAGTCGCCGGTTCAATCGGCGACAATCGCTCAAAATCCGCACAAAAGTTCCAAGTCACGCGTCATAAAAAAAAGAAACATGGCGGGCCTGCCTTTCACAAATTCGCGCACTGACATTTGTCAATCACCCGAGCCTATTGTGAGTTTGTCAATGACAATTAATGATGGCCATACAAAGTTTTATGGGTTTTATTGCCCCGATTGTGCTGGGATGATTAATGCAATCACTAATGCAAATACGTGTACTGGGAGCACGAACCTTTATTTGGTAGTTTTCTATGAAATTGATTTATTGCAATAGTTTCGGCGGGAGATGCTTTAATGACCGTGGGCGGTGGTGACGTTGGGACGCATTGTGTTTCCTGCTTTGTGCGATTTTTTTTGATTTTGGGAGAAATTTTCGATAATTCTTGTGAGGGAACAATTTGCAGAGTTCAGTATCCTAATACAGAAAATTTCTTTTATACTATGACTTACACAAGTGTGTGATGAGATCCAATCGATAGCAGTTGATTTCTGGTGGTGACGATAAAAGTCATTGATTAACATTGATAATATTTGATACCTAAAAGCAACCCATTTTTCCTCCAACGAAATAAATTAGTGTCAATAGTGAAGAAATAAATTTGATAGCATAGTAAAGAGCAAGTTAATACTTAACTACTGAGTCAAAAATTTAATTGTTTTCTCTACCAATCCGCATTGAAGCAGCGTGGTGGAGTACGCTCCAGATCTTCCCCTATAGTGGGGGGAGATCCGTGCTCAACAGTGGGCCATAAAAGGGGTACAAAAAACCTTTTTTTGTCTTTGCCTCAAACTGTAATAGTGAAAGGGTCCTTAAATGATCATATAACACTCTTAAATGCCATTTAATAAAATATGTAAAAGGTATCAATTTCACAAAATTACATAATCATTAAAGCCTTTCACCGTCGCCAAACCGCGCGTAATTCGTCATGTTCTACTCTGATTAACGATACTGGCAGGTGAGTGACGGGTGACGGGACGGGACGTGACGCCACGTGACGTGACGGGACGTAATGAAATTGTGACATTGAATTGTGTGACACTGATTGTGCGGAGTACGTAAAAACAAGAAATGGTTTGTAATGTATTTTATAAATATTAATACATCATGTATTAAGCAATGTGTGTTACTATTACTAGTGATGACCAAGGGCGCCGAGACCTGGTCCTTAACTGTGAGCCTCATTCATAAGCTAAGAGTCACTCAGAGAACTATAGAGAGAGCTATGCTCGGTATTGTTCTAGGCGACAGGATTCACAACTATTTATATAACGCACTCATTTAACTCAAAGTTAACAATACAGCGGGAAGAAGAAGACAGCGGGAAACTGTTGGATTCAGAGGGCCCAGGACCGGGCGGAGTGGTGATGATTAGGGCAGACTCATGCCCAGCAGTGGACTACGAAGGGGTAAAATGATGATAATGATGATGAATACACCATGTAACTAAAGCATGTGATTCCTTGACTTGATTCAAACTGTTTGCTCTAAAAAAGAGCAAATTTCAAAGTCAAATTTTACAATTAGAATAATAGTTTATTCTACGTAGGCTCTTGTTCAATACAGGTTTTACTAAAGTTCGAATATTATTATGTTTTATATCCAAAAACAAAGAATAGATAAATAATTAAAATTCAACATCATGCTGTATTCTATTTAACGTGACTGGCAAGTGAGCGACGGGTGACGGCGAGACGTGACGTGACGTGCATGTGCACATGGTATTTATTATTTACATAGGTTATTTTTGTACAATATCTACCGGTTGATAGGAATAATTTTTGTATTTGAATTACCATGGTCCGCCACATAGGAACAACGAATAATAAATGACATGAAAAAAAATCTTTACAAGAAAATATTTAAACCACTTCGTCATTCTTTCATTCGTCACGTTCTTTCACCACCTCCCTCCAGCCCGTTCCAAGGAGGGTAGCCCTTTTCACTTTGTCTGGGCGCAAAAAAAAAATTACTCTCAATTTTCTATGAAAAGAAATAAGAGAATTCGAAGTTCTGCCTAAAATGTAGTTATACAAATTATACACGACACCGTTCCTCGAAAAAGGCATTAATTTTTAATAGCGAACATATTAAAACTGTTGAGTGACGGGTGACGGAAGCGTATGAGACGTGACGTGACATGACGTGACGTGATGAGACGTTGTGACATAAAATTGTACTGGGTAGTAAAGCAAAATGAGATATTTCCATTCCTTTTATATATTTTTTCGTAGATATTATACTTCATTATCATAACTGAAAAGTTTATACAAGCTTTTGTTAAAACATGCCTGAAACATAAATAAAAAGTACAAACACAATAATCGAACATAGTTTATAAAAAAACTGCGTCAAAATATTAAATTAACAAAATAATACTATAAATTCAAGTGAAACCTATTGTGATGTCAGTTTTACCAGATAATTATTACTCATTTTCACTAATTAACAGTCTGCCGCTGGCAGGTGACAGGCGCCGCGTGACGCTGACGTGACGTGACGTGACGAGGTATTGACGCTACGTATTGAAATTTTCACATTGTTATTGGGAAAAAAGGTGATTTGAGGTTGAATATCTAAGGTTATTTAGGGTTTTTAAGGATATAAGGAATGAAATTATTATTATTTGGTCAAAATATTTTTTATTACAGAAACGAGGATACAACTACTTATTGCGTGAATTATAATTATTATTCCACTGTTATTCAATCAAACATTTGAAATTAAAAACATGCGGCGAATTAGGAGGATCATGATATTATTATGTACTTCTTCAAGTGAAACTTTCTTAACTTCCGTACACCATATTTGTCTCAATGAAACAAAAATTCCATTAATATTTTGGTTCGGCTCATTTAATTTAAAACACAAGTTTTGTGAAACGTTTTTATACAATTCTCAGTTTACCAGATAATTACTCATGTTCACTAATTAACAGTCTGTTGCTGGCAGTTGACGGGTGACGAGTGCCGCGTGACGCGCGACGCGACGTGACGTGACATGGCATTGACGTGACGTAATGAAATTGTCACATTGTTATTCCCAGAGCAAGGCCGTTGAGGTCGAACATGTTATGTATTATAACTACATTAAGGCTTTTTCGTAAAAGATGAAAATGTTTTTCGTAAAAATTCTTTTACACGCTAGTTTGCTCCATACGACCCTTTAGTATGAATATATTGTAATCACGGGTGTAGGATATGTTTGGCGTCTGTGTTTTCTAGTATAATAATATATGTATTAGGTATGTTACCAATCCGTGGAAATAATAAATTTGCCAAAGTTGTAGGTTTTCTGACGTTCTAGAATTTCTGAAACTTTGTTAGCCACCGGTCTATAATGTAACTTTAAGATAAACGGGTTGTAGCTTTAATCTAACTAGTCGAACTTTCGTCGCATACTTTATAACTCCGCACTATTAAAAGTGTCACCCGATTTATTCGAGCGCGAGTCTTCAGAAACAATCCAATTTTATCACTCAAAATTCCGGTTTTATATTGTGTGACAATCTCAGTGACACGGTGTCGTCAAAGACAAATTTTCCGACATCTTCCAAAAATTCCGCCTCTATGAAATAATGGCGACGCGTTACGAACAGCTGTTAACAATAACACTGAAATAGATGGAAACAAATCGATTTTTTCCCGCTAAAAACCCGCTCCCGCAAACATCACTATTTTTGTCGCCTGAATGATATATCGCCAGATTTCGTGACGGTTTTATGGTGAAGCTTTGGTGACAGAAGTGGCAAACGATTAACAGTTTGTACTCGAAGATATGAAATGAAGAAACTTAGGGAAATCCATCATGGTCATCTAGTGCCAGCCAGTCCTGGCATCGGACTCATTAAAACCCCACGTTATTCAAACTCCTCGCTGTTCCTTGTTATACCAGTTATCTTATATTTCACAGTTCAAACAGAGTTGGTTCACTACAAGACTCAACCTGGGATGTAGCTGGAGCTCCTATTCCCATCCAAACTGTATTTAAGGGCATGGTTGGCTGAAAACTTGGCTGGGTTGAGGCTCTAATGGGGTCTGACACACTGTGGTAAGAAAATGCCTCCTTGTCTCGTTTCGCAGATTCCATATGCCGCAACTTGTTTCCGAAAGAAAGCCTCTACATTCCATTTTATTTTTTAATTATTAAACTGTAATATAACTTCATAATTTGCATACCTGAAAAGGTGAATATGGATTGATCAAAATGCCCTGTAAAACCAATAACTAACCCATATTCGTGCAAAAATGATTTTCATTTCATTTCATTTCAAGAATTCTTGCTTCCGACAATGCCCTAACTACGATAATAATGAGTAGGTATGTTCATTGTTCATTAAAAAAAATCTCACTGTATCGTGATACATCTAAAATGACAAACAAGCTCTAATTTAATTAGTAAAAAAAATAACCTTGACTCGATAACCCGCAGTCTTCAAATTTAATGTCTAAACACCTGTCTAAGTCGGACTCGCGATTTGAGACAATTTATGCGAATAATGATTATAATGGACATCCGTTCGTTGTATTTGCTTGTCTTAGTCATTTCGTCTTAATTCTTAGTCATTATTGCTCATTTCGAAGTTTTATGACCTGTTTTTTTTTGCAGTCTATTTTTATTGTATCTAACACTAGCATAAATATAGGATTTGTATTGTATAAATAATTAACCCGTCATTACTTAATCAGTCAATTTTGTCGATATAATGTCGCTGAAATTTGTCAAAAATCCAAGCGATTATTTGTGGTCACCCATTAAGTACGAGTACCTACATCAGTTTCAAAGAAGTTACCTATTGTTTTAATGAAAAAGCTATAGAACAATTCTAGATAAACGTATTATACGATTACGATTTGTTTTTAACTGACAGTCTTCTCTCTGACACAGGTTCTCGGGGATACCTAAAAATGGTACCATAATTAATGAGATGTGGCTGCAACACCTACATAATCCCCCTCGGATTGTTATCATTTCGTCAACAACCGGGATCGACGGGACCACGAAAGGGTGCATGTAATTTGCCACTAACGTCCTATTCAGGTGCTGACCACGCCCGACTTAACCTTACTTACCGACTTAGCCCGTTGCTTAACATTTTTGATCGCTTGCGATCTACTGAAACACACACACACACACGTTTCACACTCATAGCCCCACACTAGGATTCCCTGTGTCGTGGGTGCCATGGACACACACAAGACAACAACACAACACACCCAGACCAGAAACAGAAATTCAAATTCATATTTCGAATCTCTGTTCCGCTGGGAATCGAACCCAGGACCCTCCACGCACCGGTGTCTTAACCACTGCGCCACTCAGATCGTCACCGGGGCTACGCGGACTACAAGAGTTTCAGCCAAGATAATCTGCACTCTGTCATCTTTGGTCCATTTTGTCTCAGCGGGTGTGTGCAGACGCCGTGATGAGACTGATGGCTATAAATCAATTGTCAAACTGCGTCGCACTAATCCCTTGAGTGAAACATGTGCGCGTTATTTTACACTGTTTTTATGAGGCTTGTAATTTTGTTATTGTATATGAGTATATAGTGGCTTAGAATTCGACCTCGAATCGAAGGGTCCGGGTTCGAATTCCAGTGGCACGCACCAATGACTGTAAAAAAGTTATGTGCGCTTTATAAAATTTAATATCACCTGCTGTTACGGTGAAGGAAAACACCGTGAGGAAACCTGCATGCCTGAGAGTTCACAAAAAAATTTTTTTTCAAGGGTATGTGAAGTCCACCAACCCGCAGTAAGCCAGCGTAGTGGACGGCGGCCTACATCCCTCTCATTACGAGAAGGAGACCCGACCCTGTAGTGGGTCATTAATGGGTTACTGGCTGGAGTAGCAAACGGGCACGCAGGCAATATGTAGTCACTGCAACTAGAATTAGATTTCATAAACAACTATTATAAGTAAATGGAATATTAACAACCCAAGTGAATATTGACGACCCAAGTGGCGCAGTGGTTAAGGCACCGGTGCGCAACGCTGAAGGTCCTGGATTCGATTCTCAGCAGAGCAGAGATTTGAATGATGAATTTGAATTTCTGTTTCTGGTCTGGGTGTAGTGTTCGTGTCTTGTGTGAGTCCATGGCGCCCACGACACAGGGAGTCCTAGTGTGGGGCTATGAGTGTGAAGCGCGATTTATTATTTATAATTGCACAACCATTATACTTTACCTGGGCAGATAGATAACATTGACTGCAACCCCTTGGCCCACTGTTGGCCACGGATCTCCCCACAACAAGGGAGGCCTGGAGCATATTCACCACGCTGCTCCACTGCGGATTGGTGGAGAAACGGGTGTGGATACCTGTCAAACTGCGATGCACTATCGCTTAAAATAAAACATGTGCCAGTAATTTTACCGTTTTATCAGACTTATTTCTTATCGGCATCATTTTAGCAGTAGCGGTCTATACTGTCGTCCTTATAAGCTGTTGTAAAATAAGATTTTATTGCAAGTTTATTGCTGTAAAGGAAGAATTCAGGGGATACTCAGATGTAGTATCGCACGGCTATAGTCTTTAAGTATGGAAAAAAACATATTTCGTTAAAAATGAGCTCTATCCTTAAGTTTGCCGTATGTTATTACTTTCCAGAATTTGTTCCTTATGAGTGACACTATCGAATGGTGTAATAATACAGGGTGTGATATTTGTTTCAAAATCAATGGGTTCGATTCCTGGCTAGGCATATTGATTTTTCAAAAATCCAATGATGCAGTTTTAGTTTTCATCAAAATTTCAGCATTTTTCGATATTCTTCATAGTTTCGGATTTCCCCATCCACGCACACTTGAAAAATTCACCTCCACGAGATCAAATGCCCAAAAATAAACTTTTCTGTCTGATCTTTGACCAAAATTGAGTCCATTGGGCCAACATGGTGCCGGTGGGGAGGCGGGGGACAGATGCGCACACGCAGACGCCGGCGTGACGGGTCTTGACGGACATAAATCAATTGTCAAACTCCGACGCACTAATCCCGGGAGTAATGGCGTGCGACGAGAGATATGTGGATGCGCCTGAGTTACTTTAAACAATATGATATTGAGCGGTCGGGACTGATTGATCAATTCTGCTTTAAGAATGTGTTTCACTGTGTGTTGATGAACTAACCTATAGGCTATAGCTCTACAAACTACACCGAAAGAAGTGTTCCAATTTCCGCAAAGTACAGTGATAACCAAAGCTTAAACTTAGGTCATATCCACACTAAGCTACCGCACCCAACGGTGTCGTGTACTCTTAATAAGACCAAGTGGCATCCGACTTCACAAAAACTGTCGTTAAACCGTCGCGTGGCACCCACAAGTCCTAACTCAAGAACCAAACACTCCAACCGAAAATCAACTCTAACTACATACCAATAAGGTTGAGATTAGCTTGAGTATTTCAGCGGTGGTGGTACAAACTTGATGGTAGGTGGTCGTGGGAGCGAATCGATTAACTTGTACGCGGTAAGCCTCAAGTGATGTCATATGTGCAGTTGATTTGACATGAGTGTCTGTCACGATGTATGGACGTGCGACTGTTTTTGACGTTTTATCTTTGGGTGTACATTACTAATTGTGTCATGAAATTCAACATGTAATACACGTTGAGAACCTGTATATTACAATAGCTTGGGAGGAATCGTTTCCAAAATTCGCCGGTGGATATGTAGATGATGGATTTCTCCCCGTAAAAGAGGGTGTTGTCACATACATACAGCAGGGGTTAACACGCGAATGCTTTAAGACAACAAAAAGTCTTATCTACTGGATAACAAGCACGAAATCTATGCTAGTACCGACTACTTCCTTGACCCGTATACATACACACATCTTTGATCGGAACTAATTCGAATATGTCAGTAGGAACACGGCTGTTATCATTTGTTTCGAGCTAGTTCGAAACAACTTTTGAACTGACCAATCACGATGCTTTACTTGTCTTTTTCCCCACCCTCTCACCTCAGAGCTTTGACTGAATTGTTTCTTTGTAGAAACTATGTCATGCGGTGTCTATTAGGCTTTATAGTCTGTTGGCCTCACCTCATCGAATTGTACAAATTCACCGATTCCTCCCCACGTCGACATTGAAGTGTACAGTCAGACACAACCCAATTAAATTACGTCCGCTTTGGTAGACAATATTTTAAAACAAAAGCAACCCTTTTACACGTCACACGCCGACGAATGCAAGCACGAACACTATCGTCTCGATAAGTTGGCGAAAAATGTTTAATGGATTAATATTTGCTGCTATAAATTCGATAGTTAACGTTAATTGTTTTAAATTGATTTGTAATGAGAATTAGACTTTTGGTATTAGAATACGAATATTAACTTTCTTAGGCATTGAAATTATAATAAAGTTCCTATGCCGGTTTTTTTATATAAGTAATTTTAGCGTTTTAACTCCAAAATCCATGTTAATGAAAAGTTCAAAAAATTACAGAAGAATAGTAGGTACTTAGTTTTTTTAATTCTAAAGATGTTCTGAATTTTAATTTTAAAACCTCTGTATCATAATTGTGTCATGCAGTTAAGCCAGCCCTTTTAGTCATCACTATAACGAGATAGGATGCGAAATAAAAAGAAAGATAATATATCGTATCAGGCGTTACTTTGCGGAAGTCCATTGTTGAAATATAAATACAACTTAAATAAAAAGAAAGAGGAATAAATAATACGACACGTTAATCAAGTTCGTGTTGAAAACAACATGCTTGCGCTACAGGTCAACTTGTGCTACTCTATCCGTGTGTTTACGTTACTCGGGCGAAGGGTAACTATAGCGATGGTACAAGTTACAAGCTTACTAGAAAAAATGACATATTTTTCACGTTAAAAAAAAGCTTCCTGTTTACTCAACCTACGGCCATTGACTTCAAGGGGTTTGGAGATATGTCAAAATGTCTGGACTTTATTTTTCTTTATTATTGACTTGTGGGGAAGTTTCTCTAGTTTCTAGATCATGTTCTAAATTAAAAATGTCGAAAACAAAATTTTGTCGGAAAGGCAAAATTATGAAAATGTTTCCTAGTCCAAAATATGACAATTGTTCTGAAACTTCGGTCGCATTTGACACAGAAAAAAATAAAACTGAAAAAGTTCTAAACACTTAACTGAAGCTCAAATATTTGTATTAATTTTTAAGCATTAAATAAAAACCTTTTTTTCACTGCTACTTATAGCATGTCATGTGCCCTTAAAGAAAATCAATAAAATTAAAAATTAAACGTCGTTCTAACAGTACACAAACTAAACTATCTAGCATTATACAAACTAGCAGTTAAACCGCTACATCTAGCTACTTGGTACATCTCTCCCTGGTTTCGTGCAGCCGTCAGTCAGCGCACATCAATCACTGTTGTCGGCGACTGTACTCGAATTACAGGACATTATACCGCCCTTATGATCATAGTAATAGAGTTCTAAATCACCCCCTTTACCACTGGTCAGGGGTAGGTAGATTTTTCAATCGATTAAGTGCCACGGCGAATTAGCTGGTTATGAATATTGTTTTAAATGGGCGCGGTCGCTCGGGTTTCTTCATTCAGACGAATTGGTTTTGGATATTATGTCGGGGTTCGGGCATGGATAGTTTACTTTTTGGTATAAGTTGTGTGTGTCTTTTAACTCTCTTCTATATTTTGAATAGAAAATTTTCTCTAGAAAGAAATTTTTGGTCAGATTTTTCTTTTAACTTGCTTTTAAATTGAAAATTTTCATCAGAAAGTCATTTTCGTCAGATTTTTTTGTTTTGACGCCATAAAAGGCGAGGAGGGCAAAATTAAATTTAGGTCTTTGTCGAAAACGAAATTTGATTAGTAGCTTTTAGTAGTACCTACCACCAACGAATCAACAGTTTATTTCTTCACATTATACATTTTTATTGTTGTTGATTTGTGTGACACCTATGAATCTTTTTCACTATCTTTCACTACCTTCTCTACTGAAATGTTAGAGAATGCCACTCGGCATTGAGTCTGCCCAATAAATAAATAAAAATCGGTCCAGTTAATTTACATTTCAACCTTTATTTTTCCAAAAATTGTCTGACGTTGTCACTGCCTCTCTTGAAACATTACCCACAATTTATATTTTTGAAATCGTGGTTAATGTTATTTCCAAAAAATGCTGTCGTTTATGATAGCAATCCTCTTATAAATATAGAAGCCAAATAATTTTCGATAATGTTGAATAATTAGAAACAATACAATTTTTATTGTATCATTGGTCATCCTAAAAATAACACCTCCAAGTCAGTCTGTCAGTGGGACATCAATAAAAATATAAAGCGGATGTATTTTACGACCGTCAATTGATTGAATCATAGAGAGATCATTGTGGTGTAGTGAACTCGATAATATGTGGACAACGAACCGTGATAGCTCAGTGGCTAAGAATTCGACTGCTTCCTTGAAGGGTCCAGGCTCGAATCGGGTAAGAAACGGAATTCTTAGCCACTGGGCTATAAACGATTTTAAAAGCAGTCATTATCATAACAACAAAATATAAAAGAGTCATAACATAAGTGTTATATTCGATTTTATTATAATATTCCCCTCTAAAATACCAAATATAAATGATATCATACATGGCAACGGCCACAAATTATGATGTTTTAAATCGGAATATTCCCGTGACGTCACCGCGCACCTGACGATATCACAATGACTAAGACCCTGCTCAAATCTCGTCAGCTGTCAGCGAGACGTCTGAATATGACGAGCGAACCTTGAATCCTTAATGGGCTTGGAGAATAATTCATTTATTAATATTATTTCTGATATAAGCAACAAAATCAAGTTCTATTTGATTTTTTAGATGGTAGTAGCTTACCCGAGGAGGAGCATTTCCGCCGCCCTCTTAACTCCCCGCAATGGGTCACAATGCGTCACAATCAACAGAAACAATTATTTAATTTAAATCGACTGTCAGCAAAATCATGTCAAAATTTAGCAGAGTTTAAAGTTTGTATGAAAAAAAAAGCAACAAACCTGAATTAACGCAAATTCAGATCGGAAACGGATCTTCTTTTAACATTTCTTGAAGAAAATATTTATTTTTAATGAAATAAGACCGAATTATGTCGTCCGTATTATACTAAAAGTTCGTATAAAACTAAATGATCTTTACTTTCTTTCTTCTTATAATTGAGTAATAGAGAACATTAAGATAATTAAATCAAAACAATCTGGCATTCCGAGAGCGTTGTGACGTCATTGCACCCTGACGCCGTCACAATAAACAGAGACCCTCCTCAACTCTCGATCAGCTGTCAGCGAGACGTCTGAATATGACGAGCGAACCTTGAATTCAAATGGGGTGAGCGCGCAATATTGATTTATGTTATTTTAAGCAATGCATTGCAGACTAGCTCTTAGCTCTAGCTCTAAACTGCGACAAATGAGTAAATTAACTGAAATTTAGTTCTGTTAAGGCAGCGAAAGGTATTTAACAACTTTTATTGTATAATTTTTTAATAAGAGAAATAAGATAGGGAGGATATTACGGAGTTTTAAACTCAAAAGCAAAACGCTGAATGATACCTTCATCTGAAGCTAAAGTCATACACAGGCTAAAGTCATACAAAAATAAATAAGCCAGAATTTTTGGAAGAGCAACTAATATTCATCTATCCTCAAAGAATTTTACATTTTGATATTAGTAGAAAAATTGAATTGAATGAAACCCTTGTTCTGCTGTAATTTGTTTTTAATTGTGATTGCATTTTCATTTCTATATTTTACCTACCTGTATAACTCTAATTTCAAACTCAAAATGACTGTCACAATCTATAAAAGTAATCATAAAAATACCCTTTAAAAGGTTTCATATTTCATAGCAGCGTCCAAAACTCGTCAGCGTGGAGACATCGCTGACAGCTGATCGGGAATTGAGAAGGGTCAGCTTACTGTTTATTGTGACGTCGTCAGGTGTATCTTCAAAATTTTAACTAAGGACTGACTTGTGAGGACTTTATTGTCATTTGAACCTGCGTGACGCAATAAATACTGCGTCATATGCCATGATTGATGAAATAATTTCTCTTTCTAGTTTAGGTGCGTGTTTTATCTTGTATTTACAAGCTCCTACGGATTACACACTACTGTTGGGCTATGGATGTACACAATGTACAGGGTTTGGGCAACCCTTAAAAGCCTACTGTTGGACAGTCTGTTCCCACTTCAGGGGGAGGTCGGAATCATACTCCACCACGCTGCTAACGATGCGGATTATTGGGGAAAGTTAGGTGGAGTTATGTTAATAGCGATAGGCGAGGTCTCCGCTTGGGGACAGACCATTTGTATCGATATGGTCAGATTCTATGAATCGTTGACAGCGCGTTTGACGATACGGCTTCTGATTGGTCAGTCTCGGTGTGACGCGTGTGACGTATTCTATTGTTTATTTATTGGCTACTTGCATCGTCATGCGTGGTCAGCATTTCATGTGAGGCGCGCGATTTCGATACTGTAGGTATCGAAACACGTTTATGACTGGAAATTTGTCAATAGGTTTTGCAACCTATTAATGGACTTTGCAGTCCACCTAACATCAGATATCTGTTTGCATCTAGCATGCTCACATATGAGAAGTAGCCATTACAACTTACAAAAATTAACGCCATCGTTGCGAATAATATTTTCAGTATGAATTTATATCAAAACATTCAACCCGTCGCCGTCGCAGGATTGATGGACGAGAATATGTCTCGAGCGGGTCTCGGCGGCAGCCGTCATTCATCCCTCATCGTCGGGCAAGCGTAGGGTTTGCACCCGTTATGACTAAAGGGAAATTATTATTATACCTTTTATGTATCATTAATGTATAAATCATTGAATAAAATTGTATGTAATTTAGCAATAACGTTAATGAACGTAACATTTTCGATAGCATTGATGTAAAGATAGAAGTGCTTAAGGTGAAGTCATATTTGCTTGTCCGGGGACGTGCCGCCAGCTTCTTAACCCGTCGTAAGGCAAGGATGTTCTTCATGTCTCATGATTCGGCTGAGGAGGTATGGTTGCCGGGGAAATTGTTTTTTTACTTCATCGTAGTCCCCATGAGTATGAAAGCACCCGCATTCAACCTCAGATATGATTTTATTTGAAGTAGGATGCGGGCGTCAGGTAGCCTGCGTGCCATTTTGCTACTCAATTACTATAAAAAATAAGAAATTTAAATACATTGAGTGGTTTGAATATTGAATATGAGTGGTGAATATTGTTAATTAAATATATTTAAATTACCTATAAGTACGTATTTATTAAATAAGATAAACCGACAAATAGTCTCTCATCGACGAATCGCACCTCAGATTGATACTAATAACATTCATGAATATCCCGTTTCATTCATAAAGTTGATTGAATTAAATGTTAACCCTACAGCGCTCGTTGCTTCACGATGACGGATGAGTGGCGGCGCGGGGCGACGAGGCCCGCTGCAGACGTGATCCATCTCGCGCTCACTGACGTTTCTGTGCTAAGTTTTATACGGAAAATTTAATTATTCAGCATGAGCTTGCTAATGGACGTTCAGAGATGTCACTTATTTAGTATGGTTAAATGTAGTATGATGTGACCTTAACGTTACGTACCTACCGTTCCAAATTTTCAACTAAGTATTAAATTTTGAAGTATTTTTACGAGAAATTGAATAGCATGTTAAATCTACCACACTACACAGGTGGATTGGATATGTTTCCAATAATTGTAGTATTTATGACATTATTGACAGACGAATATTCACACACCTCTAGTGTAAAATATGAATGAATGAATATCCTTTTATTCATAAAGTTAATAGAATTAAACGTTAACCCTACAGCGCTCGTGGCTTCACGATGACGGATGAGTGACGGCGCGCGGCGACGAGGCCCGCTGCAGACGTGATCCATCCCGCGCTCAGTGTACCAACTTTATATTGGAAGTTTTACGTAAATGTAAAGTAAATTTTCCAAATTAAGTTTATACTAAAATACATGGTCTACAGTAGTCTACAGCTAGGTACACTAAGGTGAATGAATCCCAACGTAGACCCCCGCTACGGCCGATATATTTGCACTGTCTATTATCTTCGGTAATTTTAACTGTCATTTTGTCAGTACCCATTAATGACCCACTACAGGGTCGGGTCTCCTCTCACAATGAGAGGGATGTAGGCCTTAGTCCACCACGCACCATTACTGCGGGTTGGTGGACTTCACATGCCTTTGAGAACATTTTTTTTTGTGAACTCTCAGGCATGCAGGTTTCCTCACGATGTTTTCCTTCACCGTAACAGCAGGTGATATTTAATTTTATAAATCGCACATAACTTTTTTACAAAGTCATTGGTGCGTGCCACTGGGATTCGAACCCGGAACCCTCGATTCGAGGTCGAATTCTAAGCCACTGGGCTATCACCGGACTGTCATTTTAATGATGAGGAAGTCATGGTTGACCGTCCCAAAATTGATTCCATTCAAGTTCCAAACTTGACAAATGAATCTAAGTATTCAGAACGGCTCCTATCGTCAGATCAACAATTAATCAATAACGCAGTCGCCAATCTACGACACTTAACCGTCGAAATTTCCAAAAAAATCTGTGAAGTGTGTGTAAGGCATGTATGGGACATGAGTCCGTAGGTACTACCATGCAATATTTCAAACTAGTAAGTATAATATAGAAATACATTTATTTACAGAATATACTTTTAATTATACATATTTACTTAGCATAATAAATTATAGTAATTTACATAATTTTTTTAATGTACGATAGAAATTGGGGTTTAATTATTATAAATTGTCGGATTTATCTTTAGAAAAGACAAGCTCTAATTGGACCAACACGTATATAATAGGGGTGTTAAATTCATTGTAGGTATATTATCTTTCATTTTAATAGTTGTTATTTATGCCTATTTTAATTCTCACCATTTTATTTGTAATTATTTGCACCCCAGAATCTTCGGTGTCTGCCTTTATCAGTTCAGAAGACCGAAGAATGCCAGACACCTTTGTCCAATCGCAAGAGTCCCTTGGATCCTTTTGAATACAGAACCCTAAAACATGAACCTTTATCGCAAATTCGCGATTGCAACGTCCGTCGGCTCAGCCGCCGGCTCAAAACGGCATATAATTTGATTAATGACGTCGTGAATGGCGTTTTTGCGACATTCTTTGCGCCGAAGCGATAATGGACACATGTCGTGTCATCGATCAGTGGACAGATGGCGCTGAGTGCACGCTATTTTTGTGTAGTGAATATTTTTGTATAGCATGGGCAGCAGGAGGGTTGATAGCCCAGTGGCTGGTATTTCGGTCTCTTGCCTGGGAGGTGCGTTTAACCCTACGCTACGTGATACGGGGCGAATGTTAATTTAATTGCCAGTAACCCATTAATGACCCACTACAGGGTCGGGTCTCCTTCTCGTAATGAGAGGGATGTAGGCCTTAGTCCACCACGCTGGCCTACTGCGGGTTGGTGGACCTCACATACCTTTGAGAACTTTTTTTTTGTGAACTCTCAGGCATGCAGGTTTCCTCACGATGTTTTCCTTCACCGTAACAGCAGGTGATATTTAATTTAATAAAGCGCACATAACTTTTTTACAAAGTCATTGGTGCGTGCCACTGGGATTCGAACCCGGGCCCCTCGATTCGAGGTCGAATTCTAAGCCACTGGGCTATCACCGCAATTTAATTAGGTACGTTGTAATGGTGAAAAAAACGAGTCGTGAAGAAATCTAAGTGTTTTTCGGAGTACTCTATAATGTTCTTAAAGGCATGTGAAGTTTCACCAGCCTGCAATTAGCCAGAACTATGTCAATAGTCAAATCTGCAGTGGGTGGCACGTCTGCAACTTATCGTGACCCATTATAAGTGACCCACTGCAGGGTCGGGTCTCTTCGCACAATGAGAAGGATGTAGGTAAGCAATTCTTAGTCCACCGCGCTACACTTTCAGGCATGTAGGTGTCTTCACGGTGTTATCCTTCACCATTACAGCTGGTGATATTCAATTTTATAAATCGCACATAACTTTTAAGGAAGTCATTGCTGTGTGCAACTGGGAATCAAACCCGGACCCCTCGAGCAAGAGGCCGGCCTAAATACTGGGCTAAGTTAGCATTTAGATATAGGTGATCTGAATACTATACTTAATTGAGATTATAAACTATCTTAGTACTGAATTTATCTAAGAGGGAAACACATCACATCTCTCGCATTTATAACCATCGTAACAAGTCAACATTTTCTTCCTTAACTCGTAGACTAAGCCTGACTGATCAACACAAAGAACTCAACTAAGTGAGAGCATCTGTCCGACTTAACCCTTCAGACAAATGCGGGGCCACGGAGGCCTATCAACCCGCTCATTGCCGCGAGTAAATCATTTATCGCGGGACCGCTATCGCGGGTCAGGCCTCCATCGCTCACTCGGAGGGTTATTGATGGAATAGTTCACTGATTGCTACACCTGGATTACGCTTCTCAAACTAATGCTATGTTGTAATTTGTCGCGAATTAACTCGTAAATTACAAACAAACGATGATTGTTTTTTACATTGACTATGCATAATTATTTTAAGGCACAGTCAAACATTATTCCGACCCAGACTTTGAAATTGAAATACAGACGAGATAACCGCTAAGTCAGGGGTGGAAAACCATTTGTTTGTCTATTATGAATCTATTTATCAAAGTTTTTTAACGGTGGCTGGACTAAATTTGATGATGTGGACCAAAACGTCATTTTAATTAGCTGTCATTAGATGTTGTCTGGGAAAGGGGAGGATGGAAACATACGGGATGAAAAACTGTACCTACTCCTTCAGATGATTTTTTCCTTCCAATAATAATAACACTTATTAATGATTCCTACTTTGCAACCAATTAATGACAAGTGACCCACTGAAGGTTCGGATGTCCAGTGAGTGGATCTTAGTAAGAACGATTTAGGCTTAGGCAGGTTGGTAAAACTAATAGCTCAATAAACTCAATAAACTAATAGCTATATATTAGGTTCTAAATTATAGGTAGTTTGCTTTTCCTTTGAAGTCTCTGACAGATTTTAATGTAAATAGATATTTTTAAGTAAATGGAAAATATACAAAAAATTGTTTCAAAATTGAGATTATACATCTAGAGTATGCATCTAGACTGAAAATTAGGAATACCCAAAACTAACCACCCACATCTGTAAAATATATAATAAAAAAAATGTCATAGAATTGTAAAATCTCAGACAGACACTGGTTAACTATATTACTACTTATACGTTGATGTAAATCTAAATTTGAAAAACAGCAGATAATACTCGATTTATCACTAGAAAACTAAACCTAATTAATCAAAATTGAGTTTAAAAACACCAGCTGCTTGATTTCATATCAATTTGTCAAAAAATATTGATTTGCCACACATAATTGATCATCTAATCGTACAATACCTACTGCAATGTTATCAATTCAATAAACACTAGAAACTGCAGCAAAATTATCAGTTAAATACATAATTTATTATGATTTTACAATGTTTGTGTCTGATCTGCCAATGATAAGTATGTAACAATTTCTTTTATAAACAATTAACAGTCTATAATTACGTATTTTATAGTATCAACAATAACTTTGAAAGGAAATAAAACAATAAGTGCAACGACCCACGGACGCACGGATGGAGTTTAATTTATATACTTACAATTAAACACATATACGCGATGTAAAATGTTTCCTCTTACACCCACGCCAATCTCTTTCCTCATCTTATAGAGCAAGCCTACTTCACACCAGTAAATCCATTTTCTCTCTTTCTATAGCGCAGCCTTGCCTATGTTTAGACTGGTGTCGGTACGGAAAAACGTTCGCTTGTGGCTCGAACTCAATATCTTATTCCGGCGCGCGTCAAATACGTGTTATTTTGAAAATCTAGTTAAAACGAGTTCCACTCTATTTTTGTGTAAAGCTCAAGTTTTTTTCAGGAAAAAAGAAAAAAATGTACGAAAACCCTCCCGTATGTTCACACCACCTGTATTGTCTGCGACGTTTGATTGACGGGAACAATGAACCGACTCGTCGCTGTGACTAAATCCATTGCTAGCTTCACTTATTCATCTAACCCTTACGTCCTAATCATAGCGCAATGTACATCGAGCAATTCGTATTACCGTCACAAGTCCCAACATATCAAATGTTATAAGCCACGTTGCAAACTTCATAGTACATTACTGGTTTTGTTCAACTAGTGTTGTTCTTGTATGTAGTGACGACGCAATGTACGGTGTATTGACCGTTTTCCCAGCGACAGCAAATCCGTTGCGAACGATGAATGGGTGTCGTTAGGGTGATTTAGGTGAGGTTTCTTCAAGTTAAGACGTCCCGTTGACTGATCCCTAAGGACCCTTGAGAGCAAGGGCAGTGGCTGAATAATTGATGTGTTGATTATAATTTGATCTGTAGCGCGGTTGAAGGTTGTGCTTTAAGGTAAATAGGTGTTGATTTTTGGAGTGATTAAGTGAAAGGGTGTATTTTTGTTACTAACTAGTGGCGCATGGTTTTCTGCTTCTATCAACTACATATAAGAATGTTTAGGCGGAGTAGTAAACGATCCTGGGAGACGATATTTAGACGCCTGCGACAAATCTTTTTCATTTGTTTTGTTAGGTTATCATATTAGACATAGAACCACAAGTCAAACCAACTTTACACTGGACCAATGTGGTGTGTGAGGCTCGTCTTATTCAAGTAAGTAGAATAGAAACCTCATCTTAGATGGTCGTATGTGTTTGGATGTATATTATGTTGATCATTCAAAAGAAAAGGGGTATAATGTATGATGGATCATATAATTTATTGCATCAGGCGTTACTTTACTTTATGATGGGGCTTAAAAATCTGTGGTATGGCCATACTTTCCTTGCTTGGTAAGGAATTTAATCACGGCACGGTGTTCAATTTTCTCCATAGTTTCAGTTTTCTTCCGGATTGACTTGTTTAGCAGGCGAGTGTTCGTAAACGAATGACGCAAAAGGAATGGAAACTCTTTTTTTATACTAATGATGAGTCCCCAAGTAGTATGACTTTAAGCGAGCGCCCCTATCCCCACTCCATCCCCTCCATTCCGCGAACTTTTCGACCTCCCCTCGTACTACAGTTTAATTCATTGGGTACTCTGTACTGTGGTTCTATTGTATTGTACTACGGTACTGTGATTAATTAACACTTCATTTCGTAAATTTAATCATAATTATTTAATTACTTTTTCGTTTAGGTAGGTCACCTTCTAAATTGGGGTAAAGGTAAAATAAATAAAATGCATTGTTCAAGTATTTTTAACATATATATTTCTTTGAGCTTTTAATTGCATTTTGAAATACAACATAAAATATTAAATAAAAAATATTAAATTTGGTAAAATCAATATTTCAACACCATTTTTTTTATTAAAGAATGAGCAAAAATCTCTCATCAGAGCTAGCGTATACATAATTTGTTCGTATGTTGTATTATTATCGTTAAAATGATAGTTTTATCAATTTTAAAATTTCACCATTTTTTCTATGACGATCCTTCGCAGCACAATTGTAGGGGGAATGTGAAGGTACACAACTCTCCCAAAATATATGAAGACTAGGAAAAAAACTCTAATTTTCAAAAAATGTAGCTTCACTGCGTATACATGTACATTTCTGCAATTGTGCTTCGAATTTTGAGTACGATTATACAGCTACAAAAAGATTTTTAATTGAAAAGATTTCCTTTCCTTCTTATCGGCGACTGTATAAACGCACCCCAATCACAAGTTACATCCTGATATCGTCTCAAACTTACATTAAACAGTTTACAATATTTTTATTAAATATAAAAGAGTTTTTACACTCAAGTACCGTATATACATCTCGTATATCTGCAGTTACAATTGGAAGATATCTCATTACAGAATGACCTAAACGTATACGAATGTTGTCGTCCTTTCAAAGAAAAAAATTGTATAACGTATTATCACTTTTTAAATACAACAGGTTGGTTTCGACAACCTTATGCGCTGGTACATTGGTATACAAGGGTTCACAATAGTCACCTAACATTACGTTCTTAACACTAAATAATAAATAGCAACTTCGCGAGAAGTATACCTAGAGCGAAATATACACTAAGGAGATTGTAAGTATATTGCATCCTATGTCGTATGTACACCAACGGAACGAATGAGATTGGATCTCTGAGATTACAGGCGTCGACGGGTATCAAAACTTCACCGAACGAACTTCAAAATATACATAAAATAACTAAAAAGTAAAACCTAACTCTGATTTACACAAAAAATTAAGTAACACGAAAGAAAAACGATATTGCAACAAATTTGAAAATACTGTAAGTGCCGCACGACACGGCGCGACGGCGGCCGACGAGGGCCGACGACACTCGACGTCGACCGACGTAATTCATCCTTTAGATTTCATTAGCAAAAAATATACATTTACAAGAGATCGAATCGAACTTTAAGACTTAACGTGACTTATATTTACAATTATCGAAATGGAATTACAACGTAGTGTGGAAGATAAGCCGCGGCCGCGCGACCGCCGGCCGTCCTCTCTAAAGGCAATATTTTGAAAATATTCTCTTACATTTAAAGAACGTAAGACGTTTGGCGTATACTTATGTCGCTAGACGTTAATTACACTAACCGAACTATGCGGTGAACTCTAACGATTACCTAAATAATTAAATTGGCAAAGAGTTTCGAAATACTTACCGTCGCGGCGCGACCTAGCCTACATAGGTTCAACGTAGCAAGATATGGTATCATCACAACTGATGGCCCTCCGACCCTTACTCTACACGTACTTGCTGGACAGCTGCTTCGCCAGTTCCGTATACTTGAGGAACTTGGAGTGGGGGCTCTCGTCGAACGACTGCGAGGGGCTGCGCGGGTCCTGCGGGGAGGCCGCGGTGGAGCCCCCGCTCTTGTGCGTGCCGGGGGACACCGCCGCCGGCGGCGCCTTCATCGGCACCGGCTCCGGAAGGGCCCCGTCCTTCACGAAGTGCATCTTGGACAGGTGGTGCCGATACGCGCCCTTAGATATGAACGGAGTGTCGCATAGAGCGCACTTCATAATGGAATCGGTGACCACTGCGTCGTTGCAGGCCCAACTGAACGTCAGGATGCTAGGCGGCCCGGCGGGGGACGGCGCCGGCGCGGGCGCACGGGAGGGGTTGGTCTCCGCCTTGTCGCAGAGCTTCTGTAACGCGGCTAAGGGGTGACTGCCGCCGCGGCGCGAGGAGCTCGGCTCGCTGGAGGAGCCGCCCCCGGCCAGGTTGTCGAACATGGACGAGAGGGCGCCCAGGCTGGAGGCCGGCTTGCGGTCGGCGCCGGGGGTGGGCGCCGAGCGGTCGCTGGCGGGGCTGCGCGGGCTGGCGGCGGGGCTGGGGCCCTCGCTCTCGCGCTTCGGCACGGCCAGCTTGACGTCCTCGTCGGCCGCACTGCCGGGCCGGGGCCGCTCGTCGTCGTCGTCGATCTCGGTCTTGACGCGGACTGGCGGGCCGCTGAGATCGACGCCGTTCTCGCGCTCGTCGTCCTCCGTCACCTCCTTCTTTATCCGCACGTCGGTGGGGCGGTCCTCGGAGGCCGGGGTCTGGGAGCCGCGGGTGTCGGGGGTCGTGCGCGGAGTCATGTGATAGGCGTCGAGCTTCCGGTCGGGCGTGAGCGACTCGACCCGGCTGCCGCCGCGCTCCGACATCGAGCTGGACTCGCTGCCGCTGCGCTCGCGCCGCCCGTAGCCCTGCTGGTGGTGGTAGTTGCGCAGCATGCTCATCGTGTGCGCGTCCACCAGCGGCTTCGTGTAGTCTACGCTCTCGTCTATTCCTAGTCGTTTTAAAATACTAGAGCCGATCGGCGCGTGCGACGCTCCGCCGGGCATGCCGGGCACCGAGTGCCGCGATCGGGTGTCGAAGCTTTTCTCTATTAATTGTTCTATGGCGTTGAGCACCGAGGGCGACGAGCTCTTTTCGTTGCTGGCGTTGGGGTCTTTGGAACTCGGAGAAGAATCGTTGACGGACGAGGGGGAGCGGTGGTGAGCGGAGCCGGGGGACGGCAGCTCCTCGTTGATGCTCTTGCGGCCGTCGCGGCCGGTGGGCGTGATGTGCCCGGGCACGTCGGGGGGGATGATGTTGTTGGAGAGCAGCGCGCTCTTTAGAAAATTCCTTTGGTTATTCGACATCGGCGCGCCGATGCACTGTCTTATGTGCTCGACGAAAACGGCCGTTTCTATTTTATCGCCGCATTTTTCGCACGTAATGCGACTGCCGGCGCCGAAGTCCCTAATCGGTTTCCCCATAGGCACTCCGTTGCCGTCACCGTTTTTGAATTCGTGTTGCGCTCGCTCCAGCTCGAGCAGCTTCCTAACCGGCAGAGATTTCTTTCTTTTCTCGCGAGTTTGACGTCTCCTGCCGCCGCTTTCTGTGATGGACCGCATAATATGTTCCTTGTAGTGTGAATTTTTAACCATGTGATTGCTCAATTCTTTCAAAGAACTGAATGCCTGATCGCACACTTTGCACGTCAGTACGGCGCTCACGTGACTGCTGGCGCCCGTGCTGGGTGGGACGGCGTTGTTGGTACCGGGTGCGGTTGAATTTGAACCTTTAGCTTCATCGGAAGACTTCCAAGAAATGATTTGTTCCTGAGAAATAATATTTGTGTAATGCTGAGTGCGTTGCATGTGACTAGTCATTTCGGCGAGCGAACGGAAACTTTCCGCACACCACATGCATTTCAGAATTTGCCTAGTTTGCTCGGCGCCCTTGCCTAGCCACACGTCCTGACCGCGAACTAGTTTCCTAGGAATGGGCATGTTCTCCTTAATGAGCATATTTAGATCGTTGTGATTGGGTTTGGAAGAGCCGCTAGATGATGAAGAATTGTGCGACGGCGTCGATGGCGAGCTGGATGGTGGTTGCAGCGATGACGGCATCGGAGCGCCGGACGTCGGAGGGACGGGAACGTTGACGCCGCAGTGCTTCGCTTCCTTCATATGAACGGTTAAGTCGGCGAGGGAATTAAAGCTCTTCTTGCACCAGACGCATTTCAATACGTCCTTGGTCTGGTCGGCTCCCTTGTTGAGCCAGTGAGATTGCCATGCTGAGTGCCGGGCGGCAGCGTTGGGAGTCAAGCCGGCCCCCAATGCTCCGCTTTGTACAGATCTAAACAATTCCTCGCCTCCTAGTCTACTTAATTCGCCTAATTTTTCGAGAGCTTTCGACGAATCGCTCGGCGTCGGCGCTCCATGTTTAAGTTTGCCGTTCCATTCGGCAGGAATAACGCCCTTCGGGGACGATAGACTAGCCACTACTCCGGCGACGCCCGCAAAGAACGGTAAGTGAGGCGCCACCGGAGTGCTCCATGGTGACGTAGAAGGTTTAAAGTCAGACCTAGAACTCTTTCTCGTGGGGACGGGTGACGGTGAGTCTTCTGGACCTCTCTTTCTGGTGCCGACCGACAGATCCAGCGGTCCGTTTTCACTTTTACTGAGGTTGACGGCGTCGTCCGGATCCTCGTCGTCGATCGGAGATTCGCTTCGCTTCGTGCTGAAGTCGAGAACCGCATCGGGTCGTTCGGAGTCCGTCAAGTCTTCGTGACAGGACATGAGGAGGCGATGCTGGGCGGCGGCGGCTGCGGCGCCGAGGTATGCTGCGACCGCTGCCGAGTGCGGGGGCAGCAGCGCGGCGGGCAGGGCGGGGAGGGCTGCCGTCAGCGCTGGGGGCAGCGGGATCCCCGGGGCGCTCCGCCCCGAGTACACCGAGTCGTTCGATGGACACCGTGGGGCCCCCGACGACTCCCTCGATAGACATCTCGGGCTCTCCCTGCGGACAAAGAAATGTCAACGTTAAACAACAAATTTAATAAACAGTCGACGTTTACGATGTCAAACTGGTTGCGATCATTTGAATATTTAAATCGTAAACAAAGTCTATTGCATTTTTTTAACAATTAAGTTCGACGTTTTTTGAATAATTAATGAAGTCATTAGGTAGTTTATTTATTTAAAAACGATTGTAAAATCATATATCTGTTTAATTTATGAATAGGAATAGAAACAATTCTAAATATCTTCGAAGTAAAATAAAATACATATTCATTAGTCATATAACATGGTTTATATTTATTTAACAACGCATTAAACAATAAAACTACATATTTTAACTCTCGCCCAACCTACAGTCATAAGAAACATCACAAAAATATTTTAAAATTGATACCTTTTGTTTACGATAGTCTGAACAACAGACTTAACCATTGAAGTTATTCAAACAAACAGGAAAATAGTGGAAAATAGTCGTCAATATGTCAGCTTAAAAAACTGGAGTAAAAACAAATCGAAAAACTGACGTGAAGTTGTAAACAACCACATACCTACGTAGATTCTTATGAAATTTATACCTGACAATAATAATGAGACGAAGGTTCGAATAACAAAATAAAACCATCCGACAGTCACACATTGAATAATCAAGATAGCTTTGATAAACGTTTATTGGTAACACAATGGAGGAGACACCATCAGAGTTATTTATGAGCCAATAAAATTCATTGACATCGATTATAATACATCGATAAATTTACAAAAAACAACTTCTAAACTAATAGATGAACTGAAGTTGAATGAAAGTTTCGCTAAGGTCATAAGTTGACAAGACTTTCGGACAGGACGGAAGGCGATAGATGATGATAAATGCAATAAATATATCCAGTCCACTTAGCACTGCGAATATTCTAATGATATTTTTGGCACACCGGCAGATGCTATCATTTAATAGCGATGAATAAATTAAGGACGACGGCAGGAAATTTATGGATTTCTAATTGGAATGGATTGGACGTTTTCGACTTTATAACAAAACAACAAAAAAGTTAAAGTCTACGTAAACTACCCGTAAACTCGTAACGACATTTGAATACGCAGTAACGAGTAAAAGCGTAATAAAGTTGAATAAAATACACGTCGAATATGTCGAAACACAAGGTGGCATAAAAAGATGATGGACTACTGGAAAACAATGGAGCACTTGTGTAAATAAAATCGTACCTCACGTGGTCCGGTTCGACGATCATTTTGGACGCAATCTTTTCAATATATCTCCGACGGCGAGCGACGAAAAGTTCTCGGATCCATCAAACAACACTTATCCGAGCGAGGAGCACTGTTACAATAGACAACAACAGACTTCCCAACACAAGTCAGAACGTAAACACGTCGCGAAAGACGCGCCGCGTAGCCGGCGGTCGGGAGGGAAGTGCGCGGTGCCTGCGGCGGCGGCGGCGGTCCCGCGTGGAATGAGACGCCGCGTGATTTACGACCCGCCTGCAGCGCCCCCTCCCCGCACGCCCCTCGCACGAAAGGGACGGGCGCCGGACGAGCCGTCGAATGGGAGCGAAGGAGCGAGACGGCTATACGTTTTCCGCTTCGAGGGGTGGTGCGCTGCGTAATGCAAGCGTGCGTGCTATGCGCGAGGTGGACGTGCAATGACGGGCGATCGTTCCGATGACAGCCGCCCGACAGCGAGCTACTCCTGCTCACTAGTCTCTGCTCCGCATAGCTGACTCACACCGACCGGTGACACCGATCACCGATCAAACGTAGATAGTCCTAGCCAATCGCCGTCATATCTCTCGGAGGGAAATTTTAATAGCTTCGACTAGTTGAGTAGTTCGTGTCTATTAAAGTCGTCGGTTCAAGATCACTCGTGGGGTTGACGGCGCGTAACAAAACGAGACGAGCCGTCAGTCGCAGACAGGGGACGACGGATTTACGTGTATCACGAACAGATTTCCTGCCCCGACAAAAGGAAAATAATGTTCTGTTTATTCATTTTTACGACAGTTTGGTACAATAAACTCTCTCCGAATAACGATATGAGACCGCGTAAAGAAAGCGTGGGCGGAATTCAGATAAGATAAACGGGAC
The DNA here is from genome assembly GCA_905147235.1 of Erynnis tages. Taxonomy (NCBI): domain Eukaryota; kingdom Metazoa; phylum Arthropoda; class Insecta; order Lepidoptera; family Hesperiidae; genus Erynnis; species Erynnis tages. The sequence goes on from LR990074.1 coordinate 13,215,828, forward strand.
CTTTCCCAATAAGAACATCGTCTGCGATTGAGAGGTTCGATCTAACGTCTGAGCCGACTGATGAGTACCTAATAAAAAAAGATTTTTTATTGTATGATTCATAAAGAACTCGAAAAAATATTGTAAATTAATCTACCTATTTAGGAGTTATAAGGCCTCTATCAATAAGCCTCAAGAACCACTTACAACCCCAAAAAAAAGCAAAACACTGAGGTGGCGAAAAAATCGTTAATTGAATTTTTAACTGAAATGATGATGAATTTGAAAAAAAAAATGTTTCCGTCTACACACAAAAATGTTTCTACAATCACTGAACCGAAATGCAAAATTTATGACTAGCCTTATAAGATAAAAGGCACTCAAATTAGACTAATAAGATTCAACACTTCAATCTTACTCTTAATCGCATTATGAATGCACCTTTTTATGCAGCGATGCCTTAAATCAGTCTAGCTATTATTATAAAGCTAATAGATAGTTTAATATTAAAACAATAATTTACATCGTCGCTATCATTAAATGGTTTTATTTTTATCAATAACTTAAAAATAATTCACACAGTCCAAACGTAACATACCTATGAATTATTAAAAACAGAATATTGGACAGGACAAAAGTTCGAATTTATAATCATTTCTCAAAGAATAATTCAAATTAAGAACAGAACATGCGACAAACATTTGAATTAATTCTCAAACAATAATACGAATATCGAATTAAGAACAGAATATGCGAGCAACATTTGAATTTTGAATTAAGAACTCGTATAGCAGCTGTTTATTGCTTCCTATAAACATTAGTTGGGTGCGGGTCAATCAATCACCGGTATTTATGTGACAGGTATTGTTCTTTCCCTGTAGCACGCACGCCACAAATATCAAAACGGGACGGGTTTGTCACAGGTAAAAAAGTTTCATAACACTCCGGGTGGGAGTTCTGCCGAATGTTACATTTGGGGAGTGAAATGTTTTACACTGTGGCACAGTTTGGAGTTGGCTACGTGAATGATCTGTTTCATCGGAGGTTATGAAACTGTGTACGATAAAAACGTCATAAATTCATGTATGACGAAAATTATAGTGTTGACACGACGTATCAATTAGTTTTTTTTTGAAACCCAATAAATGACACAATTTTCAGAAATTGATAACATTTCTTAAAAGGTAGAATGGATGGTATATTGCAACTAAGATTAAAAAAAGAAAAACAATGTATAGAAATATTAGAAATGAGCTCGCAGACGTAGAAAACCATTTAATATTTTTACTTGTTTTAACTTTCCGTTACTATGGAGACACTTGACATTGAATTTTTTTTGGGTTCAGACAATAAAGTTTTAAGGTTATTTTAAAATCAGAAAGAAGAAGTTTTATAGCTCTTTTACAGACGGAAATCCTCCTTCGATCCTCGCTTATTTGTACTCTTCATCAGTAAAACACGGCCTTAACATAAAGGCATGTGCGCGTCAAATTTTAGTTTTACGCCGTTCGGGTAGGCACTATAGCCACACCTGACACTGGTTGAATAATTTTGCAGTTCCGACGTGAATTTTAAAACCGACACAGATGGCGCTTGAAGCAATAAAAGTGCAAAACGCTAATGTTATTGTGCCCCTTTTTTGTCCCACTGCTGGGGGTGGGTCTGTTTGTGAACAGGGGAAGATATTTCACCACGACTGCGTATTAGTCTAGACATGGTCATCTTATTTGCTTTTAAAATGCTAACACAATTTTATTTTTGATGATGATCAAGATTTATTCAGATTAAATGTAATTCTTACAATGGTAAGAAAATGGTAAATTCTTACAATGGTAAGAAAATGGTAAATTCTTACAATGGTAAGAAAATGGTAAATTCTTACAATGGTAAGAAAATGGTAAATTCTTACAATGGTAAGAATTTGGTCACTTGCTTGAGAGGTCCAATGGGTGTGCCACTTTAGATTTTTTCTCTCTTCGCAGTCAAACATTTTAACGTAAGTATTTCGGCACTAATAATAAAATAAATACTGATTTTGAAGGTGGATTCACAAGTTCGTGGAAATGAGATGTGTAAACAATGGAGCTGCTGAGGAGTTATGATGGATGGCAGCTCTTCAGCCGCTAATTGACAGTGATGGAGCGCGATGGATGCCGGTGTGTTATCCATATCTACTGTCTATTTACCTCTCAACTCGACAGGAAACTATGGGTTTTGTTTTGTTTTAAAAGGTGGGTCTTATTTAGACGGGTGCGGTCGAACTTTTCGAAGTCCACCTTCGAAAAACCTGGTGTGTGTAAACTATCCGTATTTTCTGTAGCAATTGACAGATTCAAAGACACAAAGTACAACCAAAGATTTAAAAAAAGGTTTATGAAACGCGTTTACGTTATATCGAGTACTTTCTAAACACAGAATAAATTGAGTTCTGAAGACACAAATATTTTTTTGGAAAAAAACCACGTTAAATACCTTTACGAAGAACAAAAATAATTTCCACATTGCATTTAAGCTTATAAAACCAAACAATCATAAGGCCAAAGACTTTTATAATAGTCTAGATAGAGTTTCAGGATATCAAAATGGAACATTTTAAATTAATGACTACTGTTATGTCACTTTAGTGATACCTTGCATACAGCTATAACATTCAATGGATATTTGTTTAACATTATCATAAGTAAACACAACTAGTAGGTTATGTCTTTCGATACTTCACGGCAAATTAAAAAATACATGTGTCGAGACTGTTGTATGAGGTAGTGTGCACAATCAGGTAAGACGTAAAGCGTCTAATATCTATCGAAAAAAATGTCGTATGTGTAGGGTCAATGTGGTAATGTTTGAAGAGTCTAGTTTTTTAGTAGTGGACGAGTAGAGTAAAATAAGTAAGGATTCCCTGTTTTTGTTTTGGTACCATGGCACACACATAATTAAGACACACACAGACCCGAAACAGAAATTTAAATACGTAATTCTAATCGCTGCCCTATCAAGAATCGTACCCAGGGCCCTCTGCGCAGCGCACCACTGCGCCACTCAGGACGTGAACATTAAAAGTTAGCTAATTATTTATTTAAGAAACACGCGTAGCCCCGCTGCTTGAGTAGATCGCAAGCGATCTAAAAAGTTAAGCAACGTCGGGCGCGGTCAGTACCTGGGTGACCGCTAGTGGCGAATTAAATGTGTGATTCCGTGCTTCTGATGGCACGTTAAGCCGTCGGTCCCGGTTGTTATCGCTAAGATAGCAGTCTTTAAACCTTGTCAGAGGCCCTATGGGCGGCATCTTACACGGGTTGGTTACTTACTATCCGCATTGGAGCAGCGTGGTGGAGTATACTCCAAGCCTCCCCCTGTTGTAGGGAGAGATACGTGTCCAAGTGTGGGCATAAAAAGGTTGCAGCTAATTATTTGGTTAGGTTAAGTTCGGTGGAACGATAAAAGAACCTATTTCTTAACATGACTGTGACATATCGCGATAGTAACTAACAGCTGAACCAACAATTTCATAAAACAATGTTTGGAACTTTCGGCAAACAAAATAAATTAACCTCAATAAAAGGCTCTTCAAACGTTATCAACTCAAGTGCTCAAAAAACTTATTATTATTTATTTAACGTGTTATTGTAATTAATAATGTTTTGGGGTTTCATAGCGAAATATCGGTACTCATATTTCGCTAAACAGTTTTACAAGATTAATTAAATTGGTCTAGTTATCTTACGTAATATCTTATATAAAATTCTGGTGTTACCATATTCCTCCGAAACGGCTTGACCGATTTTTATGAAATTTTAAATGCATATTCACTCAGTAAGTCTGAGAATCGACTACTGTCTATTTTCATACCCCTAAGTGATAAAGGTTGTCCACCCCTAACATTTTTATTTTATTTTTAGGACATTTTTTTTATTTTTATTTTTTTTAAAAGTGGCATTAAAATACATACAACCCAGAATTTTCACCCTTCTATCAACAACTCCTATTTTTTAATAGTCATTTTATTAATTTAATAATAATTTCTCATCCCACTCGATAACTTATATGGCAAAACAACGTTTTCCGGGTCAGCTAGTTATCCATAAAAATGTTTTTTATTAGTCTTTAACAAGTTATTATTATTTTGCACCAAAAAGGCATTTTTAATGTTAATATCTTATGTTCCAGTTTAATTGTAGGCAATTGAGTAGCAAATAAGCCGTTCTGAATAAAAACGAGCATTACCCAGTTCATTTAATCATTCTAGTATAACGAGACACAACTATAGAATAATTGTTTAGTGCCTCTAACACTTGCCCCAAAACGTATACCGGCTCACGGTCCACGTCACCATTACTAAACAGATATTGATGGAGTGTCATACAACGCATTGCTGTCCATTTTTACCGTCGCTACCTACGGCCGTCAGTATCGCGTGTTCATTCATCTGTCACCGTCACTGCAGATCCGAGATCACGGGATTTTGAGCTCTATTGCTGTGTGATAAGGGTGTTGATGGGTTCTGGTCAAGAGGTAGTTGACAACTGATGATCGGAGACAATGGGATCGTTAAAGTGGACACCGCGAGTGATGGACCACCGTGGACAATACGCTCTCGATACTGGAGAACGGCATTCAGCGCTGAGAGCTCGAGGAGGTCTGGGTTTGACATGGATGGACGTATTGAAAATTACGCACGGTTCAACCGTAGGTGTCTTAAGGGATATTGTGTGTAAATGTTCATATTTGCAACTTGAAAAATTTGCGACCCATATTGAGGTCTTCGAATCAATTTTCATCAATAGTCAGAGCTGTTTAGATCAAAACTATGTCAAACTATGTCAGATCAAACTATGTCAATTTCAATTTAATATTTATTCCACAAACAAAGATCAAGTCATTGTAGAGCTCTAAAATATCCGTAACCCGTTAATAAACCAGTGCCGGGTCCGGTCTCCTCTCGCAATGATAAGGATGTAGGCCGCCGTCCAAAACGATGGCTTATTGCGGGTTGGTGGACTTCACATGCCTTTGAGAACGTTTTTTTTGAACTCTCAGGCATGCATGTTTCCTCGCGATGTTTCCTTCACCGTAACAGCAAGTAATATGTAATTGTATAAACAGCACATAATTTTTTTTACAAAGTGCCACGTGGTGCGTGCTACTGGGATTCGAACCCGGACCCTTCAATCAAAATTTGTGTCCAATATTGATCTATTTTTCAACCATTTTTCATCAATAGTCAGAGTTCATCGAATTTTCGCTTCACGTGTATAATAAATAAGAAGATAACAAACCAGAAGACGCTACGACCGATCACGCTCCCATGCCCTGACTGATAATGGGTGATTAATGCCACATGTCTGCGATATTCGCGATTGACTAATTGCCATGGCAGCTATTGATGTGTTTATTGTCTGTAACTCGAATTGAGGCTGATAGACGATGACAGGCGATATAATACGATTCGAAAATTAAACTGTGTAATCAGTTAGATGGCAGAATATGCTCTAGAAATCGTCCTATAAAGAAGACTAAAAAGTCCTAATAAGTCCTTATAAGTCCTTAGTCCTATAAAGAAGAATAAAGAGACTAGTTCTTAGCCTACCTAGCAACGGGATTTAGAAAGGGTTGCCAAGAGACTGATAAGATAACGCTTTGCGATTCAGCGTTAATCTATCAATAAAACAACAAAATCGTGGTATTCTTATGGTAAGTATTCTCTTGCTACTATACAAAGTGTATTTCGCGGAGTTGATTTAGTTCGCTCGGGGTACCACCAACTTTATAACTACAAACTGCCGATACCAGAATTCAAAGAGGATGGATCAGAAAGGACAAGAACCAACGAAAGCGAAACAACGATTAAGTGAGGCCTACATCGAACAGTTTCTGGGCACAGGGCAGAATCGATTAGCCCATATCCAGCTAACCTACGAAGAGCCGAAAGGAAAGAACTAAGGCGACCTGATCTTTGCTCTGTCGAGTTTGTAGAGTACAAAGAACCTTGAGAATCGAGCCAAGGAGAAGCATCGAATAGGGGAGACCCATGTCCAGCAGTGATCTTCTTCTAAGTCGCTACACTCTTGACAGAGTGGTCGTGGTCGTCTGTTGAAGGTTTCCTGCCCACTCTCTCATCGGGTCCCTTAGTCGCCTTTACGACACCCATTGGAAGAGTTGGGTACGTCTATGCTAAAGCCGGACGGCGCGGCTAAGCGATACCTACGAAGAGCTTAATAGAAGTAAATAAGGTGACCTTGCTACAGTATAAGAGTACTGGTGCTGATGCTCACCTTTCAGCATTGGGATCCTGGATGAGGGTGGCCGGTATACTGTGCTCGATGTCGCGCTCGTCGGGCGCGGGGGAGGGGGAGGCGCGGGACGCGGGGGACGCGGGGGACTCGCCCCCCTCCCGCGCCGGCCGCTCGCCTCGCTCCTTCACCCCGGACTCTGGGCTGGTGGCTTCTTCTGTGGACAAAGAGAGGAGATTGTTAGAAGCTGGACACGACCCTTCTATCGATAAACTGGATTCTACCATAGACATACTTTTCTACTTCTTTTTTCTATGGCTTCTACTGTATTATACATGTATTATACCAGGTAACCTGCAGTTGCCGTGTAAGTCTCTGCCATCACAGAAAACGGGATTAAACGTGAGTCTGTTGGTCTATTCTCAATTAAAAAAAGTCTAGGATGGGATGGGACGTGCATGGTAAAATTGGCAAATAAGTTTTATTGACGTGATGTAAGTAAAGGAAAGGAGTCAAAGTTAGAAAACAAAGGTGTAGAAAGCTCTGAAAAACCTCGTAAGAGAACTTATGCAAAAATGAATTTAAAGTAAGTAAATCAACTGCAGTTCACCCTAGAAGGTGACAGAGAGACAGAAATTAGGCCCCGTTTGATGCGGCTACAGTAAACACATTACAATGCTCGGTCAACAAATGAAATTTCCTAAAAAATTAAACTCAATATTGGATAACGCAAATTCATTAAAATCGAATTGTAATCGCAAAGAATAGATCCATAACAATAGTAGAAACGATCTTAAATTTGGACACTCGAAAGAATTAAAACCATGTTACAAGTAATAAAATGAAAGGTCCAAAAAGAATTAAAACAATATCGATAAAGCATCGATAAAAAGGCGCTCCAAAAACCTCAAAGACAAAATCGATTACCCGAGCGCAAACAGCCCAACAATACGATTTGGTAATCTTGATGAACGATTGAAAATAATATTTGGGTTAACTTAAAAACTAAAAGCGACTTTTTCAAGTTAAAGATTAAGAACTGGGTTGGTGAGTTGGTGACAGTCATTCAGGTGCTGGCAAGTATATTATGATTCTAGTAAGGCATGGACACAAACCTTAGTGAGAGTAACATTTGCACACTTACTGCTTACTGAGTAGAATAAGAGCAATGTTATTTAGTTAAGACCTGATTGTATACCTCATTCTTGCAAATAAAGACAATTGAATTAAGTAATTCCTGTTCGAAGTTCAACGAAGGAAATTGTCTATAAAGTCTGTTCTCTTTTCTCTATTATGAATTTATTAGATAGTGATCCACTACAGCACTGGGTTTTTTTTTTTCAGAATGAGGGAGAAAGGCATTCGTCCACCGCGCTGGCCAATTTCGAGTTACTGAGAAAATTTGAGGAACTCTAAGACCGTCAAGTTTTTTTAATAGTTTTTAAACAATAGCGCAAGTATTTTTTTAAACTAGGTGATTCAAACCAACTAGCGTGCTCTAATGAAGAACCGATTTCTTAGCCACGGACTGTATTCAGGTGAGTGGACACTACATTTCTATTTTCATACTTTACGTCATTTTTATTGGGTAAAAGTCATAACTCAATGATTTGATAACTTAAACAAAATTTCATTAAATTTTTAACCTGACAAATTTAAAGTTTTGTTACTACACATGCAAAAGGCGATAATCATAATTGAATAGTTAGTAATACAAGTCGTAATCGATTACTTACGACGCCACTACATGCTAGTAACCCAATAAAATGATACGGGTGATAGCGATAAAAATAGGAAAATTACACCAAAATGGGGCCATCGTTCGACCGTTGCGCAAACAGAGTGATTAATGATTGATTGATCAGTCGGTTAGTCATCGACCAACTGATCAATTATTCAGAGCTACTTATCAAACATAACGCTGATAAAATCGAAACTTTTAGTATTAAAGTTGACTGTCTGATAGTATACAGTAGGATACGAATCGCTATTTATACAGGATTAAATTTTATCGAATGTCATTGTAGTGAAATAATGTTAGTAAGTACCTAGGATGATGTCATGAAAAGTTGTTTGAATAGTTAAATAAATTTAGAAAAAAAATTAAAAAATGTTTCTTTTAAATTACTTCGGATTTCATCAAAGATTTAATTAAAATTTATTTTTCTATTTACCGATCTAGCATTAATTACTTCTCTTGTTCGGTCTTTATTCAGAAAAGTATTTTCTTAGTTACTTCTTAGTTTCGAATAGATAAATAGTTAAAAAAATTAGGCCATATAAAAACCCACTTAGGTCATAATTCACAACCAACATTTTGAAAATATGAATTTTATTTCACTTGCAAACTTTCGTCACAGTACAAAATAATCTTACGCTGTGAAACGTGTCTTTTCTCGATAAGATCGAACTTTTGAATCGATACAACCGCTTATCAATACCCAATTAAGAGTTTCAGTCAAACTGTTACACCCGAAAATAATTGCGTGTAACCCTTTAACGATTAATAATTAAATAATACTAATGAGCAATCAGATCCTATCACTTGTAATAACCAAGACCGTAGTAAAAAGACCGTTGAAAATTTTCAAAAAGAAAAACATAAAACATTATTATTTGCAATTTATTTTGGGTTACTCAAATCTTAGTAGGACACCAATAAACTACTACAATGGAAATAGAAACTAGTGTATGGTGTACTTACTAGCCTGTGTCCTACCTATAACTACAGGCTAAATGGAAATGCTAACTCTGAACTAATATTTACAACCAGTTTTAAATTTGGCGGAATATAAAGCAATTGTTATCTATTGATAAAAAAATACGATGAGTTTTACACTCATCAAAACGTGAAAAAATCATTAGAAAAGTTCTGAAACCGATTGGCAAAATAACAGCTTGCGAACTGGACTGAACTGGTTCAGCATGAACAATATCGTCAAAGTATTCGTATAGTTAACGTGTGCCATTAGTATAGGACAGGCAGAAGGATGTAAGACAGACTGACATATGACATTTACTGACGTTAATTATACGAATACTTTGACAATAATTTTCATGCTCGAGGTAAGTAGGTACTGTTCAGCTAGCTTTTTCTGCATTCACTACAGAGGGTCACGGGATTTGATCGCCAGTTATTAAAGCAAATCTATCACGAACACGATACCGACTGAATTTAATCGAATCACCCCACACGTGAACCAAGTCAGTTGCAGCGTTGCGCTTCCTTTGATCGTTTGCGTTGCCCGGGGCACTCCGCAACCAGCATCCACGGATTGACAAGCTGCGCTATCAATTAGCGGGCACGGTTCACGACCCAGTGGACAGTGAAATAAGGCAGACCTTTTATATATCACTGTTGTACACCCCACAATAGGAATTCTTCTCTGGGATAGTACAAAATCCTGCATGTCATTTGTCAGTGGCGCTCTGCATATGAAGTTTGTGCCAATCCCGATTGCTCTGGTTGATTGTTCGGACAGTACCCAGTGGACATAACCGACCAACGAACACGACAAAACTCAAAAACATGTCACAGGGGGCTCTGTATTGTGCTGTCCTAATTGAACAGGACACTGACACGCAGCGAAGTGTTCAATGAGGTTATCGTACAAGCGACTTTTGCGTGCTACACGGGGCAAGTTTTTCGCACTTTTGAAACTAACAAATCAGTCGCGGAACCAGGTTTGTCAGTAACCCATTAATGACCCACTACAGGGTCGGGTCTCGTCTCACAAGGGATGTAGGCCTTAGTCCGCCGCACTGGCCCACAGCGGGTTGGTGGACGTCACATACCTTTGAGAGAACTTTTTTGTGAACTCTCGGGTACGCAGGTTTCCTCGATGTTTTCCTTCACCGTAATAGCAGGTGATATTTAATTTTATAAAGTGCATGTAACTTTCTTTACAAAGTCATTGGTGCGTGCTACTGGGATTCGAACACGGACCCCTCGATTCGAGGTCGAATTCTAAGCCACTGGGATCGCCGCTCACTTTTGCCATCCGCACCTACCATCCACGGATTGACACGCTGCGTTTTAATCAATTAGCGTGCACGGTTCAACCCAGTGGACAGTGAAATAAGGCAGGCCACCGTGGCGCCGAAATTTAAACGCTCTCCGGTTTCAAAGGCTTTTCGTCCCATCGGATGACAAGTTAATAATCGGAGCGAAGGATGCGCTGTTCGTTTTGGTCTTGCTGGTCGCGGATTTAGTTTTAGGGTAAACTGATATGGGCGTTTTGGGCAGTCTTTAGTGATGTAGAGGTTAAATGGACGGATTCGCACATGTGTTATGAGTTCACACTATGTGTGCCATTTGGGTTAAGTCAAGACATTATGTTCATTATGATATTTGCACACTAAGTGAGCATGGTTAATGATTAAGGTTTCGGTTTTAATCTTTCGGCTTTTAATCGGCTTTTCCAAATAAAAAAATGGTTTAAAATTATAGTAGGATGGAAGTACGAACATTGTGTAGAAGACTTAAAAATCGAAGTTTTAAACGTGTAAACGGCAATTTGTCTGTAAAATATTCACTCGATAAATGCTGAAAACGCATTAAATATTTCAGTGCCGTGAGCGTGCACACTATCGTCAAATTATTCCTACGGTAACCGTCAATCATTAGTACGTCATGTGTCAGTCTGTCTGACATCTTCTCATACTAATGGCGCACGTTAACGATACGAATGCTTTGACGAGTGTTCAAGTTCGGGGCACAGGTCTCATTGCCTAACACAATCCAACCTATTTTTGCAATCAATTGCAATCATATAATTAGGTCCCTACTTACCTACCTATATCTAGAAATTTTCTAGAACTTTTTTAAACCGTCAACCTGTATTAGCTTGAAGTCTTTACTTAATTAAGCACAGTCAATTCACGTCATTTCAACGCCACGTCCTATTATTTCCTTAAATCGTTAAGCCGTTACCGTTAACAACCAAACCAATCGGTACCGTTTGTAACCGGCGCGTGAAATTTTGACAGACACGGCGATCAGATGAGGTCCGCGGCCGCCTCAAAACAGAATCGTCACAATAGAAAACGACCGACGTACCAGTGACTCGCCGATTCACTCCTAACGAAACAATGGATTAATTTCACCAGAATTCTCCGTGAAATCGATATAATATTCGATTATCGACGATAAACCATCGATTGGCGATACGGCCGACGACGCTAACGAAACGCACTGGGTCGCAATAAAAGTTATAAATCTTGATCGTATCGGGAACACGTAAATAGGTCTGATGATAAAGAGGATCTGTACAACCGAAATTAAACTTTAATGCGACAAAATAGATTTCAAATCCGCGCAGTGATGGTTTGAAGGTAACATTTGTGTTCCAAATAATATGATTTTAGTTGGGTTTTGATCGGTGTAAACCACAAAACAGAGAGAGAGTAGAAGTCAATTTTAATTAAGTACTACTAAGAGTAACGCACACATTGACACGACTTTCGTTGATACGAAACCTCGGAACATAAATAAAGTACAATGTATTTATTTAGATTTCTTATAAGTATTTATATAGATTTACTTGTGTACCCTACATGACTCTTTCTTTGTTCTTCTTCCAAAAGGTTTTCTGGAAGAAATCGTTCTAAAACGATATCTCCGCCTTTTTGTATTATACTTAATTTTATATATCTGATATTGATGTGTCTGTTTCTTGTGTCCAAATAAACAAGTATTTGTATTGTATTGTACCTACAGTGGAACTACAATCTGGAGTTTTTATTCGCTAGTTTCGAAGCAAAGCTCAAAAGCGCATAGGTGTAATGAAACTTCACCTCTGTACACTGTGAGTTTATGACCAACCTATCAATGTCCGGGACATAATCGCTCAAACACGAATTATCTGACTATCCATCATCAGTTACGGCAGATGGTGGCGCTAATCCCGAAACGTATCTGTTTATTGATAAGAAACCAACGTTTCGCTATATTCACGAAGGTTCTGTGATGAGCTTCCAGTGTATTTTATCGACTAGACTTTGTCTGTGACTTTGCCCGCGTGAGAATTAGAATTTAATCTAGAGAAAGATAAAAATGCCTCATGTTTTTTGGTGTTTTGTTTTAGATTCTGTGTTTCAACTTATTGTTGCTATAAATCTTCTTAAAACATTTTAAGTAGTACAAATTTTATTTTCGTTGAGACGAAACATTATAACATCAAAACATATTTTGTACCTACCCCCCCAAGGGTTAGCATAAGATATAAGATTACAGTGCATTTAATCGATCCATATTTAGTAAATCAGATTATTTTCGAGTATGGAAATTCAAAACATGGATTCGCATTTCGAAATTCGGATTTCACATAAAATATTTAACAGTCGGGCTGTCGGTCACAAAAAATTTTTTTTTTGTTTTTAAACCAAGCATCACTCTAAGATAAAATTGCTTAATGGAGAATAAAGACCAAGCAAAGCCTGGCCCAGCCATTTCCACGATTGGAAAACGGCTCCATTCGATTGTGATCGAAGGCCAACAAAGCGCCCCTTTGTGTGAGACGCGAGACGGGAACGAGACGACTGGGAAATTACGTGTCGTCGCCTCTGAAGGAGCCTCGCCATAGATAATGGTGGGCATAGAGATGAATAATACTAAATAGCTTGGTTCGTATATCTTATAATAAATCTTACCTATATTATAATTGCGAGAGTTTAAGAGGCAAATCCTCTAAAACTCTCGCATTGTTTACAACTTTGTCTAAGTCTCCCTTTTATACCTACTTCATAGGAAACAATAGCGGTGATAGCCGAGTGGCTTAGAATTCGACCTCGAATCGAGGGGTCCGGGTTCGAATCCCAGTGGCACGCACCAATGACTTTGTAAAAAAGTTATGTGCGCTTTATAATTAAATATCACCTGCTGTTACGGTGAAGGAAAACATCGTGAGGAAACCTGCATGCCTGAGAGTTCACAAAAAAAATGTTCTCAAAGGCATGTGAAGTCCACCAACCCGCAGTAGGCCAGCGTGGTGGACGGCGGCCTACATCCCTCTCATTGTGAGAGGAGACCCGACCCTGTAGTGGGTCATTAATGGGTTACTGGCATAGGAAACATATAATCACAAAATCTAATCATCATTCTAATAAAATTAAGTAAGCTTCAATTTTAATATTGCGCAATATTACATCAATTTACTGGTGATACGATAAAATTGATAAAAAAATATTTACTGAATGCCTATTTCGCAGGAATTGGTATGATTATAATCTCAAAGACAAGACAATCATAACTAATCGCAAGTCTAATCTATTCGTCGCGCGATGCGCATATCATATAGGTAGCAATAATTATTATGCAGAGTAAGCCTTATTTATAGTTCACTATCGCATACATCAAGCCTTGATAAGAAACCCTAATTTACGATAAACAGATGTTTTATTTTTGGTAATTTAATGCGCATGTAGAATTAGTTACATACTGCATTCCAAAGTTATTTTTAGACTTTTATTGTAAATATATAAAAGATAGCGCTGTTTTGTAAAATGTGACTTAAAACTTTGGGTTTCTACTGATGATTGAGATACTTACAATAATGTGGTAGATATAACAGTATTGGTAGGTATCGTTCGAAATTAGTATCGTTTGCTGTTACGTGACGGAAAACATCGTGAGGAAACCTGCATGCGTGAGAGTTCACAAAAAAAATGTTCTCAAAGGTATGTGAAGTCCACCAACCCGCAGTAGGCCAGCGTGGTGGAAGCCTACATCCCTCTCACTGTGAGAGGAGACCCGACCCTGTCGTGGATCATTAATGGGTTACTGACACGCCACATGGTGAGTCAATAAATCTGTCCACGGCAAGGAGTCGCCATAAATCGGGACGTGACGCCTAATTGGAAAACTCGATGTTTGTCGAATTTGTCCAAAGAGCCAAATGTTTTTATTAACCGCCCCAATTATAACCGGTCGCTTCGCCCCACTCACGGGGATGCTGCACCGACGACGAACAGCGAGCGAGATGAAACTAACGCCGTGCTCACGCTAAAGCTAAAATAAAATAAAACTAAAATCAAGAAAGCTATTAAAACTAGCTCGATTAGGCGAAATATTAAAATAATTAAATAATTGGACTGCTTAGCAAACATCAAAACTTAATTATTTTGTTATATAATATATAATTAAGCACTAGTTATTTAAGACATAATTATTGTATGCCCGCATAGGGTAGACTGTTCTTAGCTTATTATCATTTTTGTAACATCTTTCTCGTGTAACAGTCAATAAACGCATTCTTTTCTTTTCTTTTCTCAGTTTGAACCATAGAGATCAGATCTTATACTAGAGCAGGGAAGCCAGGCTTCCAACTGTCCTTCGGTTAAAAAGAGAGAAAAGATTGCCGTACCTTCTCTTCTTGAGTTTCTTTTAAATCAACCTTTGCACAACCCATTTTTTGGTGACAGGGGAAACCTCCATAGGTGAGAATAAGGTACTTATACCTATTAATTATATAACTTTCAAAGGTAGAATCCGAAAATCGTGTTCCATCGGCCGTTTGCGTCACCCATCTATAACCTTGACACATCGTATCACGTAGCTTCAAGCCCATCGCTTGCACTACGACGCGTGTCCAGTCGTTTTAATTCAGCGTCCCCCACAATTTTATCTGTGATTGATTGTGACGTTCGACTCGAGCGCCGAACGTGTCTTCGTACCGAGCTAATTTCGCATTACATCGCGACATTTCAAACTAATTAGTGAAGATAAGACGTTTTGACGCCGCGTTGGATAACGCGAACGTTGTTGTTTTAACCCATTAATGACCCACTAGAGGGTCGGGTCTCCTCTCACAATGAGAGGGATGTAGGCCGCCGTCCACCACGCTGGCCTACTGCGGGTTGGTGGACTTCACATGCCTTTGAGAACATTTTTTTTTTGTGAACTCTCAGCCATGCAGGTTTCCTTCACGGTGTTTTCCTTCACCGTAACGCGAACGTACTCAGTTTTATTCTTGATGTGATTTGTGTTGGTGAAATATATTTTAAGTTGATGAATGATGTAGTGCGGAGGTCTAGTCAAATGATTAGTTTGTAGGTGGTAGAACTATTGTTACCTACCGTTGTCCCCATAACCCGCTGCCGTGCATTTTTCGTTAAAGGGCAGGTAAACAGGCAGACAGGGCACCTGTGCCGTGGCATGAACACTATCGTCAAAGTTTTGCAAACGTCTGTCATTAGTATCTATGTCGTAATGTCTGACATCTTCCCATACTAATGGCTCACGTTAACTATACAAACACTTTGACAACAGTGTTCATGTTCGGGGCTCTGATAAATGATCCTTTTTTCATCTCATCATATCAGACCTGTTTGCTTGATCCTACCTCACTTAGTAGTAGGATCGACTCGGTCGTAGAATCGTATAGATCTATAGACCTATACCTCGGAAATTTGCTTTTTTAAAATATATTTATAAGTGAAAGAAAGTTTGAATATAGTAAGTTAGTATACTAATATTCACAGCATTCAGTAAGTATCGTAAACCCATAGCTCACTAAAACGGGGTCAATACGGCAATGAAGCTCCGGGTTCGACTGACAGCTACTGATGCTGAGCTTGTTGCTCACTTTGTTTCAAGGTTGCGGTTTTGTTTGCCAAAACATTTTGATTCCGTACTCCGAGGCTAAGGAATCTTAAGCTAAGGAATTAAGGAATGATTTATTAAAACACAAGGCTGATTAAATTCAATGTATTTTTTTGGTATTTTTTTTGTGACGTGCGTTTAAACAATATCGGGCTTTTTCTTTCAATAAAAGAGGTTTCGACATAGAGACGATCTAAAAATTAATTATCATAATTATAATAAGTCACACATACAAATAACGCCCTCCACGCACGGCGTCGCATCGTAAGCGTATCGCACACGCGTAGTACGAGAGCAACTATCCGAATATTTCATGCTCGGTTCTAAACCAATTGTTTAACTTACATTGCACCTAGTCCTACGTACATTTCGCGTTATATCACTAAGGTCTTCAATAAAGCAACGCATCTTATCTCACACCGGACAGGCTCGAACCCACCCGCAGTTATCCCCTCCTCCCCCCAGTTGATAGCTTCGCCGCAGATTAAGAAGCTAGATTTAGGAGCTGCTCAGGCCGAGTTTTATGGGCCAGATAGCTAATAGTAGCGCCCCGTCAGTGGCTAATCGAGCACAGCCACTGTATCAGTTATAAATAAAGCTCGGATTACGCCTCCACGATCTCTTATGTTGTAGGTACTCCAGATATTTATTGGTTTGTTTCATTAAAAGTACTGCGGAGTGCTAAGCTGAGATAAATGTTGTTTAAGTAATGATTAAGAATAAGTTATTTGAATTTAATGTTAAGTACTAGGTTATTTATTAAGTCGGAGAAAAAAGATCTGCGACTGTGCGAATAGGTCGGATTTAAAAAATTATATGAATGTCGTTTATTTGCACGCTTAGAAATTAGTTTTTGGCCTTAATTTATGTGTCATCTTTCAAAATTAACTAGAGTATTAACTTAACAGTAATTCTATAAAATACTTTAAAATCTTAAAAAGATTTCAACAACATCAAATACATTTATATAAGGGTTAATTTGTAGCAACGCATTTCTCTCATTCTACTTCAATATCTTTGATTTACCATATTACATAAGTCAATGCAGCGGTAATAGCCCAGTGGCTTAGAATTCGACCTCGAATCGAGGGATCCGGGTTCGAATCCCGGTGGCACGCACCAATGACTTTGTAATAAAAGTTATGTGCGATTTATAAAATTAAATATCACCTGCTGTTACGGCGAAGGAAAACATCGTGAGGAAACCTGAATGCCTGAGAGTTCACAAAAAAAAATGTTCTCAAAGGCATGCGAAGTCCACCAACCCGCAGTAGGCCAGCGTGGTGGACTAAGGCCTACATCCTTCTCATTGTGAGAGGAGACCCGACCCTGTAGTGGGTCATTAATGGGTACTGACATGACATGACATAAGTCAATGAACCTCAGGTTCTATAACTTGTTTTAACATAGATAAAAAAAACCTTTTGCTACAGTTACAAAACCCTTACAAAATGGGGTGAATAATTGTAGTTAGAAGGTCAGTGCGAGCTAATTCGGCAATGACGGCGACTGACAGGCACTAATGGTTCACTTGTTGCGGCCCGAGCTGTTGCCTGTGTTTGTGTTCACTTACCAAACGACCAGCGGTTTAGAACCGAGTCTATCTCAAAATAGTTGTGATATAATTTTTTATAATAATAAATATGGAATTCTTATTTGGTAAATAATTATAAGAGCGGTGATAGCCCAGTGGCTTAGAATTCGACCTCGAATCGAGGGGTCCGGGTTCGAATCCCAGTGGCACGCACCAATGACTTTGTAATAAAAGTTATGTGCGCTTTATAAAAATTAAATATCACCTGCTGTCACGGTGAAGGAAAACATCGTGAAAACCTGCATGCCTGAGAGTTCAGAAAAAAAAAGTTCTCAAAGGCATGTGAAGTCCACCAACCCGCACTAGGCCAGCGTGGTGGACGGCGGCCTACATCCTTCTCATTCTGAGAGGAGACCCGACCCTGTAGTGGGTCATGAATGGGTTACTGACAAATAATTATATTATTTTGTGTCTCTTCATTCGTGTCCTTTCATTTTCTTTTTATTATTCATGAAAAGATATCGCTCGCCGGCTTATAAGTACGGCGGTTTTAGGTAAATTTAGTTTTTTTTTAGACCCTTTATAAGACAAAGTTCTTAGCCACTGGACTATCCCACCTTTCTGCTATATTAAATTATCACTTTTATAAAATAAAAAAACTACTTTAGCAAGTTATTGTGTTGTTAGTGTGCGTCGCAGTGGATTAGTGGCAGCTACTAATCAACTTGTTGCTCAGTTGGTGTGATATGTTGATTAGGTTAGTTGGTTAATCTTGCTGAATTGTAATCAGAGTAGAGCACGCTAGGCTTTGCTGTACGTTTGTAGAGTTTGGTTTGCAATGGCATTTTAATACGATTGTGTGTATAGTTATTTAGTTAGTTTTACATTAGTGGTAATTTAGGGAGTATAGAACATTATAACGAAATAAGTTTCTTTAAAACCAATTAAATCAGTACATCAAAATAAAATTCAAAAAAAGGTATTCTCCATATGAATTTTCTATCGAGTGTAGCTTATAGTTTTAAGTTGGGTTTAGAAATTCGACAATTGTGTAAGTTTTGGCGACATCCGTTGCAATGG
Source organism: Erynnis tages (assembly GCA_905147235.1). Taxonomy (NCBI): domain Eukaryota; kingdom Metazoa; phylum Arthropoda; class Insecta; order Lepidoptera; family Hesperiidae; genus Erynnis; species Erynnis tages. The sequence goes on from LR990074.1 coordinate 13,234,252, forward strand.
TGAAGACGCCAATAGCTGCGTGGAGGGTCCTGGGTTTGATTCCCATAGTCGACGGCTTTAAATCTCGGTTTTTGAGTAGCAAATAAACCGCATAAAACCTCAGATAGGATTTGTCCTCCATTTTATGTTGGATATGGGTGGGAAAGAAGGAAAGAATTGGAGGAGGCTTCTACCGCATACGGCGGTCCTTATACAGAATACAACTAATAATAATACTAACAACTACTAACTAACACCTAGATTTAAAAACTACTAATATACTAACAACACTAACACATACAATAGTAAGTAAATACAGTAAAATATTGTAAAATTCATGTCAACTGTGTAAAGGAATTAATAAAAGCTATTTTATTTATTTATTTATTATGGGTGGTCACTGCAGTCCATGGAAGACTACAGTAACCACTCAACATCAGCCCTGCATGCTCTTTCACTACTCCTTCCTTCCTTCCTTCCTTGCAGCTGCTGGACCCAGGCCTCCCCTAATCGACGCTGTCTTCTTCAGGTCATCAGTCCACCTGGTCGGAGGGCGGCCTGTGTTGCTTTTGCCTAAACGTGGTCGCCATTCGAGGACCTTTTTTCCCCATCGGTTGTCAGTCCTGCGAACGATGTGGCCAGCCCGTTGCCATTTTAATTAGCAAACTTTGAAAGCTATGTCGGTCACCTTCGTTCTTCTACGGATTTCATCATTTCTGATTCTGTCTCGTAGAGAAATACCAAAAGTATTTCACTACTCAATTACTGTAAAAAAAACCCTCCAAAAAGGCGCGTCATAGCGCTGTCCTTAACGGCAAGATAAGCATCGAACCTACACCCCAAACCCTGTAAAACCGATCCTTCCCATATCATCTCCATACAGATAACCCATCCTTTCCTCCGTGTACCTACTATGTTCAGGCACCCATCAATCACCAAGGATCCTGATTGATGGGCGACGACACTCGATTCATAAAGGTATTAATTTAACTTCGGGCGGTGACATTGATTGATATTATCGATATTAATTCGATATACTCGAATAATTACTGCGCGGCCTCGCGGTATCGATTGGAAGTATCTAGACGGTTATCGGTGTCGGTTCGGTTTAATTTTGACGGTAATTTTTGTTGTGAGAACTTCTATGTAGATATGTACCTACACAGTGTATGTGATTATGGAATATGAACATGGAATTCAAAATGCTTTTAAAATCTTTAACTAATCCATATTCGTGTAATTTAGCGTTTTTCGTTGTTGATTTGTTTAAAAGGAAAGACTAATGAAAAATAATAATAAAAAAAATTTCAAAGTTCCATAAGTAGTACGATAAACGTTTTTAACTTTATTAAAAATAAACCTACAGAAAAGCTATTAAAAAAATCAATTTTCAAAAATTTTAAGTAGGTAGGTACCTACTTAGGCAGGCACTAAATGGTTAAAATAAGAGCAAGGCTCTCCTAAAACATGTGTTTTTTTCATATAATAATATACAGCTTAGTTGAAAAATACAATTAAGCTCTTTAAAAACCCGAAAAGTAAAAGAAGTCGCTGTCAAACAATGAAGAAAAGATAATAACACAGTATACCTACTATCTCTGGGCATAAAAATATGAAATTAAATTAAAAACGCTTCACCACGTGGAAAAATTCGAAAGATTTTAATCGTGCGAATTGTTCAAGAATTAAGTATACATGTACTCGTTGGTACTGATCCAAAGTTAGTCGTGCGTCAAAGCCTGTCAGGTGACTATAAGAAAGCTTATCTAATCAGACTCTCGATACAGTCCATTGTGTCGACTAATATTGTGATAAACAGATATTGTATGTAATTCCATAATTTATAACACCCTATCGCTTAAGGGCGGTAGCACACAGTCTTACGATTTATACACCAATGACTTAAAGTTACATACGTTCTACAGGAAGGCAAAAGTGAGCGGTGATCCCAGTGGCTTAGAATTCGACCTCGAATCGAGAGGTCCGTGTTCGAATCCCAGTGGCACGCACCAATGACTTTGTAAAAAAAGTTATGTGCGCTTTATAAAAATTAAATATCACCTGCTGTTACGGTGAAGGAAAACATCGTGAGGAAACCTGCATGCCTGAGAGTAAAAAAAAATTGTTCTCAAAGGCATGTGAAGTCCATCAACCCGCAGTAGGCCAGCGTGGTGGACTGAGGCCTACATCCCTCTCATTGTGAGAGGAGACCCGACCCTGTAGTGGGTCATTAATGGCTTACTGACACACACGTTCTACAAAATGAGTTCAATTAGGTATAACACAAAAAAAATACTATCATAACTAAAGGTTGTATAGTATAAAATTCAAAATTAAATTGTTCATTATGTAAAAAAGTACAATACAATTTGTGATTTTAATGGATTAAGTTACATTTAAGTTATAATAACACTAGTTGTAGTTATCATTGTTTTTAATATTAATTCTCTTTCATGTTTTAATTTTCATACCACGGTTAGGTACATGTTCGTATGAAGAAATTATTTTTGTTTTTTATTTTTATGTTTGCAATTGAATGTCACCTAAGGATGTGGACTCACCCGGAGGAGGTAGCTAACTCATTAGGGTACCTTACTATGCTAGTATGTTCTTCATGTATTATGTTTCCTACCTACATACTTTATTTGAGGTAAACCTTATTTATCCTTATGAGTTGCAACGCACGCACAAATGATTTCCTATAAGCTTTCTGTACTGACCTAATTCCAGAGCAGCTGCATGCCCGTTCGTTTTTAAAAAATGTAATTTTTACAATTATAGAACTCTAATGTGCGATGTAACACCGTGCGAAACAGCCCTATGATTTCAAGGCATTTGCAAAGGAGTGATCGTTAATAGATGATTAAAGCTAATGATGAATTAGCACAGTGTATCGCAATGATTATCGAAAACGTTGGAAACTTATAATGTTTATCAAAAAATGGTTTTTCTGATGAATTGATGGGTAGTGCCATATCGGATTTAAATATAATTCATCATTGTGATAAATTATGATTTCTATATACCTACCAGGAAAATTACACGTGTAAGCAATAAATAAGTAGGTATCTCTAATTTAATTTCAAGGAATTTGTTACATTTTATTTATATGATATTTAAATCCTCGGTAATGTTTTAATTAATTATCGATCTTTCTTTCTTTGTTTGTTTTTTCTTTCTTTATAGTCCTCCGTAGTCCACGGCTAGACATAGGCCTTCCCTAATTGGCGATATTCCACTCGGTCCTTCCCGCTGTCTTCTTCAGGTCATCAGTCCACTTGGGCAGAAGGCAGCCTGTTCGCCTTTCTTTAACCTGAACCACCGGTTATCAGTCCTACGAACGATGTCAGACATTGTCACTTCTGTTTGCTATGTCTAAGAGTTTAAATGTCGGTTACTCCACTTCATTTACGGATTTCATCGTTACGGATTTTTTCGTTCAGAGAAATGCCATGCCTAGATAGCATATCTTCATCGAATTCTGGACGATTTTAGGCTTCTGAATCGGACTCAAAGTTAAGGACGAAGGATTAATCGATCGATACATTATTTCAACCTATAATTTTATGTGGTTAAGACGTATTACAAACCCAAAAATCTGTCTGCGGGAGAATCTTCAGTTTATTTTCAATATCTGATTCTACCGTTGCAGGTTCTTTGGGGACGAAATTATAATTTATCTGTCAGATACGTACTATGTTAATACCACAAAGTCTACAATAGATCTGAGGTCGAACTAATAAGAGAGAGTAGATGGATCCGAGTGTCAGTTCGCGACACATCTCATTTTCTACGTGCGCAGTGCTGACATCTTGTTGCTGTTCGCTCTTGTGTTTGTGTTATTCGGATTTTATTTCTTAACGCCTCTGCAAAGGAGTGCTGTGTGAAGAACGGTTGTCTTCTTGTTATTTTGTTTTGATATTTTCCCTATATTTTTGGGTTTGTTTTTTTTTTAATTTTTTGATACCTACAAATATTTTTTGAAACATACATGTGTTTAAGTTGTATTTATATTTGGAACTTGTTTTGGTATGGGCCCACCACCCTCCCTTATCTCTATAACACGACGAAATATAAATACAACTTAAATAACAATGGATTTCCGCAAAGTAACGCCTGATACATAACAATGGATTTCCGCAAAGTAACGCCTGATACAATATATATTACATACGAGTACATATGTATGCACATACAAACATACATAACCGAAGTTTTTTAAATTTCTAGATTTTTTTTCATAACAAAACACCGGTAAAGTCGGGTAATCTGCTGATATTTTAAAAAACATTTTCTTGCTTATTTCGAATGTTATTTCTAAGGATTGTCCTTCGATAAGAAATTGTTTTTGGTATTTTCCCAACAATTTACCTGTTGATTGAATGACTGATAGCACTGTAAAGAAATATTTTATAACGATAATGTTTTATGATTAATTATACTGTCTTTTTGAAGATAGGTAACTACACGTTAAGTTAATCTAATCAAGGATATAAATTGTACCTGTACCTATCGTACTAGCTGTGCAACTATAGCCTAGTGGTTAAGAGCTCTCCCGCTTAATCGATAGGTCCGGGTTTGATTCCTAGTGCGAATGATAACTTCGTTAGGAAACCAACATGCCTGAGAATTCTTTATAAAGTAAAAGCATGAAATATGCATTAATCCACAATATGCCAGCGTGGAACGCGTATTACTACTTAGGAGGTCATCGATATGAAGTAAAAGTAAAATAAAGAAAAAATAATACAACATAATACCTACATAGTGTATAAAAAGTCTCGAATATCCAAAACTACCTGTAGGTAGTAAGTAAGTCTCAGTATGAAACCACTGGTAGTTAGTGTAAGTACTTTAGTCGTGTTCTGTAGTTGATAGAACAGTTGTAGGCTCGCGGGATGCCGGTAAGCGATGGAACCAGTTGCATCGGGAGCGTCGGCAAAACAAACATATTTAATATGCAAAAAATAATTTAAAAAAAGTTTTAAAAATTATAGTGTGAGTACACATTACAGAAAAAAGACATCAGCATTATTCGAAATCTATAAAAACAATAAAAAAAATACAATATTCAAGAAAGGAAGCACACTAAATAAAAAACAAGAAGTGAAATAAACAAAGAGAGTAGGAACATAAAATTGACGGTTACAAAGATAAACTTTTTTTTAATTTCATACAAAATGTACTGACAAGAAATTTTTTAAAAGTAACAGCAGAAAAGTTTCATCCGTTCAAGTTAGGTATCATTAAAGGAAGAGAGAAAAAACTGTAGAGACTTAGTTACATTTAAAAAGATGAAGAAAAATATTTTTTCATTTTACAAATTTTAAAATCAATATAAGCGCAAGTATTAAAACCATATTTTTTTTCACTTTTTTGCAGTTGCCACTCATCTTAATACCTTAATTTTACAATTTTTTCCAAAAAAGCATAGGGAATAGCATTTTCAACGTTATTTAAGTGATAATATACATAATAATGATATTATTATGCAACAACAATACCACGAATATTTTTAATCAACTTAACAAAACAATACCAACAAAAACAAAAAACTGCTACTACCTACCATAATACTAAAAGTATTACAAAATATTTCACAATCTCAGTAGTCAGTACCACACCGCATGATGTCAGCCGTCACCCATCACTCATTCGCGTTGCTGACGTTACATTAGATCCAAACCAACTTGCCAAGTACCTGCTCTAACGTCGACTTGGTCCAAGGGGCGGGGACTCCGCGCGTTTTGACCAATGATTTCGCTCCGTTCGGGCAAAACTAATTATACTGATTTATGCTCCCATTGTGCATTGTTGTATGTCTTTCTCTGGCTATACGTTTTCATGCATATGCATCGTGATGCATCGCCTATCAACTTTTGTTTTTCCGACTGCCGATTATGCGACGATATGCTCGCTAATGAGCCGTTTTCGGACTATCGATCATATTTTTCATGGATAGGTACTCATGTTTGTATGTAACAAACATGCCTCACACAAACAATAATATCTGATAATTGATATTCATAAAATTAGTTAAGAAGTATTTGCAAATATATTAAAAAAAAGGTATTTTGGCGACATATTTTAACGCAAGTCACCAAGTGAAGTACTTGTAAGATACAAGTACTTCACTTGATGACTTGCGTTTTTGTGACAGATCCGAGATCGATCATAAGGTACACTAAACCGAACGAGAGACAATACGATCCGAACAAATATGTAAAAAGGCCAATAAAAAGCGTTCCCGAGCCGTAGATAGCGCTGTCACCCGCATTGTATATCAAAATCGCTAAATGTATTCCACGTTGGGAAAACAGAGCAAATGGAGTGCGTTCGCGCATTCACCTGTCGCTCGTGTGGGCGGGGCCTCGGAATGCGAGATTCGCGCTTTTTTCCTTCGCCCTGTCATCGGCCGGCGGAATTCGGGTGCAATATTTCCACCGGTCGGAATCCGAAGGTTGTACCGCGAGTTGAGATATTTATTCGCCGGATCGGACGAGATTTATGGGAGAGGTTTTGCATGGGATTTATTTGAAGGGTTTAATCCAGGTAGTGTACAAGGTCATGGGGTCTATGGTTTTGGATCCGAGTGGGTTTTTGATCCTTTGTTCGATTTTTGAACGAGTTTTCAAATTGTGGTTAGTGTTTGTTAGGTATCTTGCAAGTTAATGGACTGTCAAAACTCAATATCCTGTTCTTACATTTTGTATGATTGGTAAGTTAGGTAAGTTAGTAAGAATACTTATTTACTTACATTAAATTACATCCTTCCAGCCCTTCGTAAGTAGTCCACATTTCACTCCCTTTAGGACACGTTAAGTATATACCTAGCTAAGTGAGGTTTGAATTATTTAATTTGCCATATTGAAAAATAAAATAATAAATTAAATAGATAAAATAATAAAAAACAATTGTTTTTTTTTTATTTAGGTAAATTGATTATTTTTACAATTGAGGCTAACGAAAGACTTACTTCTCTTTCATTACAAACGCATTTGATATCGCTGAGATAGATGACAAAAACTATTTCGATATTTTTAAAAATACACTAACATTTTGGTTATTTTGGATCACGATCAGTAACGAGATGGTCCAGGAAGCTGTTAATCTCCCGTCATCTCCGATCGGTGTTATTCTGTCGTCGGCTACGAATAGGACATCTCCTTTGTTAATCCCCTTTTTTGTTTTTCTATAAGTAGGTAAGTGGTTAGTTAAAAAGGGTTATATTTTGAATAGGTATTTGTATAGTGTGTTCAAATTGACGATTCAGTTATAGTACCTATAACGTTTTATTTATATTCCATGTATCTACACAATTAATTGAGTCGCCGTTAAAGTTTTGGGTTTCGATTGCGTTACAAAAAAGCATTTGATTCCCCCGACTATCCTTCCAAATTAAAACCCAAGAAAAGAATTATGCTTAACGCATCTCCATTCAAAACACAGGGCATGTAGAACATGGTGGTTTCCAAAACCATTTTCTGGCATATTTTTTACTAATTTTAATAAAAATACAACACAAAAGCTACCCTGCCTTACTCAATATCGGATTGATCTCAAACAATCGCGTTCATTTTATAACAAAAGCTCGCTTTCAACACGCCTCGTTATCGCCTTTCATCTATGACCTAATAACGTTTACGCTTTAGAAGCTTCTAAGCTAAGGGCTGTGTTCAGAATTTTACTTAAATAAATCAATATAAGTCTAAACGAAGGTCGAAGTCTGCTAAGTCATAAGTGGTAAGCGAGTAAAGATAAAATTAATAATCTAACTTCAAGTATACAAGTTGTTCAAGACAAGTTGAGTCCTAATTTACTTTGAGACTTTCAAACTTTGTATTTATTTAGCTTTTTCTCTACTATAATGTGCATGTTTTATAGGTGTGATAAATGTAAATAAGTCGTTTCGAATGTAGCTGTTCACATAATTAAACTTTACTTGGTAATGTTGTTAGATTTACAGTTATACATACATACGAGTATGAACATTTAAACCTTCCCTTCCTTACTCTACATGAAAAAAGCACTTAAATCTATAAATAAATCCACCAATAAATCGCCGTTTGATGGATCTCTGTTGATATCTAGGCATACAGACGGCGGGCAGCGATTTTTTTTGCTACAAAAATGTTGAAAGAAACCGCTACTGTCTTCAGCAGCAAGAGTATTGGAATGATTGGGTATCGAACAGATTATCATTCATCGCTGGGCAATGATCCATGACCGATACACACCACTCACAACTGTATTAACACGCTATCGCTGCCTCCTATAAATGGGACCAATGTACCAGAGGAATCATTTTTCATAATTGCAACAACTATCAATCTTTCGCCGCTGACGGAAGGCACTCAAGCTCGGTCTTACCGCTTACCTGTTATCGGCATTGTGACCACGAGTGTCAACCCGTCCGTCGCTGGTGGTCGTTTGGACCGTAGAAGTCATATTTCATTATTGTAGCTTCGATCAATCTTGCGTTGACGAAACGCACTCACGCTAGTTTTTACGATTTATTGGTTTAATGTAACTCTACGGCAACCTGTCGGTCGCTTCCTGTCGTCACTTGTAAAGTTACATCATAGATTTTTCCAAGTGGTAAAGCCATTATAGCTCGCTCGGATATTTTTATAGTTTTTCATGTCTTGTGTTTCAATTGGGAAGGTTCTTTAATAAAGAAGGAAAAACATAATATATTGCAATATGTATAATGTTCATTAAGTGTGCACAAATTACACCTGGTAATGGATTAACGCTTTTGTGTTTAGTAACTTTAGGATAGAAAAACCTTGTCAATTTTTTTGAATGCGTGCTATCTGTCAAATCAAAAGGATTTATCATACCGTAGGACGGTAATTCACCATTGAAATTGACCAGCACTGAAATTCATCATTTTCAGACTCACACACTACACAACAGATAGATGATTTATCTACATTCAATCTAGATATATAGATGATTTATCTACATTCAATCTAGATATATAGATGATTTATCTACATTCAATCTAGATATATAGATGATTTATCTAAATTCATCTGCAACCTGCATGCTTGAGAGTTCACAAAAAAATTCTCAAAGGCATTTGAAGTCCACCAACCCTCATTAGGTCAGCGTGGTGGTGTGGCTACATTCCACATTGTGAGAGGAGATCCGAACCTGTAGTGGGACATTATACATAGCCCATTGAACATTAAAAAAATCCCATTTTAGGTCTGTAAAGGTTTACTGACAACCTGTAACTGCGATCTACCTGCAACGATTTAACGATCCACGCTATCGGCGGTCGATTGGACCGTTCAGGAATCATTTTTCATAATTGCAACCACGATCAATCTCGGGTTGACAGAGGGCACTCAACCTTTTCAAATTTACGTGTTATTGTTATTTGCTGGCTGATAGCCCACCACGCTGACCCAGTTGCGTTATCGCACGCGATTGCCGGCTGCGGTAATGTATTCAATAATCGTGTTAGCTTTTTGTTGTTAAATGTTCTGTAGTTACCTGTTATGTATTGGAATTAAAAAAGTTTTATTCGAAAAAGTTCTCATGTTTCGTATTTGGAAACAAGACGTGAATTTTGAGATAGATATGTATTTGTAACACTGAAGAGCAGAAGTGTAATTTTTAATGAATTAATTGTCAGAGATCCATTAATGATCTACTACAGTTTCGGGTCTCCTCTCACAAAGAGAGGTATGTAGGCCGCAATCCACCACGCTGGCCTACTGCGGGTTGGTGGACGAACATACATTTTAGAACATTTTTTGTAAACTCTCAAGAATGCAGGTTCCGTCACGATGTTTTCTTTCACCGCAACACTGCAGGAGATCTTTGATTTTATAAAGCGCACATAACTTTTTTACAGTCATTGGTGCGTGCCACTGGGATTCGAACCCGGTTCAAACGGTTTAGAATTTTAGATCATAAGAAAAACAACTTAAACCTTATCTCGGGCACATCCACGGTAACGGTATCGGTATAATCTCCCTAATCTCACAAGACAATTCTCGCCAATTAAACAATTGAAGATTTACCTCAATACTATGCACACAGTGTTATCAAGTACCGCATTGGTTCAAAACATGATAAGGACTGTGAACTGATAAGCCTTTGGTTGGTTGGTTCAGGCTTAGCTGTTTGAACCTGTCGCGTTGAGGTTTTCATTCTGTAAATCCTTATGTATGGTTATGCTACTTAAATAGATGACGTATCGCCACAGATTAAATATCGCAATTTTTTGGACGACCGACTCCTTAATATATCCGTATATTACATAAATCCCCTCCCCCTTAATCGTATTAAGTTAAAGTACAGATTGATAAAACAAAACAATCCAAAACAAAATAAAACAAAACAATCCAAAACAAAATAAAACAAACAAAGATTCAATATTCGAATTACCGCAGAGATCGCACTCGCGTTACTCACTAGATATTCGATACTTAACGCCAGAGCCGCATATTGAATACCGGGCATAGTAAGCCGCGTCATCGGCTCGTAAATATAAATCGAACTCGGGTAGTCGCGGTCACAACGTCCAATTTCGGATTCGATCTCATTACCATAACGCGACTGTAGTGGCGAGAGCGCGCTGTCCGGACTGGAGACATACGGACGGAAAGATTGCTGAACGTTTATGTAAATGAAAATTAAAAAAAGGTAAGATGAATACATGTTCTGAAGCCACCAAAACATTAATTGACCAAAAACCAACAAAACAAACCAATAAAATAAGTATACAATTTCGAATTCATCGAATACTTTCTAATAGTAACAAAAATGTAACAGACTTTCGCAGTTATTTTCGTTAGATACAAAAGAAACAGTTAGTACCTCGCAAACTCGTATAGCAATTGTCGTTTGCACTTATATTATTAAAAACTTATGAAACTTATTTTCATTGAGGCACAATAGAACAATTATTATTAGTACTTGTACAACAATGACATCGATATTGCAATACTATTGTCGTGTGCACCTTTATACTATATTATTGAATTAACTCTTTAAAACTTTTACTAGAGACAAAAATATGCTCGTCCTTCCCTCTACCCGTGTGTCCCAAACCGTAGCATCTCACAACAAAATACTATTTAGATGCATTAAGACTCATCTCCTGCACCGGAGGCTGCATTACCATACGAGGACCAGTACTCACTTGCATCGACATCTGCAAGAGCCGCTGGACCGAGTGGAATCAGTCGCCATAGTATAATTGATTCCACGAGGTCCAATATCTGGACCAATTCAGATGTTGGGAAAAAAATTGATCTATACTAATTCATATCGATCCTAATGCATTTAAAGTGTAGATGTTAAAACACATTACATTAACACGATTAAGTAAATAATATCATTTACTATGTTGATATTAAAACCTAAAATAAAGTAAATAATACCAGACGGAGGGATACTATACAAGAAAAAAATTAAAATTGGGCTCAACTTTTAACTAAAAAAGAGACCAAAGCGTTTTTGGTCTCTTTTTTAGTTAAAAGTTGGTGTCCATAGTAACATCGTAACAGTAAATCATAACACTGAGCAAAAAATTTGTGAAGGTAACAACTACTAGCATATTTTTTTCGTTTCACTAAAATTGACACGATCGCGACTTAAAAATAAAAGTCTCGATAATTTTACTAGATTTTTGACACCCTGACACTCCATCTTGACATATAAGAATCTTTGGTACTTACTATAAAAAATGTTTAGATGTATTATGAAGAAATTCAAATAGCAAGGATATTTTTAAATAGATTACGTCTGATGAATATAAGTAGACAGTGTGATCGGCGACTATGCAGCATCGAACCTTATGCACTCATTACCATACTGTGGACGCCGCAAAATTCTGCGTCTGCCCTCAAGAGCTTTCAAGTTTCAATGCAGTCCACTTGACTATCGACCCTACACTATCTCTGGTACATAGGACGATAGTATTCATGGAAATTTAAGGAAAACTTCATGGAATCTGATGTGTCGATGTATTTTGCACTAACATCGTTTTGGTCTAAAAGTACATTTAGCTGTTTGATAGTTGCTTTAAAACCATTATTAAAATAAAAAAAATAGGCAAACAGGTGAGCGGTCCACATGATGATAATAATAAGCAAAGGGCGATTGAATGAACTGAACTACATGGACAGATTAAAGTTTATCTCAATGATGCTTAAGCAGATCAAATGACTGTGCTATCTCTGACCTGCTAGATCTCGTCATTCAGAAATAGATAAAGGCTACAGGTGCGCTGGAATCTTCGTTGACTTAGCTAAAGTCTTTGACAAGGTCAGGAAAAGTTCTTCTCAACAAGTGAGAAAAGATCGGGATTCAGAGATTGACTCTAAATTGATTTTGGTCATATTTAACCGATCGGCTGAAAAGTAAAAATGATACGAAGTAATAAAATAAGAGAGGATCTACAAAAGGACCTTGCTCTTAATGCAATTTTTGTCACTTGAAGACCATATATTATGAAACTTGACAACGACAAAACTACCCGTTGCATACGGCACTAGAAAGCGAATTTTTATTCCAACGCACACCCATAAATCTATTCCTAGTCTCTCACACCATCATTATGGGAAGCAACACTTTAATAGACGGCACGAAGACTGTCGCCTCTGAGTGAGTTCCTTCTCATCGCGACCGGGGCCCTTACGGAGCGGACTCTAAATAAAGGAAAAGGACAATAGCCGATTGCATGTCGGCGTACGCAGAATGCGACTCGTTAAGTCGCTGCGGACGCGAATTTAAGGGACAGCTTCTAAATATCCAGGCGGCGCATGCGTTCAGAGATCTGTATCGCGCGCACAATACCGCGACCGGCGCGGCGTCACGACGACGGTAGCAGAAATATGGATGCGCATGCCTTCTTGTTTTATGTTAATGTTGCCTCGCTAGCGAAAAATGTCCCCGCCGGCCGTGATTGAAGCGATACGCGCCATTAGCACACGCCGAAAGAGTCTAAGTGAATGCTGGTTTGAGCTCTCCGAATCTGGGATGGGGACGGACTAGGAGTCTAGGACACACCCAGTAAATGCACCATTAGCACATGTCACCGTCTAGTGAATGATAAGTTTAGCGAATGGGAGCTTATTTAAACTTTTCGTCAGCTCAAAATCAGGAATAGGCTTGAATTAAGACACAGATCTGGTACAGATACCATTAGCACACCCTACCCTCTAGTGAATGAGAGCTGATGCAGTCTTCAAATCACGAATCAAGGCATACCTCTAGCATACGTATTATAAGCACACGCCGAATGACTCTAGTGAATAGCTGATACAAACTCTTCGTAGTTTCCAAATTTGGGATGGGAAAGGGTTCGACAAGGACACGCCTGTAGCATACACACTTTTAGCAGTATTACTCACCGAATCAACCTTGTGAATAGAAGCTGTTGTAAACTCTTCATAGATTAAGTTTGGACTATTACTAGGTTTCAGTGTACGCACTATTAGAACTCACCGAAAGAGTCCAATAAATGGAAGCTGATACAAACTCTCCGAATTGAGTTTAGGACACTTCAGTAAATGCATGATGAGGACTTCCGTAACAACAAGAGTATATGCATCATTACCACAAAGAGTCTAGTAAATGACAGCTGATTATGGTCTCCAATATTAGAATAGACCCCACTCTTACGACACACCTCTAGTTCTAAGTATCGGCCACCTGGAAACTCTCTTGCTTTGGAAAATAGCAAAGCTTTTCATAAGATTATCAAAGACTGGTCTTAGAGCTGATTAATTTTCAGGATATCCATGAGAGTAATGGGTTGAAAGTTAACGAATAGTCACAAGGAAGTGGAATAATTAACGTCCGTGGATCCGTCGCATACCGTCGCTATCGGCGCTGTCGATCTGCGGCGAAATTCCGCAGCCTAATAACTCCGCTCCGATCTCATTTGTGTGAGCGTCTGAAAAAAGAACAATATAGATAAAGGAGGCCCAATAATTTAGGGTCATTGTTTCGCCACTTAATTTATGGAGTGCGGCCGAACGATTGATTTGTTGGTCCTTACCGATACCTTTAAAGCTCCGGTGGATTATGGACGTTGAAGACTGGATGCGTGCGGAAAACTCAATTTATACGGCTCGATATACATACAATGAGCGCGAGCATTTAAATTCACGGTAGGATTGGCCGGTGGGTTCTGGGCGGTGCGCGGGCCATATATGCGACGTCGTGCTGCACATATTAAGTTAGGCTCTACATGGGATGAGATCGGATACTCGGGGAATTACGAGATAGGCAGCGATGATGTCTGCGATCGTGAGTGTCCCACCGGTGGTGGCACAATGGGCGACTCGGAGCTCTGAAATTATTAATGCCTGAGGGTGCGCGTTACATTAAAACCGGGTGGGTCCGCTATTAAATTGTATCGAGATGTCTTGGAGTAATAGATGCGGGGTCGCGACCCGGGAACGATGCTGCTGTGTGTGATCGTCTGATTGTTTTGTTTTGATTCATTGAATTAAACTGAGCTTTAGATTTTGTTCAATAAAATTTAAATAGACACGAAAAACATGTTCCCTTGAAGGGTCTGTAATAGTTGCAATTTTTACCTATTAAAAAAAATTTGAGAACAGTATTGTCAAGATCTCACTTACATGGTTTCTTGGCGACAAGAAACTTCCACATTCAGATATAGAAAGTTAGAAGATAGAGAAAATAGTTCATTTTTATCCACAGAAAAAATACTAAAAGGGACCTGGATCGGTTCCCCTATTATGGATTCGGCATTACGATTTTTTTACACAGATTTCGTCAGTCGCAACGGAAAGACCCCATTCCACCTACAGCCAGTTCTCGTCGTCGAATTAAATTTGTTGGATTCTAGGCTTTGAGACAATGTCTCAAAATCATCTAAACATAAAGCAAAAGCTGTCGAACTCTGATGACAAGAATACACGAGAATATATGAGTTAGGTTTTTGACGAATTCTGACGACAACGTCTCGATAATACCCAAAAAACAATCAAAAGCTGATGAAACCCCATATCAATGACAACGTCTCAAAACACTCAAAAACGAGTGAAAGGCCGACCAATTCCGATAACAACGTGTCAAGAAACCCCAAACATAAGTCAAGAGCTGTCGAATTCTAGCTGACCAGTGACCAACACGAGTAAAAACTCAAGAACAATCACAGTTCGTGATCGCGAATTAACTCAACCAGCCAACACTCCACCGACATTGGAAACAAAACCTGGCCTATGACCGGTGCAGCGGTCATTAACACCCGAGGGTGCGAACGAATATCGAATGTCGGTCCATTAATTGGGCCTGGTTTCTATAAATGGCGCGAAACTTTATGGTATCGGCACTGCGTTGTTGCCGTCAAGCCCGCGACCGCTTGTAATTGGTGGTCAGTGGTGTCCAAACGTCTGGTGGTTAAGGGCTTGTACGCATAAATTCTCGTAAATTGAGAGTGCGGCGTAAATATTGTCAAGACTAAAGAATTTGAATTTGATTTGAAGAATTTTTTTGTCATGCTATTGATTTTACTCTTGAGGAATTGATTTTTATATTATTATAAGGTATTCCTCCGGTGTGGAAAATTCACGGGAAGTGTTTCTTTTCATAATTTGGATGATTACTATTTAAATTTTTCTTTATTATCATCCGTATATTATAAGTGTTCGTTTTTTATACAGTAAACAGACTAGCTTTTTTTTCTGTTTTGGGAAAAAATCTTAATTTTGACAAAAAGCCTCAAAAATTAAAATTATTTAGTTAAAATTATTTTTGACATAGGTATGTTAGGATAAAAAAAAAACATTGAAAAATTGCACGATTTAAATTCACCTCGATTCGTATTGTAGCTCCTTAATCTGAAACAAGTCTCTAAAATTACCGCAAATATGGCGCCCCTACCTACCCGATTGACATTTACACGCGACAAGATGGCCGGCGGATGCGATACGCGACGAGTAATTGACAAATGGTCCGCTCGTTACGTTGGCAGCGCCGATTGTGCTTTTTTTAAGATGGCGCGGATTCGACGGTTTCAAGATCTGCGGTCACGAAGTTTATGTTTGGGACACGCACAGAGTTCTAGTTTTTATTGTTGTTTCTCATGTGTTTTGTTTGCTTTACGTTGTTGAATTATCGGGTGGGAGGAGATTTGTAGTAGGTACCTAAATTATTTTTTTCTTTATGCTTTAAAGTACCTACAATTTGCATTGGTTTTCAATAGCTTTAAAGGATCAGAAGGAGGATCTTATCATTTGTTATCCAGTGTAGTGAGCTTACGTCATAAGAATTGTTCTCAACAACTAAGATGGTTTTTATGGCTTAGGTTTACAACAGGGATACTGAAATAAGCTTTGGTAGACTTTTAACTTCGGTACCAACAGGTCTTGAGGTCACTAAATGTTCAACAAGATTGTTTATACCTTAAATTTATTTTGCGGAAACATGTTCTAAACCGACTTTTTCAGTTGGCAATGCCTTGGTCCGCTCGTTACGTTGGCAGCGCCGATTTTTTCAGTATCGTCGTACAGATCTTGTACCTAACTGTTAGCATAATAGAAAACAAAGCCTACACTAACGACCGTTGTTTAACCAAACATCTTAAATCTTTGCTTTACTTACGGCCAATAAACACGAATCCGCGTCCGTAGCACATCTTTAGGCGCTGAAACTAAATAATTGGTATCGCATGCGACGCGCCTATAAACGTCTCCCGGCTATTAGTCAGCTGTTCCCAGAAACGAAGGAATGCACTTGCAACAACAAATTGTGCTTCTTTCACTTTGCATGCAATCTAGAGGCGGTCATGCTATCGCGCCAAATGGATGTATGGACAACGTTTGATCGTGTGTGAAATCGTGGCATGACGTATAACTCGGGATTTTCATTTGCGTCATATCTGTCATGCCTGCTACTATACGCTGTTATAGTAAAGTAAGTAAAGTAAATCTTTATTCATATAAAACATACATGATGAGTATGCATCCTCTGACCCCCGAGGTATTCAAAGAGCTAGCTTCTACTATTTTATATTAACTATCTTATTTAATTATTCCTCGTTATAACATCGATAACGAATGTGCGTAAAGAAATTTTTCATTATTGCTGCGCAGAGATTTTGTGCAAGAAAATTAGCCTGACCAGTGATCGTGAATGTGATACTTAATGTCAATCCATTTGGCGTAAGTCGTTTGGAATCATGCCTGATAGCGTGATCCTGTGTATGAATATTTAGGTTAACGATATCGGTGAAAATTGTAGATTAATTTGTTCGGTTAAGACGATTTAGCCTGTTTTTAGCTGGAATTTGACAAATTTCGAAGTAAAACTGTTTAAAAACTTCAGTTTTTTTTAACTGGAGCAAGTCACGCTCCGTTTTTGTTTTAACGTCATGGAATAGAGTTATTGGTCAAATTATTTTTAGCAATGACTTATTTTGGTGAAGAATTGATTGATTGATTTTATGATTGATTTTAGGTCCAAAAAGCGACATAGGTGGACAAACTACACACTAACAATATAATTAAAGTAAATATGAAAGTGTTCGTGTGACTCACAAGTAAAAAAAACTGACAATTTGACACACGTTCCGTTTTATATAGATAAAGGATAGCGATCGATATCAACACCCGATGCTTCGTCCCGAAAATATTGACAAAGCATCAATCATGCCCTGACTTTGTCTGCCCGCATCCTCTTAATTAATATTAGCTTTAACCAAAAAACACTTCATATTTGCATGCAATATTTGACTTTATGTGCACGTAATAGGGGTGTTACTTTAGTTGTAAAAGGTTGCCCAAAAACGCACGTGTCGTAAAGTAGTCATCAGACGGGTGAGGATATATTCGCTGGTTTTTTTTTTTAATTTTTTTTCGTCAAATTTTAAACGTTTTTTCTTTGGTTTACGATAGTTCCTGTCTCACAACAGACGCGTGCTTATTAACGGACTTAAAAAAAGGTGGAGATTCTCAATTCAGTCTATATGTTTTTTTGTAGGTGTTAATGTTATTAATAAGCGGGGCCACAACATTTCAAAGACAAAGACAATACGTTTATTCGTTACAAATTATTTCAATTTATTGGGTGAAATCAATGATTTTGGAGTCCTAATATGAGTAAAGTATTCCTGTCAATATGCCTGCACTAAACAGGCACTAAACACTTAAAAATCTTCAAGATTTTAATAAGAATACTTTTATTCCGAGACAGTAAGTCCTATAAATTATATCCACAGTGTCAAAACCAGTGTCAAAAATGATTAAGTAAAATTAAAAAATAAGATAAAAAAGATTTTTAGTTTCAAACATACATAGATCGTCGTTTCGTTCGTTTATTTACTTTGTAGTTATCGGTATAGCTTTCGTCTATAAAACTACAAAGTAAATGAACGCATGTGAACAGCGGCTACCCGCTGCCATTGTTTACCTGCTGCGAACGGCGCATGATCGATCAGTGCGCGCGCGCCGATTGCCCGATAGCTGTTCATTAGCGCATCCTTGGCGCAAATACGCGCCACAGTATGAAGATTATACAGTAAATAAACTAGCGTTGACAGCCGAGCAAAAAGTGGTAGGTAATAGCTGAGTGGATTAGAATTCGATAATCGACGGATCCGGGCTCGAATCCCAGTGGCAATGACATTTTTATTGACAATGTCAATCAGATTGGTCGCATTCAACTCGTGCGTAGACGTACGTTCACGTACGAACAATCCCGACCTTAGAAACACTATGGAAGCGCTGACACGGCGTGCGAGTAAGTCGTCATTGGTCGCGCGCAGTGTGAGCGCTCCCATAGTATTTCTAAGGTTAGGATTATTCATGCGTGAACGCACGTATACACTCGAGTTAAATGTATACGAAATCGCGTCCACACTGTGTGCGGCTTTACTGTATAATCTTTATACTGTGCCCAAACACCAGCGCAAAGACAGGCATAAAGACATTTTAATTTTAACCTTTTTGTGACCTATTAACGAATCAGGAAATATAATTGACGTCGACACAAATGATTTATGATCGGACTATAGTTTTTGAGGTATGATAAAGATTGTTGCTTGCAGTGAATTAATTGTAGCAGTCACCTGCCTCTTAGTGTGTGACTTTTGTCGCTTATTTTTACTTTGAGCTGAGTTGAGTCAAGTAGTTATCAAAGGGCTAATTCTTATTATCACTTACCCATTAATCATCCACAGGGTCGGATCTCCTCTCACAATGAGAGGGATGTAGGCTTTATAGGCCACGCTGGCCTAATGCGGGTAGGTGGACTTTACATGCGTTTGAGAATTCTTTTTTGTGAAACCTGGTGATATTTAATTTTATAATCTATAATACTTATTATTATTTCGTTTAATTGGTAGTGAGACCATTCCGCTTCCATCGTCAGCTAAGATTATTAATTTTATGGAACTGTCAAAAACGCAATTTGGAGAACCCGACTTACGACGCCATCGAAACTTAAATTTTACTGTTTTTGCAAACAATTAAATTTATTTTTCCACGATATTGAAATTTGAGTTAAGATTTCAGACGTTTCTGAAAGCACTGGTTTTGGTTTATGAATGATAGGTAGGGAATGAAATTTTGAAATTAACTGTGAATTTATGACCTTTCTGGGAATTAAATTTTCAAGTTAAATATGAATGATATTACGTATCTACACATATCAATCCCCCCAAGGAAGTAAAATGGCATGTAGCACCCCTAAACGGTATTGATAAACACCATCCACTCAGCAAAGGGTTTGATCGACTGGTCGGTCTGGGCTGACCGGCGTCGGATGATGGATTGACCGATCGATCAGTCAAGACGTCACGACTGAAGGACGGGGAGGCGGTGACTTCAAATTTTAGGAGTTAGGGAATGGATGTATGAGTTTTTTACTCGATTTTAAAAGACGTATGCTTCCGTTGAAAGTACTTTGGCTGAGCAATTTCTATGACAGTGTAGACTAAAAAAGTGCAAAGCTCAGTGCGTTGTGAAGATGTTAAAAGTATATAACTGGGAACTAGAATTAACTTATGTAACAGTTGAATACGTTATATGACGTGCCTATAAACAATGCATGTCATTAATATTGATACCTAATATACATCAGTCTCAGTCACACGAGAGGTGATCCAAAAGTATGATAATCAAGTCAATACATTGAGTCCTTCCTTTTTCTAAAATAGTTCCCTTTGAAAAAAATTCTTTGTCTTGACCCTCCAAAAACGCCTCTACAGCAGTTATCATCTCGCTATCGTCGTCAATTTTTTTGCCTCGGAGGTATTCCTTCAGCCGAGGAAAGAGGTAAGTCACTGGGAGCCAGCTCTGGCGAATTGGGTGGGTGTTCGAACATTCGTAATGTAAACTGTTATTTAATCCTTATCAACACATTTTATTGCGTTAAATAAATGTAAATCAATACGCCTTGTATCCTACCAACACAAATAATAAATCCGTACAAAGCAAAGCTAACACGCAATAAATACTTATAATTTATAACCCTCTTCTAAATCTGATGTACACCATAAAAATGCGAAGTTCAATCGGCCGCCGGTAGGGTGTCCACTATAAACATGTCACGCGGGACAGTCCGGTACTCGACATCGCACTTATCAGCGACCATAACGTCCTCAACTTTACGACAGGCTTTCGATGCGCGCGTGCATAAATTCAGACAACCGTCAAGATGCGAGATTTTATTTTACTGATCAAGGAAATTGTATCGATATTTCAACGATAATGTTTTTGTGTTACGGTACAGATATCTTTATGTGCGCTCCTCGGACGTTCATACAATTCAGATAATGCCGCCGCATAATGCATCGAGCAGCGTCTGGTCCGCTTTGCTGCGATAAAATAAAATTGTCGTAAATTAAGATTTTTATGCGTCAGGTGACAGTCGGTAAACAGAGTGCATTCTCGGAAATAAAACATTCACCTGCGGGAGCGTTCGACATCGGTTCAATTAACTTTCGGAACCGTTTTTCAACTAATTTACGAACGGGGCGACCGTAAAAATTCGCAGCGGCGATAATGAAAATTAAGTTTCAAATTTTATATTTCATATTTACGGTGCCCTTCGAGCTTACAATCTCAAACTATTTGCAATTTGAACTCCAGAGAGCTACTAAACAAAACGATGACCCGCCGTAAAACAAAAAGCAACCAGCCTCACCCAATATATCACGATCGATCTACAAGTTCCCAGCAACATTCTTTCAGCCTTTTTCCACAATCGGGCCTAACCATCGCAATAGCAAAAGTAAGAACCGGTCCGTGTAATTCTAATTAGGCAATTCAGGCAGCGGCGGTACTAATGGGCCTCGGTGCCATAAAGCTGGTCTATCTGATCGTGTGAACACGTTGTCCCCGTCGGCACATTGTCCGCAAACATGCGACTCTTTGTCACCCTAGCCCACGCTCGCTTGTCAATAGATCGAACGCAGATTTCTGCAGTTTGAACGTTAATTGTGGTATTGTTTAGTGTTACGTGTTAACATGTTTGAATGAGAGTATTGATGATTTTGGCAGCAGTGGTAGCCCAGTGGCTTAGAATTCGACCTCGAATCGAGGGGTCCGGGTTCGAATCCCAGTGGCACGCACTAATGACTTTGTAATAAAAGTTATGTGCGATTTATGAAATTACATCACCTGCTGTTACGGTGAAGGAAAACATCGTGAGGAAACCTGCATGCCTGAGAGTTCACAAAAAAAATGTTCTCAAAGGCATGTGAAGTCCACCAACCCGCAGTAGTGGTGCGTGGTGGACTAAGGCCTACATCCCTCTCATTATGAGAGACATTGATGATTTTTAACACCTCTATATCCGCATGATACTTTCTATGTCTATGGCAAACAAAAGTCAAACAGTTTTAAATAATTGATTAGTTTAGGATTAATTAAGTTCTTTTGAAATGAAGCTTTGTGGTATAAAATAGAGAGATAGGATGAAATGAAGATATTTCTTTAAATAGTGGGACCAAAGGAGGCTATTAAAAATACCTAGATAGGCAATTACATGTTTTTTATCGATTTGAGAGGTGGTGGTGTCAAAAATATAGATATAAGGCGATTTTGTCGCTTCCGCTCTAAGGCTCAAACGCTGTTTTGATCTTATTTAAGGTTGAAATTAAATATTTGGCAGTGACGAGTAAAGAAATGTTTTCTATAGACGTTAAAAGAATGAATGAATTCGCCGCGAAACCGCTGAAGTTTTGCCACCGTTTGTCCGTTGTGATACGGGCGAAAAATTCAAACATTTCGCGATTTCGAGGCGGAGGTGTGCTACCAGCGCAGCACAAAGGTGGGTGACTAATCCCTTATTTCGCTCGAACATCGATGTCTAGTGTGTAGAACGCGCAACCCGTCGTGCCAACGTCGTGACTGGAAGCGGTGTCTCGGAGCGGATCAATTTAATTTGACGTTAATTTATCGGTTCTTTAACGTCAAACTAAAGGCTCTGACATTTACTTTGAACGTTGAATTTACAGACATAACAGACTCTTGATAGATGTTAGGTAATTTATTTTTAATGTACACGAATGGAAGTCAATTTATGGCTTTAAGTAATGATTCCACTGGTTTATGTAAAAATATATCTTGACAGACAGACAGCTAGTTCTTCGCTGCTAGTTTATAAGAGCGATGGTATTAACCATCAATGGCGTTATTGAACAATATTGGATCCACGTCTCATTTCCTAAAATATCACAGTTTCAACACGAGACACCGTATTTATCCTGCAAGAAGCAACGCCGGGCGACAGGTTAGTTTTCTGCATCATTACGTCGAGGCATAGAGCAGGACTCGGTCGAAGTGCATTCAGTCGGGCTGCGTTATGAATGACGTAGTCGGGGACGGATTCGGAATGGATATGGTAGCTTGGCAGGGTTACTTGTCAATTAAAAAAGAAATCTATTATAATTCTGATGTAAGTGAAATCTTTTATATAAAATTCTCGTGTCACAATGTTAGTTACTATACTCCTCCGAAACGGCTTGACCGATTTTTATGAAATTTTATATGCATATTCAGTAGGGCTGAGAATCGGCTACTATCTATTTTTCATAGCCGTAAGTGATAAGGGTTGTCCACTCCCAACATTTTTATTTTATTTTTTGGACATTGTTTTTTATTTTTTAATAATGTGGCATCAAAAATACATGCAACCCTAAATTTTCACCCTTCTATCAACAACCGCTATTTTTAATAGTAATTTTAGTAATTTAATAATTTTTCATCCCGCTCGATAACTTATATATATACCTAGCAAAATAACGTTTGCGGGGTCAGCTAGTATGAATATAAAATTTTCACATTGTTTGATATCGACAACTAAAATTCTACCACCTCGACATTTCCATAATATAAAATTTAGTTTTAGTTTTTTTAAGATATAATTATTGTATGCCCGCATAGGGTAGACTGTTCTTAACTTATTATAATTTTTGTAACATCTTTTCGTGTAACAGTCAACAATAAACGCATTCTTTTCTTTTCTTCTTTTCTTTTCTTTTCTTTTCTTTCCAACCTCCCGGCCTCGCGCCGGTGTCAATAATAATGATACGTCAACGCCAGTCCGCTATCTAAATGGTATTTGAATTGTTTCCATCAATAAGGCACGGAGTGTGTATCCCTGTAGGACGTTTGTTTTTCTTTAATTTACGGCGCAGGCCCTTAAGTGAAGGGAGTTCCTTTATCGAGACAATTCCTGGACTATCTGGGCAGTGTTGCCACCTATTTATTGTGCCTGAGTGAATTGTTCGTTTAAAACCTAGTGTAGGTTTAAGGTTTAAGGACTATTTGTTTTTTCGTTATTTCTTTTACTCATTTAAGTGCTGGAATAATTTAAGCTTTGTTAGTATTTTTGTCCCACGACAAAGCACGTGCCTCTATCGGTAATCAAAAGTATCATTACCTATAAATAGTTGCTTTACTTCGCGATTTTGATACTAAATTATTATTTTTTAAATAATGGTGCCGTGAATGATGTAGACCGTACCTGTAGAAAAAAAGACATAGATTATAATTTAAAAGTCAGTCATTAGTTTCTTTTCATATGTCAGTCTCTCATGCTGTCATCTTCCCATACTGATGGCTTACTATACGAAATTGCGTAAATTTATGCTTCAGTCGCTGTAAGTGTAGTTTCGATACGACAGTAAGTTTCGTTCTCTTAGTAAACTTGCTGAAAGTCGATATAAAATCCGAAAACGGTATAACAATCGCGTATAGCTAGGGTGGCTATCATCCAGCGTGTAGCAGGACTGTAGAAATTTAACAGTCGTCCACCAACCATCTGAATTCCATAACTCGATGTGTCTCAATCGAAAAGCAGTAAAAATTTTTATATCTTTCATACCGATCGTAAATTGACGGTCGACGATTAACGTCGGAGAAACCGGCACCGTATCACTCCACTAAAATTATATTCAACCTTATTAAAGGGTGATAAGGTCGATATTTGATCGCAGGTCGAGTTAATGTTGCCCGGTGTAGACCAAACGACAATAAACAAAGCCAAAATACGATCTGTTAAATGTTTACCAACAGACAACACGACCTATTTCGTTGTTTAGTTGCTCCTAAAAAGTGGTTCGGGCTTTGAGAAGGAATGGAATTAATAAGATAAAGTTTATTGTGCTTTGAGATTCATTAGTGGGTGATTATTCAATCGTCAGACAAAGATGGAAGGCGGGTATTGGATTTTTCAATCAACGGATATCTATTGTATGGTGAATCAGAGGAATATTATTCCATATGCACAAATTTAATTCATTTCCATCGTTTATACACTTACTCGTAGGTCCTTGCTACGAGAATAAATATCTCAATATATCTACTTACTCAATTTCAGAAGAATCGAGCAAAATGAAAATAATAATTGCCCTTTAAATAGTTCTCTATTAGAGAATACCACTATATCTCCCTCTATTAGAGAATACTAAGAATACCAAAATTTTTTAAATTAAAAATACATTATAATTTAAAAAAATAAACTAAGAATGAAAGAATGAGCTATGATATTATATCAATTTTTTTTAATTTAACATATTTATTTACACACTAAAAATAATGGTTTCCGAGACAGAATAAAATTGCAATAAAAAAAATCAACAAACTTTTATACCTAAATTTACCTTATGTTATATTTTTTCCCAACAAAACCGTGAGAATAAAAGCTTATTATCACGTGATACGGAAGCCCGTATCACAGTGCTATTCTATCACAGTTAGCATTGTATCACGCCAACAGCATCATGTGTGATAGCATAGCTCGTAAAACGTCCGTCAAAAGATGTTTGTAGCCTCTTAACGATCCGATATCGGATACAACTTATCGGTTTACGACCTCCGCTGATTTTACACCGAATATTTTATTGTTCTGTTAGATTGTTATTTCGGATATTAACTTTCATTGTCGCTATCGAGTTGAGATCAGATGGGCATTCCAGTTGTATGCGTAATCTTTACTGGTTTCTCTGATAGAGTTGTTTAGAAACTATTAAAAATTCTGTTTAACTACTTTCCTATGGTAAAAAAGTAAAAATTTGGTGATAGCTCAAAGGCTACCAAATCATTCGGTGCTACCCAACAATGACTTTTTAAACTTGTCAGTAACCCATTAATGACCCACTACATAGTGTGGACTTCTCATGCCTTTGAGAACATTTTTTTTTGCTGAACTCTCAGGCATGCAGGTTTCCTCACGATGTTTTCCTTCACCGTAACAGCAGCTGATATTTAATTTTTATAAAGCGCAAATAACTTTTATTACGAAGTCATTGGTGCGTGCCACTCTGGGATTCGATCCCGGCCGGACCCCTCGATTCGAGGTCAAATTCTAAGCCACTGGGCTATCACCGCTCTTCTTTTAAACTTACGTGTATTTAATTACAATGAACGTCCTGTGTTGTAACGGTAAATAAAAACATCTTGAGGAAACCTGCATGTCTGAGGACAATCTGCGATGTTCTAGAAGTTATCTGTATATCTTTAGGTAAAAGACACCAACCCACAATGGGCAAGGTGAACTAAGGCTTATTAAGCCCTTCTCATTGTACCTAAGACGAGACCTGACCCTGTAGTGGGTCATTCAAAAGTTGTACTTGAGGTATATTTATGTTTACTACACTAATATTGAGTTCAGAGACAAAATACGAATCAAAATGATTCTTTGTATTCACACATTAATTTCAAAATCTAAATATTGAACCATTACAAATTAATAAGAACATTCTTTTCTATTGAATATTCATGAGGATTTAATTTCTTATATTAGTGACGATATACATATTTTCACTTTATTTGTTTACCATTGGATTATCATAACGTGATCGTTATGAAGAACTAATTATGTGTAAACTGCGTCCACACACTATGGGTCCCATTTCAGAAATTAACATAGAGTTAATAATAAGATCATAATTATAGATTTTATTTTTCATATTTCACGGTTATGAAATGACGGAAGGGTTCAATGAGATGTACCTACCTTACACCAAAAGTACGATGTATTTCACCGATTATTGTGTAATTTTCACCGTAGCCCAAACACTGATATTACAAAACCGTAACTGTAACTCTTTCTGTCTTTTTGTAATGTTTTCTAGGCCGTGACGTTCATTCTAACAAAATTTAAAATAGATATGATCGTGGATCCAATGGATGAATTCCATTCTTCCATCTTTTACAGGATAATGTTCCTGAACATTCCCCAAAAGACAGATGAAGGATCACCTTCTATTAAAATCATCCTACTTCCTCCTACTGTTATAAATGCGAATGTTTGTAAGTATGGATGGACGTTCGTTACTCATTCACGCAAAAACGATAGCTGGTCCAAATCACATGAATGAAAATTGATGGAAATTATTGTACACTCGAGAGAATCATGCAAATTCAAACTTAACAATTGTTATTGTGTTAATGATTTTATACACTTAGCAGCACAAAAATTGAAAAACTAGAACCCAACAATAGAACAATCAATCAAAACACACCACCGAGTATCAAGAACAATTAATTACAACAACTGTACCGTTCAATCAAAGGGCTGGCGCCACAAAAAGATCTACAAAATGATGAGTTGAGGCAAAAAGCGTTGAAATGATTTAAAAAAATAATAAAGAAGGCGTCGAAAGGGCCGGAAAGGGCACGCAACGAAACGTCTTTATATCAATCAGGCGATGAACGAATTATCGAGGACATAGAAGAATTTGAGCGCAGAGGCGTTGAGAGGACGCTTGTTGCTTTGGAATTAATTTTAGGACTTTATTTTTGCTTAATAGCTTTGAACTATGTTTTATATCGTGATGTTGGAGTCAAATAGCAACTCATAAAGATTATGAAACATTTGACAACTAAGCAACCAAGTATAAATCTACAAATAGGTTACTGTCCCACAAAAAATAAAGTAGGTACCTACAAAAGCCAAATAAGGAACTAAATGGGATTTGTTTAGGTATAAATTTTTTAGTTATCAAATCAATTGCTTCACGCTTTAAAGACAAACAGGATGTTCCGCGAAAATTAAATTTCTGTTTGTACGAAAATAAATAGATAGGTACATGGTCATAGCGATAGTCCCGAGTATATGTTTACTTTGCACGAAATCTAATCTACGATTTATACATAGCTTAATACCTAAAGTTATGACAGTAAGTGTAGTGCTTGATTTTTGAAAGATTAATGCTTAGAGACCCGTTTCATAGGCATAAACCTGTATTGAACCCAATTCAGAGTGCCAAAGACGTGTCCCATCTGTCCTTAACTCAACAACAAAAGTAAAAACATCCGAATGATACGGCGACGGCTCAGCCCATCAGTCTATGGCTGTGACAAATTTATTTGACGCGCTCATTCTGCCTAATGACCGTCGGTTTCCGGTGGTGCTTGACCATCAATCTTGCAACGGGTCGATACAAAATCGAGATGTATCTAATAATTATTATTTTTTACTAAAAATGCGTAAGACTAGTATTTATATATATTCATGTCAAAAAAGCAGGACTTATTGCAAAAGGAGAAGGAGGATTTGTAAATGAGAAATGACGGGAAAATATACAAACATAATTTAAAGAAATTTGTTAATTTATCTCAGAATATAAATTCAACGTCTGACCCCAACGA
Organism: Erynnis tages; assembly: GCA_905147235.1. Lineage (NCBI taxonomy): Eukaryota > Metazoa > Arthropoda > Insecta > Lepidoptera > Hesperiidae > Erynnis > Erynnis tages. The sequence continues at coordinate 13,262,331 of LR990074.1, forward strand.
CCTCAAAGCAAACATTCATTTTACTTGAGATATGTAATATTATGCAAAAATGTCAATCGATCGACATAATGTCAAAAGAAAGATCGGATTTTTTCACAGTTTGAGACATTCTATAATCATATCATATCAGCAGGGGCAACCGCAGGCGGTCGTATGTATGTCCCACGCGTGGGTGTCCCACGGTAATGTGATGAAGCCGACTGATTTATCTCTTTATTGGTACATTTATATGCAAATGTGTTGAAATTTTTAGGTGTTGGAAAATTTTCTTCCAACCCAACAGAGGGAGGTATGCCGTAAAAATACCAGCGTCAGTTAATTACGATAAATCGATTATTTATCTCGATAATTAATTGGATAGCATTTTGATAATCACGAACTTAAGAAAACAAATTCAGATTGCAGATAAAATTTTACGTCTAACCAATCCAAACATCTTAATTAAATTGGTTGACCTCTTGTAAGAAAAATGAATGGTATAAATTAATAGGCAATCTACACGATTATAATAGGTGACACCTACCTGCGGACGCCAATATAGGAAAAGCGATTTAAAATCCAACATCAAATAGTTAAAATACGACATCAAACAGCTACCTATTGTTAGTATATTAAAATTCTCACAAAACAATTTTAATGCTTACAAATTAGGCTTCACAATTTACAAACATTAAAAGCAAATTACACTAAAAAGATAACAAGACAATTCCAATAAATATTTTACTTTTGGTTGAATATTTATTGGAATTGGAATTCAATAACACCAAAACCCAAACAAAACCCAAAATCAATTAAGAAACCAAAACTCGTAACACTGTTCATAAAATTTCAATCAAGCCAGTGCCAAGACATCGGAAGTCCACTTAAATCCCACCCCGCACCCCTAATTAATAATCAGTATTCCGCGAACAGTGTCCAGCCTACGTGCTCAGGGGCAGCCAAGACGAGCCGAGACCACCTATGGGATATCTACGTGGCTGATGTGCTCATTATGGAAATGAACGCACGTGACAAATTTCGGACAGTAGACGATATTAAAGATGCATCAGAGACTAATATGGACAAAGTAGTAATGCTTCATGATGAGAATTAGGACATGACCGAAATAGGGCGAATGTAAGTAGTAATAAATTAAAGGATTCAGAAAAAGTCCACTGCTATGATAATAGAGCTTCGCAGATGTGAAAGTAGATGGTTAAAAGAATGTAATGTTTTATGATACATATTATACGAGATGAGGATATGACACCACTGAAATATTACCAAAGGTTCCATTGCTTAAACGATTGAGAAAAACAACTACTGAAGTAATCCTCTCTTCGTACATTTTTAAGGTCGAATATTTAATGAAAATAGAGATGCACAAAATGTAAAGGTGTTCACTGAAACATGTAGTAAAAATTCAATTAAAAGCCTTTATTTAGCATATAACCAGTAAGACATGAGAATTTTTATGGTCGATGTTACGTTTTAATTAGCAATTAACACGATACAATATAAAGCTAAACATTTACTTTTAAAATTCCGTAAAAGCATCTGACGCGGTACTTGAACATATACAAAATATTGCGCTTTTTAAATTTTCCGAAAGTTAATAAAATGGAATGTAAAATTTAACTAATTGAAATATAAAAAAATGCAGAATACGAGTATAAACTCTGCAGTTGACAATATATTAATTGAACGTCCTGGAGCTTCTAAATGGAATAATTACTAGACTGAAATTTATTTATTCAGCCACAGGCAAACAAATTAGATATTTCTAAATATCTTAAAGAAGATGCAATATGGTATGAAATTGCCAGGGTAAAAGTTCTTAGTATCTGATTTTACAGGTTATGTGTAGGTAACTCATCATTCCTACCATAATGATAAACATATTATAATCCTGAATCAAACAGTACCGTTCAATTCTATACCTTCCCAACTCCTGCAATTCCCAACAAAGCTACCATCCGTCTATCTATTCACCAATCACGGGCATACTGCCGCAACAAAATCGGATTGCACACTTGCGCTTGCGACTTCCCCGATTACCATATCTGAAGTCGAGCATCTTGGAGTGCGGGCGACTATCGGCGCAGTGCATCTCTGATCGCCGTGTCGTGCAGTAGCAGCCGACCTTATTGGGTTAAGCGTTTATTCCTAAGGCTCCCGTTTATTGAATACGCCCATATCGCTCGCTTCACCTGCATATTTGGTTTTATCGTGGATTTTTGTTTTTTAATTGCTGTTATTGCAAGTTTCTTTGTCTTGTCTTGTCTTTTTATAAGGATCGTCCTCTCAAATTGATAATTTTGTCTTAAAATTAGGGATGCTACAGAAAAATAGTACAAGTAAATTACATAGGTATCTACTATTTCTTATAGACAGGCTGTGGAAATATCATATTTTGCGATTTCAGCTAAAGAAGGTAATTTCAAGTTTAAAGTATCTTCCCCGCATCTTATAAGTCTAATTAGTTCTGTACCTACCTAAAATTAAGTATCTTTACATGTCTGTCATTTGTGTCATTAAATCCTCCATTCGCCTCAAAAACTCCCACATTCTCCTCATCAACGGCCCCACAAAGTAATGAGGCACAGCCCTAATCCTTTCCGCCTCCCAGATTTTCGATAAAAAAAATAATCCCCGCAAAATTCTAACGCGGGCTCCTCATTACCGTGATTTCTAATTCACGGCGCGGCGAAAACTCAAAACGTTAATGAATCGTTACTTTAAGCCGATCGTGTGTATATTCAAATGAGGCCCGCTGGACCTTGATTAAAGAAGTGCTCGGAATCTCCGGAGCACCTGACTGCTAGTTAATGAATAACATAAACTACCCACGACTGGACCAGATATAAATCCGCTTCAGCTGAACTCGGCTGGCTATTCGCGAAACGTAATTTTTCTTACTTGGTCTTTGACGAATAAATTTGCAATAGTGTCTTGAACTGTTGGATTAAAGATGTCAAATAGAGCTTTGTGATCAAAGTGAGTTTTTTATACCTAAGCAAGCACTAAGAAAGGCCTGATAATCAAAGAAACAGTTAAGTTGTAATTAAACCTATAGAGAATCTCGTTATTATTATATACTTAGAATAGAAATGAAACTCTCATAAACATGAACAGAAATAAAAATGGATGGATAATAGAGATTGAGAATTTGAAACCTCATAAGGACGTTTAAATCAATTTTCTGTTCAGAAACAATCCTCTCTAATAAAACGCAAAAGCCTAATACATTCACAGCTTTATATAAAAATTGTAGCCAAAATAGTTTAGCCAGTAACCTCAATGCACCAAAGTTGTCTCATCTGATCCTTTTACGTCAATCATTAAAGTAGCTTAACTCGAAAATTAAAACGACTAATCTAGTCGACTTTCGAACGCTCTAGAATATTCTAGACCTCCCACATTTACACACGCGACCTCTATAAAGGTAACTCTTATTTAACTCCGAGTCCCACATAACTAGCATGTAGGCACGCTCCGAACGGTACGGCCAACAAAAAAGCTGAAAGTTACCTGTCCTCCCCCTACTTGACTTCATTTGCAGTCGAGTCTAAGTTAAAATCAATTATGCTTGCGATTGTTTCGTTAGTGGGAGCAATGTTTTTTGTCCCTTTCCCCCCAACGGTTCGATAATTGCCATCCCTTCTTTGTATTCAGCGGGTCGTCTCCTGTTTGGGTTTCTTTTGATGAACTCAGTTCAAGACCTGTGCGCATTTTGCTCATTTTGTGGCGTTTTTTTGTCAACCGTACTGCGGAGTGACGTGACTGGGGTATTTTTTCGACTCCCGTGTAGGAAAGTATTTGGCTAGGGCTTTAGGCTTATCTACGACTTTAAAACGTTGAAGTTGAAGATTTTTTTGTTAGGTAACAAAATTATTTTCAGCAGTTTCCATAGCATTATATATAGCCCAGTTTGTGGGGGTTTCTGCCTTGCAAAAGGTGGTGTAGTTACAATTTTGAAATACGATGTTTAGGTTTGGACTCTGATAAAAATTCCAATTTTGCGACCTTGGAGGAGTGACCGCTCCGGCCTACTTGACTACTCGGATCAAATATGCCGAATTTTTTTCTTCAATAAAATACCCCAACGGTTGATCTCACGACTAAAACGTTCAAGGCTTACTTAAAGAGGACAAAATTTCATATAATTTTTGTATATCCGACATGTATCCAGTTAAAGCTGCGTAAAGATAACGCCAAACCCATCGAATTGTAATTGTTAATGTGAAGCATCAACAGTCACTTAAGCTGAGACGAACGATTGTTCCATCCTAAACTAAATAATGAGTTGGAATCCGATCTTATCCGTACCAAAGTAGGTCAGATCAGTTAAAATATTTTGCACAAAAGCTACAATAGATTCAGCTTCGGGTTCAGCTCAAAAGATTATGTCAAGTCGATAGAGAGACATGCTTCACGAGTTTCTTTTATATTTTGGTTTCAATACTCCAATGTGTTCGGTGTGAGCTATTCGTGTGATACGAATTTTCTTAAATAGAATTTTCTGAATTAATGCAGGTCACCTAATGTTAGAGCTCACTTAGCTTAGCTCTTGGGCCTAAATTATAAAGTCTGACGATGTTAATAGGTACATTGTTCAGGTTAAGATTATCACTCATTTGGTTCCTTCAAATTCCTAGCATTAGAAATTGTAAACTCCTCATTTTTCTCTCGTCAAATTAAACAGACATTTTATTGACAAAAATTAATAATTATTTACTATTATATTTTTTATGAAGTACTGAGAGCTCGAGTCCGATGCGATGGTCATTGCAGCCCATAGATTGTCGACTCAACCTCAATCGAGACTAACAAAATAGGAACCTGGATCCTCTTGGTTCAAAGGCACATTGAGGATTAAGATAGTCACGTCAAGTACATACCTACCGAACATTAAAATTTATAAGCTGTAGAGTAAGTAATATAAAATACAAAATTGGTAGAGGTTTATAAAACTACAGCACAAATTAAGTAATTGGTATGTACGATAGGTATTTTGATGCACAATATAACAGGTTCTTTTTAAAATAGTCGACCGCTGACTATTAGTGTTAAGCCTCTTTTTTTTTAAAGCCAACATTGAAATAATTATTTTTAAGTTTGTAATTCGAACAACGAATAAGTAGCTTACATGATAATAATATATTAAAGTTATTTTAAAACTCCACGGCAAATTTAAAGAAAAATACACACGTAAACCATCTCCAGATGTCAGCGGAGTGAACATAAACTCAACGCGACATGTCACCGTGTACTCACCTGTTTTCATTCGACTCGCAAAAACTCGCTACAACTCGAATGATCCTCGTTTATTGCAAACAAACAAAAAACGAACAATTAACTTCAATTACATCGCGATTACAGATCAAGAGAAATAACAACCCTAAAACGGATTCCCAACCTTATTAGTAAAGAATAAAGTTGATATTTGAACAACCAAATGTTTTAGACTCCTTTATTTTCCCCTTTATAAGGCTGGCCCCACACAATTGTTGTTTCGCCAAAGGACCCAATATCTGTATATTCATTATGCAAACGATTCTTTCGAGTGAGAATGCTTTTTTCAGCGTCCGTTTTAATTCCAAACGGCTGTACGTGTTATCGAGTGTCGATAGGAATTAAAAAAGGGACTTAAATATTCAGGCAAATGCCATGATTATGTCTAAACGATTAGGTTCGAGGGATGTTAAAAGTAATTGTCTATTTTATTCTTATAAGTACTTTACTTTTATGTCTAGTATTGTTCAATCTGCAATTACAAAATGTATTATTTGTTGTAATAAAGGGAAGTTGGGTTAAAAATATTATGTTTAAAGTAAATTAAATATAAAACAGTGAAATAAGTTTTTATGCGAACTTAATATTATCTCATACGAACGTTTTAAAAAATGTTGTGATAGGAGACCCGCCTCTTAAGTCGGTCACTAAAGTTATAAAAATAAGAAAGTTATAAAAACATTTGTTTTAAATATATTTAGGAAAAAGTTAAGTAAGTTAGTTAATTATAATAGTTATTTTTTATTTGTAATAATAGAAAATAAATCTTCATTCTTTCTTTCATGCTTTGGTTTCCTGACTTCGAAAATGGAAAAAAAATGGCATTGAATATCCCATAATAAGTTTCTAATAACTAGACAGAGTTAATGGGTACAATACAATGGGTAATTGGTCTGATTGCTCACATTAATGTTTGAATAAAATTGTACACTGAATATGAACCACAGAAAGAACAGACAGCGACACTCATTAGACAGAGTCGATAGGCCGTCACGTGCGCTCCGAATGTTCTGTAATTAAAAACCGTAAATATCGGTTCGGCGGTCGTGCACCTAGTTTGCATAAATGTGGAGGCGCCTTTATCGGAGGCGGGTGCTTATGTTTTACGTAGCCTCTGGAAAGCTTAGGTTTTTATTTTTACATGTACAACCGATCTAAATCTCGCCAATACGAGCCTTACCTATTGAACCACGAAGCAAAAATTAAGGAAAATTGGTTGATAAACAAAGAAAAATGCACCAAACGTGTATATATCATTGGTATAGGCTTGTTATAGGCAGCTGCCGAATTTTCACAATTTTCGGGATCACGACAGTAATTCTCGTCACTCTTGACGTAAAAGGAAAAAAATATTTGTCACCAATTTTAATCTTATCAATTGATCGTTAACAAACTTACAAAATAAATTTGAAGCCAAATGTCTAAAAGCTGAACTACAGTCGTCTATGTAGACGCGACTTTACAGGGTGTTTGTTTTGCGTAACAACTCTGAAAAGTTGAGAGCTCGGGGATGGTATTTCATGCGTTAAATTAAATTATTTGTGACCCCCTATTAATTTATATCACCCTGGTACTAATACTGAATTAGTTTGGGTGATTTAGGTTTGTAGTTTGGTAGGTTACTTACTAGTCGAGTTGCTGTTTCATTGCTTACCTGTAAACAAAAATAAATTGAATGTTAGTTAAAGTTTTAAACACATATCGACCTGAGCGGTACACTGCACGGAGGTTCCTGGATTTCATCTTGGGTGCCGTAAAAACTGTAAAACCAAATCTATTGTCCGTACGAAACGTTATATACCTGCATAATAGGCATGATGACAGTAATCAAGTATCGCCAAAATATTTATCTGATCTAATGAAATAGGACTCAAAGATTTTGAAACATGTATTTATTCTCTTATTAATGTCGAGATTAATTATTTATTTGTTAAAATAAATCTACAAAATACAACAATCCGCTTGATAGCTTAAACACCCATCAGATCGAATTACGTCAATTTACGTCACGTCTTAGTAAAAGTCATTTTTTTCGTAAGCATATTATACGCGATCTGGCATTTTTTACTGAGCCGTGGGTGGCGCAATGACAGACGCCATGACACGGGCGAGCGTTTTGAAATGAATTTGAAACTTAAAATTTAAATGTACTTTTTTTCCTCAAAAACCTTAATTTTCTACAAAAATATGATATATTTTAGACATAATAGAAACTTCTGAATATCATAGAAGAGTTTTTGAAAATTAGTCATCATGCCTATTATACTTTTTTATTTGAATTTTCTATCCTATCCTATTTAATTTTGTCATCCTATCCTAACAGCAACATATCTATTTATAGCTCAGTATTTTTTAGCATCGTAGACTCAAGGGCCCAAACAGTGGGACATAAACAAAACAACCCAAAATTAAACAATTCCTTTCTTCCAAACACCCACAATTACCGTACATTATCTAAGAGCGCATTACCGGGGGTGGTGCCGGTATACCAGAGGGATGCTCCCTAATACGTTTACGATATAAAGAGGTGTAAATCAAACTTAATACTGGCTACAATGATAAAGTACTCACACATGGACGACGCGGACGTGTGGCTGGTATGCATGTGTGTGTTTGTCTTTAGGGGTGACGCGGTTTGCTTCTGTTTTCAGTACGTGACGTTTCTGAAAATGCTGCATCTTTTTTTCTCATAGCACAGTGGTTAAGCATACTCATTCGAGAAATCTAGGTTCGAATCCTAGCGGCACACAAAATGACTTCAAGTACCTATGTGCTTTTTTCAACAATGGTCTGCTGTAACGTTGAAGGAACACATCGTGACGATACTTGAATGTATAAGAGTTTTCCATAATGTTCTCACAGGCATGTGAAGTCCACCAACCCGCAATAGGTCAGCGTGGCGGCCTACATCCTTCTCATTGTGAGAGGAAACCCGACCCATCAGTGGGTGACAAATGACGCATATATTTGTATGATGATGCATCAACGATGAAAGCTGCATCATTATATTATCCTTTCCCCACTAGAATAGCGAAAAAATACTGCCGAAAGTTAATTCTACAAAGCCATATGTAGGTACTCGTTTTATTGAAAAGTCTTGAACTGAATTGATTAAGTCAATAACATGTGGTCAAATCAATTATTGAATCGAACATGTCTCAATACTTAACCCGTAAAATACACGTAACGTCGCAACGTCTGAAATATTTATTTAAAAAAATTGAATTGATTTTTCCATATTTGAAATTGAAACTTTCCTTTCCATTTCACAACCCTTCACTGCACCCAACTTGACAGAATTAAAAATAAAAACTGACAAATCGATTTCAATCGAGAGAATTAATTGTACACAGAGAAAGATAGATCCACTTGCGAATATCTGAACGAGTAGTACCGTACGAGACAGGTATCATTATGCGGGTATACTAACGGGGTGGGGGAGGCAATTTAATTCTGTCCACGTTCTAATAATGACCGTCATAATTCGTTCAAAGTGTCCGGTCGGGGACACTTAGGCCCCCCCGGCTGATTCCTTTGCATTTCCCCCCTTAATTCCATTTCACTAACACACGCTTATCTGTGTGTTCTGGATGTTGCGATGTTGTACGGGTTGATTGTTGGAATGTGTGTTAGACTCGGTGTTGGGTTATATTATACGTACTGGAACGATTTATTTAGTAAACGAGTAAATTAAGTAAACAATAAATTGTGTTGAATAATCGATTTTTTAGTTTATATCATGTCTAGTAGTTACTTAGGTATTGAAGACATTGAAATTAGGAAGATAGAATAAGAAGAATAGGAAGTAAAATGTAAGTTTGACATTAGGATTCGATTAACTTTTGAATTTTAATTTTTTTGCAATAAACGATAAAAAGAAACCAATTTCTCATATTAACTTTGCGCTTTAGGTAGTAACGATGAATTTGGTTCGATATTCGAAATTTCCGATTCGAAATTTCGATATTCGAAGTAGATAGGGTAGACCGTTTAGGGGAGGCAAGAAACTATACATACAAAATTATTATGAGTTTGATATCCATATAAAGGTGTAAAATAAAAATATGAAGGTACAAAATTCTCGCATCCTTCTAGAGTCGTGCCTCACTCAGTAAGTGGATCTCAATCTCTTCAGAACAAGAATTAATTCCTGAGTTAGTTACGTAATTGAGTAAATCGATTTATCAGTGTCTATTTTTAATTCTGTCCTGTTGAGTTAAGTCTGTTGCTCGGTGTAAAAATTTAATTTCTAACTGGGAATCGATTGGATTATTTTTCGTTTAGAGTCTCAGTTAGTGTTTTTGAGTGTTAAGAATTTGATAATGAATAGATACAATTTTTAGTGTAAAATATTAATTTTCATGTTTGTAAAGGTAACGTTGATATTCAATTATTATTTATGTAGAGTTACTATTCATTGATAAAATTCAATTTTTAGTTCTCATTTTAATTTTGTTTAGAATTTGCTGCGAGTCATAAAAGGAAAAGATTCTTAAACCTCTCATTTAAATTCAGAATGCAAAACTGAAAATTGATTGGATTGTTTTTTTAAATAATTAAAATATCTTACATAATATGACCTCAACGATTCCACAACCAATTCGAAGTGCTAAAATGACAATTTGTAACTAACTATAATAGAGTGCTTGAAACCTGCCTAGAATATAGGTAATACTGAATAAAATACACCAATTAAATACGACACAATACATATCAAATACAAGATTATAATTAGATTAATCAGCCTGATAAATGTATTACTCACGGAAAAAAAATCACCTGTCATTAAATGTTTGACTCATGAAGTGTAAAAACCCGGATCCGGTAATTATTTGATTAAGATACGATATGATTGATTCAATCACGGGAAAGCTTGAATCAATCATGATTATGAAGTGATTATGATTGTCATTTTGGATGGTCTATTTAATTGATTGTGTGACTCGATCGGCGTTTTCGTGACTATTTACACGTATATTTTAATTACGCATTTTTACTCTTTACTTTTCGTATTACAGAAATACAGTACAGAAAAAAACAGATTAGGATATTGAGTAAGGGTAACGAGCTAACGTTTTACCATGGTTACTATCGTTCTATTGCTTCTTTGGTCATTAAATATAAAAAAGAAGAAAAGGTTTCGCATTGTGTTTTAGTTTAAATGTTTAAATTGGCAACGCATTGAGTTACGACAAAATCTCTGTACGATCCCTGGACAGATGTACTCATTTTAACGGGAAAATATGTTTTCCGACGTATTAATTAGATAGACTTTATATTCTTAAACAAGACGATTACGTTAGCGTATAATTTTCATCAAAATAGTTAGGAAATAACAACCAATGGTGAAAAATCTTCGAATGAAGTCTTGGTAAATGCAGTACATGCCAATATTTATAAACATTAAAAATCGTAAAACGATAAAAATGTAATTGGTCAGGAATGTAATGTATCTATAGGATTGTAATGTAATGTATGTATCATATGTAATGGATATGAATGTAATGTTATGTATGTCATTGTATCTATGTGAAATGGTAAAATGAGAATAAACAAAATGATTAAATCCAAGTACCTATGTAAATAGTGAAGTAATCACCATTGTATGTAATCCAGGCATTTACGATGTTACATGTAATAATATACCTCAACCCTCATAAAAACAAATCTAACGCCTACTCTTATACAAAACACTCAGTTAACAATTAAAGATAAACTCAAGATTAGTTAGCAGTGAGCACACAGCGTGTGTTTACTCCAACAAAAGCAACGTTATCAATAGATTAGCTTACGATACATAGCGGCGTTGGTAACCTAAAATCACTAGATTTGCTGTAATCTCCGCAAACTTGTCGAGAGATAAAGGTTGGTTGGATGTGGGACACGGCACAAGCGGTGCGAAAAACGCTACAGCTCTTTGAAATGCTCAGCTTTATAAAAATAACTTAAACTTGCACATAAAACCTCACAAAAATTATAATTCTATGCTTCATCCATTTGATTTAATACGGTTACCTTTTATATTACTGTCTGTAAATATTTTACAATATTTAAAAAGAATAAACGCTTCACAGTCATAGCCCTACACTAGAATTTCCTGTGTCTTGGCTCCTATGGACACAAACAAGAAAAAATCAGAAAAAAATTCAATTCTATTATATCTCATTTTAATGTCGGTTGAAAACACGTCTCGTGATTGAGAACGTAATATAAAAGTTTAAAAATAGTCAGATTAACCCGAATAAGCCATACATTTATAAAAAAAATTAACGATAAACCAACTACATTTAAAAAAAATAATGGAATGAAAAGACCTTGTAGCTTAAAAAATATCCCATCCCCGATTTGAGTTACACAAAAAATACCCAAAAAAGCTTTGAACGAAAAAAAACTTTTTTATAACTTTTTATGGAAAGAGTAAAATAATTTAATTCCCGCTATTTCTCATGCCTTACGCCACAACCATCGTGCAATATTGATACAAGACATACACACAGCCGGACCGCATCCCACGTGCGTCGCTATCACAGATGTATGGTAAATATTAGCTATTGTTTCTAAGTAAAGCCAGATAGCTAAGGTAGCTCGCTTTTTATGAGGTCTGTTAAGCTTCTTGTTAACTGAGGTTGCAAAACGTTGTCGGTAACCCATTAATGAACCAAAGGTTACATCCCTCTAACAATGAGAGGGATGTAGGCCGCCGTCCACCACGCTGGCCTACTGCGTGAAGGTGGACTTCATATGCCTTTGAGAACATTTTTTTTGTAAACTCTCAGGCATGCAGGTTTCCTCACGATGTTTTCCTTCACCGTAACAACAGGTGATATTTAATTTTATAAAGGGCACATAACTTTTTTACAAAATCATTGGTGCCACTGGGATTCGAACCCGGACTTCGATTCGAGTCCGAATTCTAAGCCACTGGCACGCATAGAAGATGCGAGTATAATATCAAAATTGTGATATACGTGTCTTTTCACCCACTCAGTTAATGAAATAACATAAATAAAACAAAAATATTATAACACAGGGGTGTGTTGAGCGGATCCCGGCTAAATACTCGGGGGTGGGGCTATTACAATATTTGCTACAATCTCGTTATTTTTAAGTATCTCCGACCAGAGATACCCAAAGTTTACGGGAAAAGATAACCAACCATCATATAGACTGTGATTAGCTCCCAAGAATTTAAACAAAATTTTTTTGTTTTAAATTAATGTGAAAACTTTCTACCTTTAAAATACAACTTAAGATAGATTAGACTAAATTAGACTTTTCTACATTTTTTATTTTGAAATTATAAAGCACAGTAAGACATAATAACAGATTGATATAAGAAACAGTTGCTCTTAGACAGAGTTCAATTCATTTTCCAATTAGGGTCTAAATTAGGCTGTGTACCTCTGTAGAAACACTTTTTTTATTATTATTCGTATCTATAATTTGAATTATATTTAAAGTTTTTCATTACTTATTTCTAAAAGATTACCTACCTATCTACCTACGTAAATGCATTGTTAATTTTATACCAAAAAAAGAAAAGAAATTGCTGGAATAAAGAAATCGAGTATACAACGTACACTTTGAGAGCCTCCACCCACCGACTGCGCAGCGTCATAGCGGGACGTGGCGTTGTAAATTATAATGTTTTATGGTTTAATACTGCAGATAAGGCGCAAGGAACCTATTATTAACCGCGTTAAGGGGGGGCGCTGGGGTGGTGCGTTACTGCGAGGTTGAGAACCGCAGGTTTTGCGGTTTTGTGTGAGTTTCGTGTACGTTTGACGTGATATTGAGGAATTGTGATTATGAGTATATAAAAAATAAAAATATTTGTAAAAACTTAAATTGAAAATATGATTTAGAATGTTGACTGAAAAATATAAATAGAGATCGACCAATAGAGAAGCCTTCTCATTTTTCATAAAGGAAGATTATTCGGGATTTTCTATACCAACAGTAAGTAAGTACCACTAATCTTGATTTGAGCAGCATAATAAAGTAGAAGAATATATGCTTATTTATTCGATGTGTTGGAGAATACGAAGAATTTTCCAGTCTTTAGGGTCAATGTTGTCTTGCTGTGGTACAACACTATAGAGTTGCAGTCAGCCAGTCAGATGTCCGCTGTAATTGCGTTTCTTTCTGTAATTGCCTCACGATTGGCAAAGATCTTTGACTTGTCTTTGATATCTCTTAGATACTTCATTGTGTAATTTAACGGGCACGCAGTACACATGATGTTAGGTGGTCACTGCAGCCCATGGATACCCACAACCAACCTCAAATAGAGAAGAAACCCCATCTGGGTTGTATAAGGGTGCTTCGCTACTAATGAGGATTAAGATGTTCGCTCACTAAAGTATCTCCGGCAACCATATGTACCTCCCCAGCCGAACACAACACTTGAAAATCGTGCTTTACGTATCTTCCCGGATACTATGGTTCTACTAACTAAATTTTTTTTTATGCAACACCAGAGTTGCCGGCTATGAAGGAGAGCTTTATGCCCTTTTTGAAGAACCCCATGTCATAGTCCTGCGGGAATACATCAGCCGGAAGACTAAATAAATAAATCATATAATCCACAGTATCAAAAAAAAATTACAAGCAAATTTTATTCACGCGTCATAAAATCAGTTTTGCCAAACCACAATTTCTGTATTTTTCAAACGTCCGCATTCAGCCGCAGTCGCCGTGATCGAAGCCAGCGCTGAACCACGCACCGATTTATGCATCACCGTTGCAACACGGATTTACGGTTTCATTATCAGCCGGACGCTGTTTTTGTTGCGTTACCATACGGCCTCGATATTGCCAAGATTGCAGAAACCACAGAAATTCCCAAAAGCAAGTTTGTCTTTGAGAATTTCTGTGGTTTCAACCTGGTGGTGGAGGTAACTTATCGTCAGCCGCTTAACCCGTCGTAAAGCAGAATGTTTTTCATGTCTTGTGTTTCGGTTGGGGATGATAGGGTTATCGGAGATGCTTTATTCGAGCCGAACATCTTATTAGCCCTCATGAGCAGTAAAGCGCCCTCATACAACCTCAGATATGATTTCTTCTCTATTTGAGACTGGATATGGCAGTCATGGGCTGCAGTTACTACTTAACATCGTGTGGCCTGGACGCCGGTTTGTTATTCAATTACTATAAAACAAATTAGCATAGGTACAACCGAACGGATGGGCCCCCAGAGGGTAAAAAGGTGACAACTACACATTTACCCATGGATAAGAGCTTAGTTGATAAACTTGTGTTTATAAACTTTTCAGTTATTCAATTTCAATTTTTAAATTTTTAAACAATTTCAATTATGAAATGTTAAATATTGTTACCAAACTCTATGTGCTATGAGTATCAGGTCAGTTGTCTGATAATGAAATCGTAAATCCGCCGTGATACATAAATATGCGCGTGGTTTGGCGCCGCTGGCCGTTCTGCGGCGCGCTTCAATCACCGGCGACTGCGGCTACTGCGCGGATGTTTGAAAAACAGCTGCTGCGGTTTTGTGTAAAACTGATTTTATGACTTACATTGTTTTACTGCCAAATAATGTCGCCGGTTCGCAATGATTTTATGAGTTTGTAATTCATTATTGTAGGTGGTGAAATATTCCCAATTCGAATATTTTTTATAATTGAAATTTTTCATTCCTCATTAAATTTTGAATTTGTTGAAGTCAGATTCTTCAAAGCGCACATTTGAACTCGAGCCGCTCGCTAAAGAGGCCGAATTCTTAACCACTGAGATATTACCGCTAGTTTTGTTTTATTTAGTTACTGTTAAATCAAATTTCTTTTGACGTCCCGGGGTAGTTTTCTTTATAACCTGCCCAAAATTTTCACTATCCAATTTCATCAAAATCTCTTCAGTAAGTAAGTAGATACTTTTTGTGTTATTCTCTATTAGGTAACAGACTATTGATTTATCACCGCTTTGGTAAAGCAAACTATTGATTAATAAACCATCGACCAGCCTTCACATATATCTGCAATACATACAATACACACTAGCTACATAAATACAAATGGCAATTCACAGCATTGGCGACACATGTTGCGACCTACGTCGATCACACGCGATACGAGTACGACCGCAAACGAGTTCCAAAAATCTTTTTAATCTGTTAAATTAAAATAAGTATTAACATGGTTTACATTATACTACGAACGACTACGACTACGTTAGAAGCGCAACGGCTGTTGTAAGACTTGTAAGAGATTCCCCATAGTTCAAGCGATGACAGTGTTCGGTCAGTAAGTAGTAGTAAGTATCTACTTCAGTGAATGGATGTAAAATTTTTAGATTTACAAAAATTACAATTCCATATTTTTTTTATCAGTACAAGTACAACAACAAAACAAAATCTTTTAACAACTGATAACGAGCACAAAATAATAATTGATTCGTCAGTTGCTGAGAAAAAAACAACAAAACAACAGCTAAACAAAGCTAACAACTTAACAAGATAAGCTTCGAACGTGCGAGCATAGAAAAACTGCGCAAACAGTCTCCATTGCAGTCCGCACACGATAGAATAATGAATCCGAGAGCTTAAACTATGACAATAAAAAACGCAAAATTAAAACGGCGCAGGAACCGAAAAACGAACGCCACGCCGTAGATTTATAAACTGGACCGACGCTAACACACTTTCACATGTCAATGGAGCCGCGTAAAAGCCCAAAAAGCGAAAAAACCGAGTGTGTTTAAAAAAATCGCACAACACCCGCGCGTACATGCATCTTTTTCACCGGCTGACAAATGGCTGCGAAACGCGGGATGAGTCGCTCGAATGAAAAATCATTCACAAATTCTGACGCCGTTCGCTTAGCCGGCCCGCCCCGGCCACTTTTTAACCGAGCACCATCAATAAAAAGCCAAAAAGCCGGAGGAAAAAAGCCGTGACGTCACTAGGTACGTTCGCGCCGACACCGGCGAGCGAATAAATCAGCGGCTGCGCTAGCGTGGAGTCGGCTCCGCTCCGGCCGAATTGTGGCGTTTTATGGCTTTTTGATTTACACGCCGCTATTGCCGCGCATTTAATGCATTCGATAACTGACCGAGCCGTGTTGCCCGACTGTAAATAAAACACAAAAATCGCTCAATGAAACTGCGCCCGTGTCGATTCGTGACACCCGACCGCTGCGTTGGCTCGTCCCGAATAAATCTGACGTGTCACTGACAAATTTTATATCGTGACAGCGATACGGGAATGTTATTACGACACAAATCGACGGTAAATCGTCCGAGACCCCACACGCTGACGACAAATTATGAATATTACCCGACGTTTTTACAGTTTCAAAACATTATATTGCAGCGTTATTAGATCGATTTATCGGTTTCAAATTGCCCCGAGTTATGATTATTGGAACGCTCTCGATATTACATTGTGTACATAAAACATAATTATATGACAGCTTACAAATAAATAATCGGGCTTCCTGTATTTTGGAAGCCGGTATTTGCTGACATAAATATGTAGCAGTTATAAAATATAATGGCTCAGCATAATAATTAAATTTAAATATAAGCAACGATGACTCCCATAATATACATAATTTATTTCAAATTATGCCTAATCATAACTGTTGAATGATCTACATAATGTTCAGCGGGCGACTGATAGTTAAACGATTAGGTATTAAGCATAAAATATACGTGTGCTGTGACATAAGCCTACAAATACATTTCAAAACTCTATTATGAAAATTAGATTCTCGATTTATTGTTGGAAAATAAAATTCATTCGCATATTTAATTTAAAGAAGTATGCAATATATTACATCGTTTTCGTATCATTTAGGTGGACTTTTAAATGACAAATAGAAGTTTATTTCCAGTAAGAATTAATGCATATTTTTTTAATTAGCTTAGAAAAATTCTTTTCTTTCGCTGAAGAGTGAATGGAAGTAAGAAGTACGAGTAAGCAGCTGCCAAGACGTAACTGCTACATAAGAACAAACAAATTCAACAATTATTTATTTTGGCTAATAAATATCTCCTCCAAACACAAATCTTTAACCGAAATCACTAATATTTCTGCTTCACGGAGCGGAGGTGCTACCAAATGCATAAAAGTAGTAGACAGTATTATAGATAAATAATCAATTAAAAACGAAAAAAATGCTTTGACACAGAGCGCGCAACGCATTACCTCAACCATTCCACGTTATTATTTATTAGGGTTATTAGGCGTACAAAATATTTTAACATTATAAGATATTGGGGACCGAATGATTTACGACACAAAGTCGGTCTCCAGCCCGCCGAGCCAGTTTGACGGACAGCGAGCATCACGCCGATCAACTGGTGGCCCTCGGGTTCATTCATTCACTCACGCTGTTTCCACTCACTCATCTGTTTGTAATCTGATCTCTAAGTGACTGCTACGAATTCTAAGTGTATTTAATGTTATTGAATTAAATAGAGACTTAAATAAGGGCTAGCAAGGAAATATTGAGATAAGTAAACGGTAAATGGTTACGATAACTTAAACTGACCTACACTGAATATTTAGATCATCGTAGGTCTTCTAATTGAGAGAGGATACTCGACTAATGGGTTGCAGGTACAAACCCGACGAAAGAGCCAACTATCAAAATATTAAAAGACTGCATATTTGCCATTTCTAAATAATTAAAAAATGCATTCAGCATGTATCTAAAATATGAAATCACACGTGTAAAACATGCGTGGTTTGGTGAAGCAAATCAACATAAACGGTAAATTGAACTTAGATCTATGTTGCAATTCCCAGTAGGCAAAGTGTTTTCTGGGTGATAAGCCAGACCTCAACAAAGATAGTGCCAACTATGCAATATTCGCCAACAACTAAAATCTGAATTGAATTGTAACAAATGCTTCACTTTTATTATCACGTACGAACCGAACACAATACATTTTGAAACAAAAACGAACGCATAAAACATTTATAAGATTCTCAACAGTTACGTTACGTCAGGTATCACCTCAACGACCGGTCGCTTACTCATTCAGTCAACCATTTGTTCATTCAATCGCCCATCCATTCACTCATCCCGTCGGTCACGAGTGATCGAAGATCAGCTTACATAAGTGTTCTTTTTTTGAATTGCGAAATTCGAATCGGATGCGCTTGAGATTTTAAGCCCACACAGATTTTAAAACGTTCGTCTTTTTTTAATTTAAAAATTCACGTTTGCTAATTTATAAAACTTACTTATATTTTTCATTTATTAAACGGGCTTTAAAATGAAATTAATTAAATGTGAAGATTATAAATAGAAATTTAATCCCCAAAAATAATTTGAGCAATTGAATTTTAAAATGATAAATATTTAATAAACTATCAGTTATAAATCACACTAATTTAATTTTGTAAGTAAATACATAAATTCCAAATCTGTTAGTGATCGTAAAAATACGATTAGAAATTTTCAAATAAATACGAATTAATCATTTGACTTCTGTTAAACCTTATTCACATAAATGAAACGTTATTTATTTTGATTTGCGTTTTAACAGCTGCCGCGAGTCAAATATTATGAAGAAGTAAGAAGTAATCTATCAAAATGTCTGAAAAACTAACAAACCGTCTCAACACTCGAGCCGAACTAATAAACGCATTACCCCCGAACATAAAGCACCGTACACATCGCGGGAGATTACCCGAACGGCGAATAATCGGGCGATAACGGGGGCGATCATAAAAAAACCGTCTTAACGGTCTGCGAAGGGGCTATAGCATTCCGGTCACGTCGGGCCGAACTGATTGACGCGAGACGTCCGCGCCTTCTTTCTGGAATCGCCCCCCGACACCCCAGACGCCCCCTCGCCCCCCGTGGGGAGCCGCCCCCCAGTAAAGCTGACTTGACCTGTGATCGAGCAAGAAACATGTGAAAAATGTCATTAATGCACTCCCCTGCCCGGCGACGTAGTTCGAGGCCGATGTTAACATTCTAAAGAGGTCAGAACCTCATAATGCGGCTGTGAGCGGTGTATTAACGCCTTAATCGTTTCTTAACACGGAACGCATAGAGCGGGAATATATTAATACGTCATTATTGAGAATGCTGGGGTGTGGGGAGGGAATGGTTAGCGATTCTCTTATTTCTATTTCTGGGCTGGTCGTTATCTGCAGACCTCGGCAGAGACAATCTTCCTCACTCATAAAGACAATTTATGCCTTCATAGCTAAAGTTAATATTTTTGATTGCACCTTCCATGTGTAATAAGGTTATACAGCAATGTGAGATTATTACTTTCTTTCTGTATTACCAAGCATGCACTACTGGTCATCTTATACTCTGCATTTACTTATCTATTCATTTTTAGTTCGTCTCTACTATAAAGATAGATTACTAGTCACTGTTTTTAATAAAGCTTGAATGTTCCATACGCGAATGCAAATCTATAAAATCACAAATGTTCATCCTACCTTTTGTCTGTGATTTTTTTTATCTAATGTTTATAAAAATTTTTCTAATGTTTATAAATCTTCCAAACATACTCGTAAAGAACAAAATCGGGTGACAAAAAACTATCTACTGAAACAAATATAAGAAAAACAATTAACAGAAAAAGTAACTACTGAACATAAATTATGCCATTATTTTTGTACAAAAATTAAAATATCGAGCAATAACATTAATAGTTTGAAGTGTCGTAAATAAAAGTGCGGTGCGAAGTTGTTCGTACTTTCGGACGGACGAACTTTGTTAATTTGGACGGACGCTGTACGCCGGACGCTGGACGTCGGACGGCCGAGTTTGGATTGCATGCACTTTACAATAAATAGCTGACGACGAGTTACATCACTTTGGAATATAATTATGATTTATGTCGATTTGGTTAAAGCAGAAATTAAGCGGTGACAGCTAAGGTCTCTTTTGATGGGAGGGTCCGGGTTCAATACCTGTGCTGTGACACGCATCAAGAATTTATTGAGTTATGTACATTCTACAAAAATAAGTTACTTATTGACCAGCTGCTGTAACGGTGAAGGCAAATATGAAAGTTCTCCGTATTGTTCTCAAAGGAAGGTGAGGTCCACCAAACCGCATTAGAATCACCACCAAAACGCCTCATTATTGTGAGAGGAGACTCTAACCCGCAGTGGATTATTGATTGGTTTTTAGGCCGACTTATCTGAAAACCTTAACATAAGCTAAAATGTCTTATAACTTTGATACTGGTATATACATCATACATACGTGGTAGTGGACCTATCGTTTTGAACAGAAGAACTATCATCACATTTATAATTCGGCATGAAGAGTTGTGGCTGTTGGAGAATCAGAAGCGAATCTCTCAAATATTTAAACATACCTATGTTGGTATACTGTATGTTACATAATGAAAGATCCAACAGTCCAACCTAGCTGAGCTTCGAACACCAATCCTTTTTTAACTAAACGGAGGTTAGGAATAATTACAAAAGAAAGGCAATTAGGTGTTAACAATCATAAGTCAATAAGCTGCAGTGCAAATGAACATCTGTATTCTCTACATAACCTATTCTAATAAAGAAAACAAAAGGTCCATCAACCTGGACGACCCGCCGCCCAACGTATGAAAGTAAATTGACAATATTCGAGACGACCGGTCCCCGAGCAGTCGTATCTAGACGGAAATAAAGCCGTCAATATCGTCGCAATAACGCAAAAACTCCAAACAATAGACATTAATAAGAGGGAACGACGTTAGGCGGCCGCGTCCTCCGACCCGGGATGCGCTTATTAAAACATTTCACCAGCGCAATATCTGATGATAGCGCGACGTGCACAATACGTGCCGCAAACTCCGTCCGCATGTGACGACCTGTGGGAATCGCGGCCGAGAAAACTTCATTAACTCCAACGACTCCCGCCCCCATCTCCCCATCTCCCCCCATCGGTGACGGACCGGGGACGGTCCGCTTATTACGTCTCGAACGTGCCGCGAAAATCGAAGAAATGTGACGTAAATACGTGAAGCTCGAAAGAATCGTCCCGCTGATTGGCCCGGCTTTGTGCTCGGCTGACCGTTAATCCGATCTGTATCTGAGGGGCCCATTTTTTGGATTATTATTGAAGCTATCGCTTTTATTGTCGAGCCGATTGCAATTGCGTCGCGGTCGTCGCGCTCATAATCGCTCGGATTACGCTAATAGCAGACACGAACGAATTAATAGGAATCATCGGATTTCAAGACGGACGTCGGGATCGACTCGATTGTTATCCGTTTTCTTTTTAACTCGTTTTGGAAGTAGCCCAACTATTGGTGGATATTTTTCAGACGTCATATTGCCAGTTGATGTGTTATTATCGTATCCTTTATCTCATATCTCAATTGTGTTTCGTTCGGCATCATCTGCAATCACATCGAAAATAAACATTTTTTCTGAATGCTTCGGTTTTCGCAAGCCTCCATTTCACCGAGCGATCCTCCTATCGAATCACACTTCAATTTCGAACGATTCAATTCGGAATCCTTACTCGAGCTGCGATCTTTTTTGCAACCGCAATCGTTTACGGGTCATCATACGGCGCGGCTCAAGATTGAGTCATCGATATCCTTGCAACTGCTACAATAGGGTTGTGTCTTAGGAGTCACTTTTAATTGAGACACTTTTAATGAACTGTCATAAACACTACGCCTTAATACATTTTGTATGGTGGACGCACGGAATGACGTCATAGTGTTTTCGAGTCAACTGACAAATTTTTTATTGTTTTCACGCTGAGCAAAATTCATTTTATAAACAATATCGGAAGGTGGGCAAAATTTTCAGTTAGTCGTGAATGCAGCTTTTTAGCAGATTTATATTATGAAATTAATTGTGAATAGTGGAAAAATCCCCATTTTGTTATTCTCAGGAATGTCACCGTTATTAGCAAATGAATCTTATCGCGTATCGAAATTATTACTTGTATCTCTGAAATTTAAATCCGACATTGTAACGTTAATTCAGTTATTTGCGTATCAGTGATTGATAATTAATTTGTCATGCTAAGCGTCAAAATTAGAAGTTCATTATCAAAAACTTGATTCATTTTAAAAACTATTTGACGAGTGAAAAACATTATTCAGAAGTCGTGGAATTAATAAGAATCATTAAAAAACAATTAAAAATTGTAAAATACTTTAAGCTTATTTTATTTTATACTTTTTTGAAGTCTATTTATTTCTTAATTTTCAGTTTTAATTCGATGTCACGAAAACTACAGAATTGATTTTTATGAAACTTTGATGAAAAACAGGAACGATCTCGCTCCGTCTATTATGCTAGGACAAACAATTATTATAGACCAACATTTATTATATAAATATTGTGAAGTTCCGTCAATATTACATACGAACATATTGAATTGAAAACCTCCATTTTTGAAGTCGCTTAAAAATCTATAACGTTTCGTTTCTACTCCATTTCACATAGTTCCATCAAAGGTACACTATTTGGGTACAACGTTTAGGATTTCAGCGGTATACCACCTCGGGGGCTTTCGGAAACACTCACCGTTTCTCGGAAACGCGACCACACACGACACCTCGTCTCCTGTTGACGTATGAACGGTGAACAACCACCCACATTCATCGCAGTTGATGGACGACGACCACTGATTTATAACTAAGTAATTGGTGCCGCGGCAGAGCGGTGATAGCCCAGTGGCTTCGAATCGAGGGACCCGGGTTCGAATCCCAGTGGCACGCACCAATGACTTTGTAAAAAAAAAAGTTATGCGCGCTTTATAAAGTTAAATATTTACCCGCTAATTAATAATACCCGCCAAGTTAATAATACCCGCTGCTACGGTGAAGGGAAACATCGCGAGGAAACTTGCAAGCCTGAGAGTTCACAAAAAGAATCTTAAAGGTATGTAAAGTCCACCAACCCGCACTAGGCCAGCGTAGTGGATTAAGGCTTATAGTCGTCGCATTGTGAGAGGAGACCCGACCCTGTAGTGGGTCATTAATGGGTTAATGACATGACAATTGGTGCCGAATAATTTTATGTTTATGCTATACATGACATACATCGATTTTGCAAAGGCGTTCGATGCAGACGCTCGCTATGTGACTTTAAATTTTCAAACTTTAGGTGGGTCTCCCATGGGTCTAGTAGCGTCGGGGAGGTATCTTACCGCCAGCCTCTTAACCCGTCGTAAAGCAGCATGTTCTTCATGTGTTGTGTTTCGGCTGGGGAGGTGTGGTTGCCGGGGATACTTTATTTGAGGCGAACATCTTAATCCTTATGAGCAGCAAAGGGTCATACAACCTCAGATCGGACTTCTTTCTCTATTTGAGGTTGGATGGATCCATGAGCCGCAGTAACCACTTAACATCAGGTGGCCTGCACGCCCGATTGCTAATCAATTACAAAAAAAATGCTTTCAATACCGGTGTTCATTGAGTTAGCGAAAAACAAGTCGTTTTAAATAAAGATTTCTAGCACCAACCGCTGATTGACACTAGCCACGGTGGTCGGACAGCGGGGGACGGTGCCAAGATGTCTGGGTTTGTGATTTTTGAAGTGACTGGTGATCGTTCTGACTTTTGCGTAAAATAATTAGGTAACATTAACCGCGTTAGCACACCTCCGTCGCGGAACCGCGAACTAGCGAAACCGCTGAAGTTTGCCACCGTTTGTCCGTTGTAATACGGGTGAAGCTTGGGTGAAACATTCAAGCATTTCGCGATGTCGCGGCGGAGGTGTGCTACCGCACTAAACGGCAAGCAAATAGGTCACTGTGTTTTGAGGTGTTAGCATTGATTAACTTAAAAAGGGTTAGCTTTTGCATTTAACGATGTACAATCTACCGATGATAAATTATTGGAATTGCTAAGAACAGAAACAAACAAAAATATAAAAAAAAATCGAAACGAAATGATATCACCAAATATTTTAGTCTCGAAAAAGTACACAAGAATATATAACACACATTACACCGAGTCGAGACAGACAAACAAATATGACACGTCGTGGAAGCGTGTCATTTGGCCGAAATCTCGACATTTGAGTATATTTGTCGGCGTGACTGACAGTGAGGTGTTGAAAACGGGAATCGACGGCGTGAAGTCAATACTACTGCTGCAGACGCGATCTGTCAACCGCACTGAGTGACAGATCATATTTTTAGACGAAAATAGACGGTGAAAGGTCTGTGACGTAAGATTGTGGCAGATAAATAATGCAGAGAAATTATTGCAGCTGTAAAAACGTGACTGGAACTATGCGATTCCGAATATGATTCCTAAAGAATGGGTTCCGAGATAAAATTGTAATTGTTGCCTCGTGTTCTAATTGCCGTGTTACACGCAAAGGTTGCACATACGACAACGTCATTGCATACATTTTGTCGCATGCGACAATATGTAGATGGAGATTTGGGTTTGGACAGCACCATACAGAGCCGTGTGTTTAAATTTTGTCGTGTTAGTTGGTCGGTCAGTTTTGTCAGCTAATTAGGATCAGTCCTTAGACATACAAAGATAATATCACTAAGAACACAAATAGCATTTTTACAATTTATATTCAAAGATATTATTAAGAAAAGAAAATATAAAAAACACACCTAACATTTTTACCATCTTAATTCTCTCTTAAGTCTCCACTGTCAAAAGTGTTTGTTATTACCGAAGTAATTGGTAGTACAAAATGAAGAACCTAATAAAATCAGCAAGAACAAACCTGAAACCAATTTATTTGTCTCCAATTCAAACACTGTCATAAACGGTAACACAACAAAAGCAAAAGGTCCACCGAAATCAGAACGAGCTCACCCGCCTGTACTTCCTTCGAGAAATAAACCAGCGAGCTTAAGCTCGCTGTATCTTTTTCCAGCCGAGCCACTGTCAATCACACGTCAGCGACTGGATTTCTGTCCGTCCGTCTGTCCAAGATGCGTAACCCGACTCTGGGAATCCACTTAATCTTTATTGACATCGCTTCGCACTACCAAATCCGCTGCATCTATACAAGCAACTTTAAACCCTACTTCTCCATCATTAAGGTCAATGTTGGAGCACCCATTACTTTGTAGGTTTGGAATGGTGCGTTCATTAGTAGCCCGTTTTTCTTTTTAAGCAGACAATGTCTGTTAGTTTGATTTTTATTGATGGGTTTTTCACGTGCTCGCGTTCGTTTTGTATCTGACGAACGGATTTATTTGAGAACTCGTGTGTGACGTTTAATTGAGACTTAAGCTTGTAGCTTTGAAGACACAATAAAATCTTAAAAGCTGAAATGTATCTACATCTTTGATCTTTTTATGGACGTTTGTTTCGTTTGATTTATTTGATATCGCGAAAATTATGATCGTCAAATCGTATTAATTCGCAGGTGCTTTAATTTTAGCCTCGTTTTCTTACAGGTTATGTATTATGTTATTTTTGTAAATAACTTTGAAGGGAGCTTTATAGGACGTCAAACGAATGTAGTTTTCAAGTATTAATCATCGTAGATAGTATCATCATCTTTATAAACCACCCCATTAAAAGCATTTTTTTTTGTTCCCTCTAGGGAGATTAGATTTCTAGAATAACAGGAGTCGATAAACCCCAGACAGTGCTTTAGTTACCGTGATCTATTGTGAAAAGGTGACCAATGCCACTATATTATAGAAGTATGGTTCTACAACCTTATCTGTTAATATCGTCCCATCTATATGATCTATGATGATTTCAAAAAGCAAGACATCTCAGAACGTAACCATTTCCTCTTGAACCGCCAGCTACCAACAAAGACCTCGTAAAGTGGTGCATGTCACACGTCCATTTGACCACCACTTTGACCACAAAAATAAACAGCAGCGAAATCGTGAGCGCGCATCGACCTCACATTTCAACAGATCATTGTCACGCAAACACAATACTTTAAAAAAATCCAGAAAAAAACCATTTTACAAAGCGAAAGAAGTATGTGGATACGATTATGTACTTTCGTATTCTGTAAACCATTGGGGACCCACTCACTTGGTATCCTCTCACAAAGAGAAGGATGTAGGCCTTAGTCTACGCTAGTATTCTGTGGGTGAGTGGACTTCACATGCCTTGGAGAACGTTTTTTTGTGAACTCTCGAGTATGCATGTTTCCCCTTGAGGTTTTCTTCATCGTTACAGAAATTGACATTTAATTTGATGTGTGCAACCGTATGTCGAGTTGCTGGTACAATGTCATTGCGTATATTAGGCGCAATTTCAAGTAGGACAATTCTTAAATTTGTGTTTCAATTTTGTCGTTTTGGTTGGTCGATCGGTTATTTAGGATAAGGCCTTAGAAAAGTCATTGGTGCGTGCTACTGAGATTGTCATCCGGACCTCTCGATTAAAGGATGGAATTCAACCACTGGGCTATCGTCGCTCTTTCTTATTTATTCGACAATATTTCTCCGACTTGTTTGCTTCGAAATTTTTTCCCAACTTTTTCCGCGTCGAATCGCTCCAATGTGCTTGATTGAAATAAATGGGCGAGTAAATTTGTTAGCACGTTGTGTTGGTGAATCATAAGTGTCGCTCACTGCGATGTTTTTATTGTTTTAACGATAAAGTTATTGAGTAAAGTTTTCGATAACTTTAAATATAGTGTACTGTAAACCAACCACGAATGTATCTGAGTTCTTGCATTTTACATTATTACAGCATAACAAACAAAGTATTCTCACTCATTATAATTACCATTAGTATTAGTAATTCCATGTCCGCAATAGCCAGACCACTTTCAGTTTCAACGCCTTATCCACACTAAGCTGTCAGCCGAGAGTTTTTGCCTCAAGTTAAACACATCAAGTTTGATGGATTGATGTTTGTTCAGGGGCATCAGGTCTACCTGCATCGCTTATTGATATTAAGACGTGCCACGTAATTATATATTGTTGGTCTGTGGTTTAGGGGTCATGGCACACTATACGGAAAATACAAAGACGTTAGACGTAAGTGTGAAGCATTATGACTTAGATATACAATGTCTAGGCTCAAGAGAGTAAGCAAAGTCTAGGCAAAAGTTGGAGGAAAACCAGGTGTGCTGATAACCTGAAGAAGACAACGGGAAACTAATGGATTCAAAGGGCCCAGGATCGAGCAGAAAGGCGACAATTAGGGGTGGCCATCCAGCAATAAATAACGAAGGGCAGAAAAGAAGGGTGAAGGATACTATACATGTGCTGGGTCATCTAGCGATAGTTCCTGAGTAGAAAATATGTGTACCTTCCTAATTTCATCCTCCATTCCCTCTGGTTACAATTGCAGCAGCTACTTTAATTTGAATTACTTTGTGCGTATACAAAATATATGTATGTCCGCTTAAAATTCGATTAGGAACGTATCTACATGATGTATGAATGCCAAAAGCACTATATTGCCTTCTATTTTTAAAACTAGTAGCATCTAGTACCCAGTGTATTGTCCCACTAATTCTGACAGATCAACTACCGGTCACTTGACCCGGTGCCGGAATGTGGTCCATTATGTCCACCGATGGCTGATTGATTGTAATGCGAGTTGATGATTTTATTGAGCACTCGAGTTTACTTGCGGCTTCGTACTCAACTAGAATCTAAGGAAAATTTAGACCACGTTCTTACGAATTCTTGCCACAGTTCTTTGGTTTTGACTTTACTTAGATTTGAAAATTCAAAATAGTTTTCTAAAGATGTTAATACTCTGTGAATGTTAATCAAAAATAAAGCAATTTTCATGATGATCTATCTAATGCGTTATTAATTTTTTAACTCTTCTAAAAATCTTTTACCTCTATTTGGGTTATTACACTGTGCGACTCCTGTGTAGTAAGCTGTATGATTTACGTATCTATGTGTAGTAGCGCCATTGCTAAAACTCAGACTGAGGGTACTGGGCTATCACCGCTATCTTCTTTATTATAAAGACCAAATCATCTCCTATCCATCCCATGATCCACAGTCCGATGCTGTCAGTCCGAAATCCGAAGGTATTCCGGCTCTACCACAAAAATAAAATCCTCATATTTACTATCTTCCTTACAATATAGATAAAGGCTTCTCCCATTCATCCTAATACCCAAAGTCCGGTGCTGTCAGTCCCAAGTCCGAAGTCCGAAGGCACTCCGGTCACGTTCTCAGTTTGGCATCCGTAATCGTGACGCAACCAATTAATTGATTTGCTGCTTGATTGATTGGTTGACGGATGACGGCTATTGTTTTTGGAGCGTGCTTAGACAAAAGATCTGCTGGTGTTCCAATTTTAAATTATTTTGTACATTTTAGGAGGTAAGGTAGGTAGTTAGATACGTTAAAGACAAGTGAGAATCCGCTGTGAAGCGTCTCGTGTTTAGGGGAAGATGGGATGGCTAGACGCTAGATGATCTGTGGCTTTGTCAGCGTGCATTTAGAACTTGGTCCAGATGGGGAATAAAAAGTATCCTATATGTTGATTCAGGTTATAAACTACATACCTACATACTAATTACATCCAAACCTGTTCAGTCGTTTTACCATGAAAAGGTAACACACACCCATCCACAAACTTTCACATAATTAGGAATAGGATTGTAAAAGACAACAAAACAACAGAAAATTCATTTGGAGGCCATCTTATTTATAACTCACTCACGTATGTATAGCCATCTCGTATAATCAATCAGATAGAATGGGTCTTCTATCTGATTCATGAATAAAAATATCCAAATATAAACACTAATACATTTGTTTTAGGACATTTATTTTGTCTTTTCCTTTCTTGATTTCTCGCTATAAAATTATCTTCATCATATATGTATATGAAATGAATCACTCAACGGATCCGAGCGAACGTAAAGTTCTTACATCAAAGGGAATCAGCTCGCAACCTGTGATGCATGCCATAAAACGCAGGATACTACAAAGATCAAATATCAAGGGGTTTGTGCAATCATGAGACGTTTCAATTATTAAAATTTTGTAGAGATTGAATAGTTTAATGGTCCCTTAATTTGTTAAAAATTAGGTGAACCCGGCCATGGTTCATAGCTCATTTTAATATCCCTAGAAAACATTGCTAGAAAACGTCTTCTCAAGACGCAATTCAGGGTAATTCTTGTACATATCTGACGTTTAGTTGGACCTTCAGGGTGATGAAAGGTACATGGAAATTATCTCACTGTTGAAAAACCCTTGACTGCTTTGATTGTAAACTGTTTTCAACAAGGTTTAGGAATAATTTTGATTGGCACCTGTACAGTAAAATGTTTTTGCACCTCTGTGTAATATACACTCTTTGTTTCGACCGCGCTCGTCTTATAAACTTGATATGATTCATAATTACAGGGTTGTTGCTATTCAGCCGTTAAATTTCTTTATAATTATAGATAAGTCATCAACCTGTTTAGCAGTCAGCTACCTAAGTATATCTCCTTACTTATTATACCTATAGTAAATTTATTTATCTGTATCAATATAATTAGGAATCTTCGGTATCTGACATATAAATATAATATACATCTATCATTTTTTCATAAGAAAGTCACGTAATCGTCATCGTTGATGGACTTCTTATAACAACCGTTATTGGACTCGAAGGGCCCAGGAACATTAAATTAACAAACATAAAGCGCTGAGAGTTTTTTTCTCGGCATTACATTTGAACTCTCCTTACCAATTAATTACTTAAAACTTCAAACTAAACGTTGTAATTTCAGAGCCAACAGCCCTGTGGCATCCATCACTCGCATCGCGCTCGGGGCGGGGGTTCGTTCCCACTTTGTGCAAACCGATCCGCACGGCGATACGTAAATTATGACGACTTTTACTTTTATAGACGCCGGGACTATAATTTTCGCCTGCGCAAGAACCATCTTCCACACCTTTGAAGGCTATTAAAATTGTCTTCGCTTTTCAACAGTGTATCGCATAGAAATTGTATAATTTATACTATTTAGTAATAATTTTTTACACGCTTTATATTGTTATGGGTGATACATCTAAGACTTAGTTATGACGTTCCAACGGCTTTTTAAATATACGAGCAGTTCGTTTAAAAAATTAATGTCAATAAATAATGTCGGACACGTTGCCATAATGATTTTTTAAACATCTGAGTAAAATAAAAATATTAAAAAATCACAAATTGTGTACGTTTGTAAATTTTAGGCAATTCATTCTTGAATAGAATAGATTATTTTAGCTTCGATTAAATGATAAGCAAATTTCAATATTCTATCAGCTATGCGTCAATCAATAGCTGAACAAATGGGCGGTGAACGAACGACAATGACCTTTAACCTCGTTGATTCAATCAATCGTTGATTGACAATCCCACGTAATTAGCCCGCGGGTGGAGTGAGTGACGGGAGCGAGTGATGTTAGTGTTATTATTATTGGAAGTTTTGGTAGTGGAAATTACTGGAAATATTACATGATAGGATTTTTTTCTTTTTTTGAATTATTAATTAATAATAGAAAAAAAAAACTATATTATATTTTTACAAACAAAGTCTGTAACCAATGTCGAGGTCATTTTTGCGTTCTAAATACAAATAATTTGATAGCTTGAAAAAAATTCTTTTAATCAGCCACTCTTTTTTGCGGTGTTTTAAAAATAAATAATTTGACAGCCCGAATTAACCCGATCTTAATTCGGCAGGAGTCGTGTGCACAATTTTTATTGGTCGGTAGAATGATGACTGCGCTGTCGGTTAATGCGATTGGTTCGTCAGTCAGTGAATGTTGTCTATTGGTCCAGCGTGTTTTTGGCTACTGTTCATTGGTCGAAAATACAAAATATCGCAACCACTATTCATCTGTGCTCACGGCTTGTGACGGTTGTTACACGCTAACTGACTCACACAAGCGAGTCCCGTTACATCACTGGCATCGGAATCTTATTTAATATTACTGCGGCGCATAATATCTGTCCGTCCGTCTGCGTTACTGTTGTGACGGTGGAAGAGTTCCTGACGGCTCGCGTAGGTGATGCGGTTAGGTTGCGGCGTGTGACGAGCGGAGCGGGAGCGGAAGCGGAAACGATTAGGGTGCCAATGGCTCAAAACGACGTATGTTCAGTCGCAGTTTGATCACCTAGAAAATAGTATTAAAATGAAGCTTGATTTCATTTCACTTCACTTTCAATAAAAATGCCGGTAACCGAAGGTGTCATTACACAATTTATAGTGTTTTGAATAATCATGTTTACAAACGTTTGGCACCAAGAAAATCAGGCAAACAAGCAGACGGGCCCCTAGAGGAGTCGCTAATGCGTTGGCGGTTTTGAAGGAGAGGTTTTTCTATGCCCTTTTTGAAGAATCCTATTACATAATTCGTACGTAATAAAAACGTACCGGAATTATTAATTCTGAATCCATCTTATTTTTCGCCTGTTAAAATTCAGTTAGAAAAAGCTTTTCACAAAGCAATATGTGAATGGATGATCCATTAATAAAAACTGAAGGGTTCTTTAATTCCCGCTACTCGTCACCACTCTGCCCTCAGCCCAAATGCAAGCGATATGACGTATCATCTCTGCGCTTGAGTTGATTAAGCGTCGACGTGTTCGCTGCAACGTTCTAGAAAACCGCGTCTAAAACTGTACCTGGGTAATAGAATCCTTGTATTCATAGGAATATGTTGGTGAAATGAAGATATGACTAGCTGACTCGCATTCTTCTCGGACTTTTTTGGGCCTTGACTCCATCAACTACTTCATTATATTTATTTTGGATTTGATTATTCTATCTATTAATGACAATCGCATTAAGATAAGAATTTAAGTTAGTTGCGCATACAAAGATTTTCGACTAGCCTAGAGTCAAAGGCGGCACCACATTCAGCTTTGATGTGGCCACACTGATAACTGTCATCTATGACGTTGTCAATGTAAATCTTTTGCAAGCTCATTGGCTTCAAAAATGTGTCAATAAATTTGTTTATATAATTTCGAAAAATGACGTTTTCAATGTAAATTTTTTGCAAGCTCATTGGCTCAAAAATATATTAAAAATTAGTTTAGTTATTTTCCAAAACTTTGCGAAGTACACAAAAGCCTCGACTCGTGTCCTTTGATTCTTTATGGTCTTCCAAGGGCTGCTGCACTTGAGCATAAAAATAATTTAAAAAAATCAAATTGACTTCAAGAAAGTATGAAATAAAATTTGTCACATACTTTAGGCTTACTATTTTTAGAGGTGAACCTGATTTTTTTAAGACGCTCAAAAATCTATTCATTTGCTACTTCTTAATTATAACAACTGTCTAAAATAAATAAATAAACGATTAAAAATTCTAATGTTGTATTCACAAAAGTGCCCCAATATAAAAAAAAAACCGTAAAAAACAAAAGCATACAATTTTCAATATTAAAAATAGGTCCTGTATATTGAGCGACCCACGTCAAACGTCATCGGAAACTTTCTCCGTCGAATTGATTGATTGACAACTTATCAATCAACGTCAATCAATTTGTCGATAGGAGTGACAAATGGAAAAAGTATTTTTATCACAAAGAATGATAAATAATTATCATGATGTATGTTATAAAAAAATAATAAATAATTTGAACACTATTTGCAAAAATTATTAAAAACGAAAAACTGTTTTGATGATACATAATATCATATATTTTGATACACCACAAAAATTATTAAAAACAAAAAACTATTTTAATGATATAACTTGTACATAATATATCTTGATACACCATTTTTTAAATAAAAAAAAATAGTATTTTAGTAGATAACAGTGCTGTGAGCATTTAAACACTATTGTCAAAGTATTCGTACTGTTAACGTCGGTCATAGTATGTCATATGTCGGTCTGTTTTTACATTTTCTCATACTAAGGTACACGTTAACTATGCTAATATATTATTATTACTTTGACGATAGTGTCTATGCGCATAACACAGGTACGTAGTAAAGAACAACTCGTAATAATAATGATCGAGATTGTTAAACTAATTAAATTACACAAGTCAAAAAATATTCTACTTTGTACAAAATTGATAACAGAATAAAATTTTCACACGCACTTTTAATACTCCATTTATTTCTATGTTTACCATCGGTCCTTC
Source organism: Erynnis tages (assembly GCA_905147235.1). NCBI lineage: Eukaryota > Metazoa > Arthropoda > Insecta > Lepidoptera > Hesperiidae > Erynnis > Erynnis tages. The sequence continues at coordinate 13,295,586 of LR990074.1, forward strand.
AATACATCGGCCCAATAAACGCAAATTCTATGGACATAAGTGACAAGCCCTGTCAGGGTGTATTTTATAGCGCCACACACCGAGCATTCACCAAACAGTGCCCGGCCGGGAATCGAACACGCACCCACCTACGACACTTATTTACAACGCGGCGAGAGCGATATATTCTGAATCAAATTGTCGAACGATCATCGTGTTGACTCCTACGCTATACAAATGTGTCTAGACACCTAATTTATAGAAATTGAACCCTATTTCTTTAGCGATAAGGCGATGGGGAACGCAAGGTTTTTGGTTGGGTCGTTGAATAATTTGCGACCTCTTAATGTCCATGCGAGCCTGGTACCTCAGGTGATGTAAAGATGGAAATTTATTTGATACTAGTAATGTGTTCATAGGTTCGCTTACAAGCTCAATAAGGTAAGCAAGTACTTTTTCACAGAGAAAAAGAAAAAAGTTTTTTTCTATAGTAGTAAATGAAAGGGTCGCTATTTGCTTAGCAATGGTATTAATATTGTAGGTTCGAAACGTCTAGTACCTTTAACATAAACTTATACAGTTTCGTATAGTAATCGTATCGAGCTGTCATTAGTATAGGAAGAGGTCAAGAACACAAGACAGACTGACATATACCATACTAATGACTGACGTTTACTTTACGAATATTTTGATGATAATATACTGCTTTTAATACCAAAAGGAACTCTCATGAAAACCATGACATGACCGAACCTTACTATCTCAAAAAAAGTTTACAGCTAAGCAACCTGTGAAAATCAGGAACACTTATAGAATTTTGATGAAAATAAAATGTTTCATCCTTATTTGTCCCAAAAACTAATCATACTTGAAATCTACTCAAATAGGTAGGTAGGTGCTGTTTGTTCGTAGACTAGAATACACGGAATGAAGCCACCGGTACTCGGATAAGCTCCCGTACGTCCGTGTACGTGCACAGAGTAGAAATGTACAGAGGAAATCACCTTTTTGCGTTTTACAAGAGTTATATCGAAGTTGGACTGTCAGAACTCTTTGATGCTGTATTTCTTGGCATGGCACTGTTTCATTATCATTAATGACAAACTGACGAACTTATTATAAAATTAAAAAATTGAAATATTTTTTAAAAAGTCGCTATTTTTCAACCCTTGCAAGTGTGTTCATCGATCCCACCGCACCCAGTCCTGGCGCCTCTAAGTTCAAACTCAACAGGTCGATACGTATAAATTCACCACTATATCGTAAGAAATTATTACAAAATCGAAAATGTCAAATTTCTACCACAAATATTTAATTTTGTAAGTACCACATTCAAAACAAAAATTTCCGTCTACCGACTTTTTACAACTTTACAACCTTAAGTTAAGAAAAAAAGTAAAAAAACCTAACACTTAGAAAAAAAGAATTCGTATAGTTGGTAAAATAGGTCGGTATGTATGGTAGAGTTTATGTACATAGCTGACGATATCATTTTCCGCCAAAATTCAAATCGCCACACTATCCTGACACCACATACTAAGAAAGATTTGAACTATAAAAAATTTCGCCCTGACATAAAAAAATCTTCGCCCTAACTAAATAAACATGGCAAGGGAAGCTACGAGTACGTTCGCCTCTACCCCTCTCGTACGCACCACAAGCTGATTACCTGTCCGTCATGTGTGCCGTACGTTGTAATAAGAAATCGCGTGTTTCTTCATATCTGATGCCCTCAATGATAAAATTAATTAACATCAACGATATCTAATAATTAGTTGCTCATCTCACGGATGGAATAATCTGGAAGTTATTATGTTTTCTCTCCTACATTAAATTTTACATGTACTAAATTCTTTCCAATCCAATCCCATTGACAATAATGTCAGTTTGACATAAGTCAAACTGTCTAAACCACAAAATTCAAATTTCAAATAGCTTCATTGATTACCAAAACTATTATGATAATTAAGTAGTGGTGTAGTCAGAATGAAACTATGATGATACGTTTATGACTCAATCGTAGTAGTGGTCTCGGCCCACTGTCTAGTAAGACCTAGATTATTTATTTCATCTTTATTATACCAAAAAGTAACATAATGATTGGTTGAACTTTAACCCAACCAGATTTTTGTACCTACATGACAAAAATTTGTTTATAATTATGTACATAGATATATTTGTATTGACTTTGACTTAAAATATATTTCGGCCCGCTATCCACTGCCAATCCCTGAAATATCTGGCAAAGAATTTTTAAACTTATTTAACAAGTTATAACACTCATTAACTTATTTACTATTAAATTATTCTACATTTGTATAGAGTTCAACGTTCTAGTTCCTCGTAAATAAACCCGCGCAATTTCCATCGCCTTGAAAATATTATTATTTGTAGTCCTACCCTGTCCTGCGATAACACATTTTAATCCATCCAAATGTCATCGTGACAGTACCTAATTGCAAACACCTTCAGAGCACATTAAAAACGATGCACACTATTTTAATTCATAATAACTTTGTATCCCGCGCGTCGTTTGGAGAACGACGTAACTGTTAAACGGCGTAACCTAAAACCGACCGTAGCATAACGCCTATAGAGCTAAAACTGTCCAGAAGTTCCACGGTTATATGTCGTTTTGGTTCGGACGTCCCGCATCTCGCCCGAGCGCATTATACCTCGAGTCACTCTCAATCACTCAAGCTGTCCGCCTGTCAGTCATAAGCAAGACGAACGGGGGGAGACGGTGCCCCCGTTCCCCCCGTTTCCCCACCCGACCCCCGGGGGGGTGGTCAGCTCTTGAAGACAATTTACCGTGAGCGGGGATGCGAATTTATTCGAAGGAACGCAACGTGTATGATTTCTGTACTGTAAGTAAGTCGCTGCTTTGTCTGGTACAAAACGTCTGTGACGGACGTATTGGGATTAGGGCTGTCACTCGTTTGTATGAACGAATATTGTTTGGCTAAATAATTGTTTTTTATGTGTAGCGAATTTATGATCGCTTTGTTTTGACTCAAAACGAAAGATTAGTTAAGTTAATTCACACGCAGTATTATAATTAGTTTTTTATAACGGTTAATATGGTTACATCCGTTTATAAAGTTTCAAGGTTGTTACAACACACTGTTCCAAAGCAGATTTATGTAGAGTAACAAATACCAAAATGTACACGATTACTGTTGAATACTACACCAATGCAAGGTTATTGAGCCACGTTGCTTCAAATTTATCTAGAGATGTATCTCTTGAGGACGAAAATAATGACATTTAAACTTTTACTTACTTATGCCTGTAGGTGCTTATTAGGTATTACTTAGTTGCTCCAAGTCAGCTAAACGAATACTCTGTGATTTCTTCACAAAGAAGCACCTATATTCATCGCACAGCAAAACCACGTACACTGCCCGAAACACACACACGCAAACCTCCAACACACCGAATGATTCCAAATTCCAAATTCGAACGCGACAAAAAACTAAACAAATATTAATCAGGGCTCCTTAGCGCAAAGCGAGTCAAAAACGCGACAACGCCGGCCGTCGGGCGAGTTAACATCATTATCGGTGGGGGGAGGGTCGGGAGGGGGGAGGGGGCGACACACGTCGCTCAGACGTCGCGCACAGACGGACGTCTTTGTCGACGGTCGGTTTATTTACTCTGGCTTTGTGAAGGATAGAGGTGGCGGTTCGTTATTTTGTTCAGATTTCTAACGTTTTTCTGGGCTTTGTAGTTCGTGAAAGGTCTGATGTGTTTGGTTGCCTAAACACCTACGTTTGGACGAGTTTGCGTTGTTTTTGCACGTTAACTTACTGTATATATGGCTATGCATACAAGAATAGAAAGAATTGGCAATTGTTTTCATTGCAAAAAAATCCCTTCTGGCGGTCTACATATTGCAGGGACTACTTCGGTTCCTCGGTCGATAAGTTACAAATCTATAAGAACTTTGACCCGTGCAGCTCATCTGTTGATCATCATCTCATGATGTTGCCCACATCAGCTCATAAATCAACCCAAGTACTCTCTGGTCGAGCTTCTATTGAGCACTAAGTTGATCACTTTCAATTCGTCAACAATGATGATATCGCCAATCAAAACAATCAAAAATCAACAATCTTACATTCACAATCGAGAGAGTCAAAGTGGCTTTCTAGAATGAAGACCAATCGAAAAATTTCTTCTGCAAGTCTATAATTGTTCTATTTCTATCACTCATCAATTGCAACTCAATCTATCGACACAAATCGATCGATCGATTTCGACAACATTCAGATTTCTTGGACCGATTTCTAGGTACTTCTACCCGTAGGTAGGTAGGTACCTACGTTGAGCTTTAATCTATAGTTTCCAAACCGTCCTATCTAAGTATTTAAGCCTTCGTTATTGGATATCAAAATTTACACATAATTATTTCAAAATCACATTCTTCTTCTTCTGCGCCAGCATTTATGACGCCCACCGTTGGTTATGTATGATTTATAATATTGATTTATGATTCACCAAAATCGCATTTTGCGCAAAAATTAACGATAATAACCCAATTGAATTGCATCACACCGTTCCCCTCTACGCGTGCGTCGCTCTACAAACAGTTGATTCAATCAAACTTGACAGCTCAAAGTCGATGTGGGTCGGACAATGCCTATCATCGATTTTTCCCCCGTGTGTTTGTGTTTAGAATAAGTCGTTCCTTCTGACGGCGAATAAAGCGAGGAGTTGATAATCAGAAGCGATGCGAATTACAACAACTTGAAAATATTGAATAATGTTTATATAGGTGATAGATACATGGTGGCTCACCATGATGAAGACGACGCTCAAAATGATGACCTGTTGTGTGACCTGATGTGCCGAAAAATGGACAAACAATTTCTCAGATTTATGCTAGGTATTTGTCTGAGCGACGGAATAAGTAATGATAAAATACGTAGAATATTGAAATCCATAGAGCAAGAGTAACCGACATAGACGAAGTTAATTAATTGCAGTGGCGATGGGGTGGCCACATCGCTCGAAGGACCGATAATCGGTGGGGAAGAAAGGGCATAGAGTGGCAACCATGTCGTGGCAAAAGGAGTAGGTACAGGCTGCCCTTCAACCAGGGGCCCGATTCTGTATGACCATTCACACTCGTATCGCGGCAATGTCGTGTCTTACCCGTGATAAAACGCCAAAAAAGTCTTAAAAGTCAAATGCCGTGACAATCTATTGTGTGCCTTGTAGAAAAGACATTAAGGTTCCTTGTCTTGCCGAGTTCATGAAATGACATACGGTTGGATGACACACGATATCGGCACGAAATCTGAATGGTCATACAGAATCAGCCCCCAGGTGGCTTGATGATTTGGTTGGAAAAGCGTAGGATTCAAAACGCCCAGGACCGGGTGGCGTCAATTAGGGAAGGGTCATGTCCAGCAGTGGACTACGAAAGGCTAAGAATAAAAAGATTATTAAATACTAAAGTTAGTTAAGAGAGCTAAATGTAAGAGACATTCCAAGGCCGTTTCAAGTCCCTGGGTAGGATATTCTGAGACAAATTTTTATTCGCGACACTACGAGTGATTGACAACTAGAGGTCAGAGAAGATTGGTCCGAGATGGAAGACACCCGTGGGGGGATTGTCTCTGTTATACAATTTGATGAAATATTATGTTAAGTTAATAAGGTGTCGGGTTCGAATCTATCTTAGCACTTATAAAATTTAGCTTTAGTATTTTTGTGGACTTAAATCTTGAAAATATTTGATAGATTGACTTGATTTTTGACAGCAAAGAATAGGGAATAATTTTTCAATATATTCTCCCTTATTCTATTCCTCTATTTCTTTGAAATAAAAACGAGCAGTGTTTTCATTTATAGACCTCGATTAGTTTCGGAGCTATCCCCTAATTGCGTTGTGGTTTCTTAATAAATATTATTCTTATAAGAATCCTACTAGATTTTAACATAAATACATGCTTAGTAGCTGAAGATTTATCGGTAAATCTGATAAGAATTCGTACAGATTAATAATTTTCCAAATTATTTTAGCTAATCCACTAAAATAAATCTTATTCCATACCAAACATCGTCCGATTTGTCCCAGTTAATTATGGAAACACAGATCCGTAAAAAAACAAGCCCGCTAAGGCGATATCATCAAAGAAAATCTGCATTACTGCACTCAATCATACCAGACGTTCAGAACGCTCGCCTATTTAATTGACGGCCACTCCATCAAAACAACCTTGGGAAACGCAGCTTTATAACCTATAACAATTAAACGACAATCGACCCTATTCAATTGACATAAGAGTGAATTAGACGCAAGCGGAAAATTGTTGAGGACGCCTGTTGCCACAAAGATAACTTTTAATTCGTCTATTCAATTTTCGACTCTATGTCACCGCAATAAGGTTGACAGTTTCTGCAAGTAAGCGAGGAGTACAGTTGAGCTGTCAACGTTAAACGTCACATGTCATAGACGAAGTGTCAAAGCAAAGACGCCTGTGTGTCTGTGTGCGAATACACTCGTCGTTGGCAAGAAAAATTGTTAAGGCGTGGTTATAGTTACAGCGGATGTTATTAGTGCAGTTATGTTGGTTTTTGTTTTTGTTGTAATTTTTATTTGAAAATAAGTGGAGGGGAATTATTTATCTTTTTTACGCTTTTAAAGATACGTAAACAGTGTGCAATTACAAGCTGGATCGAATGGTGAATACCCACTGTTTGACCCACTGGATGCGGTTATTTCTTTATCCGAATTAAGTACCTAGTCTCTTAAATTTTTGTCCCCATAGTTTAGTATTAAAAAAAGAAACAAATCCGAAAATTAAGACAATATTTTTCATCAGTATTTTAGTTATCCATACTCTGTCGAATTCAAACATGTAGGAACTCATCGTTACTTGAAATTTACCTTTTTTTAAATAAAATCTAATTTTCATTGATTAAAATTAAAAACTTGTTTACATACGAGTACATATAAAAAAAATCAAGTATAACTATTCCCTGATGTCTTTATCAAGTTAAAAAACCCCAATGAAATTGAACGCTACAACTATGACGTCATATTTGCAGCAACTGACAAAATAGTAAACGATGTTTGACAAATAGCACCATATGGCGCGACGGAGGCTTTTTATATCCCGTTAGTACCTCTTTGAGATTCTTACAGAGGCTTGCATGTTGTGAGGGTTTAAGTTATGACAAGATGTAAACATTGTAGATACATGTTTACACTTTATCGTAATTTAAATTGAAGATGGCGAAATGGCGAAATGAATGGAATGGTGAATGGCGAAACGAATGGCGAATGGCGACCACGTCTAGGCGAAAGGAGTACAGGCGACCTTCCAATCAGGTGGACTGATGACCCGAAGACGGTAGAATTTAAAGGCCCAAGGCTGGGTGGAGTGACGTCGTTTAGGGAAGGCCGATATTCAGATCAGAAGCAGGTTGAAGGAAGGAAATTACAATGATTGTGACAATACGTTTAAAAGGTCCCGGGCGTAGTTGCATCGAAAAGGGGAGGCATGTCTAGACTTCAAAAGTTTGAAAGGAAGCAAGGCACAAAGCATTGAAATACTTCTATGCAAGGTAATCACAAAATATACGAATCACTTTATAAACTTACGGAATCGACATCAAATATGTCCGCTGCAGTAAACATCAGACGGAATCCATACATCAATCAATAAGTCCCGCTAAACATTGAGATATTTCATTGAAGGGGTGGCCGCCCCCCGGGTGACGGATATATCCCGGCCTAGACGGCTGTCAATCATCCCAGACATTAAAAATAAGGAATTTTCTTAACCAAAAACCACTGAGAACTATTAACGACAACCTGGACTGACGACCATGACGTATATTGGATCCGCCTATAAGGCCTCTGACGAGGTTTGTCGACCATCTTTTATCGATAACAACCTAAGCCGACATTTTAAAGTGACCTCCGAAGCAGGGAAGCGCTAGCAAGTTTGCCAGTCGCTTGCGATCTGCTAACATACGCGCTTCTATAGCCTAAACTACAGTTTACAACAAACATTGGGAGCGATATATCAATCAATAAGTCCCGCTAAAGATTGAGATATTTCACTGAAGGGGAGGCAACCCCCGGGTGACGGATGCCCCGGCGTAGACACCCGTCAATCATCCCAGATATGATGGGAATTAATATTTCAGATGGAGAACGCTCTCAGCGTCTTGATGCTAGCTTTGGAAATTGTTTTGAATATTGGACGGTGTTCGATATTGGACGATATGTCGGAGTTAACGTGTAGAAGTTATAGAGTCTGTTGAAAGGGATTTTTGATGTTAGTAATATTGATGGAAGTAATATTTTGATGTTCGAAAGTTTGTGGGTAAATAAAGATAATTGATTGGATACATTTTCATAAAATTTTGTTAATAGATAGATATAGTACTTAATAGTATGTTTTTTAAAAGTATTTAAGTAGTAAAAGGGCATGCAAGCCACCTGATGTTCCATACCACCCTAGCTGAAACACAAGAAATGAAGAACACGCTGTCTTATGACAGGTTAAAAGGCTGGTAAGGTATTATTCCACCATACCACAGTACCACAACGTGCCATTTAGCATTGAGCCCGCCTTTTATACATGTCAGTAACCCATTAATGACCCACTACAGAGTCGGGTCTCTATAGAGTCCACCACGCTGGCCAACTGCGGGTTGGTGGACTTCACATACTTTTGAGAACGATTCTTTGTGAACTCTCAGGCATGCAGGTTTCCTCACGATGGTTTCCTTCACCGTGACAGCAAGCGATATTTAATTTTATAAAGCGCACATAACTTTTTTTTACAAAGTCATCGGTGCGTGCCACTGGAATTCAAATCCGGACCCCTCGATTCGAAGTCGAATTCTAAGCCACTGGGCTTTGCTATCAATTTATCATTTCAAAACCTAACACACTACTTATAAAAACTACCGAGTAAGATAAACACGGCAAGACGCGTCCATCAATCAGTCGTCAGTGCACAAACAGTGACAGGTCAAGGGTCCCCCACCCTCGGGGAGGGGGGTGATTGATATCGCATTGACGTGGGAAGACGTTGACGTATTCTGAAGGCTGACTTGGTGTAGGTTTTACGATGTATTGGAGACGACGTAGATGTAGCCATAGAGGGGATTGGCCGGATATTATGGTAATCGAAATCCTACTTATATACTGTATTATAAATGTGAATGTTTGTGAGTATGGATGTTTGTTACTCTTTCACGCAAAAACGGCTGAACAGATTTGGACGCAATTTGGTACACAGATAGATCGTAACTTGGATTAACATATAGGATACTTTTTATCCTTTTCTGCACCAAGTTCTAAAACCCACGCGGGCGCAGCCGCGGGCACCGTCTAGTAAACAATAATAATACTGGGTCTTGGGCTTCGAACAAGCGCTATAGGAATCGAAATTATTATCTTGGGCACCCATAAAAACTTTTAATGCTAAATACAAATGACTGCCATTTAAAAAGGAAGGGTCCTAGACCCCTATGGTGTGTTTTGTCGCTGAAATTCGGTCTATGTTATGCCGTTAAATTATCGCTAGTTATTATTATCGTAGGCAAACGGTTACCAAATGTGGTAGACTTGATTTAATATTTGGTTACACATTTAAAGATAAAAAAGTCCCTCAAAAATCCCTTAATTTCACGACATTTAAACGGTCTTGTGTACTTTGTTTCAGGTGTTTGAAATTTAAATAGACTACAATTTTATGTGAAAAACATTTATTCAAATAAAATATTATAACATTTCTTAAGGTCATATTCCCGTCGCCAATCAATCAAACCTTCGCTATGAGTGATTGATATAAAAACAAAACTATACATTTCAGTTAAAAGCCAACACTTGATATTTACGCCCACGGATCTTGACCACAGAATACAGAAAATACAGAAGTGAAACGTCATAGACAGCGCGCAAGCACAAAAGTATTATTAAAAAATCGTTAAGCGATCTGCAGCGATGACAGCTGCTGAAAGAAACAAAGTCGTTCCAAGAGACAGATATTTTCTTCTAGGAGAATGAATAGGTCATGTACGGGCTGTACAGTTTTATTTACTTTTAAAAGAGTGCTGGGAGTTTTTTCCCGCCCGCATTTTTCTCCCAGTCTACGTTTTGCCTGAGGGGCGATCAAAGCGGAAGAATGTAGAATGTATAATTTATCTGTATGACTTTCATTAAGTGTGCACAAATTGTACCTAATAATGAATAAAAGATTTTGAGTTTGAGTTTGTACGGCTACATTTCAAAAGTAATAGAGGCTGCTCATCGGGAAATCATTGGACAATGAATGGCGGGTGGAATGACATCGATTAGAGAATACTTTTGTTCAGCTATGAACTTGGAACAATGATCTGTTAGTTCTGATAATAATAGATAATAATATAGCTTTTCTGAACTCTCTGTTCTCTGAGTCCGAACCTTGCTTTTCGCTGACTGATTGTTATTGCGCATAGATTTATCGCATTTATATCTAAAATAGAAATATTGATAATTTTATAGTGCAATTGAATACGAATACTGAAGCTTGTTGGGTTGCAAAACAGACAGGTTTTGGCAACCTTTTTTTTTTAAATTAAAGGGTGTATATTTATGCTTTGATTCTATTTTCAGTACGTCTTTAGCCAATCAATCAAACCTTCGCTATGAGTGATTGATATAAAAACAAAACTATACATTTCAGTTAAAAGCCAACACTTGATATTTACGCCCACGGATCTTGACCACAGAATACAGAAAATACAGAAGTGAAACGTCATAGACAGCGCGCAAGCACAAAAGTATTATTAAAAAATCGTTAAGCGATCTGCAGCGATGACAGCTGCTGAAAGAAACAAAGTCGTTCCAAGAGACAGATATTTTCTTCTAGGAGAATGAATAGGTCATGTACGGGCTGTACAGTTTTATTTACTTTTAAAAGAGTGCTGGGAGTTTTTTCCCGCCCGCATTTTTCTCCCAGTCTACGTTTTGCCTGAGGGGCGATCAAAGCGGAAGAATGTAGAATGTATAATTTATCTGTATGACTTTCATTAAGTGTGCACAAATTGTACCTAATAATGAATAAAAGATTTTGAGTTTGAGTTTGTACGGGTACATTTCAAAAGTAATAGAGGCTGCTCATCGGGAAATCATTGGACAATGAATGGCGGGTGGAATGACATCGATTAGAGAATACTTTTGTTCAGCTATGAACTTGGAACAATGATCTGTTAGTTCTGATAATAATAGATAATAATATAGCTTTTCTGAACTCTCTGTTCTCTGAGTCCGAACCTTGCTTTTCGCTGACTGATTGTTATTGCGCATAGATTTATCGCATTTATATCTAAAATAGAAATATTGATAATTTTATAGTGCAATTGAATACGAATACTGAAGCTTGTTGGGTTGCAAAACAGACAGGTTTTGGCAACCTTTTTTTTTTAAATTAAAGGGTGTATATTTATGCTTTGATTCTATTTTCAGTACGTCTTTAGCTCTTTCTGATTTTATTTATTGACTATATTTACTGAATTTGAAATAAAATAGTGATGTGACATAATATTAAATCAATCAGTCATCATTATCAGTCAGTGTTACATAGTCACAACTCAGTCTGAAGTTTTAACTAAATAGTAAAAGTCAGTCGAATTATTCGCGTACCATATCGCTATTAAATGAAAGTCTTTTGCGTGTTATAAAAATAGTCCCTAGACTCCGTCTTTAAAAATATGATACACCAGGTAATGTACCCTGATACGAGCCCTGTGACGGCACAATAAACATATTTTACCCAGGGCCATCAAAATACGAAGATTAAAAAATTTCGAATAACGGCCCCTCAATTATTATTTTCGGTAATTAAGTAACAAGTCAAGTGGTGACCGTATTGCGGACAAGTCATACAATTAGTCATGCAATTAAAAACGTATGCTACATGTCAATTAATGCTAAAATGTGTCAATCAGTGTCGGTATGGAGCGATTGTACCGCGTGTATTTTATTAATCAATCATGATTGCGTGATGGCCCGATTACTGGGACGCCGGTCTCTCGCTCAGGTGGTCAGGGTTCGAATCGAGCTTTTTAGTTGAAAGAAAGACAATATCTTGGGTTTTTTTTATTATATTTTTTTTTATTTTTGGAAAACATTTAATTCGTAAGTGCACCATTTTTATGTTTAATTTACTCACAAAAATAAGACTGATTACTTCAGAATTTATCTCTTCGATTTATACGTTATTTATTATTATTTACTATTGCATACAAGAGTCTACAAATAATTACTACTGTATTATATTTTGGGTTTGTGTTGGTGCATTGCCATCTTTGAAGGCTAAGTCAAATCTCTAGTAAGTTTGATTTGTAGTGGTGTAACTTTGTCTTTTTCGTAATTTTTGTCTTCAATCATTCGCCCACTCTTCCAAAAACCGTGTCTTGATCGATGATTTACGATTTTTTATTCTGTTACCTCCCACAATTGGGCTTACCTGTAAAGAAGGAAAAACAAAATTAGTATCATGAAGGTCTTAACACCATTAAACACTTGACACAAATTGCAATTAACAAATTATTTGAACCATAGATTCACGAGATTTGTCCCATCCCTATCGATGACGCAATCAGGTGTGACAAACATTTTTATTCGAGGTACCGACCGACATAGAATCCGACCTCATTTACAAAACTAAAAAATCGTATCGAGGAAATGCGATTACACTAACGTTTCGTTTCGTTGCTGAATCGAAACGAGAAAATCCCGTGCACAACCGCCTCGCACGAATCCGATAAAAAAATATCCCTTATTCCGAACGCCGAGTTATAGTCACTTGCCCGTTATTGCCCTAACAAAATGGCCTATCGCCTATCTCACTCGCACTCGCCCAAAGCCCCTAGAACAATGCGAGAGTGCTAAAATTTTATTCGAAGCACACGTGGGCCACCGCGAGGCCTGCATTATGCAGACTTACGTTAACTAAAAAGAAAGATAAGTGCATATTTATACCATCCGAACGCGATATTTCGCCGCGACCGTCACTGTAAAGTGTTCGATTACGATTTAATGTCGCGACGGTTCGAAATTTAAAATCTCGAACGGTTGCCAGCGGTGCGGCGGAACTTAACTTCATTGTAATAAGAGTGAAGTTCGTCCGCTTATAAAGTGTTCATATGTCGCTTGGGAGTCGCAACGGTCTGCGACCAGGTCGTTCCGCTGCAGCCTAGAAGTCGCCGGAATGATGGCGCTACTGCCATATTCTTTTTTTAAATAAGCGCCCCTATAACAAGATATTTTTACTGCGTTCGGTATCATTACGCTACATGATGTAAGAATATAGTTTCTTCCAATATCTCTATTATTACATTCGTATACAAGTTATAGCACTAATGTACTCTATAGCTTTTCTTTCTTATTTTGCGACGCTATTGTAAAATTGGAACTGGTTACTGTTCAGTTTATTTTAGGCTTATCAAATATTATTACCTATTTTACATAAAGCAAAGGAGTAGCATTTATCTTGCATCGTTGCTTCTTATTATTGCAATGCGGCTTGTCATTTAATTATTGTGTCGCAATACAAGACTCCATCTTCCATAACGACAGCTCAAGAACCCATGACCTCCGTGAAACTTACATTAAGTTGTATCTCACCGTTGCATGTCACGAATAACAATATTTATCACGACCGTTTACTCGTTGAAAATATGAACATATCCCCAGAAGCTTATCATAAAAAATAAATAAAGACATCCACGGATTGTACAACAAATCAGCGAAACGAAAAAGGTATTAAAATAATAAATTAATTTATTACGTGACAAGTTATCGTCATAAATCGAGACATTAATTACGTGAAGATTTCGCCTGACTCATCCAATGGTTTACGACACCTGCCCAAAGAAGGCTGTTGAGGCGGTATTCGGATGAAGTCAGAGGCTGTTATTTAAGGGATTTCCTAGCGGTTCTCGCAATAATTTTGAACGATTGACATTCTTAAAGACAAATTTGGTGTCGCACAAATCACGGCTTGGTGTTGAGTGCAAACTTTTGTTTTGATGAGTCGACCGCCGTAGCGGGATTTACCGTTAGATTTTGTACGTATATATAAAACGATAATATTTTGTAAGTAACGAGATAGCGGGAAACCGTTGGATTCAAAGGCAACAGGCGGAGTGCCGTCGATTAGGGGAGGCCCATGTCCAGCAGTACAAAGTACTGAAAAAAAAGAAGGAGTTTGTAAGTTTGTGACTTATTATTTGGAATAATCAAAATAGTTCATATAGTTAGATAAAAATCACAAGATATTTATTTGATCTTTTACTTATCATTATCAAATTGGTATAAATAGAAGAAAACATTTTGAAGGTGCACTTTACGAGATGAAATATTTTTTTTAATATTTTTTATTAATATCTTAAACGTATACAGACGAAGCCACGGCCCAAGCTTGATGTATAGTTACATTATAAAGCTTAAAGTGGTAGCATGACCTTTGTCTTACCACCATAAACGCTTCAACATGACTGGTCAGCGCTACCTACAACTAATAAAACTGTGTATGGAAACTTTATGGGTTTATTAAAGTTTATTTTGATTAGCTTTCTAAATTAGTCATGTTTATTAGGTAAAAAAATGTTTCAAATCTCTGTCATTTCTTAATTAGTTACGAAACGTAGACAAAAAATATTTGGTTTTAAAACTTTGTTATTAAGCTCTTGTAAATTTAGTAGACCGTTATGTCAACTTCATTCTCCATGGATTTTATTCATCAGTTCATTCGTTGGTAGTGGAACATTCACCTGAATACCTACAATATCTTTTATTGTCGTACAAAATCAGTCAAATTCTGTGTCCCAAAAATAGGTCACAAAACACGTAAAACGCGAACTCTTGCGCAACCGTTGCGACTTCCAGAATGAGGAATTCTTTAATGATCATCACTTCGACACTATCAATCAAACTCGTACAGCCGAATCTCGATCTTATTCCCTCGTGTTTAAGTCTACTTTAGGGCTGGACGTGTGATGGATAGTTCTGTTACATTAAAGCTTGCTGTTCATCGGTCGGCAATTCCTCAGCGTTTATCGCCCATTACTCTCTGATTAAAACTGCTTTATAAATCGTCAGATACAAAAATATAATAAGGCGCGGGCGTCACTGAGCAAGATAAGCGACGAACGTTTCAGTGGAAGTTGTTAACGTGATTTCGGGGTGAACCAAGAACGTAAAAACCCACTCTAGAAGCACGTAAAGCTTGCCTTCTATTTTATATCAATTGGTATACCTAATCACTTCGCTGTCCCGTGAGTCACATGTGATACATGCCCATTGATTAATTTATTATTGTGTCTATTTATTGGACAGGCAAAGTGTAACATATAACGTACGATTTTAAAAAAACGTTACAGCCCTTTCTTTGTGATTAAGATAAAAGAAGAGACATTAACTGCCAGTTTATTAATTTTATTAATATTTCTTGATATCCATTAGTTAAGCGTGACATGGATAACGAATACAATCGAATATTCCATACAGATGGGCTAAAGATTTACTCGACTGCGACAAGCTGCCTTCATCAAAGATATATTAATATAGAGCTTTCATTAACCGATCATCGCAGGCTACTAGCTCGTCGCCTGCAGCTCTCAGTGCAACAGATACCCAAACCCGAGCTAGAGCTGTCGACGGGATGTCGCTGTATTTATTGTTCGCCTTCCGCCCACCGAAATACTCGTAAAATATTAAGAACAACGCATTATTTTTCTTGTTTTATGACAGCGTCATCTTTATGGACGTTAATAATTGACGTCGCCCACGTTGTAAGAATAGACGTTATGGGTGGAATCTGTCCGTCAGTCAGATATAGGCTAATTGGAACGGCTGAGGACAATAAATCCTGTAATTTATCATTGTTGTCTCAAATTATAAGATTGAAAATGCTGACATTATTTTTCATGTTGGTTTGTTTAACAAAGCAAAATTGGAAATAATAATTGTAGCGAAAAAAAGTTACGAAACGATCTCATGCCATGGAGCGAAACCCCGTGTTTCATTTTTTGTAACTGAAAGTTTAAAGTGTATGTAACGTGCCTTATTTAATATTTAGAGCCCTCAGTCCTTTTTACATGATATGTAGATAATAATGTTTCAAACCCATCGCTTAAACTTGTTGAGGTAACACAAAATAAAACAATTCTCAATATAAATAAAAATAAATATAGATTGATCGAAGTGATTTGTAAAAATTCTATACCTATATTTAAGCAAATGATCATTTTGTCTTTATCTTTGAATTGTGTTAGGTAGGTAATAATGCTCGTCACCCATAGTCTACATTTTTTGAGGTCACCCAAAAGTTTTAGGACTAAGAAAAAATACATTGACTTTCGTAATTCGTGAACTATCACAAATTCCAACACAAGTCACGCGATGTTTATTGATCCAATTCTGACCGTCGCGTCAATCTCCCAGCGCGTGAGCACGACGGAATCAAGCGAACACAAGCGAGTGATTCGTCATCGGTGTGACAGGTTTACAGCGTCGTACCGGCCGCGAATACATTAGACCACATAGCCAAGAAACATAGAGTACAGTGCCGTCAGCATGAACGCCATTGTCAACGTATTCGTACGATATACGTCGATCATAATCCTACTACTACTGTTACTACATAATTACATATTATAAATGCGATTGTTTGTGAGTATGGATGGATGTTTGTTACTGTCTCACGCAAAAACGGCTGAACAGATTTGCAGGAAATTTTGATAGATCACAAATAGATCATAACCTGGATTCCCTGAAAATTTTGAATTTGAGCTCCTCGTTTTTTTCGCTTAAAAATCATTTCTAAAACAATAACTTCTATATTTTCTATGATCTGTGGTCGCGTGTCAATAAAGCGTCGCGTGGGCGATGCAAACGGAACAGAAGCGAGTGATTCGTCATCGGTGCGACAGGTTAACGAGCGTCGTAACGGCGAGACCGCGTAGCGGACGGTTTATCGCGTCGTTACGTTTTTATAGTTACACGACGTTCGGGGAAATTCTTGTGCTCATGTCAAGAATTAGGAATCAATTTTATTTAGAGCAGTTCGTCTCTAAGCTGGTCAGGCGGGGTATTGAGACGTACCTGTGTTACATTTTTAAGTATTTTTTAATCGCAGCTATTTACAATTTTAAAATAATTGATTTTTTTAAACTTATGACAATTTGGTAATAAAGTAAAATTAAGACAATTATTAGTGTATTTTATTACACGGTAGAACCACTGTACCCTTTCGCTTTTTTTCAGTCTTCTGCTTATAAAGTAGGTCGGCTCACGTACTACTGAACGAAGGTGTTCGGTTCATACATCTACAATCTAGCAAAAGAAATTGAAATAAACAACTTTAAAAATGTGTTTGGTTTTATTCAGAGACAGTTAACGATCTCTTTAGCTGTTAGTATAGTTCCTTTAACCAGTACCATATGAGCTTTTATCTACGTTAATACTAATACTCGTATTTGCACAAAAGATACTCGTGAGTTTATTAGGGCAAATGATTATGGAAAAGTAGAAACACGTCAGCTTTTATTCATTAGATATACCCCAAAACGTTAATAACTATCAAAACCTATAAACGAGCCTTACATCTCAATGTAAGGTAATCAAAACCTATAAACGAGCCTTACATCTCAATGTAAGGTAGTTAACCAATAACAAAGTTCGAGTAACAAAGTGTTTACCAGTAACAATAACAATCGCCAAAGTGTTTATGCCTGACCGATCGCCCGCCGACTGACCGCACACTGCACTTCTTCATGCAATTGCATGTTGTTGATTGATAGGGAAATCAGACTAAGTTAGAATTTGCTAACTGAACTTGACCAAATAGAATAACTGTGGTGTATCTTATAGATGCGTTACGCGCCTGCATTGCAAATCAGTAATAAACCGGCTTTGTTAGCAAACGCACGTTGTTTTTATTTAACCTTCCGAATACAGAATAAATAAAACATAAAACCATCATAGGTAAAGCAATTTTGTTTTGTTTTAATTTAAAACAAAACATCATTGCTTATGATGGTTTTAGGAGTTTGTAGTAACCCCCAGGTTTTATCCTATCCTTCTGATTTAAACCCTAACTGCGACACACATACATCAGCGTATCAGCGACTGTGCTACGTCTTTCAGCAGCTCAGCGCCAATCTAAACCGAACTGATTAAACGGCAACTGACAGGATCGATACTAGATTTTACAAGGGATTATTGGGATAGAAAGACTTAGAATATAGTGTTTCAACGTGAAGGCCTTTTCCTTAACATATACCTACCTCCTTAGGATAACGTATTTAGTTTACCTACGGGTAGATGCATTGGCTCTTTTAATCGATTTCAAAAAAGGAGTGAGTATGTTCTCATGACAGCTCATGACATGCAGCGGTGATAGTCCAGTGGCTTAGAATTCGACCTCGAATAGAGGGGTCCGGGTTCGAATCCCAGTGGCACGCACCAATGACTTTGTAATAAAAGTTATGTGCGATTTATAAAATTAAATATCACCTGCTGTTACGGTGAAGGAAAACATTGTGAGGAAATCTGCATGCCTGGGAGTTCATAAAAAAAATGTTCTCAAAGGCATGTGAAGTCCACCAACCCGCAGTAGTGGTGCGTGGTGGACTAAGGCCTACATCCCTCTCATTGTGAGAGGAGACCCTACCCTGTAGTGGGTCATTAATGGGTACTGACAATGTTCTCATGTGTATCATTTCGCCTTCGGGCTAATTGCAAAATGGTCCCGGAGATGAATAAATTTCGTGACACTTTAAACGGCTATATTTCGTTGAAACTTTGTAGATTTATCGAGGACCGATGCAAATACACTAATTTGATAAAATTATTCCATTTTTCGATTTGTAAAATAAGATTTTTTGTTGATACCCAGACACTTATATTAGCAGCAACTCAGGCAACCAACTTACACGCATTTTCTTTCAACCTTATAAAATTCAGTACCAGGGCTACCAGGGAGCTATTGATATTGATATTGATTGACAGAGATAACTTAACATAACTGAAAAATTGGGACCAATAAACGAACACTCAAATCAGAACTTTCGACCACTGGACCAATCCACACTGATCCATCCCCTCATTTATCATCTCCGTCTATTTATCACGCGACAGAGACGTTCTGGAGTGCATTTAGCATCGATCAGGCAGCTGTCACCTGACGCCATAAATCAGCGATCTCCAGAACCTGGCGCTGGCCCAATCACTCGTCATTAGTATAGAGTACAGTGTCTGGAAGTATGGATTCATCTCATATGCTCCTTGAATGCAGATGGCACATAAGGACTTTGACGATGAATAAGTGGGACAAGTAGTAGACGGGCCTTAGTGACAACTACTAATGGACGTTTTTGCGCACTCACGTATTGACGCAAATGTTCAATCATATTAATCTGTCACGTCATCAATATTATCATTGTCTTAATTTATAACTGTAGATCATTTTTGATTAAAGAAAATGCGTGTTAGTTTACAAGAATAATGATTTTTCTGACGTCTGCGTTATCAACATTATTTATTCAGTTTAGGTCTTAGGATTGATTTGCTGAGGTAATTTAGACTTCCGTTCAGGTTCTCGTATCTTCTGACAAATGTAGCCACCTGTCTTTTCATTACTTTTCTTTGTTTCTTTTTTCTTTTTTTCTTGTTAAGTCGGTTATAGGAAATCATGGCTTCGTATCGGAATTCTAGAAAACCTAATTTGGGGTAAAATGTAGACTATTTAATTTCATTCAATAGATTCTCACCCTAACAATCTTCACTATAAAGATGTTTCATACCAAGTTGTATCTTAACAGATTGGCGTCATAGCCCCTCGTTAGCGTTCATAAAAAATCTTGTTTAGCAGAAAAACACGATTCGATAACGACATTCGATACTTGCTCAAACTTTCTTCACACCATATGCTACTTTATTCATAGCTCAGCGTGTTCTGTGTGTAATTCAGTACTTTGATTGATTTGCTAACTTCCATTTCGACGCGTCTTTCATTCCTGGTAAAAGTTTTACATTATAGTCCTTGTAAATTCCCTACTTCATCAATTGTTCCACTTACAAGATGAACATTATTGCCTTTAAAAAATCCTCGTCAAACGCAAATTCGGGACCGTAATTCAAAAGATTCTTCCCGAACAGTCTAGACATCATGTTCTGATCGTTCACCACGTTTCTAGTGGACAAGTCGACATTACCACCCTCTGTTAAGTCTGGTAAGTGCCTTGATTGACTCGCCAATTAACGCGTTGTCCTGAGAAGAATCTGATTCAGGTTAGCTCCGAAGCATTAGGCAATCTGCTCTTTGAAGGTAATTTGGTGTTTTAAATTTTCCACTTTCTTTGCTACGTTGATTTGGACTTTGGTGGTTTGTAGGTGCTGTTTTGGTGCTATTATTTGAGATTTTTTATTACCAGAGAAGGATTAATTTTATTTCAGTCTGATCCGATTTTTTAAATTGGTATCTTTCTACCAATCCTACTATACCTTCAACATTGAAATTGGGTTGATAGGATTTGAAAGAGTTTGGTAAGTTTTGATTTGCTTACGAATTTCAATTTTGTTTGTTTTGTTTAATAGCAGGATTTTATTCAAACACGTTCAAAAAGTTCTAAAGTTCCACCACACTCGAATTGGTAGTTTCTGGATGACAATTCCTGTTCCAATTTACGTTCAGGAACATAATTTCACATTACGAAATGTTTACATTTCTTGACATCCTGAAAGGCTGAAATCCAGAAGACTGAAAGACGTTGCAACCTGGAGTGCAGTACTGTCAGGCTGGGACATGATACACAAAGGAGCTCGCTAAACGCTAGCCAGAACAAACGCACAGACAGACTGACACTGTTTGTTACTAATGTTGACGTTGGAACGATGTTCAAGAAACGTTCACTGTTCTCAGTAGTACATAGTGCCCAGTAGTACTCCCTTTTACCTATGATCGAACTAGCTGACCCGGTTGGCTTCCTTTGCCAAATAAGAGAAATAATGGAAAATATTAAGTTATTTGTGAATTTAATTTGTTAATTTTATCTCCTTAATATTTGCATACATAAAATGCAAGATAGAGCAAATATAGATTGATCTTAATAATTTGTAACAACTCTATAATACCATATTTGTGCAAATAAACGTTTTGTCTTTGTCTTTGCTTCTTCCTGTTTGTGATTGAATGTAAAAAAAAATCATATAAATGATAGCGCTGAATTTCGAACCTTGGACCGCAGAAGGTTTAACAAAGTTTAGTTACCGTCTGTTTGGAGTACATCGACGCACTACAGAGCCGGTTGACGTAGGTCAGTTACTTGCCAGCGATCGCTGGTTGAGTGAGTGCTAATGTTTGTATGGAAGGCATTAGTTTGTTGTATACATCTATTGGATTTGATTTAGAGGCTCATGTTTATTTATTGATACTTTAAGTCAGTAAACCTCTAATGACGCTCTACAGAGTCGGGTCTCCTATCACAATGAGAGGGACGCAGGCCTTAGTCCACCACACTGGCCTAATGCGGGTTGGTATAGTCTAGTTATATAGTCTAGTCATCTTCAAATCTTTCATCTATCTATAAATTGTCTGACAGATTATGCAGCCCGTCCTCTGTGATATAAAGATTCATATCACACTTGTCTAAATCAGTCCACTGGATTGAAGTGGAGAGCACTAAAGGCTGCTATTTCTGTCGCGTGACTGACGCGCTCCACATTTAATGTACGACCCGGGCCTTATATTAGTGTGGAATAAGGCCGATTACTGAGTAGACAGCGATGTAGGTGAATATTTTCTTATGATTGCAGTGGTCTATATCCTAAATACATAAGTAGGTACTACTATAGTAAATAAGCTTGGGAGCGTGATGGTAAGTGGCCGTCAAATAGAAATGAAATTTTTATGTTATTTCACTAGTTAAGGTTGGAAGTTAAAAGGAACAAATAGGTACTACATCTAATAAATAAGTCTGAGAGCATGAACTATCATGCTGAAAACTTCATTTCTATAATTATGACAACTTACTAAAGTTGTCAAATAGAAATGAAATTTTCATCTTACCTACTTCATATTTTGAGGTTGAAAGCCTACGTAAAGTACCAATGATGGTAGGCACGTCAAATAAAAATGAATTTTCCATCATGTTTCACTTTTTGAGGTTAGAAGTCGTCCTGGACAAGTGCCGTCCTCGACAACTGAGATGTGATCTCAAATTTGATTTGTCAGCGTCCCTACTGGAATACTACGAATTGCTCACAATAGATATTTACCTAGGTACCTCGCAAAAAGCAATTACTAAATTACTATTTACTATATTATAATAAAACCGCCGACAAAAAATATTATAATTCCGTTCATTTTAGTTAGGTACAGAAATATTAATCAATACTTAACTACTTACTTAACGACGACGGGACTAAATCACGGTTCAGTGTGCGCGCCGCCTTAAATTCCTGTTCTAAGAGGATTCTGATTGGTCGTTAAATCCTCGACTATAACGTATAATGTTTGTGACTGAGATACAGTCAGCTTCATGAGGAAGTCAGATATCGAACGAGCGTTTAAGATGGCTACTATGGAACTAAGATTTTTTTATATCATATTTTAATTATAATTATTAAATTCTGGTCTTTTTTTCGTATGAACTGCAACTACCTGCGCATTTTCATCATCAATCCGGGTTGACTTGTAGAGAATCCCTTTATAAGTGAACCCTATGTACCGTTTATTTTTAAGGTGCATTTTAAATTTTAAATAAATAAAATGGCCGCATCATAAATAAAGTCAACCATACCTCTCTAAACGAAACACGAGATATGAAGAACTTTCTGTTATACGACGGGTTAATAAAGTGGTGCTTGTGTAGGGTGAGCTACCAATTACAAATAAAAATATGTGAAACTAGCTGTCCCGGCACACTTCTTTCTGTCGAATATGGGAAAATTAAATTGTTGTTATAACCTTGGAATCATATGAACATTTCAAAACCAAAATTGGCCTAATCGGTTCAGTGGTTCTCGAATTTTAGCGAAATTAACGAACAGCGATTCACTTTTCTATATATTGATTAATTAATAAGGACAATTTTTTTTTAGATTTTTGCATATAAATATTATTATTTTAAAATCTTAAGATTTATACGATGCTAACTGTACCACTTCCCGATGCGTTATAAGGTAAATAGTCGTTAAATAGTCGTAAAATTCTATCAGTAGATACTTACTGTTCATTAACAAGATTTAGGGAAACATTTCATTTTGAGGTAAATAAAATAGAAAATATATAAAGAGCTTAGGAAGAGCAATGGATATGCATGAGTTACTTCATTAAATGAATATTGTAAAATCAAAACTCCTTTTTTAAAGGAGAGCGAATTGCTTTTTGCCTCAATTAATAAGGCAATTATATGTATAAAATAAGTAAAGATTAATATAAAATAAGGTAAGTAGGTAAGGTAAGGTAATTTTGAATTTAAGCAGCGATATCTTAATGACTTGCTATTTTTAACAATGCTATATTTGTGATATCTTTCTACCTTATAAATGCCGATATTCATGCCCCATTTTTTTATCAAGAAAATGCTAATGGTAGGTCTATTTGTAATACTCATAAACCCACCTTTTCATTCATAGACGCAACCAGATAACGCGCATCCACAACACTTAACACAAATAAACCACCTCCACACAGGCCCACAAAACGAAACAACCTAACGTTAACAAAGGCCCATCGGCTGCCAACTCGACGCTTCAGTCCAGTCTTAATTAGAAAAATAGTAAAACCAAAGATCATTAAGTCGACATGCTACCCACCTGACTTGGCCACACAGGTAGCTGAATTTAGAACATGAAAAGTCAATTAGTAGAAGCGCCATCTTTTAATTGCGCGCGACAGTTGGCGCGAATGGAACTGGAATCGGTCGTGGGTGTCCTTCTGTAGATAATTACGCGTTGAATTAAGGAGGGTTTAAACAATGGTTAAAGCGCATGTGTCGTATACAGCAAGTAGGTTCTAATTTAAAACCCGTCAATGATAGCACTGTTGGTGGTTATGTTGATTACTATCTGACCCGACACACTTCAATACGCGGCACACGGCAAAATAGAAATTTCTGGTACATATTTTCATCGCATTATACTAGTATTTTTCGTTCATTATTGTTTTAAACTTATTTTTAAAATTATTTTTAACTTATTAGTTCGATGGTCTTCAAAACTGTGGTTGTTAGTTTTTTTTAATTATATTTATTTATATTTTATATTGTCTTCGTAAGCACGCCAGGTAATCTTTTTAATTTTAAATAAAAACAGTTACAGCTATTGATTGTGATCTTAACGTGTAATAACCTTCAAATCAGGATTTATATTTTTCTAAAAAGCAGTCGATGCACACAGTGGGTTGATGCTAATGTAAAGACATCAATATTAAGACAAAAACAATAATCTTCCACTAAGTACCAGTCGTAATAATGAACATAAATGAATAAACTAACTAACTACAAATAATCCATCTTGAAATCCATCACATAAATATATGACAAAACTAATTAACAACGTGCGCCAATGTTTAATCCATGTAAAGTTTTTGCATGACATTTGCGTGCGGCGTGTTCAAAGCCTCAAAGCCTCAAAAGACTCAATGACAAATAACGTCCGGGACTCAAATATAAATAATTACCATCGATTCCATTAATATATTGACACCTGGTTTTGTTTAATGGCCCAAGACGTGGCAGATATCAAGTGAGCATTTATCTTAATTTTTTAAACGACGATAATAAATACGTACTCATTATATCTTATACAGTGTGTTTGGCTTCGAACTAGCGATAATTTAAGTGTATAAATGCAACCAAATTTCATCGGCAGAACACCTTCCCATATCGGGATCTAGCCCCCCTCCTTTTGAAATAGCAGCCATTTGGATTTTGAATAAAAACATTATGTGGATCTACAAGATAACTTCGATTTCTCTGGACCTGATTATATTCTAGAGATGAAAATGTTACTAGACGGTTAATATTACCTATGTATCGGGAAAAAAGAAAATTATGGTAATTTTCAAACATAAAATATCGTAAAAATTTTTTGAAGTGATAACTTCTTACGGGAGTTTAAACCGCTTCGTAACGTAACGCGTTACGGCGCCACTCTGTCTGGTAACTATGAAAACTGTGTGTATTATTATAGAAAAAATGGATTTGTAGCATTAAATGCGTTTCTTTCCTTACAGAGAAACTCAATTGAGTTTTAATTGAACTGTCGTCCAAATCACCAAGAAAACACATCTTATAAGTTTCACTTCTGCCGGCACTCCCGGAGTGCAACCCGTTTTTTTATAATTTATTTCATAATAATTCGTTTTGATTACAATCAAAAATTAAGCATGCTTTAGTTAGACCGGAAATTTTCGTCATCTTCGTCGTTCTGAAACTGCGTTTCAATCTACTAACAGTACCTTATCAAAGACCTCAGATTACATTAAAAGCGAGCAAGCGACAGTCACTTTATTGCGGTTAAACCAATCGGCACCTGCCTATAAAAGTTTTATAGTCCCTTGACTGATCTACGACGGTGCGCACGCGTTCAATCAGGACAGTCCCGGTTTTGAATCCCCACCTCCCAGTGGGGGCAGCCCTAAAGAAGACGTATCTCCACCACAATCCATTGTCCATTGTTTTTGCCGATGTTATTTATGACAGACGACACTATACCTCTCTCTGTCCCGCCACCCGAAAAGTTATCGCCGTCTCAACGACGCTTCCGTCCGGTAATGCCGAGCTAATAAATTACGGTTCAAAAGATTATTTATTAGATTATTCATAGCGTGGTACTCTTGTGCCTTATTGGTTTGAAGGACATTTAGTGCGGGACGGTTTTTGACTTTTTATTGATTGATTTGTGGCGGCCCCGAACAATGGACCGCGTTTTTTCCTTTTAATCTTTGATGTATGACCAAATGCTGAATACTACAAATGTCGAATAGAATAATGTATTGATATATACGAGTAAGTTTTGAAGCATAAATATCGATTTCTATTCGCTTTTTTATCACAAGACGTGATTTTGCTTCGCTTTGTACATGTTGAATTTATGACTGACAGATATTTTGGTATTATAGAAAAGAGGATACCGTGCGTTATTGATGGCATTAAATCTGAACTTAAGTTTTAAGGGAGCATTGTCAGAATAATGTTGACTGTCATAAAAGATTTTTATTTATAGCTTTCCACCATTATATTTAAAACCCATCTATTATGCACAGTATGATCAAGACGGTGAAAGAAAGAACAGTCACAACAAAAAAAATGTTTTCTAAGGCATGTGAAGTCCACCAACCTGCACTAGACATGTGTGGTGGACTAAGGCCTACATCCTTCTCATTGTGAGGAGACCCGACCCTGCAGTGGGTCATTTATGGGTTACAGACATGCGCCGGATGGAATGTGTGCTCGATGTTCACTACAAACCGTTGCCTTCTAAATACTAATTACAATCCCATTACTAATTACAGTCCCCATTACTAATTACAATCAGATATTCAAAAATTTGGAAATTAAACAGTAAAGAAGCCTGATTCTCCAAGCCCAGTCCGCCCCTCTGCGATTCAAAATTTTAATTAAGTCCGTCAGCACACGTCTCGTTATCTCCGAAACAATGAAGACATCCAGTCAAACTTCATCCGCGTCAAATCAAGACGGAGCCATTCGCATTATTATGCGGGCCCATTAATTAACCTACGCGAAAGTTTTAATTAAAAAAAACCGGCAGTCCATAAGAAAGGCGACACAGACGCCGACGAATTCGGTCCCCCGCGTCTCAACCGCCATAAATAATTGGGACAAAACCCTCTCCGACCCGCCCCCCTCCCCCGGATAAGTGTCTAAAATTTTCACAATCCGGCAATAAAAAGATAATTTATTAGAATAGCTCTTATTGTTTTCGTTATTTATGTGTATGGAGTAATGTAATCTAGCCGGTGGGCCCTAAATAAATAATTTCACTTTAATGTCGCTCCTTGCCTAATCTCCTGGCGGGGCAGTCCGCGCTCGTGAGGGGTAATGGCCACCCGAGGTATTTTTAGGTCTAAATAAATATGATTTGTTGTGCCTCCCTGACAGAATTTAATTTCGTTTCGCGTTGCAAACCTCGGAATGATACTAATGAGTCATCCTCGGATTTGCATTATCGGCGATAATGGGGCCCGTAATGACCCTCCGTACCTAATCGATACGATCTTTGGGTCGAACCTGGGACTGGAGGTTAACGGCTACCGGTGACTATTATTTATTTTTAAGCGATCATTCTACAGACTGGAAAATATTTTATCAACAATAGATATAAGGTTGGTAATCCCAACTTGATATTAAAATTTGTTATTTTAGATTGGAATTGGAACTAGTACAAAAATACGATCGAAACTCAGCGAGGTGACTGGCTTATCGCCTTTACCATAAAACAACTGAAAGTGGTTTCAATAAGTAGAACAAAATTGGAGATCCAATGCTATCTCTTCATAGATGACGATGTAACCATTTATTGTTAGTTAGTTAAGTAGTTTTAATTTTTTTAATTTAACATTCCCAAGACGTGAAAAGTAATAAAAAAGAAAAAAATTCAAAAATGTTTTCATGTCGCATCTTTACAAATCATCCACGTATGTACTTCCTACAATCCATCAGTTGTGTACTCAGTAAGCCCTAAATCCACCGAAACCAAACTCCAAAACTCGGAAAGCATCAAAAATTCCCGCCAACAAACACCCGAAACTCGCACATTCAACGTCTAACCGATCAAATCGCATTATCAAACAGTCCTCATAAACACGACCAGACTGGAACAAAAAAAATGCCAAAAAAAAAGCAAAAAGGGTGCATCACATGCACATTCAAAGCATTCTCGTAGACGGTCTGAACTTCAGTGGCCATTTCTGAAAATTAGTGGACGTGGGTGGGTCCCCCTGTCCCCCCGTGGGGTACGACCGCGCCGCATGATTTACGCCAGTCCCGTATTATGTTTTGACTTTAATAAACAGGGCGTTTGTCAAGGAACAGACGGGCGGACGCTTGCACACTGGACGTAAGATGTGTTTGCTGTTGAAATGTGCTCAAAAATTGCCGTCAGCACAATTGCTGTAAATAAGATGTGGTTGCCGGTGAAATTTGTTCAAAAATTTGCCTTAGTTCCAGATTATAATTGCCGTAGTAAACGGTTTGAATGGCAATTCGCCGTCAGAGCAAGATTATATCTGCCGTAATATAAGGTTAGTATGCCGAGTTTACCGTAGATTAAATCTCGTAATTTGGATTGTTGAGAGTGAAGAACGTTTAGAAAGAAATTTGGCATAGGTACATAGAGACCATCATCATAAGGCTTAGGAGTTGATTAGAAATAAGGATTAGAAATATCATACATGCCGGTTGTTTAAATGACTCAATTAACTTACAAAAACTAAACTAAATGTTCTTCAATTTTATCAACTTTAATGTTAGGAAAAGAAAGAAAAAGAAAAACAATAAAATTTATAAATATAAAATCTATCTAAAAACGAACTCGTTTTAAAATTCGACGTTTTAGAACACTAATTCATTTAAAAATTTGGAAGCAACTGACAAAATGAATTCATATTAAAACGATTAGAGATTCAAAAATCGAACAGAAACGTCCAACATAAAATAATTGTAGAACATCATTACTGTAAATTGTCCCAATGGTAAGTATTGACAGTAATTCTAATTATTAATAAAATAACCTAATATTTCTCTGGAAAACATCGTCATGTGGCCCCAAAGTGAGCTGAGACTGAGCAAATTGCCGCCGAAACCCAATAACAAAGTGAGCTGAGACTGAGCAAATTGCCGCCGAAACCCAATAACAAAGTTGTGGAACGAATCTGCGACCATCAGAGACAAAACAACCGTTCCCTCGAATAAAATAAACGGCATATCTGCTGTTCTGAAACTTTCAGAGTTTAATTAAACTAGCGCTCTTAACTGCTACAGCCGCTGGTCACTCTCGTTTCGACCTTTTGTTGGTAATTGAATGGAAATATTAAGAATGAATGAATTTATTGAATGCGGGATTTATTGATATAGTGTGACAATATTGGTTCTTATTACATACGTCCCATAGCTATGTATAATAGCAGCCTTGTCTTTTTTTGCAGCTGTCGTTGTTCCACTTGTTTTGTTTTATTTAAAAAAAAAACAACTTTTAAATTTTTATTTCTAAGACAACGCCTTTGCCTTCTGTAAGTCCGTGATCATTAAGTACCTACGTATTTAAGCTCTGATAATTTAAATCAAACGCATGAAACGTTTACATGTTAAGTAGGTTTGTACTACAAAAATAAATGGTTCTTCATAAATGGTGAATTCACTTGAATAAACCTATCAAAATGGCGTGTAAAAAAGTCAAAACTGGGGTGCCTAAAATTAGGGGACTTTAAGTTTTAGTACAACTCTACCATCATACTTTCTGTGTTTATTTTCTACCTATGGTATCCCTTAAACACATTGACCTATTTTTTGTTTTTTAAAAATTAAAAAGTTCAGTCCATTTTTTTTTCACTACTATCACTCCATCTGATCATTATAAAAATCTTTGGCCCTAACCTTAAATGTTATCTACCTATCCAAATATAAAGACAGCCTCGCTTTTGCCCGCGACTTCGTTGGCGTGATGATAAGAATTGGATCCAGTAAGTATAAAAAAAAAATTGAGCATATTTTTGACCTTTGGGCTTGACCAACCAATACCTCTAACATATCACACTATATGCACGAAACATGCACACCATCACTAATTAAACGCTAAGCCCAGCCCGGCTATACTTCCGTTACCTGGCGACGAGCACTGCCGTGGGGGTCCACCGTATAGTTTCACCCCCAGCTTTTAATTATAATACTTTATGGCCCAATAAATCACGCCGCCGTCCCACGGCACCGCCCCCTCCCCCTTTGAGCCATATCAGTTCAATTCTCGCTTGCCGTAATAATTTATAAAGAAATTATTCGGTTTTCGGTCCTCAACTTTGACTTGAGGTTGCGCCGTTTCAATTCGTTTTGTATAGGGTTGTACTGTGCTAAGTCGGTTTTTAACAATTGTCCTGTTTGGTAAACAATCTCGGGACTGTCCTATTTTTTATTGAAAAAAATGTTTATAACTTCTTTAAACAATGAATTGTTGTTAATAGAAATTGGTTTCAGCATTAAGTGACGATTTGTTTTTAAATTTTTATAATTTATCAATATTTTAGTACCATTGAGCTGGTATAATGTTAGAGATGGATTTAAGATGCCCTTTGAAAAAGACTAGTTTATGATCACGTCTGACTAATCTATACCCCGAGCATGAACACTATCATCAAAGTATTCGTACGGTAAACGTCGGTCATTAGTATGTCATATGTCAATCATATGGCAATCATGACATAATTATGATTAGTGTACTATTTTAATGTAACTTTTTCTAAACTTATTTAACATTTTCATTATTTTACCTTCTACCCTTTGCACGTAATCTGCTCTCAATAGCGATGACTTACCTGAAAAAAATGAAAATACATACATTCACTAATTATTTATTATTTGATCATAGTTTACGCACCGTTTAAATGCGCCCTTCGTCATACATATCTATAAGAAATGCCAGTGATGTGAATTGAGGAGAGGACGGCACGTGTAGTGATTGTATGCGGATTGTATGTACATACGTAATATGTATGGACTGTGCTATGTCGACGTTGTTCAAATACTGTTTTCAGTTTTTTAATCTGACTTTCATAGTGATATAAGTAGGTACTATGTTAGAAATAAAGTGAGCTCAACTTTTTAACTTTCGAAAATCATAATGTGACCTAAACGTTCTAAAACGTTTGAGAAATAAAACGGAAAAATATGTTAGCGGTAATTATGTGCCTGTCACTAAAAAAGTGACATAATAGCAGAAAATTATTAGTTATTTATTAAAATTCCGATTAACTATCGATCATTCTATTACCGTGAGCTACATAAAAATAATCCACCCTTAGCCGAAACAAGGTCTGGGTGAAAAATGGTTCATCGTTTATGCCTCTCGTTAAGTGTCAAGGTCTGACCGACAACTAAGTGGGCGATCCGTCACTCGTCAAATCAACGACCTTACGAAGACTGATCAGTGTGTAATATAAGATAATAAATTAAAATTTGATATATGTAGTTGAAAGTGATCGCGTAAAATAAAGATTAAATCGCACTATTGTTAAACAAAATGCATAGTAAATTAAATGCAACGCGAGAAACACACTTTAAAATGTATTAAAAAACTAGAATCGTACAATTTTAATTCTCACATGGAATAACTCCGGAACTCGATTCGCACTTTGCAATTTTTAGTTTGCCTTTTTTCACTTCTTATTGCATTATTAATATTCCTAATTCCTATCTAATGTCTATCACACTACTAAGAAACAAACGATTTCCCAAAGAAATGGTATTGTCAAATAATTCGCCCTAACCCGAAACAAGGGCTGAGTGACAAATGGTTCGTCGCTTATGCCTCTCGTTAAGTGTCAAGGTCTGACCGACAGCTAAGTGGGCGATCCGTCACTCGTCAAAACAACGACCTCACTGAGGGACATTTGTTCCAATTCACCCTCTAGAGACTGGGGTGTAGCGGTAATAGTTTTAATGTTGCTGGAAAATTTGCTTACTGTAATACACGTTTGATTAAAAATAATTTGCAACGTAATATTGTCGAATAGTAATCGGGTGTAGAAAGAAAGAAAATAATTTTTATAATTTTTAACTAAAATAAACTATGTATTTGTTTCTGATAAGGGCGGGACGTTTTTACTAGAAGAGGTTGACGAAGATAAAATAAAAAAAAATTGCAATTATTAATCTGTGTGAAAAATTATTTATTAATAATAATTATTATGTTCTAAAATATAAAAATGAAGAACTGAAAATGAAGCTTCTTAATAGACGCGACTGAAAAATATGTCTCCCTTCTATTTAAAACTAATTCAAAATTAAATCTAATTTTAATCGTAAAGCTATTTCGACCTTTTACGATCGCCTTCGCACGCACATATCGTCAGGAAATCAAAATAACTCACAAGGGAGTCACTAAAACCCATTATATCTACCTACGTACAAACCGTGGCATATTTATGTGGTTTTTAAAATTTTTCGTTGCGGTCGTTCACCGGAGCTGTTAAGATGGAAGCGTACTATCGAATTCGTTGTTAGGTAAGGGTCAAGTGTTTCCAAATGTTGCTAACGGAAGTTTCAAAACTATACGTCTGAATCAAGGTTAATATTAAGTGATTTGCAGTCTTCGTCGCAACCTTAGTTATAGACTTAATAATAAAGAGGTCATTTAGATCTGAAAAATATACAGTAATACTATGATAAAAACGTATAATAATATAGTCCAGTCTCCATTTATCCAGTGTAATATTTATTTGTTTAAATCATCTTAACAGTACTTTTCGTAGTAAAATGGTTATATCTGTCAATAATATTCTATTATCAAATATGTCAATAAAATCTTATTCAATTTTAATTTTTGAATCATTATGATGAAAATTATTAGGATATTATTTCCTCGTTCTTTTATGTCGCCATTGCGTCGTATGTGTGATACTCGTATGTGTCCTTTACGTAGGTCACTCCATAGTTTACTCCAACCTTTATAGTAGTGAAAAATGAAAATTCTTGAAGCGCGGAAGACATAAACGACAGTGCTATGATATATGGTAGCGGAGGAGACGCAAAAAGACGAAAAGACGGAGTCTGTGACGCCTGATTTATACTGTAAACACATAAATCTGACTTCTGTCTGTCAGTGCTACGGTTACAGACGGCACCTCTAGGTAGCAACGGATTGAAAAGAGCATAAAATATAAAGATGATTGTCGCTCTGATGTATCGGCTACTCGTAAAAGTATCTTTGGAAAATTATAAATTAAAAAACTATTAAATTTTTGACAAATATTAAATCTTTAAGCCAAAAGAAGTTTATTGAAAATTAGCAATAGACTGGAAAACAAATTTTTGTCTCCTGTATTTTTAAATCGTACCTATATATTTGAACATTTGAAAATTTATTAGATCACAAAATTTGTACAAAGCATTTCACCACTCTTCTGCCAACTCCTGTGGTCTTAAATCCCGTTCACTAATCATTTGTAATTAAAAATACATATATTATATTGTACTAAGGAGCACTCTACATATTCGTACTGTAAGGTTCTCAAAGCACATTCAGTCTGTGGGTGGAGTCGAAGGAGACGTGGGCTGGTACGCAAATTATATTAATTTTCTCGTTTGCCCAATGTGAGCAGGAAATCTCATTTTCTTTATTAAAACTTCTGATGTAACTTGATGTGATGTCGGGATTTTGTGAAAGATTGATGTGGATAATTATAGGTGAAAGAACTTTAGTGGTCTTTTTTCGTTTAAACTTTTTATTTGTAAGCAATTTTAAATAAAATAATGGTTTAACTCACTCGTATTTTGACTAATTTTGCACCTGTCTTAACAATATTAACCAGTGCCGTGAGCGTGTACAAAATACTATCGTCAAAGCATTCATATAGGTCAGTAAACTTCAGTCATTAGTATATTATATGTCAGTCTGTCTTGAGATTTTCCCATACTAATGTCAGCTCGATACGATTACTAACTTCGTTAGCTCGAGGTACATAAGTTTATAACTATTCAAAAAAAAGTAAACTCCAAAAACCCCCAACGTTACGTAACTCCAGGACAGTTGCCATCACTCACCCTCATCAGTCCGTTGCTTGAAACTTGGCACGGGAGCCTTATGCGTGTAAATATGCCAAGTTTACATAAACTTGGCATATTTACTGGTGAGGTAGGAGCTCCGAGCGAAGGGGAGGGGAGGTCATTCGCTGCGGGTTTATGAGTGGAAGCTGCAAAAATACGATAATGATTGCGAATTGCTTTGTTTGTTTTTGGAAAAATCAAGATTTGTTTAAGAAATAAGTGGCTAGAGTTCAGAAACTGTCACATTTCATCTTGAATATTTGAAGAAACTCGACTCCTTTTATGGTACCAATCAGAAGAATTCTAGACAAAACAACTCGGGCTAAATAAATTTACTTACACGATTTGGCGTGTTAGATTATGGTAGCACTTCACTTGACTATTCATATTTGCGTATTCAGCGTGTTTCGTAAACAATTGTGTGAGTACTTTGTACGACAAAATGTTTGCGTAACTGACACTTGTATACCCTTTTTGTTAATTATGTGAAGGCACACTTATACTATACAAAATCCTTATTAGCCAGAATAAAGATTTTGTAGAGTATAAATCCCTAGAGTCCTTAGAACATGAACACTAGTAGGCTACTTACTACGTTACTTAGTCAGGATTTCACCATAATGTACCAAAAATTACCCGAAAATTAATTATTATGTAATATAGAATTCTCATGCAATCATCTTCCTGGAATGACATTGTTCCTAAACGAACCCAGTTTTGGAACTATCCAGAACAAAATTTTGTAAGTCGTTTGGCGATTTTGTCCCCTCCGTTTGCCAAACGTCTGGTTTTCTGTTAGTGGACTTCTAAATGTTCCGTTCTATTATCTGTGGACTATACGACCACTGGTTAAGTTGGTAATTTTAGTCGATTAGTAGTTAACGAGCTCCAAACTTTACGTAGTTCAGATCATAAGATATTTGCATGCACTTTCGAATGAAAATGAAAATACGTACGTTTATTTGCACGAATATCGGTGAGTATAAAATTTTACAGGGTATTTTCGTTAATCCATACTTACTTTTTCAGGTATAAAAATACATAAGTAAATATTTAAAAAAAAATTTAAAATGAGAATTTTTGTTATTTTTGCAGGCCACGTCAGTATAAAGTACCTACTCATTGCAGTCTGCAATTAAACATATACCTACAATCTTTTTGTCTTTCGCATCCACACTCTCTAAGAAAAAGGCAAAAAAAGATATTAAGTAAAAAAAAATAATACTAGACATTATTTTTTCTCTTGCATTATTTTTTTCTTAAGAATTTTTCTTTCCTTACTTGCATTAATTTTATTTTTAGAGAAAAACAAGACAGACGGAATAAGACGCTGTCGTACGGACCTTTCGAAACTATAATAGTTCTTCACATGTACCTGTGGAACAGTGTGGGTACTGCACTACCCATAATATGTAAATAGGACCATTTCATATCTACTCGGCTTACCTCCGAGACAGGCTCAGCGAATAAACATCAATAGTTTATTTTTACGTGGAATGTAATGTTACATCGTCGTAGCGTACGTAACGTTCCGCTCCTAAATCATTCACGTTTGCCGCGAACGGGGGGCAAAGAAAAAGTAACAGTATGCAGAAGGTGCAGAAGAGTACGCAGCGGTGATAGCCCAGTGGCTTAGAATTCGACCTCGAATCGAGGGGTCCGGGTTCGAATCCCAGTGGCACGCACCAATGACTTTGTAATAAAAGTTATGTGCGATTTATGAAATTAAATATCACCTGCTGTTACGGTGAAGGAAAACATCGTGAGGAAACCTGCATGCCTGAGAGTTCACAAAAAAAAATGTTCTCAAAGGCATGCGAAGTCCACCAACCCGCAGTAGGCCAGCGTGGTGGACTAAGGCCTACATCCTTCTCATTGTGAGAGGAGACCCGACCCTGTAGTGGGTCATTAATGGGTACTGACATGACATGCAGAAGGTGATGATATTATACCTTACGAAACTTTGAAATCGGCTGCAACCCTTAATGCTCCACTGTCGGGCAAGAGACTCTCCCAACAAACGTGGGAGGCCTAAAACGGAGTGGTGTAGAATTTGCTCCAGTGCGGATTGGTGGGAAAACGGGTTAGTGAGCAACCCGTGATGTTTCCAAACCGCCCATAGGGCCTCTGACAAGATCTAACGACTGCTATCTTATCGAGAACAACCGGAACAGACGGCTTAACGTGCCCTCCGATGCGCGGAAGCGCGAATCAATTCGCCATTTGTTATCCATCTAGGGACTGACCACGCTCGATCGCCTGCGGTGCTTCAGACTTGCCACACAGTATGGTCACATGAAATTTACGGAACAGCGAAGTGTTAAAATTAATTAGAATGTACTTCAACTCAATTACTACGCGACTGCCTTTAAATAAACTCACAATAATTCATAAGACCCTTCTAGTACCAGTAGCAACATAAACTCTTTGTCCCTAAGTGCAACAATCGCAGACGCTATAAGTCAGTCAGCCCCGAGGTCCGACGTTTTTGCCCCGAGACTTATGCGGCAACCCCGAGTTGTTTTGACGAGTGATTGATTAGCCCCACCCGGCTTCAGTTTATTCGTTCTGTCAGCAATGGGTGCATTTGGGTTATATAGCCAGGTGTATGGGAGAATACAGACCTTTGTTAAAATAAATGGTTAAAAAACTTGCCTTTTGACGGGAGATTGATTGCTTTTTAACATAAAGATGGTGCTATTCTACTTATGTGCGAAGTCGTTTCGTGATTGGCTGTTTGGTTCAATACATACTCGTAAATGTATTAAACTGAATGAAGTAGACCCCGAGTAAATTTAGTTTTTTATCAAAAAGGTATATCAGGATCGTTACCATAGATTTTATTGAACAGAGGGTTATTTTAGTAGTTAGACAAAAAAAACCTAGTACAGTCTAGTAATTTTAACGTTTAATACGTATTGAAAACATAGAAGCATTTAGTAGTTAGTGTCTAATATTATTTAAAAGTTAATTAAAAATACTACTACACTAATATTCGAAACCAGCTATCACGGCACTCTTCGTTCAGATATAGTCGCCAGATATAGTCTATTATTTTCATAGCATTCTTTTCAGATTTTCTCACCGTATAAACCTTCCTTCGCATTATACGAACATATCAAACCTAAAATGAGCCAAATCGGTCCAGCCGTTTTAGAGTTTTAGTGAGACTAACGAACAGCGAAGATTACAAACAATTTCTATCCACCGGCGAATTTCATCACAATTCACCGAATTCTATAAATCCCAGTAATCCGCTGCGATGTCGCGTCGGTGTCGCGCGATCACTCATCGTCTCTTAACGAGGGGAACAGCTGTTACTCGGGATTGATGCGGTATCAACTATATTTATAGCGCCGCCACTGTTTCGGAATAGTCGGGATGCGTGACCACTGCCTTAGTGGTGGATGTGGCATCTAACACTTAAAAGTTGGACACCTTAGATAAAAACAGGATCAAACTCATAGAAAAATGGGAGTTCAACCGGTAGTCGAATTAAAATAAAAAAATAATAGAGGATAGGTCCGAAACTAGTCGGGCGATCCCGAAACATAAACGTTTACGCGAGGTGAGCCGTCATATCATCAAAATGTCCTGTCCTTCATAGCCGGCAACGCACTGGCGACCCCCCTGGTGTTGCACGCGTCAGTAGGCGACGGTGACCACTTACCATCAGGTGGCCCGTGTGTCTGTTTGCTTGCTCTATTTATAAAAAAAATCAACTTCAGTTTAATTGTACCATACAATTGTACAACTGTACAAGGCAGTAGCATAGTAGCGTATAGTAGGTTATAGTAAAAAGTAGGTAGTAAATAGATGTAACATATAATATATTGCCGCATCCACGATTCTAAGATCACGGTAGATGATGTCGTAAACACGCTCCCACACAGCATCAATAAACATGCGTTATTGTCATCAAACCACTTTTTATTATCTGCGTGGCTCTATATTTGAGAGCTCATGATGAGTAAAACAGATCTTGAATTTTATAAATACCGAAAATGTTGCTGAAAATAACTATGTATTTTAATCAAACTAGGTACCGACGCTCATTCTCATAGCTTTGTAGTTTAAAAGTTATGTGCGCTTTATAAAATTAAATATCACCTGCTGTTACGGTGAAGGACACATCTGAGAAAATCTGCATGCGACGCTAAAAAACTAAGCAAAAACCGTAATGAACATTTTTTGAAACATGATCTGAAATAAAGTCTTTTACTTTGCTATAATCGAATGTTTAAAAAATAAGATGGGAAGACCTAGGCAACTCGTAAGTTTATAAAAAGTCTTAACAGATCGAAACATAGGTACATAAGTGGAAAGTTACTTCATTTTATACTACGTAGAGATTTGTTACTAAAATTCAATATAAAAACCAACTAATAAGCAAAATAAAATAACTCACGTTACATTACTTCAAAAAGACGAACACTTAACTACAAAAACAACTTAAACAGCGCACAACCGTCAATCAGTCCAATGAAGTCCTGAAGTCTGTCGTCAGTCCAAAGGAACCCGATCTTAACTCGAAACGAAATTCAATACACGAACACCCCCCGCCCGCCAACAAGGAGGGGGCACAAACATAACCATATACTTTTATATACGTAAATGCATCCACTGTTCGTACTCCTTAGACTGGTATCCGGTCTTGACAATCGATTGACGGGTGAACCCACCCCCACCCACCCTCCCCTGCAACGAGTGACCCACATCGTGGTATATTTATAATAATTGAACCGAATGAGTGGACGCTTAGTATGGTAACTAGATCGTAGATCTAGGTGTCGGTTCTCGTTTCAATTGAACGAAATTAAAAAGAAATGAGAAATAGCTGTCTTTATGAAACAATAAATGTGTGTCGTCACATAATCCTTTACAACAGAAAACCAAAAGTTTCAAAGTGGATTGAAACCGAGATAAAACATTCAAAAGATACCTACAGAGCACATAAAATTTTTTTTATACTCTATTATTATTTAATAAAGTCGATTAAAAATTTTTTTTTCAAACTAATATCAGCCTATAAGTTTAAATTAAATTTATAGGTACAATTGCACCTTGCTCCTTGATTCTTTATATTTCAAGATTCCATTAAACAATCATACGATCCTGTTTAAATACGACGTCATTGCATGAACTCATTCGCATTACTTGGTACATTTATCTGTTCATAAAATTAATCACTGCCATATCAATGGGGAATTAAGTATTCCGCTTTTTAATTAAAACTCAACTTCGCAAACGTTATTGGCATACAGGTTGTACTGTCAGCGAGAAGCGATAAGAATCCTAACGATTCACAACGCGTCGTCCAGTTAAGATCTTAATACTTCAAAGTTGGTTTGTCAGTAACCCATTAATGAACCACTACAGGGTCGGGTCTCCTCTCACCTCTCAAAGTTGGTTTAAGTCACATAAAATTGGCAAAATGAAATAGCCTCTCAGGTTATGACGAAAAGCTTGAAACACTTTTGGAACCAAAATACAATTTCCACATAATATTTGCAGTACATCCAATTTAAAATAATAATTTTATTTCTTTCATTGACTATGTTGATCGCAAACCATGACCGAAACGACATGTGTTTTACCCGTCTACGGTGAAGCAAAAAGGAGGGTTGTGCCCACAAATTAACACAAAATCGTCAAGTAATTTCATACTTTTGCATTTTCATTCTTTTGCAAGATATTAGCGAATAAAGTCTCAGTTATTAAATTAATGTATCGCAATTTTAAGTTATTACTGCGATGTCTGCCTCTATTTTTCTTAGCTCTCTCTTTATACATCTCGGGTTTACCTTCCCTTGCGCTGGTTTTTTCTCTCCCAACCTTTGTATCTTGCGTTGGTATTACCTCGCTTATCGTTCCCCGCTTTCAATCAAGCTCCAACTTGATCTGTCTTATCAAAATCACTCGGACAGGCAACTTTATTGAATCAGGTGCCATTTCGACAGCAACTAACTTCTGCTGAGCGACGCGCTTTCGACTCCCAAGTTTTATCTGGACCCATTCAAATTGAAGTCAATGTTCAGTAGAGTTTGATGTGCCGTTGAGTCGTTGTTTTGAGAATTTTGGTCATTAATTAAGAACATTTTGGGGAATTTTCTCGTTACGTTCATATACTCGTAGTTACTAAGTAAATTGGAGATATTAACGGATCAGTTTCATGATCTAAGTACTCGTACCTAACTTTCGACTGACGTGTGCCGAGACCACCTTAGTAAAAAAAACTAAAAAATACTAATAAGCTATAGACATTTTTTCTACAAAGTTTTGCAAGATTATGAAATGACTGGTTTTCTTCAAGTAGTGGGGTGGGAATTTACCCTGCTTATCAATGTTTCTTATTTCAATATGCGACTATGATAACTTACCATCTGGCGGCTCCTATGTTTCTCTCTCTCTCTTTCTGTGTCTGTCTCTCCCTATCTCTGTCTATAACCCATTAGTCGCCCACTGCAGGGTTGGGTCTCCTCTCTTACTGAGAAGGAGGTCTTAATCGACTACGCTGGCCTATTGTACCTATGTACATACGTAAGTGGAATACTCATTCAGTGTTCCTCAAAAATGTTTACCTTCACCGTTAAAACAGTGAAGGTTTTAGGACATTTTATAAAGCGCACATAACTTTTCAAGGAAGACAATAAGTTCGCTAGATTTAATACTATAAAAATTGATCCTGGTGTAGGTAATTGGTATTCACTCAGTGCCTACAGATAATTTACAGGCACCTCAATATTTTTATTGAGTCCATAACTCACGCGCGTCACATAACTCATCCGTCGGTACCGGATCCGTGACAAAGTTTCCGGTAAATATTTTGTGCGATTACCTTCGCGAGGGTCCCGGGTTCTTAATTATTGGTTTAATTAATGACTCCATGTAGAACGAGCTTCGATGAAACGACTGCCAAATATGCGTCGTTCGTTTTATATTGTCTTATGAGATTCAAATTTATTAATTTTTATTTTTTGAATGTCGATAAAAGATGGGAAAACTTACGACAAAAATGAGTACCCTTTCAAACAAAAAAACAATTGAAAATCTGTCCAAAGTTCGCGGAGAATTCGCATCACATGTATGAAAACATAATATCAGTACAACATAATTTATATCCTCCTTCTTAATCCGGGTTGCTAAAAATAACAAATTCGTAGCAACCAACCCATATATCAGATGAGATTTCAGTCTTATTTTGAAACATAGAATCTCCTTCTTAGTTCTTATACTTAAGAGTTGCTAATAACAATCAATTCGTAGCAACCAACCCATATAATATTAGGTGAGATTTCTGTCCTATTTGTTTGTGGGTCGCAGTGACCACTTCAGGACTACGTCCGCTAGCCTGGCAAATGATGTACCTATAGTACATAAAAATTATATGAATTGAATAAGCCAAAGTGAAAAGTTAGATCGAGCTTTTTAAACCCACCTTTTCTTTGTTGAACATATCGATATAGTTTCGTCAATATTCGACATAAGCGTGTGTTGGTAAAGCAAACACCCCCGGGGGCGGCCACCCCTTCGTTATCACGTCGCGGACATAATTTAAGACGAGTCAAAGGGATGTTCGACCACAGACCGATGAACGTACAGACAAACCGATCTAATCATCTGATCGTTACAAAATTCTCAGAGTAGAGATTAAAATAAATTGTATGTAGACCAATAATTAAAAAAATCATAAACCTGATTTATTCTTTAGTAAAAATTCTTTAGATAATTTGTTGTCAATAATTAGAATTAAATAAAATGATCTTACTTAATTAAGTTATCAATAAATTAATTTGTAGTTCGTCGTTAGTCTTCTTACAATATTTGTAAACCTAAAAATATTTGTGCAAATAAATGTTTTATTTTTGTCTTTGTTATTAATTTAAGGTACAGTTCTATTAGCCTGTTGGTCTATGGCTCGTCCGACGCAGTAGATTCGTCAGTAGCATCTGTGGACTGATTTGTTGGGATTTTTCTTCTCAGTCTGATGGTTTGTCTCTGTTTTATTCATTTGTTTTATTGTCCCAATAATATAAAAGTTATTCTGTTATTTATAGAAATCAAGTTTGGGTGAGTTGTTTGAAAATAACATTCTATTTTTTTTTCAGGCAAAACCTTTGTATATTATAATTATCAGAGTTTCCTCATAAACTTTACTAAAGTTCTTATATCGACGACCTGCGTGGCGATAGTCCTGGGTTTGACTTTTCTTGTATTGTGTGCCCATTGCACCCACGACGCCAGTAATTTTAGTATTGGGCTATGAGTGTGAAGAATTAATTAATTTATGAAATTTATATATGAAAAGATACTGAACATTGTTTTCTTGTTGTTGTTTTCCTTTTTTTTCAACAACTGTTTTCCTTTTTTCTACAATTTACCTACAAAAGAGCCAAACGCCAATAAACGGTTCAAATGAAGAACAACAAAAATTATTTCCCTCACTCCGTTCCAAATACAAAACAAAAAATTCATTCATTCGTTCAGTATTATCATTCACCCTCACCTACATAATATACTTTATCTGCTGAAGAGCGGCCATCAGGCCACTGATAACAGTTTTTATTTGTCCGGAAGTCAACCCTTCGCCTGCTATCTGTGACGTCACGTCCCGTCTGACGTCACGGCGGATCTTTTTAACAATTCCCCTGGAAGTATCAGCGTTTTGACGTCCATTTTTTGCATTTGCTTTAAATTTCTCTTTTCGTAATTTTTAGGAATATATTTTTTGTGTTAGAAATTTGTGGTATCGTGTTTTTTTATTTTGATAAAGATAAGATTTAAGAGGCTATATTTCTTTTTGTTTTTTATGCTGAATATAAAACTCATATCTCATTACCGCGTGGATAGTATAATATTTATTCAGATTGTTTTGGTTATTATACCTACCTACATAGGTACAGGTATACACAATGTACAGCTAGACTATTCTGTTTGCATAATGCCTATAATGGTCCTGAGTTTAATTATAGCGTATTTTCAGTTTCACCGAATTGCCAAATGTCTATTAATATTCCTAAGACTTTGGAAAATTTTTAAGTTTTGGTATTCAATTCATAGGACCACAATACAATAAGCGCCATCAAAACCTCCGAAAAAGAAACTTTCAATAAATCCAAAACACCTTCGTAACGTAAAGTGTCAGACTATTTAAGTTTCGTTACATCACTTACGTTACAGGTGCCAAACTAAATATTAACCCTTCACTGGCCGCGGCGCTTTTAACACTTTCCTGCTCACTGGGGAACTGGCAACTCGAAATGTCACTTAAAAAATATTGAATTTGTATAGTGTGGTTGAGGGGGCGTTAATGGACCGACATAATAATAAAGATATAGCCAATTTTTGATGAAAATAGATAATTTTTGACTTGCACCGATCTGCGCTGACTCACTGTAGAGTCATTCAGTCATACTCTATCGTATGGTAGAGCGACTTTGAGTAGCGCAGTAGTTAAGATGGATGCTGCGTAGATACGAAACCCAACGAAGCAGGAATTTAAATGATGAGTTTGAACATCTGTTAACTTAACCATTCACCTTCGCTTCGCTGTCCTGTGAGTCACATGTGATTCATATTTATTTAACTATTGTATCTACTCATTATACAGGCAGTGGCAAATATCTTCTCATCATTACCTCTTATTAACCACTTTGCTATCCCGTGAGTCACATGTGACTCATACACATTTAGCTAAAGTGTCTACATAACAGGCAGTGTTAAAATATCTTCTCATCATATCTACTAGAAACCTAACGCTAGAAGTATAAAATAAAAAGCAGGTCCTTCAATAAATTCCAACTGAATTACACAAAGTCCATAAACTTGTACAATATCTCGTAACAATATAAAACATCTCGGAAGACAGACGGCGTTTCCCATCTGGAATTAAAAGTGCAGGTGGGGACATTGATCTCACCGGCCACCCCCCTCTCACCCCCCACCCCCCACGTGTGGACGCTTAGCGATTGATAATGGGGGTCGAATGTTATTTATTTAGACTAAATAAGGGAGATAGGGGTGGAATCGTCACGTCGTGGTTTTTGCTTTTTTGTGTTTTTTTTGTTTTTTATTTGGTTGTGGTGGGTATTGGATTTGGAGGAACTGTTTTTGTGTCTCTTGCTAGAATGCTTACCTTTGTAATGGTAAAAAACAAGTATTCAGTTCAAAGCACTTTGATTTTTTTGCTACGACAAATTTTCACTTAACTTGAAATACAAGTACCATCCATATACCATCCATATTTTACTTTCATTATTTATTTCCTGATTAAAATTAGTGGGTTAACACACATCAAACTTTGATGTCTTGTTACTAAGAGAGGTATAATTTACAAATTGGTAGCTATTTTGAATACTACGAAATACTTTGAATCTATGTATTTCAACTCGCTTTTTTTCCATTATGCTTAGAATTCAATCACCATTTTGTCACCAAGTCAGTTGATAAGTTGACATTAACTGACTAAGTAACATAACGTAA
The DNA here is from genome assembly GCA_905147235.1 of Erynnis tages. Classification (NCBI taxonomy): domain Eukaryota; kingdom Metazoa; phylum Arthropoda; class Insecta; order Lepidoptera; family Hesperiidae; genus Erynnis; species Erynnis tages. The sequence goes on from LR990074.1 coordinate 13,339,848, forward strand.
ACCAAACCACCTCACCCAAACAGAACGAGCGCCGTTAAACAGCTCAAAGGGCTACCAACTGTAATTGTCATAAACTAAAACGTTAACGGCGCAAGCGGCTCAGTTAAAATGTTAAAACTATGGTGAAATATCGATATTTATCGTTCCTTCTCGACATAGTTGCAAAGGTCGAGCAGCAATCACTTCTGAGGGAACCAGATTCGTTTTAAATCAAGATGGCGGTCCGTATAGATCGAGCTTTAGCACTATTAACGATAAACAAGTGCAGCTCCATTCTGTGATTTATTGGCATTTTGATCAAACATTTCAAGTTGCTAGTTCGTGGTTCGCTTAGAAATCCGCACTCAAAAGGCGAAAACTGGTTTTTATTGCTACGACTGTCCGTTCGTCTGTTGTTCGTCAGGTTTTCACAAGAAAATAAAATATATATTTTTTAATTGCACGACCTTTTTTTTGTCATTACATTATGAGAAATATTAAAATGGTTATCAATTTAGTAATTTTTTAGACAATTTTCTTTAAATAATTCATAAAACACAACAGTTCGTTGGTAAAAAAACAATAAATAAACGAATAAACAAAGAAGACCATTTATGTCTCTTTACCCTCCCATAAAAACTTATCACAAGAGTTACAATAATAAGCATATAATATAATAAGCGTAAATAATAGCACTCAATAATTCATCATAATTTTAACATAATTATATCGAATAAGAAGGCTTTGAATCGAAACGCTTGTGGAAATAAACGCGGTCACCACATCCGCCGAGGGGATACGAAATGATTCGAATAATATGCCACGTGTTTCGATATAGGGGAAATGAGGAAATCTGACGACAGTGAATAATACGATAGACAACACAACAACTTTGTAAAAGTAATTTAATATCTTTTGAAACAATTAATTTCAGAATGTAGGTAATAAAATTCCAACATGAAATTTTTAAGTACAAAACTAAAAAACCCGAAGTTCCACGAGTAACATTAAATTAATAGTCTCATTAATAGTCAAGTTACTATGTACTTGATACTACTAGTTATTGTAATCACATGTAGAAACAGTATTATTTTCGAAAAAAAATTAATAACATAAAAATTAAAAGAGGACCTTTGTAAAATTCTATAGAAAAAAACAGAAACCAGATAATTATTATTCGTATCTATTGTATCACAGGATCAAATAAAAAGTGATTCTTTTGTAACCTTATGACCCAAATTAGTTTTAAAAATAAAACAAATTGAAATACAATCATAATTATAAAAAACTTTTTTGTAACGAGTAAAACATCACAGTATAAAAAAGAAAAAAATTAAGTTATCGATATCAATCACGATGTCTATCTCGCATGGAGATTGGTACATACTTCGATTCTTCATAAGCTCTTTGTCCTCACGACCTACCTCAATAATTAGCAAGTTAGCAGGGGCAGAATTCTAAAATCCTTCACCAACATATTTTCAGAGACACAATTTCTAAATGCACGTAGCGTCACTAATCTTTAAAACAAATCTATTTGCGATGTCTTCAGGCAAAGTTGGTACACTCGGGAGGCGAACGAGTTACGTATATATCACAGAGCGGATTGTCCTTGTGTGCCACCCGTCTGGACACGTCCCGGCCGGACCTCGCCCGTCTTGCAGCGTTTGACTGAGCGAAATCACTCAAAAGTTTTAATGCCGCTTCCGTGGGGACGATTCGCTTCGGCAGAGACGGCCAGTGTGTGAGTGCCCCCACAATGCTTCAACGTGTGCCGTCCGTGTATACGTACATTTCCCCCGTACGTGTGAATTTTTCGCTTTACCTAGCGTTTTGAGACGTGTTTAGACGTGTTTGATGTAGACTGAACAAGCTTTTGGTGCTGAGCTAAATGTTTTCATGTTGGCACAAGGAAATATTGATTGGGAAACTCTACTCTACAGAAAATAGTTGCAGACTTGCTGAAGAACTAGAGTTTCTTTTGGATAATTTTGCGATTCTCTACAAATGTAGCGATGGCTTTGGATACAATTGTGTCAATCGAAGACTGACTACTAAGTTTATGATTGACAGCTAAGTTAAAGAATATAAAGCAACAGGATTTAAGGACCAATTAATCACATTTAATTTAAAAATGGATTGGAAATGCACAATTGTTATTTTAAAATGACAGAATCAATACAGTAACCAATGATTGACCAAAATTAATTTCCATCGTTTCATTACACGAAGCGGCAAGTCCGCCGACGCGTATGACAGCGGATTTAATTAGCAGAGAACAATCAGTGGTGTAACGTGAAAAGTTGGAGGGATGAATAGTTGGATCATGGCTAGGGTATTTTAGATGACAGTGGAATTTAACTGATTTTTATATAAGTTTGAAAAACTATAAATTTGCAAACAGAACACGTGGTAGAGCCATAGTAGCTCATCCGAGGAGTTAGGTACCTTATCGCCACCCTTTTAGAGAGGAGAGACATCACGCTGAGAAGTATCACGTTTTGCGTTTCGGCTCGGAAGACAGGGTAGCCGGAGATATTTTGTTTGAGGCAAAAATCTAAGTCCAGATTTTCATAAATGACTTACAGGCAAAATAATAATACTTTTTAAATTGTATTTGATAGACTCAAATCATTGCTTTAAAAATAGGAACCCTGAACTATTGAACGAAAACAAACATATTAAAACCACGTCAACTCCATACTGAAAATTGAATTCCACACACATAGTCGTAAGTATAAAACAAAATTAACTATTCGCGTAGTTGATTGAATCCGTCCGTCCGTCTAACCGCCGGAGTGACGGACTTTATCTGTTAATATTCAATTAGGTGTCCCACCCACCCCAGCCTCCCCTCTTTTATTAGCGCTTCTTTGTATGTTACATGAAGGTAGAGCTAATTTCTGTCTGACAACCGTTTGTTTTTTATCTTTTTTATGTTGCTGAACTTTTTCTAATTTTTTTTTCTTTTTTCTCCTTTTTCTTTCTTCCCTAAACTATCGTATCTATTTTAAATCAATTAAGCTCAGCCGAAATTTAAAATTCATGCAGGTTCTGTTATGTGAATATAAGGAAGTATTCTTGGAAATAAAACTTTCATAATAGTGAAAAAGGTAATGAGAATTTTGGAGTTTTATTGAAAGCAAGGCAAGGCTGACAAGGCATTTGCAAAGAAAAAAATATCCGAATTCCAATAATCCTGTCAATCATAATACATTATACCTTCAATCTAACGGAGCAAGGAGACATAACCCATCCAATTACAGAGTGAAGGTGAAAATTCCCGAAATGCACTTATTACCCGCTGATCCCGCGCCCGTGATCCCGGGATGATTGGCAATCCCGGCATAAGGCCAGCTTTAATGGAGTCCCAGATACGACTGGATGGATTGTTAATTAAATGAATGTTATTATTTTTTGACATATTGATGCACTGACAGGGTATTTTCGTAACTTGTGGATAAGTAAGTTTAAATTAACAGGGCTTAACTTATTAATGAGCATTATTAAAAGGCAGATTAAAATAAATTTGACTCAAACAAACAGGGCAAGTTAAATGAAACCGTTTAATAAAAAGATTCTTTCGACAAAAAAACAATTTTAATTTTTGACATACTTTGGGTATCTTCAGTTCTACGTAGGTACTACGTATTTTGAAAAGTTTGGCTTACCGGACATTAATTGTAGTGAGTTCAAAAACTGGACATACCTGTAAAGAAAAAAACAATAAATTAAATATTAAAACCTACATGATTCACCCCAAAATTACTCGATTATTCTATCCGGACACCGAGTTTTTTTTGGGTTATTGTCAAGTCTTTAAATCAGATAAACATCACTCGTTGACAACTTCAGTGCTATACAACGCTTAGAATAAAAAACCCAATCGAGGGACTTCCATTCTGGGGAATTTTCGCGAGTGAAGTGAATCTAATATAGTCGGAATGTGGGCGAGACGTCCGACTCTCTCCGGAGGGCGCACGTGTACTCGGACCTCGATTGTATGTAGAATAGACCTCGTGTATTAGCAATAGCTACAAAAGATTGTACACTTACAAACCTGAATGGAAAAAAATATTTTTATTTTATTTCATATTTATTAAATTTGATATATATTCACACATCTTCACATAAAGTCCGCATCAACCCCGAGAAAACCCCGAGAAATCGAAAGAAAACGCACTGTTAGAAACGGTAATGTATAAAATATTATGGAATTATTTAAACATCACTGGATCCTAACTGTCTACTTAAATACCAATAAAAAAGCGAACTATGACACATAATAATAATTTCCCATACAATTGTCAAAACGCAAACCGCTCATATCAATCTCAATCCCGTAATAAGACAAATGAATCGATTCAATAACAAGTCGCGCGTACTACCGACTTAACCCTGCAAAGCGGACGGGGGTTTTTATAACACCTCCGCGATCAAATTTTATTTTACGGAGTGCCAACTTTTATTGGGGCCGGCCACTGTCCATAGTTATGTTTTATTTAACGCCCGCTCGCTTTGCATAGATTTGATTCCGTTTCAGTAGTGGATTTTGTGGGACATTTTACGACAACGTTTATGGCCGACGTTTAGTTATACTATTTGTAATACAAGACGAGATTTGGAGCTTACGAAATATTTAGAACGGGGTTTATAGAATGATTTTTGTACTATTCAGAAGGCATTTCTTGCAAAAGACAAGTACGATTTCTTGGTATAAAGGCATTAAAGCGGAGGGATGTACTGACCTCTTAACTCGCCGTGAAGAAAAATCCTGTGTTTTGTTTAAGTTTTAAATTTAAGTAATGCACACACTTTCATAAGATATCCAACGATTACTATTTGGTTTTTTAATTTCAGAATACCCCTTAAAAGTAGCAACAATATATTTCAAAGGCCTTAAACAATAAGATATCTCATTTATTTTTAATGACGCTGTCAGAAATATAACCTTCTCTAACAGTCACAAGACGTAAAGTAAATTAATATGTTAATCGAACTCTTTGCGAACAGAAACAATTTCTTAATCTTCAAAGCATCCAACAAAGAAACGTCGGACCCACATTGGTAATATCGGAGCATACGCTAAACGGTTAAACATTCCGAGCGTTCCGTAATTTTAAATCTCGATATAGAAAGCGTACGATCGAAGCAATGGGGGATATCAAAGGATCCACGTCAAGTGCGCTAACAAAGTGACTGCGTGTGTAAACACAGGCAATATTGTAACCCGCCGCAATCTCGTATCAACCGGCCGAATAGCTCGGATACTTATGTAAATCGGACCACGACCGCGCTTATTGTATATCTAATTTGATTTCTTTTGCAATACCGTGATGGGATTCAACGAGTATTGGTCGTACCTGGTCGCAATATCTCGCAATGCCCACAGCGGCTGAGGGTTAAGAGATCAGCGATAGAGGTAGTTTCGCTGCTGAGTTTTTTAAAATATTTATGAGGGAGTGACGGCGAGAGGGCGACTTTGTACAGTAATCCAATTTCGGGTTATGTCTTTGGGAAGTCACTTATTTTGGAGGGGAACTTTTGGCCGGGTCAACGATGTTTTTTATAGGTTTAATTAAGGTTATATATTCATGCGGCGTTCGGGAGGCACCTGGCGACTTAGCAGTTTATTGGGGCCCGAGATTATGTTTCTGTATTTGGTGTCTGATATTAGCTCGTGTTATCCTTTTGCGACTAAATCGAAAATGTTATCTCGGTGTATGTACTTATCTTCTGTTACGTTGCGTCTTTTCTTGATTTTTAAAAGGATGTGGGGTGTGTACATTTTTAAAGTGATATAATTATTAACCTAGATACTTCTAGAGAGGTAGGTACTACTGGCATCCTTTTGTTTAGGAAGCTTTGTTCGCTAAATAAGCATTAACATTAGATGCGATCATAATTAATATTAAGTTATCTGAATAAATTCTTCCATGATGGTGGCCTACAAACGGAAACTTTTTTTACAAAGTCATTGGTGCGTGCCACTGGGATTCGAACCCGGACCCCTCGATTCGAGGTCGAATTCTAAGCCACTGAGCTATCACCGCTTCCATTTATACTTACCTAACAATAACTCGATAAACTATGTGAATGGCAAATTGCATCCAAATCTGTTCAGTTCTTTTTGCGTGGAACAGTCACCACACACACACACATTCACTCAAACTCAAACAGACACGTCGTCACACATCAAACATCCACCCATCCATCCTCACTAAATTTCACATTTCTAATAATAACAGGATATAGTGACAAAGGGCTTATTTTTTAAAAAGAATAAAATAAAATAACGCTTCACACTCATAGCCCCACACTATGATTCCCTTGTTTCCCTCAAAGTTTGCAAATTAAAGTGGCAATGGGCTGGCCACATAGTTCGCAGGACTGACAACCGATGGGGAAAAAAGGTCCTCGAATGGCGACCACGTCTAGGCAAAAGGAGCACAGGCCGCCCTCCGACCAGGTGGACTGATGACCTGAAGAAGACAGCGGGAAACCGTTGGATTCAGAGGGCCCAGGACCGGGCGGAGTGGCGGAAAGGAAGGAAGGAAGGATGATTCCCTTGTCGTGGGTGCCATGAACAAACACAAGACAACAACACATTACACCCAGACCAGAAACCGAAATTCAAATTCATCATTCAACTCTCTGCTCTGCTGGGAATCGAACCCAGGACCGCCGCACCCTCCGCACGGCGCACATGTGTCTTAACCACTGCGCCACTCAGGTCGTCAAGAAAAGAAAGTATGAGAATAAGTGCTACCTATTCAAAGAGTGCACCTGTTCACGTTGGAAGTAAAGCGAGTGAGTGAACAAGTTTTCCTCTATTTTTGTGAACTCCTCGATGGGTCGTGGAAGCCCGCCAACTTGGCTGCAGAGCATCCTCCTCCCATATGCTCCCTCACCGATTTCAATATACCTACTCTAGTCTTTGAGTGTATAGTTATGTGTATTGAATGGCATTCGATGAGCCAAAAATTGATATTTAAAAATTTTACGAAATTAAAATATGTCATTGATTTTTATTTGTTCGCATACTTATATGTATACTAGCTGACTCAGCAGACTTCGCTTTTGAAAATAAAGAAGTAAGTATCATAATACCTACTATTAAAGTAGAACAAACATATTTTTTTAAAATTTTCCTAGCATTATATTCGAATTTTGTCAACGTTTAATAATCTGATATACCTACTTTTATTTACATTTCATAAATGAGTAGTTAAGAAGCATACAGATCTCTTGACTTTTATTCTAGTCAAGAGATTGACTAGAATCCAATGTGAGGTATGCGTAGGTATTTCAAAGATTTCAAAACAAATAGATATTTGAAACATGTCATAACATAAGGACTAATATTTCGCATCAATTAAAGCACGTATTTCCTGCATCACAACCAACCCATTCGAAGCACAGGCTATAGTAATCACAAGTTACTAGGACGGTAACAACTTCAAAGCACTCAAAACAGTTCAAACCCCAACTACAAACTTCAGTGTTACCTCCAAAAAAGTGCTAATGACAAAAAATTGACAGCAACCAAAAAGTTCATTCACAACCGAAATAAACGCCTCAAAATCTTTCACCAACCTATTCCTCGTTAGTCTGTCCAATCAAAAACTTCTAATGGCGAACATTAAGGCTCATTGAAACTGACGTTTGCACACCACATTACCGGCGTCACCTATCGTTGGGGAAACTTTGCGTTGCAGTAAAGAAATGCATAAAATGCATTTAGCAACGCGAACGAACGTTCGAGAACAAATCAACACAGTTGTAACTGTGACGTCAAGTTAATTAAAACAGCGAAAAGTTGGCGATTTGAAAGCGGTTCGGGGGTGGTCCAAGTGACAGATGGAGCGGGTAAATAATGGCTTATCAATAATACGACTGATCGCGGAACAAGCCGCTCACAAGAGTAGATAATATAGAAACGGATAGTTACTAAAAACTTAAGAAGTAAATGAAAACATGGCTTAAAGTTAAAAACCTTCGTATGGGTGCAACAATTGAATTAAATGACCCTTTATTTTCCACCAATATTTAACATCTATACAGATTTATTGTACTCTGTACAATCTCTATAAATGTATCTTTCAAACTACCTAAATCGTAGCAACACCTAACAGATAGAACACCTGTGTTTGTGAGTAATCATGGGTTAGACATGATTTCAAAAAAATTGCGGACACGGTATACAAACTGTAAAAACTGTTGTTTAACTACCAATGAAAAGAAAAGATCGGACTCATACGCCTTGAGAGAACCTATGTCCTTTAACAGACATCCGTTTGGTTAAGAAAGTTTTAGGAGAGATAGAAACTCCTAGTATATTTTGTGCTTAAAACGTTGATTAAAAGTCCGCTTGCCGCTTCCATTAGTACCCCAGCCTACAGCCGCCAATATTAGCGAGCTGTCGAACCGAAAGAAGCAGTTTCGAAATATGCTAACTACCAGCTTACAAACCAATTCACCTGAAAAATTAATTCTCTCAGTCGAAAGCGGAAATAACCGCCGTCTAATTAGCGGTCGCACTTCGGGGTTGAATGGCAGAAAAATAACAATAACCCATTAGCGTTTCCTAATACTCTCAACGTTCTTAAAGGCATGATGAGTCCACCAACCCACATAAGGCCAGCGTGGTGGATTTAGGCCTATATCCCTCTCATTTTGAGAGAAAACTCGAACCTGTAGTGTGGGTGAATGTGAAGTCCTTCACATGCCTTTGAGAACGTAAGAACACACTTCGTTCTGCCAAATATAGAAATTGCCAGTATTTTCATCACATTTTTATATTTATACGATCACATCAAAACTAAAATGAGCGAAATCGGTCCAGCCGTATTATATTGATTAACCCTCAATTAGTCGTCGGGTTGACGGCGAATAAATCAGGCGTCGGTCACAACCGCGTCCAACTCTTGCGATTCCTGAAGTCAATGTGGCCTCAACTTTAATTTGAAAAGTTTACGCCGATAGTAATTTCGGGTGACGTGTTCTGTTCAGCTTACTACGCACCGTCCATTTCAAGGGATGCGATTGGATATAATATAATAAATGGATGGAACATATTTTTAACGTATTCAAAAAAGGGGGTTATTAATTTTTATAGGTACTTAGAAAACCTAGGCTTGACTTTGGCATAAAAAGCTGTTTAGTAACTACATGGCATTCAAGAACAACTATATGACATATGTATTAATTTATTTTGCTTACTAAATATACTGCTAAATATACAGAATTGTCCACCAACCCGCAGTAGGCCAGCGTGGTGGACTAAGGCCTACATCCTTCTCATTGTGAGAGGAGACCCGACCCTGTAGTGGGTCATTAATGGGTACTGACATACATACAGAATTGGCAACGATGAAATCCGTAGACCGAAGAGTAACCGAGATAGCTCTCAAAGTTAACCAACTGAAGTGTCAACCGTTGGTTTCAAAGGGCCCAGGACCGGGTGGAGTGGCGTCGATTAGGGGAGGCCCATGTCCAGCAGTGGGCTACGAAAGGCTGAAATGATGATGGTGAAATATATACTGAAATAAACTATATTGACGCTAAATAATAATAACGGAATTCGATTTACCTAACCCTATATTTAATAATATTTAATAATATTGGGTTAATTTACTTGGATATAATTTAATTGGAATTACACGCGAAATTGTCAAAAGATACAGTCGTACTTATAAAAATAATATTATGCTTTGTCATATTCTTCTATAAGATTCTCTACCTTCGAAGCTTCGAAACCAATCATCATCATCAGTAGGTACCTATTGTCAGTAGTATCTTGTACAGTATACTACTACTAGAGTATATAAAGTATACCTAGTAGTTCTTAGTAGTACATATATATAGTAGTAGCTTGGACAGTATGTGAAGTACGGATCGTGTGCAAGACGCGTTAGTTCGTTGTCCGTCCCGGTAATAAGCTGCATTTCCGTATTTCCCTGATTTAGTTTTGGTTCTTTTTGAAAAACTTCGTCCCTCCATGTCTCGGTACTGTTGGGTTTGCTTTATTTGATCTGTCGGGGAATCACGGATCCGAAGTATCACGGATCCCTGGAATACCGGATCCGATACTTCGATCTTGTAGCGCTTAATTTCGGCATTAATGAGATTGGTTTTTAACTTTTTAAAGCTTTTTATACAGTTGTTTGGTTCCATTAAATTCGTTAGGAGTACCTACTTCTCATTTGAAATGAAATATTTTGATTATAATATTATGATAATAAAATAACAATTTTAAAATCTATATTAAATATAGGTAGCGCTAAAGTCAACAAAAAAGCTGGTTTACTTAATTTTAAAATTTAACATAACGTAACATAAAAAGAATATTGAATGAAAATATGAATTCAATTGAAGAACTACTAAAACGTTACATATAGTTTGTTAAAAAAAACTAAAATCACGACATCACGAAAAAAATCAGGACATAAGAAAACGTAAAAAACAAAAGTGAAAACATTTAATTGAACTCCTACACTCTTTCCAAAATCTTTTTCCAATTCAATTTCAATTTATTAGTTTATTTTTCTCAACCAAATTACCGTAAAAATAAAATTCGAAATTAGAAAATCGAATTCGAATTTATACAACACAACTTTATCCACCTTAGACTTTATGAAAAACTACACACCGTCTTATCTCAGCTGTGCACGTCAGCAACATAAGCGTGTTCAGTGTTCAGTGCTCAGCGTGTTGCTGACAGCTGACGTCAGTGTCAGCGTGACACTACGTCTTGCGAATAGTCTTGCAGTTTCATGTTGTGGGGTGCTCACTGATGTTCTTTCTTTATGTGTGTGACGTTTTCAGTATTTATTTTCTAATGCGATATGAGTTAGGTTTTAGTTAACAAAATAAAAATGATGGAATTGGTATATAGTAATCGTTTTTTAGATTGCCTGTTCAATGTAACGCACGGTGATCATAATGTGACCGGTAACATGACCATTATGCACAACTTAACACAGATCCGCTCCTCAAGTTAAAGAAATGCGCACAACGAAACCTTAGTGATCAAAAAATATTCTTTCACGACTTAAATAAGGACTTTATTTCATTCTTGTTCCTGAGAGGGCAGATACCAAATACCAATACGCTTGAAGTCTTAAGTCTCGTCTCGTAAAGCAGCATGTCCTTCATATCTTGAGTTTCGGCTGGGAAGATATGGTTGCATCAATCATTCGCATACAACCTCGGATAGGATTTCTTCAATATTTGACAATAATATTGGATTTAGGTGTCCATAGGCTGCAGTGACCACTAAACGCCACAAATATAATTTTAATAACACTTTTCAGTCCCTAACAAGACAGGGAATTTTGATGGTGGCTGTAAATCACCAATCAGCTCCTTCATATCTATAACCATAGATTTCCAAATCTAACAGATTATATAGACCAAGACCGAACCAACCAACTTTCTTCTCAGAGCTGAAATAATTTCTAGAACAATATCGTTAAGGAACAGTATCGTCCGGTCCAGCAACAAAGAGACGTCAAAGCAAGTCGTCACTTGTCAACGGGGGGCGCTCCAGACACGTCTCGGCGACGGCTAGCGAGCGTGTGTCCACTGTTATAACCGAGGCGACGGTAAAAAACAATCACTAGCCCTAATCACCGGCCCAAATAATATAAATTGGAATAAAATATTGAAAAAAAACCGTGCAAGTGAAAAAGCATAAAACTTCACATCAAATTAATTAACGTTATAAAAGTTAAATTAATCTTATTCTAAAACTTCTAAATCATTGACAGTGTAACACGCAGTAGAAAAGGTAAAGTTCAAGTTTTTATCTATTTGTCGTTTTTAAGACAGGTACTTATACAGTTTCTAAGCGACAATATTTGAGAATTAAATTGACTTCAAAAGCTATACTTGTGCCATTTATGTTTACTTACAAAAGCTATAAGTACCTACCTACTTTTTATTGTGTTTTGTTTATACACATAACTTCATTTTAAGGTATCGTTTAATTATATCTTTGTCATAACAACTTCAAAATACTTGCCAATATTTTATGATAAAAGTAAGATAAAATATAGAAACAATAAAAAACCAAAACAATGTAACAATCGATATAGTATATCAAGTTCTAACATGTGGAGGTTGACAGTGGAACAACGCTCAATACGTCCCCGTCGTCGATTGCTAGCACTGCATACGCTGCTGTACCGTTCGCAAAAACGATAAAAAGTCACTAATTAGTAGCAAAAACTTTAGATAGCTACCTTGTTGTTACAATGATCAAGGAGAAAAGAATAGGATTGCAAAGAGATTGTCATTTGATATTCAGTGTACGTTTGATTATTTTTAATGTGGCAAGCTACAATATTCATGATTAAATTATGACTTTTATTTAATGATTTATAGGTTATCCAAGTCTGTAGCTTGTTTTTACATGGTAGAGCCATAGCAACTCGCCCAGCGCGGTACCTACGTAAGGTAAAGGATAAAAACATTGCCATAGAAGGAATCAAAGTCAAATAGCGTTGAATTAATGATTGATCCTCCACTAGTTGCAGTTGCATGGTTCAGTGTGCCCTAGGCCTCCCCATGTTGTAAGGAGACAGCCATGCCCAACATTGGGCAATAATCGGGCTACTGTCACCCAATGGACACACACAAAAAAAACTTTTTCTCCTAAATTAGATCGTGAAACATTTTTTAAATGCTTTTGCTGTCGGTACCAGCACGGAAACACACGAGCGGCGCAATACAACATTCGTTATTTTTCGCCGCCTTCGTATTGATTAGTGCTCATTGCCGCCGCCTCAAGTCCGCGCGACGTGCACCTACATACATGCATCTGCACCAATACTTTCTCAATTCGCGATCGGCGTTCTCTATTTTTTATGCCATTCTGAATTTCTCGGCTAATGTTTCCTGTTTCCCTGTGCAAGACAGTCACTCAAAAGTTTTTGCATACGGAAAGTTAAACCGAATGGGAAATTTGATTTTGTTGCATTTTTGTACCTTTGTGATATGTTTACGGACTCGTATTATTATTCATGACAAATAACTACACATTAATATACATTTTGTAATTGAGAAGTGTTCTGATGTTAAGTGGCCACTGCTAACTATGACCACATACGAGTACGTCCCTTAAATTCAACGTTCTGTCGGATGGTCTTAATGCGGCCTTAAATGCGGACTGATGAATATCGTAACAGGAAATATAAATATGCATAAAGAACCAAGGGCATGGTATGAGAGTATGTCCTTAACAATGGTGTTTGCGAGCAAACTAAAATTACTACGGACTTTTAATTTTAATCCTACAAAAATAAAATCACTTTTATAATAATTAACTACTTTAGTTAAAGTCAAAAGAAGTTCAGGTCTGCAACGAAAGCCCAGTTACACAAACGTATTGAACAAGCTCTAATGGACCGACAGTCGCCAACTTGTCTCAGCCATTAAATCTGCAATCAAACTCAGCTTCGCAACTTGACGGAGTTCCAATCAGTTAGTTCATCTGGAAATTCCACTATCTTCATACATTTTTACACAAACTACTCTGACATATTGTGTGCAAAATGCAATTTATGGATTATCATACCGAGTTTGGTTGTCAATCGTCGATGACAAAATATTTGGACTGAAAAGGAGCTCTGAGAGGCACCTTATTGATATTACACTCATTCAAAAGTAGGTAAATAAATGTGACTTACTAAAATCATCTACCTACAGATTATCCTACAAAAACTAGAAAGCATATCATAAACAATCTCAAAACAACTTGAAACAAACAAACCCAAATTTAATAGCCAAGAAACGAAACAAAACGAGAAGATACAGTAAGAATTCTAGGACGGGCTAATTACTGAATGTCGCTTCCAGTCGCCAGTCGCCTTTAGTTTCACAGCCAGCGACACGTCAGCTACACGTCGGCGACACGACTTCACTGTCGCGCGCACAACGCCCGGTCCGATGCAGTCTTTATTAACTTCCTGCTTTTGTTTTGTAAGGGGTGATTTTCGAAAGGCTCTTTGGTCTTCAAAGGCCCGAGACGGTGGCGACGTGTGCCTTTTACGTCAAAGTAATTTTTAAAAAATTGCAGCTTATTTTATCAGGCTCGAGTGTGTGTAATACGTAAAGAAACAAGAATAAAATGTGGAATGAACTAATAAATAACGCTCTTAAAGTAGGAGCTAATTAATAGTTAGCAACGACAAAGAAAACTTTACAATAAAGGATATAAAGAACAAAGTTTATTTGGGAATATTTATGTACAGCAAATCCTAACATTGATGTATAAATCTGATTTTGCATCAATGATAACGAAGTATTTCGGTGCAACAACTGGTCCAGATGTCAATCGTTAAATCAGCAGCAGTCAAGAACAATCAGGAACAGCGCGCAACAACATCGACTGGAACAAACTAAGACAGCGCGTCAGGAACACGCGGAACAGTCGAGTCGCGCGCTGTCATCGCTCGCGACAGTCGGAACACTGACGTGACAGCACCGACTTGGGAAGCGTTGCCCCAATTTATAAACGCCAGCGGAAAAACGCATAATTTTTTTTATTTTTATACCTTTTAAAAGGGCGTAAAATATGTGTGAAATTGGCAACAGATTTTTATATTTTATATTTTTATACCTTTATAAAAGCGCGTAAAATATCTCTTCTGTAAAACCGGCAATGCACTGGTTGTTCATCATCTTTTATTTTTTTAGCTTCAAAAATGATGTATGAGCTACCTTCCAAAGACGTCCAAAGTCAGCAATGCACTGATGGCGTGATTTTGCTTGGTAGCTACAGCTCGTGTCAATAGTCGAAGATAATCACTTACCATCAGTGCGCCAAGCATGAATCGTCAATGTATTTGTATAGATAACGTGTGCCATTAGTACGGGAGTAGTCACTATCAGTGTAAAAACAGATCTTATCATTTGTTTTGGAGTGACTTTAAAATATCGTAGAGCATTTTCATAGACATCTTAGTACTGCAAAGGCTTACTGAACACCTCACTGCCGTCATATTAAAAGACGAGCCACTTGGAGCCATCTGAGATGTGTCAGGGGAACGAAACAGTTGAGCCGTTCTGCGTCACTGTAGCGGACAGGAGCTCTGATGCGACAGCAGACTTGAGAACCGTTGGTGCAAGGGGAACGTTTGAGCGGAGATAATTTGTGAAAGAAGGAATAAAATGGTATTATTTCCCTGCTTATTATGGCCAAGTTTATATTCAGCCTGAGGAGCGATCAAAGCGGATGAATATATTATTGTAATTCCATATGTATGACGTTCAAAAAGTGTACATAAATTATACCTTATAATGAATATAAGTTTTAAAAAATTGTTTTTATATCAACAGTGTGCTCCAGCTTATGTAACAGCGTGGTGGACTAAGGCCTACATCCTTGCAATTGTGAGAGGAGACCCCACCCTGCCGTGGGTCAATAATGGGTAGACAGAAGAGAGATTTAAAACCTAATTTCTTTTAACTTAGACCGTGAAGCCAAGTGTAGAGTGAAATTTCCAGCGGCGCTGAGTAAACTTGGAGACGTGGCTGCGACAGCGATGCGCGTCATCTCGATGCGCTTGATAATGCAGCGCGCGGCTGATAGTCGCACTGACAGCTGCTCTATAGCTGCCGGGGGTGGTTATTTAGCACGGTTGCAAAAGTCATTTTTTATCAATAAAGACCAAGCAGACAGATAAATTAACAAAAGTCAGTCACTCCTAAGGAATTCGATGTCGACTTCGACAAATTTTCAAGTGGGTATCCGTTTAAAATTATCAACCGTACCTATAAAACTATAACCACCAACACCAATATTCTAGCAATATATTCTAGCAAATATATGGGTACTTCAGATCTTTAACAAACCCTCGGCGTAATCCGTGGAGTGTCGTCAAATGCTTGTCGCGGGACAGCTCTATGGGGACGCGACGCGACGTCGCGCGTGAGCTGTGCCGCGATGAACGCGGTAATGTTACATCGAATTTGTTTTGATATAAATAAATTAATATGGTAAACGGCGACCGCGTCTAGGCAAAAGGAGTACAGGCCACCCTCCGATTAGGTGAACTAATCTAAAAAAAATGGAAACTCTTAGATGCAAAAAGCCCAGAACCGGGCGGTGTGGTGTCGATTAGAGGAGCCCTGGGTCCAGCAATGAACAACGAAGGCCTGAAAGGACCTACAAGATGAAATAAATATGTGGCAGAGATCCTTTGCAAACCGCAAGCGTAATCTCATGGAGTGACGTCGAATGCTTGTCGCGTGACAGGTCAATGCGGACGCGACGCGGCGCACGACGCGACGTCGCGCGTGAGCCGTGTCGCGATGAGCGTAGTAATGTTATAGTGAGAGTTTTATTATTTGTATCATAATAAATAGATGTATAGAAGAGATCTTCAGTAATGTGTCGAATGGTTGTTTGGCTCAATTCGGACGGAAGATTTGAGGACGTGACGTCGTGACGTGAGTCGAAACCATGGTAATCATCATTGAAACGAGTACTTGCTTTTGCTTTTTAGCCGCTAACGCCGCCCATATAAACCGTCGGCAGCATCGTATTTTTCCTGTCTTGTGTATGTATCATTTATGGAGATGTGCTTGTCGAAGAAACTAATTTGAAAATACCATCTTAGTCTACTATCTCATAACCTCATATTTATACTAAATTTAGTCCTGGCTAAATATAGATGATGCTGCATATAGATAGATGGCACAGCCTGTGAACTTATATATTTAAAAGTCCTGTAAACTATAAGCAACAGATAAAATACGTACATAAGTACAATAAGTGAGGGGTGGCACTAGAGGCGGATTGGCACTGAATGCACTCGGCAGTGACATCTGAATGCGTCGCGCGCCGCGTATGAGTCGTGTCGCGTGAGGGCGGATGGTAGGGGCTTTAGCTGTTTGACGGTTTGACTAATGCCTGATTCATGCAGGTGGTTAGAATTTTGAAACAACATTTGGGTTATTTACCACACAAGTTAAAGGTTGCAAGTACCTGGCTGCAGTCTTTTTTAATATTTACAAACAATTTACTAACCTAACAAAAACAACTTGTAATATCATTCCAAAAAATGCCTAGTCCACGTTCAATTCTATCTAAATCCAAATCTAAAAGGTTGTTTAATGTTTAAATTTGTAACAAAACCAGCAAACGCAAAAACATTTAAACTTTATAGATAATTTTCAAATTAGATTCTATCGAATTAGAAATTCACAA
The DNA here is from genome assembly GCA_905147235.1 of Erynnis tages. NCBI lineage: Eukaryota > Metazoa > Arthropoda > Insecta > Lepidoptera > Hesperiidae > Erynnis > Erynnis tages. Next base: position 13,357,042 of record LR990074.1, read on the forward strand.
ATATTAAGTAGATTTAAATACCTACACAACAATATATTTGAGTCACAAAAACATTCAGTTCTCTTGAATAATTTTACTTAATAAATTAACAATAAATACAGATTCGAATTTTACATTTAATTCTACAATGGAAATCATTATTTAAAACACTACCAACCCAACATAACTCTTCCACAACATCTGAACAGTAACGTTGCAATAGCAAATACTGTTGCATGCAATATCAGACGTCCGTCGTTCTCGAAGCGGGCGAGGAGTGCCTGACACTCATTTAAGACTGACGCCTCCCTCCGCCAGATGGATTGATATACCAGCGATTCAGGAAATAAAAAGAATAAAGTCAATTTTTCAACTTTGTATATAGCTTTTACAATGAAATCAATTATAGTAAATTCTACTTTAGATTTAAGTGGAACTTAAGGTAATCTTAAGAACAATTTTTTAAGTAATAATAATTCATTTCGTCAAAATATTTACCTAACTGCTAGAAATAACAGTTTTTTCTTACACTGAAATGTTAATCATTAACGCATTCATTTATAATTTGAATATGCCTGAAGTAGTTATAAATATGAGTATAATGAGTAGTATGTTTATACCTACTCAGGTTGCCAACTTTTTATGTCTCCTTTAATTATTTATTTATGTCAATTTTTAATTCAAATTAACGAAGAAATAATAATCAGATAGAAACGATCAATGCATTGACATAACAGATCTGCTATCTTGAAGCGAACTAGAAACGCCGCGACAGTTAAGTCTGAAAACCGTCTTCCAACAGATAGATTGATATTGCAACCAGACAAAGACGAGCGGTTCCATCAGGGAAAATAAACAATTGAAGTCGATCTACAATTATTGGCGGAATTCTACATTTGAAGAAGAAAAAGAAAAGGAGAAAAAAGAAATTAATACGGGTTGATTTATGGTATTTTTAGGGTATTTATTTAATCCATATTTACCTTTTCAGGTAAATTAAAATTGTAAAAATTAATTCACTAATGAATTTGATTGACAAGTGATTAAATTTTTTAACTTAATATTAAACAATGACTACATTTATAGGCTTACTTTAGGACTGAACAGAAATCCGTGTGTGTGTTTGTGCGTTGTCCCACAGTTTTTATTATTTTATTATTATTTATTTATATTAAGTCTCGATCAATTAAAAAGTTCTTGATAAGAAATAACACTGCAATATCTAAGCCAGAGTGAGCCACGTCAGTCGTTCTGGAAGCGGGCGAGAATGCCTTGACAGTCATTTAAGGTTGAAAACCCCTCCCGCCAGATGGATTGATATTGCACCCAGCAGACGTCAGACGAGCGATCGCATACGGGGAAATAAAGAAAAATAAACTAGAGTCAATTTCTGCAGTTAGCTCTCTAGAACAGGTTTGAAGTTTAAAAAGACTAAGTTCTAAAATATTCTTGGAATACGAAAAAAGTATTTCCATCCAAAGTTAATATCGTTTCATAAAGGAAAAAAGACGAATGACGCATTTGACGCAATAGTAAATGAGTATAAAACTGTCGCTCAAAATTTTATTTGAAATTGAAAATTAAATCGTATAAATTTTCATCAATTAAATCGTATAATTTTTCAAAGCAACGTTCTAAATTTGAAAACTAAATTTAAATTCTGTGACACGAATCTTTTGTTTTATTTAGTTCCATTGTTTTCGATTCTAAATTCAAACACGGACGTTCCACTCGTTCAAACAAATACAAGCGATGCCATAACAAATAACGGTGCAATACCAGAGCCTTCTTGAAGCGACAGTCATTTAGGAGTGACGCCCCTCCCGCCAGATGGATTGATATTGCACCCAGAAGACGCAAGACGAGACTGCATACGGGACATAAAAAAATATAGCCTCGTTCTTACTGCCTCAGTTTGCGCGATCGATGACGGACTGGGGACGGATCGGGTATTGCCAATGTTCGAACTTCGAATGTGCTGTTTAAAAATGGAATAAACTAAGTTTAATTATGTCAACATCAGGTGATATTTAATTTTATAAAGCGCACACAACTTTTTTTACTAAGTCATTGGTGCGCGCCACTGGCATTCGGACCCCTCGATTCGAGGTCGAATTCTAAGCCACTGGGCTATCACCGTATGACATGTACGTACTAACCATTGACGATACGATTCTGCAAGGTGTAGGTATTTTATTTTATTTTATTTTATTAGGTAAACTTACAGCTCTAAACAAAAATATTATTATTAACATGTATGTAACAATACATAATTGCCCAGCAGTGCACCATAAATAGGTTTGTACGTAGTTACAACATTGTACATTTTTCCGAAATTCTTATTACTCCTACAAATTCAATTAATTGAAACACCGATTGTACTCCGAATCAACAAAAGAACAGATTGAAACTTCGAATGTAAACTAAAACAAATGAATATTAATTAATTCTTTAAGTTTGTTGACATCAAATACCTGGTTTAAAATTTGTTTCGACAAATATAAAATTCATGCCAAGATTACTAAAATAGGGGTTACGTAACCAGTATAGGCTGACCTGTCTGTTTTATGAACTGTCATATCTTTGGCTGTCAATTTAAGCTGGTTTACCTGGTGCTTTAATTTTTACTTTGATGTTTAAGTTATTGATGCTTTTATGTTTATTTTGAAAGTGACATCACCAAACTCTCTCAATGTCAAATAGAAAATTAATTCAAAATCATTAGTAGGTCAGCGAAGACTAAAAATTGTCGAAAATTGTTATTTTATTTACGGTCATTTTATTTAACTTCCTTTCACACGAAAAAAGTCGCAACCAGTGCCGAAAACACTATCGTCAACGTATTCGTATAGTTCACGTCGGTCACTTTAGTATGTCAAATGTCAGTCTATCTTGACATCTTCCATACTAAACGCAGCTCGATACGATAACTACACGAAACTGCGAAGTTTATGCTCGAGGAACTACAAACTAATAGATAATATAGTAAAACGCCAGTCATTTTGCTACAAAACCTTGCCATCCAACTAAACCATTCTTTCGACATCAAAATCAGTTTCACTAAATTAAAAGCTCGATCCAATCGACGTCCGTCTCGAGTTCAAAACGACGAAGACTCGACTTATTTTAATGGAACCTACAATGAATTCGCTCCAACCCTTCAAGTCGGACACAAACGAGACGCCCGAGTCGTGATGGCGATCCGAGACAGTGACGTGACCCCACCCCCGGGTCAGCACCCCCAGATAATAAGGGGTGGGATCGCGAGTGTGTGCGTTTTAAAAATATACACTCGGATAATTGTTTTAGTTGTAGTTAGGGCGGATTACGGAGGTGAGGGTTATCTAAGCAGATCTGTCGCTGGATGAAAGCGTTACGGAACAAAGGAAGTCGTTGTCAGATGTGATTGTGCAATGTTTTCGAGTTCGATTCGTGTTGACCGCGACTTCGACTCGAAGGTTTAAAGATAAACATGTTTTACTGACAATAGCACCTTTATTATTCTATGTTTCATCACCGCGGTTAATATGAACTATCAGTAGTAAGTTTGCAGGTAACGCCTCATAAACATGAGAAGTGGGTCAGTCATAACTCAACAGATAATTTCAATCGACCTTATTCTTTATGCACGTACCTTATCATCAATCTATACTGTTTACTTTCACAAAAAAGCTGTATGAAACGTAACTTATTAGAGCAAATTTGAATATAGGTCAAACATTAAACAACACATCAATTAATGATTTTTTTAAAAACAACGTATTCAAAAATTTGGGGGAACAAATATGTGACTTCATAAATATCATTTCATATCATTAATGTGAAATTAATGTTCACATCAGACAAAATATATTTTTATGACTTATGAAATATATATATACACATCAATAGTAATTCTGAAGAAAAGCATTTTTAGTATTTTAACCCGAACTTATTCCACTAATTCAGAATTAATATCACTGGACATCGTAAGTACGTCATTACACTTCTAAACTTACCCACACTGACACAAAAAGCCTTACACGTCTTACGTTCAATACTCACACAGAAGTATCGGCTGGCTGTCGCATACACATCACGTCATTTGCACAAAATGAAATAGCCTCAAAGACGGGCGACTTGCCGGACGCCCCCTGCCCCCCCAACGCCCCCTGCCCCCCTCCCAACGCCCCCTCCGGGAGATTGACACCGCTGCAGGTAACTCAGCATCTAGACGGTGCTTGAGAATTATTTCAACGTCATTAGAAATGTATTTCTTGGGGAATTTTAATACTTGGTTGAAATAATGTCCCCTTTTAATTGGTGGAGCTGTTTTTTTTTTGTGAAAATCGTGGTCAGTAAAAATACTGGTGGATTTAAATTAAATACGTTAGTATCAACTTATAACGGAGATTGCACAGATTATATTTGAATGAATATACCATCCATATAATCCGCCGTGCACCATACCATACGCATATTATTATGACAACCTACTTATAGTCAAAACGATGTCATGGTCAGCACTCTGCTAACGACAAACATTACCCGTGCAACTTTGATCTTATAATTATGAGTGTTTGTGACTTTTTATAAGTTCTTTTTCATGACTTTCTTTTTCATGAAAAGAAGAGTTCTATCTGTGACTTCTAAATGACTAGATAATCATGACTCATATTGCAAATTACTAAAGTTTCAAAGTTTTCAAATCAAAGTGAGATATGACTCTTTACTTTGATGAAGTTATTATAATTAATTGCATCTATCAAATACTTAGGTTAAGTTATTTGAGGTCAAGGACAAAAATTATACCTATTTACATATCTTTTTGTCTTTGTCGTATACTAAAATTATTATACCTAGTAGTAGTAGTACTTAAAGATCACACGCCACAGTTCAATACAAGCTACGTACCTTGCAGATATCGCAAGCATCAGCGCCGTAGCACGTCAAATGCAAGACGGCAGTTGACCGAACGCCTCCCTCCCCCTCCCGCCACCCCCTCGGAAGATTGACACAAGTACAGCATCGGACGGACTATTCAATATATTATTATCTTGCGATAAAAATGTCCACCGTTATAATATGAATTGGAATATTTATATTTCAAATTTTGACAGTTGAGTGTGAGTACGTATGTATTGAACCAAGTAAGTATTAATAAGTCCATTAAGTGCTTTTAATATAGGTACCATAAGATGTTTTAAGACGATTAATGTAATCAGGACGTAACTTTTCTGAAAAATGGGCTAATACAAAAGTCTCCTATTTTACTGTCCCATCTTTGGTGTTCTCTGACTCCATCTTGCCATACAAAAGTCTAAACCTGACAACTCTGACCTCTGTATCCGTACCCTGCATTCGCAGCAACAAATCGCTACCCAGTGCACTCGCTAAGACCCCCCCCCACACAACCCCCTCCAGATGGATTGATATTGCACGGCAGGTGAGCCGCTCAGAACAATAGCCATCTATAAACTGCTGTCCTGGCTCTCGAGAAACTTCCATCTGAAGATGTTTTTAAATACTTGTGTCTGACTTTAGAAATCTCAAAAAAGCGACATAACAGCAATCGCCGTCAAAAAGACTTTCTAAGAACAAAAGTCCCCTATAATAGCTATATTTGTCCCATTTCTGATGCTCCCACACTCCATCCTGACATACAAAAGTCTCAGGCCTGACAACAGTAACTGACCTCCGTATCCTGTAAAAACAAAAGTCCACTATGTTAGGTGTCCCATTTTTTATGCTTTCCCACTCAATCTTGACATACAAAAGTCTTAGGCCTCAAGCAACTGGACTCGCAGCAACAAATCGCTACCCAGTGCACTCGCCAAGACACTCCCCCCCACCACCCCCTCCAGATGGATTGATATTGCACGGCAGGTGAGCCGCTCAGAACAATAGCCATCTACAAACTGCTGTCATGGCTCTCGGGAAACTTGCACTTGACTTTTAGATGTTTTTTATAAAAACTTCTGTCCGACTTTAGAATGTAGACTAGGGAGGAACTTTGTGCCAAAAAACGAAATCCGTTCAGAGGTTTTTATGTCAAAATTACAAAATTTTACGTTTATTCTCAAGTTCAAGTTTATTAATACATGACATCATCCTACGTGGGGCTGCAAGCCTTTAATGGCCCACTGTTAGGCACGGGTCTCCCCACAACAGGGGAGGCCTGGAGCATACTGCACCACGCTGCTCCAATGCGGTGCGGTTGAGAAACGGGCTAGTGGCCAACCCGTGACGGATTTCAAAGGTCTCCGACAAGGTTTAACGACTGCTATCGTATCGAAAACAACCGGGACCGACGGCTTAACGTGTCCTCCGAAGCACGGATCGCGCATTTAGTTCGCCACTAACGGTCACCCATCCAGGTACTGACCGCGCCCGACGTTGCTTAATGTTTTCGAACGCTCGCGATCTACTCAGTGCGGCTATGCGCGCTTCATTCTATGTAAAAAACGTAAAACATAAACACTTAAGCCAAAATCTCTTTATAGTTCCATGATTCACCGAACTTTTTACAGAGGAAGCTCGATTGACGCAAATTAATAGCCGGTCTTAACGGCACTCCAAAAAACGAAACACACCATATCCCTTACTTACACCCCATAAAAACGCGACAGAGACACATGTCCCCCCTTATTATCTTCAATTAAGAGACTCTGATAATGTGCCATGACATATTGGACGTGCCCGGTGGCTTCGGACCTGTGGTACCTCCTTGAGCGACCCCCGAAGTACCGATGAAACTACTAATGAGGGGGGAGGGGGCGGCTCTGAAAACGCTGGACGTCTCGGACGAACCGATCTTTAAGTACAGTTAACCGAGCTAAATTGAACTTTAACACCCGACAATAAGGATGTAGATGAGTGAAAGGGGAAAGCAGTCGCCTCAGTCCCCGTGAGTGATGCGTACGGGACAGTGACGAATGGCGGACCGTTACATGTGATTAGTGGACGTGTTTCCGCGATCAGATGCTGTGCTATAATGAGACGTGATAGACACCATCACTGAGACAGACGCTCGGGCTGATTTGTTATAAAAACTGTCAACTGTGACTAATTCGAGTTACGGTATTCCGGAGTAATAAAATCTTGAGATTGACGTTGGAAGAATTTGTTTTATTTTTCTGCTTTTTGCTGGTAGGTGGAGTTTTATTACTGATTTTCAGTGGTTCGACTGCTGTGATTGATCTATGAATAGAATTGGATTAAAAATGTTGAGAGGTTACCGTTTTCTATTAGATTATAATTAATGTAAAAATTGATAATAAGAACCGAAAATATATATTTTTTTCTTTTATTTTGTCGTTTTAAACGGCTTTGTCACAGCTGAAAATTCCGCTTGGGTTTGTCTACAAAAATACATAATATCTCATACACAACAGTCCATTGTTCATGTGATATTGCAATAATTATCATCGACTTTTAAATTGACACTCAAAATTATTCCAATAAAAAATACAACAATCTTTAACATGAATAATTTTAAAGCTGGCTTAAAATTCTATATTAATATTTTATCTTTAACTAAGAAATTTAATGATTAAAATATCAAAAATGAACATTTAATTTATGAATATCAAAACTGTTAATATTTTTAACAATACCAAGAACTAACGCGGAAGACATACGCGTCAACGTGACGGACTCGCGTCAAGCGGATGAGATATGACGTCACTTGATTTACGACGCCGCCGCGACGCCTCATTACTCCTCGCTAAGTACTACTCGTAAAGTCCTATTACTAGAATGAGTTTATGACAGTTGGAATAGCGATAAATATAGGACTTTGACCACTATATTTGACCACTATATTTTCAAATGATTAATATTAACTATTATAATCTCTTTGTCAAATTGTAAATGAATATGTACTTACTTTAAAATTGTATACATTAGGCAATACTACAAATACTTTCAATACCTAACAATATGTTATGTACAACAATGAATTTCAAAAGGCTTATGGATAGAGCTCTCCATCAACATTGACAACATTTTTCAATAAAGTCAACAATTTAAAATCGCAGAAAACTTTTTCCAACAGTGAGCTTAATTTTATAGGTCTAGTTATAAAATTATCGCTTAAAATATCCGTGTATTTTATTTTATAAATACAGTGATTAATCCTTACAATATAAATTTAACGCAGACACTGAAGATTCTACACGTCAGAATGATGGATACGCGTCAAAAATATGAAATATGACGCGCGGCGGGATTGATCGACGACGACACGGTGACGCCATATTAATTCTTCGCAAAATACAACACGAAATTAAAAGTGTCAAAAATATTACGATGATGGCTTATGAAGAACTTTGCGTATCATATTCATTTTAATTATTTTATCTTTGCATTTTATTACCTAAAATATGTTAAAATTAAATATTACTTGCAGAAACATCGTGAGGGAACCTGTAGCCTCAGTGGTCTCTATAAATAATGTTCTCCAATACCAGGTCCATTTACCCGCATAAGGCCAGTGTGGTGGACTATAGCCTACATCCTCCTCATTGTGAGAGGGTTTTAACAGTTCCTCTGACAATGAGAATCTCAATTCTGCAGTGGGTCACTAATGGGTTACAAATCTTGTCAGTAACCCATTAATGACCCTCTACAGCACAACACAAAAAAAGCATCATTAAACAAAAACAAACTAATTTATTAACCAAGAACAAAACAACAACAAATAAATTTATATTCAGCAACAATAAAAAGAACAATAAAATCCCGACGCACCGCGGAAGAGGCGACGCGTCAGCCTGACGTGTACTCGTCAACGTCAACTGTATGAGATATGACGCGAGCGTAATTTGATTAACGACGCCGCGGTGACGCGCGTTAATTTGTTACAGGTCTCAACCGGGTAAATAGGTGCGCTATTTACGGGTGACGTTATAAATTGCGATCGGGCCTATTCTGTCGTTGCGGAGTTTAGCAATTTAGACTGTCCGCTTTTGGTTAAAGCTGTTCTTGGGTTGAATGGACTCATTATTTAATTTCTAATTTACTGATTAATAAGCTAGTTAAATAAAATATTTATTATGATTTAACTTGAAAGTGAAAGTTATCACATTAATAAGCCACGAAAATATAGATAAGTTCTTTTTCATTTGTTTTGATTTTGTTTAATTTATTTCTTGTTTTGTCTTAAGTTTTTAATATTTGCCGTAAATTAATTTCATTTACATTGATAAAATGACTAGATGTAACTGTTGTTTTTACATAATAGGAGAAATATTGTTATTTATGTTTCCGTTTTTTATCTCCGACTGTATTTATCAATGTTATTTTGTCTATTTCAAAAAACATCAAATCAGAAGTGTAGTTGTAGATCTAAGAAAAGCCGGAGAGAACTTACGAAATATACCTACACGTTTATCTCAATTATCGGAATTAACGTCTAATTTACCAGATCACTATCAGATACGGCTACATTGACGTCGGACGTTAAAACGTTGGTTTTTGCGTTGCGTGTCCCGATCGCTCGATACGGACAAACATAAATACAAATTGCCGTCCATAAATTAATTATTGGGTTTCGGTATCTTGGGAACTGATTCGGCCTACTTGGGACTGGTATTGCGAACTGAATCGTTTGGTCTTAAATTGGTTGCGTTTGGCGACGTTTGTTAGATTCCTTTGCTGTAGTGTTAGTTGATTGATTTTCGAAAGGACATGGCCGTGCATTCTCTGGGTACAATAAGTACTATCTGTGTTTTAATAGCCTATTTATTTTACCTATTGTGTTTTGTGGACCATACCTGTGTGTGCATCTAGAGTTCGATTAAGCGGAGCATGTTCATAAGTTATTTTTTTTTTCTGATCTTTAATAATCTTTTTTTGTTTCTGCATTCTTGTTTTGAATTTGAACGGTCTATTATGGACAGCTAGATCAAAACCACCTATCTAACCATACGTAGGTTAACCACTTACTTAACAAATGTATAAGGACCTAACATGTCACCTGAATGTTTGTGATCATCATCGCCTATTGATACGAGCACTACCCAGAGTAAAATATCCAGAAATAAATAACGCTTCACACTCATAGCCCCACACTAGGATTCCCTGGGTGCCATGGACACACACAAGACAAGAACACACACACCCAGACCAGAAACAGAAATTTGAACTCATCATTCAAATGATTCAAATGACTGCTCTGTTGGGAATCGAACTCAGGACCCTTCGCGCGGCGCACCGGCTTCTTAACCACTGCGCCACTCAGGTCGTCAAAATATTGCCCAACTTTCTTTAAACCAAAAGTCAATTCACAAAGTCAAAATTCAGTCTTTTTAAGTTTGTTACTCCTTTCGCGCTATAATGCTCAAAAGCCCGCAGAAAAGGACTCATACGTCGCTCAAAACATTAATAGCAACAAAAACATACATACATACAAAGTGCGTGTAATCATGTCCGAACTACCGACAAAGGACGAACAGCAGGTGACAAGCGATAATCTCCTGTCATAAATGTCATTCGAGATGCCGAGAGAGAGTAAAAAAACGTCTCGCATGCGCTAAAAATACGCCGCAGGCTGACGACCACTCTGTCACTGTCAGGGTGACTGACAGAGATATGATATGACTGGACTCGAACCTATAGGTAGTAGGTATAGACTAGCTCGTGAGTGAGACCTCGTCCGCGTGGGTTTTAAAGGTGAGTCAGAAAAAGGCCAAGTTTGGACTATATATTTGAATTCTGGCCTTTTTTCTGTTGCCCACAATGGAGGGATCCCTGGAGCATACTCCTTGCTTCTCCAATACGGATTGGTGGAGAAACGGGCCAGTGGCCAACCCGTGTCGGACGTTTTCAAACCGCCCATAGGCCACCGACAAGGTATAACGACTGATATCGTATCGATAACAAACTGGACCGACGGTTGAACCGTGCCCTCCGAAGCACGGAAGCGCGCATTTAGTTCGCCACTAGCGGTCACACATCCAGGTGTTGCGGAGCCTACTAATTTACCACAATATAAAAAAATGTAAGCCTACCTACACCTAAATGTACCGTGTATATTATTGACTTACCTTCGATATTGTATACTTGACTTCCAAATTGTACTCGAAATAAACCATACGTTTTTTGCATCTAAGTCTAAATTATTTGCACAAAACATTCATTAATTCCTCCAAAGAATTAACACCAGGTACTGACCGCGCCCGACGTTGCTTAGTTTTTTCGATCGCTTGCGATCTACTCAAGCAGCGGGGCTATGCGCGCTTGGATCTATAGTATCTAGCTTTTGTCCGCGATTTCGTCTGCGTGATTTGGAAATTTGTCACCTAATGTTTAGTGGTCATTGCAACCCTGGCAACGTCCAACCTATAGAGATCCTGTCTAAGGGTGTCATCAAATACCTACCTACCTACACCTACCTCATACTTCCGAAGCAGACTTAAAAGTGTGACGTCACTGGAACCACAAGAAAATAGCCAGCTTCCCGTAATTTCTGTTAAACGGGCCTGCCTCAAAGGCCGTCAGTCACCTAGCTGCTCGCAAACGTAAATAACTAAAAATAAACCCTCTGTGTATGCAGGCGTTTCTTTGCGCGCAGTAGCTTTGAGGCGATTTTAATTCGCTTATTTCGCTGCCGGGAAATTGCTAGTGTGTTCCGAATTAACGGTGAGGTCTTGGTGGAGGGAGCGGCGGTAGCGGGTAATGTCGACTACAAAAACAAAACAAGGAATGTAGACCCCAAAGGGATGTAGTTGTAAAAAGAGGTGTAAATTCTAAAACATACTTATATGGCATAGGACCTATCATCCTCTATCCTGGGGCGTTTGGATTGGTAGAATCTAAATAAAGCTTACGTTGTGAAAAGCCTCGCGTCATCGGTGACAGTCATTTTTGCCACTGATGACATCTACTAAGTCTAGTTCCCTTTCACGAATATGTATGTTGTGGCGCAAACGTACTTTGATAATTATTTTACAAAGACAAAGACAAAACGTTTATTTGCACAAATATAGGTATGAAATTACAAATTATTACAAATTATTACAAATTATTTAGATCAATCTATATTTACCATTTTTAGGTATGCAAATATTAAGTAAATAAAACTAACAAATTAAATTAATAAACTTTGTTAATGTTTTGTCTGTTATTTTTATTTGTTTTATTAATTATTATTGTGCGTCGATACGTGAGTGAATATTTTTCTTTTTTCTAATAATTGAAGAATGATCATCCAATTTTTTCAGGATATAAAAAGAACACCAAAATTGTTTTCCATTTTTTTCCACAAAACATTTTTTTTTGTTGTTGTTACCGCTACCTCCTAAACTGTATCCGCTACCGCTACCGCCTCTGAACCGATCACCACCCTATCCGCATGCGGAGGTCTGGCCGCGTCAGCTCGGCGATAGTAAAGGCGCGATGCGATCCCAGTGTGCGCCGCTTAAAAAATATATTCCTCTTGCCCCGGCTGACAGCGGCTTGATCAGTCTTTGTTATGTTTGGAATTCTGTGTTTCCAGCTTTAACAGACTAACTTTTTAGTTAACACGAGCTATGTAACACCTGAGTGTCGTAAAGGGCGATTGAAAGGCGTCTGAGGATCGCAAGTGGCAAAAATTCTGTGCTTACACCGTCCCGCTAGCGACACAGAGAAGGCGGTAGGAGTAATTCGGGAATAGAGTACGAGCTACGGTGTTACTTTTGTGTTGTTAAAAGCGACTGAAAGGCGGCTGTCTAGGATTCGCAAGCGGTAAAAGTAAAAGGGTCAAACTCGCTAGTGTCCTAGGGTAGGTACAAAGTAGGCATGGCAGCGTGTCTTCATAATATAAACGGCTGCCTTTGGAGAGACGTGAGTTTCTTTCAAGTCAAGCCCATTATAGGCTGCAGGGGTCTTCGATTGCGTCAGTACTCATTAATAACCCACTCAGGGCCGGGTCTCCTCTCACAATGAGAGGGATGTAGGCCGCCGTCCACCACGCACCACTACTGCGGGTTGGTGGACTTCACATGCCTTTGAGAACATTTTTTTTGCAGGTTTCCTCACGGTGTTTTCCTTCACCGTAACGGCAGGTGATATTTAATTTTATAAATCGCACATAACTTTTATTACAAAGTCATTGGTGCGTGCCTCTGGGATTCGAACCCGGAACCCTCGATTCGAGATCGAATTCTAAGCCACCACACTTGGGGGTCTTCGATTAGTAAGGTACGAAGGTCCAAAATCCAAAAGGAAGGTAACCGGTCACATCCTGAAGGTGATGCATATTATTATGATTGTCGCTGGAAGCTGGAGTACCTCTCTGATGACGACTGCTTTCATGCTGCATAGGAAGCAAGTCTATCTTCAAGTGTCGATACCTAGATACTCGAGAGTACTGAGACGGACGCCTGTCTTATTCGTAGGTAGCAGTTTTCCATGGACTGCAATGAACATTTAATAATGAGTAGTCGCTACTCGCTCACATGCTACCTCCTAGTTAAGCTAAGTTACATCCTAGACAATCTTGAATGGTTCCACAGTTACAGTACGATCAACACCCGATACATTCCAATTCCACTCAATCCGATACCAATCCTCATCGACCCGAAAGCGAGTTCTGGAAGATCGAAACAATCGTACTAATTAGTCGACATTTCAAATCAGCCGAAGGAGCTCTTTAAAAAACCTCCCGCGCTTGCTTTACACGATTATCGAGGGGGGAGGGGGGTAACAAATGTACACTCGCTAACAAAAATCGGTCGATTTTTAATTAGGCGCCCGGGGCGGTCGTGGCACGTGATCGGAATGGAGCGATCGCTCATTGCATAACTCGTACGACGGCGTATTAGCGAGAACGAAGTTAGGAACGTTCGACTTGACTGTCCAATCAGCGATTGTGCCTAATGAGACGACTTCTTTTTCTGTGTTTATCGCTCGCGACTGTACTATAACTATAAGGTAGGGTAGCTACTTTTAGTTAGTCTAGCTAAATTGGTTAGTCAAACTAAATTAGTGGGGTAGGTAACTAATTTTTGTGTAGTTTTTGCTCGTGGAGTAGGTTTGTAGTTCACCTAAAAAGTTAGACCTTTATGACTTGCTGGTAAGCCTTAATCCTTAGATGTACGAGTAACTTTAAATTCATAGGAGCTGAGTTAATGTTATTATTGTATGTGTTAGGGGGAAGGTGCCGTAGATGCACTACTACTTTAAATTATAGTCAACAAATAACGAAGGTAATGGCACTTGTTAAAATAATCTTTAGTAAAGGTTATTGCGCAGTGGTTTGTGACTAGTTACGGGTACCACACAAAGTGATAGCCAATTGTTGTTTTTGAGATCCATTGTTAAAAACAACTAGGAAGGAAATTTTTGGATGTCTAAATAATCCAGTACCCAACTGAAAGGTAGCTACCGCTACCAGGGAAACAAAGCTCCGAAGCAGTTCCCGGCAGATAAGCGCGAAATAGATAAATATTTAAGTCAACGACCTTCAGGTACGAACCGACTTGTATTTCTTTCCCCCTCCCATCTCGTCTGAGGCTCATGCTTACAAACTGTCGCATTACAGCCATCCCTTGCACAACAGACCCCGTGCCACTCACCCCCGGACACGGGAATTTCAACTCTATTTCTGAAGACATAAGACAGTTTTGACAGCAAACGGCAAGTTGGTCGGTTGAGGTCAAGTTTACATTTGCGTGCGAATTGAAGCATTCTGAGCCTTATCCCCTGTAATTATGGAGGGGCAGCGTGAATTAGGAGGTTGCGAGGGTAATGTTAATTCTAAGCTAATGATATGAGTTTGTTGTGTTTAGAATTGCCCAGTCTTGTATTTCGTAGGGGATAGAAGAATATTTTCGAAATATAAAGGACTCAGTCGACTAATTTGCAGGATCTAATTTTCGTGGAAATTAAGTGGAACTATGAAATTTCTTAGTATTTTAAGTGGCACCAAACTAGTGCGCATAGTCGGGTCGGGATGCATGCACCATAGAAGGTTATGGTGATTGTCAGTTGTCAGTAACCCATTAATGACCCACTACAGGGTCGGGTCTCCTCTCACAATGAGAAGGATGTAGGCCGCCGTCCACCACGCTGGCCTAGTGCGGGTTGGTGGATATGGTATGGATATGGTGATTACGTTGGGACAAATCAAAATTTCCACAGTTCCTGAAAGATCATTTTTAATTACCCAACCCGGTGTCGTTGGTCATTGGACGTATCCCTTTATATCCCACTGTCAGGCACGCACGGGTCCCCACAACAGGAGGAGGGCTGGAGCATACTTCACCGTATTGTTGCAATTCGGATTAGTGGTGTTTGGTGAATACAGTGGAAAAATCGAAATTCATCTCATTCATAGCCCCACACTAGGATTCCCTAGCTCAAAGATACCATAGACAAACAAGGTATAAAGAACATGCCGCTAAACGGCGGTTTACGAGGGTGGCAGTGGGGTACTCCCTCTTAGGTACTTGGTTGACTCTACTGCAATACAAAAATAACGAGGAACGGCACTGACTCACGTAACCTCCATCTCCTACATCAATCGTCTCAGTCCGTACTAACCATTTTCTCTATTACTTCTCATTCAACGATTCAAACCCCATGAAATCCATACAGCGATAGGATCACAGAGCAGGAGCGGACATTGAATCTGTCCGCACACGACGCCCGCTAATGCGCCGTTAAGATATCCATCACCACGAACGATGCTATAACATTAGCATCGGAATTATATGTAAAGCCTGTAGCAATAACGTAAAACAATTAAAGGAAATGTTTTTAAATGGACGAAATCTATATCTGTCTAAAGGTACATACAAATAATAAAATTCCTGAGCTACTAGTTACGTAAGACGTTTGTGTAACGTAATCTCAGGAATAGTTGAACCTATTTGAATGCAATTTTCACAGTTCTATAGAGGAAAACTCTGGGCAACACATATGGTATATTTTTTAAAAGTAAGGATCCTTACGAGAGCCTCACCAAATGATTATATGAGTAGATGAATATTTAAAAAATACAAGGTTCGGTAAAACATTAAACAAACAAAAATTCTATCTTTACTGCCAATATTAAGGGTCGTCCAGAGATGTGAACTAAATTTTACTCGCATTTCTATGTTGAACCGTTTCCCCGTCTACCATTCCAATGCTAATGTTGTAATGCTGTAAGCCTGACGTTGTTCGTGTATTGATAGATATCTAAAGAGAAGGGACATAGAAGAGAGAAGGGATATAGTATAATAGAGATCTGTTTCCAAGACCAAAACCATCTTATATCTATCTCCTCGCTTAGCTCACTATTTTTACTCTGGCCTAAAAAAAATCTTATTTTAAATTAAATTATAAAGACTCTTTCACCCAACCATATAATCCAGCTATCAATACACACCTTAGTATCGACACTAAGCATGATACTAATAAAAACAGACCAGACAGCGAATTCCCTATCTATGCAGTAAACTCCATCGGAACAAGGCAGTGCACTACAATTCCCGAAGCAGGTCGTTCAGGAATCAGGGGAAGCAATCGCCTTGAGTGAAAACTGCCATAAACGTATCCCACCCACGACAGCTACACGTACAGAAGGTACAAGGATACTATTGTGCCTCAAGTTGTGAGTTCCTCTGTGAGGCACGAGTAAGATCTTTGTAGATTTGTTCATTTCAGAACCATAGAAAACAAGAACCAAATCCTAGCAGCCAATTATTCTCTTCTAGCACCGACAATTATAGCAGAATATTAGGTAATGTTTCGGCTATTTATTTTAGCTAATTGAAGAAAGTTTAAGCTATGTTAAAATAATTCAGCGGATAAAGTCTACGATTCCGTAAATTAAATTAAAATAAACTGAAATAAAAATACAGCACGGCGCATTTTAATGTAGGTTACTTAACTGCAAAATTAAGGACTTATACGTATAAAATATACGTTGGATAAATAATATTCTTATAGACTAATGTATTTTTTTATTTGATCTTTAAAAATCGTAAACAGAAACCGGTAACTACGAGCAAATAAGATTGACAAAAGCTATCGCTTAACAGTAAAGTAAACGTTAAGTTCCAGCTTTCTCCATTCCATCCAAACTCAACTAAAAGCAAAAGCATCAAAATTTAAAGCCGTTTTTAAAGAAAGCCGGATAAGACTGCACAATACTACCATTAGTCGTAACTTATTATAGACAATTTCCTAGTCGAGTCCAATCGGCCTGAGTGAGGGCAGCTATAAAGGAAACGGTTAATAGTTACTACGGAATTACGGACCGGAACCGTACCGCGCGAATTTAGTCGCGTAGGTAAGCGCGCTAGCCCCGCTGCTTGAGTAGATCGCAAGCGATCGAAAAAGCTAAGCAACGTCGGGCGCGGTCAGTACCTGGATGGGTGACCGCCAGTGGCGAATTACATGCGCGCTTCCGTGCTTCTGTGGGCTAGTTCCGTCGGACCCGGCCCCTGATTTGATAACGACGTTTAGTCATTTAACGTTTTCGGAGGCCCTATGGGGTTGGCCACTAGTCCGGTTCTCCACCAACCCGCATTGGAGCAGCGTGGTGCAGTGTGCTCCAAGACTCCCGCTGTTGTGGGAGATACCCTGAAGAATCGCTTTTAGCGATAAGACCGCCATTTGTGCATTGTGCTGTTATTGTTATTGATATTGTTGGTTTCTATCTGTGTGTTGAAATAAATAAAACTAAGTTAAGTTATTTATAAAAATTAAATGTCAAAATGTCAAAATCCCCTTACAATATTTGCATATCTAAAAATGCTAAATAGTGATCAAAATAATTTGTAACAACTCTATACCTACCTATATTTGTAATAAACGTTGTCTTTTTCTTTGCTCCTGAGTAAAACACTAGATATAGGTTCATTACTTATAAAACGAGTAGGTACCTATCTGGCGGTAGTTAATCAGTTAGATTTCCAGTGTCTAAGTCTAAGTCATGCTTAGACATAATCTGAACAATTGATACTAAGACATTCGAGGTTTCATAGTAAATTAGTAACTTAATTTGCAATAACATGATTAGATTCGGAAGTAACGTTTATGCCGAACTGTAAAGGATCCTACGAACGCAGCATCTTATTAACATTTGAGTAGGCCATATGTCACCACAAACACATATCTGTCATCTGGCTTGCACAACAAAATGTCCAATAACCTCAACAACAAACAAAAACAGCAATAAAATTGCAAATGTCACAGCGGGGTACGAGACGAGATGGCGGATATCAAAATAGTAATCAACACTAAATTATTGGCAATAGATCATCGACAGTCGCTAATTTATGTAATACCTAGTAAGTGGTCGCGCCATAAAAATGAAGTTTCATAAATTAGTCTCCAGAAAGACGGGTGACATCATGGCGGTCCTACTGATCACTTGTCTGACCTTGACACGGGAGCGATTAGCGAGGGCACGCGAAAACAGCTTTCAATATTTTCACCTTTTCGCATTATTAGTCGAGAAAGTATGTACAGGAGGGTACCTACATTAAATTTTAATTCTTCGGAAGTGGTTCAGTAAAATACGACCAATAGGTGATATAATTTATTTAAAACACATTATCAAATATTGCAACTGCATTCACGTTTTATAAAATTGTAAAAAAAAGTTTTATTAATTAAAAAAAGGTTATCAAAAGCCTCCATCATTATCATCAGATTACCAACAATACTGTTAAATGACTAATACAATCAACTAATTTAAATTGAAAACAATCAAAACCTTATCTGATTTAATGTTCCTCATAAAACAATAAAAATTAATTACGATTGACATTAAACATGATATTCGATACAATACTTCTCAAAGTATACAAATACTTCCAAACATTTGTTTTCAACGTTACTCCCTTGAAAATAGAATTGGAATTACTGAATTACGGAATTACGAGTCTACTATGAATAAAGATCTATCCACTAAAGGGCACATAACTCTTGTTATTGTTGGGACATTCCCATTAAAATAATGATGCTGGTTTCTCTGTGTTACTACTTAATAATAAGATCACTCAAATATGTTTTATTTTTACACCAATATCTAAATATATCAAATTTCATCTAATAATGATAAATAAAAAAATTATAAAAGCGTCAATAAATAACGAGATACAAAGTGCCACTTATATTTCCTGTCTGTCAATTAAGCTACTGGTTTTAGCAAGAAGGTCACAAATTTTTACGGCAACAAAAAACGGTTTTATTGTAAACTGATTTGTATGTATGTGCACAATAATTAATATTACATTGTACTGTATTGTAAAACACCAATCTAGTTACTTAAGCTATTTCAGATGTCTCCAAGCACCTAATCCAATCCACATTACTGCTGTACTCGTGGTCACTCCGAACAAGTAATGACTCAAACGGCTCAAACGGGTCAATTCATTAGGCAACTCGACTTATAAGTCACTTGGCTCTATATTTATGTACACTTGCAGCAGGTACCGCAATTTCACGGCTTTATTTAGACCTGCTATCAATTATCAGCTACGATGTAGATACCGATAATGGCGATAAACTTTGTCGTTTGGCAATGTTGTTGGTGTTGTTACCGGTATTGTCAAATCAAAGAAAATCTATGCGACGTTTCCAATGACTTTTCTAAAGTTATGAGAGCTCTACGAAATTAAATGTCATCTGCTGTGAAGGATAACATGATGAGGAAACCTGCATGCCTGAGAGTTTCTCGTAATGTGCTCAAAGACGAGTACAGACGTGTATTAGGATATTGCGGTGGACTATGGTCTACATTAGTGTAGTGATTCTGTTCTGACTGTTCATTCGACTAAAGCCAGTTCATTCGAAGAAGAATACTACTATTAATCTTGTATAGTGAATAGTTAAAGATACTGGTATTCAAAAGATAGACAAACTTTAATATTTCCTTTTATAAATAGTGAAAAGGGAAATTCTAATGATTCAATCTCATCTAAAGTCCTCAGTGAATTTGAATTAAAGAGTTAATATTTTCATTAAAACTGTCCAAAACGAAGTTCGTCGAACCGAATCCAAAACCCTAGAGGTCAAAACGAAACAAATTAAAACTCAAGATAAATTCGAATTTATTAACCCCGTGCACGCTTTGACATTTCAAATCCCGACAAACTAACATAAAACATTGAATATACGATATCGTTTCGATATAAAATCTGACAAATCGTGAACCTGGCTCAATAATATCAAAATCTGACCGTTTCAAGGGTCAGGCGGGTGACCATAAATCTCGCACGGACAGTGCCTAATATATTACGGATGATATTTTGTAATTTAAAACACGATAGTTAATTTCATATTCGGTTGTAAATCATACATTTAATGGGAGTGTAGGCGGACGGCTAGGAACTTGAATGATTTGTCTGATAGACTTTACAATGACGTTATTTGGAGAGTTGGTTGCTATGGAAAAGCATTTGGGTTGGGTTTTCTTTTGCTGTAAATTTGAACTTAACTTTTCTTCAACAGTAAAGGCAAATCCTCTTAGCTGTTCCTTGTGTCAATAGATGAAAGTGATCGCTTAATATCAGAATTCATATCTGCCAGTTACGTACGTGTAAATTATTAAAGAGTGTCCATATTATCACCGTTGGCTCCCGTATAGATCTCGATACAAACGTAATCATCTCATCTCATAATTGCCTCCCACATGCAATGCATGCTTCTGTATTTGATCTCCTTCTGTTGATTCTGTTTTCGAAGAGGAGAGAGTAGTCTGGTAAAACCTAAAATTGTCGGAAACATGGAAGCCAAAAGAAGAAGGGACAGATCACCCACAAGAACCGACCAAATTGAAAATCCCCAGAACTACATTTCAGGAGTTTGTTAGAGCAGTGTTAGAGTGCACCATCTATTGTAGACCACGATTCTCAATCATGAGGGACCGACTAAATAGTGAGGTAGAGAGAGAGAAAGTACTGTAATAAGATAAACAGGGTTAGTTTAGTACCTATCTATCAATTCAGTCAGTAACCCATTGATGACCCACTACAGGGTCGGGTCTCCTCTCACAATGAGAAGGATGTAGGCCTTAGTCCACCACGCTGGCCTAGTGCGGGTTGGTGGACTTCACATGCCTTTGAGAACTTTTTTTTTCTGAACTCTCAGGCATGCAGGTTTCCTCACGATGTTTTCCTTCACCGTAACAGCAGGTGATATTTAATTTTTATAAAGCGCACATAACTTTTTTACAAAGTCATTGGTGCGTGCCACTGGGATTCGAACCCGGACCCCTCGATTCGAGGTCGAATTCTAAGCCACTGGGCTATCACCGCTATATGGGCTATCACCGCTATATCTATCAATTACCAAGACCAAATCTTACCCAACTTATAAAACAAGGAAGTATCCTGGTTGGTGTGACTAACCGACTGACCAAATCGGTCTAATCTAAGACGTATTTGTCAGTGACTTAAATGGAAAGCCTGTGGAACGAGTCAGTCAGTACAAGCTGGATAGACAAGCATTCTTGACTTGGTGTCAGGTTAGCTTGTAAGGAATGCATGCCGTGTCTGATCGGATAGATTGTTGAATAGAAATGTTCAAACATTTTATAATATAAAAGTCAAAATACAGAATATTTTGTGTCAGCAAAACCAGAAAAATATCCTGGAAAAACTATAATTGCTATAACAAATGTCTGTAACAAATTTTATTTCATACTTTTTTGAAGTTTGTCGGTTTATTTTATTTTTATTTTTTAATCGCATTAAAATCATTTGCGTAGTTTGAAAGATCTAAGCGTATAGACGGCGGGAAGCGACTTAGTTTTGCGTACAAACCTGTGTACATTACCTACTTTACTCAGAGATGTAAAGTAACTTTGTTTTGCGTAAGAACCTGTGAACAATACTTTCTCGGAGGTGTACAGTGACTTTGTTTTGCCTAAGAACCTATATGTATATTACTTTACTCGGAGATGCAAAGTGACTTTAAGTGGCATACTTTACTGTAGGGGAAGCTGTAGATCTCATATCGTGTATCTGGCATCTGGTTGCGGGCGCTGCGGCCGGAGTCCGGCGTTACGCCGCGATCCCCTATCTGCTGGGATGTATTGGCGCCCGTGGCACAGCGGTGGAAATTGAAATTAGATTTAGTTTAGGTTCGACTCCTGGCTTGTTTTTTCTAAGTGATTGAACAATTGGTTATATAGGCCACCGTTTAAGTGGTTATTGCAATCCAATGATCCTAAATGTAACTTGATCTAAAGAGAAAAAGGTCTATTTATACGAAAACTAATAAAAACTACATCAACTACCCATGAAAAGTAACGCCGCCAGCGAAAAAGAAAGTTCTCGTCCAAAAAAAGTTGTGCAACATGACAAATTTTTGTTCTTTATCATTTTTACGCATTTCATAATTTATTAATGATCCAATTAAAATTAATTTATTTTTCCATTTAATTTTTCATTGAACAAAAATACATTTATTTCATTTGGTAAAAATTTCAAATAGATATTAGCCAATTTAATTGTAAAAAAAAATTTAACTATTAAATTAATTAATTTTACTTTCAACCACTATTTTAATTAAATAAACTCACCAATGTTCATTTCATTTCATGTTCATTTCTACTGTCACGCACTTATAAAAAGTAGTTAAAAGTAAAATAAAATTTTAAATTTAAAAGACATTGTTTAAAATTGTGTGACGTAGTTAATAGCCATTTATTTAACCGTCGTTAATTGACGCTAAAACGTACTCGTAGTAATCAACTGACATCTATATCAATCAGTCGGACGTACAATGTAACTAATTAACCACGTGGAAGCAAAAAAAACTTTCGTTCACACACTTTTATATACTTAAGTAAGAGTTTAGGTATAGGACAAGGTGTATCCTTTCTTCGTATTTTGTACAATGACGAATACATACAACCATATTTTTAAAACCTTACGAATTTACCAATAGTAAATAAGTAGGATATTTATTAGGATGTGAGTCAGAATATCTTATATTATATTCCTATCTTACTTTCCAACAATAATGAATCTTTTTTTTACTGCAATTTAGTAGCAAACGAGTATCTAAGCCTGATGATATATGGTCACTGAAGTCACTGTTATTTTTCAGATTATTCGGGTCATTCCGGTCATGTCAGAAAAAAAAACCCCAGAGAAGAACAAACGGAGATCTATTGCTGTGATATTTATATACATAGAGAAGAATAAAATGTACTTTTTTCCCCAACATTTCAATGAATAAAAACAATTTCTAAAGTCTCAAACGTATAACAATCAACAAGTAGTGTCAGCAACTACAATTTGAATGTCATCGGTGCAACACATCACGCGTAATTGAATGTCCCATACGCCAACGTGTCATTGATATTTTTGTCAAGCTGTCATCAAAATGTCGTTTGCATTTGACAGAACATTTGCAACATTCCAAATATGGCGAAGCTAATATGGGGCTTGGTATTAAGTTATCATAAATTAAATCATTTGCGAAGTTTCGAACTGTTATATTTTTTTACTATCAGTACGGGCTTAAATCCATAAGTTTTAAAACAGATTAAAAAATATTAAAATTCGAATGACAATAAACTCCTACCTAAATATTATAATGATTATTTGAAAATAATTTAAGTGATCTAGGTAGGTACTTTTATTTATTTGTGGAGGGAAAAAAATATTTAGGAAATACTTTCATGTCTCAATTAAAAAAGAAGAGCATTCGAATTCAAACAATTAAATTTCGAATTCATAAAACATGACATTGGTGAAATTTAATTTTAGAATATTCCACGCTTGAAATAAAAACCACGTAAGTAATAATATTAAAAATATGAATTTAAAATTTTTAATTAAAGAATTTGAAAGGACCAATTCCGACGGCTATCAATTACAATTTCTATTATTATAATAAGTCACGAAGTTTAAAGCCTCTACACTACAACATTGTGTTTTAATTGACGTTTGTCAGCCACAGCGCCTTTCCCTAGACAAAAAAGGCTAAAAATGTGGCCGGTTAAGATCGAGATGTGCGTTACGGGCGCGGGCGCAGACAGATTTATGTGGGACGTCCTCTCATTATGCCGGCCGATTGCGCGCGCGATTAGATAATTAACGCGCCACCGCCGTGAGCCGAGGATGCTTTGTTCTGGCTTGTCGGGCCTGTGATAGTTTATACGTTACGTGGAAGAAATGTGGGTTCAATATGAGAATTAGTTACGAAAGTGAGAAAAGTTTATTTCGTTACAAAATTATATTACAACACGAAAATAAAAAATAGTTAAATACAAGAAAAAAATAACAATATAAAATAATAGTAGGTTATTCGGTTTTTTGCGACGAAAATGGGCTTCATTCAGTAAGAGCCAGACTTTTAGACCCCGACTGTTGGTTTTCAGTGTAGCTCAGTAATAATTGTGTTCAAAGAAGTTTGTTAAAGAGGTAGGTGTGTAAGGGAAATTATGAAAACACATTTTCGCCATTCAGGTTACGTGTTTTCGTCGTTACGCCTACAGTAGGTAATTACGTATTTTGGAGGAAAACAAATCCCATTCCATTGATTCTTAAAAACTGGAAATTAAAAACAACGCAAAATTTATGTTAAAATATCTGAAATTATGAAATCGTTAATTTTATATAAAGACACCCCTACTCTAACAACTGTAAGACAAAATTGACGCAAGAAACGCAAAGAACTAAGCTTGACTTATTTTAATATAAAGCCTTCAACAAAAGATACTTTTACCAATATAATTAAAGTAACTGCTTAGTCGACTCAAATAAAGAATTCCACTTTATTTAGACGCCATCTTTTGCAATGTTGTACGTCATGTCCAATCTTAAACTATCTCGTATGTATCTTTATTACAACAGGAAGCGATGTATCACATGCCGTCCTCTTCTTACACAGCCAACATTGTATCCGACGTGAGTGAACATAAATCATCTTGATTACCAATTAGTCAGTCATCGTACAAAAAACGACCCACTGTTTAATAGTGCGTCTAAACGCTCATCTAAGAGAGACGTAAAAACATAATATACTCCCATACATGCGTACGTGCGCTCATCGCATACGATGCGTATAGCCTGCGCAGGCGTCGAAGGGTCGAATCCATCACGCTGTCAACGTTGAAAAACTCTCAGCCGGCCAATCGGAGCCCGACGTTTGAATAATTGTTCGATCGGCCGCGGCCAATAGCGAGCGCGGGTTGTTATTCCATTCAATGATTAATGTGTTGCGCCGGCGCATTTACGATCGATGTGAGTTTGAATGATTTGTCGGCTGCGCGTCACTATCGCTGGATTTACGATCGCATGTCGATGCGAGTCGAACGTCCATGCTCGTTCGTGCCGTCACGGAATGACGTACCCACGGCGGCGGAGGGTGCGTGAAACTCTTTTGCTCGTTTGAATATGTACCCAATGAATCAACGTCAGATTTGCGGCGCTTCAAATGAAAGTATGAATCTAATTATAGACTTTTCAACGGTTTCTTCGCAGCGAACACGTTTTGTTACGTTCTTTGTTATGTACGTGATAGATTTATACGCAAGCAGATACGATAAGCAGAAAGAACTTGTTACGATTTATTCTTTTTATAGTCTTGTACAGAAAGAAATAGGTACCTAGCCTTACTTAGTTAACGATACAACAATAAAAAGAGATATTCTAAATTTGCAATTGTCGTATATGGGATATTTTTCAATGACCTTGAATGACCTCTTACTTATTCATTAATTCATTCAAAGATTTCAACTATTAATGAAGAAAAGAAGTATGCTTTAAACAAAGTATCTGCACATCTTTACTTTTATAAAGATACCTTTTATGTACTTTTATAAAGAACTTTTATTAAGAACATCCTTTTACTTTTATAAAGATTTTTTTTATTAATTTGATATTGAAATTTTGTAAGTACCTACTTATCGACTACTCTTTTAGCTTTATTTTTTAAATTTTGAAGATACACCGTTCTTCAACGCGTGTCATGTTTAAATTTCGAATCCCAATCGTTTTAATAGTTCACACCGTTCCACGAGTGTGTTGAAAATGAAAAATATTTGAATATGGAACTCCATAACTTTTTACGACTTGAACGATAATATTTTAATGGTTTTAAGACCTGTAATGAATAGGTTCACCATCTGTTTCAATTATTGAAATAGTTGGTATCGACCTTATGTCTGTGATGAACTTTAATTAAATGAGTCCTAAAATTTATGTGGTCGTTGCTATAGCTTTTAATAAAGTTATTTTAAAACTCGACGCTACGCACCATCACCAATTAAAGAAGAACTTACAGGTGAATTTAAAATATTTTTATGCGTAAAGAGAATAAACTCACCACTATAAATACAAAAGTAAGAATGCGAAAAACAAATTTAGGAATATTATTATATTTAAAACACCTGAATGAAACTTTAAGAGCTTAGTTCGTGATGGCTTCCAAGCATTTCAAAACAAAAAAAAAACAAATAATTACTTACGTACCTATCGATAAAAATCCTTAATTTAATTTAACTAATTCTTCCTTTGGTCCGGCTTTACCTCAAATTTCATTAATGCTTAATTTAATTAAACCAGTTCTTCTTTCGGTTCGGCTTTACGTCAAGTTTTACTAATGTCGGTTACAGAGGTAATCTAGGGTATGTCTCACGCTACAGCAGGGTAGGGTCACCCTACCACTAGTGTTGCTTTATCTCCTTAGTTAACTGGCTTTTAACTCGGCGGCTTTGAAACGCTGCGGTTCAAATAGTTAAGGGACTAACTACATTTCATCGGAGGGCTTGATACATCACACTCAAGTCGTTATCAAAATAGTTACATTACACACTACAGTCTAAACATATCATATAATACAAACTGCACCCGTTATTATGGTTTTAAATCTCCTTTTACATCCTTCTTTCTTCTTTTCCATATTTATTATATTTTGTCTCCGTGTATGTTTGTATGTGTGCATTTATGGATGAATATTTTGTATTAAATGTACATGTGTACGTACGTATGTTTTATAAGTATTGTATTTTGCCCACCCTAATTATTTTTTCTTCTCTCTGTACTCTTCAACTCCTAACCGCTTGGGTGTCAGGAAGAGATCGCTTTTAGGTATTTAGGGATAAGACCGTACATTTGTTTTATTTCGTATTTCGTAAAGTTATATGTCTGTTTTTTTATATGTGTATACAGTTTAATAGTACGAAATAATAAATTGTAATTAAAATCGTCCAGTGCACCACGTTTATCGACGAACAAATGTAGTTAGCCCCTAAGTGTAGCTGGACACATCGGTTATCGGGGTCGTTGCGACCGAAACATGTTGCGATTGTAGCACGACAAGTGTTAACGTTGTAGACAATCTTTATCGTGGGATATTGTTCGCTACATCGTTCCAATAACAAACCCTTATGTACTTGAACGTTTCGTTTTGAAGTTGCAGTAGAAATTCCCCTTACCTGAAACAAAAGTGAAAAAATAATTAAATTTAGTCAACTACATTACATAATTATTCAATTTTTATTGAATTATGTATTATACTAATACATAATACATTACATAACGATTCACTTCATTATCCACCAAAGAAAAAATACAATTTATTTAATTACGTTACTAATCAATAATATAGATAGAAACTAAATTCATAGAAAATTTCATAATCAAGCCAAGTCTTAAATAATTAAATTAAGACATGGCTCTTCGAGCCGGATGCTTGCATAAGACGAGCATAGAGACGCAACGTCAAGCACAGCTATCAAAACTGGGGGCGGTTTAAAGGAAATGAAGAAATTCATCTTAAAACTTTTCTTTCTCTACCATAACGGAGAAGAATAATCCCACTACTGTTGTAAATGTGAAATTTTGTGAAAATGGATTGATGGATGGATGGACGGACGGATGGACTCTACTGTCTCTACCATTGGATAATAATACCACTACTATTACAAAAGTGAAAGTTTGTGAGATTGGATGGATGGTTGGATGGCTTGATGGATGGACGGATGGATGGATGATTGTTATTCTTTCCTGCAAAAAAGGCTGAACAGATTAGGATGAAATTTATTATGAACTATCACAGCACTATCACATTCTTGAGCTCTGCATTCAACTCACGTGCTATCTGTACCTACTATTTACAAAAATTTTCTCCATAAATATTAAGAGTACAAATAGCTCAATTAGACCAATTAATGTTACTGATCAATAATCACCAAATTGATACAAGTCGAGTTAAATCACTTTTCACTGGCGGTACAGATTCGGAATCGAACCCACGACGTCCGGCGCAGTAGTTAGAGTCGCTAACCACTAGACTAACAGCCTGCCCGTCAAGAAGCCTTGTCTTCTTTACATACGAAGAGTTTAATTAAGCAACTGAATCTTCTACCATTAAAACATTGAAGTCACTGCATAGTGAACCAAAACAAAGCTTAATTAGGCACAAACAAACTTAATGACTTTTAAATTAAACTCGAGATATCTTGATAACTCGCACCGAGTTGTAAAACGTATGACATTAATCGATTCAGTTTCGATCATTATCGAGTATTCCAACGGGAACATTAAAATTAATATCAAAATTAACAATGCAATTTGAGAACTATTAAAATGGCCGTAGACTGTTCTATCGCTAGCGGTGAGCGAGTTTCGAGGCGTTACTAAATTTAAGACTTTAAATGCTACTTAAAAATATCTTATAGCAAAGCCGATACTCGTAGGTATTCGACCAATGGCTATAAAATTATTAGATATGTTCTGTTCTGAAATGTAAATCTAGTACTATTGATACTGCTATTTTCTCTGTCCAGAAGCGTTACGCTTCATGGAAAATCTGAGGAGCCAAGCAAGATACAAATCTATGGTCGCTATCGCCAAAGAAATTATAAAAATGTATGGGAATGATGTACCTATCCCAAATGCTGAGTCACGTGGTTAGAATTAGCGAAATGATTGGTCCAAGACGATTTACGAGTACATTGATATTTCAAAGGTTGACAGCATAATATGGCTCATTGGAAACATTAATTACGATATATCACATGGCAAATATTGTCATATCTTTTAATAATATCAGACAAAACCTTCTAATTTGAGCACGACATTTCTATTTTGAAACGATTTGAATTTTTTTGCCTGAAGGCTAAACAATAGCAAACATCGTATAATATGTACCTATCGTTAACACTCCAACAATGCAACAAGTACCTCAGAAGCGATTACAATATCACGACAGTAGATCGAAGCGAGATTTGTCCAAAACTTTTTTATGACTCCACCATTAGAAGACAATAAAAACCCAGAATTGGACGATTCAATGTCGTTTTATGAGGCGTTAAAATAAAACATTAATTTTTACAGTATTATAAACGATACAATCATATTTATGTCCTACATAGAAATGTAAACGTTTGTTGATTAGTTCTTCCGCGTAGGTGTATTAGGTGTAAAGGGGAATGTTATAAGTGGAAACATTAATGACCCACTGAACGAGAAGTATACATATAGGCCTTAGTCCACCATGCTAGCCTATCGCGGATTGGTGTACCTACTTCACATGTCGAAAACAACATTTTTGAGCATTCTGATGTATTCAACAATTTGCCTGTATAGTAAGTAAACAAAATTGCAAATAGATGAGTCATATGTGGCTCACATGAAAACGTAGTGGTTAAAGATTTTGTTAAATAAGTATTAACACTTTTCCCGTGCAGTAAGAAGACACAATATGGGATATGAGTCACATGAGTCACATGGCTGAGGAAAAACTTGTACCTAAAATACTGTTTTACTACCATTCTAATTATAAAAATGTCTGATCCAATTTTCTTCCAAAACTTAAGGCAACAGTGTCCACAATAGCTCTAATTTCCTGTAGCGACACTGGCTAGATCGGTCTCGAGTCTACGTGTCGATGTATTTTTGTCGGCGCATCAATAAACAATGCTGAGAGCTAATGTGTGTTCCTCTTGTTCCACTCTTGTGTTGTATTGCCGCACTACTATCAACGGTTCTCGATGTTTAAACTCACAGATAAAGTGGGTGAGATAAAGTCGACTCAAAAAGTCGACCGATGAATGAAAATTACAAAATTTTAGCAACTTAGAAAAAGCAAAATTAGGTATTTTAAATAAAAACAATTAAAAATGCATAGTGTGTAGAGTTTTCGATATAGCCTTGAAGAAACCATCATACTCGTAGCACCGTCAATTAAAAACTCTACCTATAATATAAATAAGTGTCATTAAAAAGTAATTGATTTATAGACTGAACCTTTTTTCTTACATCTTCAATATTATTTTTTTGTCTTGCAAGTGGAAATTTTATTGACATTGTTTTGGAAGTTATACATCACTTCGAGTCCCATTCGCCTTGTCATTGATAGAGCCAGTAGTAAGGGCATCTACCAGCCATCGTTTCAGTACACATTAAGACGATACCGGATCACTGAAAATAACTGGACGGTGACACCGACGTTATTCGATTATGGCGAGACGGGCCCGTGTTCGATGCACTTCGAAGCTATTAGAGGCGATACGTAAATTTGTCGGTTTGCAGTTTCTGTGTACTAGCTGGTCATTACAATCTGAGTGGCGCAGTGGTTAACACGCCGGTGCTAGCGCTGGGTCCTGGGTTCGATTCCCAGCCGAACAGATATTTGAGTGGGTACCGTGTTAGATGCACTTCGGAGAAACCACTAGTGGGGCAATAGCCCCATATTTCTACTTATTAGTAACCACTAGTGGGGCAATAGCCCCACTAGTGGTTACTAATAAGTAGAGATACTTAAATTGATGCAGTTTCCATCGTACAATTTTTTTGAGCGTTCCAAGTCTGATTCCACGGCGTCATTAAAGTAATTTCAGCTTTTCCCTAACATTAGGTCTGATATACTTACTAAAATTTTGATGACGGAACCTGCTGACAGATTGAAACTCATCCCTTCTACATATCACTTGCATGAAAAATACAGTAAACAAAATACAAGTTTTAAATGCTCCCAAACGGAAATAATTTGTAATGAGCATGTACGTCCATATTCTTTTATAAGTAACGACCAACGCCGCCGGACATCATTAGTCAAACGTCATCACGGTAAAAGTCTATATTTGTATTAATGCACTCAAGAGCTTAATAAAGACGTGCTATTAGTCAAATTGAAAGGTCACGGATAAAATGACTAACGCTAGAGCACACTGACTAATCTTGGGTCGGGTAAGTAGATAACAATTAGAGAGCAATATAGCGGGAAAGGGCATTGAAATGGTCAAGCCTGAGTCGGATCCAATGGATTCCATAGCTCCTTTGTTAATGAGTAAGTACTCTAACGATTGGAATAATGATTTTTGTATTTTATTGGTTGAAAAGTAGTGCTTTTTGGACATTCAATGTTCGATTTCAATGTATAAATTCGTCAAACTGGTAGGCTCTAAGTATTTTAAAATGATATAAGTATATGTGTATGTTTCGATAGAAGTTTAGATAGAAATTGAAAAAGTAAAACCTTGTTAAGAAAATGATTTTCACATCACTTATCCAAACTTGTGAAATAGTCCCTTCTGGAATAAAAAAGTAATCGAAAACTAATTATTACAATAACAAGGGTTTAAACAAGTCAACAAGCTGTGTCACAGACGATTTTACTTTACTTACTCATTGATTAATTAAATAAGTACTAAGTAAATAAACAACCAAAACTTGTAGAAAATCTTTTTGAATAGACAATTAGGTTTTTCTAGAATAAAAAAGGTATAATCGAAAACAAAACATTAAGTTTAACGAAAATAAAACATTAAGAAGTTTTACAGGTTTAACCAGTCTGCAAACTGTGCCAACTAATACTTGCTGCAAAATACGAGTATTAAGTACTATAAACAATAAGTAGAGTTAATTTACCTACAATTTCAGTGGTCATAGGAAAAACAAATAGGCCGGACATCGATAACGATAATCGGTTCGAACCGATAAGTACAGTCACGGAGAGGAAAGGTCGCGGAGGATCGATCGGCGCAGATGTCAGTATTAATCGCTGACTTTAATCCGTCGGGCCGCTGATAAATCAGCGCTAATTGTGCCTATTTATATTTATCAAGTCGCGGCCGGATAGGCTGGGAGCCGGTAAGATATTGCGCTTGTCGACGTGACCGCAAAAACGGTTGCTATTAGTGCCCTGAGAGTGAACACTATTGTCAAAGTATTCGTACTGTAAAGTACTGTAAATCTCAGTCATTAGTAAGTCATAATGTCAGTCTGTCTGACATCTTCCCATACTAATGGCGCACGTTACCCATACGAATACTGACAACAATTTACAAGGTTAAGTTGTGGCGTCGATAAACGTCGGTGAACGACTTAAAATCAAACATTTGTTTTTAAAATTAACAAAAAGTGTCACTAATCAAAAATTTTATAAAAATGGAAATTTTCTCAAAATAAAGCTGTTAGTTAATATTTAAATGATAGTGTTGCAGATGAAATCGGAAGAAATCGGTCGGCCATTGTTTTTTTTCTTTAAATGTGCGTCACACGTTCATCAGGCTTAGTAATAAAACCATCAACACTGAATTGTTAGATTTTCTTTCTTATAGATAGTTATTAAACTTAGAATAACAACCATTTTTTCGGTTGGTCAGTAACACATTACGTCTTTTTACGCACTAGTCCCCACCGGCAGAGGAGCCTTGTGGCTTGCAGCTTCATGCTTTGTAATGCAGATTGCTGCAAAAATAGTTCCTTCCCATCGTAACTAATACGCACTAACCGTAATTTAGAATTCCGCATTAACGTGCGCTTATATTATCATCTAACCCATAAACTTGCAAGCTCTCACACTACAAACTTGCAAGGTACTTACGGTCCAGGCGCCATTTTCGTTCCGCGAGACGTCGATGCCAAGTCGTTATTAATTCCAGCGATGTTTAGCATTTATCACTCAAAGTGATGCAACAAATATATTTTTATTAGGTATACAAACAAATTATATTTGAAAAAATATCGTATATATTTTAGTATTTTTATATCAACGGATCCATTGATCTTAGTTTCGGTGGTTATTTCAAATTTCAAAATTCGAACGCGTTACGATCGACCCAATTTCAATGTTTAACGTGTTCGCAAGATTGTTGAATTATAATTGTGTTCTGTGCACTTGGAATTTTAAAATTGGAATTCACTTAACGATTTTTTAATCGGCTTATGATGACTGCAGATGAAACTTTTTATGACTTTTTAAAAGCGTTAATTAATTCAACGGCAATGATGAGACCTTACAAAGTGTAAATAGTTTGCAATTCAAGCCTAAGTGCGCACATTTCTTTAAAAAATATTCACATTAATACAGCGGTACGAACAGTGAATGTAAATATTGCTAATATTTTCAATAAACTCAATGTTTTAAAGCTTTTGGCTCTGAATGCTACTTCAGATAAGAGTCTGCGATGAGGTGATATCGTTTACAATCAAAACGATAAAGTATTCTTCAATTATAAACTGTGAAACGAAGTGAAATTGAACTCACGTTAAAAAAGATTAACAAATACATTTTAAAACAATAAGGAATTTCAACGGATTACAATGAGGAAAAATTTTCTGTAGAAAACTTAAAAAAAGCAAAAACGGCAGTGACATAATGTCACAAGAAACCTCCAACAAAGTATGATTTTCATACTTCTTTACCGTGTTTAGATCATAAACCTCTCAAAAGCCTCTCAAAAAGTTTAATAGTCGAAAGATTGTAACTTCCATACACCTAGCAACACATAAATCGCGACAAACCATTCGGAATCAATACCAGCGACAGACAAACTTGGTTGATCCGTCACGGCGGTGTTTACGACTGACTGGAAAAAACTCGCGTTTCATCAACAGCAGTAATAATACCGTATTTTCTGTTCCCTCATTGTGTTATTTCTAATAAACTATCTCTAGGAGCTGCCCGGGGACTTTTATGGGTGTTTTTGACATATTTGTGACGGTCCAAGATCGACCTCGTCAGGGATTTATAGATTCCGAACCATTTCGTCCGCGATGGAACTCGGGTCATTCTTTGTGGTTTTGTTTTTTGTTGTTTATGATTTAGTGTTATGTGTATTTCGGAACTGATGGACTCTGATTTGTTGGCTATTCGGATAAATGGCTGGTGAAGGATTTCCTTATGTCTTTTAGGAATTTAGACACATTGTATTGGAAAGGATAGCCGTGAGAGATATGCGAAGGCTATTAGCTGTTGGACGTTTTGCTTTTATGTTTTTTAATGTTGTTTAAATTTGCTGGTGTGAGTCACAAATAGATTGGAATAAGAATTGTGATCGTTTTAGCATGTTATCGAAAATAAGCTGGTAGTCATCTGTTATTGTGTTTTTTCTGCCATCCTCGTTGAAAACAATAATTTCCTAACAGAAATGAGTGATTATTCATCTTATTCCTTCCTTTCTCTTTCTTTTAAGCCCTTCATAGTGCCGGACTGGACTTACCTAATCGACGCCGTTCCATCCTGTGCTGAGCTCTTTGAACCCAATGGTTTCTCGCTGTCTTCTTCAGGTCGTCAGTCCCCCTGGTCGAGGGATGGCCTGTGCTCGCTTCGCCTGGATTTGTCTGGACTATTCGAGGACATTTCTTCTCCATTTATTATTATGCTGCAATTATTCGATGCGTAAAAACGAACTGAAATCTTTTTTTAACCTAGAACACTGCCCTGCGGTACTCCAATATTTGTAACAAAACCTTAAGAGCGATAGATACATTATTTTCCAACGTAAATGAGAACGAACGTCAAAAAGACGTTACCCATCTTCACAACACACCCACACACACACATACACAGCTACACCCACATTCAAGGGCCAGGTGAGTGGAGCACCGACATAGAGTTGCGAAACACTAGAGCCATTTACATAAAGAACCAAGAGTTACGCGCCGCGGCCGCGCTGCCTCTAATTCCGTCTTCTATTCATATTATTTATGTATTACATGCCCGCAATATCCCGATGTGCCTGTGTAACTCATTTTTATGTGACAATATTATTCGGCTTATGATGCCCTTTTTCGAGTGTGTTCGTAATTTGTTGCCTTAATGAACGGTAAACAGTGGAATATGGATAGAAACATTGTAGATATGATGTAGAACGAGGTGAAGGAAATTCGGAAACTTAATGAATCAATAACTCAAAACGTTAACGAACTCATCATGAACGTATATATAGTCTTAAATAATCTTTTACTATCGTGCAAGAATAATTTAATTGTAATGGACAGAACAGAATCATAATCATAATAAACAGAATCATTGTCGGGATAGAAAAAACGGGATACAAGATAATCCAAAAAAAAAAACAGAAATTACATGAAAAACTTAATAGTAAACGTGATCACAGAAATACAAAGAAATAAACGCGTGTTCCTGATCTTTACATGGTAAAGTACCTTGTAATAAATCTATTGTAAAACATAAAAGATACATGCTGGCTAGTATAAGATATTAACACAGATCTATTGTAAAACATAAAAGACAGATCTTGTTCAGTAGAAGATATTAATAAACAACGCATTAATTATAAAGTTGCCATTTTGATCACGACAGAACGCATCGCGATGCATTCGAGCGTAGTATTGAATGTCTGCAAGTCGAGTTATAAGAAAGGGATTGACAGGGCGTTACGGGTATGGACACGCATCATCATGAAATAAAATCGAGTCAAAAGCTAATGCAAATGACATAAGAATTCATGAAGAAAAACCAAAGCCGCAAAATAAAAAAGGTGCTCAATATGTTAAGGTTGATGCTGTTTAGATAGCAAACAATGAGTTAAAAGAATGTGAGGAAGAAAGATAATAAGCTGCAGACAAAAATAAATTTAAATGTGAATTATATTAAAACAACAACAAAGTCGAAGAAACTTTTGGAAACACTTTTGATATCATGCGTGAAACAACAATTACACTACGTTTTTTCTACATCACAGATCTTAACTCTATTTGTCTACGTTTCCGACTCAAAGATCAAATATAGTTTCGTCGCACGATTTCAAAGTGCTCGTCTAATTCCTCCTTGATTTTGACGAATCAGTGCAGTCCGGCAACGATTTTTCAGCTCCAAAATAGCTCTCAAAGGGTTAACGTAAACATGTCCTTAGCGCAGCCGTCATTATCACGATGACAACTACAAGACGACGAATGCATTCAACTTAAAATTCAATACGTTGGATCATTTACAAAATGAACTTTAAGTCGCAAGACATAAGGGCGATGACTACGACATTACACAAGTTTGTAACGCTGTCAGAGGCGTAAAGCATCTGTCATTCGCTAACAAATGCAGACAGAAATTGATGCGCGCATGGACAGTGAAAAACGCGGAATCCCGCGTCCAAATACTATTTTTAGTCGCAGCTGTCGCCGTCCGTCCCTAGGTATCAAACCACCCGTATATCAACGCCACTACACCTAAGACTAATCGTATAAATTAGCAGATGGGACAACGGTAATATTGTAGGTTTATGCCTATTCGGATGCAGCGAACGGATTGTGACTTTGGTCCCGAAATTTTAGATCTAAATTCGCTTGGCGACGTTTCAATTGACACGTAATGGGTTGAGATATTTTGTCATTATTGGTACAGGTTTATCTGTGTCTTGTGAACCTAATTTTATAGCCGATACAAAGCTTTCGTGACCGACTTAATGCGATATTACACACGTTTTATACTTCAGTGCCGTTAGCATGAACACTATCGTCAATGTATTCTGATAGTAAACGTCAGTCATTAGGATGACATATGTCAATCTGTCTTGACATCTTCCCATACTGATGGCAGCTGGACACGATTACTATACGAACCTGTGTATGTTCGAGGCACAGCTTTGTAACATTTTCGTTTTTTATTTACACATTAAATGCCACATTACTACAATCTTTCTCCTGGGAATCGTCGTTAACCTTAAGGGTTCATACAAGTTATTTTGATGTAAAATTTTTATAATTATTATTTAGTACTAACTTATTATTACTATTTCAAACTTGAATAGCCTAACAACGCCTAGCTACTCTTTGTCGGAGATTGACACACCAGATTGCTAGAGCTTGCTCAGATGCTCATATGTTAAAATGATATATTTCGACAACACGTATTATAACACCTTACATCCAACTGTATCTAGTCACAAAGATCTGAAGGGCAAAATCAGGTTTGAAGAACACTTTTTCGTGAGAATTGTTTGGAAATGAAGCACCTACTTTTCTATTTGTACGACTTGATTGGCGTGGTTGTTTACGTCTGTGATTTACGCAAAGGATTAAAGACGAGTTTAATTTTTTTTCTGGTCTGGATTCTTGTTTTGTGTACGTCCATGGTCATAGCGTGAGTGACAACGAAAATGGCAATAGCCTAAATAGCAAAAATAGCAATGATGGTCAAACTACCATTGAAGGGAATTATATCCAAATGAACCTGTTTAAACGCTGAGCTTAAAAGTGTACACTCCAAGCTCGCGTCATTATATTCCAGCATAACATTTGTCTGAACACGAATATTTATTACCATTTATCATCGTTACGTCCAAGAATCCCTCCAAAATATGATTATTTCCTAAATTCCACGTAAATATGCCGGTTGACTCACAAACACTTCATAAACATCAACCCAAGTGACTAAACTCTGTCAAATAACTGCAAATTTATATATTATGCGTGTTGAACTCTAAGGCTATGTACACACGATTCGTTTTTAACCGACTTCTAAAACCAATGTATGTATGTTATATTGACGGAACTGCACAATATTTACATATTATTATATTGGTCTATAACGGCTTCCAAACAAGTGTACTAAAGGTGTTTTGTATGAAGTATTTTGTTTAAGAGAAATTTTGACACCAAACTCAA
Source organism: Erynnis tages (assembly GCA_905147235.1). Lineage (NCBI taxonomy): Eukaryota > Metazoa > Arthropoda > Insecta > Lepidoptera > Hesperiidae > Erynnis > Erynnis tages. Next base: position 13,394,796 of record LR990074.1, read on the forward strand.
AAAAAGGAAACCTTAAAGTATGTAAAAAAAATATTTCATTTGAAGTCGATTAAATTTTTTTAAATTATTTACAGGAAATTATATATATAGGAAATAGTAGCGCATACATGACCCATAGAATCGTTCACACGTAAACGTAACATTGCAAAAAACGTAATAAGCTAGACGCGTTGATCGAATACTTGCCGTTGTCAAGAAAACTGATAAACTTGACGTATTTGCTTTGCAGTGGCGCCGCCTTTTTGTATTTTTACCGACTTCAAAAAAGGTGATTATCAATTCGACACGTATCGTATGTATGTAATATTAACGGAACAGGAAGGTTCCAAAGTTTAACAGTAGAAACAAAATACTTGATATAAAAAACATCAACCGCAAAAATTAGTGTATAGCAAATTTTAGTCCATACTTTTTTGAAGTCGGTTTAATTTTTTTTACGAATGTACATGTATCGTATGTTTTTAGGGTGACAAAGTAGCAAACGGACATGCAAGGCACCTGATGTTTAACAAAGATTATTATCTTACCGAATACGTCAAACATTAGCAACGTTGATGCATTACACCGCTGTGTGCGCCAACCCTTATAGGATGAATGAACGCACAGTCAGTGGGTGTCAGCTTAATTCTGTCATAATCAAAATGACAAAATGACACGACAAATACTAAATTCACCGCGTTTTGAACATGCGTTTTGCGTTTTGAGCGGAATATTGCGGAGTCAATGCGTAGTTGGTGACTGAGATGTGTGTCCAAGAAACTTTATTATTAACTATGTCGTATCGTGTTGATCTTCCAAAACACTGAAATTTCATGAGTGAGAGTTTCATAACCCTCGTGAATAGCTAATATGCTGGAACCTTGTCACATTAACGTGATTTTGACGTCATTGAGAATAAAAACTGCATAAAAATATTTGGTATCAGTAAAATAATTCATTTATTACCATTATTGATAGGGTAAATAAAAATTGGCAGTCCTGGTCGCCAGACGACCGAATTGACGTCCAGACGCATTACCAATTTGCGGATATTATAATGGAATTTACACTCAAACACTCAAAAGGTATCTTTTAGCTGGAAGACTGGAAAATTAAGAAGTATTAAAGTCGAAATTACAAGTGAAAATGAAAGATGAAAAAAGTATTTCTGAAACTTATGTTGCCAATAACAAGTGATTGACGAGCTTTGTCGACCTATATCGTCATTACTCGCCATTTCTTATACCAATAAGCACTTCTATACGAAACATACTATATCTACTGTATGAAAGTGAATCTGTCGCGATGGATCATGCGTGAAATGCCACCTGTCATTGCGTGAGAGCAATTAGACGCGAATAGATCGGAGCCGCTCGGGTGCGCTCGGCTATCTTCGTTACATGTATTAGCTGATGGCTCAGTCTATAGCCCAATTGAATTAGATCAAAAACGGGGTAGACACTGGCAGTCTACGATTCGTTTTCGGGACTCTTACCCTGTTGCGTCATCCGCCATCTAACTGAAGGATGAAATTTTGTTTATTGAATAAGTCGTTTATTTTTATTAATCTTACATAAAAAATGATCATTACAAAAGTTATTTGCGATTAAATTTACTCCGAATTTCGAATCCTAATTTCGAATCTCCAAATCCGATTTCCGAAGGAAAATTGCTATTTATAATTTTTTCGAATTCGACTGGGCAACACCAAAGAGTAGGTCAAAGGTGTTTGATGGCGCGGCCTTTTATAGGTTTCTGTCGTTGATCATTTTATAATAGTATGTATATATTTAATAACATTAACTGTTAGTAGTAGCTACTTAACCTAACTGCAGCGCATCAGTCGTGGTAATTAGTCGTCTGTCGAGCTGATCAGCTGCCAGCCATGGGTCAAGGGTTCTCGGACATTCCGGGACCACGGCCATTAGTATGCTGAAGTAATTTATCGTCATCATCGTTTCTAAGATAATGGACAAAAAGCGGTGATAGCCCAGTGGCTTAGAATTCGACCTCGAATCGAGGGGTCCGGGTTCGAATCACAGTGGCACGCATCAATGACTGTTCAAAAGTTATGTGCGCTTTATAAAATTAAATATCACCTGCTGTTACGGTGAAGGAAAACATCGCGAGGCAACCTGCATGCCTGAGAGTTCACAAAAAAATGTTCTCAACGATTCATGACTCCAAATAGCGGCACACATTTTCCTCAAACAAGTTTATAATTGCTGATCCCCTTCAAACATAATAAACAAACAGGTATGAAAGCTAACCCATGACTGCATTGACAGCACGGGAACGCACAGATAACAATCTATATTCACTGCGTCATAATTAAAACGGAATAATTCGCGTAATCGCACCAACTGTCAAATAAACCAGTGATATCTATGACGTTCGCTAAACCGTAAAATTGAACAAAATATCTGCAATAGTTCGAAATTAATTGTGGCTATAACAATAGTTGTAATTTCGGTTCAATCCTTGGTAATTAATAATCGTGTATCGCTGGAATGATCGTTCGGTACATCAGGTGTTAGTCAACTTTGATGGGCGCGACTGTGCGTCGTTTATACTCGTAGGTCGATAATTGGACGCGCTACTGAGAGTGTACATTAAAACCTAAATATAACCTACCCAAGTCAGTGTCACGTGATTGAAACAAATAGAGCTTTCTTTAATTTACTGTAAGCAGTAATAGAAACGTAGCTAAACATTCGGCTTTTGAATCGAAAGATACGGGTTCGAATCTCAATGTCGTATCGGTTCCTCTGATGCAGAATCGCACCGTACATAACTTTAAAAACGTCACTTTTTTGTAAAGTTATGTTCAGGGAATAAATGTTACCTGTTGTAATGATGATGGAAACATGCATAGCTGACATGTTCTACATAACGTCCTCAAAGGTGAAGTGAAGCTCAATAGATTCAATTAACTGACCCAATAACTTCAATAAATCACTTCACAGCTTCAATTAACTGACCAATGTCAGTGACGGTCAGCATGGTGGGAGAAGATCCGACCCTGCGGTGATTGACTATCTAGTAATAATTAAGGCAATGTCAGTTCACTATACCACTCGCTAATGCTGCACAGCGGGCTTTATACTGTCATCGAAAGGTAGGATCGAAAGGAAAGGATTCTTTCCTTCTTTTTATATGTTTTAGTCTGACTGTCGAAGATTGGGAAAGGCGAATAGGCCAATTTTACCATCCCAAGACCCTCCGCGCAGCGCACACTGCGCCACTCAGGTCATCAGGTGATAGTTCGTATAGTTCGTTTAAAATGAAATGTGTAGCTGTCGTTTATGTCATAGACTGTGTGAGTGACAAACTGCGTTGCGAAATCAACGCGCTTAACGTACGAGCGACTTTTGCGTGCGACATAGGGTTATTAGGACACAGTAATCAACAATGAATTATGCATCTTAAATCTCAGTAAACGCAAGCGTCGGCAATTCGTCATGTTAATAACTGCGAGCATGCTCTTGTGCCCGTCGCGATATTTACGACACCATCGCTCTATCGCTACAAATCGTTTCGCCACAATTTGGAGAATCGCCCAAGTGACGCATGTCGACTTTCGAGCTATTAACCGTAAATTGAATCGTCTATTCATGAATCGTTTGCGTGTAAATTATAATGATTTGGACATACGTTTGGATAATTGTAATAGTTGTAGATGAAAACTCAAAGGACAGTAAAGTTTTGGCTGCGATGTTAGTCGCGATATTAATCTATTCATTCTCTGGGTTGCCAATATTTTCATAAGGCAATGCCATAAACGTGAAAAACGACTGTGCAGAAATAAAACAAAATTTAAAACACACCTTATTAATTGATTGACACGCGGACTTCATATCGTAAGTATGTTAAAAAAGTGTGTCACACATTTTTTAAAATTTTTATAATGGTTTTTAATTTATTTCATCAAATAGATTTTAGATAATATTTTGATTATACTTCATGATCTTAGACTATTCGCAATTTTTTTATTATTTAATTTAATTATTTACCCATGTAAATAAATAGCTACATATAAATATGTAGACCACGTACATTATTTAAATTTTAGCTACGAATCGAATTTTTACTGGGGAAACGATACGTCTCCATACATCAATAAACTCTTAATCCTTCCTTCTCACACTCACGACCTCAAAAAATTATGTAAAGTTCCGATTAATCACGATTATAGCTCAACCCCAACGCATCCCATCGTCGAGAACCGTCGAAAAAACCCGATCAACATCATTGGTCCGTGAAAGATAAATAGCTCACATAGACGCCGTAAAAATATCTAATTTAATTTTATGTTGGCCAGTGTCGGTACCTGTCGGCGACCGTCAGATACCAGTGTCGTGGGGCCAATTTATGAGACCCTATATCATCCCACCTTATGGTCGGATAATAAGTTTCCACGGTAAGTTGGATTTATTGTTTATCGGCTAGGATGACGACTACGGATTATGTAGGTTGGCCGTACCGTAACGATAAGTAGGACGGTGAAATTATATCACTCTGTTCAGATGTTCCACTTTGTAGTTATCTCCAGCACCTAACATCAGACCTTCAGCCAAATACTGGTTACAATAGAATCAATCCCTTTTGAAAAAAAAGAATTTGGAAAATAGGTCCGCATTTAGTTGTTAAAATCAGGTAACAGTAGGTTTACAGTAGGTACTATTTAATTTTAAAGTATTAAGTAAGTATTATTATTAGTGCAATAGTCACATAACTATTTAGACAGTCATCACTCGAACCTGGACCTCATGAGAAAGAGGCCGGATTCTTAGACACTCACCTTCCTTCCTTCCTCCTTCCTTTCAGCCCTTAGTAGTCCACTGCTGGACATGGGCCTCCCCTAATCGACGCCACTCCGCCCGGTCCTGGGCCCTCTGAATTCAACGGATTCCCGCTGTCTTCTTCAGGTCATTAGACACTCACATGTCTACATTATTAGTATAGTTAACGTTTGCCATTAGTATGGGAAGATGTACAGATGCTATCTCTTTCCCATACTAATGACTGACATTTACCTTACGAAAACTTTGACGTATCATTCACGCTCGCACTGATATCCGACACACAACATAAATGTCTGAAACGTAGACAAATTTATTTAAAACGCAACAAACGGACTCGAATACCCAAGATGGCGGTTGTAAATTTAAAATATGACAGGCATTAATATTTGAATAAACATGTCTCCGTCGTAAGTCTGTCGCGCGACACGCGGCGACTGACGCCGAGGTGTTTAGGGCCTTATTTGAATATTAAACATATTAACTACAGGAAAATATGATAATACGGGGATCGCGAATGACTGGTGCTATTTTTAGCGACAACCTTAATTATGCTTCATTAAAGTAAACCCGAGCGGTGATAGCGCAGTGGCTTAGAGTACGACCTGTTCATCGAGGGGTCCGGGTTCGAATCCCACTGGCACGCACTTTGACTTTCGACTTTGTAATAAAAGTTATGTGCGATTTATGAAATTAAATATCACCTGCTGTTTCGGTGAAGGAAAACATCGTGAGGAAACCTGCATGTAAAGGTATGTGAAGATGTGGAATAAGGCCTACTACATCCCTCTCATTGTGAGAGGAGACCGGAGACTTATACCGTTAGTAGTCTGTGACGATGCAGAAACCAAATCTCACACTCCTCAATATTATAAACAAAGATATGTAAATTAAGTTTTAAATAATGACAGCCGTAGATTAAGAATATGACAGACATTCGTATTGGTATTGGAATAAACATGTCGCGATAAAGTTCCCAGTCGTTAGTCTGTCTGCGACAGGGGACTGACGCCAGGGTGTTTTAATTTGCATCACGCCATGGAAGGACGAATTATGGTGAGACGTATTGAGCAGGTGGTACCTTGGACAATAAAGAGGTACATACGAGTAACTGAGCAATTCAAAGACATTAATGGGTGTGTATAGTGTTTATTGCACAGTGTATTGTCCAGTGGCTGATGTATGTATGTAAGCGATAAAATATTAAAGATTGAGCTACGTAAAGTGCGAACGGTGTTTGGGAGGGTGAAACTTATATGTATAGGATATTAGGTGGTCAATTTTAAAAGTAAATGCGAAGCGAACGGGCATGCAATGCACCGTAATTTATGGATACTCGCATCCTACATTAAATAAGATAGATAATAAAGACTGACTATACCTAGAACAAGCTACTTCACGGCGGGTTAGAGTGGCAGTAAGTTTCTGGGCCAGCTATGAGGCGCATTTACCTACATGCGCGCGCGACCTATACCTAGGTAAAATTTGTTTTACTTCGTAGTAGTTATAGAGTTATAAGTTTAAGAAACCCTGGATTAAGGTTCAAAGGCGTCGAAAGACTAAAAAAGAACGTCAAAACGAAACTTTGGGTTAGTACCGGTTCCAACAGTTTGAATAATTAGTCATAATAAAATACAACGATTGTTTTACCCACATCAATCTAAACTGATTTACTGCAATGCAAATATCTCGAACGGCGTATAAGTGCGCCGATGATTGTGAGTACACAGACAAATGTGTTACAGAGCTTACAATGTAATGTTCATTTGTTGTAGTCACGCGATTGTAGATCAGACGGAACAGGTTCGACGCCTGGTCAGGCAATACTATGCAAATTTTAGGGGAACGAGCAAAGTATACGTTACGTAAGATAACTTGATTAGTTTGAAATTCATTCATGAAGTATTTTCATAATATTATTTGGTCATATCTAAAGAATGTATTATAATGAAAAACCTGTTACGTGAGTATAAGGGACATGGAATTATGGCAACTAGATTCTGCCCGCGGCTTCACCCGCGTGGATTTTGGAACTAGGTGCAGAGAAGTATACCTAAATAGGACCTCTAGGGAAAGAAAAATTAATAAAATGTTCAAAAATAGATTAGTCATAGTCGTCAAGTTCCTAGCTCAAATAGGACTCGAACCCAGACCTCTAGAGAAAGAAAATTCTTAGCCAAGGCACGGTACTAAATCGCACAAACCAATCCCGTCTAAATGCAACATTCCAGCCGAGTCTCCAAACGCACTGATTACCATAAAACCTTGGAACCGGGCATACGTCTTGGTCCAAAACCCGAAAGAAACAAAGCCTATGTGTGCCTTACCGCAAGATTTACTCAGACGATACCATTCAGTTCGCGACTACCAAAGATGAAGTGGGCAGAAGGTCGGAGTCGAAGGAAAGGGTTTACGTCGAAGAATTGACTTTAATATTATACAACATTGCATATAACTAGACAATAAAGATATTGTCGAAATGATGATGATATAGTTGCCGTCACGAGTGGTGAGCACAACTTTCATTCGTCGGTTTGACATTGACTGCGCTGCGGTGCACACGATTGGTTCGACAGTCGTCAGTCCGTCAGTGTGCGTCGTCTATTGGTCCAGCGCGTTTTTTCGGCTGCTGTACATTGGCCGAAAGTGTACAATATCCACTGATACCACTGATAATTATAATCTGTGCTCACGACTCATGACGGTTACTATAGGTACTAGGTGCTTACTTACTGTCTCAGGTGATACTACTTTAATAAACGCTTCACTTCACACTCACACTTCACTAGCCTCAAAATATAGATAAGATAGCCCAGGATAGAAGCCAAAGGATTCCCTTTGTTGTTTGTGCCATTTACATACAATCAGACCAGAAATAGAAATCTCTGCTCCGCTGGGAATCGAACCACGAAGTGCACTGGCTTTTAACTTACTGCGCCACGCTCGTCATTACTTTAAACGACGTATTTACGAAATGAAATGTCACCCGCTGTACATCGAGAGGAAATCTGCATGCTTGGTCTCAATGGTCAATGTGAAGTCCACCAACCCGCATTAGGCCAGCGTGGTGGACTAAGGCCTACAAAAGGTCCGGATTCACAGTAACTACCTATAAGAATGTATGGTTAAATTACACCTCCACAGAATAGTAGCGCCTCTGTAAACTCTATGTCGAGGCAACAGGTAGCAGTTGCTCGGAATCGAACCCACTGTCGATTGATAAACGATCGCGATGTCCCGCGCTGCTCGCTGCTTTGCTTTTATTTATGGATTCAAACGAATCCAGAGATATGGTTCTAAGTCCTATACATGGTATACCTTAAAAGGATATTTAAGATATAAGCAGAGAGTACTAAATTCTCTAGTACTTACTCTAGTAGAGAATAATACATATTATTATGTTCTTTTTCGTATACAACCAGGACTTATTGTCTAGTATATTAAATAGGATTTAAATCCTTTACTCTTCCGACAAATAGGACTTTCGTCCTGTATGTTCCAACGATGTGTGTGAGTCCATTAGGAGCCCCTTAAAATGTTTTGAATTCTTTTTGATATGACGCAAAAGGATTAAACATTTCTCTGGCATCACCTCAATAGGATCTCAGTCATTAGGGCTTTAGTCCTATTTAGCTTTTTATTACACAAACATAAGACTGCGTGTATTGCAGTCACCATTTAATGTCCAATGCATTGTGGTCGTTTGCAATCCATTCACTATAAATGTGTTTAAGTTTTTACCACTAAATGTAACAAATGCAATATGTATATACATTATATAACACACTTGTTTACGGGATCGGTTCGCAAACCAAAACCTCAGCGAAATCGAAAGGTGTTACTCGTAAAGTACAAGTAAGTAATAAAGTAACATAGAATAAAGTCTCGGGCTACGTGTAAACGTCCCTTCCAAAGTGCGAATACATAAAATGTCAAACGCAATCCTTTTCTACTAGTGTAATAGGTCCAGATACTGATAAATTTTCTGTTGATAACGCAATCAAAGGTTGTTTAAAGGTTTGTAAAAGTACAACATTCTATGAAACATAAAGAGAAATAGTGTTTCTTAAATCAATATGGTTTGGAAAGGAACAAATAAATTCAATCTAGCTAGTCATACAAATCTTAACACAATTGAAATTTAATGTATGGACATTGTTTTATAGAGTTCATGGTGTCGCTATTGAGTCTGTTAACGAAGGAAATAATATTACAATTCTAATCTAAGGATCGAGGTCCTCATGAGTAGCAAAGCCGCATGCAACCTGAGATACGAGTAGGATTACTTTGCTACTTAATTACTGTGAAAAATTTTAAACGGGCGTGAAAATATCATCTACATACGTCATTTTTCCATGTTGTCCAGTGCTTAAAAACCGCTTTACGTCATTGCTACATTATCGAGTGCGATACACTATGTTGCCGTTCCCACGTCGCAATGATATTTCACTTGCGCAGTATCCCACTCACCTGTCAATTCGCCCGTAGGTACTAGACTAGCCGCGTAACAGGTCCGCTTACCTATTTATCAGGCGAGACACAAGAGGCGCATTAACAACCTCGCTTTTCTATAGAAAATCATAATGGCCGGCGAGGAAACGACGATTGAGAGCGCCCATTAATTATATACTAACAAGCGAGATTCGGATCCGCCGCTAGATGGCGCTGGCGGTATCTGATGCACGACGGATCCGAACGCGCACGCGACTGTCTATATGGCTACGCAGCGACAGGATCCGATAGTAGGTACGGACACAAATTTCTTCCGGATATTTGAAATGTGTGTTTAGCTTTATGCCTGGGTTAGGTAGGTACCTGACTTTACCTTTGCTAAATTTTTAGTAGGTAGTTACTTACTTCATAGTATTTTTTATAATGTCAACGTCAGGCGTTAAGGGTCGGAAGTCCCAGGTTACTGAAGGTGTTTTAGTATGTATAAATGCTATGTAACAAAATGTCTTGACCAACATAAGAAGTTAAGATTTAATCATAAAAAGAGTTTCCTTTTTGACAAAAAAGGTGTTTTAAGAGTGGGGCGGTAAAGTTACTCCCCGGCCGAGCTATTCTGGTTCTACCACCTAAGACTGTTTAACAAGTAACTCCTTATTAAATTTGAGTATTTGTCTCTGAAACGTCAAATTTTTTGTCAATTTAAAATTTAGAAAATAATATATGTCGGAGAGGGATTCAAGCCAAGTTGATTACTGGCCATACAATGCTAGAATGTTTAGAACCTTATTTTGAACTTGTTTTAAAAAAAAAAGAGTAATCTGTCAAATCTTGTTTGGAATGTCATTGATTGTCAATAGATTTTCTACTACATCTTGTTGTTGTATTGTGAATAATAATTGTGATAATTACTCGTATTGTAATCGAATGTTTACGAAATAAGCTGAAAGTAGAGGATAACTCAGAGCGTGGTCGGTACACGTTCTAGTTCGCCATGTATTGTGTGGAGTTGTTGGAGATTCGAGGGATTATGGGGTCGTGGCGGACCAGTTGTGAGTTAAGGGTTCTGGTGGAGTAAGAACGGTGTCACGAACTCGCTGCTCTTTCTCAAGAGTTTGAGGCCATCCATGTACCTAGATGTTAAACTAACTTGTACGTGTGTGAATATTGTGATACCTTGAATAAATACTGTGTAAACCCTAAGTACTTTGTTTGTGCTTGCATTATACCCAAATGACGCCCACTGCTGAACACGTAACCACTAATGATGATGTCGAGTAGAATGGTCTTTCTCCGACATATATTTTCATATTTGTTTTTTTTATGACTTTATTCCGATTTGTAAAATGTACTCGGAATTTTAAATATATGTATATACAAACAACTGTAGACTTATAAGGTAGTTATTACTAATTCCAAGTAACGTGTCGATAATACAGCAAACTAAAGCTAAAGCCCCATGCACTGTATTGTACCGACTAAATACAAAACAAAAGTAAGGCCTAGGTTACACTGCACACTGCGACAAGCGACATCGCGACATCGCCGTTAATTAGGCCGCGAGCACACCAGAGATGGAATTCATTAGCTTCTAATTAAACATAAGGGCATGATTTTCCGGTTAAGGCGTAAGTACGTAGGTGCACCAATCTCGGTTGATTAATTTAATCCGGTAATTCCCGTGCGTATAAAATGCGTTTAATTAGACGTGGCAATGTCGCGGTACCGCCGGTAATGTACACCCCTTTAGCTTTTATCTGTTAGGTAGTTGGTTTGTCTCTTTATGTTTCAATTTCGAGTTTATTTTGGATATTGTAGTGTTGAAGGTTAATTAAATTTTGGTGTGTTTTTTTCTGGTCTGTTTTGGTCTGTATTTTTAAGTCAAGATGGAGTTTCAGGATATCAATAATGGGACACTGCTGTATGTCACTTTTAGCGATACCGTTGATAAAGATTGTCGTCTCTACCAAAATGTCAATTTTTTTAATACTTACCTACTTTTAAAAAATTATTAAATATTAAAAGATTAGGTCATTTGTTTATTTTTTGAAAAGTTAAAAACGTTGAACCCACTTTTCCTTGTCCTCCAGTATAGCATCACTCCATCTGGACATATAAAGTCTTCGACTACCCTCTTCGAGTTGGTCGATTTCATTTCAACTCGGTATACATCCGTTGATAGATTTATCTGCCGCTCGATACAACCTGAAGTGCAATCTTCAGGTGCAGATGCAATTTTCTTCGAGCGCCGTCCATCACCCTGTAGCAGCGTCATCAATCATCCGCACTCCGCTACGGAACATCCCTTATATGGAGAAAGTTGTACTCCTACACTTATAGGATTGAAGTATTGAATTTGGTGCTTCACAAGTTTTTAGGTTTTTTTTTGTATTGAAGTTGAGTAGCGTACGAGCATGCACGGTGATGGTAGGTGTTCACTACAGCCACGGCAGTCACGACGTAATAAGTACTTAGTTTTATTTTGATTTCCTTTTTACTATTCTTAATTTGAATACCTGCCTGGAAAGGTGAATATAGATTGGCCAAAACGCCCAAAATAACCAACCCATATTCACGAAAATTCTTATTAAATTTTCATTTTTCATCTTTCACGACAAACTCTAAGACATTAATCTGACAGTTTTCATGTTTTACTCATGAGGACTAAGCTACCTAAAATACAATCTCTATCTAGATATCAGGTTATTAGACCATCCTACGAGTACCTATCTTTTATTGTCTTCCACACAAAAACTATGTCATAACTAAATATCCCCCTTACTAAATATTTATATCCCCAATAATATCTATATTAGAGCAATAGCATTACTTATCACGTTACACAATAACAAATAACAAGAAATTAGGGCGATATTTCCGTCAGCTCGATTTGTGTGACGGCCGTGTCACGCCACGTGAGACTCGTCACACGTCACCGTGACAGAAGTGACACTGTTGTGACGCAAATGTTCGTCCAATATGTAAGAAAGGCCAGGAAAATCATAGCAATAATAACGATTGCAACGATGATTCAACATTTTTGTACATTTTATTTAGTTGTGATAATAATTAAGTGATTATAACAACTGTTCTATGAAAGCGTTTGTATGGTCTATGAACCGTACGTTCTTGAGAGTACTTGGTGCCATTGCGTTTTATAGTTAAATATTCTATAAATTAAAAAAAATATGTAAGTAGTTCTGTCTTTTGTAATATCCCGAGTGTCCAAAGTGAAGTAAATAAAAAAATAAACAATATAGTTTGCGACAAGTGCAGTTGTTAGAGTGAGTTAGCTCAGCGCATGACGCTGGGCGACCAGACGCATTTGAATGCTAATGTTATGACGCCAAGAGATGCTGGCGACTGTACCAGCGGTCGAAGTTCACTTGTGTTGGATATATGTATTTACAATATTACTATATTTACAAGATTGTATATGTATTTACAAGATCATTTATTTACAAGATTTTGAATTATTTTCCAGCGAACAATTCTGAAAAGCAAATTTTAATCAGTCTTCAAAGAGCTCTCCTTCAAAGCAGGTAATGCACTGGCGTGTCCTCTGGTTTTGCTCGTGCCAGTAGGCGACGGTGAGCACTTACCATTAGATCACCCGTCTGCCCGTTTGCCTGCTTTATTACAAAAATCACCAAAGATTTTTACAATATGATAAATGCTAAATGTGTTACAATGACTCTACCTATAAAAGTGGTATCTTAAAACTAAGCAAACTTCATAATCATCTCATAACTTGTCACAGCGTCAAGATGAGAACCAGGCGTCGAGATAATAAAATGGAAATGAACTAACTGAATAAATAGAAAAGTTGAGAGTTCATTTTTGAATCGCCCCCCTCGCGACAACTGCCCTGAGAGTCGTAAAGACGGCGTATCTGGGAATATTTATGCAGAAGGTATACCTTGATGCAGAAGAATACCTAGCTTAACGAAAGTTTGTTTTATTATGGATGACTTGAAAAGTGTCGTATTTCCAAAAACTGAATTTTCCAAAAACTAAAAGTGAAACCGTTGAATTTGGATGGGCTTGATATGACATAAAGGATTGCTGTTAACCTTATCGTATTACCAGATTATACGCCCTTAGCGATGTAATAATAAAGGCTGTGTTTTTTTCTTCAAAATCAATGGGTTCGATTCTTGGCTAGGCAAATTGATTTTACAAAAATCCAATGACGCAGTTTTAGTTCACATAAAATCGGTTCCGAGACTCCCAGAATTTCCCTATACACTCACACTTGAAAAACTCACAAACCTGTATAACAAAAGCAGCAACCTACTTCCTATCTAAATATCTAATGAAAAATGTAGCCGTGCCCTATGAATTTCAAACTGAACGGAATTAAATTATCGTAAGAAAGATCACCATGCGCTTTATAAAATTAAATATCACCTGCAGTTACGGTGAAGGAAAACATCGTGAGGAAATCTGCATGCCGGAGAGTTCAAAAAAATGTTCTCAAAGGCATGTGAAGTCCACCCGCAATAGGCCAGCGTGGTGGACGGCGGCCTACATCCCTCTCATTGTGAGAGGAGACCCCCGACCTGTAGTGAATCATTAATGGGTTACTGACAAAATCATGATGTCATGCTTCACAGCGGGTTACAGGGCTGAAGGAAGTACTCCCATTACCCACTGTTTGTGGATGTTGCTTCACAGAAAACATCAACATAGCACAGCGTGGGAAATATGATTAAAATACGAGTTACATAATAGTGACATCGTTTATTTTTATTTAAATAATAAATGGGTGATGTAAACCGCTTGCTGCATTCCAAAAGTTTAAAACAATGCAAATTTACAAAAACTTCATAATCAAATAAAAAACGTAACCCGTAACAGCCGTAAACCCCAACTTCCGAGCTATTAGCGGAACGATGAGTCTAAATCAACAATATTAACAACCCACCCAAATCTCAAGACAAAGAAGCGTAAAAAAACTATAAACATGCACCCTCCCTCCCCTTATCTTTATTATTAGTCGGCGGGGCGAAATTATGACAACTGCAATCTGTGCGTCTCTTTCTAACCAGTGCAGGTTGCAGCCGTCTCGTTCTTACTGCAAGAGTTGCAGTGATTTCGCGCGATGACCGCCCTGGGACCCGTTTTATAAGGCCTTCGGGAAGACTCGCTTCTGCTTAGCGCTTTATAGATAGTTATTCGGATCCGTATGAACAAACTAGAATCTATATTCGTGTGTCTTGCGTTTCCTTTGTTGGTGTTCGTCTATTTTTAGGGTTTTGTGTTTGGAGTAAAAATCAATGTTCTCAAGAGCATGTGAAGTCCACCGACCAGCATAAGGCCACCGTGACAGACTATGACTAAATCCATCTTATTGTCAGATGAGACCCGACCAAATGACAGACAAAGCATGTATATTATCTTACACGATTTTTATGAAATTTTATACTACTATATTAAAAACTAATTTTATGCTACTATATCTATTTTTCATGGCCCTAAGTGATAAGGGTTGTCCTCACCTAACATTTTTATTTTATTTTTTGGACAATTTTTTATTTTTATTTTTTCATAATGTGGCATTAAAAATACATACAACCCTAAATTTTCACCCTTCTATCACCAACCTATTTTTTAATAGTCATTTTAGTAATTTAATATTTTTTCATCCCGCTCGATAACTTACGAGTATATGGCAAAACAACGTTTGCGGGGTCAGCTAGTAATTTATAAGAATAGGTACCTACTTAAGTGTCAGTTCACGACAATAATGCTAATTCATCCCAAAGTGTCATCGGTGTGAGGTAGCTCAATCCGCCCCGACGTCCATTTAGATAGCCGCTCAGCCATGAATCTCGGCTGTGATTAACTGGGCCGCGTAACATAACTAGATCGCCAGATGTATGAAACGTTGATCAAATCTTCGCGACACGTAGTGCTGTCCAAACAACGCGGTCATGTCGATAGATTTATGTATCGATACATTTGAAGTACATTTACACCACCGTAAAGACTGGTGTTTTTTGTAGTTTTGCTATTTTTTGTAAGGTCATGGAGTCGACAACGTCGACAGAGATCTTATCTATCTTATCGAAATGTATCCGGAACTCGATCCAAAATCAGCCACTTTGACCGCAGTAATAAGCTTCAGAAACTAAGACATTAATATTAAGTATCAAATAGATCACAGTGGGTACATACGTCTTTTAATAGTAAATCAGTAAAGCAAGTAATCTGCAATTGCGTCCAAAGAAATAAAATCATAATACATATTTATTTCACTTGCATTAAAATAATTACTAGAAAACTTTCCTTATTATGCCTCTTGCGAAATAACCTCAATATCTATTTATCGACTATTCGACCCTCCCTACCCGATCTCAACTCAATCCGTTCCCAGTTGATTACCACCTGATAATGAGAACATCTAATCACACACCGTCCACTGCCGCCCTGCCGTGCTCCGCCACGCACATTAACTTGTCACCCCGCAATCGATACTGCGCATATCATACACGTAAATTATCGGATAATGACGAGGTTAATTACGTTGGAGTTATCCATTACTTGCGTGGTATGAGTTTTGTTACGGGATTTACAAGCGTAGAGTGGTTAGCGAGCAATGTATAGCGATGTAGCTGTGAATATAGGATTATTTTTGTTAGTTTTGTTTGTCTATTAACTACAGTCATCTTAACTGTTACTATAATAAGGAAATAAAATTTGTCAATTTGTAAATAGGAGGAAATCTCCGAAAGTAAGAGGTACCATTGCGATTTAAAAAACGGTTTCTACAACCTATACAAGGAGTAATGGAACCAATTTGGTTTGCCCGAAGAGGCATCGCCACCTGAATAACCCGCTTATAATTAGCTTGTTAGAGGACACCTCATACTCGTAAGTAGTATTGTTCACTACAACTTACCTACCTCAGTAGGTACTGCAATCCTGGAGATTATCAGAGCTGTAGTGACCTAAAATTATAAAGCGTTCAAGCTTCCATCCTTCTTTATGTAAAAAAAATTACACTGCTACGGTTAATTTTTATTCTGTTGTCTTATTTGGTAAACAATCTTGTCACTATTTTTTGTTGAAAAAAAGTTTAAAATTGCTTTTAAAAAATAAATTATAGTTTCGAGAAATATGTTTCTGTATTAAATGACAATTTGTTTTTATTTTTTTATAATTTTGTGTCTGCACTATGCAAATTAAAATCTTAGCATTTGTGATAAGATTATAAATTATTTACCAAAATATGACAAGAGAATAAAAATGGACTATACCTACATAAAAAGGACTTTTACTACCTACCTACAAAACAATCGAGTGCGCTCAATAAAACCTACTACAAAAAGAGCATCCACGACGAATCGATGGGCGTTGCATTGTGCACCAACTTCAGCTGAAGTTCAGTTGCAGTTGGAGGATGTGGACTGACGGCGGATATAAAAAGTACGAGTACGACGTGTGGACGACGCATTGTTTTTCGATATACGGCTATACGCCTCGAATCCATGCGGTCTAAGTTAGAAGAATCCGCGATAAGCGATTTTTTCAATACCTGACTCTAGTACTGAGGCCTACTTGCCTCTGAGCAAATTAAGTATCTCGCAGGATTTTTGGAAAACCAAGTATTCATAGTCATTTATTCCGTTGAAAAAGACTCGTCAAAATCTGAAGCGGTCCTCTTGATTAGCTACCTACGAAGATAGGTTACTACTATAGTTTTTTCTGTACGCATTGTTTTTCAATATACTCCGTGTGGTCCAACTTATAGGAAAGCTTATCAGTTTTGAAAAGGCACATATTGCAGAAATAACAACAGTTATTTTAAACAAATGCAGAAAAATCTTCTATAGAATGACCTTCCTCGGTTCACTTTCCTTCCTCACTCCGCCTACTAAAGTGGCGGTATATAAACTCTAAACGCCTAATCGTCCAAAACCCATTAACGACCAGGCTAAATCCAATCTCCATTACAGCGATGTCCAACCAGGCAGCACAACCAACATTCCACGCGTCTAAAAGCCATCACGCTAAACGGCAACAGCAACAAGGTTGTATCTGTCGCGCTCGCAGTCTGAACAGTGAATTATGTAAATTAATTTGACAACGTAAGGCTGACACACCGAGAGTTTGCACAGGCCGTGCACGTGACAGCGCTGCGTCTTGGTGCAAGGTGGGAGCGGTAGGCGGGTAGAACCATCGTGTAGATTTGGGGCAGTTAAATAACGCTTCACACTTAAAGCAACACTTTTCTTACTACTTTCTATTTGCCATGGACATACATAAGACAAGAAAACACACCCAGACCAGAAACAGAAATTTAAACTCATCACTGCTTCGCTGGAAATCTAACCCAGGACCCTCCGCGCCTGCTGGTGCGTTTTAACCACTGCACTACTCAGCTCGTCATATTTCAATGTACAGAAGCGCCGGGCGGAGTGTAACTTTAATTCGATATGAACACAAATGGACTGTGTTGTACATGTCCATGGGTGTATTTATTGGATAGTTGGTGAAAAAAATAAACATAAAAAGATTTTTACAACAACTTTAAAAGCAACTGTATATAGATTAATCGTTCGTATACATTAATTTTCTTGCTAAATCCGAAAATGTAATGGATCTAAATATAATGTTCATTAAATAATTATAAAATTGAACTGAAATGAAATAACATAAAGTTTCATAAACACATATTATCAATTATTGAAATAAAAAAAATTGAGATACAAGAATAATACTTTATTTTTATTACACTCAGCAGTCTTAAAGCGAAGATTGTACCTTTGCTTAGATACACAACTGTACCTTTCTAATTTTTACTAATTGCCAACACCTACAATTACGATACAAACCTACAAATACGATTTCTTTCAAACTTCCAACCGCTTTCAGCTATTACCTTGCGCCAACACCAAGACGAAGACAATTGGCACGTCACAGACAGAGGTTACTGCTCGCAGTGACCACAAATCACTGGCGTCGCCGGTCAAACGGGACGCGCCATTGCCTCCGATACACCAGTGCCACTATACAGGGTATAGAGTGACCACCATCGGTTTTGGTGTAAGGACTGAAATAGGTCTTAGGATTTAGGAGTGATTTGCAGATCATAGTGGGATTCAGATTTAATGTGCTCTATACATGTAGGATTCAAAGGGCCTAGGTCCAGGTCAGTAAACGATAAGGAACTGAAATGATGATGACACATGTAGGTATGTGCACTATTAAAATGATGGCATCATTTTATATTTTCAATACATTGGATGCTAATATTTTTCAGGACTGATGGTGTGTTTGTTCCTCTTTTACGCAAAAACGGCTGAACGGTTTGGGATGAAATTTGAAACACACATAGTTTTCAATCTGGTTTGTGTTATAAAATAGTTTCTACCTTACTTTTCAGCCAAAATAAATGTGAATGGCGACAAAATACTGGCGTCGCTGGCGTCATCAATACATTAATTCAGTTGACTTAATTACTATTGTTTTCAAACGTGATATAAAAAATATTTTAAATGATGGAAATTGAGCTGATTCTGATTCTTTCTTCTAATTACATATAACTAATCGAACAGAAAATATCAAGCAAAATAGGGACCCTATATCTGTTATCTGTCATCCCAATCTGTTTGTGGCATCGGACGTCGCCGTCAACGTTGACGTATTGCGATCAGATAGCAATTGTAACATGTCATTCGCGCGGCGATTGTGACGTCACTGCACGTCGCTGATAGCGCGGCGCTCTGACGTCATGACGCGGATCAACCGGATTGGTGCATAAAAATGTGAATACAAAAGTGCATTATACAGGGTCAAAGGTCACATGGTGGTTTAAAAGAGTAGTAGTAGAGTAGTAGGCATTGTAATTAATGAAAATATAAAATCCATTAAACGCTGATTATTGCTGATGGCATTCCCATAGTTCGATAAATGACACAAATATTGCTCATTGTGGAGAACCCCCTACCTATATGTTTTCATGTATTTGTAATTGCCTTAGGTCAATGACGGAAGCAAACATTATACAAACATAATGTTAATAATAACAGCATATAGGTTACAATATGGATAATGGGAGAAAAAAAAAGAAAGAATAACATATTATACACATAGAATAGAAAAAAGAAAGAAAAAAACGTAAAAAATAGAAAAACAGTCCTATAATAGATGAATAGACAAACACACCTACCACAACGATCTAGTACTTACAAGGTTACTTTGATATGAGGTTGGAACGTTAAAAAGCACAAAAGAACTCATTTGACCTCTACAACACACAAACAAAACAATTACCACTCAATCCATAACCAACCAGTAACCTTAACCAACTGTAACGGCGGTTGATAAAACCATTACGCCCATAGATTTTAAAACCCATAATAGTAAACCCAAGCAAGGCGCGATCCTCACATTATTTCCCATAGAGATTCACCATAAAAATCAAATACCATACGATAGAAACATGGAATGAAGAGGCGTTGTTACTGGTTTGGGTGCGGACTTAGTGGTGTCGAATTAAATAAGTGTCGTTATAGATTTGTTCTACGGTTTTATTGGTTTCATAAACCTATGACAAAAATCTAATCAAACAAACATCTAATCTAATCAGTTAAATAATAAATAAATTAAGAATTAAGATACAATATTCTTTATAAAAAAAATGTTTCAGACCACCCACATCTATAGTTCGATCCAATTTCAATAGGACAGGAGTACTGAGTGTGCAATAAAGTATTCATTTGCATTGTATTGTATTGCATCTACTATCGGAACCAAAATACGTTCTAAGGCTCCGATAGCTCCTAATTGGCTTTTTTAACAAATCTACATTATACGCGATTTCTTTTCAAGCAAACCTTTAATTATCATTGGTCGGCTTGACTGAAATCCTTTTCCTAGGTCTTTGTTTCCACTTAAAACGGCCTATAAATAAAAGATTATGTTCACGTCTTAGAAGAGTCTTGAAATTTAAAAACACGATAAAAATCTCTTTAAGGCACTATTTTACCTCTCGTGTTCGTGATACATAGAGTTGTTTTCACATCGGTAAAAGGTCTTTCTATAGTCTCTCCCTATGAATATAAAGCGATACTTAAAAGGCTACCGAAACGTAAACCACAAAGACCTGTGTGGGCGCACGTAGACGCCACGTCGGGAGATGAGGAAATCTCTTCAAATCTGTTGTTTCGTGTCAATGGGCTTCTGAACTATTCTATTCTATACGGTTATATGATGACTATGTTAAAGCATATTTATCGGAGAGCATCACGTCGATTAAGATATATAAATTTTAAATAGCTGTAAAACTAAATATTGTTCTTATGAGACAATTTTTCGTCAATAACATTTTTTCCATATTTCATTATCACTTTTCAAAAAGATCGTCTTTCTTAAACTGTATTTTTGAATTGTTTTGTAATTGTAATTTTATTTAATTACGTAAATATCAATCCATGCGTCAAATGTATTTCTCACTTTATCGTATGATGTCGACTTACCATAGATGTTTGTAATGTTTTAGTTCTGCGTTAAATACCTTATTTTATTTTAGAGTAAATCTTCTTACCTGCAACAAAAATAACAGATTTTTAGTAAAACATTGGAATTTTACTCTTAAATTTAAAAAGCAGCTTAAGTCCAAAAACAAAGTTTAATATGGGGCCTATTATCACTCTGACTGGCTCTGACACTTCAGTAACCTCTTTCCCAAGCAAATCGCAAATAATTTGTTCTTGCTGCCCATAAGGTTAACCACACAACCCCCGTACCCCAGACGATCTACAATGATTGTACCTCTGCTGAACACAAGACCTATCTAAGACTTTCAACGCCTTCAACATGACAAGTAACTTGGTAAACCCCGACAGGATGCGAGGAAACCGTCCTACAGAGGTCGGTATCACACGTCAGGGTTGGCAGCTGACGTAAGACAGCCGGAAAACCTACAATAGTAGACAGCAAAAGGCCTAAAGCTTGACATACTTCCCGGAGAGCAAAGCAACTTGGAACTACGACGCAACAGTTTACAAGGGAATGCTTTAGCTTAGACTTGCTTTGAGTTCCTTGGTTGCGTCAAGGAAGAAATGTGGAACACCGTGATAATTTATTCAAAGTCACGCCATAAATAGAGATGTCGCCATCTTGAACGGTAACCTGTAGTGTATATCGGCAAATGAGCGCGCACTTATGTTCTTCTAAAGACGTAGGGAAACTTCCGTTGTTTTTACACGTGCAAAAAGTACAGTCCTCTGATTGCATAGGATGTATTCAAGTGCAGGTATCACTATTATTATCTTACTATTAATTGCAGTCAATAATTTTATCTTCAACATTTATAACGCCTCTCATCAAATTACCAAATTTCAAGGTGAAATTCTTGAGACTTTCATAACAAACAAGTCAAAATGCGTTTTCAAATTTTAGTACCTACTCAAAAAAAATCTAAAAAGAAAAAATGTCTCCATGTTATCCTAAACCCCCCCAAAATCCCCTGTGGGTTCTAGTGTAAGGCTATGAGTGCGAAGTGTTTACAAAAAGAAACAAAATCAGCCTTTCCATACACATCTGGTAATCTTAGTATCGAAAACTTCCTTAAAAACATATCAGTTTCCGATTCACGAGTAATCCTTTCGATAAGCAACGTCGATATCGACACAACATTCAATGGACCGGCTAACGTAAATAAAAGATCCAGTCGAGTCGTCTCAAAAAACATAAAACGCTCAGGTCACTTAGAAAAAGAGAATCGAAAATATCGATTCCTCGATCAGACACACATTTCATTAACTGAACGAAGATTAAAGCGATACCTGAAACATCGCTAATGTACGACGGGAAAGGTAAAATCCTTTTAAGAAAAATCTAATTCAGTCCACTGGAGATCCTTGCGCGTCTGATTAGTGAGAAGCACAAAGGTACGATAATTGAATCGGACTCGGCAACACTCACTCGATTCACTCGATTATAAATCAGTCGTTTTATTCGGCTCGAATTAACCTATAAGTTATTCAGCCGTTTGAATATCTGCAGCGATTGGGCCAAATTTTGGAGCCGTTGAGTCGATGTTAGGTCGAATGTGTGACGTAATATAACTTAAATGTCTCACAATTGTTCTAATATTTCGAGTTTTATCAATAAATAAAATCTTAGTGACGAAATAAACAGATCTTACGAGTAGTAGAAAAATATTTGTGACTAAATTCTGCCTTTATATTTAACCACTCGTCGGCTACTTAGCGATTGGTGTGTCTAAGAGAACATTCTGATATACACGCATACACAAAATGATAAATAATGACCGTCGGTAAACAAACGCAACATCCGCCGAACAAAGTAATCATTATTCGAGAGCCCGACAAATTGCAGCGAGAAATTTGAGAAATTCGCACAAACTCTTCAATTAGAGTCGGAGCGTCAAGCACCCGGCGTCTCCACGGTTTCTCTGTCCGAGGCGCACCTGACCTTCCTTTTGTCCCTTCGTCAGATCGAAATGAAGTAGCTACGACCATAGTCCATACGTTACGGAAGTGGACAGCCGGAGTGAGCCCCCCCCTCCCTCACCCCACTCAGGCTTTAATTAAAGGCCAGTATAAGGTTTTAACACGTCTCTACCTTTGATAGGTTCTTGTCTCACGACTGAATTGAGGGGTTTTTTTGGCGCTGAATTAGGGGCGAGGGTGGCTCGTTTGGCAAAGGGTTGAGTGCTCCGTCTGATGTTCTGTTTGCTTTGGAAATGCTTCGACGGACGAAGGTTCTGAAGGATATATTTTGGAGCCACTTGAACGCTCGTTTGACTCAAGTTGAGTTTTTGGGTGATGAAGAAAATTTTGTACCTGATTTGTTAAGTGAATTTTTTTTTCTGTGTGCGTTATGATTTAAGAATTGTTTCTTCTTAAATTAGAGACATTAGCTTTACCATATGTTTATGAATGTATTTATTCAAGATTGACGAAATGAAGACATTTTATTGCATTTACAACACAAGTACTTTTCACTCGGCCCGTTTAGCACGAGTTGGTGTACTCAAAGTACTTTTGATGAAAATGAAAATTTTAGTCCCTTTGGTCCCTTTTCATAAGTTTACTTGTAGGTAGTAATCAATAGAAAGTACTAACGATATGCTGTTCTTGATCTACCGGCGTCCTGGGTGTAATCCCAGCTGAGCAGAAATTTGAATGATGAGTTTTAATTTCTGTTTCTGGTCTGGATATTTCTGTTTGTGTGATTGCCTTGTTTGTGTCCATGGCACCTACGGCACAGGGAACTTGTCTACTACGAGTGTGAAGCAATATGTTTCTTAGTACGTATTGCTATAGTCAGACTGAAACTATATTGCCCAATTTTGAAAACCTCCTTAATTATAATCCCTTGATGTTGGACGCAAAAACATTCTTTTTTATTTCGCCCATGCTAATTTTATACGCATTTGTTCTTTGAGAATTTTACGAGTAGAATTGCCGCCGGCTTTCGATAACTTTTAACTACAAGAAGGCGA